>CM077673.1:386745879-388086894 GCA_039707655.1 Elymus sibiricus | reverse complement strand
TGAAAATAAACTAGGTGAAAATTGAGAGAGGTGGGAAAAAGAATCAATTCATTTGCAATTGTGGTTTAAAAGATATGACCAGTCAAAGTCTGGGTCAAATCTGATTTTTAAATAAAACAGAAAAGAAAAGAAAACGATTCGTATAGAATACGCCAAAGACAGAGAGGAAACGTACTCCGCGGCTTTACGCTTCCACTTAAGCGCCTCGGCGGGGCCAGTGAGTCACTGACGGTGGGCCTACAGGTCCACCAGTCAGGTTTGACTGGTCCTCTCCCGTCTCCTCCCTCCTGTGGCCGAACGGAGCGGGGCTCCGGTGACCAACGCCGGCGAAAGGCGTCTCCTAGGGGTTCTTCTGCGGGTGGGAATGGATCCACCACTTCGAGGTGGTCCTCCAAGTGGTTGCCACGACCAGGGGGTTGGAGGGATTCGCCGGCGGCGAGCTCCGAGGCGGCGGTGGTTTCTGGTCAGTTGGGGAAATTGACCTAGGGGGCTCCCAGTCAAAGCTGAGAGGTGGGGTGGCTCCTTGGGGTAGAGGTAGCTCGGATGGTGGCGATGGGGGAAGCTAGGAAGCTCTGGCTACGGCGAATTTAGCCGAGGGGCGGCGGCGGCCGAAGTTACCGGAGGCGAGCAAGACGACCTTCTCTGCTCCATTTCTGGCTGGGGAAGCTGGCTACGGCTGGGGTGAGGCTGACGATGAACGCAAACGTGCTTGGGGGTGCTATTTATAGCGCGACAATGGCGGTTCGGCGACGGCCGGGGATAAGATCGCTGGCTGACTGTCTCTGCCACAGCAGGGCGACGTGGCGGCGACGGGCGCTAGAGGACGCGCTTGAGGATGAGATCGAGCTGTTCCAGGGGCGAGCTGGCGAGCGAGGGCTGCTTGGACGGCGCTGCCACGGTAGGGGCCGACTGCGGCCGACGGCTAGCCGCCATGGCGGCTCTGACGGCGGCGCTGCGGAGCTCCAGGGGGCGGCCGGAGTACCTCTGCGGTGCTGGAGAGGTCGGGGCGTGTCCCTTCGAGTTAGCAGGGGCCGGGGATGCGGGGTAGGTGGGATGCGGTGGCTCGGGCGCGCTGCTGCAATACGGGCGCTCTAGGCGCGCCAGTGCACGCCCACCAGGTGCTCGGGGAAATGGCAATGCCCTCCAGGTGGCTCTACTACACATGGGGTTTAGCAGGGGTGGGTTTTAGGTCAAGGCAAGGCTATGTGACATGGTGGTTAGGAAACTGGGGCTGGTTCATAAAGTAAATCTATTTTCATGCCAATTCTGTTCATGCACACAAGGTGCTCGACAGAATGCCATGGGCATCAAGGCAACTCTTATGGAGGCCAAAATCTCCAGGTTGGGGTCTCTTTAGGTGTAGGTGATGATGGCAAGGTTGGTTTAGGCAAAACCAAAACTTGTTAGTGCAAGTTTTACAAAACTTCAGTTCTGGGTAGAAACAAAATGGGATTATTGCATGAACCTAAAATATTCCAATGGGTCCAATCTCCTGGACTTAAGGTTTTGGTAGGGTGTACTACAAGCATGAAAAATGTCAAGGTCACTAGAGCAAAATAGACTAGGGTTGCAGTACAAACTACCAAACTGGACCAGAATGGAAATGTGGATGGTCTGCTCAAATTTTTGAAAACACAAAGCTGGGTTTTTGCATAACATTGATCCAGGGACATCACATGACATCTACAAATTTTTGTGGAATTTATAATAGAGTTTATGAAAGGGTTGCAGTGCAACATTAGCCTTTTAAAGGGTGAAAATACTATTAAAGGAATTAAAACTAGGCAAATTTTATTATAAAAATTATTCCACTGGTTTTACTAAATGGAATCAAATGATTTAATAAAACATTCAAGCCACACAATATTATTCAAAAGTTTCAGATAGGAGAGGAGAATTTTTGAAGTACAGATAAAAGGAGTGGCTCTGAAATCAATAGAAAATCCAGAAAATAGAAAATAATTATTTCTGGCAACATTTTATTTAATAAAACATGATTAAATTTTTGGGGTGTTCCAGTTCCCGAATCTGATCTCTTGATAGGGGGCGACAATCCCTGTCCGGCCAGGGTGGCCGGTCGGGTCGGCGTGCAGCCAGAAGCTGCCGAAAGCGAGGATCTGTTCGGGAGCGAAGGAGCCCCTGTTACGGACCTCATCGCTAATGGTTAAGCGAGCCATCAATTCTCCTTGCGATCCCACAGTGGAACTCTCAATGAAAGCACCAATGTCGGTGTCAAAACCGGCGGATCTCCCGTAGGGGGTCCCGAGCTGTGAGACTAGGATCGATGGGTAACAGGAGACGAAGGAGACGATGTTTACCCAGGTTCGGACCCTCCTATGGAGGTAAAACCCTACGTCCTGCTTGATTGTATTGATGTGTATGAAGATTACAGAGTCGATCTACTTCGAGATCAAGTAGCCAAAACCCTAGATGAGCTTGTCTGCCCTCTACAATCTAAACCCACTGGCTTATATAGACACCGGGGGTACCTAGGGTTTATACATGGTAAGGCTTCAGCCGGATGTAAAGACGTCGATCCTCTCATCTTGACTTGGAGTGCACGCCGCGTCTTTAGAGGTTTCCTTCTACAATACGGGGTCGCCGCACACACGGGTCCTTCCTGCGACAGCCAGAGAGCGGCCCACCAAGCCGGCCTAGGATAGATAGGTCAACAGCCCGAGGACCCCTTAGTCCAGGACTCCCTCACCTGGTCCCACTGTCATACACTGTGGCTAGAAATGCACTTGGTGACAAAAGTATTTTCTGTTTTAATTCAAATTAATAATAATTTCAAATAATGTTTAAATATTTATAAAATCATATAAAATAATCCATAGCTCGGATGAAAAAGTTTAATACATGGAAGTTGATCAGAAAAATCCAACGAATTCGAATACGATGTCCGTTCATCTGTCACATGCTCCTAGCATGATGAACATGGACATTTGGCATTAGGATCATCTGTCCGGTAGGAGTCTGAGACCCGGGAAATATCGTCAGATGTTTTCCCGCTCCGTCAGCAACGTGTAGTACTGCGTTAGCTCATGCCTAGCACTGCATATTGCCATGCCATGCATCATGTTGCATCTGATTGCGTTATATTTATTGTTTCTTACCCCCTCTTCTCTCCGGTAGACACCGAGATTGACGCTGCTGCCGGGTACCACTACGCCACTGAAGATCAGCCTTTTGCAACAGAGCAACAAGGCAAGCAACCCCCCTTGATCATTCCGATATCGCCCGTTCTTTCTCTCTCATGCTTGCATTAGATTTTGCTACTATTGTAGATAGCTCCTATTCTGATGCATAGCCTGATTTTGTTAATTGCTATTGTACCTGTTGTTATATCACCTGCTTAGTATAGGTTGATTAGTGAATCCCTTGTGACCCCTTAGTCCTAGTTGCCCCTGCTTCATCATCGACGACTCGAAGACTCGATCAACCAATTGACGAGCCATGCCCGTCACATCACATCACACCCCCTTTAGTTGTACGACTCTGCAGGGCTACTATCGAGTACCGAGGGTGACACCTCGTAAAGTACTCATGATGCTAACTCTGTAGCATAACTAATCGGTCATGGATATCGAGGGTGATTCCTCCGACACCACTTCCGATAATGACTCTGTCGTACAACACCTCAAGCGTAGACCATCGAGGGTGATACCTCACTAGTCACCTTGACGATTACATTGAGTGGGATCCATCGAGGGTGATTCCTTGGTTTTCCCCCTTGGTGTTATATACACACGGTTATATTTACTTTACTATTGGAACATGTTGAGGTCAGGAGGACCTGGAGGGTGTTGGTGTAATAATGACGAGGCTTGGTCGGGCATTCTTGGCCCTTGCCACACATCCTCGAGACGGGGCGACGGGACCACATATCATGTATCGCGCTCGTCACCACAGTTAACAAAATGCTAATGGGTTGGGTATTTGATGTGAGTTGGCCGATTGACCTTTTTCGCACTACCTTCACGTGGGAGAAGTTATGGGTACTCGGCGTCGTTGTATCAGCCGAAGCTCTTCGGACGTCAGCAATGGAGCGGCGCGCGCCCGAGTGGTCTGCGACAACATTGATCTTGTATAAGAGGTGCTAGGACTAACCTCGGCCGCCCTCGCATCGTGCAGGAGTGCAAAGGGTGATTGGGCCCATGACCCCTGCCTGCTTAGGATTTGGACCGGCGGGCTGGCCTCTCTATTGATCCTAGGTAGGGCGGCGACGTGTTGATGTCCCGAGGCCGGGCATGACCCAGGAATGTGTGTCCGGCCAAAGGTTATCAAGCGTGTTGGGAAATGTGGTGCACCCCTGCAGGGATGAATTCAACTATTCGAATAGCCGTGTCCACGGTAACAGGACGACTTGGAGTTGTATCCCGATCTAATACAACTAGAATTGTGACTTAAAGTTGAAATGTTTGGCTCCGAGATTGCTTTCTCGTAGGGAGTCGAGGAAGAATCTATGGGCGTGGTTACTTAATAAACTTGCTACATTATAATTATATTAAGCTGCACTCTTCTAATGCTGCAAGACACTGAAGATGCTAGTCTACGATAGAACTAGGCCTTCTCTCTATTCTGGCATTTCTGCAGTCAGTCCAAAGATACAACCCCATTCCTTTGATACTGATGCATACTTAGCATAGTTCTGATGTCAGTCTTGCGAGTACTTTGGATGAGTACTCACCGTTGCTTTGCTCCTCTTTTCCTTCTTGATACAATTGCTGCGACCAGATGACGGAGCCCAGGAGACAGATGCTCCCGCCGACGACTACTTCTACACCGACGGTGCCTGCTACCAAGTGGAGGCTGCCCCCGACCAGCAGTAGGATAGGAGGTTCCCAGGCAGGAGGCCTTGCCTCTTTCGATCCGTTGTTATGTTTGTGCTAGCCTTCTTAAGGCAGACTTTTTTACTTATGTCTGTACTCAGATATTACTGCTTCCGCTGACTCATGTGTGTCGAGTTTATGTATTCGAGCCCTCGAGGCCCCTGGCTTGTAATATGAAGCTTGTATGACTTTAATTTGTGTTTAGAGTTGTGTTGTGATATCTTCCAGTGAGTCCCTAATCTTGATCGTGCGCGATTGCGTGTATGATTAGTGTAAGATCTAAATGGGGGCATCACAATCGCCCTACTACCGCTGAGAGCGTGACGGGTCCAGAAGGAAGCGGAAGTGGAACGGTAGTGGGCAGGTGGTACTACCACTTATAAGCGGTACTACCGTTCCACTACCGTGCAAACCCGAGACAAAAAGTTGAGTCCCCAAAACCAGCATTAGTACCCGCGATACTGCCGCTAATAAGCGGCACTACCGCTGCCCTGAGCGGTACTACCCCTTGGGCCTTCAGGACCTAGCACAGAAAACAAAGGAGCAACTCCATCGACACGGGAAAAGAACGAGGGTGCAAATGAAAATGTGTACGTGTTGATTCCACCCAAACCTTTCTGAAACGGACCCCCTCTTAATAGTACGGTTCTCCTACGACTCAAATCCACCGAAAACGAAACACAGGAAATAACCGTCTTCATTTATAAAACTCCGAGGGGCTCGAATCGTCTTGTGCCATATGATAGATTATCTGAAATGCTCAACGCACACGATTAGTCCGCAAATGCATTTTCATCAATCACCAAAATCACGAAGGGAGAAATATGCTCTAACACCGGGTTGTGCGCCGGGCCGGGCTTTGGATTTTGTTGGTCGGGCTTTGTGAATGCTGGCCTGAACCCGGACCGGTCGGAAGAATGCCCAGGTCTACTCCCATAACAGGTTCACGTGTCCTAGTCGAGTCCTCCAATATGCCGCTCTTTGTGACGTATTGGTGGGTAATCACACATGAGGGGAGCAACTGTACCAACCCACTTTGGAGTTGGAACACTGAAGCAAAGGTCTCATAGTAGGTTCACGGTCCTAGTCGAGTCCTCCTATACCAGAACCCAGGGGAAGGAACATGCCACTTATGTTCCTCCTCTGGCGAGAGGTAGGCAGTCCGACCACAACTTCGTTCAGTCACCGCATTCTGGAGACAGTTTTCATTACCGTTGATCACCATGGGCTTGGACCCCGTATTGAGCTTCCTCGATTCAACAACACCAACCGCCATTTACAACAGACTCGATGCGATGACTACTTGCATATTTGGGGGACATCGCATTCCCTGTGGGTTTCATATGCCTCTTCTCCGTCCGAAGGAATGGCGGCATGGTGGTTGGAGGCGGTCCAGCATCGAGCCCCTAATGCAAGCTAGGAGGAGTTCCGTCACCTACTTCAAGGCCAGTTTGGGCGCAATCAACATCAAGCTCTTGTCACGTGTATTTTCCAGATTGATCAAGTTAGCTCGGCTGCGGATTACGTCAAACAATTTGCAGACCTTTACAATCAGCTGTCGCTTGTTGGCATATGAGGTGATGCCTGATCCACTCCTTATACCACACATTTTGTTGATGGACTTCGGCATGCTGTCAGGGTTCATGTCGCGCTTCAGCAGCCTGCCAATTTGGATGAAGCTTATGATCTGGAAATTACAATTGCATTCTGGTGGTCATCGACAAGCTGATCAAATATGGTCATTTCATCCATTTCTGTCAACCTTTTTTTGCAGGCAATGTCGCTGATGCTTTCTTGAATCGTGTGTATAGTTGATGACCCACAAGTATAGGGGATCAATCGTAGTCCTTTTGATAAGTAAGAGCGTCGAACCCAACAAGGAGCAGAAGGAAATGATAAGCAGTTTTCAGTAAGGTATTCTTTGCAAGTGCTGCAAGTAACAATGATAGATAATTTTGTAGCAAGATAATTCGTAACAAGTGACAAGTAGAAATAGTAACAAAGGTGCAGCAAGGTATCCCAGTCCTTTTTACAGCAAAGGACAGGCCTGAAAGTATTCTTATATTAAGCAAGTGCTCCCGAGGACACATGGGAATTTCTGTCTAGTCATGTTCATCATGTTGAGTTGATTCGTGTTTGTTACTTTGATAATTTGATATGTGGGTGGACCGGTGCTAAGGTGCTATTCTTACTTAAACAGACAACCTACTTATGATTACCCCCTCTCACAAGCATCCGCAACTATGAAAGAAGAATTAAGATAAATCAAACCATAGCATGAAACGTGTGGATCCAAATCAGCCCCTTATGAAATAACGCATAAACTGGGGTTTAAGCTTCTGTCACTCTCGCAACCCATCATCTACTTATTACTCCACAATGCCTTCCCTTAGGCCCATAACATGGTGAAGAGTCGTGTAGTCGACGTTAACACGACACCACTAAGATAACCAACAACATACACATCAACAAAATATCGAACGAATACCAACTTCACATGATTACTTATAACAAGACTTCTCCCATGTCCTCAGGAACAAAAGTAACTACTCACACATCACCAACATGTTCAAGATCATAGGTGTAATAATGGAGATCAAGGATCTGAACATAATATCTTCCACCAAGTAAACCAACAAGCATCAACTACGAGATGTAATCAACACTACTAGTAACCCACAGGTACCAATCTGAGGTTTTGAGACAAAGATTGAATACAAGAGATGAACTAGAATTTGGATGAGATGGTGTTGGTGAAGATGTTGATGAAGATTGGTCCTCCCACGAAGGAGGAAGCGTTGGTGATGATGATGTCTTCGATCTCCCCCACCCGGAGGGAAGTTTCCCCGGCAGAATCTCTCTGCCGGAGATCAAAAGGGCTTTTGCCCAGGTTTCCGCCTCGAGACGGCGGCGCTTCGTCCCAAAAGTATCCTTATGATTTTTTTCAGGGTAAAACACACCATATAGGAGAAGATGGGGGCCGGGAGACCTGCTGGGTCTCCACAAGGCAACAGGGTGCGCCCTGTTGGCTTGTGGCCAGCAGGTGGCCCCCTATGGTATATTTTTGGCACAAAAATTCTTATATATTCCATAAATATTCTCCGTGAAGTTTAAGGTCATTTGGAGTCCAGTGAATTTTCTGCCATTTTCTTGGTTTTCAAGTCCAGAATTCCAATTTCAAGTTATTTCCCTCTTTGTGATGTACCTTGCATATTCAGAGAGAAAAGGCATAATAATTGTATCATAATGAAGAATAATGGACAAGAATAACATAAATATCAATAAGAATTCATGATGCAAAATGGACGTATCAACTCCCCCAAGCTTAGACCTCGCTTGTCCTCAAGCGAAAGCCGAACTCGATAACATTGACCACATAATTTGAGAGAGAGGTGTCGATAAAAACAGAATACGAACATGAGAGCATCATGAATGTTAACATAGCAACAAGTTTTTCATCATATAACTTCTCATAAACAAGTAACAATCTATCCACAATCGTTGAAGTATGAAACATAAACTTTATTGGCAATCAACAAACTATGTTCTTAGTCATTGGGACAATCACAATTCATCATATTCCAGAGAAGAGTCTATGTAAGAGCTTTTATTCTAGCAAGTTCACATACTCAACTATCATTTAGTCTTCTATGATTGCTCACACTCATTGCATATTTTTGGAGCTAATGTTTCCATCGGACACATAGGAAGATGGGGGCTTCAAAGTATTTGCCACCTAACTTATTTACCTCAAGGATAATGTCCACAATAATGAATCATGATCACCTACATCCAACTGGATATATATATCTGGATCTTTCCTCAACACATAATGCTTGCCAACTATAGATTTAATAGGCAAAAAAAGGAATAAACATCATTGACTCTTGCGTATAAGTAAATACATGAAAGTAAAAGATATGCCCTTCGCAGAGGGAAGCAGAGGTTGTCATGCGCTTTTTAGTTTTGGATCTGCAAACTCTTAATGTAAAGGAACTTCACTTTATATTGACCCTTATGATAGCAAACTTTATTATACAGTCTATCGCTTTTATTTCTTTGCCATCACAAGATCGTACAAAGTTTATTTCCCCTTACAATAAAAGATCATACATATTTAAGAGCATTTTTTATTGCATCGTGCACCGATGATAACTTACTTGAGGGGTCTTATTCAATCCATAGGTAGGTATGGTGGACTCTCATGGAAAGAAACTGGGTTTAAGGGGTTATGGATGCACAAGTAGTATCTCTACTTAGTGCGGAATTTTTTTGGCTAGCAAAAGATCTAAAACAAGCACTGCATGTTAAAGGATTCATGACAATATAACTTCTATGTGGATGTAAACAAACATAAATCATTACATTGTCTTCCATGTCCAACATCAACACTTGATCATTATATAATATTTGGTGGGGGGCTCACAATCATAAAAGATGTCCAAGATAGTGTATTTGTATGTGGATCTCCTCTTATCTATCATAATCTTGCATAGATTGTATCAATGACTAATGCTATGTTTATTTATCCCCAACAACTCTTATCTAGCATACTTCTTTTATGTGATGTCATTACTCCCCATGGGATGAGCATATGATTTTTCTATTTTATTTATTCAATTGCTATGATTGGTGCATGAGAGTAAAGCAAACAAACTCAAACTAATCTTTATTATATAACTCTCAGACTTGATTACAAGGATAGATAGAACTCAAAGGAAAAACTCTAAGCAAAGCAAATCTGAAATTTTATTTCTCTGAATCACGACATAACTAAGGATCGAACTAAAAATATGTAATGGTAAAAGTGATGGTGATACGATACCGGGGCACCTCCCCCAAGCTTGGAACAAGCTAAGGGTGGTGCCCATACTCATGTACTCAAGCATCTTTCTTGGGTGACAGTGGTGGTGGCGTGGTAGGCTTGTCTTTCAGGAGATATTCCAGATTACTGATTATCCTCTGGAGAGCACGGTTTTTCTCTTCCAACCAGATGACTTCATGAGTGAGTGTTGTATTTTGGGCACAAATAGACTCCATGGCATTCAATGCATCAATTTCAGGTAAAGAAATATTATCACGAAGGGGTAATAGTGATTCTCCCTTGTTAGAGACTCCAGAGGGATGGCTGGCATGACCCCCTTTAGATACTTTAGCTTCTTCCTGGTTACCCTCCTTGGCATCTTCGGGGGCCTCCGGCGTATCCTCTTCCCCAGAAGACAGCTCGTAGTATACTTCGCTGTAGGGGCGTCTGCCTGGTGAAGGACGGACTATGCGATGCTTCTTGCGGAGGGTCGGTGGAGCCATAGCTTCCTCACCTTGAGAAATCTGTCAGAAAAACAGTCCGAAACAACAACAAAGGAGAAACTTGCGATGCGGTGGTCAAAACATACGGGAGTATACATAATGATTTTTCTAGGTCAGAATACGTGTCCAGGAAGAAAATGGAGTCCGGAGGGCACACGAGGGCCCCACAAGCTATCAGGGCATGTCCAGGGGGGTGTGGGCGCGCCCTGTTACCTTGTGGCTCCCTCGTGGCCCCCCCTGACTCGTTTTTATTTTTGTATTTTTTCTAAAATACCAAAACTGACAGAACATATTGTTTTGGAATTTTTGGAGTCGGCTTACTTACCGTATCGCATACCTGCTCCTTTTCAGCTTTCTGGAGTGTTCCGGAAGATCTCTCTTATGTGTTCTTCCGGAGTCATAACTTGAATAATATTACTTTCAACATTAACGGGCATACCTGAGATATAGTGTTTAATTCTTTGCCCATTTACCACTCTCGAATTTTTGCCTTCGAAGTTGTTAATCTTGATAGCACCGGAGCGATAGACCTCCTCGACAACATAAGAGCCTTCCCATTTTGAGAGAAGTTTTCGTGCAAAAAATCTGAAACGAGAATTGTACAAAGAACTAGGTCTCCTACATTGAATTCCCGTTTTTGGATTCTCTTATCATGCCATCTTTTAACTTTTTCTTTAAATAACTTTGCATTTTCATAAGCTTGTGTCCTCCATTCGTCTAACGAGCTTATATCAAATAACCTCTTTTCACCGGCAAGTTTAAAATCATAGTTAAGTTCCTTAATTGCCCAGTAAGCTTTATGTTCTAATTCAAGAGGTAAATGGCATGCTTTTCCATAGACCATTTTATATGGAGATATTCCCATAGGGTTTTTATAAGCAGTTATATAAGCCCATAAAGCATCATCAAGTTTCTTAGACCAATTCTTTTTCTAGATCTATTAACAGTCTTTTGCAATATCAGTTTTATTTCTCGGTTGCTCAACTCAACGCGCTAGACTGAGGATGATACAGTGATGCAATTCTATGGTTAACATCGTATTTAGCTAGGAGTTTACGGAAAGCACCATGAATAAAATGTGAACCACCATCAATCATTAAATATCTAGAGACTCCAAACCTTGGGAAGATAACATCTTTAAGCATTTTAATAGAAGTGTTATGATCAACACTACTAGTTGGAATAGCTTCTACCCACTTAGCAACGTAATCAACAACAACTAGAATATGAGTATACCCATTAGAGGAAGGAAAAGGTCCCATATAATCAAAGTCCCAGACATCAAATGGTTCAATAGCAAGTGAATAATTCATAGGCATTTCCTGACGTCTACTAATGTTAGCGATTCTTTGACATTCATCACAAGAAAGGACATACTTACGTGTATCTTTGAAAAGAGTAGGCCAATAAAAACCAAATTTTAATACCTCGTGTGCAGTTCTGTCACCAGCATGGTGTCCTCCGTAAGCCTCAGAGTGACACTTCCATAGGATCTATCCATGTTCATGCTCAGGTACACAACGTCTAATAACACCGTCTACTCCTTCTTTATAAAGATGTGGGTCATCCCAAAAGTAATGTCTTAAATCATAGAAAACTTTTTCTTTTGTTGGTAGGTGAAACTAGGTGGTATATATTTAGCAACAATGTAATTAGCATAATCTGCATACCAAGGAGTACTATGGGAAGCATTTATAACAACAAGTTGCTCATCAGGAAAATTATCATCAATAGGCAGTGGGTCATCAAGAACATTTTCCATCCTAGACAAATTATCCGCTACGGGGTTTTCAGCTCCTTTCCTATATATCAACAATGTGCAGGTCAAATTCTTGAAGTAAAAGCACCCACCTAATCAGCCTAGGCTTAGCATCTTTTTTTCATAAGGTATTTAATAGAAGCATGATCAGTGTGACTAGTAACTTTGGAATCAACGATATAAGGCCTAACCTTATCACATGCAAAAACAACTGCTAAAAATTCCTTCTAAGTGGTAGCATAATTCTGTTGAGCATTGTCTAGGGTCTTACTAGCATAATGAATAACATTCAATTTATTGTCTACTCTCTGTCCTAGAATAGCACCAACAACATAATCACTAGCATCGCACACAATTTCAAATGGAAGGTTTCAATCAGGTGGTTGAACAATAGGTGTAGAAATCAAGGCTTTCTTAAGTATTTCAAAGGCTTATACACAATCATCATAAAAAACAAAAGGAATATCTTTTTGAAGAATATTAGTTAGTGGCCTGGAAATCTTCGAGAAATATTTAATAAAACGCCTATAAAAACTAGCATGGCCAAGAAAATTTCTTATACCTTTAATATCTTTAGGACATGGCATTTTCTCTATTGCATCAACTTTATCTTTGTCTACCTCAATGCCTCGTTCAGATATCTTATGCCCAAGTACTATACCTTCTTCACATCTCTGCAAAACTCGATCAAGGTTGCTCAAGCAATCATCAAAAGAAGTCCCATAAACGGAAAAGTCATCCATGAAAACGTCAACAATCTTTTCACAAAAATCAAAGAATATAGCAGTCATACATCTTTGAAAGGTAGTAGGTGCATTGCAAAAACCAAAAGGCATACGTCTATAAGCATAAGTTCCAAAAGGGCAAGTGAAAGTAGTTTTCTCTTGGTCTTCTTTTGACACAGGTATTTGAGAGAAACCAGAATATCCATCAAGAAAACAAAAATGCATGTGCTTAGATAACCTTTCTAACATTTAATCAATAAAAGGCAAGGGGTAATGATCTTTTCTAGTAGCTTTGTTTAATTTCCTGAAATCAATTACCATCCTATAACCAGTTACCATTCCTTGTGGGATAAGTTCACTTTTATCATTAGGAACAACAGTTATACCCCCTTTCTTAAGAACACGATGAACATGACTTACACATCTACTATCGGCAATAGGATAAATTATACCTGGCTCCAGATGCTTTAATATTTCAGTTCTTACCACTTCCTTCATCTTAGGACTCAAGCGGCGTTGATGATCAACAACAGGTTTAGAATCTTGTTCCATATTAATCTTGTGCTGACATAGAGTGGGACTAATGCCCTTAAGATTATCAAGAGTATATCCAATAGCAGCCCTGTGCTTCTTCAGAGTTTCAAGTAGTCTCTTCTCTCCATGCTCTGAAAGGTTAGCACTAATAATGACAGGTAATGTCTTCAACTCAAACACGGGATCTCCCTTGGGTGGAGGACGACCCCCCAAAATATCAACATGCAAGTTATGTTTAAGAATAGGTGTTTGTCTAAGAAATATATCATCTATCTCATTTCTTTCATTCATATGCATATCATTCTCATGGTCTAGCAAATATTGTTCTAGTGGATCAGTAGGAGGCACTACAATGGAAGCAAGACCAATTATCTCATCCTTACTAGGTGGTTCTTTTTCATATTGTTTTCTGTCGAACTTAGAGAAATTAAATTCATGAGACACATCACCAAAGCTTACCTTGACTTTCTCGGTAACCCAATTAATTTCAGCATTAACAGTATTCAAGAAAGGTTTACCAAATATGATGGGACAAACTATCTTGTTGTGAACCAAGTACTAGAAAATCCATAGGGTACTTTACTTTTCCACACAAGACTTCAAGATCTCTAACAATCCCAAGTGGTGCAATAGCGTCTCTGTTTGCAAGTTTAATAGTGACATCAATATCTTCAATCTCAGAGGGTGCTATGTCATTCATAATTTCTTGGTATATGGTAAAAGATATAGCACTAACACTAGCACCAATATCACATAAGCCATGATAACAATGATCTCCAATTTTAACAGAAACAATGGGCATGCCAGTAACAGGTTTGTTTTTATCTAACCCATCCCGATTATTTCTAGTAGCTTTTGCAATTCTAGTAGCTTCATCACAGAAATAAATAAACTGACCATCAATATTATCAGCTAGGAGATCTTTAACCATAGCAATATTAGGCTCGGCATTTATTTGTTCGGAGGGTTTAGGTGTTCTAATATAACTTTTATTAACCACGGTTGCAGCTTTAGCATGTTCCTTAATCCTAACAGGAAAAGGAGGCTTTTCAGTGTAAGCAGTAGGCACAACTGGATCAACATGATAAACAATTGTTTCCTCTTTAATCTTAACAGGTTCCTCTAATGGTTTTTCAGTAGGTGGATGATATTTAAACCACTTCTCCTTAAGGAGATCAACATGAGTAGCAAATGATTCACAGAAAGAAGCTACTATCTCGGAGTCAAGCCCATATTTATTGCCAAACTCATGGAAAGTATCAGTTTCCATAAAAGATTTAACACAATCAAACTTAAGCTTTATACCAGACTCTTTATCTTTGTCGAATTCCCAATCTTCAGAGTTGCGTTTAATTATTTCCAGAAGATCCCATTTGAATTCAATAGTCCTCTTCATGTAGGAAACAGTAGAAGAAGAATCAAGTAGTAATTGATCATCATGAGAAAGTCGAGCATATATTTTTTGTATAATCATTTTCCTTGAGAGCTCATGGTTGGGGCAAGTGTGCATCATAGATTTAAGCCTCCCCCAAGCTTGAGTGATGCATTCTCCTTCACGAGGCCAACAATTATATATAAAGTTCCGATCATGATGGACTAGATGCATAGGATAAAACTTCGGATCAAATTCCAGCTTCAAGCGACTCCAGTCCCATGATCCAATATCATCCAATAGCCTATACCACATTAGTGTTTTTCCCTCCAAAGATAAAGGGAAAACCTTCTTCTTAACTTTGTCTCCAGATAAACCTGCGAGCTTACACCATCCACAAATCTCATCTACATATATCAAGTGGTAATCAGGATGAGTTGTACCGTCATAAGGATTAGCTAGCAGTTTCTCTACCATACCCGAAGGAATCTCATAATAAATATTTTTAGTAGGTTCAGTAGGTTGAGATGCAACTTTTTCAACTTCCGTTAGAGGCGAGGATGCCCCGAACAAGTCACTCAAAGGGTGACCGTCCATAGTAACAAGCAACAGTAAATTTCAGCAGGTATCAAAAATGTTTCCTTACCAAGTTCCACTTACCAGAGGCGCTTCACTCCCCGGAAATGGCGCCAGAAAAGAGTCTTGATGGCCCACAAGTATAGGGGATCAATCATAGTCCTTTTGATAAGTAAGAGTGTCGAACCCAATGAGGAGCAGAAGGAAATGATAAGCAATTTTCAATAAGGTATTCTTTGCAAGTGCTGCAAGTAATAGTGATAGATAGTTTTGTAGCAAGGTAATTCATAACAAGTGACAAGTAGCAATAGTAAAAACGGTGCAGCAAGGTAGCCCAATCCTTTTTATAGCAAAGGACATGCCTGAAAGTATTCTTATATTAAGCAAGCGCTCCCGAGGACACATGGGAATTTCTGTCTAGTCATGTTCATCATGTTGAGTTGATTCGCGTCCGTTACTTTGATAATTTGATATGTGGGTGGACCGGTGCTAAGGTGTTGTTCTTACTTGAACAAACAACATACTTATGATTACCCCCTCTCGCAAGCATCCACAACTACGAAAAAAGAACTAAGGTAAATCTAACCATAGCATGAAACGTGTGGATCCAAATCAACCCCTTATGAAATAACACATAAACTGGGGTTTAAGCTTCTGTCACCGTCGCAACCCATCATCTACTTGTTACTCCACAATGCCTTCCCTTAGGCCCATAACATGGTGAGGTGTCGTGGTCGACGTTCACACGACACCAATAAGAGAAGCAACAACATACACATCATCAAAATATCGAACGAATACCAACTTCACATGATTACTTATAACAAGACTTCTCCCATGTCCTCAGGAACAAAAGTAACTACTCACACATCATCAACATGTTCAAGATCAAAGGTGTAATAATGGATATCAAGAATCTAAATATATTATCTTCCACCAAGAAACCAACAAGCATCAACTACGAGATGTAATCAACACTACTAGTAACCCACAGGTACCAATCTGAGGTTTTGAGATAAAGATTGAATACAAGAGATGAACTAGGGTTTCAGATGAGATGGTGCTGGTGAATATGTTGATGAAGATTGGTCCTCCCACGAAGGAGTAAGCGTTGGTGATGACGATGGCTTCGATCTCCCCCTCCCGGAGGGAAGTTTCCCTGGCAGAATCTCTCTGCCAGAGATCAAAAGGGTTTCTGCCTCGAGACGGCGGCGCTTCGTCCCGAAAGTATCCTTATGTTTTTTTCTAGGGTAAAACACACCATATAGGAGAAGAGGGGAGTCGGGAGACCTGCTGGGGCCCCACAAGGCAACAGGGCGCGCCCTGTTGGCTTGTGGCCAGCAGGTGGCCCCCCTCTGGTTTATTTTTGGCCCAAAAATTCTTATATATTCCATAAAAATTCTCCGTGAAGTTTCAGGTCATTTGGAGTCCAGTGAATTTTCAACCATTTTCTTAGTTTTTAGGTCCAGAATTCCAGTTTCCAGTGATTTCTTCTTTGTGCTTTACCTTGCATATTCAGAGAGAAAAGGCATAAGAATTGTATCATAATGAGGAATAATAGACAAGAATAACATAAATATCAATAAGAATTCATGATGCAGAATGGACGTATCAATAGTCTGCATTGTATGCCCGAGTCCTTGGTGTCTGATCGTGATCCAATTTTCACAAGGAAATTTTGGCAAGAATTGATACATGTATCATCTTGAATTCATGCTACAACCAACTCATCCAAAAGTCCGAACTATGGGAGTGGGTCAAATATTATACTCCAACACCCTCCTCATGTCTATGCTCATTTGAAGTCTTATGACGTGGGCAGCGGAAGCGGGGGCAGGCCGCAATCATTTATTGCGTTTACTGCATTTTGAACCCTGGACCTTTTGGTTGTAAGTTTATGCACATAACCGGTTCACCCATCAGTCCGAACTGACGGAGAGAGGCGGTCAATATATTTCAACACTCCCCTCACGTCTAGACTTATTTAGTCCTTAGACGTGAGATCGATGTAGGACACATAATTTTTTTATTTTAATACTGCGTTGGCAGGGTCTTGAACTCAAGACCTCTTGCTCTGATACCATCTTGAATTCATGCTACAACCGACTCATCCAAAAGTCCGAACTATGAAAGAGGGTCGGTCATTATACTCCAACATATCAAACTCGAGTTCGGGACAACCCGACAGACGGATTGTCGAACGGAATACATCAATCAACAGATTGAATGTTACCTCCGATGAGTTGTGAGTTCACATGCATCCTCATCGTTGGGACCAGTGGTTGGCACTTTTTTAGCTTTGGTACTACTCCAACTGGCATTCCACCGTTGACAAATCCCTATTTGAAGTTGTGTATGGCTATCATCCTAGTCATTTAATATTGCTCATATTGACGTTGTTGCTAATTCAGACATGCAACAGTCACTGGAAGATCGCAATTGGTTTTGGATTCAGCCAGGCAACATTTGTTGCTTGCCCAACATAGGATGAAGGCGCAAACATACAAGGGCCGTACGGAGAGGCAGTTTGATGTGGCAACAATGTTTTGAAGACGTAACCTTATATTCAAGCTTCCATCATGTCGAGAGCCAATCATAAACTGTTGTTTAAGTACTTCGCGTTTGCTATTTCTAAGGTACCTAATTTTTTTTCTCGTATGAGTCACCTTCTTGCTTCCTTCCTTCATGCCGGACCTCGCCGGAGAAGACAACACCAGTATCTATCTTAGGGGAAAGTCATTACCCATTATCTATCTTACGGGGTGGAGGGTGCACGGGATCGTCAGAGTTGTTTTCCGGTGTGACGGGGCTTAGAGGAATGGCTGGGGCGGTGGCCAGCACGACGGTGGGAGGAGGTAGAGGGGAGGGCGGGGCAGCGGAGGCAGGCGGTTAGGCCTGGGTTGGCCGGCGGCTGCACGAGGTAGAAGAGGGCGGAGGTAGGAGATGAACAATGTCCGGTCTATTTTCAGTCGTTGGATGAAGATCGGGCGGCCCTGAATGGAAGTGACTGATTCAAAAAAAGAAAATCCCAGTTAACCTTTGCATAGGTGATTTCTAAGTACTTTGGTCCATTTCTCATCCTAAGCTCAGCTCGTGTGGGACAAGTGGCTTATGGTTTGGAGCCGCCTGTTGGTTGCTTCGTGCACCCAGTCTTTCATGTGTCGTTGCTCAAGGCACCAGTTAAGCCCGACATTCAGGTATTGCCTCAGCTTCCTTCACCTGATGCTAGTATTCAGATCCCGTTCATGTTTCTCCAGCAACGTATCATCAATCACGGATTGACCACGGTTGCCCAAGTTCTCGTTGGCTTTGGCAGGAACTGCTACGATCGGTTCAAGGAAGGAAAATACGCTACGACTTGTAGTTTGAATACCAGATCTCGTCGGAACGGTAACACCGGCGACTACTAGTAGTTCCTCCGCCCAAATCCTCGATTCCATAGCTATTAGTCCTCTCAGGATGTATGGCGTGCCTTTATTAGAATTCGTCCACATGATCGATCACATCAAAGTAGACAAACAGACGCACACACACAAAAATGTCTTTGGCTCCGTGACGTTTTAACCCTAGCGCGGTGCCGCCATTGCCGAGGTCACCACTTCCAGATCCGGCTGTTCATTTCCACCTCTTCTTCCTTCGTCACCGTTGCTCTTGCCGTTCACACGAGACCGCAGCATCTGAAGGACGAAGACGAGGCACTTCGTGAAGCCCTCCATAGCAAGCATCACGTCCAGGAAACACAGCAACACATGACCGACTTCCTAGTGAACCAACCAACTCCTTTCGAAAATCATCGGAGAGGTCATGTTGGTGCTCAGTGATCAGCACAACCCAGAACACCTTTCAATGTATTCTGAAGTCTGAACCTGCCACTATACCGAATCGAATGAAGAGGGAGTAAACCATAAACAGTTCATATTCATAACAGAAGACGAAGAAAGCCAGATCAACTCGAGCGGTGAATTCAAAAACCACAGGAGCAACAAGACCCGCTTCTTATAACCGCATAACTTTCTAATTGTGTCCAGAAACTCTTGCTCCGCTAGTCGACCGACATTCCTCACGACAAGGAAAACACTGAATGACACACCATACGGCAGGCATGGTCGGCAATCGTCAAATAATTCAAAAAAGAAATCTAGTTTCTTGTGGCGACCCGAGCGCTCAACCAAAACAGTTAGAGAAGTATGCCTGATATGGCGAATAGAAATACAGTTTGCACTCGCCATGATCAGGACGGAGTCGACATGACAACCACAGTCGAGCATGATGACTATGACGAATCACACCTAAAACTCACAACAGATAAGAAACCAGACTAATAAACTGCGATACAACTTTCTAGCCAGATTATCAGGATGAACTGAACGAGGACAACCACAACTGATCACAATTGACTTGCACCCTTCATGCTTAATAAACCTCTCGACAGAAACAAACACGACCTGATATTAGTAGCTTGGAAGAAGCCAGCGGTAGCCGACTAAAGATGATGGGTTGTCCATTTTGCAATGCATCAATATTGAGCAGCACATCAGAGATCAGTGAGTCCTCGCTAGCGACAACAATCTGCCACGATCTGTACCAAGCAGAAAACTCGTAAGTCATAACCAACTATCCATCTCAGAATTAATAATTTGATGTGTCGTTGTACTTATAACTAGTTCCAAAGGTTACTACTAGAAGACTGCATTTGACATGTTTTTTTTTTTTTTGGCAAACTCATTTGACATGTGAGCTTCAGCTATGTCAGAAAAGTAATTCAATGCATCATAACAGAAAATTTGAAGCAAGGTAAACTGATAATACAATATCAACAAGGTTGACTAAAGACCTAGCAGGCATTTCATGCTTCAACAATTATCTGACCAATCAAAAGCATTAGCAAAAGGGAGACATTTTATTCCAGGAGTGATGATGCAACTGCTCCATATAATCATAGCACAAGATTTTCAGGCAGAAGAATAACTGGACCTGAGTTCAGAATTCAGATATGGCCACATAAACAAGAGGCGACTTTTATTTTATGACAGCACACCCTGACATCAGTTTCCAAGTTCTTAGTGGAAGTGAAAAACAACCGAGTCCCACAACTATTAGAATCTAGTTGCAAATGATAAACATTTTGTGGTGAAACTAAGTTGTGACATGGATCCTTGTATCACCAATTGTTTGTCCAAAAAGTCTGGAACTGCTACTTGACAGACCTTTTGAAGACGAGGTCAACATTGAAGTCGTACTAAAATGTCATGAAAGAGAAACGACACAGATTATACATAAGTTTTGCTCCAAGTAGCCGAGTCAGGCATTAGAAAACTGTTAATGAAATATGCCTGAAGAACAACCTTTTGACATTTTGATCAGGATAAATTCGACAAGACAACAACAATGGATTGTAAGGACTTGCACAATTTGTAAGTAAACTGCTTTACACAGAATAAAAGATTTGATACTTAATAGTAGCAGCTCTGAAAGAAACCAGCAGTTTGATCAGTTAGTCCTTACTAGCAATAACAATGTGCGATGATCTAAAATATATCATGCACAAAACTCATAACCAACTCCAAGTTGGCATTCCAATTCGATCAGCTGTGTGCTAGACTGCTAGTACTAATTCCAATGGTTACAGGACTGGGTTTGAGATATGACCTTCAGCTATGCCACAAAATAACAGATCTTTTTATACTAATAAAATCTGAAGCAATGTTACCCCACAAAAAAAAAAGTCTCAAGCAAGGTAACAGGATAGTACCAGATCAATATCTTTGTGTGAATATTTAGTAATCCGACCAATGCATGGTCATGGTCCTTAACATGTCAAATCTCATAACATGAACTACATTATGTTTTCCAGCGTCATATGTCAAGTTTTCTCTAGCACAGAGAATTGTCCTTGGCAAGCTCCATATGTGGATATAACAAACACATATTACTTTCATTATGTCTAATTATTCACAAACCACAACCAACTAATTTTAAGCAAACACACAGAAGCTGTAACGAAAATGCAAGACAACAGACAAGAAGCAAGGGCTAGCACTATACCTGGAGTGTAGAAGCTCATGTAGGGTAGGACGCTAAAGTAGACTCCGGGCTCGCCAACCTTCCTGACCCTCCCTGACTTCAGCTCTAAAGTGAATAAGCCAGCATCTGTGCTCATGAAGATGACACCGACACCCTCTGCGGAACCAACCACAATTGGTTTGCAATCAGGATCGACAACGGGTATAATTGTCTCCAGGTCGATGACCCTGCACTGTACCCATTCTGCAGCTACCTCGGAATCCACCTTCCTTGACCACACATAAAGGCTAGAATTCTTGATGCAGGCAAACCCCAGCGAACGGTCCTCCATCACCATGAGAGCCGTTGGGTACAGAATGTCTGGCGGTGGGTTAATCATGGATAAGCAGTTGTTTGGCAAGTTGTACTTGACGATCTTGTGAGCAGAGCGAAGTGTGAAGTAGACTTCATCTCCAACGACAGCTACTCGCCGAGGCATGACATAGGGCAGGTGGTAGAGGTGTTCTGCAATGTCATCTCGAATGTGCTGGGCATAGCATTCACAACTATCGTCAAGAGACACTGGCGCACTCCACGCACCTGTCACCGATGAGTACACGCTCGCCTTAACGACACGGTCGTCGTCGTCGGTGGCCAGGAAGGCCACGCGAAAGGGGCCGCCTTGGCAGTCGAGATGCTGGCAGCCATCGGCGGCGCAGAACACCGCGGCGGTGCAGATGAGCCAATCGATACCCGGCGCGGGCAGGACGTGTCGGTCGCCCGTGACGGGGTCCGAGACGAGGAAAACCAGGCTCTTGTCCTGCACCATGTGGATGAGCACACGGCCGTGGCGGCAGTCGAGGGGAACGGGGTGCGCGCCGTGGCCGTCGGAGCCCGGGTAGGGGAAGTCCGGCATCGACGTGGTGGAGGCGAAGCGGGAAGCGGGGGTTCCTTGGAGGACCTGGAGCGTGTGGAGGAGGCCGAGGAGGGGAGGGGCTCCGTGGAAGGCGCGGTACCGGCGGCGGAAGGCAGGGTCGCAGATGACGCGGAGCCACGGCTTGCAGACGAGGGCGGCGCGGAAGAGGTGCTCGGGCTCGTCGGGCGGGAGGCGGAGGAGGACCTCGCCGATGAGCTCGTCCATCAGCTCCGGCGATGGCGCCATGGTGCGGCAGTGGCCGGCGAAATCGATGGGGCCGCCGCCGGGTCGGGTGGGGAAGCGAGTGAGAGCGTGGAGCGTGAGACGTCCGTTCTACTTGGTCCGGTTCGACCAGGGTCTGGGTCCTAGACAGGGCGCGTGGTCTCGCATATTCATACTCCCAACAAAAAATAAGAACATTGAGATGCATGTTGAAGGTCCCTAAAAAAAATAGATGCATACTGAAGGTCAACATTTTAGTGGAGGTTAATGCATCTTTTCCTATTCAAGAGATTTATAACTTCACCTGCAAAAAAAGGGATTTTTTTTTTACTTAATGTGACTGGTAAGATGAAAATATACTTCTTGCAGGAGTCATAAAAAGTTGGTCAAGTCAGGTTCTAAAGAAACCCTATTGACAAAAAGTAATAGTCAATCTTACCCATCCACCTCCGGTTGTCACTCTGGCTTCGTGATACCGAAAGGGGAGGATTCTCTCCCCTCGCTCATGTATAGTAGGTTTCTGTTTCGTGGTGATGCTGCTTCGAGTAAAAGTCCTTCAGCTCTAATCCTGTATCATGGCGCTTAATACGATTTTGTTGAGGATCATCAAGGTATTTGTCCCGTTGTTCTTTATGAACAGTGGGTTGGTTATTTATGTCGTCTGGTATCATGGTTTTGTATGCATTAAAGGTGGGAACATCCTTTTTCTTCGACATCCTCTTCCTTCAAGCCTTTCCTCTTTCCGATATGCCTTTTTTGCAGGGTGAAAAGGAGTTTTATTCCAAAATTATAGAGTTACATTGCTGAGGCGAGAATTCCTCAGTACATGGAGGCCCTCTGTGTAGCCAGACAACAATGCTTCAGTACGATTATACCTCGCTAAACAGTATGCCACTCTATTATGAGAACGATGAAGCTTTTGCGGAATAAACTCCTGAACCTCTCGTAAGGACTAGTGACGCATCACTGAAGATAGTTAGGGCCGTGGACGAGTCCGACTGCACAATGACCGTAAGTTCCGTGTGTTGCAGGGCTAGCGTCATGCCGTGCATCATAGCGTGAATCTCTGCTTCTAACACATCATTGCAATGGAACAAATACATGTAGAACGCGAAGATTATCGTCCCATCATGTTTCCGAAGTATCATGTCCGCCGCTGCAGTGTCGTCCACACTTGAGAAAGCACCATCTACCGAAAGCGCAACTTTGTCCATTGACGGGGGTGTCCATGTAAGAGGAGTATATGTGGACACATGTCTCGGCATGCTTGGCAGGGTTGCTAATTTTCATCATACGCAACAGTCTACTATTGCGCCAATTCAATGAAATTTATTCCTCTACATGTCTTTGCAGTTGGAAGCACTTTATTGGTTGGACTTCTCGATCCATAGTCGTACCTACTTGAGCAGTGGCGGAGCTTCAAAGAAAAAGCTAGGCAGGCCAAGTTGAAAAAAAGCACAAAATTTTTAGGTATCATTAATTACCGTATCTTTTGTTCTCATTGAACTTCATGTCAACAAAGAAGTTACCGGCAAGATAATCGTATTCTACATTATTACACAAAATTGTTTCAATGGCCTCCATATACTAAAACACAGTTTAAAAAAACAAGCATTGGGACTAAAAAAGTAATAAGCATTATGTACGAATTTGCAAGGAAAATAGATTTTATCTTCTATTTCTACATGTAAATTTGTAATAAAATACTTTAACTGTGCTCAGTTCAGCCAATGAACAACCAAAACATACTAGTCCTAAGTAATTACAAATTACCCAGCGGCACCGTTGTCACTTATCAAGAGGTAAAGTGGGCTGATTGCATAGGTATATAAAAATATCATGAAAATCATGGGCGGGCCATGGCCCGGTTCTGCCCCAATGAAGCTCCGCCCCTCTACTTGAGGGCACCGAGTGCAGAAATGATGTTATCTTTGGAAGAAAAAAATTGTGATCCAATGAATGTTATTGTGCTAATGTGCAAATGGATCTCGGACTGGGCTGTTTTGCAGATAAAAACACCAGAGGAAAAAAATGTTGACGCTGGGTCAAGATTGATCGAACACGTGGCAAATGAAGTTTATCGCGCATCGCGGGGGTGGAGGCCTGGAGTCAGAAAACTTTGTGGCTGAGAATCGGTTGCATTACTTCTGGTGTCCGTCTTCACGAAGTGTTGACCCCTCCCCCCCCCCCCCCCCCCCGGCGGGATTCAACTGCCTTAGATGATAGCTTTTGGTTTTATGTTAATGGCAATAGGTCTGATGTCCCCTCGTGCTACTTGTTGCTTCCCAGTTTATCTGTGCTTAGATGTTGAAGCAAGGGAGTTGAATCTGGGAGGTTAGCTTTTGTTCAGATTTCCTTTTGCGTTCTCTTGATACTTTGTTACTGAATCTGGTTTTGGTTCGCCTGGTTTCTTTAAATGAAATCGGAGGGGAAACCCTCTTTTGCTAAAAAAAACTCTTCCCTTTGTTTAGGGTTGTTTTAGTGTCAGTGTATTCAGTCACTCTATATCTAGTTGTATCAAACGTTCCAATATAAAATCACATTGAATTTAGAGAAAAGTCTGGTAAGATCAGTTTGGAAACCCTGAAAAATTCAGGACATGATCTAAAATGAGGTCAGATTTAATCAGATTCAAAATGAGACTACACACAACGCTTCACATGGCCGCACGCCGCCGGAAGCCTGCTCGGAGTCCACCATCGGTGCCCCCACACATTCTGGTCGGATGCATGGATTTCTGTGCGTGCATGTGTTCCCTTGTGTTAATAAGAGCATGGTTAATAGTATAGCCAACTGCTGGCTATATGATGTTGCCATGTCACATATAGTCATCATTTATAGCCACACATACAATAATGTTAGCTATAAGAGCATCTCCACCCGTCCCCTCAGGACGCCCCCCAGAGCACCTTTCTAGGCTTGGGAGGCGCTTTTTGACGAAAAATGGCCCAGCCACGCCCCCAGGACGTCAAAAAAGCGCCGGCATACCCAGGCGAAACCCAGCGCGCTAGGGGTCTCTTGGGGACGCCGGCGAAAGTTTCGGCGAATCGCGTCCCCCCACGTGTACTTTTTCATGGCCCACTTAATCATTCCCCACACAAAGTTTGGCTTGGGTTGGGATGTGGCTGGGAAGATGCCCTCTTATTTTCGCCGGATGAAGCCTTTGGTCCCCCAAGACACCAACTTTTTTGGTTCAGTGGTGTCCTGGGGAGCTCCAACGGCTGGAGATGCTCTAAGGTTGGCTATAAGAGTACTACTTTTTTGCACCTTTTCTCTATCTCTTTCTTTGTATTTATTGCATTTGTGTAGGAATGTGCATATACCCAGGCTCTTGCATGAGAGCCCACCCTCATTACTTTTTCATCTCTCTCTTCTCCACAGAGACAAAAATGCCATGTAAGCGGGCTATACGCCCACTATTGTACTTGCTCTAAGCCCACTATTGTACTCTAAGCGGCACAAGTCCGTTTGGTGCTCAGTAGTAATTCGTTCCTAGATGGCTGGCTGCATATTCAGCTAATCAGGTCGGCTGTGGTAGTAGGTTTCATCCTGGCCACCAAGATTCACTGGATCCAATCGTTGTAAACTGAAAATACAAGTTTCAGACTTCAGTACATATCAAAATGGGCAGCAACCAAACCGCGCCTCAGGCTCTGAGGTACACTTACCAGAATCCTGCCGTATCACCATTTTTGATGAAAAATATCAACTAAACCTAGAGGGAAAAATAAATCTTAAAACACTATTCCCTTCATAAAGCTAGTATAAAGTTGTATTAAATTTGACACACTTATTTTGAGACGGTACACCACGGCTCCCCTCCGCCCCCCTCTCCTGAAATCTGAACAGACCAAGAACAAAAACAGGAGGAGTAAAAGGAAGAACGCGACACATTTTCCTTTGAATTTCCCAAAGAAAGTGAAAACATGTCCAAAATGTGAAGGAAATGAATGATTCCTACAAAAAAAAGTCCAAAGCTAACCCTACAACTCAAAGGGTATGTAGGAAAAGTTTTCCTTTGAATTTCCCAAAATGTCTCGAATAAGAAGTTTTCTTGGTTAAGATACAATTAGCGTCACAAGAATATACAGAATCCCCGTACTTATTACTAATAACCTTAATAATTACTCATGGAAATTGCGTTCTACTCCTACTTCAAGTCTACTGCTGCAACTGAGAGGCCGCTGGCCTTGTCACCTCCACGGCGTCTGCTGCCCGATCGATCCTCTGCTCGAACGAGTCACTGATCTCCGACGCCGGCGTCCCCTCCGGCGAAGAGCCGGCGTTCATCTCAGAGCTGATGTACACGCTCAGCGGGCTCGTCCCTCCCATGGCGTTGGCGTGTTCCTCCCCACCGGCCCTCGGCGTCAGGCTCGCGTCGCCGGCGCCACCGTTCCATCTTGGCGTCCTGCCCGCAGAGTAGCTGCCGTTCCTGACAGACCCGTCGTTCCACGTCTTGAAGGTGGGGGACTTGAGGTCCCTCCGGTCGAAGTGCTGCAGCCACGCGCGCAGCCTCCGCACCGACACGCTCCCGGAGCCGGCCTCCGCCTCAGCCTTCGCCTCCGCCTCCCGGAGCTCCTCGCGCTCGCGGTACGCGAAGATGGTGAGGTAGAGCAGCAGCATGAGGCTGGAGATGACGCCGGTGATGAGGAACAGCCCGCCGAAGCTCTGGAAGCTGAGGTTCGACGAGCCGCCGCCGCCGATGCCGCCCAGCGCGTTCTGGCACGTGCCAGGCTCGCCGAACCATGCCTTCTCGATCCGCGCCATCGCGTCCCCCTCCGCCAGGTTCAGGATCCCCCGGGACACGTCCCCCGTCATCGGCGATCCCCTCGGGAACACGAACCCGAAGCCGTCCGTCTTGTACACAGGCCCCACCTGCATGTACCCGTCGCAGTGCTGCGACAGGAACAGCTTCAGGTACGGGATCTCGTCGAACACCGCGTCCACGCCGCCGTTCGCCGAGCCCCTCGACAGCGCGTCGGCGTACTGCTCCGCCGTGCTGTACTTCTTCATCCTCCGCTCGTCGAAGCCCATTTTCTGGAGCATGGGCTTGATGAAGGTGCCCTCCTGGTGCCCGATGTACTGGCCGCGCCTCTGGAGCTCCTTCACGTCCGTCACCGTCGGCTGGAGCTGCTGCACCGTCAGCATCGACGTCAGGCTCGCCGTGTAGCTCGACGTCAGGATCAGCACCACGAACACCCATATGATCACCACCAACCTCGACAGGTTGCTCTCCAGCTTCTCCTCTGTAAAAACAACAGCAAGGTTGATTAATTTGGTGATCGATATTCTTCAAGAACTCTGCAGAAGCACAATTGAGATGATGAGCTGGTTATCAAGATGCCTACTGTGTGCAAAGACGAGGGTGGAGAAGGCGAAGTAGAAGATGAGGCCGAACTGCTGCGACGGCGTGCCGCGGAACTCCGGGTTGACGCGGTGCTCGATGACCCACACCACGAAGCCGGTGAAGCAGAAGAAGGCGAGGCTGACGAGCCAGAGGCTGGTGGTGAGCGGCTGCAGGAAGATCCACATGCTGGCGCTCGTGTCCGGCCGCGTCGCCACCACCATCGCCCACCCGGACTCCGTGAACGGCATCGTGAAGTCCACCTTGTCCATCCTGCTCGCGGTGATCGTCACGTCGCCCACCACAATGTCCGCCTTCCACTCGCTCACCTGGTCCACCAGCATCTCGTACGAGTCCGAGCTGTCGTTGTACGGCACGTACCGGTAGTTCACCGGATAGGGCAGGTTCTTCATCACCGCGTCGAACACGTCGATGCAGTACCCGGTGATCTTGGGCGTCGTCGAGTTTTCGTACAAGACGTCCACGAACTGCTTGAACCCGTGCTTCCGTGGCACGGCGACCTTGAGCTCCCGCCCGTTCTGCGACATTGTCCAACCTTTCGGCCTGGATAACGCCTCCCCCGGCCAGATGATGGGTTTCAGCTGCCGCGAAGCCTTGCCGCTGCCGACTTTAAGGTCCCGCGAGATGCCCAACTCCGGCGTCCAGAAACCCACTGTCATGGCGCCGTTCCCGATGATGTTCACGACCTCGTACGCCGCCACCTGCAGCTGCCCGTCCACCAGCTTGAACCTGCCTGCCATCCCATCGAACGTCGTGTTTAGCACCGCCCTGAGAAACGCTTCTCCGGTGGCCGACACGCCGAGCCGGTCCAGGTCTGTGCGCCCCGTGCTACTCTGCGGTGTCCGAAATGCCGGTCCGGGTACGCTGGCCGCCTCAGCCGCCGCGGCGATCGCCCACGCCGTGTCGTACGACCAGAGCCTCATCACGGTCGCGTCGTTGAGGACGTCATCGTCGGAGGCCGGGTTCTCCCTCCGGAACCTCGCCCTGAACCGCGCAGAGAAGTTCTTGACTCGGTTCGTGAACTCCACGTGAGGCCGGAGGCTGACGACGCCCTGCATGAAGTCAAGGTCCTCGGGGTCGAACTTGTCCAGGAAGCTGCCTACACCGTCGGTGGCGACCCAGGCGTAGCCGTCGGACATCATCCCGGCCTTACTCGCCCGCCGGAAGAGCCGCGCGGCGAGGTCATGCGTCGCGTGCACGACGAACACGCGCGTTGGCATTGCCCTGAGGCGGTATAGGATCGCGTCAAGGGCGTCCTCGTCCGCGACGCTCGGCACGGGCACGCGGTCCCCGATCGCCGCGCTGTCTACGCTCTGGAGCGCGTCGGCGAGCGCCGGGAGGATGCCGGCGCCGTACGGGGAGTCCTCGTGCAGGACGGTCACGGCGCGCCACCCGAAGCTTGCAAGGACGGCGGCGACGGGGGTGGCCTGGAAGGAGTCGTTGGCGGCGGTGCGCACGAAGTAGGGCGTCTGCGTCGGAGAGAGTGATGGGGAAGTGGCAGCGTAGGAGAGCACGGGGACGTGGGCGCGGCTGCCGAGGTGGGCCACGAACTCCGCCTCCGCTGACGTCTTGGGCCCGATGATGGCCTGTACTTGTACGTTCTTGATCAGGTCCACCGCTGCAACAACAAGCAGAGTTTTAGGCCCATGTACACTCCATTTATCGTATATATTTGGTATACATTGAAATGTTCATTTTGAATTAGATCGCAAAATTGCATTATACACTTCACAAGTTACCTAAAGGTTCCAAAAGGTCGATTCAAATATTTGAATGGGAGATCACTCTCAATAGTGCTTGTGAACGTACTATACTATACATCAAACATGCATATTCACTCTCGAAATATTTCACCAGTGCGAAAAAATATTCAACTACATTTTAGAAGGCTTATAATTAATTTATCAAAGTCCAGAGGTGCAAAATTTGACCAAGTTTATATACAAACTCTGAACAAGTACGATAAAAAATTAGCATCATTAATACATAATATAATATATTTTATATTATTATACCTATCAAGTATGATAGTTGTTGAGAGCTTTTACTACAATTTTTCGAAATTTAACTTTGCACTGTTTGACTTCAAACAAAACCTAGATGCCTTCCTTTCGAGCACTGATGGAGTACACCATGAGCTGAAAGAATTAATGAGCACCCAATTTCGTTCGCATGTGTAAGATCTATAGAAGCTTTTTTTTTTTGCGGGAAAGCTGGGGAGTCTCTTTGATCAGCCAAAATCAACAAGCCATCTGTTGGGAGACTTTGAACTTGAGAAAATATGCTACTAGCACTTTTTTATTTTCGAGAAAAGAGGCTGGTAGCTTGGACTGCATGCGTGTGGCTAGCTTGGACTTCATCCTACACATTGATGGTGGCGGATATCGGCGGCGTGGCGTAGTGGAGACTCGACGTCAGATGTGTGGCGATGGACTCGCGCAGGAGGATGAAGTTATCTGGTGTCGTGGTGGCGGCGATGGCAGAGAGGCCTGGCAAGGTTGATGCATCAGTTCTAGTCTGAGGATGGAGCGATGGAAGATGGAGGTGACGGCCCTTTGCAGCGTGCGCATGTGGTGCTCACTGGGAGTGTGTCGGACCGGTGTGTGGCCCGGTCCAAGGAGTTGCTTGGATGGGGCATCCGACTTTAGATGTTAGGATTTAGTGCGATGTCTGTTTGGTATTTGGCTCGGACATTCGGCACCCCTTCATCTAGGGGATATGAGTGGCGACAGGCATTGCCAAAAGGGTGGCTTCAGGTTTATTGATGTATTATTTTGTAGCCTTCTTTTCAAAAAAAAAGGTCTTGATAAATAATTAATAAAATGGTTGCATGCATCGTATAGATGCAGAGGCCGAGGGTACAACCTCCTTTTCGAAAAAAAAAAGGCCAGCATTAAAAACTTGGGCGACTGAGTGGTGACTCGACCGATGATGCACATGCGTCCACATGATGCCTGTCACACCAGTTGAAACTTGTATCCCCCAAGTAATCAAGGAGTTGGAATGGATAGTGGTATGGTAAGATTTGAGGCATCTCTGTCGTTGTCGACTGTCGTGTCGTGCCCAAGCTAACATTTGGTGCTACTCGTGCCAAACCAATCGGTCCCGATCTGATGGACTCACCGCGAGTATTATACTGGCTACTTGTACTCCAGTAGCTAGCTTGACCAGCTCGCGCGCTATAGCACGTGCACGCGGTGGAGAACCAGACCGCGAAGACTTGTCAGTGAGTCAAGTCACACCAGTCCAACGAACCTAAGCCGGATGGGCATGCGAGAACCGAGAAGGCGACGTGTGCATGGCGATGGCATGGGGATCGACGAAGATGCTCTACGTAGTAGGTCTCTCAACTCTCAACAATAATTAAGCTTACCGCGCAGTCCCTTATCGCACCCGACCCTGACAGAAGCAAGGAATATTTACGTCCTGGAATCCTCACGATCAACTCGCGCGCGGTTAACAATGGCAGTGTATGCCATGTGGGGCGGTCTGGCTATAGGATACTGAGCTAGTAACATGCTAACACTGACGGGCATGGTGCAGGCGTCCATGGTTGGTAAGTGGCCCCGAACGTCGTTCTCGTCCTGGCGAGGCGACAAAAATGGCGGTTTTCAGAGACTGGGCAACGCGACGGTTCTAGGCCATGTGGGAGGCAGCGCGCACCACACAAGAGAACAGATCGAGTAATACAGCCGATTCGAACCCCCAGTACTGTACAGTGTACGTACGTCCCGGCGGCCACTAAATCAGTGAACTGGCCAAATGACCAAGACGCAACGTGAGCGCATGTGCAATCCTTGCTTGCGTATCATCGATATAGCATGCTGGGAATGAAACGGATGAGCCTAGAGTATACGTACTAGGGTAGTATACTGAATTTACTTCTGTAGATGGGCGGTGGGGGAGCTTACCGGCGGAAGCGGCGCCGACGACGTCCCCGGCGGAGTCCCTGAAGTGGAGCTCCACCCTGGTGGCCGACCCCGGGTGCGCCGCGTAGTAGTCTTCCAGCGCCATCCGAATCCCCGTCTGCCGCCTCAGCGACACCGCTGACGATGCCGGCGACGCCCAGTCCAGGATCACCCCGACGCGGACGGGCACCGGCGCCGCCGGCACGCTCTGCGCCGTCGCCGCCCGCAGCGGGCTGGCCGGGTGCCGCCCGACCAGCGCGGCCACGACGAGCAGCAGACCGTGGTAGAAGAAGGAGAGCGCGCGCACCATGATCTTGCGAGTGGCGACCTAGCTAGGAGGATCGGAAGCTATGCGATGCGTGAATGATCAGTACGCTCTAGCGGCGCCGGCCGCGGTCGCTTTATAGGCGGATCTCGCGCGCGCACCCTCGCCCGGCGACCTCACTCAGTTTCAGTCGATGTGGTTCTGCGGTGGCGTACCGCGACATTGCTCTTGACAACTACTCGACTCTTGACTTTGACTTGTCTGCGCGCGCGCGCTGAGGGTGGGCCACGTACTACGTACCATCGAAAGCTACGTGGCAGCGCAGCAGGAACGGTCCAAGCTTAGCGTAAGTACGTCGGGCGTATCATACAAGAGGAGATCGACGAGGATGGCCCTGTTTGGTTATCAGGGTTAGAGCTAGTTTGGGTTAGTTGGGGGCTCAAATAACCCAAAAACATCCAAATAGGAGGGTTAGAGTAGGGTTAGTTGCTCTAACCCAGCCAAAAAAACTAACCCGATGGAGATGTGCTTATTTGAGTTAGTTTATTAGGTGGGACCCATAAAAAAACATTTTCCTCTTTGCCTCCACCGCACCGGATCCTATCCTCATCCCTGTCCCTCTCGTCCACATCCCGCGCCTCCCTCCCGTCCACACCACGCCGCCCCCGTCCGCCCACACCACGCCGCCCCCGTCCGCCCCCATCGCGCCGCCCCCGTCCGCCCCCATCCCGCCTCCCCCCTCCGGCTCCATCCCGCCGCCGGCCACCCCGTTTCCATCCCGCATCCCGCTGCCAGCCACCCCGTATCCATCCCCCATCCCGCTGCCCCGAGCCGCCCCCATCCCAGCCGGCCCCAACTACGCTGGCCGCCGGCACCAGCCGCCCCCGGCCTCCTCATCCGCCCCATCCATCCCGAGCCGCCCCCGTCCGCCCCATCCCGTCGCTCCCATCCGTCCCGAGCCGCGTCGGTCGTCCCACCCTGCGATGGACGGAGAGGGCTTCGACGTGTGGGGTTCGCAGCCATCGGCAAGCGGCTCAGCTACCCATGCCGATCTCGACCTCAACTCGCAAGCTCCGGCGTCGGATAGAGGCCACACAAGAGCCGGCCACACCAAATCCGGCTGGAAAGAGGGAGAAAGTGCATTTATTGTCAATCTAACCCTGTCATCCAAACACCACCTTTGGCTAGAGTTAGTTCAGGGTTAGTCACGAGTTAGAAACTAATTCTAACCTCTAGCTGTGTTAGAGTATCCAAATAGGGCCGATAGCAAGGAAACCCACGGTGAAAACACAGTGCAAAACCATCGTCTCGTCTTTTTTTTTTTTCAATCCCTCTCTTCTGACCTTCAACTACATTTGCTGGTCGATTGGCAAAATATGCTCCTCGTGTGCATGCATGGTTTTCTTTTCGAGGATCAAATATATGTGCTTGTGTTTGAAATATGTAGGTACCGCAGTGTGTACAGAGGACGTGCGTGCAAGCACCTACCCGTTGTTGAAAGGTGTTTGTCAAAAGAGTGGCCATAGAGTGGTATTCTGCTACATAGTGGCCCATCTTGCTGGATAATTAACAGCATACAATTTAATACTACGAAACCACCTACGCTCTACCTAGTAGTCTACGAGATAATGATTCTTGTACAGATGCTAAGGGTGTCACATAGGAAAAAAATTGACGTGACAAAGCAATTAAAGGAAAAAAAAGAGAATTATGATGACGCCAGAAAGAAACGGTGCTAAGCGCATGGACCTACGTAAAACGTCTATCAACCTACGCATGGACAACTTTAGTCATTAAACAATTAAATAAAGGAAGTTTAGAACATCTACAGCCGGACTGGGCAAATCCGCCCCCCTATACACCCGCGGACACGCCCGGGCACGCCCGCAGATGCATCCGGACGGCCCCTTATATTTCATTCCGTGCATCCACATACCTCATATCCGAACTCTCAAATCCATGCAAAGCCATGCATGTCGATCATCCGATACTAAACGTCGCACGTAAAACAAATGTTGGTACCGAACATAAGAACTCTTTACATCAAATTTATATGAAGTGCACAAATCAATGATCTGCTCTTTGATTTCCATTGTGGGTTCACATATGCTCCACCAGATCATTGAGTAGTTGCGTGTGCACGTGATGATCTCGGAGATTCTGATACATCTATAGAAAATTCATAAGCCGAACTGCATCTTGATCTTCAGAGATTTCATCTTGTTCTCCAGGTGCTTCAAAATCATTGGTTTGGGCTACACCATCACCCTCATCCTCGATGATCATATTGTGCAAAATAACACAACATGTCATCAGCTGCCGCAAAGTTTCTGATTCCCACATCATTGCAGCCCCACGAACAATTCCTCAACGCGCTTGCAGCACTCCTAATGCCCTCTCCACATCCTTCCTAGGTGCTTCCTGCCTTGCTGCGAAGTGCTTTTGTTTGTTGCCATGTGATTCAAATATGGTCTTCACAAATGCAGCCCACTGGGGATATATGCCATCGGCAAGATAGTATCCCATGTTGTAGTCTTGGCCGTTGACGGTGTAGTTGCACGGAGGTGATTCCCCCGTTGCAAAGCCTCTTGAACACCGAAGATCGTTGAAGCACGTTGATGTCGTTGTGAGAACCTGACATTCCAAAGAAAGCATGCCAAATCCATAAGTCATGTGATGCCACCGCCTCTAGTATGATGGTGGCCTTTCTTGTGTGACCTTGGTACATTCCTCGCAAACCTTTGGGGCAGTTCTTTCATTGCCAATGCATGCCATCGATTGATCCGAGCATTCCTGGAAACCCTCTGGCCTCTCCAATAGCCAACAACTTCTCCGTGTCCTGTGCATTTGGCTCTCTCAGATACTCTGCTCCAAACACCTCCACCACAACACGGGCAAACATGACAGTAGTCTTCAGGCATGTGCTCTCCCCCATCCTGACCATCTCACCAACGGCATCTGCCGCAGTACCAAGAGCAAGCATCCTCATAGCAGTCGTCCACTTCTGCTTGGCAGAGAAAGAGAGTTGACTGCAACAATCCCTTGTAGCTTGAAGTAGTCATCGTGTGCCTCCACTCCCTCCATAATGCGCAAAAACAATGGTTTTCGCATGCGTAAACGACGACGAAACCATGGATCGTCCAAAAAAGTTGGGTTCGAAGCAAATTAATCCTTCTGTAGTAGCTTTGCTCCGGATACCCTATCCCGATTGATGACTCTTCTCCCTTTGATTGAGCCCTTGAAATTGAGAATGTGCTCCACTTCCCGGTCCATTTCCTCTTGCATGCTCATGAGCATTATCATGTCCACTTCTTCGCCCGAATCCGATGAATCGAAGAACTCATCTTGAATCAGTTGACCAAGCTCCGTCGGTCCATACTCCTCGCTAGACGAAGCATCGGAATCCATCGTTTCCCCTAAAAATTTGATCAACAAATCCGGTCAGACATTCTGTCGAACACATCCGGCGCAAGGCAGAGCCAAAGAGTTGTCGGACGTACCGCGATGTATTCCGTGCCGGTGACGACGTCCTCCGCGGAGAGGTCGGGAGAGATGCTCCCTCTGACCGAGCGGCTGGGGGGGGGAGGGGGGCAGAGGCTACTAGGCGACGGAGCACGCACGGCGGCGGAGCTGCGAGACGGACGGTGCGAGGAGGAAGAAGAGAGGAAAACAGGAAATGGATCCTGCAGTTCTGCGGGGTGGATTTGATGCAATTTGCGGTAGGGTCGGGATGTCGGGTCCGACGTGGCGGGCGTGCCCGAGCGCGCCCGGGCTCCCCCATATCCGTCCTATATTTGGGCTGGATATGAGGGGTGCCGGTCAGCCCGGGCGTTTGAGGCCCGTTTGAGGGGTCCGGTTGGGTTGATTTTTTGTGACCGGTCAGTGACCGGATGACCTGCCCGGGCATTTGAGGCGGGTTTGAGGGGTCCGGCTGTAGATGCTCTTAGATACGAAGCTAGGCACCCATGCATTGTGAAGATTAGTTGCTAAGCATTTTAATGTACTTAGCACCTCATCTAAGCAGTAAGCACCATTGCATTGAAAGAGGCCTAAATATGAAATATTGGGTTATTAATAGCTTTCTTCATGTGGCTTATTAATCTCTATGCATGCATTCTGTAATGGATATAAGGGCCAGTTCTTTTGACGGCTTACAAAATAAATCGCCTTCTTCCCAGCTTATTTTATAAGCCGTCTTTTTCATTCACTGGGGTTTTTTAATTAATTATAATATAATTAATTTAGAAGCCTTAAAATATTTAGAGGGCAACTTATTTTCTAAGCTATGGAGGAGCAGCTTATTTTTTTAAGCCGTCCAAAAGAACTGATCCTAAAAAAGACATGCGAAAATTCCTTTAGTATTCCAGTATCAGTTTGTCAACTACAGTTACACACAAAAATGTCACCCACGGAGAAAGAATATTAAAAAAGGGCAGCCCGGTGCATATAGCTTCGGCTTGCGCAAGGTCCGGGGAAGAGTCCGACCACTTTGGGTCTATTTTACGCAGCCTTTCCTTACATTTCTGTAAGAGGCTGTTTCCGTTTCCATGACTTGAACCCGTAACCTCATGGTCACAAGGCAGCAGCTTTACCACTGCGCCAAGGCTCCCTTTCGGAGAAAGAATATTAGAAAAACACAAATGTCATACTAAGTCCCGTAATTTCCAAAGAAATACTATCTAGTGCCATTTCTTCCGCAGAAGGTCTACCGGTTGCCTGAAAGAGATGTGCAAGGTGCAAAGTGTTTAGTGTGTAGACCTTTACGAGAAAAGAAAAGGTGCAGACCTTTTCCTAACGGCCCAGCTCAACGTCACGGACGGCGACGCTACTGGTAGAAAAATATACGCAACTATGGATAGAGCAAAGATGAAGACTTCAAAAATGCAAAGTCAACCTTGAGAAGATAGTATAGTACTGTAGACATACCGCTCAATGCACGCAAGATCTTGAAACTTGTCGATATAGAATTTTAATTAGAGAGATGTTAGTAAATAATCCAATCGACGACAATTATTCCCAAGCAGAAGCATGCAATCGCCGTCCATTTCTTAGCCCAACATTATCTATTTTGTAATTACCTATAGATAATAAGATAAAGAGATTGCCCTGCGTCGCCATCACAGATGAAACGAGGAAACCCTACCCAGTGCCGCCGCCAGGAACCTTCATCGCCCCTCCCAGCTTTGCCGCCACCAGAGGGTTTGTCGGCGAAGCTGTGCCGAGCCCCGGGATGGTGGCGGCGGGGCAGATCCGTTCCTCTCGCTGCGCCCCCACACCCACCCCCTCGCCCGAGATCTACTTTTGTGCGGCTCGGGACGATCTTCTCCGGAGCCACGTACTACGTACTAGATCGAAAACTACGTGGCAGCGCAGGAGCCGGTGCAAGCGTAGCGTACGTACGCCGAGCGTATACAAGAGGGGATCGACGAGTATAGAAAGGAAACCCAAGGTGAAAACACAGTGAAAAGCGACATGGATAATCTGGTCCCGAGCTCGAATACACCCATATAAACAGTAAGTTTTAAAAAATAATAAATAAAATCATAAAAATCTGATTTTTTTGGAGGAACATCAACAAATTTTCTAACATCCTGTGAAATTTCATTGTGAAATGACATCCGTGGAGGCTTGTACAAAATAAACAAAATTCAAGGGTAAAAAAAGCATTTTAAAGCATTTATTTTTTATTTTTTTGGCACACACCTCTACAAATTCGGCGAAATTCTGCATGATGTTAGGAAACTTGTTGATGTTCATCCACAATAAATTTCAGTTTTTATATCACTACCTTTTGGAATTTACTGCTCGTGCGGGTGCATTTGTGTTCGAGATTAGAGTAACACTTTCACTCCTGTCGTCTTATTTTAACCCCTCTCTTCTGACCTAGGAGTTCTATATTTGCTGCTGGATTGACTATGCTCCTTATGTGCATGGTTTTGTTTTCCAGGTGAACTAAGATATTCCTTCCGATCGATACTAATTGTCGTCGAATTGGTACAAAGAAGGAGTAGAAAGAATCAAGTTCATGTGTCTGAAAATATGTATGTATGTACCACAATGTGAATGTGTAAAGAGGACGTGCACGACCCGTTGAAGGCGTTACCCGTTGAAGGCGTTTGTCAAGTTGAAATGAACAGGGCCCAGTCTAAGAGCATCTATGGAGAATCCTCTGCTAGAGATACCTACCCTCGGTCTAGGAGATATTGATTCTGCTACAGAGTGGTATTATTTTATATGGTTTGCTTTTTTTCTTTAGGGGAATATGGTTTGCTTTCTTGGGGATTTGGGTGGTACAACAGCTAGTCCTGTTTGTTCAAAAAAAAAAAAAAAAACAGCTAGTCCTGTTGCCCATCTTGCTTGATAATTAACAGCATACAATTAATACTACGAAACTACTTACTCTAGTTGTCCAGGAGATATTGATTCTTATATATATGAAAATTTTGGTTACTACTAGCTTGCTTCACGTCACTTGTTAAGAGCATTCTAGCCGATCCTCCGAAAACTTGTAGCCCTCCTTCGGTTTGGAGGAATTTTATAAGATTTTTATAGGGTAGGATTTCTATAGGAATTTTTTAGGGCCATTTGGTTTGTAGGAATGAAATCCTATTTCTATGGAGGAATTCTTTCTATTCTTCGCATTTCATATGAAAATAAACATTAGTTTAGATGTAATGAAAAAAAAATCGTACGATGTGAATCAAAGGGCATTTCCTTTTCTATTCCTATTCATAGGATTTGAGATACATGTCATCTCAATTTCTATGACTATTCTATTCCTATCATTTTCTCACCCTATGAATCAACAGAGGCTATAGAGGAGTACATTTCGGTTTTACTCCTCTAAGCCTCACCTAACCGATGTCCCAAATCGGTTAGAGGAGTAAAAAAATCACTCCGCCGAAATTTTGGACAGTGGCGCCTAAATATACCCTTTCCCTGCTCGGCCGAGTAAATCTCCCCTACCACTTTCTTCCGCCAGGCGGCATCACAGTTACCGCCCCCCCCCCCCCCCCCCCCCGCGCCACCATTGCCGCCAATGACTGTTATTGCGGCCGGAATGGGTTCTCAAGACTCTTAGGCAACCCTGTCGGCACGTCGCCGCCGCAAACCACCCCCGTGCCGCCTCCTGCAACGAAGAAAAAGGTTGGGCATCAAAAATCCCATCCGGTCCACCACACCGACTGCCACCGCCGGTAGCAAGGTCGTCGGGTGGCTAGTGCTCGTCAATGGTTGAGTTCGTGCATGTCAATGGTTGGCTCGATCCACAACATTAAACATGTTATGTTGTGATGATTTTGGATCAAACTTGATCGATGAAGTGATGCCTTTTGCTTGAACTATGCATGTTTTAATTTGAATATTTTGATCCGTGAAACCATATGCTTGTAAATGGTTAATATGTTATGCATGTTTATTTTCAAAAATTTGAATTCCTCATGATATATTGTGTAAGTCTTTGAAGTTTATGTGGCTAGGATAAAAAACTTATGCAATTTTTTCTCCACTAAATTTAGAGGATCGATTAGGTCCGGCCATCTATATAGGAGTAAACTTTTACTCCATTAATTTTGCTAGCTGGTTTACTCCTCTATCTTTTAGGGGATCGGCTAGAGATGCTCTAAGCTGTATGCATTTCGTAATGGTTCTAAGAAAGACATGCGAAAATTCCTCGAGTATTCCAGCGTCAGTCTGTCTATCTACAGTTAGACACAAGAATGTCAACCACAGAGAAAGAATATTAAAAAAACAAATGTCGTACTAAGTCCTGTAATTTCCACCTGGATCTTTACCTACTCGCTTCTTCAGGAAGTATCTAGTGCCATTTCTTCTGCAGAAGGTCTACCGGTTGCATGAAAGAGATGTGCAAGGTCCAAAGTGTTTAGTGTGTAGACCATTTCGAGAAAAGAAAAAGTCCAGACCTTTTCCTAACGGCACAGCTCAACGTCACGGACGGCGACGCTACTCGTAGAAAAATATACTCAAGGATGGTGCCACGTATTGATGGGTAGAGCAAAGACACAGACTTAAAAATGCAAAGTCTTGAGAGGATAATATAGTAATGTAGACATACCGCTTAATTCGCGCAAGATCTTGAAACTTATCGATATCGAATTTTAATTAGAGAGAAGTTAGTAAATAATCCGATCGACGAGAAATAATAATCACCTAAAAATTGAAGGGTAAAATCCGAATGTTTAGAAATTACCATTTCCGAAAATAAAAGGCGACCAGCCCGGGCGTACTTATTCCGAAGCAGAAGCATGCAAGCGCCGTCGATTCCTTAGCCCAACATTATCTATTTTATAATTACCTATAGATAACGAAAGATGAATCAATTCAGTAGACGGAATACATTCTCCTGCGTGCGTACAGGACAGCCTGGGGCAATTTCCATAGCGATTCCTTCTGCTTAGAGCGCGCGCCAGAAGTTAACATCACGGAAGATCCTGTGGATCTCATCGACCTCGCATGAACAATTGATCCTCTGCCGCTCAATTCCGAATCACTGTCTGTCTGTCTGCTGTCACTTCCCTTGACGGACCTAAATCTGTAGCTGAATGGTGACCATGGATTAAGTTTAAGATGTGGATGGGTACCGAAGTTGCTTGGTAATCCACATGGACATGGACGGCGGAGGTAATATCTTCAGAGGGTTATGAACTACTGACGCGTGCATCCTAGACAAAATTAGACACTGTTCGAAGGCCCCTAGAGCCGGAGGCTGTAGGGGAATTTAATTCGGCTCCAGTTTGAACGTCGGAAACTGACTTGACTGAAGATTTCAGGAAGTTGTGCATCTCGATCGTGTGGACGCATGCGTTGGTGACCGACTTGCTGGGACTTGGACGCTCCGAGCGAGTGGGGTTTGCTACGGTCACTTCTCTACAAACTCTCGGCCGTCCCTGAGAAATGCTGCCGCTATGATCAGCCCTGCCCGATCACAGCCTGTGGTGGATCTGCAAGGCCATCTTCTTACACAAAATCCCCCCAAAGGCCATCTCCTCTATTTTGTGGCCCTCCTATTTGCACAAAACCTATTCTGATGTCGTCTAGCGATTAATTTGACCAAGGCATCCATCATATTCCCCCAATTCTCTCGCACGTTCCAGTCGCCGCCAATCTTGCTCTCCCTTGCGATGGGCCTAGATCCTCTTCCCCACGGCGGTGGCTGCCTTCAGCGAAGGGTGCGGTGCCTGCAGCGCACATGGGAGGGCGGCGGTTTGAGGCCAAAGGACATCGCATCAAAAATATTTGAAATGTCTAGGAAGAAGGGAAGCACAGTGCAAAAAGCTCTCCATGATAACTTCTGGGTCACTCAAATCAACATGGCGGACGACATTACCATTGACTGCATCCAAGAGTTCACCACCCTTTGGGAGACGTTGGATGGTGCAACTCTTGACCATGACACCGACAACATGATCGTGTGGTAGTTCGTAGATAATGGCTTGTTCTCGACGCCCTCGGCCTACAAGGTGCAGTTTGAGGGGCTCACCATCACGCATATGCTACAGACTATTTGGAAGGTGTGGGCTACTCCAAAACGCATATTCTTCGTGTAGTTGATTATCTACAAATAGAGTTTGGACAACTGCTAGATTTCACCATAGAGGATAGCCTAATTGCGGCTTATGCCCTCTTTGCAACCAAGTTCAAGAAACGTCGGCCCACCTTCTTTTCCAATGTCGTTACACGATTTCGGTTTAGAATGGTGGTCATGGCGTGGATTGACCTTGGCGACATCAGGACGAGTGAATGGACAAACATGGCCACGGTGAAAGATTGGTGGACCAACATCACCCTCGAAAAATCTCCAACTCGGAAAGCAACCCATGTTCTTATATCTTCGGAAGTGTGGAAGGAGTGAAATGCTAGGGTCTTGCTGAACGCCGCTACTCCAACTATGATTATTGTTGGCAAAATAAAAAAGGAGGCGCAAATGTGGGTAACTGCGGGTGCTAGGGGCTTGAGCGATGCATTGCCCCTGTGAGTAGTTGCTTTGTTTTGCCACCTTGTGGCTTTGTCTTGAACCACTTTCTTCTACTTAATTAATGAGCTGGGAAATCTTTTGCCTCATTTAAAAAAATCCGGTATGCGGTAACCAACTTGTTAGTACTTAATTGGGCACTTAAGGTGAGTGGTTTTGTTGATCATAGAGAATGTAGGAGCTTTTTGAGTGTCCTTAATCTTGAATGCATGAATTTAATTATAAGTTTTGCTTGTAATAACATGTCTAAAAACTGTAAGAAGATATATAACTCGAAAGAATTAGGACATTATAGGGAGTTGGTGTTCCCTACGGAGGACCCGGCCCTGACACAAACAAACATAGTGAACATCGGTTTTCTTAGAGTCTGCTCGAGAAACAACTCCCAAAGAACGTTTCAGGAATTGCCATGCTAGAACAGAGATATTTTCCATCCAACAATAGAGAGATTTGCCATGATAAATAAATAAATGTCATGCTATAGAAGAAAACTTGTCATACTACAACAGAGAAAAAATGCCATGTGTTCAGAGTTTTTCCATGTTGCAGCAAAGAGAATTGTGAGGCTAAAAAGAAGAGAAAGTTGTCCACATGTTACAGCAAAAGATAATTGACATCTTACCAGAAGATGATTTTCATGTCACAACAACGAAAATTCTATGGTAACATAGAAAAATGCCATGAATGTTCACGAATTGCCATGCTATAGCAGGACGAATTGTCATGCTATCTAGAGAAATTGTCATATATGCTTTCAGTAATTGTCATGTTATACCATAAGTGGATGCCATGATACACACGAGACCTTTCTCCTGGAAGGGCGTATGGGAGGAAATGTTACGTCATTCTCTCAGGAGAGTGTATGAGAGTGAATGATGCATCCACGGGGATGTCATGTGTCACTGTGTTGTGATTCACGCTCACAATCGAACGTAGCATAGAGCATTTCCTTGAAAAAACACTTCTAGAAAACGACAGCTCTATAAGATTTTCCAAAAGTTACGTGGGACAAATACTTATGTACTTTATAAGTGTTAGCGGTCAAAACAGCAAAACGATTACACATAAAATCGTGTGCCTTATTTTTTTTTTTTTGGACGGATGGTGTATATCGTGGTATAAGTATGTGAGTTTTCTTAACTATTCACGTGTACTTTGAGTAAACAATCTGTTCTTACTTATAAACTAACTACAGTATATCAAATTTGCAAAATTAAAACACACATCAAGGACAAAGATCCTTCATACAATTAAAGTTACATTGAAGAACTTTGAAGCCACCAAACCTGGCTCCACGGACCTGCTTTCACTAGTAGAAAATAGGGCATCAGTCCCGGTTTCAGAGGGCCTTTAGTCTCGGTTCTGCAACCGGGACAAAACGATCGGGACTAATGCCGATCACTTTTAGTCCCGGTTGGCTTATGAACCGGGACTAAAGGAGCTCCACGTGGCCGCCGTGGGGCGCCTGGCAGGAGGACCTTTAGTCCCGGTTGGTAACACCGACCGGGACTAAAAGGCAGCCACGTGTCAGCAGCTGCCAGGCGCTGGATTTTTTTTTTGAAAGGAGGGGTTTAGGGGTTTTCATATTGTGTTTCCCCCTTTTATTTTTGTGTTTACCATTTTTATTTTATGCTTTTCATTCAACTCGACGCTAGCTACTACATATAGCAATGAAAGAACGCCATTACACAACATCGTCATGATCAATATATAGAGAGAAGAAGTGACATCTCTTTCTCCGTGCTTAGTCAAACAATGCAACAAGTTTTCGTAAATCTATTCGACGCTATTACATATAATATATACAATATAACATCTCTTACGATCCTAATATCTAATTGCCAAAATCGCATAGCATCTCCCGATGGTATTCTCCATGTTTAGGTATGACATGCTCAACAAAGAATCCCGCCAATTCCTCTTGAATTGCTCGTATGCGATCAGTTGGTAGGAGATTGTCCCGCTTCCGCCAGATCTAATTTAAAGAAGGGGGTCTATATATATATATATATATATATATATATATATATATATATATATATATATATATATATACATACATACATACATATACACATATATATATATGAATATATATGAAACTCAACACAATTGATGGTAATAAAATAAAAATGTGAATATTGTTTACGTACTTCAAATTGTTCTAAAGATATGCCCCAGCCCCGCTCAGAGGTCGAGTGGAGAATGAACTCGCAAACGTAGTATGCATATAAATTAGTCCCGGGTGCCTACCACAAGCACTTTACGAGAATAGAGTTCAATCAAAATGATAATCAAGCATGATAATGGTATTGAAACTAGAATCAATGAGAGATGCGCGGTACTAGAGTAGTACTTACTTTGGGGTGTAAAAATTGCAGCTCTTTTTTCTAGCTGACACCCTTAACCTGTTTGGTGAACTTTTTCCAAACCCTGCCCGGCAAAGAAAATGATTACTTGATATCAGGAAATGAATGAAAGTTGCCGATATGGTGCTATAATGATTGAACTTACTTCTGAAGCATTTGACTCATGTCCGTCCACTGCTTAGGGTCTTTACGTCTCGAGTCCAAGACAATTACTTTTCCCTCTTCAAGCTGAATGTCTAGCAGAATAAAGTGGAAACTGCGCACGCATAACTCATTAATTGCACTTAACCTCGAGTAAGCAAAACAGAATGTGCACAAGATAGTAACACTCACTTGAAGTTGTAAGAAAATAGTATTTCCCTTCTGGTTTGTTGTCCAAGTAACGCATTTAGCAAATTTTTCTCTGTATCAACGGGATGATCTTTTAACGTACGTTCATTTATGAAATTTGGGTCAATGAACCCAATGTCATAGATTTGTAGTTGTTTGCATTCGAGGATCTTCAATCTGCATAATATAGTGTGAGGATAATTAATACATGCAATGAACGAGCTGAGCTAGAGACTTAATTACAGAAAAAAATACTTACAAACAATAGCAACTGATGATAGTTTTGTCGAGGGCAGCTTGATTGTATAATTGAAAATTTTCTTCCAATTCAATGAACAACGCCTGGTCTCCATTGAAGAAGTGCTCATTTTTTATTTCCACGAAGATATTGTCGGTCCCGTCCTTGCTGGTACTCAAGTACCATTCATGCAATTGTCGCATCATCATTGGTAGACGGGGGAGCTCCTCACGTCTGACGAGAGGCTTACCGTGCTCGTATCTTAAGGTTTGTACTACCTCAGCCTTTTCGAACTGTACCGAATCGGATAAGTAATCACCAGCAGTGATAGCAAGACCACCGGTCGCTTTCTCTGGATCATTAGCGATATCGGTAACCACCTTGAGCGGAGGGCACGATTGCAGTTCTTGTTCGCCGAGTTGGGGAATTGTTTTCCCACTTCTTGCGCCACTGCTATCTAAGCTTACCGACCGCCTCGCTTGATCAAATGTCTGTTCAATACATCGGTCATAGTTTGATTGCGGCGGAAGCGGTGGTGGTCGCCTAAGGACATCCACAGTTCGCTTCGCTTTCACCGGATCTACTCTCTCCTTTGGAGGTGGACGTTTCGGTGCAAGCTGACGTTTCACTTCGGCATCCACGATCTTGTTGGTTTCCTCGTCATTCAATTCGTATGGTAACTTGGGAGGAACCTTAAGGCTTGGGCCTGCTCTAAATTTCTTCGTTTGCGTACTGCCGCTAGCCGCCGGAGCGGCGGCGGCTCTCTTCCGATGTTGCTGAGGCGGCGGAGGAGGCGGAGTCCGATGACGCGGCGGAGACAGCTGAGGCAGAGGAGGATTCTGCTGAGGGGCCTCCTCCGTCGGAGTCCGCTGAGGCGGCGGAGATGGCTGACGCGCCGGAGACGACTCAGGCAGCGGAGACGACTGAAGCACCGGAGACGGTTGACGCACCGGAGACGGTTGACGCATCGGAGACGGGTGACGCACCGGAGACTACTCAGGCACCGGGGCCTCCTCCGGCTGAGTCTGCTGAGGCGGCGTCCAGTATGGAAGCAAGATGTGTTCCTTTCTCCATAGACATGTAGTCCTTAAGGCATATTGAAGAAGAATCTCCCCTTCACCTGTAGCATACTCAAGCTCCAGCCCCTCAAATCCGTCCATTATTTCATCCACTCCGACAATAGCAAAGCTAGCTGGAACCGGAGTGAAATGGAAAGTTGCATCAGGTCGAGGAGGTAAGACATAGCCGACCGCCGCCTTCAAGGTCAGGTTATGGCATTTCGCCATTAGCACACAATGTTCATTATCCGTGATACCATCCACGGGGTAGCGAGGAGCCGTGCTATCAGGCTGAACGAGCTCCGTGGAAGCCATGCTGCTTCTCCGCTGAGATGGTGGGGTAGCATCATGGGTAGTCTCCAATGAAGGATCTTCGTGCCGCTGAGATGGTTGGCCGGTAGCTCGCTGGCTCTCAAGTGCCTCTAGTTTCGCTAATCTTTCATTCATCTTCTGCATTTCGCTTGCTTCCTCTTTCTTCTTTCTCTGTCGGCTTCTGTAACCAGTGCTATCGAGAAACCCAACCTTCCACGGAACGGAGCCTGATGTGCCTCGTGTTCGTCCAGGGTGTTCAGGATTCCCGAGGGCCAATGACAGCTCGTCCTTCTCTCTGTCGGGATGGAACGTCCCTTCCAGCGATTTCTTGATTGCCTCCTCAAGCTTTTTGACGGGTGTTTCAAGTTGAGCTTTCGTCCAGACACAGTTCCCTGTTTCTGGGTCCAAAGTTTCCCCAACCCCGAAGAACCAAGTCCTTGCCCGATCTGGCCAGTGCAATGTCGCTGGTTGGACATCTTTAGCAAGCTGGTCTTGCTCTGCTTTGTCCCACGTAGGCCGGGCTTTACTGTAGCCACCTGACCACGTAACATGGTGATACTTCTTTTTTGCAGCATTTTCCTTATTTGTATGTGACCTTTTCTTAGCCTTCTCCGATTTCTTGTAGGCCACAAATGTGGGCCAATGATCTTTCATCTTCAAGTATTGACCGGTGAATTCTGGAGTCTCGTCTTTCTCGACAAACTTTCTATTCAATAGTTTCTTCCAGTTCTTGAATAGTTCTGCCATCTTCTTAAGAGCAAACGCCTTGACCTTTCGCTGTATAACTGGGTTATTCGGATCCTCCTCTGGCGGTAGGCTGAAATTTCTCATCAGCGAGTTCCAAAGATCATCTTTCAGTCTATCATGGACATAAGGAACTTCAGGGTCCTTCTTCTTATTCCATTCTTGGATGCTGATCGGGACGTTGTCCCTAACAATAACTCCGCACTGATGTATAAATTTGTCCTTGGTCCGCTTGGGAGCAATCGGTTGGCCTTCTGGAGAGACTTCTTCGATCATGAACCTTTCATCCGGGTCCAACCTTCTCTTCGGGCCTCATCTCCTTACCGAAGTTTGGCTCGATCCGGATGGCTAATTAAAAGAAGAAAGAAGCGTTAATATATGTACATACAAAACAATTAATGCATCTAGTCAGCAGAGGATTAATTAATATATATATATATATATACCTCGCCGGACTTTGAAGCAGTTAAGGCTCCCTTCTCCATTCAATCACCGGAGCCGTCATGATCTCCTTCGTCCTCCATTCGATCACCGGAGCCGTCATGATCTCCTTCTTCCTCACCGGAGCCGTCATCCTCTCTTTCCTCACCATCTGTCTCGTTGTGAAACGACAAGGCGATATCACCTGCGGCTAGGATTATGTCGCCTAACAACTCTTCTCTTTCTAAGTCTCTGTCCATAGTTTCTGCAAATATTACAACATGGCAATATACAACCATGAGAGATGGATTAGTGGCAAACATAGACTTAATCACAACAAGGAATCATATGCATATGAGCAATGGATTAGTGGGAAACATCATGCAAAGTTCACAAGTTTTATAACAGCCAATTCACAAGTTTTATAACAGTCAAACCATTTTAGTAACATTTTTGTCATCAAGTGTATATCAACTATAGGAATGGGAGCTTCACATTTTCATTTTAAAAAAAGTAGCTTCACATTTTCATTTCAAAAAAAGACTTGCTTCACATTTTCATTTAACAAAAATACTACCTTCACATTTTCATTTCAAAAAAAGACTTGCTTCGCATTTACATTTAACAAAAATACTACCTTCACATTTTCATTTCAAAAACAGAGCACATTTCCACAAAACATATCATCTCTCAAAATGGGAGCTTCACATATTCATTTCAAAATTTAACTCATCATGCATATGGAAAATTTAACATTTGTTTCTCTATCTAAAAAAACCTAAAAAAAGTTCTCTTTAATCTCATCTCATCTCCACAAAACATCTATCTATCACATTGAGTTATTACATTTCACCCATCTATCTATTCATCTAAGAAAACAGAGCACATTTCCACCCATTTTAGTAATATTTTTGTCATCAAGTATATATCAACTATAGGAATGGGAGCTTCACATTTTCATTTTAAAAAAAGTAGCTTCACATTTTCATTTAAAAAAGAAGACTTGCTTCACATTTTCATTTAATAAAAATACTACCTTCACATTTTCATTTCAAAAAAAGACTTGCTTCACATTTTCATTTAACAAAAAATACCATCTCATCTCATCTCATCTAAAAAAAACAGAGCACATCTAAAAAAACAGAGCACATTTCATACATCTCATCTCATCTCATCTCATCTCATCATCAAACAAGTAACATGTATGATATATCAACAAGAACACAAGAACTCTAGCAACCCCGAGATCCATGGCCGCGGCTGGAACAGGGAAGAAGGGGGGTGGAAGAGAGAGGAAGGAGGGAGGAGATGGGTGGAGGGAGTACTATCTGTGGAGCGGCGGCGTCGGGGCAGGGCAGGGGCGCGGGGAGCGGCGGTGTCGGGGCAGGGCGCGCGTCGGGGCAGAGGGGCAGGGCGAGGCGAGGGCGTCGAGGGCGTCGGCGAGGGACATGGCGCGGATAGGGCATCGACGGCAAAATCCAGCAGCCTGGCGGCGTCGAGGTCGTCGTCGGCGCCATTGGGGAGAGGAGAGAAGAAACTGCAATGGATTGGAAAATTCTCTAAGTGCCATTTATATAGCCCCCCGTTTAGTCTCGGTTGGTGGCACCAACTGGGACTAATGCCCCACTTTAGTCCCGGTTGGTGCCACCAACCGGGACTAAAGGTCAGTTTAGTCCCACCTCGCTAGTGGAGAGGGGCTCGGAGTGGTTTATAAGCGCTGCTGCCGCTGCCCTCTCGAGCTCCTCTCTAATGCAGGCAGTACTTGCCTATCTGTCGCCCTGTTGGGCCTTCTAGCACAGCGGGCCTGCATCCTGGCCCATTTCTTGAGTTTCTAGTCGTATGCAGGCCATGGTGCCTAGTAGGCGGGCTTTTTTTTTTTGCATATATTATGTTTTTAAAATTTTAATGTTATTTTTTGCATATGTTATTTTTAGTTATATAATTTTAGTTGCATAAATTTTATATAATTTTAGTTGCATAAGTTTTATTTTTTATTGATTCTTTTTAGTTGATTCCTTTTGCTATTAGAGTTTTATAAAAGCTTTTTAGTTTCTATTAAAGCTTGTAACAAAATATACTTTATGAAAATTCTTTTTACTATTAAAGTTTTTAACAAATAAATACTTTGATAATTTTAGTTAATATTATTTTGATTCTTTTTGCTAATGAAGAATATTATATTTAATTGATTCTATTTAGTTCATTCTTTGTGCTATTACAGTTTTATAAAAGCTTTTTAGTTCATTCTTTTTTCTATTAGGGTTTTATAAAAGCTTTTTAGTTCATTCTTTTTGCTATTACAGTTTTATAAAATCTTTTTAGTTCATTCTTTTTGCTATTAGTTCATTCTTTGAGGTAAATGACCCTGAAATTGAAAAGCACTACAAATGAACTCTGAAATGGTTGAAAGTTGGCATGGTATCATAATTTCACCCACATAGCATGTGCTAAAAAGTTGAGAGGGTTACGGGAAAAACTGGATGCACTTCGTGTACAAACTGGACAATCTCTTTCGAAGTATCAGGATTTTGGACGAAAACTCGTCTATTACAAAGGGATTTCATTTTTGTAAACATATTTTAACTCAAGACTTTTTCTGCATTCAATATGCACCATTCAAAGCCATATCATCACTTTTCAACCCTTTTCTGACTTCATTTGCTATTTTTCATGCATTTCATGATTTATTTTGAGCTAAAATGACCCTGAAATTGAAAAGCAATGCAAATGAACTCTGAAATGGTTCAAAGATGGCATGGTATCATAATTTCACCCACATAGCAAGTGCTAAAAAGATGAGAGGGTTACGGGAAAAACTGGATGCACTTCGTGTACAAAGTGGACAATCTCTTTCGAAGTATCAATGTTTTGGACGAAAACTCGTCTATTACAAAGGGATTTCATTTTTTAAAAAATATTTTAACTCAAGACTTTTTCTGCATTCAGTATGCACCATTGAAAGCCACATCATCACATTTCAACCCTTTTCTGACTTCATTTGCTATTTTCATACATTTCATAATTTATTTTGAGCTAAAATGACCCTGAAATTGAAAAGCGCTGCAAATGAACTCTGAAATGGTTGAAAGTTGACATGGTATAATAATTTCACACACATAGCATGTGCTAAAAAGTTGAGAGGGTTACGGGAAAAACTGGTTGCACTTTGTATACAAACTGGACAATCTCTTTCGAAGTATCAGGGTTTCGGAAGAAAACTCGTCTATTACAAAGGGATTCCATTTTTTAAACATATTTTGACTCAAGACTTTTTCTGCATTCAGTATGCACCATTCAAAGCCACATCATCATGTTTCAACCCTTTTCTGACTTCATTTGCTATTTTTCATGCATTTCATGATTTATTTTGATGTAAAATGACCCTGAAATAGAAAATCACTGCAAATGAACTCTGAAATGGTTGAAAGATGACTTGCTATCATAATTTCACCCACATAGCATGTGCTAAAATGTTGAGAGGGTTACGGGAAAAACTAGACGCACTTCGTGTACAAACTGGATAATCTCTTTCGAAGTATCAGGGTTCGGACGAAAACTCGTCTATTACAAAGGGATTTCATTTTTTAAACATATTTTAACTCAAAACTTTTTCTGCATTCAATATGCACCATTCAAAGCCACATCATCACGTTTCAACCCTTTTCTGACTTCATTTGCTATTTTTCATGCATTTCATGATTTATTTTGAGCTAAAATGACCCTGAAATTCAAAAGCGCTGTAGATGAACTCTGAAATGGTTGAAAGTTGGAATTGTGTAATAATTTCACCCACATAGCATGTGCTTAAAAGTTGAGAGGGTTAGGGGAAAAGCTGGATGGACTTCGTGTACAAAACTGGACAATCTCTTTCGAAGTATCACGGTTTCGCACGAAAACTCGTCTATTACAAAGGGATTTCATTTTTCTAAACATATTTTAACTCAAGACTTTTTCAGCATTCAATACGCACCATTCAAAGCCAGATCATCACGTTTCAACCCTTTTCTGACTTCAGTGGCTATTTTTCATGCATTTCATGATTTATTTTGAGCTAAAATGACCTTCAAATTGAAAAGCACTGCAAATGAACTTTGAAATGGTTGAAAGTTGGCATGGTATCATAATTTCACCCACATAGCATGTGCTAAAAAGTTGAGAGGGTTACGGGAAAAACTGGATGCACTTCGTGAACAAACTGGGCAAACTCTTTCGAAGTATCAGGGTTTTGGACGAAAACTCGTCTATTACAAAGGGATTTCATTTTTTAAACATATTTTAACTCAAGACTTTTTCTGCACTCAATATGCACCATTCAAAGCCACATCATCACTTTTCAACCCTTTTCTGACTTCATTTGCTATTTTTCATGCATTTCATGATTTATTTTGAGCTAAAATGACCCTGAAATTGAAAAGCAATGCAAATGAACTCTGAAATGGTTCAAAGATGGCATGGTATCATAATTTCACCCACATAGCATGTGCTAAAAAGTTGAGAGGGTTACGGGAAAAACTGGATGCACTTCGTGTACAAAGTGGACAATCTCTTTCGAAGTATCAATGTTTTGGACGAAAACTCGTCTATTACAAAGGGATTTCATTTTTTTAAACATATTTTAACTCAAGACTTTTTCTGCATTCAGTATGCACCATTGAAAGCCACATCATCACATTTCAACCCTTTTCTGACTTCATTTGCTATTTTCATGCATTTCATGATTTATTTTGAGCTAAAATGACCCTGAAATTGAAAAGCGCTGCAAAAGAACTCTGAAATGGTTGAAAGTTGACATGGTATAGTAATTTCAGACACATAGCATGTGCTAAAAAGTTGAGAGGGTTACGGGAAAAACTGGATGCACTTCGTGTACAAACTGGGCAAACTCTTTCGAAGTATCAGGGTTTTGGACGAAAACTCGTCTATTACAAAGGGATTTCATTTTTTTAAACATATTTTAACTCAAGACTTTTTCTGCATTCAGTATGCACCATTCAAAGCCACATCATCTTGTTTCAACCCTTTTCTAACTTCATTTGCTATTTTTCATGCATTTCATGATTTATTTTGAGCTAAAATGACCCTGAAATTGAAAATCACTGCAAATGAACTCTGAAATGGTTGAAAGATGACATGCTATCATAATTTCACCCACATAGCATGTGCTAAAATGTTGAGAGGGTTACGGGAAAAACTAGATGCACTTCGTGTACAAACTGGACAATCTCTTTCGAAGTATCAGGGTTCGGACGAAAACTCGTCTATTACAAAGGGATTTCATTTTTTAAACATATTTTAACTCAAGACTTTTTCTGCATTCAATATGCACCATTCAAAGCTACATTATCATGTTTCAACCCTTTTCTGACTTCATTTGCTATTTTTCATGCATTTCATGATTTATTTTGAGCTAAAATGACCCTGAAATTCAAAAGCGCTGCAGATGAACTCTGAAATGGTTGAAAGTTGGAATGGTGTAATAATTTCACTCACATAGCATGTGCTAAAAAGTTGAGAGGGTTAGGGGAAAAGCTGGATGGACTTCGTGTACAAAACTGGAGAATCTCTTTCGAAGTATCACGGTTTCGGAAAAAAACTCGTCTATTAGAAAGGGATTTCATTTTTCTAAACATATTTTAACTCAAGACTTTTTCTGCATTCAATACGCACCATTCAAAGCCAGATCATCCCGTTTCAACCCTTTTCTGACTTCAGTGACTATTTTTCATGCATTTCATGATTTATTTTGAGCTAAAATGACCTTCAAATTGAAAAGCACTGCAAATGAACTCTGAAATGGTTGAAAGTTGGCATGGTATCATAATTTCACCCACATAGCATGTGCTAAAAAGTTGAGAGGGTTACGGGAAAAACTGGATGCACTTCGTGTACAAACTGGACAAACTCTTTCGAAGTATCAGGGTTTCGGACGAAAACTCGTCTATTACAAAGGGATTTCATTTTTTAAACATATTTTAACTCAAGACTTTTTCTGCATTCAATATGAACCATTCAAAGCTACATCATCACGTTTCAACCCTTTTCTGACTTCATTTGCTATTTTTCATGTATTCCATGATTTATTTTGAGCTAAAATGACCCTGAAATTGAAAAGCACTGCAAATGAACTCTAAAATTGTTGAAAGTTGGCATGGTATCATAATTTCACCCACAAAGCATGTGCTAAAAAGTTGAGAGGGTTACGGGAAAAACTGGATGCACTTCGTGTACAAACTGGACAATCTCTTTCGAAGTATCAGGGTTTCGGACAAAAACTCGTCTATTAAAAAGGGATTACATTTTTTTAAACATATTTTAACTCAAGACTTTTTCTGCATTCAATATGCACCATTCAAAGCCACATCATCACTTTTCAACCCTTTCCTGACTTCATTTGCTATTTTTCATGCATTTCATGACTTATTTTGAGCTAAAATGATCCTGAAATTGAAAAGCATTGCAAATGAACTCTGAAATGGTTGAAAGATGGCATGGTATCATAATTTCACCCACATAGCATGTGCTAAAAAGTTGAGAGGGTTATGGGAAAAACTGGATGCAGTTCGTGTACAAAGTGGACAATCTCTTTCGAAGTATCAATGTTTTGGACGAAAACTCGTCTATTACAAAGGGATTTCATTTTTTTAAACATATTTTAACAAAAGACTTTTTCTGCACTCAGTATGCACCATTGAAATCCACATCATCACATTTCAACCCTTTTCTGACTTCATTTGCTATTTTTCATGCATTTCATGATTTATTTTGACCTAAAATGACCCTGAAATTGAAAAGCGCTACAAATGAACTCTGAAATGGTTGAAAGTTGACATGGTATAATAATTTCACACACATAGCATGTGCTAAAAAGTTGGGAGGGTTACGGGAAAAACTGGTTGCACTTCGTGTACAAACTGGACAATCTCTTTCGAAGTATCAGGGTTTCGGACGAAAACTCGTCTATTACAAAGGGATTCCATTTTTTAAACATATTTTAACTCAAGACTTTTTCTGCATTCAGTATGCACCATTCAAAGCCACATCATCATGTTTCAACCCTTTTCTGACTTCATTTGCTATTTTTCATGCATTTCATGATTTATTTTGAGCTAAAATGACCCTGAAATTGAAAATCACAGCAAATGAACTCTGAAATGGTTGAAAGATGGCATGCTATCATAATTTCACTCACATAGCATGTGCTAAAATGTTGAGAGGGTTACGGGAAAAACTAGATGCACTTCGTGTACAAACTGGACAATCTCTTTCGAAGTATCAGGGTTCGGACGAAAACTAGTCTATTACAAAGGGATTTCATTTTTTAAACACATTTTACCTCAATACTTTTTCTGCATTCAATATGCATCATTCAAATCTACATTATCATGGTTCAAACCTTTTCTGACTTCATTTGCTATTTTTCATGCATTTCATGATTTATTTTGAGCTAAAATGACCCTGAAATTCAAAACCGCTGCAGATGAACTCTGAAATGGTTGAAAGTTGGAATGGTGTAATAATTTCACCCACATAACATGTGCTTAAAAGTTGAGAGGGTTAGGGGAAAAGCTGGATGCACTTCGTGTACAAAACTGGACAATCTCTTTCGAAGTATCACGGTTTCGGACGAAAACTCGTCTATTACAAAGGGATTCATTTTTCTAAACATATTTTAACTCAAGACTTTTTCTGCATTCAATACGCACCATTCAAAGCCAGATCATCATGTTTCAACCCTTTTCTGACTTCATTGGCTATTTTTCATGCATTTCATTATTTATTTTGAGCCAAAATGACCTTGAAATTGAAAAGCACTGCAAATGAACTCTGAAATGGTTGAAAGTTGGCATGGTATCATAATTTCACCCACATAGCATGTGCTAAAAAGTTGAGAAGGTTACGGGAAAAACTGGATGCACTTCGTGTACAAACTGGACAATCTCTTTCGAAGTATCAGGGTTTCGGACGAAAACTCGTCTATTACAAAGGGATTTCAATTTTTTAAACATATTTTAACTCAAGACTTTTTCTGCATTCAATATGCACCATTCAAAGCTACATCATCACGTTTCAACCCTTTTCTGACTTCATTTGCTATTTTTCATGTATTTCATGATTTATTTTGAGCTAAAATGACCCTGAAATTGAAAAGCACTGCAAATGAACTCTGAAATTGTTGAAAATTGGCATGGTATGATAATTTCACCCACCTAGTATGTGCTAAAAAGTTGAGAGGGTTACGGGAAAAACTGGATGCACTTCGTGTACAAACTGGACAATCTCTTTCGAAGTATGAGGGTTTCGGAAGAAAACTCGTCTATTACAAAGGGATTACATTTTTTAAACATATTTTAACTCAAGACTTTTTCTGCATTCAATATGCACCATTCAAAGCCACATCATCACTTTTCAACCCTTTCCTGACTTCATTTGCTATTTTTCATGCATTTCATGACTTATTTTGAGCTAAAATGATCCTGAAATTGAAAAGCACTGCAAATGAACTCTGAAATGGTTCAAAGATGGCATCGTATCATAATTTCACCCACATAGCATGTGCTAAAATGTTGAGAGGGTTACGGGAAAAACTGGATGCACTTCGTGTACAAAGTGGACAATCTCTTTCGAAGTATCAATGTTTTGGACGAAAACTCGTCTATTAGAAAGGGATTTCATTTTTTAAACATATTTTAACTCAAGACTTTTTCTGCATTCAGTGTGCACCATTGAAATCCACATCATCACATTTCAACCCTTTTCTGACTTCATTTGCTATTTTTCATGAATTTCATGATTTATTTTGACCTAAAATGACCCTGAAATTGAAAAGCGCTGCAAATGAACTCTGAAATGGTTGAAAGTTGACATGGTATAATAATTTGACACACATAGCATGTGCTAAAAAGTTGAGAGGGTTACGGGAAAAACTGGTTGCACTTCGTGTACAAACTGGACAATCTCTTTCGAAGTATCAGGGTTTCGGACGATAACTCGTCTATTACAAATGGATTCCATTTTTTAAACATATTTTAACTCAAGACTTTTTCTGCATTCAGTATGCACCATTCAAAGCCACATCATCATGTTTCAACCCTTTTCCGACTTCATTTGCTATTTTTCATGCATTTCATGATTTATTTTGAGCTAAAATGACCCTGAAATTGAAAATCACTGCAAATGAACTCTGAAATGGTTCAAAGATGGCATGCTATCATAATTTCACCCACATAGGATGCGCTAAAATGTTGAGAGGGTTACGGGAAAAACTAGATGCACTTCGTGTACAAACTGGACAATCTCTTTCGAAGTATCACGGTTCGGACGAAAACACGTCTATTACAAAGAGATTTCGTTTTTTAAACATATTTTAACTCAAGACTTTTGCTGCATTCAATATGCACCATTCAAAGCTACATTATCTCGTTTCAACCCTTTTCTAACTTCATTTGCTATTTTTCATGCATTTCATGATTTATTTTGAGCTAAAATGAACCTGAATTCAAAAGCGCTGCAGATGAACTCTGAAATGGTTGAAAGTTGGAATGGTATAATAATTTCACCCACATAGCTGGTGCTAAAAAGTTCAGAGGGTTAGGGGAAAAGCTGGATGCACTTTTGTACAAAACTGGACAATCTCTTTCGAAGTATCACGGTTTCGGACGAAAACTCGTCTATTACAAAGGGATTTCATTTTTTCTAAACATATTTTAACTCAATACTTTTTCTGCATTCAATACGCACCATTCAAAGCCACATCATCACATTTCAACCCTTTTCTGACTTCATTGGCTATTTTTCATGCATTTCATGATTTATTTTGAGCTAAAATGACCTTGAAATTGAAAAGCACTGCAAATGAACTCTGAAATGGTTGAAAGTTTGCATGGTATCATAATTTCACCCACATAGCATGTGCTAAAAAGTAGAGAGGGTTACGGGAAAAACTGGATGCACTTCGTGTACAAACTGGACAATCTCTTTCGAAGTATCGGGGTTTCGGACGAAAACTCGTCTATTACAAAGGGATTACATTTTTTTAAACATATTTTAACTCAAGACTTTTTCTGCATTCAATATGCACCATTCAAAGCCACATCATCACTTTTCAACCCTTTCCTGACTTCATTTGCTATTTTTCATGCATTTCATGACTTATTGTGAGCTAAAATGATCCTGAAATTGAAAAGAACTACAAATGAACTCTGAAATGGTTGAAAGATGGCATCGTACCATAATTTCACCCACATAGCATGTGCTAAAAAGTTGAGAGGGTTACGGGAAAAACTGGATGCACTTCATGTACAAAGTGGACAATCTCTTTCGAAGTATCAATGTTTTGGACGAAAACTCGTCTATTAGAAAGGGATTTCATTTTTTAAACATATTTTAACTCAAGAATTTTTCTGCATTCAGTATGCACCATTGAAATCCACATCATCACATTTCAACCCTTTTCTGACTTCATTTGCTATTTTTCATGCATTTCATGATTTATTTTGACCTAAAATGACCCAGAAATTGAAAACCGCTGCAAATGAACTCTGAAATGGTTGAAAGTTGACATGGTATAATAATTTCACACACATAGCATGTGCTAAAAATTTGAGAGGGTTACGGGAAAAACTGGTTGCACTTCGTGTACAAACTGGACAATCTCTTTCGAAGTATCAGGGTTTCGGACGAAAACTCGTCTATTACAAAGGGATTCCATTTTTTAAACATATTTTAACTCAAGACTTTTTCTGCATTCAGTATGCACCATTCAAAGCCACATCATCATGTTTCAACCCTTTTCCGACTTCATTTGCTATTTTTCATGCATTTCATGATTTATTTTGAGCTAAAATGACCCTGAAATTGAAAATCACCGCAAATGAACTCTGAAATGGTTCAAAGATGGCATGCTATCATAATTTCACCCACATAGCATGCGCTAAAATGTTGAGAGGGTTACGGGAAAAACTAGATGCACTTCATGTACAAACTGGACAATCTCTTTCGAAGTATCACGGTTCGGACGAAAACTCGTCTATTACAAAGAGATTTCATTTTTTAAACATATTTTAACTCAAGACTTTTTCTGCATTCAATATGCACCATTCAAAGCTACATTATCATGTTTCAACCCTTTTCTGACTTCATTTGCTATTTTTCATGCATTTCATGATTTATTTTGAGCTAAAATAACCCTGAAATTCAAAAGCGCTGCAGTTGAACTCTGAAATGGTTGAAAGTTGGAATGGTATAATAATTTCACCCACATAGCTGGTGCTAAAAAGTTGAGAGGGTTAGGGGAAAAGCTGGATGCACTTTGTGTACAAAACTGGACAATCTCTTTCGAAGTATCACGGTTTCGGACGAAAACTCGTCTATTACAAAGGGATTTCATTTTTCTAAACATATTTTAACTCAATACTTTTTCTGCATTCAATACGCACCATTCAAAGCCACATCATCACGTTTCAACCCTTTTCTGACTTCATTGGCTATTTTAAATGCATTTCATGATTTATTTTGAGCTAAAATGACCTTGAAATTGAAAAGCACTGCAAATGAACTCTGAAATGGTTGAAAGTTTGCATGGTATCATAATTTCACCCACATAGCATGTGCTAAAAAGTTGAGAGGGTTACGGGAAAAACTGGATGCACTTCGTGTACAAACTGGACAATCTCTTTCGAAGTATCTGGGTTTCGGACGAAAACTCGTCTATTACAAAGGTATTTCATTTTTTTAAACATATTTTAATTCAAGACTTTTTCTGCATTCAATATGCACCATTCAAAGCTACATCATCACGTTTCAACCCTTTTCTGAGTTCATTTGCTATTTTTCATGTATTTCATGATTTATTTTGAGCTAAAATGACCCTGAAATTGAAAGGCACTGCAAATGAACTCTGAAATTGTTGAAAGTTGGCATGGTATCATAATTTCACACACATAGCATGTGCTAAAAACTTAAGAGGGTTATGGAAAAAACTGGATGCACTTCATGTACAAACTGGACAATCTCTTTCGAAGTATCAGGGTTTCGGACGAAAACTCGTCTATTACAAAGGGATTACAGTTTTTTAAACATATTTTAACTCAAGACATTCTCTGCATTCAATATGCACCATTCAAAGCCACATCATCACTTTTCAACCCTTTCCTGACTGCATTTGCTATTTTTCATGCATTTCATGACTTATTTTGAGCTAAATGATCCTGAAATTGAAAAGCACTGCAAATGAACTCTGAAATGGTTGAAAGATGGCATGGTATCATAATTTCACCCAAATAGCATGTGCTAAAAAGTTGAGAGGGTTACGGGAAAAACTGTATGCACTTCGTGTACAAATTGGACAATCTCTTTCGAAGTATCAATGTTTTGGACGAAAACTCGTCTATTACAAAGGGATTTCATTTTTTTAAACATATTTTAACTCAAGACTTTTTCTGCATTCAGTATGCACCATTGAAATCCACATCATCACATTTCAACCCTTTTCTGACTTCTTTGCTATTTTTCATGCATTTCATGATTTATTTTGAGCTAAAATGACCCTGAAATTGAAAAGCGCTGCAAATGAACTCTGAAATGGTTGAAAGTTGACATGGTATAATAATTTCACACACATAGCATGTGCTAAAAAGTTGAGAGGGTTACGAGAAAAACTGGTTGCACTTCGTGTAGAAACTGGACAATCTCTTTCGAAGTATCAGGGTTTCGGACGAAAACTCGTCTATTACAAAGGGATTCCATTTTTTAAACATATTTTAACTCAAGACTTTTTCTGCATTCAGTGTGCACCATTCAAAGCCACATCATCATGTTTCAACCCTTTTCTGACTTCATTTGCAATTTTTCATGCATTTCATGATTTATTTTGAGCTAAAATGACCCTGAAATTGAAAATCACTGCAAATGAACTCTGAAATGGTTGAAAGATGGCATGCTATCATAATTTAACCCACATAGCATGTGCTAAAATGTTGAGAGGGTTACGGGAAAAATTAGATGCAGTTCGTGTACAAACCGGACAATCTCTTTCGAAGTATCAGGGTTCGGACGAAAACTCGTCTATTACAAAGGGATTTCATTTTTTAAACATATTTTAACTCAAGACTTTTTCTGCATTCAATATGCACCATTCAAAGCTACATTATCACGTTTCAACCCTTTTCTGACTTCATTTGCTATTTTTCATGCATGTCATGATTTATTTTGAGGTAAAATGACCCTGAAATTCAAAAGCACTGAATATGAACTCTGAAATGGTTGAAAGTTGGAATGGTATAATAATTTCACCCACATAGCTGGTGCTAAAAAGTTGAGAGGGTTAGGGGAAAAGCTGGATGCACTTTGTGTACAAAACTGGACAATCTCTTTCGAAGTATCACGGTTTCGGACGAAAACTCGTGTATTACAAAGGGATTTCATTTTTCTAAACATATTTTAACTCAAGACTTTTTCTGCATTCAATATGCACCATTCCAAGCCAGATCATCACGTTTCAACCCTTTTCTGACTTCCTTGGCTATTTTTCATGCATTTCATGATTTATTTTGAGCTAAAATGACCTTGAAATTGAAAAGCACTGCAATGAACTCTGAAAAGGTTGAAAGTTTGCATGGTATCATAATTTCACCCACATAGCATGTGCTAAAAAGTTGAGAGGGTTACGGGAAAAACTAGATGCACTTCGTGTACAAACTGGACAATCTCTTTCGAAGTATCAGGGTTTCGGACGAAAAATCGTCTATTACAAAGGTATTTCATTTTTTTAAACATATTTCAATTCAAGAATTTTTCTGCATTCAATATGCATCATTCAAAGCTACATCATCACGTTTCAACCCTTTTCTGACTTCATTTGCTATTTTTCATGTATTTCATGATTTATTTTGAGCTAAAATGACCCTGAAATTGAAAAGCACTGCAAATGAACTCTGAAATTGTTGAAAGTTGGCATGGTATCATAATTTCACCCACATAGCATGTGCTAAAAAGTTAAGAGGGTTACGGAAAAAACTGGATGCACTTCGTGTACAAACTGGACAATCTCTTTCGAAGTATCAGGGTTTCGGACGAAAACTCGTCTATTAAAATATGATTACATTTTTTTAAACATATTTTAACTCAAGACTTTTTCTGCATTCAATATGCACCATTCAAAGCCACATCATCACTTTTCAACCCTTTCCTGACTTCATTTGCTATTTTTCATGCATTTCATGACTTATTTTGAGCTAAAATGATCCTGAAATTGAAAAGCACTGCAAATGAACTCTGAAATGGTTGAAAGATGGCATGGTATCATAATTTCACCCACATAGCATGTGCTAAAAAGTTGAGAGGGTTATGGGAAAAACTGGATGCACTTCGTGTACAAAGTGGACAATCTCTTTCGAAGTATCAATGTTTTGGACGAAAACTCGTCTATTACAAAGGGATTTCATTTTTTTAAACATATTTTAACTAAAGACTTTTTCTGCATTCAGTATGCACCATTGAAATTCACATCATCAAATTTCAACCCTTTTCTGAGTTCATTTGCTATTTTTCATGCATTTCATGATTTATTTTGACCTAAAATGACCCTGAAATTGAAAAGCGCTGCAAATGAACTCTGAAATGGTTGAAAGTTGACATGGTATAATAATTTCACACACATAGCATGTGCTAAAAAGTTGAGAGGGTTAAGGGAAAAACTGGTTGCACTTCGTGTACAAACTGGACAATCTCTTTCGAAGTATGAGGGTTTCGGACGAAAACTCGTCTATTACAAAGGGATTCCATTTTTTAAACATATTTTGACTCAAGACTTTTTCTGCATTCAGTATGCACCATTCAAAGCCACATCATCATGTTTCAACCCTTTTCTGACTTCATTTGCTATTTTTCATGCATTTCATGATTTATTTTGAGCTAAAATGACCCTGAAATTGAAAATCACTGCAAATGAACTCTGAAATGGTTGAAAGATGGCATGCTATCATAATTTCACCCACATAGCATGTGCTAAAATGTTGAGAGGGTTACGGGAAAAACTAGATGCACTTCGTGTACAAACTGGACAATCTCTTTCGAAGTATCACGGTTCGGACGAAAACTCGTCTATTACAAAGGGATTTCATTTTTTAAACATATTTTAACTCAATACTTTTCCTGCATTCAATATGCATCATTCAAATCTACATTATCACGTTTCAACCCTTTTCTGACTTCATTTGCTATTTTTCATGCATTTCATGATTTATTTTGAGCTAAAATGACCCTGAAATTCAAAACCGCTGCAGATGAACTCTAAAATGGTTGAAAGTTGGAATGGTGTAATAATTTCACCCACATAGCATGTGCTTAAAAGTTGAGAGGGTTAGGGGAAAAGCTGGATGCACTTCGTGTACAAAACTGGACAATCTCTTTCGAAGTATCACGGTTTCGGACGAAAACTCGTCTATTACAAAGGGATTCATTTTTCTAAACATATTTTAACTCAAGACTTTTTCTGCATTCAATACGCACCATTCAAAGCCAGATCATCATGTTTCAACCCTTTTCTGACTTCATTGGCTATTTTTCATGCATTTCATTATTTATTTTGAGCTAAAATGACCTTGAAATTGAAAAGCACTGCAAATGAACTCTGAAATGGTTGAAAGTTGGCATGGTATCATAATTTCACCCACATAGCATGTGCTAAAAAGTTGAGAAGGTTACGGGAAAAACTGGATGCACTTCGTGTACAAACTGGACAATCTCTTTCGAAGTATCAGGGTTTCGGACGAAAACTCGTCTATTACAAAGGGATTTCATTTTTTAAACATATTTTAACTCAAGACTTTTTCTGCATTCAATATGCACCATTCAAAGCTACATCATCACGTTTCAACCCTTTTCTGACTTCATTTGCTATTTTTCATGTATTTCATGATTTATTTTGAGCTAAAATGACCCTGAAATTGAAAAGCACTGCAAATGAACTCTGAAATTGTTGAAAGTTGGCATGGTATCATAATTTCACCCACATAGCATGTGCAAAAAAGTTGAGAGGGTTACGGGAAAAACTGGATGCACTTCGTGTACAAATTGGACAATCTCTTTCGAAGTATCAGGGTTTCGGACGAAAACTCGTCTATTACAAAGGGATTACATTTTTTTAAACATATTTTAACTCAAGACTTTTTCTGCATTCAATATGCACCATTCAAAGCCACATCATCACTTTTCAACCCTTTCCTGACTTCATTTGCTATTTTTCATGCATTTCATGACTTATTTTGAGCTAAAATGATCCTGAAATTGAAAAGCACTGCAAATGAACTCTGAAATGGTTGAAAGATGGCATCGTATCATAATTTCACCTACATAGCATGTGCTAAAAAGTTGAGAGGCTTACGGGAAAAACTGGATGCACTTCGTGTACAAAGTGGACAATCTCTTTCGAAGTATCAATGTTTTGGACGAAAACTCGTCTATTAGAAAGGGATTTCATTTTTTAAACATATTTTAACTCAAGACTTTTTCTGCATTCAGTATGCACCATTGAAATCCACATCATCACATTTCAACCCTTTTCTGACTTCATTTGCTATTTTTCATGCATTTCATGATTTATTTTGACCTAAAATGACCCTGAAATGGAAAAGCGCTGGAAACGAACTCTGAAATGGTTGAAAGTTGACATGGTATAATAATTTGACACACATAGCATGTGCTAAAAAGTTGAGAGGGTTACGGGAAAAACTGGTTGCACTTCGTGTACAAACTGGACAATCTCTTTCGAAGTATCAGGGTTTCGCACGAAAACTCGTCTATTACAAATGGATTCCATTTTTTAAACATATTTTAACTCAAGACTTTTTCTGCATTCAGTATGCACCATTCAAAGCCACATCATCATGTTTCAACCCTTTTCCGACTTCATTTGCTATTTTTCATGCATTTCATGATTTATTTTGAGCTAAAATGACCCTGAAATTGAAAATCACTGCAAATGAACTCTGAAATGGTTCAAAGATGGCATGCTATCATAATTTCACCCACATAGCATGCGCTAAAATGTTGAGAGGGTTACGGGAAAAACTAGATGCACTTCGTGTACAAACTGGACAATCTCTTTCGAAGTATCACGGTTCGGACGAAAACACGTCTATTACAAAGGGATTTCGTTTTTTAAACATATTTTAACTCAAGACTTTTTCTGCATTCAATATGCACCATTCAAAGCTACATTATCACGTTTCAACCCTTTTCTAACTTCATTTGCTATTTTTCGTGCATTTCATGATTTATTTTGAGCTAAAATGAACCTGAATTCAAAAGCGCTGCAGATGAACTCTGAAATGTTTGAAAGTTGGAATGGTATAATAATTTCACCCACATAGCTGGTGCTAAAAAGTTGAGAGGGTTAGGGGAAAAGCTGGATGCACTTTGTGTACAAAACTGGACAATCTCTTTCGAAGTATCACGGTTTCGGACGAAAACTCGTCTATTACAAAGGGATTTCATTTTTCTAAACATATTTTAACTCAATACTTTTTCTGCATTCAATACGCACCATTCAAAGCCACATCATCACATTTCAACCCTTTTCTGACTTCATTGGCTATTTTTCATGCATTTCATGATTTATTTTGAGCTAAAATGACCTTGAAATTGAAAAGCACTGCAAATGAACTCTGAAATGGTTGAAAGTTTACATGGTATCATAATTTCACCCACATAGCATGTGCTAAAAAGTTGAGAGGGTTACGGGAAAAACTGGATGCACTTCGTGTACAAACTGGACAATCTCTTTCGAAGTATCGGGGTTTCGGACGAAAACTCGTCTATTACAAAGGGATTACATTTTTTTAAACATATTTTAACTCAAGACTTTTTCTGCATTCAATATGCACCATTCAAAGCCACATCATCACTTTTCAACCCTTTCCTGACCTCATTTGCTATTTTCCATGCATTTCATGACTTATTGTGAGCTAAAATGATCCTGAAATTGAAAAGAACTGCAAATGAACTCTGAAATGGTTGAAAGATGGCATCGTATCATAATTTCACCCACATAGCATGTGCTAAAAAGTTGAGAGGGTTACGGGAAAAACTGGATGCACTTCATGTACAAAGTGGACAATCTCTTTCGAAGTATCAATGTTTTGGAAGAAAACTCGTCTATTAGAAAGGGATTTCATTTTTTAAACATATTTTAACTCAAGAATTTTTCTGCATTCAGTATGCGCCATTGAAATCCACATCATCACATTTCAACCCTTTTCTGACTTCATTTGCTATTTTTCATGCATTTCATGATTTATTTTGACCTAAAATGACCCTGAAATTGAAAACCGCTGCAAATGAACTCTGAAATGGTTGAAAGTTGACATGGTATAATAATTTCACACACATAGCATGTGCTAAAAAGTTGAGAGGGTTACGGGAAAAACTGGTTGCACTTTGTGTACAAACTGGACAATCTCTTTCGAAGTATCAGGGTTTCGTACGAAAACTCGTCTATTACAAAGGGATTCCATTTTTTAAACATATTTTAACTCAAGACTTTTTCTGCACTCAGTATGCACCATTCAAAGCCACATCATCATGTTTCAACCCTTTTCCGACTTCATTTGCTATTTTTCATGCATTGCATGATTTATTTTGAGCTAAAATGACCCTGAAATTGAAAATCACCGCAAATGAACTCTGAAATGGTTCAAAGATGGCACGCTATCATAATTTCACCCACATAGCATGCGCTAAAATGTTGAGAGGGTTACGGGAAAAACTAGATGCACTTCGTGTACAAACTGGACAATCTCTTTCGAAGTATCACGGTTCGGACGAAAACTCGTCTATTACATAGAGATTTCATTTTTTAAACATATTTTAACCCAAGACTTTTTCTGCATTCAATATGCACCATTCAAAGCTACATTATCACGTTTCAACCCTTTTCTGACTTCATTTGCTATTTTTCATGCATTTCATGATTTATTTTGAGCTAAAATAACCCTGAAATTCAAAAGCGCTGCAGATGAACTCTGAAATGGTTGAAAGTTGGAATGGTATAATAATTTCACCCACATAGCTGGTGCTAAAAAGTTGAGAGGGTTAGGGGAAAAGCTGGATGCACTTTGTGTACAAAACTGGACAATCTCTTTCGAAGTATCACGGTTTCGGACGAAAACTCGTCTATTACAAAGGGATTTCATTTTTCTAAACATATTTTAACTCAATACTTTTTCTGCATTCAATACGCACCATTCAAAGCCACATCATCACGTTTCAACCCTTTTCTGACTTCATAGGCTATTTTTCATGCATTTCTTGATTTATTTTGAGCTAAAATGACCTTGAAATTGAAAAGCACTGCAAATGAACTCTGAAATGGTTGAAAGTTTGCATGGTACCATAATTTCACCCACATAGCATGTGCTAAAAAGTTGAGAGGGTTACGGGAAAAACTGGATGCACTTCGTGTACAAACTGGACAATCTCTTTCGAAGTATCAGGGTTTCGGACGAAAACTCGTCTATTACAAAGGTATTTCATTTTTTTTAACATATTTTAATTCAAGACTTTTTCTGCATTCAATATGCACCATTCAAAGCTACATCATCACGTTTCATCCCTTTTCTGACTTCATTTGCTATTTTTCATGTATTTCATGATTTATTTTGAGCTAAAATGACCCTGAAATTGAAAGGCACTGCAAATGATCTCTGAAATTGTTGAAAGTTGGCATGGTATCATAATTTCACCCACATAGCCTGTGCTAAAAACTTAAAAGGGTGATGGAAAAAACTGGATGCACTTCATGTACAAACTGGACAATCTCTTTCGAAGTATCAGGGTTTCGGACGAAAACTCGTCTATTACAAAGGGATTACAGTTTTTTAAACATATTTTAACTCAAGACTTTCTCTGCATTCAATATGCACCATTCAAAGCCACATCATCACTTTTCAACCCTTTCCTGACTGCATTTGCTATTTTTCATGCATTTCATGACTTATTCTGAGCTAAATGATCCGGAAATTGAAAAGCACTGCAAATGAACTCTGAAATGGTTGAAAGATGGCATGGTATCATAATTTCACCCAAATAGCTTGTGCTAACAAGTTGAGAGGGTTACGAGAAAAACTGTATGCACTTCGTGTACAAAGTGGACAATCTCTTTCGAAGTATCAATGTTTTGGACGAAAACTCGTCTATTACAAAGGGATTTCATTTTTTTAAACATATTTTAACTCAAGACTTTTTCTGCATTCAGTATGCACCATTGAAATCCACATCATCACATTTCAACCCTTTTCTGACTTCATTTGCTATTTTTCATGCATTTCATGATTTATTTTGAGCTAAAATGACCCTGAAATTGAAAAGCGCTGCAAATGAACCCTGAAATGGTTGAAAGTTGACATGGTATAATAATTTCACACACATAGCATGTGCTAAAAAGTTGAGAGGGTTACGGGAAAAACTGGTTGCACTTCGTGTACAAACTGGACAATCTCTTTCGAAGTATCAGGGTTTCGGACGAAAACTCGTCTATTACAAAGGGATTCCATTTTTTAAACATATTTTAACTCAAGACTTTTTCTGCATTCAGTGTACACCATTCAAAGCCACATCATCATGTTTCAACCCTTTTCTGACTTCATTTGCTATTTTTCATGCATTTCATGATTTATTTTGAGCTAAAATGACCCTGAAATTGAAAATCACTGCAAATGAACTCTGAAATGGTTGAAAGATGGCATGGTATCATAATTTCACCCACATAGCATGTGCTAAAATGTTGAGAGGGTTACGGGAAAAACTAGATGCACTTCGTGTACAAACTGGACAATCTCTTTCGAAGTATCAGGGTTCGGACGAAAACTCGTCTACTACAAAGGGATTTCACTTTTTAAACATATTTTAACTCAAGACTTTTTCTGCATTCAATATGCACCATTCAAAGCTACATTATCACGTTTCAACCCTTTTCTGACTTCATTTGCTATTTTTCATGCATTTCATGATTTATTTTGAGCTAAAATGACCCTGAAATTGAAAATCACTGCAAATGAACTCTGAAATGGTTGAAAGATGGCATGCTATCATAATTTCACCCACATAGCATGTGCTAAAATGTTGAGAGGGTTACGGGAAAAACTAGATGCACTTCGTGTACAAACTGGACAATCTCTTTCGAAGTATCAGGGTTCGGACGAAAACTCGTCTATTACAAAGGGATTTCATTTTTTAAACATATTTTAACTCAAGACTTTTTCTGCATTCAATATGCATCATTCAAATCTACATTATCACGTTTCAACCCTTTTCTGACTTCATTTGCTATTTTTCATGCATTTCATGATTTATTTTGAGCTAAAATGACCCTGAAATTCAAAACCGCTGCAGATGAACTCTGAAATGGTTGAAAGTTGGAATGGTGTAATAATTTCACCCACATAGCATGTGCTTAAAAGTTGAGAGGGTTAGGGGAAAAGCTGGATGCACTTCGTGTACAAAACTGGACAATCTCTTTCGAAGTATCACGGTTTCGGACGAAAACTCGTCTATTACAAAGGGATTCATTTTTCTAAACATATTTTAACTCAAGACCTTTTCTGCATTCAATACGCACCATTCAAAGCCAGATCATCATGTTTCAACCCTTTTCTGACTTCATTGGCTATTTTTCATGCATTTCATTATTTATTTTGAGCTAAAATGACCTTGAAATTGAAAAGCACTGCAAATGAACTCTGAAATGGTTGAAAGTTGGCATGGTATCATAATTTCACCCACATAGCATGTGCTAAAAAGTTGAGAAGGTTACGGGAAAAACTGGATGCACTTCGTGTACAAACTGGACAATCTCTTTCGAAGTATCAGGGTTTCGGACGAAAACTCGTCTATTACAAAGGGATTTCATTTTTTTAAACATATTTTAACTCAAGACTTTTTCTGCATTTAATATGCACCATTCAAAGCTACATCATCACGTTTCAACCCTTTTCTGACTTCATTTGCTATTTTTCATGTATTTCATGATTTATTTTGAGCTAAAATAACCCTGAAATTGAAAAGTATTGCAAATGAACTCTGAAATTGTTGAAAGTTGGCATGGTACCATAATTTCACCGACATAGCATGTGCTAAAAAGTTGAGAGGGTTACGGGAAAAACTGGATGCACTTCGTGTACAAACTGGACAATCTCTTTCGAAGTATCAGGGTTTCGGACGAAAACTCGTCTATTACAAAAGGATTACATTTTTTTAAACATATTTTAACTCAAGACTTTTTCTGCATTCAATATGCACCATTCAAAGCTACATCATCACGTTTAAACCCTTTTCTAACTTCATTTGCTATTTTTCATGTATTTCAAGATTTATTTTTAGCTGAAATGACCTTGAAATTGAAAAGCACTGCAAATGAACTCTGAAATTGTTGAAAGTTGGCATGGTATCATAATTTCACCCACATAGCATGTGCTAAAAAGTTGAGAAAGTTACGGGAAAAACTGGATGCACTTCGTGTACAAACTGGACAATCTCTTTCGAAGTATCAGGGTTTCGGACGAAAACTCGTCTATTACAAAGGGATTACATTTTTTTAAACATATTTTAACTCAAGACTTTTTCTGCATTCAATATGCACCATTCAAAGCAACATCATCACTTTTCAACCCTTTCCTGACTTCATTTGCTATTTTCATGCATTTCATGACTTATTTTGAGCTAAAATGATCTTGAAATTGAAAAGCACTGCAAATGAACTCTGAAATGGTTGAAAGATGGCATCGTATCATAATTTCACCCACATAGCATGTGCTAAAAAGTTGAGAGGGTTACGGGAAAAACTGGATGCACTTCGTGTACAAAGTGGACAATCTCTTTCGAAGTATCAATGTTTTGGACGAAAACTCGTCTATTAGAAAGGGATTTCATTTTTTAAACATATTTTAACTCAAGACTTTTTCTGCATTCAGTATGCACCATTGAAATCCACATAATCACATTTCAACCCTTTTCTGACTTCATTTGCTATTTTTCATGCATTTCATGATTTATTTTGACCTAAAATGACCCTGAAATTGAAAAGTGCTGCAAATGAACTCTGAAATGGTTGAAAGTTGACATGGTATAAGAATTTCACACACATAGCATGTGCTAAAAAGTTGAGAGGGTTACGGGAAAAACTGGTTGCACTTCGTGTACAAACTGGAAAATCTCTTTCGAAGTATCAGGGTTTCGGACGAAAACTCGTCTATTACAAATGGATTCCATTTTTTAAACATATTTTAACTCAAGACTTTTTCTGCATTCAGTATGCACCATTCAAAGCCACATCATCATGTTTCAACCCTTTTCCGACTTCATTTGCTATTTTTCATGCATTTCATGATTTATTTTGAGCTAAAATGACCCTGAAATTGAAAATCACTGCAAATGAACTCTGAAATGGTTCAAAGATGGCATGCTATCATAATTTCACCCACATAGCATGCGCTAAAATTTTGAGAGGGTTACGGGAAAAACTAGATGCACTTCGTGTACAAACTGGACAATCTCTTTCGAAGTATCACAGTTCGGACGAAAACTCGTCTATTACAAAGGGATTTCATTTTTTAAACATATTTTAACTCAAGACTTTTTCTGCATTCAATATGCACCATTCAAAGCTACATTATCATGTTTCAACCCTTTTCTGACTTCATTTGCTATTTTTCATGCATTTCTTGATTTATTTTGAGCTAAAATGACCCTGAAATTCAAAAGCGGTGCAGATGAACTCTGAAATGGTTGAAAGTTGGAATGGTATAATAATTTCACCCACATAGCTAGTGCTAAAAAGTTGAGAGGGTTAGGGGAAAAGCTGGATGCACTTTGTGTACAAAACTGGACAATCTCTTTCGAAGTATCACGGTTTCGGACGAAAACTCGTCTATTACAAAGGGATTTCATTTTTGTAAACATATTTTAACTCAATACTTTTTCTGCATTCAATACGCACCATTCAAAGCCACATCATCACGTTTCAACCCTTTTCTGACTTCATTGGCTATTTTTCATGCATTTCATTATTTATTTTGAGCTAAAATGACCTTGAAATTGAAAAGCACTGCAAATGAACACTGAAATGGTTGAAAGTTTGCATGGTATCATAATTTCACCGACATAGCATGTGCTAAAAAGTTGAGAGGGTTACGGGAAAAACTGGATGCACTTCGTGTACAAACTGCACAATCTCTTTCGAAGTATCAGGGTTTCGGACGAGAACTCGTCTATTACAAAGGGATTTCATTTTTTTAAACATATTTTAACTCAAGACTTTTTCTGCATTCAATATTCACCATTCAAAGCTACATCATCACGTTTCAACCCTTTTCTGACTTCATTTGCTATTTTTCATGTATTTCATGATTTATTTTGAGCTAAAATGACCCTGAAATTGAAAAGCACTGCAAATGAACTCTTAAATAGTTGAAAGTTGGCATGGTACCATAATTTCACCGACATAGCATGTGCTAAAAAGTTGAGCGGGTTACGGGAAAAACTGGATGCACTTCGTGTGCAAACTGGACAATCTCTTTCGAAGTATCAGGGTTTCGGACGAAAACTCGTCTATTACAAAGGTATTTCATTTTTTTAAACATATTTTAATTCAAGACTTTTTCTGCATTCAATATGCACCATTCAAAGCTACATCATCACGTTTCAACCCTTTTCTGACTTCATTTGCTATTTTTCATGTATTTCATGATTTATTTTGAGCTAAAATGACCCTGAAATTGAAAAGCACTGCAAATGAACTCTGAAATTGTTGAAAGTTGGCATAGTATCATAATTTCACCCACATAGCATGTGCTAAAAAGTTAAGAGGGTTACGGGAAAAACAAGATGCACTTCGTGTACAAACTGGACAATCTCTTTCGAAGTATCAGGGTTTCGGACGAAAACTCGTCTATTACAAAGGGATTTCATTTTTTAAACATATTTTAACTCAAGACTTTTTCTGCATTCAATATGCACCATTCAAAGCCACATCATCACTTTTCAACCCTTTGCTGACTTCATTTGCTATTTTTCATGCATTTCATGACTTATTTTGAGCTAAAGGATCCTGAAATTGAAAAGCACTGCAAATGAACTCTGAAATGGTTGAAAGATGGCATGGTATCATAATTTCACCCAAATAGCATGTGCTAAAAAGTTGAGAGGGTTATGGGAAAAACTGGATCCACTTCGTGTACCAAGTGGACAATCTCTTTCGAAGTATGAATGTTTTGGACGAAAACTCGTCTATTACAAAGGGATTTCATTTTTTTAAACATATTTTAACTCAAGACTTTTTCTGCATTCAGTATGCACCATTGAAATCCACATCATCACCTTTCAACCCTTTTCTGACTTGATTTGCTATTTTTCATGCATTTCATGATTTATTTTGAGCTAAAATGACCCTGAAATTGAAAAGCGCTGCAAATGAACTCTGAAATGGTTGAAAGTTGACATGGTATAATAATTTCACACACATAACATGTGCTAAGAAGTTGAGAGGGTTACGGGAAAAACTGGTTGCACTTCGTGTACAAACTGGACAATCTCTTTCGAAGTATCAGGTTTCGGACGAAAACTCGTCTATTACAAAGGGATTCCATTTTTTAAACATATTTTAACTCAAGACTTTTTCTGCATTCAGTGTGCACCATTCAAAGCCACATCATCATGTTTCAACCCTTTTCTGACTTCATTCGCTATTTTTCATGCATTTTATGATTTATTTTGAGCTAAAATGACCCTGAAATTGAAAATCACTGCAAATGAACCCTGAAATGGTTGAAAGATGGCATGCTATCATAATTTCACCCACATAGCATGTGCTAAAATGTTGAGAGGGTTACGGGAAAAACATGATGCACTTCGTGTACAAACTGGACAATCTCTTTCGAAGTATCAGGGTTCGGACGAAAACTCGTCTACTACAAAGGGATTTCACTTTTTAAACATATTTTAACTCAAGACTTTATCTGCATTCAATATGCACCATTCAAAGCTACATTATCACGTTTCAACCCTTTTCTGACTTCATTTGCTATTTTTCATGCATTTCATGATTTATTTTGAGCTAAAATGACCCTGAAATTCAAAAGCGCTGCAGATGAACTCTGAAATGGTTGAAAGTTGGAATGGTATAATAATTTCACCCACATAGCTGGTGCTAAAAAGTTGAGAGGGTTAGGGGAAAAGCTGGATGCACTTTGTGTACAAAACTGGACAATCTCTTTCGAAGTATCACGGTTTCGGACGAAAACTCATGTATTACAAAGGGATTTCATTTTTCTAAACATATTTTAACTCAAGACTTTTTCTGCATTCAATATGCACCATTCCAAGCCAGATCATCACGTTTCAACCCTTTTCTGACTTCCTTGGCTATTTTTCATGCATTTCATGATTTATTTTCAGCTAAAATGACCTTGAAATTGAAAAGCACTGCAAATGAACTCTGAAAAGGTTGAAAGTTTGCATGGTATCATAATTTCACCCACAATGCATGTGCTAAAAAGTTGAGAGGGTTACGGGAAAAACTGGATGCACTTCGTGTACAAACTGGACAATCTCTTTCGAAGTATCAGGGTTTCGGACGAAAACTCGTCTATTACAAAGGTATTTCATTTTTTTAAACATATTTTAATTCAAGAATTTTTCTGCATTCAATATGCACCATTCAAAGCTACATCATCACGTTTCAACCCTTTTCTGACTTCATTTGTTATTTTTCATGTATTTCATGATTTATTTTGAGCTAAAATGACCCTGAAATTGAAAAGCACTGCAAATGAACTCTGAAATTGTTAAAAGTTGGCATGGTATCATAATTTCACCCACATAGCATGTGCTAAAAAGTTAAGAGGGTTACGGAAAAAACTGGATGCACTTCGTGAACAAACTGGACAATCTCTTTCGAAGTATCAGGGTTTCGGACGAAAACTCGTCTATTACAAAGGGATTACATTTTTTTAAACATATTTTAACTCAAGGCTTTTTCTGCATTCAATATGCACCATTCAAAGCCACATCATCAGTTTTCAACCCTTTCCTGACTTCATTTGCTATTTTCAAGCATTTCATGACTTATTTTGAGATAAATGATCCTGAAATTGAAAAGCATTGCAAATGAACTCTGAAATCGTTGAAAGTTGGCATGGTATCATAATTTTACCCAAATTGCATGTGCTAAAAAGTTGAGAGGGTTACGGGAAAAACTGGATGCACTTCGTGTACAAAGTGGACAATCTCTTTCGAAGTATCAATGTTTTGGACGAAAACTCGTCTATTACAAAGGGATTTCATATTTTTAAACATATTTTAACTCAAGACTTTTTCTGCATTCAGTATGCACCATTGAAATCCACATCATCACATTTCAACCCTTTTCTGACTTCATTTGCTATTTTTCGTGCATTTCATGATTTATTTTGAGCTAAAATGACCCTGAAATTGAAAAGCGCTGCAAATGAACTCTGAAATGGTTGAAAGTTGACATTGTATAATAATTTCACACACATAGCATGTGCTAAAAAGTTGAGAGGGTTACGGGAAAAACTGGTTGCACTTCATGTACAAACTGGACAATCTCTTTCGAAGTATCAGGGTTTCGGACGAAAACTCGTCTATTACAAAGGGATTCCATTTTTTAAACATATTTTAACTCAAGACTTTGTCTGCATTCTGTGTGCACCATTCAAAGCCACATCATCATGTTTCAACCCTTTTCTGACTTCATTTGCTATTTTTCATGCATTTCATGATTTATTTTGAGCTAAAATGACCCTGAAATTGAAAATCACTGCAAATGAACTCTGAAATGGTTGAAAGATGGCATGCTATCATAATTTCACCCACATAGCATGTGCTAAAATGTTGAGAGGGTTACGGGAAAAACTAGATGCACTTCGTGTACAAACTGGACAATCTCTTTCGAAGTATCAGGGTTCGGACGAAAACTCGTCTATTACAAAGGGATTTCCTTTTTAAACATATTTTAACTCAAGACTTTTTCTGCATTCAATATGCACCATTCAAAGGTACATCATCACGTTTCAACCCTTTTCTGACTTCATTTGCTATTTTTCATGCATTTCAAGATTTTTTTTGAGCTAAAATGACCCTGAAATTCAAAAGCGGTGCAGATGAACTCTGAAATGGTTGAAAGTTGGAATGGTGTAATAATTTCACCAACATCGCATGTGCTAAAAAGTTGAGAGGGTTAGGGGAAAAACTGGATACACTTCGTGTACAAAACTGGACAATCTCTTTCGAAGTATCACGGTTTCGGACGAAAAGTCGTCTATTACAAAGGGATTTCATTTTTCTAAACGTATTTTAACTCAAGACTTTTTCTGCATTCAATACGCACCATTCAAAGCCAGATCATCACGTTTCAACCCTTTTCTCACTTCATTGGCTATTTTTCATGCATTTCATGATTTATTTTGAGCTAAAATGACCTTGAAATTGAAAAGCACTGCAAATGAACTCTGAAATGGTTGAAAGTTGGCATGGTATCATAATTTCACCCACATAGCATGTGCTAAAATGTTGCGAGGGTTACGGGAAAAACTGGATGCACTTCATGTACAACCTGGACAATCTCTTTCTTAGTATCAGGGTTTTGGACGCGTCTATTACAAAGGGATTTCATTTTTTAAAACATATTTTAACTCAAGACTTTTTCTGCATTCAATATGCACCATTCAAAGCCACATCTTTACTTTTCAACCCTTTTCTGACTTCATTTGCTATTTTTCATGCATTTCATGATTTGTTTTGAGCTAAAATGACCCTGAAATTGAAAAGCGCTGCAAATGAACTCTGAAATGGTTGAAAGTTGGAATGGTATAATAATTTCACACACATAGCATGTGCTAAAAAGTTGAGAGGGTTACGAGTAAAGATGGTTGAACTTCGTGTACAAACTGGACAATCTCTTTCGAAGTGTCAGGGTTTCGGACGAAAACTCGTCAATTACAAAGGGATTCCATTTTTAAACATATTTTACCTCAAGACTTTTCTGTATTCAATATGCACCATTCAAAGCCACATCATCACGTTTCAACCCTTTTCTGACTTCATTTGCTATTTTTCATGCATTTCATGATTTATTTTGAGCTAAAATGACCCTGAAATTGAAAACCACTGCAAATGAACTCTGAAATGGTTGAAAGTTGGCATGGTATCATAATTTCACCCACATAGCATGTTCTAAAAAGTTGAGAGGGGTACGGTAAAAACTGGATGCACTTCGTGTACAAACTGGACAATCTCTTTCGAAGTATAAGGGTTTCGGACGAAAACTCATCTATTACAAAGGGATTTCATTTTTTAAAACATATTTTAACTCAAGACTTTTTCTACATTCAATATGCACCATTCAAAGCCACATCATCACGTTTCAACCCTTTTCTGACTTCATTTGCTATTTTTCATGCATTTCATGATTTATTTTGAGTTAAATGACCCTGAAATTGAAAAGCGCTGCAAATGAACTCTGAAATGGTTGAAAGTTGACATGCTATAATAATTTCACACACATAGCATGTGCTAAAAAGTTGAGAGGGTTACGGGAAAAACTGGATGCACTTCGTGTACAAACTGGACAATCTCTTTCGAAGTATAAGGTTTTTGGACGCGTCTATTGCAAAGGGATTTCATTTTTTTAAACATATTTTAACTCAAGACTTTTTCTGCATTCAATATGCACCATTCAAAGCCACATCATCACTTTTCAACCCTTTTCTGACTTCATTTGCTATTTTTCATGCATTTCATGATTTATTTTGAGGTAAAATGACCCTGAAATTGAAAAGCGCTGCAAATGAACTCTGAAATAGTTGAAAGTTGGAATGGTATAATAATTTCACACACATAGCATGTGCTAAAAAGTTGAGAGGGTTACGAGAAAAGCTAGATGCACTTCGTGTACAAACTGGACAATCTCTTTCGAAGTATCAGGGTTTCGGACGAAAACTCGTCTATCACAAAGGGATTCCATTTTTTAAACATATTTTAACTCAAGACTTTTCTGCATTCAATATGCACCATTCAAAGCCACATCATCACGTTTATTCCCTTTTCTGACTTCATTTGCTATTTTTCATGCATTTCATGATTTATTTTGAGCTAAAATGAACCTGAAATTGAAAAGCACTGCAAATGAACTCTGAAATGGTTGAAAGTTGGCATGGTATCATAATTTCACCGACATAGCATGTGCTAAAAATTTGAGAGGGTTACGGGAAAAACTGGATGCACTTCGTGTACAAACTGGACAATCTCCTTCGAAGTATCAGGGTTTCGGACGAAAACTCATCTATTACAAAGGGATTTCATTTTTTTAAACATATTTTAACTCAAGACTTTTTCTGCATTCAATATGCACCATTCAAAGCTACATCATCACGTTTCAACCCTTTTCTGACTTCATTTGCTATTTTTCATGCATTTAATGATTTATTTTGAGCTAAAATGACCCTGAAATTGAAAAGCGATGCAAATGAACTCTGAAATGGTTGAAAGTTGGAATGGTATAATAATTTCACACACATAGCATGTGCTAAAAAGTTGAGAGGGTTACGAGAAAAGCCGGATGCACTTCGTGTACAAACTGGACAATCTCTTTCGAAGTATCAGGGTTTCGGACGAAAACTCGTCTATTATAAAGGGATTCCATTTTTTAACATATTTTAACTCAAGACTTTTTCTGCATTCAATATGGACCATTCAAAGCCACATCATCACGTTTCAACCCTTTTCTGACTTCATTTGCTATTTTTCATGCATTTCATGATTTATTTTGAGCTAAAATGACCCTGAAATTGAAAAGCACTGCAAATGAACTCTGAAATGGTTGAAAGTTGGCATGGTATCATAATTTCACCCACATAGCATGTGCTAAAAAGTTGAGAGGGTTACGGGAAAAACTGGATGCACTTCGTGTACAAACTGGACAATCTCTTTCGAAGTATCAGGGTTTCGGACGAAAACTCGTCTATTACAAAGGGATTACATTTTTTAAACATATTTTAACTCAAGACTTTTTCTGCATTCAATATGCACCATTCAAAGCCACATCATCACTTTTCAACCCTTTCCTGACTTCATTTGCTATTTTTCATGCATTTCATGATTTATTTTGAGCTAAAATGACCCTGAAATTGAAAAGCGCTGCAAATGAACTCTGAAATGGTTGAAAGTTGACATGCTATAATAATTTCACACACATAGCATGTGCTAAAAAGTTGAGAGGGTTACGGGAAAAACTGGATGCACTTCGTATACAAACTGGACAATCTCTTTCGAAGTATAAGGGTTTTGGACGCGTCTATTACAAAGGGATTTCATTTTTTAAACATATTTTAACTCAAGACTTTTTCTGCATTCAATATGCACCATTCAAAGCCACATCATCACTTTTCAACCCTTTTTCTGACTGCATTTGCTATTTTTCATGCATTTCATGATTTGTTTTGAGCTAAGATGACCCTGAAATTGAAAAGAACTGCAAATGAACTCTGAAATGCTAGAAAGTTGGCATGGTATCATCATTTCCCCCACATAGCATGTGCTAAAAAGATGAGAGGGTTACGGGAAAAACTGGATGCACTTCGTGTACAACCTGGACAATCTCCTTCGAAGTATCATGGTTTCGGACGAAAACTCGTGTATTACAAAGGGATTTCATTTTTCTAAACATATTTTAACTCAAGACTTTTTCTGCATTCAATATGGACCATTCAAAGCCACATCATCACGTTTCAACCCTTTTCTGACTTCATTTGCTATTTTTCATGCATTTCATGATTTATTTTGAGCCAAAATGACCCTGAAATTGAAAAGCACTGCAAATGAACTCTGAAATGGTTGAAAGTTGGCATGGTATCATAATTTCACCCACATAGCATGTGCTAAAAAGTTGAGAGGGTTACGGGAAAAACTGGATGCACTTCGTGTACAAACTGGACAATCTCTTGCGAAGTATCAGGGTTTCGGACGAAAACTCGTCTATTACAAAGGGATTACATTTTTTAAACATATTTTAACTCAAGACTTTTTCTGCATTCAATATGGACCATTCAAAGCCACATCATCACGTTTCAACCCTTTTCTGACTTCATTTGCTATTTTTCATGCATTTCATGATTTATTTTGAGCTAAAATGACCCTGAAATTGAAAAGCACTGCAAATGAACTCTGAAATGGTTGAAAGTTGGCATGGTATCATAATTTCACCCACATAGCATGTGCTAAAAAGTTGAGAGGGTTACGGGAAAAACTGGATGCACTTCGTGTACAAACTGGACAATCTCTTTCGAAGTATCAGGGTTTCGGACGAAAACTCGTCTATTACAAAGGGATTACATTTTTTAAACATATTTTAACTCAAGACTTTTTCTGCATTCAATATGCACCATTCAAAGCCACATCATCACTTTTCAACCCTTTCCTGACTTCATTTGCTATTTTTCATGCATTTAATGATTTATTTTGAGCTAAAATGACCCTGAAATTGAAAAGCGATGCAAATGAACTCTGAAATGGTTGAAAGTTGGAATGGTATAATAATTTCACACACATAGCATGTGCTAAAAAGTTGAGAGGGTTACGAGAAAAGCCGGATGCACTTCGTGTACAACCTGGACAATCTCTTTCGAAGTATCACGGTTTCGGACGAAAACTCGTGTATTACAAAGGGATTTCATTTTTCTAAACATATTTTAACTCAAGACTTTTTCTGCATTCAATATGGACCATTCAAAGCCACATCATCACGTTTCAACCCTTTTCTGACTTCATTTGCTATTTTTCATGCATTTCATGATTTATTTTGAGCTAAAATGACCCTGAAATTGAAAAGAACTGCAAATGAACTCTGAAATGGTTGAAAGTTGGCATGGTATCATAATTTCACCCACATAGCATGTGCTAAAAAGTTGAGAGGGTTACGGGAAAAACTGGATGCACTTCGTGTACAAACTGGACAATCTCTTTCGAAGTATCAGGGTTTCGGACGAAAACTCGTCTATTACAAAGGGATTACATTTTTTAAACATATTTTAACTCAAGACTTTTTCTGCATTCAATATGCACCATTCAAAGCCACATCATCACTTTTCAACCCTTTCCTGACTTCATTTGCTATTTTTCATGCATTTAATGATTTATTTTGAGCTAAAATGACCCTGAAATTGAAAAGCGATGCAAATGAACTCTGAAATGGTTGAAAGTTGGAATGGTATAATAATTTCACACACATAGCATGTGCTAAAAAGTTGAGAGGGTTACGAGAAAAGCCGGATGCACTTCGTGTACAACCTGGACAATCTCTTTCGAAGTATCACGGTTTCGGACGAAAACTCGTGTATTACAAAGGGATTTCATTTTTCTAAACATATTTTAACTCAAGACTTTTTCTGCATTCAATATGGACCATTCAAAGCCACATCATCACGTTTCAACCCTTTTCTGACTTCATTTGCTATTTTTCATGCATTTCATGATTTATTTTGAGCTAAAATGACCCTGAAATTGAAAAGAACTGCAAATGAACTCTGAAATGGTTGAAAGTTGGCATGGTATCATAATTTCACCCACATAGCATGTGCTAAAAAGTTGAGAGGGTTACGGGAAAAACTGGATGCACTTCGTGTACAAACTGGACAATCTCTTTCGAAGTATCAGGGTTTCGGACGAAAACTCGTCTATTACAAAGGGATTACATTTTTTAAACATATTTTAACTCAAGACTTTTTCTGCATTCAATATGCACCATTCAAAGCCACATCATCACTTTTCAACCCTTTCCTGACTTCATTTGCTATTTTTCATGCATTTCATGATTTATTTTGAGCTAAAATGACCCTAAAATTGAAAAGCGCTGCAAATGAACTCTGAAATGGTTGAAAGTTGACATGCTATAATAATTTCACCCACATATTTTAACTCAAGACTTTTTCTGCATTCAATATGGACCATTCAAAGCCACATCATCACGTTTCAACCCTTTTCTGACTTCATTTGCTATTTTTCATGCATTTCATGATTTATTTTGAGCTAAAATGACCCTGAAATTGAAAAGCACTGCAAATGAACTCTGAAATGGTTGAAAGTTGGCATGGTATCATAATTTCACCCACATAGCATGTGCTAAAAAGTTGAGAAGGTTACGGGAAAAACTGGATGCACTTCGTGTACAAACTGGACAATCTCTTTCGAAGTATCAGGGTTTCGGACGAAAACTCGTCTATTACAAAGGGATTACATTTTTTAAACATATTTTAACTCAAGACTTTTTCTGCATTCAATATGCACCATTCAAAGCCACATCATCACTTTTCAACCCTTTCCTGACTTCATTTGCTATTTTTCATGCATTTCATGATTTATTTTGAGCTAAAATGACCCTAAAATTGAAAAGCGCTGCAAATGAACTCTGAAATGGTTGAAAGTTGACATGCTATAATAATTTCACACACATAGCATGTGCTAAAAAGTTGAGAGGGTTACGGGAAAAACTGGATGCACTTCGTATACAAACTGGACAATCTCTTTCGAAGTATAAGGGTTTTGGACGCGTCTATTACAAAGGGATTTCATTTTTTAAACATATTTTAACTCAAGACTTTTTCTGCATTCAATATGCACCATTCAAAGCCACATCATCACTTTTCAACCCTTTTTCTGACTGCATTTGCTATTTTTCATGCATTTCATGATTTGTTTTGAGCTAAGATGACCCTGAAATTGAAAAGCACTGCAAATGAACTCTGAAATGCTAGAAAGTTGGCATGGTATCATAATTTCCCCCACATAGCATGTGCTAAAAAGATGAGAGGGTTACGGGAAAAACTGGATGCACTTCGTGTACAAACTGGACAATCTCCTTCGAAGTATCACGGTTTCGGACGAAAACTCGTCTATTACAAAGGGATTTCAATTTTTAAAACATATTTTAACTCAAGACTTTTTCTACATTCAGTATGCACCATTGAAAGCCACATTATCATATTTCAACCCTTTTCTTACTTCATTTGCTATTTTTCATGCATTTCATGATTTATTTTGAGCTAAAATGACCTTGAAATTGAAAAGCGCTGCAAATGAACTCTGAAATGGTTGAAAGTTGGCATGGTATCATAATTTCACCCACATAGCATGTGCTAAAATGTTGCGAGGGTTACGGGAAAAACTGGATGCACTTCGTGTACAACCTGGACAATCTCTTTCGAAGTATCACGGTTTCGGACGAAAACTCGTGTATTACAAAGGGATTTCATTTTTCTAAACATATTTTAACTCAAGACTTTTTCTGCATTCAATATGCACCATTCCAAGCCAGATCATCACGTTTCAACCCTTTTCTGACTTCCTTGGCTATTTTTCATGCATTTCATGATTTATTTTGAGCTAAAATGACCTTGAAATTGAAAAGCACTGCAAATGAACTCTGAAAAGGTTGAAAGTTTGCATGGTATCATAATTTCACCCACATAGCATGTGCTAAAAAGTTGAGAGGGTTACGGGAAAAACTGGATGCACTTCGTGTACAAACTGGACAATCTCTTTCGAAGTATCAGGGTTTCGGACGAAAACTCGTCTATTACAAAGGTATTTCATTTTTTAAACATATTTTAATTCAAGAATTTTTCTGCATTCAATATGCACCATTCAAAGCTACATCATGACGTTTCAACCCTTTTCTGACTTCATTTGTTATTTTTCATGTATTTCATGATTTATTTTGAGCTAAAATGACCCTGAAATTGAAAAGCACTGCAAATGAACTCTGAAATTGTTGAAAGTTGGCCTGGTATCATAATTTCACCCACATAGCATGTGCTAAAAAGTTAAGAGGGTTACGGAAAAAACTGGATGCACTTCGTGTACAAACTGGACAATCTCTTTCGAAGTATCAGGGTTTCGGACGAAAACTCGTCTATTACAAAGGGATTACATTTTTTGAAACATATTTTAACTCAAGACTTTTTCTGCATTCAATATGCACCATTCAAAGCCACATCATCACTTTTCAACCCTTTCCTGACTTCATTTGCTATTTTTCATGCATTTCATGACTTATTTTGAGCTAAATGATCCTGAAATTGAAAAGCACTGCAAATGAACTCTGAAATCGATGAAAGTTGGCATGGTATCATAATTTTACCCAAATAGCATGTGCTAAAAAGTTGAGAGGGTTACGGGAAAAACTGGATGCACTTCGTGTACAAAGTGGACAATCTCTTTCGAAGTATCAATGTTTTGGACGAAAACTCGTCTATTTCAAAGGGATTTCATATTTTTAAACATATTTTAACTCAAGACCTTTTCTGCATTCAGTATGCACCATTGAAATCCACATCATCACATTTCAACCCTTTTCTGACTTCATTTGCTATTTTTCATGCATTTCATGATTTATTTTGAGCTAAAATGACCCTGAAATTGAAAAGCGCTGCAAATGAACTCTGAAATGGTTGAAAGTTGACATTGTATAATAATTTCACACACATAGCATGTGCTAAAAAGTTGAGAGGGTTACGGGAAAAACTGGTTGCACTTCATGTACAAACTGGACAATCTCTTTCGAAGTATCAGGGTTTCGGACGAAAACTCGCCTATTACAAATGGATTCCATTTTTAAACATATTTTAACTCAAGACTTTTTCTGCATTCTGTGTGCACCATTCAAAGCCACATCATCATGTTTCAACCCTTTTCTGACTTCATTTGCTATTTTTCATGCATTTCATGATTTATTTTGAGCTAAAATGACCCTGAAATTGAAAATCACTGCAAATGAACTCTGAAATGGTTGAAAGATGGCATGCTATCATAATTTCACCCACATAGCATGTGCTAAAATGTTGAGAGGGTTACGGGAAAAACTAGATGCACTTCGTGTACAAACTGGACAATCTCTTTCGAAGTATCAGGGTTCGGACGAAAACTCGTCTATTACAAAGGGATTTCCTTTTTTAAACATATTTTAACTCAAGACTTTTTCTGCATTCAATATGCACCATTCAAAGGTACATCATCACGTTTCAACCCTTTTCTGACTTCATTTGCTATTTTTCATGCATTTCAAGATTTATTTTGAGCTAAAATGACCCTGAAATTCAAAAGCGCTGCAGATGAACTCTGAAATGGTTGAAAGTTGGAATGGTGTAATAATTTCACCAACATAGCATGTGCTAAAAAGTTGAGAGGGTTCGGGGAAAAACTGGATACACTTCGTGTACAAAACTGGACAATCTCTTTCGAAGTATCACGGTTTCGGACGAAAACTCGTCTATTACAAAGGGATTTCATTTTTCTAAACATATTTTAACTCAAGACTTTTTCTGTATTCAATACGCACCATTCAAAGCCAGATCATCACGTTTCAACCCTTTTCTCACTTCATTGGCTATTTTTCATGCATTTCATGATTTATTTTGAGCTAAAATGACCTTGAAATTGAAAAGCACTGCAAATGAACTCTGAAATGGTTGAAAGTTGGCATGGTATCATAATTTCACCCACATAGCATGTGCTTAAAAGTTGAGAGGGTTAGGGGAAAAACTGGATGCACTTCGTGTACAACCTGGACAATCTCTTTCTTAGTATCAGGGTTTTGGACGCGTCTATTACAAAGGGATTTCATTTTTTAAAACATATTTTAACTCAAGACTTTTTCTGCATTCAATATGCACCATTCAAAGCCACATCTTCACTTTTCAACCCTTTTCTGACTTCATTTGCTATTTTTCATGCATTTCATGATTTATTTTGAGCTAAAATGACCCTGAAATTGAAAAGCGCTGCAAATGAACTCTGAAATGGTTGAAAGTTGGAATGGTATAATAATTTCACACACATAGCATGTGCTAAAAAGTTGAGAGGGTTACGAGTAAAGATGGTTGAACTTCGTGTACAAACTGGACAATCTCTTTCGAAGTATCAGGGTTTCGGACGAAAACTCGTCTATTACAAAGGGATTCCATTTTTAAACATATTTTACCTCAAGACTTTTCTGCATTCAATATGCACCATTCAAAGCCACATCATCACGTTTCAACCCTTTTCTGACTTCATTTGCTATTTTTGATGCATTTCATGATTTATTTTGAGCTAAAATGACCCTGAAATTGAAAACCACTGCAAATGAACTCTGAAATGGTTGAAAGTTGGCATGGTATCATAATTTCACCCACATAGCATCTTCTAAAAAGTTGAGAGGGGTACGGTAAAAACTGGATGCACTTCGTGTACAAACTGGACAATCTCTTTCGAAGTATAAGGGTTTCGGACGAAAACTCATCTATTACAAAGGGAGTTCATTTTTTAAAACATATTTTAACTCAAGACTTTTTCTGCATTCAATATGCACCATTCAAAGCTACATCATCACGTTTCAACCCTTTTCTGACTTCATTTGCTATTTTTCATGCATTTCATGATTTATTTTCAGTTAAATGACCCTGAAATTGAAAAGCGCTGCAAATGAACTCTGAAATGGTTGAAAGTTGACATGCTATAATAATTTCACACACATAGCATGTGCTAAAAAGTTGAGAGGGTTACGGGAAAAACTGGATGCACTTCGTGTACAAACTGGACAATCTCTTTCGAAGTATAAGGTTTTTGGACGCGTCTATTGCAAAGGGATTTCATTTTTTAAAACATATTGTAACTCAAGACTTTTTCTGCATTCAATATGCACCATTCAAAGCCACAACATCACTTTTCAACCCTTTTCTGACTTCATTTGCTATTTTTCATGCATTTCATGATTTATTTTGAGGTAAAATGACCCTGAAATTGAAAAGCGCTGCAAATGAACTCTGAAATAGTTGAAAGTTGGAATGGTATAATAATTTCACACACATAGCATGTGCTAAAAAGTTGAGAGGGTTACGAGAAAAGCTAGATGCACTTCGTGTACAAACTGGACAATCTCTTTCGAAGTATCAGGGTTTCGGACAAAAACTCGTCTATCACAAAGGGATTCCATTTTTTAAACATATTTTAACTCAAGACTTTTCTGCATTCAATATTGTTGGAAATATGCCCTAGAGGCAATAATAAATTGGTTATTATTATATTTCCTTGTTCATGATAATCGTTTATTATCCATGCTATAATTGTATTGATTGGAAACTCAAATACATGTGTGGGTACATAGACAACACTGTGTCCCTAGTAAGCCTCTAGTTGACTAGCTTGTTGATCAAAGATGGTTAAGGTTTCCTAGCCATGGACATGAGATGTCATTTGATAACGGGATCACATCATTAGGAGAATGATGTGATGGACAAGACCCAAACTGTAAACGTAGCATTTGATCGTGTCAGTTTATTGCTATTGTTTTCTGCATGTCAAGTATCTGTTGCTTTGACCATGAGATCATGCAACTCACTGACACCGGAGGAATACCTTGTGTGTATCAAACGTCGCAACGTAACTGGGTGACTATAAAGGTGCTCTACAGGTATCTCCGAGGGTGTCTGTTGGGTTGGCATGGATCAAGACTGGGATTTGTTACTCCGTATGACGGAGAGGTATCTCAGGGCCCACTCGGTAATACAACATCACAATGAGCCTTGCAAGCAATGTGACTAAAGTGTTAGCCACGAGATCTTGTATTACGGAACGAGTAAAGAGACTTGCCGGTAACGAGATTGAACTAGGTATAGTGATACCGACGATCGAATCTCGGGCAAGTAACATACCGAAGAACAAAGGGAACAACATACGGGATTAACTGAATCCTTGACATAGAGGTTCGACCGATAAAGATCTTCGTAGAATATGTAGGAGCCAATATGGGCATCCAGGTCCCGCTATTGGTTATTGGCCGTAGAGGTGTCTCGGTCATGTCTACATAGTTCTCGAACCCGCAGGGTCTACACACTTAACGTTTGGTGACGATTAGTATAATTGAGTTATTATGTTGGTGACCGAAAGTTGTTCGGAGTCCCGGATAAGATCCCGGACATGACGAGGATCTCCGGAATAGTCCGGAGGTAAAGATTGATATATGTGATAATAGTGTTTTGATCTCTGGAAGGGTTCCGGAGTTCACCGGAAGGGGTTCCGGATGTTTACCGAAGTGTTCGGGTGCAGCAACACTTTATATGAGCCAAAGGGATAAAGCCCACAAGGTATTGGAAAGTGCAAAAGTAGTTTTGCTGCCGCGTAAGCGGTACTACCGCTTGTTGAAGCGGTACTACCGCCCGAGCGGTACTACCGCTTGTGTGAAGCGGTACTACCGCCCAAGCGGTACTACCGCTTGTGTGAAGCGGTACTACCGCTTGTGCGCGGCTGTGCACGGTTCGGCCGGGATCCGAGTTGGACTCTTTCCCTGCGGGCCAAACCGACCTTGTGCGGGCAAAACCGACCCGGAGGAGGCTTTTACTCCAAGTTTAGACCCCAAGGCTCAACATATAAATAGAGGGGCAGGGCTAGCACACGGGACACATCAAGATTTCCCCAAGCCGTGTGCGGCAACCCTAACCCTCTAGTTCCTCCGTCATAATCTCCGTAGTGCTTGGCGAAGCCCTGCAGAGATTGTTCCTCACCACCATCACCACGCCGTCGTGCTGCTGGAACTCAACCACTACTTCACCATCGCTCGCTGGATCGAGGAGGTGAAGGCGTCATCAAGCCGTACGTGTGTTGAACGCGGAGGTGCCGTCCGTTCGGCACTAGATCGGAAGGATCGTGATTGGATCGCGGGACGCTCGGCGATTTGGATCGCGAAGACGTTCGACTACATCAACCGCGTTTATTAACGCTTCCGCTTAGCGATCTACAAGGGTATGTAGATTCACTCTCCCTCTCGTAGATGCTCATCACCATGGATAGATCTTGCGTGTGCGTAGGAAAATTTTTGTTTCCCATGCAACGTTCCCTAACAGTGGCATCATGAGCTAGGTCTATGCGTAGATGAGATCTCGAGTAGAACACAAACGAGTTGTGGGCGTGGGTGTATACATATTGCTTGCCGTTACTAGTTGATACTTGATTCCGCGGTATTGTGAGATGAAGCGGCCTGGACCGACATTACGCGTACGCTTACGCGAGACTGGTTTCACCGCTGCGTGCACTTGTTGCATAAAGGTGACTGGCAGGTGTCTGTCTCTCTCACTTTAGTTGAATCGGTTCAATGAAGAGGGTTCTTTTAGAAGATCAAAAAGCAATCACTACACCACGTTGTGGTTTTGCGTAGGTAAGAACGGTTCTTGCAAACCCGTAGCAGCCACGTAAAATTTGCAACAACAATTAGAGGACGTCTAACTTGTTTTTGCAGGGTATGTTGTGATGTGATATGGCCAATTACATGATGAGATATATGTGATGTATGAGATGATCATGTTTTGTATAGAATATCACGACTTGCATGTCGATGAGTACGGCAACTGGCAGGAGCCATAGAGTTGTCTTTAATTATTGTATGACCTGCGTGTCAATCATTAAGCGCTATGTAATGCTTTACTTTATCGCTAAACGTTAGCTATAGTCGTAGAAGCAACAGTCGGCGCGACAACCTTATGGCGACACGTTGATGGAGATCAAGATGATGGAGATCATGGTGTCATGCCGGTGACGATGGAGATCATGCCGGTGCTTTGGAGATGGAGATCAAAAGCACAAGTTCATGGCCATATCATGTCACTTATGATTTGCATGTGATGTTAATCCTTTTATGCATCTTATTTTGCTTAGGACGACGGTAGCATTATAAGGTGATCCCTCACTTAAATTTCAAGATAAATTGTGTTCTCCCCAAGTGTGCACCGTTGCGAAAGTTCGTCGTTTCGAGACACGCCGTGATGATCGGGTGTGATAGACTCTACGTTCGCATACAACGGGTGCAAGCCATGTTGCACGTGCGGAACACTCGGGTTAAACTTGACGAGCCTAGCATGTACAGACATGGCCTCGGAACACAAGAGACCGAAAGGTCGAACATGAGTCATATAGTAGATATGATCAACATGAAGATGTTCACCATTGAAACCACCTCAACTCACGTGATGATCGGACTTGAGTTGGTGGATTTGGATCATGTTACACTCGAATGATCGGAGGGATGTCAATTTGAGTGGGAGTTTTTTAAATATGATTAACTAAACTCATTATCTAAGAACAATAGTCTAAGTTGTCTTTGCTATATTTATGTTGTAGATCATGGCTCGCGCAGTAGCACCCCTGAATTTTAATGCGTTCCTAGAGAAAGCTAAGTTGAAAGATGATGGAAGTAACTTTGTGGACTGGGCCCGTAATCTAAGGATTATCCTTACGGCTTCCCAGAAGGCTTATGTCCTTGATGCACCGCTTGGTGATCCACCCGCTCCAGTTGAGTCTCTAGACGTTGTGAACGCCTGGCAGGCTCGTTCTGATGATTACTCAATAGTTCAATGTGCAATGTTGTATGGCTTAGAACCGGGACTTCAAAGACGTTTTGAACGTCATGGAGCATATGAGATGTTCCAGGAGTTGAAGTTTATCTTTCAGAAGAATGTCCGGATCGAGAGATATGAGATCTCCGATAAGTTCTATGCTTGCAAGATGGAGGAGAACGGGTCTATCAGTGATCACGTGCTCAGAATGTCTGGGTACTCCACCCGTCTGGCTGAGTTAGGGATGCCCCTTCCGCCAGAGGCTATCACTGACAGAGTTCTTCAATCATTGCCACCTAGCTACAAGAGCTTCGTGTTGAACTATAACATGCACGGGATGAACAAGTCAGTCGCCGAGCTGTTTGCGATGCTGAAAGCCGCTGAGTCTGAAATTCAGAAGGAGCATCAAGTGTTGATGGTCAATAAAACCACTAGTTTCAAGAAAAATGGCAAGGGTAAGAAGGGTAACTCCAAGAAGAGTGGCAAAGCAGTTGCTCCTCTCGTGAAGAAACCCAAGGCTGGACCCAAACCAGAAACTGTGTGTTTTCATTGCAAGGGAACTGGACACTGGAAGCGGAATTGCCCCAAGTATTTGGCTGACAAGAAGGCGGCCAACAACAAACAAGGTATATATGATATACATGTTATTGATGTGTACCTTACCAACTCTCGTTGTAGTGCCTGGGTATTTGATACCGGTGCGGTTGCTCATATTTGCAACTCAAAACAGGAACTGCGGAATAGACGGAGGCTGGCAAAGGACGAAGTGACGATGCGCGTGGGAAATGGTTCCAAGGTTGATGTGATCGCCGTCGGCACGCTCGCTCTTCGATTACCGTCGGGATTAGTGATGAACCTAAATAAGTGTTATTTGGTGCCTGCGTTAAGCATGAACATTATATCTGGATCTTGTTTATTGCGAGACGGTTACTCATTTAAATCAGAGAATAATGGTTGTTCTATTTATATGAGTAATATCTTTTATGGTCATGCACCCAATGTGAGGGGTTTATTCTTATTGAATCTCGATAGTAATGATACACATGTTCATAACATTGATGCCAAAAGATATAGAATTGATAATGATAATACCACTTTCTTGTGGCACTGCCGTTTAGGTCATATTGGCGTAAAACGCATGAAGAAGCTCCATGCTGATGGACTTTTGGAGTCACTTGATTTTGAATCACTTGACACATGTGAGCCATGCCTCATGGGCAAGATGACTAAAACTCCGTTCTCTGGAACAATGGAACGGGCAAGTGACTTATTGGAAATCATACATACTGATGTGTGCGGTCCGATGAGCATTGAGGCGCGCGGTGGTTATCGTTACTTTCTCACCTTCACTGATGACTTAAGTAGATATGGGTATATTTACTTAATGAAACACAAGTCTGAAACATTTGAAAAGTTCAAACAATTTCAGAGTGAAGTTGAGAATCATCGTAACAAGAAGATTAAATTCCTACGATCTGATCGAGGAGGAGAATATCTGAGTTATGAGTTTGGCAGTCACTTAAAACAGTGTGGAATTGTTTCACAATTGACACCGCCTGGAACACCACAGCGTAATGGTGTGTCCGAACGTCGTAATCGAACTTTATTGGATATGGTGCGATCTATGATGTCTCTTGCCGATTTGCCACTATCGTTTTGGGGTTATGCATTAGAGACAGCAGCATTCACTTTAAATAGGGCACCATCGAAATCCGTTGAGACGACGCCTTATGAACTTTGGTTTGACAAGAAGCCAAAGCTGTCGTTTCTTAAAGTTTGGGGATGTGATGCTTATGTCAAAAAGCTTCAGCCTGAAAAGCTGGAACCCAAAGCGGAGAAATGCGTCTTCATAGGATACCCAAAAGAGACAGTTGGGTATACCTTCTACCTCAGATCCGAAGGCAAAGTGTTTGTCGCTAAAAACGGAACATTTCTTGAGAAAGAGTTTCTCTCGAAAGAATTGAGTGGGAGGAAGATAGAACTTGATGAGGTTGTTGAACCTTTACTTCAACCTGAGAGTAGCGCAGCGTAGAAAGTTGTTTCTGTGGAGCCTACATTAGCTGAAGAGGAAGTTAATGATGATGATCATGAAGCTTTGGATCAAGTTGCTATCGAACCTCGTAGGTCGACAAGGACGCGTACTGCTCCTGAGTGGTACGGCAACCCTGTCTTAGAGGTCATGTTGTTAGACAACGATGAACCTACGAGCTATGGAGAAGCGATGATGAGCCCGGATTCCGAGAAGTGGTTAGAGGCCATGAAATCCGAGATGGGATCCATGTATGAAAACAAAGTATGGACTTTGGAAGTATTACCTGAAGGGCGTAAGGCCATTCAGAACAAATGGATCTTTAAGAGGAAGACGGACGCGGACGGTAATGTCACCGTCTATAAAGCTCGACTTGTGGCAAAGGGTTTTTCACAAGTTCAAGGAGTTGACTACGATGAGACCTTCTCACCCGTAGCGATGCTTAAGTCCGTCAGAATCATGTTGGCAATAGCTGCGTTTTTCGATTATGAAATTTGGCAGATGGATGTCAAAACAGCGTTCCTTAACGGTTTCCTTAAGGAAGAGTTGTATATGATGCAACCAGAAGGTTTTGTCGATCCAGAAAATGCTGACAAAGTTTGCAAACTCCAGCGATCCATTTATGGACTGGTGCAAGCATCTCGGAGTTGGAATCTTCGTTTTGATGAGGTGATCAAAGCGTTCGAGTTTATACAAGTTTACGGAGAAGCTTGTATTTACAAGAAAGTGAGTGGGAGCTCTATAGCGTTTCTAATATTATATGTGGATGACATATTGCTGATTGGAAACAATATAGAAATGCTGGAAAGCGTAAAGGAATATTTGAACAAGAGTTTTTCAATGAAGGACCTAGGAGAAGCTGCTTTCATATTAGGCATCAAGATCTATAGAGATAGATCGAGACGCTTAATAGGACTTTCACAAAGCACATACCTTGATAAGATTTTGAAGAAGTTCAAAATGGATCAGTCCAAGAAGGGGTTCTTGCCTGTTTTGCAAGGTGTGAAGTTGAGTAAGACTCAATGCCCAGTGACTGCAGAAGATAGAGAAAAGATGAGTGTCATCCCCTATGCTTCAGCCATAGGCTCTATCATGTATGCAATGCTGTGCACAAGACCCGATGTCAGCCTTGCCATAAGTATGGCCGGAAGGTTTCAAAGTGATCCAGGAATGGAACACTGGACGGCGGTCAAGAATATCCTGAAGTACCTGAAAAGGACTAAGGACATGTTTCTCGTTTATGGAGGTGATCAAGAGCTCGTCGTAAAGGGTTACGTCGATGCAAGCTTTGACACTGATCCGGATGACTCTAAGTCGCAAACCGGATACGTATTTATTCTTAATGGGGGTGCGGTTAGCTGGTGCAGTTCCAAGCAAAGCGTGGTAGCTGATTCTACATGCGAAGCGGAGTACATCGCAGCCTCGGAGGCGGCGAAGGAAGGTGTCTGGATGAAGGAGTTCATGACAGATCTTGGAGTAGTGCCTAGTGCGCTTAACCCAATGACTCTGTTTTGTGATAATACTGGTGCCATTGCTCTAGCCAAGGAACCAAGATTTCACAAGAGGACCAGACACATAAAACGACGTTTCAATTCCATCCGCGATTACATCAAGGAGGACGACATAAATATTTGCAAAGTACACACGGATCTAAATGTTGCAGATCCGTTGACTAAACCTCTTCCAAGGGCTAAACATGAACAACACCAGAACTGCATGGGTGTTCGATTCATTACAATGTAAATCACATAGTGATGTGAACTAGATTATTGACTCTAGTGCAAGTGGGAGACTGTTGGAAATATGCCCTAGAGGCAATAATAAATTGGTTATTATTATATTTCCTTGTTCATGATAATCGTTTATTATCCATGCTATAATTGTATTGATTGGAAACTCAAATACATGTGTGGGTACATAGACAACACTGTGTCCCTAGTAAGCCTCTAGTTGACTAGCTTGTTGATCAAAGATGGTTAAGGTTTCCTAGCCATGGACATGAGATGTCATTTGATAACGGGATCACATCATTAGGAGAATGATGTGATGGACAAGACCCAAACTGTAAACGTAGCATTTGATCGTGTCAGTTTATTGCTATTGTTTTCTGCATGTCAAGTATCTGTTCCTTTGACCATGAGATCATGCAACTCACTGACACCGGAGGAATACCTTGTGTGTATCAAACGTCGCAACGTAACTGGGTGACTATAAAGGTGCTCTACAGGTATCTCCGAGGGTGTCTGTTGGGTTGGCATGGATCAAGACTGGGATTTGTTACTCCGTATGACGGAGAGGTATCTCAGGGCCCACTCGGTAATACAACATCACAATGAGCCTTGCAAGCAATGTGACTAAAGTGTTAGCCACGAGATCTTGTATTACGGAACGAGTAAAGAGACTTGCCGGTAACGAGATTGAACTAGGTATAGTGATACCGACGATCGAATCTCGGGCAAGTAACATACCGAAGAACAAAGGGAACAGCATACGGGATTAACTGAATCCTTGACATAGAGGTTCGACCGATAAAGATCTTCGTAGAATATGTAGGAGCCAATATGGGCATCCAGGTCCCGCTATTGGTTATTGGCCGTAGAGGTGTCTCGGTCATGTCTACATAGTTCTCGAACCCGCAGGGTCTACACACTTAACGTTTGGTGACGATTAGTATAATTGAGTTATTATGTTGGTGACCGAAAGTTGTTCGGAGTCCCGGATAAGATCCCGGACATGACGAGGATCTCCGGAATAGTCCGGAGGTAAAGATTGATATATGTGATAATAGTGTTTTGATCTCTGGAAGGGTTCCGGAGTTCACCGGAAGGGGTTCCGGATGTTTACCGAAGTGTTCGGGTGCAGCAACACTTTATATGAGCCAAAGGGATAAAGCCCACAAGGTATTGGAAAGTGCAAAAGTAGTTTTGCTGCCGCGTAAGCGGTACTACCGCTTGTTGAAGCGGTACTACCGCCCGAGCGGTACTACCGCTTGTGTGAAGCGGTACTACCGCCCAAGCGGTACTACCGCTTGTGTGAAGCGGTACTACCGCTTGTGCGCGGCTGTGCACGGTTCGGCCGGGATCCGAGTTGGACTCTTTCCCTGCGGGCCAAACCGACCTTGTGCGGGCAAAACCGACCCGGAGGAGGCTTTTACTCCAAGTTTAGACCCCAAGGCTCAACATATAAATAGAGGGGCAGGGCTAGCACACGGGACACATCAAGATTTCCCCAAGCCGTGTGCGGCAACCCTAACCCTCTAGTTCCTCCGTCATAATCTCCGTAGTGCTTGGCGAAGCCCTGCAGAGATTGTTCCTCACCACCATCACCACGCCGTCGTGCTGCTGGAACTCAACCACTACTTCACCATCGCTCGCTGGATCGAGGAGGTGAAGGCGTCATCAAGCCGTACGTGTGTTGAACGCGGAGGTGCCGTCCGTTCGGCACTAGATCGGAAGGATCGTGATTGGATCGCGGGACGCTCGGCGATTTGGATCGCGAAGACGTTCGACTACATCAACCGCGTTTATTAACGCTTCCGCTTAGCGATCTACAAGGGTATGTAGATTCACTCTCCCTCTCGTAGATGCTCATCACCATGGATAGATCTTGCGTGTGCGTAGGAAATTTTTTGTTTACCATGCAACGTTCCCCAACAAATATGCACCATTCAAAGCCACATCATCACGTTTATTCCCTTTTCTGACTTCATTTGCTATTTTTCATGCATTTCATGATTTATTTTGAGCTAAAATGAACCTGAAATTGAAAAGCACTTCAAATGAACTCTGAAATGGTTGAAAGTTGGCATGGTATCATAATTTCACCGACATAGCATGTGCTAAAAATTTGAGAGGGTTACGGGAAAAACTGGATGCACTTCGTGTACAAACTGGACAATCTCCTTCGAAGTATCAGGGTTTCGGACGAAAACTCATCTATTACAAAGGGATTTCATTTTTTTAAACATATTTTAACTCAAGACTTTTTCTGCATTCAATATGCACCATTCAAAGCTACATCATCACGTTTCAACCCTTTTCTGACTTCATTTGCTATTTTTCATGCATTTAATGATTTATTTTGAGCTAAAATGACCCTGAAATTGAAAAGCGATGCAAATGAACTCTGAAATGGTTGAAAGTTGGAATGGTATAATAATTTCACACACATAGCATGTGCTAAAAAGTTGAGAGGGTTACGAGAAAAGCTGGATGCACTTCGTAAACAAACTGGACAATCTCTTTCGAAGTATCAGGGTTTCGGACGAAAACTCGTCTATTATAAAGGGATTCCATTTTTTAACATATTTTAACTCAAGACTTTTTCTGCATTCAATATGGACCATTCAAAGCCACATCATCACGTTTCAACCCTTTTCTGACTTCATTTGCTATTTTTCATGCATTTCATGATTTATTTTGAGCTAAAATGACCCTGAAATTGAAAATCACTGCAAATGAACTCTGAAATGGTTGAAAGTTGGCATGGTATCATAATTTCACTCACATAGCATGTGCTAAAAAGTTGAGAGGGTTACGGGAAAAACTGGATGCACTTCGTGTACAAACTGGACAATCTCTTTCGAAGTATCAGGGTTTCGGACGAAAACTCGTCTATTACAAAGGGATTACATTTTTTAAACATATTTTAACTCAAGACTTTTTCTGCATTCAATATGCACCATTCAAAGCCACATCATCACTTTTCAACCCTTTCCTGACTTCATTTGCTATTTTTCATGCATTTCATGATTTATTTTGAGCTAAAATGACCCTGAAATTGAAAAGCGCTGCAAATGAACTCTGAAATGGTTGAAAGTTGACATGCTATAATAATTTCACACACATAGCATGTGCTAAAAAGTTGAGAGGGTTACGGGAAAAACTGGATGCACTTCGTATACAAACTGGACAATCTCTTTCGAAGTATAAGGGTTTTGGACGCGTCTATTACAAAGGGATTTCATTTTTTAAACGTATTTTAACTCAAGACTTTTTCTGCATTCAATATGCACCATTCAAAGCCACATCATCACTTTTCAACCCTTTTTCTGACTGCATTTGCTATTTTTCATGCATTTGATGATTTGTTTTGAGCTAAGATGACCCTGAAATTGAAAAGCACTACAAATGAACTCTGAAATGCTAGAAAGTTGGCATGGTATCATAATTTCCCCCACATAGCATGTGCTAAAAAGATGAGAGGGTTACGGGAAAAACTGGATGCACTTCGTCTACAAACTGGACAATCTCCTTCGAAGTATCACGGTTTCGGACGAAAACTCGTCTATTACAAAGGGATTTCAATTTTTAAAACATATTTTAACTCAAGACTTTTTCTACATTCAGTATGCACCATTGAAAGCCACATTATCATATTTCAACCCTTTTCTTACTTCATTTGCTATTTTTCATGCATTTCATGATTTATTTTGAGCTAAAATGACCTTGAAATTGAAAAGCGCTGCAAATGAACTCTGAAATGGTTGAAAGTTGGCATGGTATCATAATTTCACCCACATAGCATGTGCTAAAATGTTGCGAGGGTTACGGGAAAAACTGGATGCACTTCGTGTACAACCTGGACAATCTCTTTCTTAGTATCAGGGTTTTGGACGCGTCTATTACAAAGGGATTTCATTTTTTAAAACATATTTTAACTCAAGACTTTTTCTGCATTCAATATGCACCATTCAAAGCCACATCTTCACTTTTCAACCCTTTTCTGACTTCATTTGTTATTTTTCATGCATTTCATGATTTATTTTGAGCTAAAATGACCCTGAAATTGAAAAGCGCTGCAAATGAACTCTGAAATGGTTGAAAGTTGGAATGGTATAATAATTTCACACACATAGCATGTGCTAAAAAGTTGAGAGGGTTACGAGTAAAGATGGTTGAACTTCGTGTACAAACTGGACAATCTCTTTCGAAGTATCAGGGTTTCGGACGAAAACTCGTCTATTACAAAGGGATTCCATTTTTAAACATATTTTACCTCAAGACTTTTCTGCATTCAATATGCACCATTCAAATCTACATCATCACGTTTCAACCCTTTTCTGACTTCATTTGCTATTTTTCATGCATTTCATGATTTATTTTGAGTTAAATGACCCTGAAATTGAAAAGCGCTGCGAATGAACTCTGAAATGGTTGAAAGTTGACATGCTATAATAATTTCACACACATAGCATGTGTTAAAAAGTTGAGAGGGTTACGGGAAAAACTGGATGCACTTCGTGTACAAACTGGACAATCTCTTTCGAAGTATAAGGTTTTTGGACGCGTCTATTGCAAAGGGATTTCATTTTTTAAAACATATTTTAACTCAAGACTTTTTCTGCATTCAATATGCACCATTCAAAGCCACATCATCACTTTTCAACCCTTTTCTGACTTCATTTGCTATTTTTCATGCATTTCATGATTTATTTTGAGGTAAAATGACCCTGAAATTGAAAAGCGCTGCAAATGAACTCTGAAATAGTTGAAAGTTGGAATGGTATAATAATTTCACACACATAGCATGTGCTAAAAAGTTGAGAGGGTTACGAGATAAGCTAGATGCACTTCGTGTACAAACTGGACAATCTCTTTCGAAGTATCAGGGTTTCGGACGAAAACTCGTCTATCACAAAGGGATTCCATTTTTTAAACATATTTTAACTCAAGACTTTTCTGCATTCAATATGCACCATTCAAAGCCACATCATCACGTTTATTCCCTTTTCTGACTTCATTTGCTATTTTTCATGCATTTCATGATTTATTTTGAGCTAAAATGAACCTGAAATTGAAAAGCACTGCAAATGAACTCTGAAATGGTTGAAAGTTGGCATGGTATCATAATTTCACCGACATAGCATGTGCTAAAAATTTGAGAGGGTTACGGGAAAAACTGGATGCACTTCGTGTACAAACTGGACAATCACCTTCGAAGTATCAGGGTTTCGGACGAAAACTCATCTATTACAAAGGGATTTCATTTTTTAAACATATTTTAACTCAAGACTTTTTCTGCATTCAATATGCACCATTCAAAGCTACATCATCACGTTTCAACCCTTTTCTGACTTCATTTGCTATTTTTCATGCATTTAATGATTTATTTTGAGCTAAAATGACCCTGAAATTGAAAAGCGATGCAAATGAACTCTGAAATGGTTGAAAGTTGGAATGGTATAATAATTTCACACACATAGCATGTGCTAAAAAGTTAAGAGGGTTACGAGAAAAGCTGGATGCACTTCGTGTACAAACTGGACAATCTCTTTCGAAGTATCAGGGTTTCGGACGAAAACTCGGCTATTATAAAGGGATTCCATTTTTTAACATATTTTAACTCAAGACTTTTTCTGCATTCAATATGGACCATTCAAAGCCACATCATCACGTTTCAACCCTTTTCTGACTTCATTTGCTATTTTTCATGCATTTCATGATTTATTTTGAGCTAAAATGACCCTGAAATTGAAAAGCACTGCAAATGAACTCTGAAATGGTTGAAAGTTGGCATGGTATCATAATTTCACCCACATAGCATGTGCTAAAAAGTTGAGAGGGTTACGGGAAAAACTGGATGCACTTCGTGTACAAACTGGACAATCTCTTTCGAAGTATCAGGGTTTCGGACGAAAACTCGTCTATTACAAAGGGATTACATTTTTTAAACATATTTTAACTCAAGACTTTTTCTGCATTCAATATTCACCATTCAAAGCCACATCATCACTTTTCAACCCTTTCCTGACTTCATTTGCTATTTTTCATGCATTTCATGATTTATTTTGAGCTAAAATGACCCTGAAATTGAAAAGCGCTGCAAATGAACTCTGAAATGGTTGAAAGTTGACATGCTATAATAATTTCAGACACATAGCATGTGCTAAAAAGTTGAGAGGGTTACGGGAAAAACTGGATGCACTTCGTATACAAACTGGACAATCTCTTTCGAAGTATAAGGGTTTTGGACGCGTCTATTACAAAGGGATTTCATTTTTTAAACATATTTTAACTCAAGACTTTTTCTGCATTCAATATGCACCATTCAAAGCCACATCATCACTTTTCAACCCTTTTTCTGACTGCATTTGCTATTTTTCATGCATTTCATGATTTGTTTTGAGCTAAGATGACCCTGAAATTGAAAAGCACTGCAAATGAACTCTGAAATGCTAGAAAGTTGGCATGGTATCATAATTTCCCCCACATAGCATGTGCTAAAAAGATGAGAGGGTTACGGGAAAAACTGGATGCACTTCGTGTACAAACTGGACAATCTCCTTCGAAGTATCACGGTTTCGGACGAAAACTCGTCTATTACAAAGGGATTTCAATTTTTAAAACATATTTTAACTCAAGACTTTTTCTACATTCAGTATGCACCATTGAAAGCCACATTATCATATTTCAACCCTTTTCTTACTTCATTTGCTATTTTTCATGCATTTCATGATTTATTTTGAGCTAAAATGACCTTGAAATTGAAAAGCGCTGCAAATGAACTCTGAAATGGTTGAAAGTTGGCATGGTATCATAATTTCACCCACATAGCATGTGCTAAAATGTTGCGAGGGTTACGGGAAAAACTGGATGCACTTCGTGTACAACCTGGACAATCTCTTTCTTAGCATCAGGGTTTTGGACGCGTCTATTACAAAGGGATTTCATTTTTTAAAACGTATTTTAACTCAAGACTTTTTCTGCATTCAATATGCACCATTCAAAGCCACATCTTCACTTTTCAACCCTTTTCTGACTTCATTTGTTATTTTTCATGCATTTCATGATTTATTTTGAGCTAAAATGACCCTGAAATTGAAAAGCGCTGCAAATGAACTCTGAAATGGTTGAAAGTTGGAATGGTATAATAATTTCACACACATAGCATGTGCTAAAAAGTTGAGAGGGTTACGAGTAAAGATGGTTGAACTTCGTGTACAAACTGGACAATCTCTTTCGAAGTATCAGGGTTTCGGACGAAAACTCGTCTATTACAAAGGGATTCCATTTTTAAACATATTTTACCTCAAGAATTTTCTGCATTCAATATGCACCATTCAAATCTACATCATCACGTTTCAACCCTTTTCTGACTTCATTTGCTATTTTTCATGCATTTCATGACTTATTTTGAGTTAAATGACCCTGAAATTGAAAAGCGCTGCGAATGAACTCTGAAATGGTTGAAAGTTGACATGCTATAATAATTTCACACACATAGCATGTGTTAAAAAGTTGAGAGGGTTACGGGAAAAACTGGATGCACTTCGTGTACAAACTGGACAATCTCTTTCGAAGTATAAGGTTTTTGGACGCGTCTATTGCAAAGGGATTTCATTTTTTAAAACATATTTTAACTCAAGACTTTTTCTGCATTCAATATGCACCATTCAAAGCCACATCATCACTTTTCAACCCTTTTCTGACTTCATTTGCTATTTTTCATGCATTTCATGATTTATTTTGAGGTAAAATGACCCTGAAATTGAAAAGCGCTGCAAATGAACTCTGAAATAGTTGAAACTTGGAATGGTATAATAATTTCACACACATAGCATGTGCTAAAAAGTTGAGAGGGTTACGAGAAAAGCTAGATGCACTTCGTGTACAAACTGGACAATCTCTTTCGAAGTATCAGGGTTTCGGACGAAAACTCGTCTATCACAAAGGGATTCCATTTTTTAAACATATTTTAACTCAAGACTTTTCTGCATTCAATATGCACCATTCAAAGCCACATCATCACGTTTATTCCCTTTTCTGACTTCATTTGCTATTTTTCATGCATTTCATGATTTATTTTGAGCTAAAATGAACCTGAAATTGAAAAGCACTGCAAATGAACTCTGAAATGGTTGAAAGTTGGCATGGTATCATAATTTCACCGACATAGCATGTGCTAAAAATTTGAGAGGGTTACGGGAAAAACTGGATGTACTTCGTGTACAAACTGGACAATCTCCTTCGAAGTATCAGGGTTTCGGACGAAAACTCATCTATTACAAAGGGATTTCATTTTTTAAACATATTTTAACTCAAGACTTTTTCTGCATTCAATATGCACCATTCAAAGCTACATCATCACGTTTCAACCCTTTTCTGACTTCATTTGCTATTTTTCATGCATTTAATGATTTATTTTGAGCTAAAATGACCCTGAAATTGAAAAGCGATGCAAATGAACTCTGAAATGGTTGAAAGTTGGAATGGTATAATAATTTCACACACATAGCATGTGCTAAAAAGTTAAGAGGGTTACGAGAAAAGCTGGATGCACTTCGTGTACAAACTGGACAATCTCTTTCGAAGTATCAGGGTTTCGGACGAAAACTCGGCTATTATAAAGGGATTCCATTTTTTAACATATTTTAACTCAAGACTTTTTCTGCATTAAATATGGACCATTCAAAGCCACATCATCACGTTTCAACCCTTTTCTGACTTCATTTGCTATTTTTCATGCATTTCATGATTTATTTTGAGCTAAAATGACCCTGAAATTGAAAAGCACTGCAAATGAACTCTGAAATGGTTGAAAGTTGGCATGGTATCATAATTTCACCCACATAGCATGTGCTAAAAAGTTGAGAGGGTTACGGGAAAAACTGGATGCACTTCGTGTACAAACTGGACAATCTCTTTCGAAGTATCAGGGTTTCGGACGAGAACTCGTCTATTACAAAGGGATTACATTTTTTAAACATATTTTAACTCAAGACTTTTTCTGCATTCAATATTCACCATTCAAAGCCACATCATCACTTTTCAACCCTTTCCTGACTTCATTTGCTATTTTTCATGCATTTCATGATTTATTTTGAGCTAAAATGACCCTGAAATTGAAAAGCGCTGCAAATGAACTCTGAAATGGTTGAAAGTTGACATGCTATAATAATTTCACACACATAGCATGTGCTAAAAAGTTGAGAGGGTTACGGGAAAAACTGGATGCACTTCGTATACAAACTGGACAATCTCTTTCGAAGTATAAGGGTTTTGGACGCGTCTATTACAAAGGGATTTCATTTTTTAAACATATTTTAACTCAAGACTTTTTCTGCATTCAATATGCACCATTCAAAGCCACATCATCACTTTTCAACCCTTTTTCTGACTGCATTTGCTATTTTTCATGCATTTCATGATTTGTTTTGAGCTAAGATGACCCTGAAATTGAAAAGCACTGCAAATGAACTCTGAAATGCTAGAAAGTTGGCATAGTATCATAATTTCCCCCACATAGCATGTGCTAAAAAGATGAGAGGGTTACGGGAAAAACTGGATGCACTTCGTGTACAAACTGGACAATCTCCTTCGAAGTATCACGGTTTCGGACGAAAACTCGTCTATTACAAAGGGATTTCAATTTTTAAAACATATTTTAACTTAAGACTTTTTCTACATTCAGTATGCACCATTGAAAGCCACATTATCATATTTCAACCCTTTTCTTACTTCATTTGCTATTTTTCATGCATTTCATGATTTATTTTGAGCTAAAATGACCTTGAAATTGAAAAGCGCTGCAAATGAACTCTGAAATGGTTGAAAGTTGGCATGGTATCATAATCTCACCCACATAGCATGTGCTAAAATGTTGCGAGGGTTACGGGAAAAACTGGATGCACTTCGTGTACAACCTGGACAATCTCTTTCGAAGTATCACGGTTTCGGACGAAAACTCGTGTATTACAAAGGGATTTCATTTTTCTAAACATATTTTAACTCAAGACTTTTTCTGCATTCAATATGCACCATTCCAAGCCAGATCATCACGTTTGAACCCTTTTCTGACTTCCTTGGCTATTTTTCATGCATTTCATGATTTATTTTGAGCTAAAATGACCTTGAAATTGAAAAGCACTGCAAATGAACTCTGAAAAGGTTGAAAGTTTGCATGGTATCATAATTTCACCCACATAGCATGTGCTAAAAAGTTGAGAGGGTTACGGGAAAAACTGGATGCACTTCGTGTACAAACTGGACAATCTCTTTCGAAGTATCAGGGTTTCGGACGAAAACTCGTCTATTACAAAGGTATTTCATTTTTTTAAACATATTTTAATTCAAGAATTTTTCTGCATTCAATATGCACCATTCAAAGCTACATCATCACGTTTCAACCCTTTTCTGATTTCATTTGTTATTTTTCATGTATTTCATGATTTATTTTGAGCTAAAATGACCCTGAAATTGAAAAGCACTGCAAATGAACTCTGAAATTGTTGAAAGTTGGCATGGTATCATAATTTCTCCCACATAGCATGTGCTAAAAAGTTAAGAGGGTTACGGAAAAAACTGGATGCACTTCGCGTACAAACTGGACAATCTCTTTCGAAGTATCAGGGTTTCGGACGAAAACTCGTCTATTACAAAGGGATTACATTTTTTTAAACATATTTTAACTCAAGACTTTTTCTGCATTCAATATGCACCATTCAAAGCCACATCATCACTTTTCAACCCTTTCCTGACTTCATTTGCTATTTTTCATGCATTTCATGACTTATTTTGAGCTAAATGATCCTGAAATTGAAAAGCACTGCAACTGAACTCTGAAATCGTTGAAAGTTGGCATGGTATCATAATTTTACCCAAATAGCATGTGCTAAAAAGTTGAGAGGGTTACGGGAAAAACTGGATGCACTTCGTGTACAAAGTGGACAATCTCTTTCGAAGTATCAATGTTTTGGACGAAAACTCGTCTATTACAAAGGGATTTCATATTTTTAAACATATTTTAACTCAAGACTTTTTCTGCATTCAGTATGCACCATTGAAATCCACATCATCACATTTCAACCCTTTTCTGACTTCATTTGCTATTTTTCATGCATTTCATGATTTATTTTGAGCTAAAATGACCCTGAAATTAAAAAGCGCTGCAAATGAACTCTGAAATGGTTGAAAGTTGACATTGTATAATAATTTCACACACATAGCATGTGCTAAAAAGTTGAGAGGGTTACGGGAAAAACTGGTTGCACTTCATGTACAAACTGGACAATCTCTTTCGAAGTATCAGGGTTTCGGACGAAAACTCGTCTATTACAAAGGGATTCCATTTTTTAAACATATTTTAACTCAAGATTTTTTCTGCATTCTGTGTGCACCATTCAAAGCCACATCATCATGTTTCAACCCTTTTCTGACTTCATTTGCTATTTTTCATGCATTTCATGATTTATTTTGAGCTAAAATGACCCTGAAATTGAAAATCACTGCAAATGAACTCTGAAATGGTTGAAAGATGGCATGCTATCATAATTTCACCCACATAGCATGTGCTAAAATGTTGAGAGGGTTACGGGAAAAACTAGATGCACTTCGTGTACAAACTGGACCATCTCTTTTGAAGTATCAGGGTTCGGACGAAAACTCGTCTATTACAAAGGGATTTCCTTTTTTAAACATATTTTAACTCAAGACTTTTTCTGCATTCAATATGCACCATTCAAAGGTACATCATCACGTTTCAACCCTTTTCTGACTTCATTTGCTATTTTTCATGCATTTCAAGATTTATTTTAAGCTAAAATGACCCTAAAATTCAAAAGCGCTGCAGATGAACTCTGAAATGGTTGAAAGTTGGAATGGTGTAATAATTTCACCAACATAGCATGTGCTAAAAATTTGAGAGGGTTAGGGGAAAAACTGGATACACTTCGTGTACAAAACTGGACAATCTCTTTCGAAGTATCACGGTTTCGGACGAAAACTCGTCTATTACAAAGGGATTTCATTTTTCTAAACATATTTTAACTCAAGACTTTTTCTGCATTCAATACGCACCATTCAAAGCCAGATCATCACGTTTCAACCCTTTTCTCACTTCATTGGCTATTTTTCATGCATTTCATGATTTATTTTGAGCTAAAATGACCTTGAAATTGAAAAGCACTGCAAATGAACTCTGAAATGGTTGAAAGTTGGCATGGTATCATAATTTCACCCACATAGCATGTGCTAAAATGTTGCGAGGGTTACGGGAAAAACTGGATGCACTTCGTGTACAACCTGGACAATCTCTATCTTAGTATCAGGGTTTTGGACGCGTCTATTACAAAGGGATTTCATTTTTTTAAACATATTTTAACTCAAGACTTTTTCTGCATTCAATATGCACCATTCAAAGCCACATCTTCACTTTTCAACCCTTTTCTGACTTCATTTCCTATTTTTCATGCATTTCATGATTTATTTTGAGCTAAAATGACCCTGAAATTGAAAAGCGCTACAAATGAACTCTGAAATGGTTGAAAGTTGGAATGGTATAATAATTTCACACACATAGCATGGGCTAAAAAGTTGAGAGGGTTACGAGTAAAGATGGTTGAACTTCGTGTACAAACTGGACAATCTCTTTCGAAGTATCAGGGTTTCGGACGAAAACTCGTCTATTACAAAGGGATTCCATTTTTAAACATATTTTACCTCAAGAATTTTCTGCATTCAATATGCACCATTCAAAGCCACATCATCACGTTTAAACCCTTTTCTGACTTCATTTGCTATTTTTCATGCATTTCATGATTTATTTTGAGCTAAAATGACCCTGAAATTGAAAACCACTGCAAATGAACTCTGAAATGGTTGTAAGTTGGCATGGTATCATAATTTCACCCACATAGCATGTTCTAAAAAGTTGAGAGGAGTACGGTAAAAACTGGATGCACTTCGTGTACAAACTGGACAATCTCTTTCGAAGTATAAGGGTTTCGGACGAAAACTCATCTATTACAAAGGGATTTCATTTTTTAAAACATATTTTAACTCAAGACTTTTTCTGCATTCAATATGCACCATTCAAAGCTACATCATCACGTTTCAACCCTTTTCTGACTTCATTTGCTATTTTTCATGCATTTCATGATTTATTTTGAGTTAAATGACCCTGAAATTGAAAAGCGCTGCAAATGAACTCTGAAATGGTTGAAAGTTGACATGCTATAATAATTTCACACACATAGCATGTGCTAAAAAGTTGAGAGTGTTATGGGAAAAACTGGATGCACTTCGTGTACAAACTGGACAATCTCTTTCGAAGTATAAGGTTTTTGGACGCGTCTATTGCAAAGGGATTTCATTTTTTTAAACATATTTTAACTCAAGACTTTTTCTGCATTCAATATGCACCATTCAAAGCCACATCATCACTTTTCAACCCTTTTCTGACTTCATTTGCTATTTTTCATGCATTTCATGATTTATTTTGAGGTAAAATGACCCTGAAATTGAAAAGCGCTGCAAATGAACTCTGAACTAGTTGAAAGTTGGAATGGTATAATAATTTCACACACATAGCATGTGCTAAAAAGTTGAGAGGGTTACGAGAAAAGCTAGATCCACTTCGTGTACAAACTGGACAATCTCTTTCGAAGTATCAGGGTTTCAGACGAAAACTCGTCTATCACAAAGGGATTCCATTTTTTAAACATATTTTAACTCAAGACTTTTCTGCATTCAATATGCACCATTCAAAGCCACATCATCACGTTTATTCCCTTTTCTGACTTCATTTGCTATTTTTCATGCATTTCATGATTCATTTTGAGCTAAAATGAACCTAAAATTGAAAAGCACTGCAAATGAACTCTGAAATGGTTGAAAGTTGGCATGGTATCATAATTTCACCGACATAGCATGTGCTAAAAATTTGAGAGGGTTACGGGAAAAACTAGATGCACTTCGTGTACAAACTGGACAATCTCCTTCGAAGTATCAGGGTTTCGGACGAAAACTCATCTATTACAAAGGGATTTCATTTTTTAAACATATTTTAACTCAAGACTTTTTCTGCATTCAATATGCACCATTCAAAGCTACATCATCACGTTTCAACCCTTTTCTGACTTCATTTGCTATTTTTCATGCATTTAATGATTTATTTTGAGCTAAAATGACCCTGAAATTGAAAAGCGATGCAAATGAACTCTGAAATGGTTGAAAGTTAGAATGGTATAATAATTTCACACACATAGCATGTGCTAAAAAGTTGAGAGGGTTACGAGAAAAGCTGGATGCACTTCGTGTACAAACTGGACAATCTCTTTCGAAGTATCAGGGTTTCGGACGAAAACTCGTCTATTATAAAGGGATTCCATTTTTTAACATATTTTAACTCAAGACTTTTTCTGCATTCAATATGGACCATTCAAAGCCACATCATCACGTTTCAACCCTTTTCTGACTTCATTTGCTATTTTTCATGCATTTCATGATTTATTTTGAGCTAAAATGACCCTGAAATTGAAAAGCACTGCAAATGAACTCTGAAATGGTTGAAAGTTGGCATGGTATCATAATTTCACCCACATAGCATGTGCTAAAAAGTTGAGAGGGTTACGGGAAAAACTGGATGCACTTCGTGTACAAACTGGACAATCTCTTTCGAAGTATAAGGGTTTTGGACGAAAACTCATCTATTACAAAGGGATTTCAATTTTTAAAACATATTTTAACTCAAGACTTTTTCTACATTCAGTATGCACCATTGAAAGCCACATTATCATATTTCAACCCTTTTCTTACTTCATTTGCTATTTTTCATGCATTTCATGATTTATTTTGAGCTAAAATGACCTTGAAATTGAAAAGCGCTGCAAATGAACTCTGAAATGGTTGAAAGTTGGCATGGTATCATAATTTCACACACATAGCATGTGCTAAAATGTTGCGAGGGTTACGGGAAAAACTGGATGCACTTCGTGTACAACCTGGACAATCTCTTTCGAAGTATCACGGTTTCGGACGAAAACTCGTGTATTACAAAGGGATTTCATTTTTCTAAACATATTTTAACTCAAGACTTTTTCTGCATTCAATATGCACCATTCCAAGCCAGATCATCACGTTTCAACCCTTTTCTGACTTCCTTGGCTATTTTTCATGCATTTCATGATTTATTTTGAGCTAAAATGACTTTGAAATTGAAAAGCACTGCAAATGAACTCTGAAAAGATTGAAAGTTTGCATGGTATCATAATTTCACCCACATAGCATGTGCTAAAAAGTTGAGAGGGTTACGGGAAAAACTGGATGCACTTCGTGTACAAACTGGACAATCTCTTTCGAAGTATCAGGGTTTCGGACGAAAACTCGTCTATTACAAAGGTATTTCATTTTTTTAAACATATTTTAATTCAAGAATTTTTCTGCATTCAATATGCACCATTCAAAGCTACATCATCACGTTTCAACCCTTTTCTGACTTCATTTGTTATTTTTCATGTATTTCATGATTTATTTTGAGCTAAAATGACCCTGAAATTGAAAAGCACTGCAAATGAACTCTGAAATTGTTGAAAGTTGGCATGGTATCATAATTTCTCCCACATAGCATGTGCTAAAAAGTTAAGAGGGTTACGGAAAAAACTGGATGCACTTCGTGTACAAACTGGACAATCTCTTTCGAAGTATCAGGGTTTCGGACGAAAACTCGTCTATTACAAAGGGATTACATTTTTTTAAACATATTTTAACTCAAGACTTTTTCTGCATTCAATATGCACCATTCAAAGCCACATCATCACTTTTCAACCCTTTCCTGACTTCATTTGCTATTTTTCATGCATTTCATGACTTATTTTGAGCTAAATGATCCTGAAATTGAAAAGCACTGCAAATGAACTCTGAAATCGTTGAAAGTTTTCATGGTATCATAATTTTACCCAAATAGCATGTGCTAAAAAGTTGAGAGGGTTACGGGAAAAACTGGATGCACTTCGTGTACAAAGTGGACAATCTCTTTCGAAGTATCAATGTTTTGGACGAAAACTCGTCTATTACAAAGGGATTTCATATTTTTAAACATATTTTAACTCAAGACTTTTTCTGCATTCAGTATGCACCATTGAAATCCACATCATCACATTTCAACCCTTTTCTGACTTCATTTGCTATTTTTCATGCATTTCATGATTTATTTTGAGCTAAAATGACCCTGAAATTGAAAAGCGCTGCAAATGAACTCTGAAACGGTTGAAAGTAGACATTGTATAATAATTTCACACACATAGCATGTGCTAAAAAGTTGAGAGGGTTACGGGAAAAACTGGTTGCACTTCATGTACAAACTGGACAATCTCTTTCGAAGTATCAGGGTTTCGGACGAAAACTCGTCTATTACAAAGGGATTCCATTTTTTAAACATATTTTAACTCAAGACTTTTTCTGCATTCTGTGTGCACCATTCAAAGCCACATCATCATGTTTCAACCCTTTTCTGACTTCATTTGCTATTTTTCATGCATTTCATGATTTATTTTGAGCTAAAATGACCCTGAAATTGAAAATCACTGCAAATGAACTCTGAAATGGTTGAAAGATGGCATGCTATCATAATTTCACCCACATAGCATGTGCTAAAATGTTGAGTGGGTTACGGGAAAAACTAGATGCACTTCGTGTACAAACTGGACAATCTCTTTCGAAGTATCAGGGTTCGGACGAAAACTCGTCTATTACAAAGGGATTTCCTTATTTAAACATATTTTAACTCAAGACTTTTTCTTCATTCAATATGCACCATTCAAAGGTACATCATCACGTTTCAACCCTTTTCTGACTTCATTTGCTATTTTTCATGCATTTCAAGATTTATTTTGAGCTAAAATGACCCTAAAATTCAAAAGCGCTGCAGATGAACTCTGAAATGGTTGAAAGTTGGAATGGTGTAATAATTTCACCAACATAGCATGTGCTAAAAATTTGAGAGGGTTAGGGGAAAAACTGGATACACTTCGTGTACAAAACTGGACAATCTCTTTCGAAGTATCACGGTTTCGGTCGAAAACTCGTCTATTACAAAGGGATTTCATTTTTCTAAACATATTTTAACTCAAGACTTTTTCTGCATTCAATACGCACCATTCAAAGCCAGATCATCACGTTTCAACCCTTTTCTCACTTCATTGGCTATTTTTCATGCATTTCATGATTTATTTTGAGCTAAAATGACCTTGAAATTGAAAAACACTGCAAATGAACTCTGAAATGGTTGAAAGTTGGCATGGTATCATAATTTCACCCACATAGCATGTGCTAAAATGTTGCGGGGGTTACGGGAAAAACTGGATGCACTTCGTGTACAACCTGGACAATCTCTTTCTTAGTATCAGGGTTTTGGACGCGTCTATTACAAAGGGATTTCATTTTTTTAAACATATTTTAACTCAAGACTTTTTCTGCATTCAATATGCACCATTCAAAGCCACATCTTCACTTTTCAACCCTTTTCTGACTTCATTTCCTATTTTTCATGCATTTCATGATTTATTTTGAGCTAAAATGACCCTGAAATTGAAAAGAGCTACAAATGAACTCTGAAATGGTTGAAAGTTGGAATGGTATAATAATTTCACACACATAGCATGTGCTAAAAAGTTGAGAGGGTTACGAGTAAAGATGGTTGAACTTCGTGTACAAACTGGACAATCTCTTTCGAAGTATCAGGGTTTCGGACGAAAACTCGTCTATTACAAAGGGATTCCATTTTTAAACATATTTTACCTCAAGAATTTTCTGCATTCAATATGCACCATTCAAAGCCACATCATCACGTTTCAACCCTTTTCTGACTTCATTTGCTATTTTTCATGCATTTCATGATTTATTTTGAGCTAAAATAACCCTGAAATTGAAAACCACTGCAAATGAACTCTGAAATGGTTGTAAGTTTGCATGGTATCATAATTTCACCCACATAGCATGTTCTAAAAAGTTGAGAGGGGTACGGTAAAAACTGGATGCACTTCGTGTACAAACTGGACAATCTCTTTCGAAGTATAAGGGTTTCGGACGAAAACTCATCTATTACAAAGGGATTTCATTTTTTAAAACATATTTTAACTCAAGACTTTTTCTGCATTCAATATGCACCATTCAAAGCTACATCATCACGTTTCAACCCTTTTCTGACTTCATTTGCAATTTTTCATGCATTTCATGATTTATTTTGAGTTAAATGACCCTGAAATTGAAAAGCGCTGCAAATGAACTCTGAAATGGTTGAAAGCTGACATGCTATAATAATTTCACACACATAGCATGTGCTAAAAAGTTGAGAGGGTTACGGGAAAAACTGGATGCACTTCGTGTACAAACTGGACAATCTCTTTCGAAGTATAAGGTTTTTGGACGCGTCTATTGCAAAGGGATTTCATTTTTTTAAACATATTTTAACTCAAGACTTTTTCTGCATTCAATATGCACCATTCAAAGCCACATCATCACTTTTCAACCCTTTTCTGACTTCATTTGCTATTTTTCATGCATTTCATGATTTATTTTGAGGTAAAATGACCCTGAAATTGAAAAGCGCTGCAAATGTACTCTGAAATAGTTGAAAGTTGGAATGGTATAATAATTTCACACACATAGCATGTGCTAAAAAGTTGAGAGGGTTACGAGAAAAGCTAGATCCACTTCGTGTACAAACTGGACAATCTCTTTCGAAGTATCAGGGTTTCGGACGAAAACTCGTCTATCACAAAGGGATTCCATTTTTTAAACATATTTTAACTCAAGACTTTTCTGCATTCAATATGCACCATTCAAAGCCACATCATCACGTTTATTCCCTTTTCTGACTTCATTTGCTATTTTTCATGCATTTCATGATTCATTTTGAGCTAAAATGAACCTGAAATTGAAAAGCACTGCAAATGAACTCTGAAATGGTTGAAAGTTGGCATGGTATCATAATTTCACCGACATAGCATGTGCTAAAAATTTGAGAGGGTTACGGGAAAAACTGGATGCACTTCGTGTACAAACTGGACAATCTCCTTCGAAGTATCAGGGTTTCGGACGAAAACTCATCTATTACAAAGGGATTTCATTTTTTTAAACATATTTTAACTCAAGACTTTTTCTGCATTCAATATGCACCATTCAAAGCTACATCATCACGTTTCAACCTTTTTCTGACTTCATTTGTTATTTTTCATGCATTTAATGATTTATTTTGAGCTAAAATGACCCTGAAATTGAAAAGCGATGCAAATGAACTCTGAAATGGTTGAAAGTTGGAATGGTATAATAATTTCACACACATAGCATGTGCTAAAAAGTTGAGAGGGTTACGAGAAAAGCTGGATGCACTTCGTGTACAAACTGGACAATCTCTTTCGAAGTATCAGGGTTTCGGACGAAAACTCGTCTATTATAAAGGGATTCCATTTTTTAACATATTTTAACTCAAGACTTTTTCTGCATTCAATATGGACCATTCAAAGCCACATTATCACGTTTCAACCCATTTCTGACATCATTTGCTATTTTTCATGCATTTCATGATTTATTTTGAGCTAAAATGACCCTGAAATTGAAAAGCATTGCAAATGAACTCTGAAATGGTTGAAAGTTGGCATGGTATCATAATTTCACCCACATAGCATGTGCTAAAAAGTTGAGAGGGTTACGAGAAAAGCTGGATGCACTTCGTGTACAAACTGGACAATCTCTTTCGAAGTATCAGGGTTTCGGACGAAAACTCGTCTATTACAAAGGGATTACATTTTTTAAACATATTTTAACTCAAGACTTTTTCTGCATTCAATATGCACCATTCAAAGCCACATCATCACTTTTCAACCCTTTCCTGACTTCATTTGCTATTTTTCATGCATTTCATGACTTATTTTGAGCTAAATGATCCTGAAATTGAAAAGCACTGCAAATGAACTCTGAAATGGTTGAAAGTTGGCATGGTATCATAATTTTACCCAAATAGCATGTGCTAAAAAGTTGAGAGGGTTACGGGAAAAACTGGATGCACTTCGTGTACAAACTGGACAATCTCTTTCGAAGTATCAGGGTTTCGGACGAAAACTCGTCTATTACAAAGGGATTACATTTTTTAAACATATTTTAACTCAAGACTTTTTCTGCATTCAATATGCACCATTCAAAGCCACATCATCACTTTTCAACCCTTTCCTGACTTCATTTGCTATTTTTCATGCATTTCATGATTTATTTTGAGCTAAAATGACCCTGAAATTGAAAAGCGCTGCAAATGAACTCTGAAATGGTTGAAAGTTGACATGCTATAATAATTTCACACACATAGCATGTGCTAAAAAGTTGAGAGGGTTACGGGAAAAACAGGATGCACTTCGTATACAAACTGGAAATCTCTTTCGAAGTATAAGGGTTTTGGACGCGTCTATTACAAAGGGATTTCATTTTTTAAACATATTTTAACTCAAGACTTTTTCTGCATTCAATATGCACCATTCAAAGCCACATCATCACTTTTCAACCCTTTTTCTGACTGCATTTGCTATTTTTCATGCATTTCATGATTTGTTTTGAGCTAAGATGACCCTGAAATTGAAAAGCACTGCAAATGAACTCTGAAATGCTAGAAAGTTGGCATGGTATCATAATTTCCCCCACATAGCATGTGCTAAAAAGATGAGAGGGTTACGGGAAAAACTGGATGCACTTCGTGTACAAACTGGACAATCTCCTTCGAAGTATCACGGTTTCGGACGAAAACTCGTCTATTACAAAGGGATTTCAATTTTTAAAACATATTTTAACTCAAGACTTTTTCTACATTCAGTATGCACCATTGAAAGCCACATTATCATATTTCAACCCTTTTCTTACTTCATTTGCTATTTTTCATGCATTTCATGATTTATTTTGAGCTAAAATGACCTTGAAATTGAAAAGCGCTGCAAATGAACTCTGAAATGGTTGAAAGTTGGCATGGTATCATAATTTCACACACATAGCATGTGCTAAAATGTTGCGAGGGTTACGGGAAAAACTGGATGCACTTCGTGTACAACCTGGACAATCTCTTTCGAAGTATCACGGTTTCGGACGAAAACTCGTGTATTACAAAGGGATTTCATTTTTCTAAACATATTTTAACTCAAGACTTTTTCTGCATTCAATATGCACCATTCCAAGCCAGATCATCACGTTTCAACCCTTTTCTGACTTCCTTGGCTATTTTTCATGCATTTCATGATTTATTTTGAGCTAAAATGACTTTGAAATTGAAAAGCACTGCAAATGAACTCTGAAAAGATTGAAAGTTTGCATGGTATCATAATTTCACCCACATAGCATGTGCTAAAAAGTTGAGAGGGTTACGGGAAAAACTGGATGCACTTCGTGTACAAACTGGACAATCTCTTTCGAAGTATCAGGGTTTCGGACGAAAACTCGTCTATTACAAAGGTATTTCATTTTTTTAAACATATTTTAATTCAAGAATTTTTCTGCATTCAATATGCACCATTCAAAGCTACATCATCACGTTTCAACCCTTTTCTGACTTCATTTGTTATTTTTCATGTATTTCATGATTTATTTTGAGCTAAAATGACCCTGAAATTGAAAAGCACTGCAAATGAACTCTGAAATTGTTGAAAGTTGGCATGGTATCATAATTTCTCCCACATAGCATGTGCTAAAAAGTTAAGAGGGTTACGGAAAAAACTGGATGCACTTCGTGTACAAACTGGACAATCTCTTTCGAAGTATCAGGGTTTCGGACGAAAACTCGTCTATTACAAAGGGATTACATTTTTTTAAACATATTTTAACTCAAGACTTTTTCTGCATTCAATATGCACCATTCAAAGCCACATCATCACTTTTCAACCCTTTCCTGACTTCATTTGCTATTTTTCATGCATTTCATGACTTATTTTGAGCTAAATGATCCTGAAATTGAAAAGCACTGCAAATGAACTCTGAAATCGTTGAAAGTTTTCATGGTATCATAATTTTACCCAAATAGCATGTGCTAAAAAGTTGAGAGGGTTACGGGAAAAACTGGATGCACTTCGTGTACAAAGTGGACAATCTCTTTCGAAGTATCAATGTTTTGGACGAAAACTCGTCTATTACAAAGGGATTTCATATTTTTAAACATATTTTAACTCAAGACTTTTTCTGCATTCAGTATGCACCATTGAAATCCACATCATCACATTTCAACCCTTTTCTGACTTCATTTGCTATTTTTCATGCATTTCATGATTTATTTTGAGCTAAAATGACCCTGAAATTGAAAAGCGCTGCAAATGAACTCTGAAACGGTTGAAAGTAGACATTGTATAATAATTTCACACACATAGCATGTGCTAAAAAGTTGAGAGGGTTACGGGAAAAACTGGTTGCACTTCATGTACAAACTGGACAATCTCTTTCGAAGTATCAGGGTTTCGGACGAAAACTCGTCTATTACAAAGGGATTCCATTTTTTAAACATATTTTAACTCAAGACTTTTTCTGCATTCTGTGTGCACCATTCAAAGCCACATCATCATGTTTCAACCCTTTTCTGACTTCATTTGCTATTTTTCATGCATTTCATGATTTATTTTGAGCTAAAATGACCCTGAAATTGAAAATCACTGCAAATGAACTCTGAAATGGTTGAAAGATGGCATGCTATCATAATTTCACCCACATAGCATGTGCTAAAATGTTGAGTGGGTTACGGGAAAAACTAGATGCACTTCGTGTACAAACTGGACAATCTCTTTCGAAGTATCAGGGTTCGGACGAAAACTCGTCTATTACAAAGGGATTTCCTTATTTAAACATATTTTAACTCAAGACTTTTTCTTCATTCAATATGCACCATTCAAAGGTACATCATCACGTTTCAACCCTTTTCTGACTTCATTTGCTATTTTTCATGCATTTCAAGATTTATTTTGAGCTAAAATGACCCTAAAATTCAAAAGCGCTGCAGATGAACTCTGAAATGGTTGAAAGTTGGAATGGTGTAATAATTTCACCAACATAGCATGTGCTAAAAATTTGAGAGGGTTAGGGGAAAAACTGGATACACTTCGTGTACAAAACTGGACAATCTCTTTCGAAGTATCACGGTTTCGGTCGAAAACTCGTCTATTACAAAGGGATTTCATTTTTCTAAACATATTTTAACTCAAGACTTTTTCTGCATTCAATACGCACCATTCAAAGCCAGATCATCACGTTTCAACCCTTTTCTCACTTCATTGGCTATTTTTCATGCATTTCATGATTTATTTTGAGCTAAAATGACCTTGAAATTGAAAAACACTGCAAATGAACTCTGAAATGGTTGAAAGTTGGCATGGTATCATAATTTCACCCACATAGCATGTGCTAAAATGTTGCGGGGGTTACGGGAAAAACTGGATGCACTTCGTGTACAACCTGGACAATCTCTTTCTTAGTATCAGGGTTTTGGACGCGTCTATTACAAAGGGATTTCATTTTTTTAAACATATTTTAACTCAAGACTTTTTCTGCATTCAATATGCACCATTCAAAGCCACATCTTCACTTTTCAACCCTTTTCTGACTTCATTTCCTATTTTTCATGCATTTCATGATTTATTTTGAGCTAAAATGACCCTGAAATTGAAAAGAGCTACAAATGAACTCTGAAATGGTTGAAAGTTGGAATGGTATAATAATTTCACACACATAGCATGTGCTAAAAAGTTGAGAGGGTTACGAGTAAAGATGGTTGAACTTCGTGTACAAACTGGACAATCTCTTTCGAAGTATCAGGGTTTCGGACGAAAACTCGTCTATTACAAAGGGATTCCATTTTTAAACATATTTTACCTCAAGAATTTTCTGCATTCAATATGCACCATTCAAAGCCACATCATCACGTTTCAACCCTTTTCTGACTTCATTTGCTATTTTTCATGCATTTCATGATTTATTTTGAGCTAAAATAACCCTGAAATTGAAAACCACTGCAAATGAACTCTGAAATGGTTGTAAGTTGGCATGGTATCATAATTTCACCCACATAGCATGTTCTAAAAAGTTGAGAGGGGTACGGTAAAAACTGGATGCACTTCGTGTACAAACTGGACAATCTCTTTCGAAGTATAAGGGTTTCGGACGAAAACTCATCTATTACAAAGGGATTTCATTTTTTAAAACATATTTTAACTCAAGACTTTTTCTGCATTCAATATGCACCATTCAAAGCTACATCATCACGTTTCAACCCTTTTCTGACTTCATTTGCAATTTTTCATGCATTTCATGATTTATTTTGAGTTAAATGACCCTGAAATTGAAAAGCGCTGCAAATGAACTCTGAAATGGTTGAAAGTTGACATGCTATAATAATTTCACACACATAGCATGTGCTAAAAAGTTGAGAGGGTTACGGGAAAAACTGGATGCACTTCGTGTACAAACTGGACAATCTCTTTCGAAGTATAAGGTTTTTGGACGCGTCTATTGCAAAGGGATTTCATTTTTTTAAACATATTTTAACTCAAGACTTTTTCTGCATTCAATATGCACCATTCAAAGCCACATCATCACTTTTCAACCCTTTTCTGACTTCATTTGCTATTTTTCATGCATTTCATGATTTATTTTGAGGTAAAATGACCCTGAAATTGAAAAGCGCTGCAAATGTACTCTGAAATAGTTGAAAGTTGGAATGGTATAATAATTTCACACACATAGCATGTGCTAAAAAGTTGAGAGGGTTACGAGAAAAGCTAGATCCACTTCGTGTACAAACTGGACAATCTCTTTCGAAGTATCAGGGTTTCGGACGAAAACTCGTCTATCACAAAGGGATTCCATTTTTTAAACATATTTTAACTCAAGACTTTTCTGCATTCAATATGCACCATTCAAAGCCACATCATCACGTTTATTCCCTTTTCTGACTTCATTTGCTATTTTTCATGCATTTCATGATTCATTTTGAGCTAAAATGAACCTGAAATTGAAAAGCACTGCAAATGAACTCTGAAATGGTTGAAAGTTGGCATGGTATCATAATTTCACCGACATAGCATGTGCTAAAAATTTGAGAGGGTTACGGGAAAAACTGGATGCACTTCGTGTACAAACTGGACAATCTCCTTCGAAGTATCAGGGTTTCGGACGAAAACTCATCTATTACAAAGGGATTTCATTTTTTTAAACATATTTTAACTCAAGACTTTTTCTGCATTCAATATGCACCATTCAAAGCTACATCATCACGTTTCAACCTTTTTCTGACTTCATTTGTTATTTTTCATGCATTTAATGATTTATTTTGAGCTAAAATGACCCTGAAATTGAAAAGCGATGCAAATGAACTCTGAAATGGTTGAAAGTTGGAATGGTATAATAATTTCACACACATAGCATGTGCTAAAAAGTTGAGAGGGTTACGAGAAAAGCTGGATGCACTTCGTGTACAAACTGGACAATCTCTTTCGAAGTATCAGGGTTTCGGACGAAAACTCGTCTATTATAAAGGGATTCCATTTTTTAACATATTTTAACTCAAGACTTTTTCTGCATTCAATATGGACCATTCAAAGCCACATTATCACGTTTCAACCCATTTCTGACATCATTTGCTATTTTTCATGCATTTCATGATTTATTTTGAGCTAAAATGACCCTGAAATTGAAAAGCATTGCAAATGAACTCTGAAATGGTTGAAAGTTGGCATGGTATCATAATTTCACCCACATAGCATGTGCTAAAAAGTTGAGAGGGTTACGAGAAAAGCTGGATGCACTTCGTGTACAAACTGGACAATCTCTTTCGAAGTATCAGGGTTTCGGACGAAAACTCGTCTATTACAAAGGGATTACATTTTTTAAACATATTTTAACTCAAGACTTTTTCTGCATTCAATATGCACCATTCAAAGCCACATCATCACTTTTCAACCCTTTCCTGACTTCATTTGCTATTTTTCATGCATTTCATGACTTATTTTGAGCTAAATGATCCTGAAATTGAAAAGCACTGCAAATGAACTCTGAAATCGTTGAAAGTTGGCATGGTATCATAATTTTACCCAAATAGCATGTGCTAAAAAGTTGAGAGGGTTACGGGAAAAACTGGATGCACTTCGTGTACAAAGTGGACAATCTCTTTCGAAGTATCAATGTTTTGGACGAAAACTCGTCTATTACAAAGGGATTTCATATTTTTAAACATATTTTAACTCAAGACTTTTTCTGCATTCAGTATGCACCATTGAAATCCACATCATCACATTTCAACCCTTTTCTGACTTCATTTGCTATTTTTCATGCATTTCATGATTTATTTTGAGCTAAAATGACCCTGAAATTGAAAAGCGCTGCAAATGAACTCTGGAATGGTTGAAAGTTGACATTGTATAATAATTTCACACACATAGCATGTGCTAAAAAGTTGAGAGGGTTACGGGAAAAACTGGTTGCACTTCATGTACAAACTGGACAATCTCTTTCGAAGTATCAGGGTTTCGGACGAAAACTCGTCTATTACAAAGGGATTCCATTTTTTAAACATATTTTAACTCAAGACTTTTTCTGCATTCTGTGTGCACCATTCAATGCCACATCATCATGTTTCAACCCTTTTCTGACTTCATTTGCTATTTTTCATGCATTTCATGATTTATTTTGAGCTAAAATGACCCTGAAATTGAAAATCACTGCAAATGAACTCTGAAATGGTTGAAAGATGGCATGCTATCATAATTTCACCCACATAGCATGTCCTAAAATGTTTAGAGGGTTACGGGAAAAACTAGATGCACTTCGTGTACAAACTGGACAATCTCTTTCGAAGTATCAGGGTTCGGACGAAAACTCGTCTATTACAAAGGGATTTCCTTTTTTAAACATATTTTAACTCAAGACTTTTTCTGCATTCAATATGCACCATTCAAAGGTACATCATCACGTTTCAACCCTTTTCTGACTTCATTTGCTATTTTTCATGCATTTCAAGATTTATTTTAAGCTAAAATGACCCTAAAATTCAAAAGCGCTGCAGATGAACTCTGAAATGGTTGAAAGTTGGAATGGTGTAATAATTTCACCAACATAGCATGTGCTAAAAATTTGAGAGGGTTAGGGGAAAAACTGGATACACTTCGTGTACAAAACTGGACAATCTCTTTCGAAGTATCACGGTTTCGGACGAAAACTCGTCTATTACAAAGGGATTTCATTTTTCTAAACATATTTTAACTCAAGACTTTTTCTGCATTCAATACGCACCATTCAAAGCCAGATCATCACGTTTCAACCCTTTTCTCACTTCATTGGCTATTTTTCATGCATTTCATGATTTATTTTGAGCTAAAATGACCTTGAAATTGAAAAGCACTGCAAATGAACTCTGAAATGGTTGAAAGTTGGCATGGTATCATAATTTCACCCACATAGCATGTGCTAAAATGTTGCGGGGGTTACGGGAAAAACTGGATGCACTTCGTGTACAAACTGGACAATCTCTTTCGAAGTATAAGGTTTTTGGACGCGTCTATTGCAAAGGGATTTCATTTTTTTAAACATATTTTAACTCAAGACTTTTTCTGCATTCAATATGCACCATTCAAAGCCACATCATCACTTTTCAACCCTTTTCTGACTTCATTTGCTATTTTTCATGCATTTCATGATTTATTTTGAGGTAAAATGACCCTGAAATTGAAAAGCGCTGCAAATGTACTCTGAAATAGTTGAAAGTTGGAATGGTATAATAATTTCACACACATAGCATGTGCTAAAAAGTTGAGAGGGTTACGAGAAAAGCTAGATCCACTTCGTGTACAAACTGGACAATCTCTTTCGAAGTATCAGGGTTTCGGACGAAAACTCGTCTATCACAAAGGGATTCCATTTTTTAAACATATTTTAACTCAAGACTTTTCTGCATTCAATATGCACCATTCAAAGCCACATCATCACGTTTATTCCCTTTTCTGACTTCATTTGCTATTTTTCATGCATTTCATGATTCATTTTGAGCTAAAATGAACCTGAAATTGAAAAGCACTGCAAATGAACTCTGAAATGGTTGAAAGTTGGCATGGTATCATAATTTCACCGACATAGCATGTGCTAAAAATTTGAGAGGGTTACGGGAAAAACTGGATGCACTTCGTGTACAAACTGGACAATCTCCTTCGAAGTATCAGGGTTTCGGACGAAAACTCATCTATTACAAAGGGATTTCATTTTTTTAAACATATTTTAACTCAAGACTTTTTCTGCATTCAATATGCACCATTCAAAGCTACATCATCACGTTTCAACCTTTTTCGGACTTCATTTGTTATTTTTCATGCATTTAATGATTTATTTTGAGCTAAAATGACCCTGAAATTGAAAAGCGATGCAAATGAACTCTGAAATGGTTGAAAGTTGGAATGGTATAATAATTTCACACACATAGCATGTGCTAAAAAGTTGAGAGGGTTACGAGAAAAGCTGGATGCACTTCGTGTACAAACTGGACAATCTCTTTCGAAGTATCAGGGTTTCGGACGAAAACTCGTCTATTATAAAGGGATTCCATTTTTTAACATATTTTAACTCAAGACTTTTTCTGCATTCAATATGGACCATTCAAAGCCACATTATCACGTTTCAACCCATTTCTGACATCATTTGCTATTTTTCATGCATTTCATGATTTATTTTGAGCTAAAATGACCCTGAAATTGAAAAGCATTGCAAATGAACTCTGAAATGGTTGAAAGTTGGCATGGTATCATAATTTCACCCACATAGCATGTGCTAAAAAGTTGAGAGGGTTACGAGAAAAGCTGGATGCACTTCGTGTACAAACTGGACAATCTCTTTCGAAGTATCAGGGTTTCGGACGAAAACTCGTCTATTACAAAGGGATTACATTTTTTAAACATATTTTAACTCAAGACTTTTTCTGCATTCAATATGCACCATTCAAAGCCACATCATCACTTTTCAACCCTTTCCTGACTTCATTTGCTATTTTTCATGCATTTCATGACTTATTTTGAGCTAAATGATCCTGAAATTGAAAAGCACTGCAAATGAACTCTGAAATCGTTGAAAGTTGGCATGGTATCATAATTTTACCCAAATAGCATGTGCTAAAAAGTTGAGAGGGTTACGGGAAAAACTGGATGCACTTCGTGTACAAAGTGGACAATCTCTTTCGAAGTATCAATGTTTTGGACGAAAACTCGTCTATTACAAAGGGATTTCATATTTTTAAACATATTTTAACTCAAGACTTTTTCTGCATTCAGTATGCACCATTGAAATCCACATCATCACATTTCAACCCTTTTCTGACTTCATTTGCTATTTTTCATGCATTTCATGATTTATTTTGAGCTAAAATGACCCTGAAATTGAAAAGCGCTGCAAATGAACTCTGGAATGGTTGAAAGTTGACATTGTATAATAATTTCACACACATAGCATGTGCTAAAAAGTTGAGAGGGTTACGGGAAAAACTGGTTGCACTTCATGTACAAACTGGACAATCTCTTTCGAAGTATCAGGGTTTCGGACGAAAACTCGTCTATTACAAAGGGATTCCATTTTTTAAACATATTTTAACTCAAGACTTTTTCTGCATTCTGTGTGCACCATTCAATGCCACATCATCATGTTTCAACCCTTTTCTGACTTCATTTGCTATTTTTCATGCATTTCATGATTTATTTTGAGCTAAAATGACCCTGAAATTGAAAATCACTGCAAATGAACTCTGAAATGGTTGAAAGATGGCATGCTATCATAATTTCACCCACATAGCATGTCCTAAAATGTTTAGAGGGTTACGGGAAAAACTAGATGCACTTCGTGTACAAACTGGACAATCTCTTTCGAAGTATCAGGGTTCGGACGAAAACTCGTCTATTACAAAGGGATTTCCTTTTTTAAACATATTTTAACTCAAGACTTTTTCTGCATTCAATATGCACCATTCAAAGGTACATCATCACGTTTCAACCCTTTTCTGACTTCATTTGCTATTTTTCATGCATTTCAAGATTTATTTTAAGCTAAAATGACCCTAAAATTCAAAAGCGCTGCAGATGAACTCTGAAATGGTTGAAAGTTGGAATGGTGTAATAATTTCACCAACATAGCATGTGCTAAAAATTTGAGAGGGTTAGGGGAAAAACTGGATACACTTCGTGTACAAAACTGGACAATCTCTTTCGAAGTATCACGGTTTCGGACGAAAACTCGTCTATTACAAAGGGATTTCATTTTTCTAAACATATTTTAACTCAAGACTTTTTCTGCATTCAATACGCACCATTCAAAGCCAGATCATCACGTTTCAACCCTTTTCTCACTTCATTGGCTATTTTTCATGCATTTCATGATTTATTTTGAGCTAAAATGACCTTGAAATTGAAAAGCACTGCAAATGAACTCTGAAATGGTTGAAAGTTGGCATGGTATCATAATTTCACCCACATAGCATGTGCTAAAATGTTGCGGGGGTTACGGGAAAAACTGGATGCACTTCGTGTACAAACTGGACAATCTCTTTCGAAGTATAAGGTTTTTGGACGCGTCTATTGCAAAGGGATTTCATTTTTTTAAACATATTTTAACTCAAGACTTTTTCTGCATTCAATATGCACCATTCAAAGCCACATCATCACTTTTCAACCCTTTTCTGACTTCATTTGCTATTTTTCATGCATTTCATGATTTATTTTGAGGTAAAATGACCCTGAAATTGAAAAGCGCTGCAAATGTACTCTGAAATAGTTGAAAGTTGGAATGGTATAATAATTTCACACACATAGCATGTGCTAAAAAGTTGAGAGGGTTACGAGAAAAGCTAGATCCACTTCGTGTACAAACTGGACAATCTCTTTCGAAGTATCAGGGTTTCGGACGAAAACTCGTCTATCACAAAGGGATTCCATTTTTTAAACATATTTTAACTCAAGACTTTTCTGCATTCAATATGCACCATTCAAAGCCACATCATCACGTTTATTCCCTTTTCTGACTTCATTTGCTATTTTTCATGCATTTCATGATTCATTTTGAGCTAAAATGAACCTGAAATTGAAAAGCACTGCAAATGAACTCTGAAATGGTTGAAAGTTGGCATGGTATCATAATTTCACCGACATAGCATGTGCTAAAAATTTGAGAGGGTTACGGGAAAAACTGGATGCACTTCGTGTACAAACTGGACAATCTCCTTCGAAGTATCAGGGTTTCGGACGAAAACTCATCTATTACAAAGGGATTTCATTTTTTTAAACATATTTTAACTCAAGACTTTTTCTGCATTCAATATGCACCATTCAAAGCTACATCATCACGTTTCAACCTTTTTCTGACTTCATTTGTTATTTTTCATGCATTTAATGATTTATTTTGAGCTAAAATGACCCTGAAATTGAAAAGCGATGCAAATGAACTCTGAAATGGTTGAAAGTTGGAATGGTATAATAATTTCACACACATAGCATGTGCTAAAAAGTTGAGAGGGTTACGAGAAAAGCTGGATGCATTCGTGTACAAACTGGACAATCTCTTTCGAAGTATCAGGGTTTCGGACGAAAACTCGTCTATTATAAAGGGATTCCATTTTTTAACATATTTTAACTCAAGACTTTTTCTGCATTCAATATGGACCATTCAAAGCCACATCATCACGTTTCAACCCATTTCTGACATCATTTGCTATTTTTCATGCATTTCATGATTTATTTTGAGCTAAAATGACCCTGAAATTGAAAAGCACTGCAAATGAACTCTGAAATGGTTGAAAGTTGGCATGGTATCATAATTTCACCCACATAGCATGTGCTAAAAAGTTGAGAGGGTTACGAGAAAAGCTGGATGCACTTCGTGTACAAACTGGACAATCTCTTTCGAAGTATCAGGGTTTCGGACGAAAACTCGTCTATTACAAAGGGATTACATTTTTTTAAACATATTTTAACTCAAGAGTTTTTCTGCATTCAATATGCACCATTCAAAGCCACATCATCACTTTTCAACCCTTTCCTGACTTCATTTGCTATTTTTCATGCATTTCATGACTTATTTTGAGCTAAATGATCCTGAAATTGAAAAGCACTGCAAATGAACTCTGAAATCGTTGAAAGTTGGCATGGTATCATAATTTTATCCAAATAGCATGTGCTAAAAAGTTGAGAGGGTTACGGGAAAAACTGGATGCACTTCGTGTACAAAGTGGACAATCTCTTTCGAAGTATCAATGTTTTGGACGAAAACTCGTCTATTACAAAGGGATTTCATATTTTTAAACATATTTTAACTCAAGACTTTTTCTGCATTCAGTATGCACCATTGAAATCCACATCATCACATTTCAACCCTTTTCTGACTTCATTTGCTATTTTTCATGCATTTCATGATTTATTTTGAGCTAAAATGACCCTGAAATTGAAAAGCGCTGCAAATGAACTCTGGAATGGTTGAAAGTTGACATTGTATAATAATTTCACACACATAGCATGTGCTAAAAAGTTGAGAGGGTTACGGGAAAAACTGGTTGCACTTCATGTACAAACTGGACAATCTCTTTCGAAGTATCAGGGTTTCGGACGAAAACTCGTCTATTACAAAGGGATTCCATTTTTTAAACATATTTTAACTCAAGACTTTTTCTGCATTCTGTGTGCACCATTCAATGCCACATCATCATGTTTCAACCCTTTTCTGACTTCATTTGCTATTTTTCATGCATTTCATGATTTATTTTGAGCTAAAATGACCCTGAAATTGAAAATCACTGCAAATGAACTCTGAAATGGTTGAAAGATGGCATGCTATCATAATTTCACCCACATAGCATGTCCTAAAATGTTTAGAGGGTTACGGGAAAAACTAGATGCACTTCGTGTACAAACTGGACAATCTCTTTCGAAGTATCAGGGTTCGGACGAAAACTCGTCTATTACAAAGGGATTTCCTTTTTTAAACATATTTTAACTCAAGACTTTTTCTGCATTCAATATGCACCATTCAAAGGTACATCATCACGTTTCAACCCTTTTCTGACTTCATTTGCTATTTTTCATGCATTTCAAGATTTATTTTAAGCTAAAATGACCCTAAAATTCAAAAGCGCTGCAGATGAACTCTGAAATGGTTGAAAGTTGGAATGGTGTAATAATTTCACCAACATAGCATGTGCTAAAAATTTGAGAGGGTTAGGGGAAAAACTGGATACACTTCGTGTACAAAACTGGACAATCTCTTTCGAAGTATCACGGTTTCGGACGAAAACTCGTCTATTACAAAGGGATTTCATTTTTCTAAACATATTTTAACTCAAGACTTTTTCTGCATTCAATACGCACCATTCAAAGCCAGATCATCACGTTTCAACCCTTTTCTCACTTCATTGGCTATTTTTCATGCATTTCATGATTTATTTTGAGCTAAAATGACCTTGAAATTGAAAAGCACTGCAAATGAACTCTGAAATGGTTGAAAGTTGGCATGGTATCATAATTTCACCCACATAGCATGTGCTAAAATGTTGCGGGGGTTACGGGAAAAACTGGATGCACTTCGTGTACAACCTGGACAATCTCTTTCTTAGTATCAGGGTTTTGGACGCGTCTATTACAAAGGGATTTCATTTTTTTAAACATATTTTAACTCAAGACTTTTTCTGCATTCAATATGCACCATTCAAAGCCACATCTTCACTTTTCAACCCTTTTCTGACTTCATTTCCTATTTTTCATGCATTTGATGATTTATTTTGAGCTAAAATGACCCTGAAATTGAAAAGCGCTACAAATGAACTCTGAAATGGTTGAAAGTTGGAATGATATAATAATTTCACACACATAGCATGTGCTAAAAAGTTGAGAGGGTTACGAGTAAAGATGGTTGAACTTCGTGTACAAACTGGACAATCTCTTTCGAAGTATCAGGGTTTCGGACGAAAACTCGTCTATTACAAAGGGATTCCATTTTTAAACATATTTTACCTCAAGAATTTTCTGCATTCAATATGCACCATTCAAAGCCACATCATCACGTTTCAACCCTTTTCTGACTTCATTTGCTATTTTTCATGCATTTCATGATTTATTTTGAGCTAAAATAACCCTGAAATTGAAAACCACTGCAAATGAACTCTGAAATGGTTGTAAGTTGGCATGGTATCATAATTTCACCCACATAGCATGTTCTAAAAAGTTGAGAGGGGTACGGTAAAAACTGGATGCACTTCGTGTACAAACTGGACAATCTCTTTCGAAGTATAAGGGTTTCGGACGAAAACTCATCTATTACAAAGGGATTTCATTTTTTAAAACATATTTTAACTCAAGACTTTTTCTGCATTCAATATGCACCATTCAAAGCTACATCATCACGTTTCAACCCTTTTCTGACTTCATTTGCTATTTTTCATGCATTTCATGATTTATTTTGAGTTAAATGACCCTGAAATTGAAAAGCGCTGCAAATGAACTCTGAAATGGTTGAAAGTTGACATGCTATAATAATTTCACACACATAGCATGTGCTAAAAAGTTGAGAGGGTTACGGGAAAAACTGGATGCACTTCGTGTACAAACTGGACAATCTCTTTCGAAGTATAAGGTTTTTGGACGCGTCTATTGCAAAGGGATTTCATTTTTTTAAACATATTTTAACTCAAGACTTTTTCTGCATTCAATATGCACCATTCAAAGCCACATCATCACTTTTCAACCCTTTTCTGACTTCATTTGCTATTTTTCATGCATTTCATGATTTATTTTGAGGTAAAATGACCCTGAAATTGAAAAGCGCTGCAAATGAACTCTGAAATAGTTGAAAGTTGGAATGGTATAATAATTTCACACACATAGCATGTGCTAAAAAGTTGAGAGGGTTACGAGAAAAGCTAGATCCACTTCGTGTACAAACTGGACAATCTCTTTCGAAGTATCAGGGTTTCGGACGAAAACTCGTCTATCACAAAGGGATTCCATTTTTTAAACATATTTTAACTCAAGACTTTTCTGCATTCAATATGCACCATTCAAAGCCACATCATCACGTTTATTCCCTTTTCTGACTTCATTTGCTATTTTTCATGCATTTCATGATTCATTTTGAGCTAAAATGAACTTGAAATTGAAAAGCACTGCAAATGAACTCTGAAATGGTTGAAAGCTGGCATGGTATCATAATTTCACCGACATAGCATGTGCTAAAAATTTGAGAGGGTTACGGGAAAAACTGGATGCACTTCGTGTACAAACTGGACAATCTCCTTCGAAGTATCAGGGTTTCGGACGAAAACTCATCTATTACAAAGGGATTTCATTTTTTTAAACATATTTTAACTCAAGACTTTTTCTGCATTCAATATGCACCATTCAAAGCTACATCATCACGTTTCAACCCTTTTCTGACTTCATTTGCTATTTTTCATGCATTTAATGATTTATTTTGAGCTAAAATGACCCTGAAATTGAAAAGCGATGCAAATGAACTCTGAAATGGTTGCAAGTTGGAATGGTATAATAATTTCACACACATAGCATGTGCTAAAAAGTTGAGAGGGTTACGAGAAAAGCTGGATGCACTTCGTGTACAAACTGGACAATCTCTTTCGAAGTATCAGGGTTTCGGACGAAAACTCGTCTATTATAAAGGGATTCCATTTTTTAACATATTTTAACTCAAGACTTTTTCTGCATTCAATATGGACCATTCAAAGCCACATCATCACGTTTCAACCCTTTTCTGACTTCATTTGTATTTTTCATGCATTTCATGATTTATTTTGAGCTAAAATGACCCTGAAATTGAAAAGCACTGCAAATGAACTCTGAAATGGTTGAAAGTTGGCATGGTATCATAATTTCACCCACATAGCATGTGCTAAAAAGTTGAGAGGGTTACGGGAAAAACTGGATGCACTTCGTGTACAAACTGGACAATCTCTTTCGAAGTATCAGGGTTTCGGACGAAAACTCGTCTATTACAAAGGGATTACATTTTTTAAACATATTTTAACTCAAGACTTTTTCCGCATTCAATATGCACCATTCAAAGCCACATCATCACTTTTCAACCCTTTCCTGACTTCATTTGCTATTTTTCATGCATTTCATGATTTATTTTGAGCTAAAATGACCCTGAAATTGAAAAGCGCTGCAAATGAACTCTGAAATGGTTGAAAGTTGACATGCTATAATAATTTCACACACATATCATGTGCTAAAAAGTTGAGAGGGTTACGGGAAAAACTGGATGCACTTCGTATACAAACTGGACAATCTCTTTCGAAGTATAAGGGTTTTGGACGCGTCTATTACAAAGGGATTTCATTTTTTAAACATATTTTAACTCAAGACTTTTTCTGCATTCAATATGCACCATTCAAAGCCACATCATCACTTTTCAACCCTTTTTCTGACTGCATTTGCTATTTTTCATGCATTTCATGATTTGTTTTGAGCTAAGATGACCCTGAAATTGAAAAGCACTGCAAATGAACTCTGAAATGCTAGAAAGTTGGCATGGTATCATAATTTCCCCCACATAGCATGTGCTAAAAAGATGAGAGGGTTACGGGAAAAACTGGATGCACTTCGTGTACAAACTGGACAATCTCCTTCGAAGTATCACGGTTTCGGACGAAAACTCGTCTATTACAAAGGGATTTCAATTTTTAAAACATATTTTAACTCAAGACTTTTTCTACATTCAGTATGCACCATTGAAAGCCACATTATCATATTTCAACCCTTTTCTTACTTCATTTGCTATTTTTCATGCATTTCATGATTTATTTTGAGCTAAAATGACCTTGAAATTGAAAAGCGCTGCAAATGAACTCTGAAATGGTTGAAAGTTGGCATGGTATCATAATTTCACCCACATAGCATGTGCTAAAATGTTGCGAGGGTTACGGGAAAAACTGGATGCACTTCGTGTACAACCTGGACAATCTCTTTCGAAGTATCACGGTTTCGGACGAAAACTCGTGTATTACAAAGGGATTTCATTTTTCTAAACATATTTTAACTCAAGACTTTTTCTGCATTCAATATGCACCATTCCAAGCCAGATCATCACGTTTCAACCCTTTTCTGACTTCCTTGGCTATTTTTCATGCATTTCATGATTTATTTTGAGCTAAAATGACTTTGAAATTGAAAAGCACTGCAAATGAACTCTGAAAAGGTTGAAAGTTTGCATGGTATCATAATTTCACCCACATAGCATGTGCTAAAAAGTTGAGAGGGTTACGGGAAAAACTGGATGCACTTCGTGTACAAACTGGACAATCTCTTTCGAAGTATCAGGGTTTCGGACGAAAACTCGTCTATTACAAAGGTATTTCATTTTTTTAAACATATTTTAATTCAAGAATTTTTCTGCATTCAATATGCACCATTCAAAGCTACATCATCACGTTTCAACCCTTTTCTGACTTCATTTGTTATTTTTCATGTATTTCATGATTTATTTTGAGCTAAAATGACCCTGAAATTGAAAAGCACTGCAAATGAACTCTGAAATTGTTGAAAGTTGGCATGGTATCATAATTTCTTCCACATAGCATGTGCTAAAAAGTTAAGAGGGTTACGGAAAAAACTGGATGCACTTCGTGTACAAACTGGACAATCTCTTTCGAAGTATCAGGGTTTCGGACGAAAACTCGTCTATTACAAAGGGATTACATTTTTTTAAACATATTTTAACTCAAGACTTTTTCTGCATTCAATATGCACCATTCAAAGCCACATCATCACTTTTCAACCCTTTCCTGACTTCATTTGCTATTTTTCATGCATTTCATGACTTATTTTGAGCTAAATGATCCTGAAATTGAAAAGCACTGCAAATGAACTCTGAAATCGTTGAAAGTTGGCATGGTATCATAATTTTACCCAAATAGCATGTGCTAAAAAGTTGAGAGGGTTACGGGAAAAACTGGATGCACTTCGTGTACAAAGTGGACAATCTCTTTCGAAGTATCAATGTTTTGGACGAAAACTCGTCTATTACAACGGGATTTCATATTTTTAAACATATTTTAACTCAAGACTTTTTCTGCATTCAGTATGCACCATTGAAATCCACATCATCACATTTCAACCCTTTTCTGACTTCATTTGCTATTTTTCATGCATTTCATGATTTATTTTGAGCTAAAATGACCCTGAAATTGAAAAGCGCTGCAAATGAACTCTGAAATGGTTGAAAGTTGACATTGTATAATAATTTCACACACATAGCATGTGCTAAAAAGTTGAGAGGGTTACGGGAAAAACTGGTTGCACTTCACGTACAAACTGGACAATCTCTTTCGAAGTATCAGGGTTTCGGACGAAAACTCGTCTATTACAAAGGGATTCCATTTTTTAAACATATTTTAACTCAAGACTTTTTCTGCATTCTGTGTGCACCATTCAAAGCCACATCATCATGTTTCAACCCTTTTCTGACTTCATTTGCTATTTTTCATGCATTTCATGATTTATTTTGAGCTAAAATGACCCTGAAATTGAAAATCACTGCAAATGAACTCTGAAATGGTTGAAAGATGGCATGCTATCATAATTTCACCCACATAGCATGTGCTAAAATGTTGAGAGGGTTACGGGAAAAACTAGATGCACTTCGTGTACAAACTGGACAATCTCTTTCGAAGTATCAGGGTTCGGACGAAAACTCGTCTATTACAAAGGGATTTCCTTTTTTAAACATATTTTAACTCAAGACTTTTTCTTCATTCAATATGCACCATTGAAAGGTACATCATCACGTTTCAACCCTTTTCTGACTTCATTTGCTATTTTTCATGCATTTCAAGATTTATTTTGAGCTAAAATGACCCTAAAATTCAAAAGCGCTGCAGATGAACTCTGAAATGGTTGAAAGTTGGAATGGTGTAATAATTTCACCAACATAGCATGTGCTAAAAATTTGAGAGGGTTAGGGGAAAAACTGGATACACTTCGTGTACAAAACTGGACAATCTCTTTCGAAGTATCACGGTTTCGAGCGAAAACTCGTCTATTACAAAGGGATTTCATTTTTCTAAACATATTTTAACTCAAGACTTTTTCTGCATTCAATACGCACCATTCAAAGCCAGATCATCACGTTTCAACCCTTTTCTCACTTCATTGGCTATTTTTCATGCATTTCATGATTTATTTTGAGCTAAAATGACCTTGAAATTGAAAAGCACTGCAAATGAACTCTGAAATGGTTGAAAGTTGGCATGGTATCATAATTTCACCCACATAGCATGTGCTAAAATGTTGCGGGGGTTACGGGAAAAACTGGATGCACTTCGTGTACAACCTGGACAATCTCTTTCTTAGTATCAGGGTTTTGGACGCGTCTATTACAAAGGGATTTCATTTTTTTAAACATATTTTAACTCAAGACTTTTTCTGCATTCAATATGCACCATTCAAAGCCACATCTTCACTTTTCAACCCTTTTCTAACTTCATTTCCTATTTTTCATGCATTTCATGATTTATTTTGAGCTAAAATGACCCTGAAATTGAAAAGCGCTACAAAAGAACTCTGAAATGGTTGAAAGTTGGAATGGTATAATAATTTCACACACATAGCATGTGCTAAAAAGTTGAGAGGGTTACGAGTAAAGATGGTTGAACTTCGTGTACAAACTGGACAATCTCTTTCGAAGTATCAGGGTTTCGGACGAAAACTCGTCTATTACAAAGGGATTCCATTTTTAAACATATTTTACCTCAAGAATTTTCTGCATTCAATATGCACCATTCAAAGCCACATCATCACGTTTCAACCCTTTTCTGACTTCATTTGCTATTTTTCATGCATTTCATGATTTATTTTGAGCTAAAATAACCCTGAAATTGAAAACCACTGCAAATGAACTCTGAAATGGTTGTAAGTTGGCATGGTATCATAATTTCACCCACATAGCATGTTCTAAAAAGTTGAGAGGGGTACGGTAAAAACTGGATGCACTTCGTGTACAAACTGGACAATCTCTTTCGAAGTATAAGGGTTTCGGACGAAAACTCATCTATTACAAAGGGATTTCATTTTTTAAAACATATTTTAACTCAAGACTTTTTCTGCATTCAATATGCACCATTCAAAGCTACATCATCACGTTTCAACCCTTTTCTGACTTCATTTGCTATTTTTCATGCATTTCATGATTTATTTTGAGTTAAATGACCCTGAAATTGAAAAGCGCTGCAAATGAACTCTGAAATGGTTGAAAGTTGACATGCTATAATAATTTCACACACATAGCATGTGCTAAAAAGTTGAGAGGGTTACGGGAAAAACTGGATGCACTTCGTGTACAAACTGGACAATCTCTTTCGAAGTATAAGGTTTTTGGACGCGTCTATTGCAAAGGGATTTCATTTTTTTAAACATATTTTAACTCAAGACTTTTTCTGCATTCAATATGCACCATTCAAAGCCACATCATCACTTTTCAACCCTTTTCTGACTTCATTTGCTATTTTTCATGCATTTCATGATTTATTTTGAGGTAAAATGACCCTGAAATTGAAAAGCGCTGCAAATGAACTCTGAAATAGTTGAAAGTTGGAATGGTATAATAATTTCACACACATAGCATGTGCTAAAAAGTTGAGAGGGTTACGAGAAAAGCTAGATCCACTTCGTGTACAAACTAGACAATCTCTTTCGAAGTATCAGGGTTTCGGACGAAAACTCGTCTATCACAAAGGGATTCCATTTTTTAAACATATTTTAACTCAAGACTTTTCTGCATTCAATATGCACCATTCAAAGCCACATCATCACGTTTATTCCCTTTTCTGACTTCATTTGCTATTTTTCATGCATTTCATGATTCATTTTGAGCTAAAATGAACCTGAAATTGAAAAGCACTGCAAATGAACTCTGAAATGGTTGAAAGTTGGCATGGTATCATAATTTCACCGACATAGCATGTGCTAAAAATTTGAGAGGGTTACGGGAAAAACTGGATGCACTTCGTGTACAAACTGGACAATCTCCTTCGAAGTATCAGCGTTTCGGACGAAAACTCATCTATTACAAAGGGATTTCATTTTTTTAAACATATTTTAACTCAAGACTTTTTCTGCATTCAATATGCACCATTCAAAGCTACATCATCACGTTTCAACCCTTTTCTGACTTCATTTGCTATTTTTCATGCATTTAATGATTTATTTTGAGCTAAAATGACCCTGAAATTGAAAAGCGATGCAAATGAACTCTGAAATGGTTGCAAGTTGGAATGGTATAATAATTTCACACACATAGCATGTGCTAAAAAGTTGAGAGGGTTACGAGAAAAGCTGGATGCACTTCGTGTACAAACTGGACAATCTCTTTCGAAGTATCAGGGTTTCGGACGAAAACTCGTCTATTATAAAGGGATTCCATTTTTTAACATATTTTAACTCAAGACTTTTTCTGCATTCAATATGGACCATTCAAAGCCACATCATCACGTTTCAACCCTTTTCTGACTTCATTTGCTATTTTTCATGCATTTCATGATTTATTTTGAGCTAAAATGACCCTGAAATTGAAAAGCACTGCAAATGAACTCTGAAATGGTTGAAAGTTGGCATGGTATCATAATTTCACCCACATAGCATGTGCTAAAAAGTTGAGAGGGTTACGAGAAAAGCTGGATGCACTTCGTGTACAAACTGGACAATCTCTTTCGAAGTATCAGGGTTTCGGACGAAAACTCGTCTATTACAAAGGGATTACATTTTTTTAAACATATTTTAACTCAAGACTTTTTCTGCATTCAATATGCACCATTCAAAGCCACATCATCACTTTTCAACCCTTTCCTGACTTCATTTGCTATTTTTCATGCATTTCATGACTTATTTTGAGCTAAATGATCCTGAAATTGAAAAGCACTGCAAATGAACTCTGAAATCATTGAAAGTTGGCATGGTATCATAATTTTACCCAAATAGCATGTGCTAAAAAGTTGAGAGGGTTACGGGAAAAACTGGATGCACTTCGTGTACAAAGTGGACAATCTCTTTCGAAGTATAAGGGTTTTGGACGCGTCTATTACAAAGGGATTTCATTTTTTAAACATATTTTAACTCAAGACTTTTTCTGCATTCAATATGCACCATTCAAAGCCACATCATCACTTTTCAACCCTTTTTCTGACTGCATTTGCTATTTTTCATGCATTTCATGATTTGTTTTGAGCTAAGATGACCCTGAAATTGAAAAGCACTGCAAATGAACTCTGAAATGCTAGAAAGTTGGCATGGTATCATAATTTCCCCCACATAGCATGTGCTAAAAAGATGAGAGGGTTACGGGAAAAACTGGATGCACTTCGTGTACAAACTGGACAATCTCCTTCGAAGTATCACGGTTTCGGACGAAAACTCGTCTATTACAAAGGGATTTCAATTTTTAAAACATATTTTAACTCAAGACTTTTTCTACATTCAGTATGCACCATTGAAAGCCACATTATCATATTTCAACCCTTTTCTTACTTCATTTGCTATTTTTCATGCATTTCATGATTTATTTTGAGCTAAAATGACCTTGAAATTGAAAAGCGCTGCAAATGAACTCTGAAATGGTTGAAAGTTGGCATGGTATCATAATTTCACCCACATAGCATGTGCTAAAATGTTGCGAGGGTTACGGGAAAAACTGGATGCACTTCGTGTACAACCTGGACAATCTCTTTCGAAGTATCACGGTTTCGGACGAAAACTCGTGTATTACAAAGGGATTTCATTTTTCTAAACATATTTTAACTCAAGACTTTTTCTGCATTCAATATGCACCATTCCAAGCCAGATTATCACGTTTCAACCCTTTTCTGACTTCCTTGGCTATTTTTCTTGCATTTCATGATTTATTTTGAGCTAAAATGACTTTGAAATTGAAAAGCACTGCAAATGAACTCTGAAAAGGTTGAAAGTTTGCATGGTATCATAATTTCACCCACATAGCATGTGCTAAAAAGTTGAGAGGGTTACGGGAAAAACTGGATGCACTTCGTGTACAAACTGGACAATCTCTTTCGAAGTATCAGGGTTTCGGACGAAAACTCGTCTATTACAAAGGTATTTCATTTTTTTAAACATATTTTAATTCAAGAATTTTTCTGCATTCAATATGCACCATTCAAAGCTACATCATCACGTTTCAACCCTTTTCTGACTTCATTTGTTATTTTTCATGTATTTCATGATTTATTTTGAGCTAAAATGACCCTGAAATTGAAAAGCACTGCAAAATGAACTCTGAAATTGTTGAAAGTTGGCATGGTATCATAATTTCTCCCACATAGCATGTGCTAAAAAGTTAAGAGGGTTACGAAAAAAACTGGATGCACTTCGTGTACAAACTGGACAATCTCTTTCGAAGTATCAGGGTTTCGGACGAAAACTCGTCTATTACAAAGGGATTACATTTTTTTAAACATATTTTAACTCAAGACTTTTTCTGCATTCAATATGCACCATTCAAAGCCACATCATCACTTTTCAACCCTTTCCTGACTTCATTTGCTATTTTTCATGCATTTCATGACTTATTTTGAGCTAAATGATCCTGAAATTGAAAAGCACTGCAAATGAACTCTGAAATCGTTGAAAGTTGGCATGGTATCATAATTTTACCCAAATAGCATGTGCTAAAAAGTTGAGAGGGTTACGGGAAAAACTGGATGCACTTCGTGTACAAAGTGGACAATCTCTTTCGAAGTATCAATGTTTTGGACGAAAACTCGTCTATTACAACGGGATTTCATATTTTTAAACATATTTTAACTCAAGACTTTTTCTGCATTCAGTATGCACCATTGAAATCCACATCATCACATTTCAACCCTTTTCTGACTTCATTTGCTATTTTTCATGCATTTCATGATTTATTTTGAGCTAAAATGACCCTGAAATTGAAAAGCGCTGCAAATGAACTCTGAAATGGTTGAAAGTTGACATTGTATAATAATTTCACACACATAGCATGTGCTAAAAAGTTGAGAGGGTTACGGGAAAAACTGGTTGCACTTCACGTACAAACTGGACAATCTCTTTCGAAGTATCAGGGTTTCGGACGAAAACTCGTCTATTACAAAGGGATTCCATTTTTTAAACATATTTTAACTCAAGACTTTTTCTGCATTCTGTGTGCACCATTCAAAGCCACATCATCATGTTTCAACCCTTTTCTGACTTCATTTGCTATTTTTCATGCATTTCATGATTTATTTTGAGCTAAAATGACCCTGAAATTGAAAATCACTGCAAATGAACTCTGAAATGGTTGAAAGATGGCATGCTATCATAATTTCACCCACATAGCATGTGCTAAAATGTTGAGAGGGTTACAGGAAAAACTAGATGCACTTCGTGTACAAACTGGACAATCTCTTTCGAAGTATCAGGGTTCGGACGAAAACTCGTCTATTACAAAGGGATTTCCTTTTTTAAACATATTTTAACTCAAGACTTTTTCTTCATTCAATATGCACCATTGAAAGGTACATCATCACGTTTCAACCCTTTTCTGACTTCATTTGCTATTTTTCATGCATTTCAAGATTTATTTTGAGCTAAAATGACCCTAAAATTCAAAAGCGCTGCAGATGAACTCTGAAATGGTTGAAAGTTGGAATGGTGTAATAATTTCACCAACATAGCATGTGCTAAAAATTTGAGAGGGTTAGGGGAAAAACTGGATACACTTCGTGTACAAAACTGGACAATCTCTTTCGAAGTATCACGGTTTCGAGCGAAAACTCGTCTATTACAAAGGGATTTCATTTTTCTAAACATATTTTAACTCAAGACTTTTTCTGCATTCAATACGCACCATTCAAAGCCAGATCATCACGTTTCAACCCTTTTCTCACTTCATTGGCTATTTTTCATGCATTTCATGATTTATTTTGAGCTAAAATGACCTTGAAATTGAAAAGCACTGCAAATGAACTCTGAAATGGTTGAAAGTTGGCATGGTATCATAATTTCACCCACATAGCATGTGCTAAAATGTTGCGGGGGTTACGGGAAAAACTGGATGCACTTCGTGTACAACCTGGACAATCTCTTTCTTAGTATCAGGGTTTTGGACGCGTCTATTACAAAGGGATTTCATTTTTTTAAACATATTTTAACTCAAGACTTTTTCTGCATTCAATATGCACCATTCAAAGCCACATCTTCACTTTTCAACCCTTTTCTAACTTCATTTCCTATTTTTCATGCATTTCATGATTTATTTTGAGCTAAAATGACCCTGAAATTGAAAAGCGCTACAAAAGAACTCTGAAATGGTTGAAAGTTGGAATGGTATAATAATTTCACACACATAGCATGTGCTAAAAAGTTGAGAGGGTTACGAGTAAAGATGGTTGAACTTCGTGTACAAACTGGACAATCTCTTTCGAAGTATCAGGGTTTCGGACGAAAACTCGTCTATTACAAAGTGATTCCATTTTTAAACATATTTTACCTCAAGAATTTTCTGCATTCAATATGCACCATTCAAAGCCACATCATCACGTTTCAACCCTTTTCTGACTTCATTTGCTATTTTTCATGCATTTCATGATTTATTTTGAGCTAAAATAACCCTGAAATTGAAAACCACTGCAAATGAACTCTGAAATGGTTGTAAGTTGGCATGGTATCATAATTTCACCCACATAGCATGTTCTAAAAAGTTGAGAGGGGTACGGTAAAAACTGGATGCACTTCGTGTACAAACTGGACAATCTCTTTCGAAGTATAAGGGTTTCGGACGAAAACTCATCTATTACAAAGGGATTTCATTTTTTAAAACATATTTTAACTCAAGACTTTTTCTGCATTCAATATGCACCATTCAAAGCTACATCATCACGTTTCAACCCTTTTCTGACTTCATTTGCTATTTTTCATGCATTTCATGATTTATTTTGAGTTAAATGACCCTGAAATTGAAAAGCGCTGCAAATGAACTCTGAAATGGTTGAAAGTTGACATGCTATAATAATTTCACACACATAGCATGTGCTAAAAAGTTGAGAGGGTTACGGGAAAAACTGGATGCACTTCGTGTACAAACTGGACAATCTCTTTCGAAGTATAAGGTTTTTGGACGCGTCTATTGCAAAGGGATTTCATTTTTTTAAACATATTTTAACTCAAGACTTTTTCTGCATTCAATATGCACCATTCAAAGCCACATCATCACTTTTCAACCCTTTTCTGACTTCATTTGCTATTTTTCATGCATTTCATGATTTATTTTGAGGTAAAATGACCCTGAAATTGAAAAGCGCTGCAAATGAACTCTGAAATAGTTGAAAGTTGGCATGGTATAATAATTTCACACACATAGCATGTGCTAAAAAGTTGAGAGGGTTACGAGAAAAGCTAGATCCACTTCGTGTACAAACTAGACAATCTCTTTCGAAGTATCAGGGTTTCGGACGAAAACTCGTCTATCACAAAGGGATTCCATTTTTTAAACATATTTTAACTCAAGACTTTTCTGCATTCAATATGCACCATTCAAAGCCACATCATCACGTTTATTCCCTTTTCTGACTTCATTTGCTATTTTTCATGCATTTCATGATTCATTTTGAGCTAAAATGAACCTGAAATTGAAAAGCACTGCAAATGAACTCTGAAATGGTTGAAAGTTGGCATGGTATCATAATTTCACCGACATAGCATGTGCTAAAAATTTGAGAGGGTTACGGGAAAAACTGGATGCACTTCGTGTACAAACTGGACAATCTCCTTCGAAGTATCAGGGTTTCGGACGAAAACTCATCTATTACAAAGGGATTTCATTTTTTTAAACATATTTTAACTCAAGACTTTTTCTGCATTCAATATGCACCATTCAAAGCTACATCATCACGTTTCAACCCTTTTCTGACTTCATTTGCTATTTTTCATGCATTTAATGATTTATTTTGAGCTAAAATGACCCTGAAATTGAAAAGCGATGCAAATGAACTCTGAAATGGTTGCAAGTTGGAATGGTATAATAATTTCACACACATAGCATGTGCTAAAAAGTTGAGAGGGTTACGAGAAAAGCTGGATGCACTTCGTGTACAAACTGGACAATCTCTTTCGAAGTATCAGGGTTTCGGACGAAAACTCGTCTATTATAAAGGGATTCCATTTTTTAACATATTTTAACTCAAGACTTTTTCTGCATTCAATATGGACCATTCAAAGCCACATCATCACGTTTCAACCCTTTTCTGACTTCATTTGCTATTTTTCATGCATTTCATGATTTATTTTGAGCTAAAATGACCCTGAAATTGAAAAGCACTGCAAATGAACTCTGAAATGGTTGAAAGTTGGCATGGTATCATAATTTCACCCACATAGCATGTGCTAAAAAGTTGAGAGGGTTACGAGAAAAGCTGGATGCACTTCGTGTACAAACTGGACAATCTCTTTCGAAGTATCAGGGTTTCGGACGAAAACTCGTCTATTACAAAGGGATTACATTTTTTTAAACATATTTTAACTCAAGACTTTTTCTGCATTCAATATGCACCATTCAAAGCCACATCATCACTTTTCAACCCTTTCCTGACTTCATTTGCTATTTTTCATGCATTTCATGACTTATTTTGAGCTAAATGATCCTGAAATTGAAAAGCACTGCAAATGAACTCTGAAATCATTGAAAGTTGGCATGGTATCATAATTTTACCCAAATAGCATGTGCTAAAAAGTTGAGAGGGTTACGGGAAAAACTGGATGCACTTCGTGTACAAAGTGGACAATCTCTTTCGAAGTATAAGGGTTTTGGACGCGTCTATTACAAAGGGATTTCATTTTTTAAACATATTTTAACTCAAGACTTTTTCTGCATTCAATATGCACCATTCAAAGCCACATCATCACTTTTCAACCCTTTTTCTGACTGCATTTGCTATTTTTCATGCATTTCATGATTTGTTTTGAGCTAAGATGACCCTGAAATTGAAAAGCACTGCAAATGAACTCTGAAATGCTAGAAAGTTGGCATGGTATCATAATTTCCCCCACATAGCATGTGCTAAAAAGATGAGAGGGTTACGGGAAAAACTGGATGCACTTCGTGTACAAACTGGACAATCTCCTTCGAAGTATCACGGTTTCGGACGAAAACTCGTCTATTACAAAGGGATTTCAATTTTTAAAACATATTTTAACTCAAGACTTTTTCTACATTCAGTATGCACCATTGAAAGCCACATTATCATATTTCAACCCTTTTCTTACTTCATTTGCTATTTTTCATGCATTTCATGATTTATTTTGAGCTAAAATGACCTTGAAATTGAAAAGCGCTGCAAATGAACTCTGAAATGGTTGAAAGTTGGCATGGTATCATAATTTCACCCACATAGCATGTGCTAAAATGTTGCGAGGGTTACGGGAAAAACTGGATGCACTTCGTGTACAACCTGGACAATCTCTTTCGAAGTATCACGGTTTCGGACGAAAACTCGTGTATTACAAAGGGATTTCATTTTTCTAAACATATTTTAACTCAAGACTTTTTCTGCATTCAATATGCACCATTCCAAGCCAGATTATCACGTTTCAACCCTTTTCTGACTTCCTTGGCTATTTTTCTTGCATTTCATGATTTATTTTGAGCTAAAATGACTTTGAAATTGAAAAGCACTGCAAATGAACTCTGAAAAGGTTGAAAGTTTGCATGGTATCATAATTTCACCCACATAGCATGTGCTAAAAAGTTGAGAGGGTTACGGGAAAAACTGGATGCACTTCGTGTACAAACTGGACAATCTCTTTCGAAGTATCAGGGTTTCGGACGAAAACTCGTCTATTACAAAGGTATTTCATTTTTTTAAACATATTTTAATTCAAGAATTTTTCTGCATTCAATATGCACCATTCAAAGCTACATCATCACGTTTCAACCCTTTTCTGACTTCATTTGTTATTTTTCATGTATTTCATGATTTATTTTGAGCTAAAATGACCCTGAAATTGAAAAGCACTGCAAAATGAACTCTGAAATTGTTGAAAGTTGGCATGGTATCATAATTTCTCCCACATAGCATGTGCTAAAAAGTTAAGAGGGTTACGAAAAAAACTGGATGCACTTCGTGTACAAACTGGACAATCTCTTTCGAAGTATCAGGGTTTCGGACGAAAACTCGTCTATTACAAAGGGATTACATTTTTTTAAACATATTTTAACTCAAGACTTTTTCTGCATTCAATATGCACCATTCAAAGCCACATCATCACTTTTCAACCCTTTCCTGACTTCATTTGCTATTTTTCATGCATTTCATGACTTATTTTGAGCTAAATGATCCTGAAATTGAAAAGCACTGCAAATGAACTCTGAAATCGTTGAAAGTTGGCATGGTATCATAATTTTACCCAAATAGCATGTGCTAAAAAGTTGAGAGGGTTACGGGAAAAACTGGATGCACTTCGTGTACAAAGTGGACAATCTCTTTCGAAGTATCAATGTTTTGGACGAAAACTCGTCTATTACAACGGGATTTCATATTTTTAAACATATTTTAACTCAAGACTTTTTCTGCATTCAGTATGCACCATTGAAATCCACATCATCACATTTCAACCCTTTTCTGACTTCATTTGCTATTTTTCATGCATTTCATGATTTATTTTGAGCTAAAATGACCCTGAAATTGAAAAGCGCTGCAAATGAACTCTGAAATGGTTGAAAGTTGACATTGTATAATAATTTCACACACATAGCATGTGCTAAAAAGTTGAGAGGGTTACGGGAAAAACTGGTTGCACTTCACGTACAAACTGGACAATCTCTTTCGAAGTATCAGGGTTTCGGACGAAAACTCGTCTATTACAAAGGGATTCCATTTTTTAAACATATTTTAACTCAAGACTTTTTCTGCATTCTGTGTGCACCATTCAAAGCCACATCATCATGTTTCAACCCTTTTCTGACTTCATTTGCTATTTTTCATGCATTTCATGATTTATTTTGAGCTAAAATGACCCTGAAATTGAAAATCACTGCAAATGAACTCTGAAATGGTTGAAAGATGGCATGCTATCATAATTTCACCCACATAGCATGTGCTAAAATGTTGAGAGGGTTACGGGAAAAACTAGATGCACTTCGTGTACAAACTGGACAATCTCTTTCGAAGTATCAGGGTTCGGACGAAAACTCGTCTATTACAAAGGGATTTCCTTTTTTAAACATATTTTAACTCAAGACTTTTTCTTCATTCAATATGCACCATTCAAAGCCACATCATCACTTTTCAACCCTTTTTCTGACTGCATTTGCTATTTTTCATGCATTTCATGATTTGTTTTGAGCTAAGATGACCCTGAAATTGAAAAGCACTGCAAATGAACTCTGAAATGCTAGAAAGTTGGCATGGTATCATAATTTCCCCCACATAGCATGTGCTAAAAATTTGAGAGGGTTAGGGGAAAAACTGGATACACTTCGTGTACAAAACTGGACAATCTCTTTCGAAGTATCACGGTTTCGAACGAAAACTCGTCTATTACAAAGGGATTTCATTTTTCTAAACATATTTTAACTCAAGACTTTTTCTGCATTCAATACGCACCATTCAAAGCCAGATCATCACGTTTCAACCCTTTTCTCACTTCATTGGCTATTTTTCATGCATTTCATGATTTATTTTGAGCTAAAATGACCTTGAAATTGAAAAGCACTGCAAATGAACTGTGAAATGGTTGAAAGTTGGCATGGTATCATAATTTCACCCACATAGCATGTGCTAAAATGTTGCAGGGGTTACGGGAAAAACTGGATGCACTTCGTGTACAACCTGGACAATCTCTTTCTTAGTATCAGGGTTTTGGACGCGTCTATTACAAAGGGATTTCATTTTTTTAAACATATTTTAACTCAAGACTTTTTCTGCATTCAATATGCACCATTCAAAGCCACATCTTCACTTTTCAACCCTTTTCTGACTTCATTTCCTATTTTTCATGCATTTCATGATTTATTTTGAGCTAAAATGACCCTGAAATTGAAAAGCGCTACAAAAGAACTCTGAAATGGTTGAAAGTTGGAATGGTATAATAATTTCACACACATAGCATGTGCTAAAAAGTTGAGAGGGTTACGAGTAAAGATGGTTGAACTTCGTGTACAAACTGGACAATCTCTTTCGAAGTATCAGGGTTTCGGACGAAAACTCGTCTATTACAAAGGGATTCCATTTTTAAACATATTTTACCTCAAGAATTTTCTGCATTCAATATGCACCATTCAAAGCCACATCATCACGTTTCAACCCTTTTCTGACTTCATTAGCTATTTTTCATGCATTTCATGATTTATTTTGAGCTAAAATAACCCTGAAATTGAAAACCACTGCAAATGAACTCTGAAATGGTTGTAAGTTGGCATGGTATCATAATTTCACCCACATAGCATGTTCTAAAAAGTTGAGAGGGGTACGGTAAAAACTGGATGCACTTCGTGTACAAACTGGACAATCTCTTTCGAAGTATAAGGGTTTCGGACGAAAACTCATCTATTACAAAGGGATTTCATTTTTTAAAACATATTTTAACTCAAGACTTTTTCTGCATTCAATATGCACCATTCAAAGCTACATCATCACGTTTCAACCCTTTTCTGACTTCATTTGCTATTTTTCATGCATTTCATGATTTATTTTGAGTTAAATGACCCTGAAATTGAAAAGCGCTGCAAATGAACTCTGAAATGGTTGAAAGTTGACATGCTATAATAATTTCACACACATAGCATGTGCTAAAAATTTGAGAGGGTTACGGGAAAAACTGGATGCACTTCGTGTACAAACTGGACAATCTCTTTCGAAATATAAGGTTTTTGGACGCGTCTATTGCAAAGGGATTTCATTTTTTTTAAACATATTTTAACTCAAGACTTTTTCTGCATTCAATATGCACCATTCAAAGCCACATCATCACTTTTCATCCCTTTTCTGACTTCATTTGCTATTTTTCATGCATTTCATGATTTATTTTGAGGTAAAATGACCCTGAAATTGAAAAGCGCTGCAAATGAACTCTGAAATAGATGAAAGTTGGAATGGTATAATAATTTCACACACATAGCATGTGCTAAAAAGTTGAGAGGGTTACGAGAAAAGCTAGATCCACTTCGTGTACAAACTGGACAATCTCTTTCGAAGTATCAGGGTTTCGGACGAAAACTCGTCTATCACAAAGGGATTCCATTTTTTAAACATATTTTAACTCAAGACTTTTCTGCATTCAATATGCACCATTCAAAGCCACATCATCACGTTTATTCCCTTTTCTGACTTCATTTGCTATTTTTCATGCATTTCATGATTCATTTTGAGCTAAAATGAACCTGAAATTGAAAAGCACTGCAAATGAACTCTGAAATGGTTGAAAGTTGGCATGGTATCATAATTTCACCGACATAGCATGTGCTAAAAATTTGAGAGGGTTACGGGAAAAACTGGATGCACTTCGTGTACAAACTGGACAATCTCCTTCGAAGTATCAGGGTTTCGGACGAAAACTCATCTATTACAAAGGGATTTCATTTTTTTAAACATATTTTAACTCAAGACTTTTTCTGCATTCAATATGCACCATTCAAAGCTACATCATCACGTTTCAACCCTTTTCTGACTTCATTTGCTATTTTTCATGCATTTAATGATTTATTTTGAGCTAAAATGACCCTGAAATTGAAAAGCGATGCAAATGAACTCTGAATTGGTTGAAAGTTGGAATGGTATAATAATTTCACACACATAGCATGTGCTAAAAAGTTGAGAGGGTTACGAGAAAAGCTGGATGCACTTCGTGTACAAACTGGACAATCTCTTTCGAAGTATCAGGGTTTCGGACGAAAACTCGTCTATTATAAAGGGATTCCATTTTTTAACATATTGTAACTCAAGACTTTTTCTGCATTCAATATGGACCATTCAAAGCCACATCATCACGTTTCAACCCTTTTCTGACTTCATTTGCTATTTTTCATGCATTTCATGATTTATTTTGAGCTAAAATGACCCTGAAATTGAAAAGCACTGCAAATGAACTCTGAAATGGTTGAAAGTTGGCATGGTATCATAATTTCACCCACATAGAATGTGCTAAAAAGTTGAGAGGGTTACGAGAAAAGCTGGATGCACTTCGTGTACAAACTGGACAATCTCTTTCGAAGTATAAGGTTTTTGGACGCGTCTATTGCAAAGGGATTTCATTTTTTAAAACATATTTTAACTCAAGACTTTTTCTACATTCAATATGCACCATTCAAAGCCACATCATCACTTTTCAACCCTTTTCTGACTTCATTTGCTATTTTTCATGCATTTCATGATTTATTTTGAGGTAAAATGACCCTGAAATTGAAAAGCGCTGCAAATGAACTCTGAAATAGATGAAAGTTGGAATGGTATAATAATTTCACACACATAGCATGTGCTAAAAAGTTGAGAGGGTTACGAGAAAAGCTAGATCCACTTCGTGTACAAACTGGACAATCTCTTTCGAAGTATCAGGGTTTCGGACGAAAACTCGTCTATCACAAAGGGATTCCATTTTTTAAACATATTTTAACTCAAGACTTTTCTGCATTCAATATGCACCATTCAAAGCCACATCATCACGTTTATTCCCTTTTCTGACTTCATTTGCTATTTTTCATGCATTTCATGATTCATTTTGAGCTAAAATGAACCTGAAATTGAAAAGCACTGCAAATGAACTCTGAAATGGTTGAAAGTTGGCATGGTATCATAATTTCACCGACATAGCATGTGCTAAAAATTTGAGAGGGTTACGGGAAAAACTGGATGCACTTCGTGTACAAACTGGACAATCTCCTTCGAAGTATCAGGGTTTCGGACGAAAACTCATCTATTACAAAGGGATTTCATTTTTTTAAACATATTTTAACTCAAGACTTTTTCTGCATTCAATATGCACCATTCAAAGCTACATCATCACGTTTCAACCCTTTTCTGACTTCATTTGCTATTTTTCATGCATTTAATGATTTATTTTGAGCTAAAATGACCCTGAAATTGAAAAGCGATGCAAATGAACTCTGAAATGGTTGAAAGTTGGAATGGTATAATAATTTCACACACATAGCATGTGCTAAAAAGTTGAGAGGGTTACGAGAAAAGCTGGATGCACTTCGTGTACAAACTGGACAATCTCTTTCGAAGTATCAGGGTTTCGGACGAAAACTCGTCTATTATAAAGGGATTCCATTTTTTAACATATTGTAACTCAAGACTTTTTCTGCATTCAATATGGACCATTCAAAGCCACATCATCACGTTTCAACCCTTTTCTGACTTCATTTGCTATTTTTCATGCATTTCATGATTTATTTTGAGCTAAAATGACCCTGAAATTGAAAAGCACTGCAAATGAACTCTGAAATGGTTGAAAGTTGGCATGGTATCATAATTTCACCCACATAGAATGTGCTAAAAAGTTGAGAGGGTTACGAGAAAAGCTGGATGCACTTCGTGTACAAACTGGACAATCTCTTTCGAAGTATCAGGGTTTCGGACGAAAACTCGTCTATTACAAAGGGATTACATTTTTTTAAACATATTTTAACTCAAGACTTTTTCTGCATTCAATATGCACCATTCAAAGCCACATCATCACTTTTCAACCCTTTCCTGACTTCATTTGCTATTTTTCATGCATTTCATGACTTATTTTGAGCTAAATGATCCTGAAATTGAAAAGCACTGCAAATGAACTCTGAAATCGTTGAAAGTTGGCATGGTATCATAATTTTACCCAAATAGCATGTGCTAAAAAGTTGAGAGGGTTACGGGAAAAACTGGATGCACTTCGTGTACAAAGTGGACAATCTCTTTCGAAGTATCAATGTTTTGGACGAAAACTCGTCTATTACAAAGGGATTTCATATTTTTAAACATATTTTAACTCAAGACTTTTTCTGCATTCAGTATGCACCATTGAAATCCACATCATCACATTTCAACCCTTTTCTGACTTCATTTGCTATTTTTCATGCATTTCATGATTTATTTTGAGCTAAAATGACCCTGAAATTGAAAAGCGCTGCAAATGAACTCTGGAATGGTTGAAAGTTGACATTGTATAATAATTTCACACACATAGCATGTGCTAAAAAGTTGAGAGGGTTACGGGAAAAACTGGTTGCACTTCATGTACAAACTGGACAATCTCTTTCGAAGTATCAGGGTTTCGGACGAAAACTCGTCTATTACAAAGGGATTCCATTTTTTAAACATATTTTAACTCAAGACTTTTTCTGCATTCTGTGTGCACCATTCAAAGCCACATCATCATGTTTCAACCCTTTTCTGACTTTATTTGCTATTTTTCATGCATTTCATGATTTATTTTGAGCTAAAATGACCCTGAAATTGAAAATCACTGCAAATGAACTCTGAAATGGTTGAAAGATGGCATGCTATCATAATTTCACCCACATAGCATGTCCTAAAATGTTTAGAGGGTTACGGGAAAAACTAGATGCACTTCGTGTACAAACTGGACAATCTCTTTCGAAGTATCAGGGTTCGGACGAAAACTCGTCTATTACAAAGGGATTTCCTTTTTAAAACATATTTTAACTCAAGACTTTTTCTGCATTCAATATGCACCATTCAAAGGTACATCATCACGTTTCAACCCTTTTCTGACTTCATTTGCTATTTTTCATGCATTTCAAGATTTATTTTAAGCTAAAATGACCCTAAAATTCAAAAGCGCTGCAGATGAACTCTGAAATGGTTGAAAGTTGGAATGGTGTAATAATTTCACCAACATAGCATGTGCTAAAAATTTGAGAGGGTTAGGGGAAAAACTGGATACACTTCGTGTACAAAACTGGACAATCTCTTTCGAAGTATCACGGTTTCGGACGAAAACTCGTCTATTACAAAGGGATTTCATTTTTCTAAACATATTTTAACTCAAGACTTTTTCTGCATTCAATACGCACCATTCAAAGCCAGATCATCACGTTTCAACCCTTTTCTCACTTCATTGGCTATTTTTCATGCATTTCATGATTTATTTTGAGCTAAAATGACCTTGAAATTGAAAAGCACTGCAAATGAACTCTGAAATGGTTGAAAGTTGGCGGTATCATAATTTCACCCACATAGCATGTGCTAAAATGTTGCGGGGGTTACGGGAAAAACTGGATGCACTTTGTGTACAACCTGGACAATCTCTTTCTTAGTATCAGGGTTTTGGACGCGTCTATTACAAAGGGATTTCATTTTTTTAAACATATTTTAACTCAAGACTTTTTCTGCATTCAATATGCACCATTCAAAGCCACATCTTCACTTTTCAACCCTTTTCTGACTTCATTTCCTATTTTTCATGCATTTCATGATTTATTTTGAGGTAAAATGACCCTGAAATTGAAAAGCGCTGCAAATGAACTCTGAAATAGTTGAAAGTTGGAATGGTATAATAATTTCACACACATAGCATGTGCTAAAAAGTTGAGAGGGTTACGAGTAAAGATGGTTGAACTTCGTGTACAAACTGGACAATCTCTTTCGAAGTATCAGGGTTTCGGACGAAAACTCGCTATTACAAAGGGATTCCATTTTTAAACATATTTTACCTCAAGAATTTTCTGCATTCAATATGCACCATTCAAAGCCACATCATCACGTTTCAACCCTTTTCTGACTTCATTTGCTATTTTTCATGCATTTCATGATTTATTTTGAGCTAAAATAACCCTGAAATTGAAAACCACTGCAAATGAACTCTGAAATGGTTGTAAGTTGGCATGGTATCATAATTTCACCCACATAGCATGTTCTAAAAAGTTGAGAGGGGTACGGTAAAAACTGGATGCACTTCGTGTACAAACTGGACAATCTCTTTCGAAGTATAAGGGTTTCGGACGAAAACTCATCTATTACAAAGGGATTTCATTTTTTAAAACATATTTTAACTCAAGACTTTTTCTGCATTCAATATGCACCATTCAAAGCTACATCATCACGTTTCAACCCTTTTCTGACTTCATTTGCTATTTTTCATGCATTTCATGATTTATTTTGAGTTAAATGACCCTGAAATTGAAAAGCGCTGCAAATGAACTCTGAAATGGTTGAAAGTTGACATGCTATAATAATTTCACACACATAGCATGTGCTAAAAAGTTAAGAGGGTTACGGGAAAAACTGGATGCACTTCGTGTACAAACTGGACAATCTCTTTCGAAGTATAAGGTTTTTGGACGCGTCTATTGCAAAGGGATTTCATTTTTTTAAACATATTTTAACTCAAGAATTTTTCTGCATTCAATATGCACCATTCAAAGCCACATCATCACTTTTCAACCCTTTTCTGACTTCATTTGCTATTTTTCATGCATTTCATGATTTATTTTGAGGTAAAATGACCCTGAAATTGAAAAGCGCTGCAAATGAACTCTGAAATAGTTAAAAGTTGGAATGGTATAATAATTTCACACACATAGCATGTGCTAAAAAGTTGAGAGGGTTACGAGAAAAGCTAGATCCACTTCTTGTACAAACTGGACAATCTCTTTCGAAGTATCAGGGTTTCGGACGAAAACTCGTCTATCACAAAGGGATTCCATTTTTTAAACATATTTTAACTCAAGACTTTTCTGCATTCAATATGCACCATTCAAAGCCACATCATCACGTTTATTCCCTTTTCTGACTTCATTTGCTATTTTTCATGCATTTCATGATTTATTTTGAGCTAAAATGAACTTGAAATTGAAAAGCACTGCAAATGAACTCTGAAATGGTTGAAAGTTGGCATGGTATCATAATTTCACCGACATAGCATGTGCTAAAAATTTGAGAGGGTTACGGGAAAAACTGGATGCACTTCGTGTACAAACTGGACAATCTCCTTCGAAGTATCAGGGTTTCGGACGAAAACTCATCTATTACAAAGGGATTTCATTTTTTTAAACATATTTTAACTCAAGACTTTTTCTGCATTCAATATGCACCATTCAAAGCTACATCATCACGTTTCAACCCTTTTCTGACTTCATTTGCTATTTTTCATGCATTTAATGATTTATTTTGAGCTAAAATGACCCTGAAATTGAAAAGCGATGCAAATGAACTCTGAAATGGTTGAAAGTTGGAATGGTATAATAATTTCACACACATAGCATGTGCTAAAAAGTTGAGAGGGTTACGAGAAAAGCTGGATGCACTTCGTGTACAAACTGGACAATCTCTTTCGAAGTATCAGGGTTTCGGACGAAAACTCGTCTATTATAAAGGGATTCCATTTTTTAACATATTTTAACTCAAGACTTTTTCTGCATTCAATATGGACCATTCAAAGCCACATCATCACGTTTCAACCCTTTTCTGACTTCATTTGCTATTTTTCATGCATTTCATGATTTATTTTGAGCTAAAATGACCCTGAAATTGAAAAGCACTGCAAATGAACTCTGAAATGGTTGAAAGTTGGCATGGTATCATAATTTCACCCACATAGCATGTGCTAAAAAGTTGAGAGGGTTACGGGAAAAACTGGATGCACTTCGTGTACAAACTGGACAATCTCTTTCGAAGTATCAGGGTTTCGGACGAAAACTCGTCTATTACAAAGGGATTACATTTTTTAAACATATTTTAACTCAAGACTTTTTCTGCATTCAATATGCACCATTCAAAGCCACATCATCACTTTTCAACCCTTTCCTGACTTCATTTGCTATTTTTCATGCATTTCATGATTTATTTTGAGCTAAAATGACCCTGAAATTGAAAAGCGCTGCAAATGAACTCTGAAATGGTTGAAAGTTGACATGCTATAATAATTTCACACACATAGCAGGTGCTAAAAAGTTGAGAGGGTTACGGGAAAAACTGGATGCACTTCGTATACAAACTGGACAATCTCTTTCGAAGTATAAGGGTTTTGGACGCGTCTATTACAAAGGGATTTCATTTTTTAAACATATTTTAACTCAAGACTTTTTCTGCATTCAATATGCACCATTCAAAGCCACATCATCACTTTTCAACCCTTTTTCTGACTGCATTTGCTATTTTTCATGCATTTCATGATTTGTTTTGAGCTAAGATGACCCTGAAATTGAAAAGCACTGCAAATGAACTCTGAAATGCTAGAAAATTGGCATGGTATCATAATTTCCCCCACATAGCATGTGCTAAAAAGATGAGAGGGTTACGGGAAAAACTGGATGCACTTCGTGTACAAACTGGACAATCTCCTTCGAAGTATCACGGTTTCGGACGAAAACTCGTCTATTACAAAGGGATTTCAATTTTTAAAACATATTTTAACTCAAGACTTTTTCTACATTCAGTATGCACCATTGAAAGCCACATTATCATATTTGAACCCTTTTCTTACTTCATTTGCTATTTTTCATGCATTTCATGATTTATTTTGAGCTAAAATGACCTTGAAATTGAAATGCGCTGCAAATGAACTCTGAAATGGTTGAAAGTTGGCATGGTATCATAATTTCACCCACATAGCATGTGCTAAAATGTTGCGAGGGTTACGGGAAAAACTGGATGCACTTCGTGTACAACCTGGACAATCTCTTTCTTAGTATCAGGGTTTTGGACGCGTCTATTACAAAGGGATTTCATTTTTTAAAACATATTTTAACTCAAGACTTTTTCTGCATTCAATATGCACCATTCAAAGCCACATCTTCACTTTTCAACCCTTTTCTGACTTCATTTGTTATTTTTCATGCATTTAATGATTTATTTTGAGCTAAAATGACCCTGAAATTGAAAAGCGCTGCAAATGAACTCTGAAATGGTTGAAAGTTGGAATGGTATAATAATTTCACACACATAGCATGTGCTAAAAAGTTGAGAGGGTTACGAGTAAAGATGGTTGAACTTCGTGTACAAACTGGACAATCTCTTTCGAAGTATCAGGGTTTCGGACGAAAACTCGTCTATTACAAAGGGATTCCATTTTTAAACATATTTTACCTCAAGACTTTTCTGCATTCAATTTGCACCATTCAAAGCTACATCATCACGTTTCAACCCTTTTCTGACTTCATTTGCAATTTTTCATGCATTTCATGATTTATTTTGAGTTAAATGACCCTGAAATTGAAAAGCGCTGCAAATGAACTCTGAAATGGTTGAAAGTTGACATGCTATAATAATTTCACACACATAGCATGTGCTAAAAACTTGAGAGGGTTACGGGAAAAACTGGATGCACTTCGTGTACAAACTGGACAATCTCTTTCGAAGTATAAGGTTTTTGGACGCGTCTATTGCAAAGGGATTTCATTTTTTAAAACATATTTTAACTCAAGACTTTTTCTACATTCAATATGCACCATTCAAAGCCACATCATCACTTTTCAACCCTTTTCTGACTTCATTTGCTATTTTTCATGCATTTCATGATTTATTTTGAGGTAAAATGACCCTGAAATTGAAAAGCGCTGCAAATGAACTCTGAAATAGATGAAAGTTGGAATGGTATAATAATTTCACACACATAGCATGTGCTAAAAAGTTGAGAGGGTTACGAGAAAAGCTAGATGCACTTCGTGTACAAACTGGACAATCTCTTTCGAAGTATCAGGGTTTCGGACGAAAACTCGTCTATCACAAAGGGATTCCATTTTTTAAACATATTTTAACTCAAGATTTTTCTGCATTCAATATGCACCATTCAAAGCCACATCATCACGTTTATTCCCTTTTCTGACTTCATTTGCTATTTTTCATGTATTTCATGATTTATTTTGAGCTAAAATGAACCTGAAATTGAAAAGCACTGCAAATGAACTCTGAAATGGTTGAAAGTTGGCATGGTATCATAATTTCACCGACATAGCATGTGCTAAAAATTTGAGAGGGTTACGGGAAAAACTGGATGCACTTCGTGTACAAACTGGACAATCTCCTTCGAAGTATCAGCGTTTCGGACGAAAACTCATCTATTACAAAGGGATTTCATTTTTTTAAACATATTTTAACTCAAGACTTTTTCTGCATTCAATATGCACCATTCAAAGCTACATCATCACGTTTCAACCCTTTTCTGACTTCATTATCTATTTTTCATGCATTTAATGATTTATTTTGAGCTAAAATGACCCTGAAATTGAAAAGCGATGCAAATGAACTCTGAAATGGTTGCAAGTTGGAATGGTATAATAATTTCACACACATAGCATGTGCTAAAAAGTTGAGAGGGTTACGAGAAAAGCTGGATGCACTTCGTGTACAAACTGGACAATCTCTTTCGAAGTATCAGGGTTTCGGACGAAAACTCGTCTATTATAAAGGGATTCCATTTTTTAACATATTTTAACTCAAGACTTTTTCTGCATTCAATATGGACCATTCAAAGCCACATCATCATGTTTCAACCCTTTTCTGACTTCATTTGCTATTTTTCATGCATTTCATGATTTATTTTGAGCTAAAATGACCCTGAAATTGAAAAGCACTGCAAATGAACTCTGAAATGGTTGAAAGTTGGCATGGTATCATAATTTCACCCACATAGCATCTGCTAAAAAGTTGAGAGGGTTACGGGAAAAACTGGATGCACTTCGTGTACAAACTGGACAATCTCTTTCGAAGTATCAGGGTTTCGGACGAAAACTCGTCTATTACAAAGGGATTACATTTTTTAAACATATTTTAACTCAAGACTTTTTCTGCATTCAATATGCACCATTCAAAGCCACATCATCACTTTTCAACCCTTTCCTGACTTCATTTGCTATTTTTCATGCATTTCATGATTTATTTTGAGCTAAAATGACCCTGAAATTGAAAAGCGCTGCAAATGAACTCTGAAATGGTTGAAAGTTGACATGCTATAATAATTTCACACACATAGCATGTGCTAAAAAGTTGAGAGGGTTACGGGAAAAACTGGATGCACTTCGTATACAAACTGGACAATCTCTTTCGAAGTATAAGGGTTTTGGACGCGTCTATTACAAAGGGATTTCATTTTTTAAACATATTTTAAATCAAGACTTTTTCTGCATTCAATATGCACCATTCAAAGCCACATCATCACTTTTCAACCCTTTTCTGACTTCATTTGCTATTTTTCATGCATTTCATGATTTATTTTGAGGTAAAATGACCCTGAAATTGAAAAGCGCTGCAAATGAACTCTGTAATAGTTGAAAGTTGGAATGGTATAATAATTTCACACACATAGCATGTGCTAAAAAGTTGAGAGGGTTACGAGAAAAGCTAGATCCACTTCGTGTACAAACTGGACAATCTCTTTCGAAGTATCAGGGTTTCGGACGAAAACTCGTCTATCACAAAGGGATTCCATTTTTTAAACATATTTTAACTCAAGACTTTTCTGCATTCAATATGCACCATTCAAAGCCACATCATCACGTTTATTCCCTTTTCTGACTTCATTTGCTATTTTTCATGCATTTCATGATTTATTTTGTGCTAAAATGAACCTGAAATTGAAAAGCACTGCAAATGAACTCTGAAATGGTTGAAAGTTGGCATGGTATCATAATTTCACCGACATAGCATGTGCTAAAAATTTGAGAGGGTTACGGGAAAAACTGGATGCACTTCGTGTACAAACTGGACAATCTCCTTCGAAGTATCAGCGTTTCGGACGAAAACTCATCTATTACAAAGGGATTTCATTTTTTTAAACATATTTTAACTCAAGACTTTTTCTGCATTCAATATGCACCATTCAAAGCTACATCATCACGTTTCAACCCTTTTCTGACTTCATTTGCTATTTTTCATGCATTTAATGATTTATTTTTAGCTAAAATGACCCTGAAATTGAAAAGCGATGCAAATGAACTCTGAAATGGTTGCAAATTGGAATGGTATAATAATTTCACACACATAGCATGTGCTAAAAAGTTGAGAGGGTTACGAGAAAAGCTGGATGCACTTCGTGTACAAACTGGACAATCTCTTTCGAAGTATCAGGGTTTCGGACGAAAACACGTCTATTATAAAGGGATTCCATTTTTTAACATATTTTAACTCAAGACTTTTTCTGCATTCAATATGGACCATTCAAAGCCACATCATCATGTTTCAACCCTTTTCTGACTTCATTTGCTATTTTTCATGCATTTCATGATTTATTTTGAGCTAAAATGACCCTGAAATTGAAAAGCACTGCAAATGAACTCTGAAATAGTTGAAAGTTGGCATGGTATCATAATTTCACCCACATAGCATCTGCTAAAAAGTTGAGAGGTTTACGGGAAAAACTGGATGCACTTCGTGTACAAACTGGACAATCTCTTTCGAAGTATCAGGGTTTCGGACGAAAACTCGTCTATTACAAAGGGATTACATTTTTTAAACATATTTTAACTCAAGACTTTTTCTGCATTCAATATGCACCATTCAAAGCCACATCATCACTTTTCAACCCTTTCCTGACTTCATTTGCTATTTTTCATGCATTTCATGATTTATTTTGAGCTAAAATGACCCTGAAATTGAAAAGCGCTGCAAATGAACTCTGAAATGGTTGAAAGTTGACATGCTATAATAATTTCACACACATAGCATGTGCTAAAAAGTTGAGAGGGTTACGGGAAAAACTGGATGCACTTCGTATACAAACTGGACAATCTCTTTCGAAGTATAAGGGTTTTGGACGCGTCTATTACAAAGGGATTTCATTTTTTAAACATATTTTAACTCAATACTTTTTCTGCATTTAATATGCACCATTCAAAGCCACATCATCACTTTTCAACCCTTTTCTGACTTCATTTGCTATTTTTCATGCATTTCATGATTTATTTTGAGGTAAAATGACCCTGAAATTGAAAAGCGCTGCAAATGAACTCTGAAATAGTTGAAAGTTGGAATGGTATAATAATTTCACACACATAGCATGTGCTAAAAAGTTGAGAGGGTTACGAGAAAAGCTAGATCCACTTCGTGTACAAACTGGACAATCTCTTTCGAAGTATCAGGGTTTCGGACGAAAACTCGTCTATCACAAAGGGATTCCATTTTTTAAACATATTTTAACTCAAGACTTTTCTGCATTCAATATGCACCATTCAAAGCCACATCATCACGTTTATTCCCTTTTCTGACTTCATTTGCTATTTTTCATGCATTTCATGATTTATTTTGAGCTAAAATGAACCTGAAATTGAAAAGCACTGCAAAGGAACTCTGAAATGGTTGAAAGTTGGCATGGTATCATAATTTCACCGACATAGCATGTGCTAAAAATTTGAGAGGGTTACGGGAAAAACTGGATGCACTTAGTGTACAAACTGGACAATCTCCTTCGAAGTATCAGCGTTTCGGACGAAAACTCATCTATTACAAAGGGATTTCATTTTTTTAAACATATTTTAACTCAAGACTTTTTCTGCATTCAATATGCACCATTCAAAGCTACATCATCACGTTTCAACCCTTTTCTGACTTCATTTGCTATTTTTCATGCATTTAATGATTTATTTTGAGCTAAAATGACACTGAAATTGAAAAGCGATGCAAATGAACTCTGAAATGGTTGCAAGTTGGAATGGTATAATAATTTCACACACATAGCATGTGCTAAAAAGTTGAGAGGGTTACGAGAAAAGCTGGATGCACTTCGTGGACAAACTGGACAGTCTCTTTCGAAGTATCAGGGTTTCGGACGAAAACTCGTCTATTATAAAGGGATTCCATTTTAAACATATTTTAACTCAAGACTTTTTCTGCATTCAATATGGACCATTCAAAGCCACATCATCATGTTTCAACCCTTTTCTGACTTCATTTGCTATTTTTCATGCATTTCATGATTTATTTTGAGCTAAAATGACCCTGAAATTGAAAAGCACTGCAAATGAACTCTGAAATAGTTGAAAGTTGGCATGGTATCATAATTTCACCCACATAGCATCTGCTAAAAAGTTGAGAGGGTTACGGGAAAAACTGGATGCACTTCGTGTACAAACTGGACAATCTCTTTCGAAGTATCAGGGTTTCGGACGAAAACTCGTCTATTACAAAGGGATTACATTTTTTAAACATATTTTAACTCAAGACTTTTTCTGCATTCAATATGCACCATTCAAAGCCACATCATCACTTTTCAACCCTTTCCTGACTTCATTTGCTATTTTTCATGCATTTCATGATTTATTTTGAGCTAAAATGACCCTGAAATTGAAAAGCGCTGCAAATGAACTCTGAAATGGTTGAAAGTTGACATGCTATAATAATTTCACACACATAGCATGTGCTAAAAAGTTGAGAGGGTTACGGGAAAAACTGGATGCACTTCGTATACAAACTGGACAATCTCTTTCGAAGTATAAGGGTTTTGGACGCGTCTATTACAAAGGGATTTCATTTTTTAAACATATTTTAACTCAAGACTTTTTCTGCATTCAATATGCACCATTCAAAGCCACATCATCACTTTTCAACCCTTTTCTGACTTCATTTGCTATTTTTCATGCATTTCATGATTTATTTTGAGGTAAAATGACCCTGAAATTGAAAAGCGCTGCAAATGAACTCTGAAATAGTTGAAAGTTGGAATGGTATAATAATTTCACACACATAGCATGTGCTAAAAAGTTGAGAGGGTTACGAGAAAAGCTAGATCCACTTCGTGTACAAACTGGACAATCTCTTTCGAAGTATCAGGGTTTCGGACGAAAACTCGTCTATCACAAAGGGATTCCATTTTTTAAACATATTTTAACTCAAGACTTTTCTGCATTCAATATGCACCATTCAAAGCCACATCATCACGTTTATTCCCTTTTCTGACTTCATTTGCTATTTTTCATGCATTTCATGATTTATTTTGAGCTAAAATGAACCTGAAATTGAAAAGCACTGCAAAGGAACTCTGAAATGGTTGAAAGTTGGCATGGTATCATAATTTCACCGACATAGCATGTGCTAAAAATTTGAGAGGGTTACGGGAAAAACTGGATGCACTTCGTGTACAAACTGGACAATCTCCTTCGAAGTATCAGCGTTTCGGACGAAAACTCATCTATTACAAAGGGATTTCATTTTTTTAAACATATTTTAACTCAAGACTTTTTCTGCATTCAATATGCACCATTCAAAGCTACATCATCACGTTTCAACCCTTTTCTGACTTCATTTGCTATTTTTCATGCATTTAATGATTTATTTTGAGCTAAAATGACCCTGAAATTGAAAAGCGATGCAAATGAACTCTGAAATGGTTGCAAGTTGGAATGGTATAATAATTTCACACACATAGCATGTGCTAAAAAGTTGAGAGGGTTACGAGAAAAGCTGGATGCACTTCGTGTACAAACTGGACAGTCTCTTTCGAAGTATCAGGGTTTCGGACGAAAACTCGTCTATTATAAAGGGATTCCATTTTTAACATATTTTAACTCAAGACTTTTTCTGCATTCAATATGGACCATTCAAAGCCACATCATCATGTTTCAACCCTTTTCTGACTTCATTTGCTATTTTTCATGCATTTCATGATTTATTTTGAGCTAAAATGACCCTGAAATTGAAAAGCACTGCAAATGAACTCTGAAATAGTTGAAAGTTGGCATGGTATCATAATTTCACCCACATAGCATCTGCTAAAAAGTTGAGAGGGTTACGGGAAAAACTGGATGCACTTCGTGTACAAACTGGACAATCTCTTTCGAAGTATCAGGGTTACGGACGAAAACTCGTCTATTACAAAGGGATTACATTTTTTAAACATATTTTAACTCAAGACTTTTTCTGCATTCAATATGCACCATTCAAAGCCACATCATCACTTTTCAACCCTTTCCTGACTTCATTTGCTATTTTTCATGCATTTCATGATTTATTTTGAGCTAAAATGACCCTGAAATTGAAAAGCGCTGCAAATGAACTCTGAAATGGTTGAAAGTTGACATGCTATAATAATTTCACACACATAGCATGTGCTAAAAAGTTGAGAGGGTTACGGGAAAAACTGGATGCACTTCGTATACAAACTGGACAATCTCTTTCGAAGTATAAGGGTTTTGGACGCGTCTATTACAAAGGGATTTCATTTTTTAAACATATTTTAACTCAAGACTTTTTCTGCATTCAATATGCACCATTCAAAGCCACATCATCACTTTTCAACCCTTTTCTGACTTCATTTGCTATTTTTCATGCATTTCATGATTTATTTTGAGGTAAAATGACCCTGAAATTGAAAAGCGCTGCAAATGAACTCTGAAATAGTTGAAAGTTGGAATGGTATAATAATTTCACACACATAGCATGTGCTAAAAAGTTGAGAGGGTTAGGAGAAAAGCTAGATCCACTTCGTGTACAAACTGGACAATCTCTTTCGAAGTATCAGGGTTTCGGACGAAAACTCGTCTATCACAAAGGGATTCCATTTTTTAAACATATTTTAACTCAAGACTTTTCTGCATTCAATATGCACCATTCAAAGCCACATCATCACGTTTATTCCCTTTTCTGACTTCATTTGCTATTTTTCATGCATTTCATGATTTATTTTGAGATAAAATGAACCTGAAATTGAAAAGCACTGCAAATGAACTCTGAAATGGTTGAAAGTTGGCATGGTATCATAATTTCACCGACATAGCATGTGCTAAAAATTTGAGAGGGTTACGGGAAAAACTGGATGCACTTCGTGTACAAACTGGACAATCTCCTTCGAAGTATCAGCGTTTCGGACGAAAACTCATCTATTACAAAGGGATTTCATTTTTTTAAACATATTTTAACTCAAGACTTTTTCTGCATTCAATATGCACCATTCAAAGCTACATCATCACGTTTCAACCCTTTTCTGACTTCATTTGCTATTTTTCATGCATTTAATGATTTATTTTGAGCTAAAATGACCCTGAAATTGAAAAGCGATGCAAATGAACTCTGAAATGGTTGCAAGTTGGAATGGTATAATAATTTCACACACATAGCATGTGCTAAAAAGTTGAGAGGGTTACGAGAAAAGCTGGATGCACTTCGTGTACAAACTGGACAGTCTCTTTCGAAGTATCAGGGTTTCGGACGAAAACTCGTCTATTATAAAGGGATTCCATTTTTAACATATTTTGACTCAAGACTTTTTCTGCATTCAATATGGACCATTCAAAGCCACATCATCATGTTTCAACCCTTTTCTGACTTCATTTGCTATTTTTCATGCATTTCATGATTTATTTTGAGCTAAAATGACCCTGAAATTGAAAAGCACTGCAAATGAACTCTGAAATAGTTGAAAGTTGGCATGGTATCATAATTTCACCCACATAGCATCTGCTAAAAAGTTGAGAGGGTTACGGGAAAAACTGGATGCACTTCGTGTACAAACTGGACAATCTCTTTCGAAGTATCAGGGTTTCGGACGAAAACTCGTCTATTACAAAGGGATTACATTTTTAAACATATTTTAACTCAAGACTTTTTCTGCATTCAATATGCACCATTCAAAGCCACATCATCAATTTTCAACCCTTTCCTGACTTCATTTGCTATTTTTCATGCATTTCATGATTTATTTTGAGCTAAAATGACCCTGAAATTGAAAAGCGCTGCAAATGAACTCTGAAATGGTTGAAAGTTGACATGCTATAATAATTTCACACACATAGCATGTGCTAAAAAGTTGAGAGGGTTACGGGAAAAACTGGATGCACTTCGTATACAAACTGGACAATCTCTTTCGAAGTATAAGGGTTTTGGACGCGTCTATTACAAAGGGATTTCATTTTTTAAACATATTTTAACTCAAGACTTTTTCTGCATTCAATATGCACCATTCAAAGCCACATCATCACTTTTCAACCCTTTTCTGACTTCATTTGCTATTTTTCATGCATTTAATGATTTATTTTGAGCTAAAATGACCCTGAAATTGAAAAGCGATGCAAATGAACTCTGAAATGGTTGCAAGTTGGAATGGTATAATAATTTCACACACATAGCATGTGCTAAAAAGTTGAGAGGGTTACGAGAAAAGCTGGATGCACTTCGTGGACAAACTGGACAGTCTCTTTCGAAGTATCAGGGTTTCGGACGAAAACTCGTCTATTATAAAGGGATTCCATTTTTAACATATTTTAACTCAAGACTTTTTCTGCATTCAATATGGACCATTCAAAGCCACATCATCATGTTTCAACCCTTTTCTGACTTCATTTGCTATTTTTCATGCATTTCATGATTTATTTTGAGCTAAAATGACCCTGAAATTGAAAAGCACTGCAAATGAACTCTGAAATAGTTGAAAGTTGGCATGGTATCATAATTTCACCCACATAGCATCTGCTAAAAAGTTGAGAGGGTTACGGGAAAAACTGGATGCACTTCGTGTACAAACTGGACAATCTCTTTCGAAGTATCAGGGTTTCGGACGAAAACTCGTCTATTACAAAGGGATTACATTTTTTAAACATATTTTAACTCAAGACTTTTTCTGCATTCAATATGCACCATTCAAAGCCACATCATCACTTTTCAACCCTTTCCTGACTTCATTTGCTATTTTTCATGCATTTCATGATTTATTTTGAGCTAAAATGACCCTGAAATTGAAAAGCGCTGCAAATGAACTCTGAAATGGTTGAAAGTTGACATGCTATAATAATTTCACACACATAGCATGTGCTAAAAAGTTGAGAGGGTTACGGGAAAAACTGGATGCACTTCGTATACAAACTGGACAATCTCTTTCGAAGTATAAGGGTTTTGGACGCGTCTATTACAAAGGGATTTCATTTTTTAAACATATTTTAACTCAAGACTTTTTCTGCATTCAATATGCACCATTCAAAGCCACATCATCACTTTTCAACCCTTTTCTGACTTCATTTGCTATTTTTCATGCATTTCATGATTTATTTTGAGGTAAAATGACCCTGAAATTGAAAAGCGCTGCAAATGAACTCTGAAATAGTTGAAAGTTGGAATGGTATAATAATTTCACACACATAGCATGTGCTAAAAAGTTGAGAGGGTTACGAGAAAAGCTAGATCCACTTCGTGTACAAACTGGACAATCTCTTTCGAAGTATCAGGGTTTCGGACGAAAACTCGTCTATCACAAAGGGATTCCATTTTTTAAACATATTTTAACTCAAGACTTTTCTGCATTCAATATGCACCATTCAAAGCCACATCATCACGTTTATTCCCTTTTCTGACTTCATTTGCTATTTTTCATGCATTTCATGATTTATTTTGAGCTAAAATGAACCTGAAATTGAAAAGCACTGCAAAGGAACTCTGAAATGGTTGAAAGTTGGCATGGTATCATAATTTCACCGACATAGCATGTGCTAAAAATTTGAGAGGGTTATGGGAAAAACTGGATGCACTTCGTGTACAAACTGGACAATCTCCTTCGAAGTATCAGCGTTTCGGACGAAAACTCATCTATTACAAAGGGATTTCATTTTTTTAAACATATTTTAACTCAAGACTTTTTCTGCATTCAATATGCACCATTCAAAGCTACATCATCACGTTTCAACCCTTTTCTGACTTCATTTGCTATTTTTCATGCATTTAATGATTTATTTTGAGCTAAAATGACCCTGAAATTGAAAAGCGATGCAAATGAACTCTGAAATGTTGCAAGTTGGAATGGTATAATAATTTCACACACATAGCATGTGCTAAAAAGTTGAGAGGGTTACGAGAAAAGCTGGATGCACTTCGTGTACAAACTGGACAGTCTCTTTCGGAGTATCAGGGTTTCGGACGAAAACTCGTCTATTATAAAGGGATTCCATTTTTAACATATTTTAACTCAAGACTTTTTCTGCATTCAATATGGACCATTCAAAGCCACATCATCATGTTTCAACGCTTTTCTGACTTCATTTGCTATTTTTCATGCATTTCATGATTTATTTTGAGCTAAAATGACCCTGAAATTGAAAAGCACTACAAATGAACTCTGAAATAGTTGAAAGTTGGCATGGTATCATAATTTCACCCACATAGCATCTGCTAAAAAGTTGAGAGGGTTACGGGAAAAACTGGATGCACTTCGTGTACAAACTGGACAATCTCTTTCGAAGTATCAGGGTTTCGGACGAAAACTCGTCTATTACAAAGGGATTACATTTTTGAACATATTTTAACTCAAGACTTTTTTTGCATTCAATATGCACCATTCAAAGCCACATCATCACTTTTCAACCCTTTCCTGACTTCATTTGCTATTTTTCATGCATTTCATGATTTATTTTGAGCTAAAATGACCCTGAAATTGAAAAGCGCTGCAAATTAACTCTGAAATGGTTGAAAGTTGACATGCTATAATAATTTCACACACATAGCATGTGCTAAAAAGTTGAGAGGGTTACGGGAAAAACTGGATGCACTTCGTATACAAACTGGACAATCTCTTTCGAAGTATAAGGGTTTTGGACGCGTCTATTACAAAGGGATTTCATTTTTTAAACATATTTTAACTCAAGACTTTTTCTGCATTCAATATGCACCATTCAAAGCCACATCATCACTTTTCAACCCTTTTCTGACTTCATTTGCTATTTTTCATGCATTTCATGATTTATTTTGAGGTAAAATGACCCTGAAATTGAAAAGCGCTGCAAATGAACTCTGAAATAGTTGAAAGTTGGAATGGTATAATAATTTCACACACATAGCATGTGCTAAAAAGTTGAGAGGGTTACGAGAAAAGCTAGATCCACTTCGTGTACAAACTGGACAATCTCTTTCGAAGTATCAGGGTTTCGGACGAAAACTCGTCTATCACAAAGGGATTCCATTTTTTAAACATATTTTAACTCAAGACTTTTCTGCATTCAATATGCACCATTCAAAGCCACATCATCACGTTTATTCCCTTTTCTGACTTCATTTGCTATTTTTCATGCATTTCATGATTTATTTTGAGCTAAAATGAACCTGAAATTGAAAAGCACTGCAAATGAACTCTGAAATGGTTGAAAGTTGGCATGGTATCATAATTTCACCGACATAGCATGTGCTAAAAATTTGAGAGGGTTACGGGAAAAACTGGATGCACTTCGTGTACAAACTGGACAATCTCCTTCGAAGTATCAGCGTTTCGGACGAAAACTCATCTATTACAAAGGGATTTCATTTTTTTAAACATATTTTAACTCAAGACTTTTTCTGCATTCAATATGCACCATTCAAAGCTACATCATCACGTTTCAACCCTTTTCTGAATTCATTTGCTATTTTTCATGCATTTAATGATTTATTTTGAGCTAAAATGACCCTGAAATTGAAAAGCGATGCAAATGAACTCTGAAATGGTTGCAAGTTGGAATGGTATAATAATTTCACACACATAGCATGTGCTAAAAAGTTGAGAGGGTTACGAGAAAAGCTGGATGCACTTCGTGTACAAACTGGACAATCTCTTTCGAAGTATCAGGGTTTCGGACGAAAACTCGTCTATTATAAAGGGATTCCATTTTTTAACATATTTTAACTCAAGACTTTTTCTGCATTCAATATGGACCATTCAAAGCCACATCATCATGTTTCAACCCTTTTCTGACTTCATTTGCTATTTTTCATGCATTTCATGATTTATTTTGAGCAAAAATGACCCTGAAATTGAAAAGCACTGCAAATGAACTCTGAAATGGTTGAAAGTTTGCATGGTATCATAATTTCACCCACATAGCATGTGCTAAAAAGTTGAGAGGGTTACGGGAAAAACTGGATGCACTTCGTGTACAAACTGGACAATCTCTTTCGAAGTATCAGGGTTTCGGACGAAAACTCGTCTATTACAAAGGGATTACATTTTTTAAACATATTTTAACTCAAGACTTTTTCTGCATTCAATATGCACCATTCAAAGCCACATCATCACTTTTCAACCCTTTCCTGACTTCATTTGCTATTTTTCATGCATTTCATGATTTATTTTGAGCTAAAATGACCCTGAAATTGAAAAGCGCTGCAAATGAACTCTGAAATGGTTGAAAGTTGACATGCTATAATAATTTCACACACATAGCATGTGCTAAAAAGTTGAGAGGGTTACGGGAAAAACTGGATGCACTTCGTATACAAACTGGACAATCTCTTTCGAAGTATAAGGGTTTTGGACGCGTCTATTACAAAGGGATTTCATTTTTTAAACATATTTTAACTCAAGACTTTTTCTGCATTCAATATGCACCATTCAAAGCCACATCATCACTTTTCAACCCTTTTTCTTACTGCATTTGCTATTTTTCATGCATTTCATGATTTGTTTTGAGCTAAGATGACCCTGAAATTGAAAAGCACTGCAAATGAACTCTGAAATGCTAGAAAGTTGGCATGGTATCATAATTTCCCCCACATAGCATGTGCTAAGAAGATGAGAGGGTTACGGGAAAAACTGGATGCACTTCGTGTACAAACTGGACAATCTCCTTCGAAGTATCACGGTTTCGGACGAAAACTCGTCTATTACAAAGGGATTTCAATTTTTAAAACATATTTTAACTCAAGACTTTTTCTACATTCAGTATGCACCATTGAAAGCCACATTATCATATTTGAACCCTTTTCTTACTTCATTTGCTATTTTTCATGCATTTCATGATTTATTTTGAGCTAAAATGACCTTGAAATTGAAAAGCGCTGCAAATGAACTCTGAAATGGTTGAAAGTTGGCATGGTATCATAATTTCACCCACATAGCATGTGCTAAAATGTTGCGAGGGTTACGGGAAAAACTGGATGCACTTCGTGTACAACCTGGACAATCTCTTTCTTAGTATCAGGGTTTTGGACGCGTCTATTACAAAGGGATTTCATTTTTTAAAACATATTTTAACTCAAGACTTTTTCTGCATTCAATATGCACCATTCAAAGCCACATCTTCACTTTTCAACCCTTTTCTGACTTCATTTGTTATTTTTCATGCATTTCATGATTTATTTTGAGCTAAAATGACCCTGAAATTGAAAAGCGCTGCAAATGAACTCTGAAATGGTTGAAAGTTGGAATGGTATAATAATTTCACACACATAGCATGTGCTAAAAAGTTGAGAGGGTTACGAGTAAAGATGGTTGAACTTCGTGTACAAACTGGACAATCTCTTTCGAAGTATCAGGGTTTCGGACGAAAACTCGTCTATTACAAAGGGATTCCATTTTTAAACATATTTTACCTCAAGACTTTTCTGCATTCAATATGCACCATTCAAAGCCACATCATCACGTTTCAACCCTTTTCTGACTTCATTTGCTATTTTTCATGCATTTCATGATTTATTTTGAGCTAAAATGACCCTGAAATTGAAAACCACTGCAAATGAACTCTGAAATGGTTGAAAGTTGGCATGGTATCATAATTTCACCCACATAGCATGTGCTAAAAAGTTGAGAGGGGTACGGTAAAAACTGGATGCACTTCGTGTACAAACTGGACAATCTCTTTCGAAGTATAAGGGTTTCGGACGAAAACTCATCTATTACAAAGGGATTTCATTTTTTAAAACATATTTTAACTCAAGACTTTTTCTGCATTCAATATGCACCATTCAAAGCTACATCATCACGTTTCAACCCTTTTCTGACTTCATTTGCTATTTTTCATGCATTTCATGATTTATTTTGAGTTAAATGACCCTGAAATTGAAAAGCGCTGCAAAGGAACTCTGAAATGGTTGAAAGTTGACATGCTATAATAATTTCACACACATAGCATGTGCTAAAAAGTTGAGAGGGTTACGGGAAAAACTGGATGCACTTCGTGTACAAACTGGACAATCTCTTTCGAAGTATAAGGTTTTTGGACGCGTCTATTACAAAGGGATTTCATTTTTTTAAACATATTTTAACTCAAGACTTTTTCTGCATTCAATATGCACCATTCAAAGCCACATCATCACTTTTCAACCCTTTTCTGACTTCATTTGCTATTTTTCATGCATTTCATGATTTATTTTGAGGTAAAATGACCCTGAAATTGAAAAGCGCTGCAAATGAACTCTGAAATAGTTGAAAGTTGGAATGGTATAATAATTTCACACACATAGCATGTGCTAAAAAGTTGAGAGGGTTACGAGAAAAGCTAGATGCACTTCGTGTACAAACTGGACAATCTCTTTCGAAGTATCAGGGTTTCGGACGAAAACTCGTCTATCACAAAGGGATTCCATTTTTTAAACATATTTTAACTCAAGACTTTTCTGCATTCAATATGCACCATTCAAAGCCACATCATCACGTTTATTCCCTTTTCTGACTTCATTTGCTATTTTTCATGCATTTCATGATTTATTTTGAGCTAAAATGAACCTGAAATTGAAAAGCACTGCAAATGAACTCTGAAATGGTTGAAAGTTGGCATGGTATCATAATTTCACCGACATAGCATGTGCTAAAAATTTGAGAGGGTTACGGGAAAAACTGGATGCACTTCGTGTACAAACTGGACAATCTCCTTCGAAGTATCAGGGTTTCGGACGAAAACTCATCTATTACAGAGGGATTTCATTTTTTAAACATATTTTAACTCAAGACTTTTTCTGCATTCAATATGCACCATTCAAAGCTACATCATCATGTTTCAACCCTTTTCTGACTTCATTTGCTATTTTTCATGCATTTAATGATTTATTTTGAGCTAAAATGACCCTGAAATTGAAAAGCGATGCAAATGAACTCTGAAATGGTTGAAAGTTGGAATGGTATAATAATTTCACACACATAGCATGTGCTAAAAAGTTGAGAGGGTTACGAGAAAAGCTGGATGCACTTCGTGTACAAACTGGACAATCTCTTTCGAAGTATCAGGGTTTCGGACGAAAACTCGTCTATTATAAAGGGATTCCATTTTTTAACATATTTTAACTCAAGACTTTTTATGCATTCAATATGGACCATTCAAAGCCACATCATCATGTTTCAACCCTTTTCTGACTTCATTTGCTATTTTTCATGCATTTCATGATTTATTTTGAGCTAAAATGACCCTGAAATTGAAAAGCACTGCAAATGAACTCTGAAATGGTTGAAAGTTGGCATGGTATCATAATTTCACCCACATAGCATGTGCTAAAAAGTTGAGAGGGTTACGGGAAAAACTGGATGCACTTCGTGTACAAACTGGACAATCTCTTTCGAAGTATCAGGGTTTCGGACGAAAACTCGTCTATTACAAAGGGATTACATTTTTTAAACATATTTTAACTCAAGACTTTTTCTGCATTCAATATGCACCATTCAAAGCCACATCATCACTTTTCAACCCTTTCCTGACTTCATTTGCTATTTTTCATGCATTTCATGATTTATTTTGAGCTAAAATGACCCTGAAATTGAAAAGCGCTGCAAATGAACTCTGAAATGGTTGAAAGTTGACATGCTATAATAATTTCACACACATAGCATGTGCTAAAAAGTTGAGATGGTTACGGGAAAAACTGGATGCACTTCGTATACAAACTGGACAATCTCTTTCGAAGTATAAGGGTTTTGGACGCGTCTATTACAAAGGGATTTCATTTTTTAAACATATTTTAACTCAAGACTTTTTCTGCATTCAATATGCACCATTCAAAGCCACATCATCACTTTTCAACCCTTTTTCTGACTGCATTTGCTATTTTTCATGCATTTCATGATTTGTTTTGAGCTAAGATGACCCTGAAATTGAAAAGCACTGCAAATGAACTCTGAAATGCTAGAAAGTTGGCATGGTATCATAATTTCCCCCACATAGCATGTGCTAAAAAGATGAGAGGGTTACGGGAAAAACTGGATGCACTTCGTGTACAAACTGGACAATCTCCTTCGAAGTATCACGGTTTCGGACGAAAACTCGTCTATTACAAAGGGATTTCAATTTTTAAAACATATTTTAACTCAAGACTTTTTCAACATTCAGTATGCACCATTGAAAGCCACATTATCATATTTCAACCCTTTTCTTACTTCATTTGCTATTTTTCATGCATTTCATGATTTATTTTGAGCTAAAATGACCTTGAAATTGAAAAGCGCTGCAAATGAACTCTGAAATGGTTGAAAGTTGGCATGGTATCATAATTTCACCCACATAGCATGTGCTAAAATGTTGCGAGGGTTACGGGAAAAACTGGATGCACTTCGTGTACAACCTGGACAATCTCTTTCTTAGTATCAGGGTTTTGGACGCGTCTATTACAAAGGGATTTCATTTTTTAAAACATATTTTAACTCAAGACTTTTTCTGCATTCAATATGCACCATTCAAAGCCACATCTTCACTTTTCAACACTTTTCTGACTTCATTTGTTATTTTTCATGCATTTCATGATTTATTTTGAGCTAAAATGACCCTGAAATTGAAAAGCGCTGCAAATGAACTCTGAAATGGTTGAAAGTTGGAATGGTATAATAATTTCACACACATAGCATGTGCTAAAAAGTTGAGAGGGTTACGAGTAAAGATGGTTGAACTTCGTGTACAAACTGGACAATCTCTTTCGAAGTATCAGGGTTTTGGACGAAAACTCGTCTATTACAAAGGGATTCCATTTTTAAACATATTTTACCTCAAGACTTTTCTGCATTCAATATGCACCATTCAAAGCCACATCATCACGTTTCAACCCTTTTCTGACTTCATTTGCTATTTTTCATGCATTTCATGATTTATTTTGAGCTAAAATGACCCTGAAATTGAAAACCACTGCAAATGAACTCTGAAATGGTTGAAAGTTGGCATGGTATCATAATTTCACCCACATAGCATGTGCTAAAAAGTTGAGAGGGGTACGGTAAAAACTGGATGCACTTCGTGTACAAACTGGACAATCGCTTTCGAAGTATAAGGGTTTCGGACGAAAACTCATCTATTACAAAGGGATTTCATTTTTTAAAACATATTTTAACTCAAGACTTTTTCTGCATTCAATATGCACCATTCAAAGCTACATCATCACGTTTCAACCCTTTTCTGACTTCATTTGCTATTTTTCATGCATTTCATGATTTATTTTGAGTTAAATGAGCCTGAAATTGAAAAGCGCTGCAAATGAACTCTGAAATGGTTGAAAGTTGACATGCTATAATAATTTCACACACATAGCATGTGCTAAAAAGTTGAGAGGGTTACGGGAAAAACTGGATGCACTTCGTGTACAAACTGGACAATCTCTTTCGAAGTATAAGGTTTTTGGACGCGTCTATTACAAAGGGATTTCATTTTTTTAAACATATTTTAACTCAAGACTTTTTCTGCATTCAATATGCACCATTCAAAGCCACATCATCACTTTTCAACCCTTTTCTGACTTCATTTGCTATTTTTCATGCATTTCATGATTTATTTTGAGGTAAAATGACCCTGAAATTGAAAAGCGCTGCAAATGAACTCTGAAATAATTGAAAGTTGGAATGGTATAATAATTTCACACACATAGCATGTGCTAAAAAGTTGAGAGGGTTACGAGAAAAGCTAGATGCACTTCGTGTACAAACTGGACAATCTCTTTCGAAGTATCAGGGTTTCGGACGAAAACTCGTCTATCACAAAGGGATTCCATTTTTTAAACATATTTTAACTCAAGACTTTTCTGCATTCAATATGCACCATTCAAAGCCACATCATCACGTTTATTCCCTTTTCTGACTTCATTTGCTATTTTTCATGCATTTCATGATTTATTTTGAGCTAAAATGAACCTGAAATTGAAAAGCACTGCAAATGAACTCTGAAATGGTTGAAAGTTGGCATGGTATCATAATTTCACCGACATAGCATGTGCTAAAAATTTGAGAGGGTTACGGGAAAAACTGGATGCACTTCGTGTACAAACTGGACAATCTCCTTCGAAGTATCAGGGTTTCGGACGAAAACTCATCTATTACAAAGGGATTTCATTTTTTTAAACATATTTTAACTCAAGACTTTTTCTGCATTCAATATGCACCATTCAAAGCTACATCATCACGTTTCAACCCTTTTCTGACTTCATTTGCTATTTTTCATGCATTTAATGATTTATTTTGAGCTAAAATGACCCTGAAATTGAAAAGCGATGCAAATGAACTCTGAAATGGTTGAAAGTTGGAATGGCTTAATAATTTCACACACATAGCATGTGCTAAAAAGTTGAGAGGGTTACGAGAAAAGCTGGATGCACTTCGTGTACAAACTGGACAATCTCTTTCGAAGTATCAGGGTTTCGGACGAAAACTCGTCTATTATAAAGGGATTCCATTTTTTAACATATTTTAACTCAAGACTTTTTATGCATTCAATATGGACCATTCAAAGCCACATCATCACGTTTCAACCCTTTTCTGACTTCATTTGCTATTTTTCATGCATTTCATGATTTATTTTGAGCTAAAATGACCCTGAAATTGAAAAGCACTGCAAATGAACTCTGAAATGGTTGAAAGTTGGCATGGTATCATATATTCACCCACATAGCATGTGCTAAAAAGTTGAGAGGGTTACGGGAAAAACTGGATGCACTTCGTGTACAAACTGGACAATCTCTTTCGAAGTATCAGGGTTTCAGACGAAAACTCGTCTATTACAAAGGGATTACATTTTTTAAACATATTTTAACTCAAGACTTTTTCTGCATTCAATATGCACCATTCAAAGCCACATCATCACTTTTCAACCCTTTCCTGACTTCATTTGCTATTTTTCATGCATTTCATGATTTATTTTGAGCTAAAATGACCCTGAAATTGAAAAGCGCTGCAAATGAACTCTGAAATGGTTGAAAGTTGACATGCTATAATAATTTCACACACATAGCATGTGCTAAAAAGTTGAGATGGTTACGGGAAAAACTGGATGCACTTCGTATACAAACTGGACAATCTCTTTCGAAGTATAAGGGTTTTGGACGCGTCTATTACAAAGGGATTTCATTTTTTAAACATATTTTAACTCAAGACTTTTTCTGCATTCAATATGCACCATTCAAAGCCACATCATCACTTTTCAACCCTTTTTCTGACTGCATTCGCTATTTTTCATGCATTTCATGATTTGTTTTGAGCTAAGATGACCCTGAAATTGAAAAGCACTGCAAATGAACTCTGAAATGCTAGAAAGTTGGCATGGTATCATAATTTCCCCCACATAGCATGTGCTAAAAAGATGAGAGGGTTACAGGAAAAACTGGATGCACTTCGTGTACAAACTGGACAATCTCCTTCGAAGTATCACGGTTTCGGACGAAAACTCGTCTATTACAAAGGGATTTCAATTTTTAAAACATATTTTAACTCAAGACTTTTTCAACATTCAGTATGCACCATTGAAAGCCACATTATCATATTTCAACCCTTTTCTTACTTCATTTGCTATTTTTCATGCATTTCATGATTTATTTTGAGCTAAAATGACCTTGAAATTGAAAAGCGCTGCAAATGAACTCTGAAATGGTTGAAAGTTGGCATGGTATCATAATTTCACCCACATAGCATGTGCTAAAATGTTGCGAGGGTTACGGGAAAAACTGGATGCACTTCGTGTACAACCTGGACAATCTCTTTCTTAGTATCAGGGTTTTGGACGCGTCTATTACAAAGGGATTTCATTTTTTAAAACATATTTTAACTCAAGACTTTTTCTGCATTCAATATGCACCATTCAAAGCCACATCTTCACTTTTCAACCCTTTTCTGACTTCATTTGTTATTTTTCATGCATTTCATGATTTATTTTGAGCTAAAATGACCCTGAAATTGAAAAGCGCTGCAAATGAACTCTGAAATGGTTGAAAGTTGGAATGGTATAATAATTTCACACACATAGCATGTGCTAAAAAGTTGAGAGGGTTACGAGTAAAGATGGTTGAACTTCGTGTACAAACTGGACAATATCTTTCGAAGTATCAGGGTTTTCGACGAAAACTCGTCTATTACAAAGGGATTCCATTTTTAAACATATTTTACCTCAAGACTTTTCTTCATTCAATATGCACCATTCAAAGCCACATCATCACGTTTCAACCCTTTTCTGACTTCATTTGCTATTTTTCATGCATTTCATGATTTATTTTGAGCTAAAATGACCCTGAAATTGAAAATCACTGCAAATGAACTCTGAAATGGTTGAAAGTTGGCATGGTATCATAATTTCACCCACATAGCATGTGCTAAAAAGTTGAGAGGGGTACGGTAAAAACTGGATGCACTTCGTGTAAAAACTGGACAATCTCTTTCGAAGTATAAGGGTTTCGGACGAAAACTCATCTATTACAAAGGGATTTCATTTTTTAAAACATATTTTAACTCAAGACTTTTTCTGCATTCAATATGCACCATTCAAAGCTACATCATAATGTTTCAACCCTTTTCTGACTTCATTTGCTATTTTTCATGCATTTCAAGATTTATTTTGAGTTAAATGACCCTGAAATTGAAAAGCGCTGCAAATGAACTCTGAAATGGTTGAAAGTTGACATGCTATAATAATTTCACACACATAGCATGTGCTAAAAAGTTGAGAGGGTTACGGGAAAAACTGGATGCACTTCGTGTACAAACTGGACAATCTCTTTCGAAGTATAAGGTTTTTGGACGCGTCTATTACAAAGGGATTTCATTTTTTAAAACATATTTTAACTCAAGACTTTTTCTGCATTCAATATGCACCATTCGAAGCCACATCATCACTTTTCAACCCTTTTCTGACTTCATTTGCTATTTTTCATGCATTTCATGATTTATTTTGAGGTAAAATGACCCTGAAATTGAAAAACGCTGCAAATGAACTCTGAAATAGTTGAAAGTTGGAATGGTATAATAATTTCACACACATAGCATGTGCTAAAAAGTTGAGAGGGTTACGAGAAAAGCTAGATGCACTTCGTGTACAAACTGGACAATCTCTTTCGAAGTATCAGGGTTTCGGACGAAAACTCGTCTATCACAAAGGGATTCCATTTTTTAAACATATTTTAACTCAAGACTTTTCTGCATTCAATATGCACCATTCAAAGCCACATCATCACGTTTATTCCCTTTTCTGACTTCATTTGCTATTTTTCATGCATTTCATGATTTATTTTGAGCTAAAATGAACCTCAAATTGAAAAGCACTGCAAATGAACTCTGAAATGGTTGAAAGTTGGCATGGTATCATAATTTCACCGACATAGCATGTGCTAAAAATTTGAGAGGGTTACGGGAAAAACTGGATGCACTTCGTGTACAAACTGGACAATCTCCTTCGAAGTATCAGCGTTTCGGACGAAAACTCATCTATTACAAAGGGATTTCATTTTTTTAAACATATTTTAACTCAAGACTTTTTCTGCATTCAATATGCACCATTCAAAGCTACATCATCACGTTTCAACCCTTTTCTGACTTCATTTGCTATTGTTCATGCATTTAATGATTTATTTTGAGCTAAAATGACCCTGAAATTGAAAAGCGATGCAAATGAACTCTGAAATGGTTGAAAGTTGGAATGGTATAATAATTTCACACACATAGCATGTGCTAAAAAGTTGAGAGGGTTACGAGAAAAGCTGGATGCACTTCGTGTACAAACTGGACAATCCCTTTCGAAGTATCAGGGTTTCGGACGAAAACTCGTCTATTATAAAGGGATTCCATTTTTTAACATATTTTAACTCAAGACTTTTTATGCATTCAATATGGACCATTCAAAGCCACATCATCACGTTTCAACCCTTTTCTGACTTCATTTGCTATTTTTCATGCATTTCATGATTTATTTTGAGCTAAAATGACCCTGAAATTGAAAAGCACTGCAAATGAACTCTGAAATGGTTGAAAGTTGGCATGGTATCATCATTTCACCCACATAGCATGTGCTAAAAAGTTGAGAGGGTTACGGGAAAAACTAGATGCACTTCGTGTACAAACTGGACAATCTCTTTCGAAGTATCAGGGTTTCAGACGAAAACTCGTCTATTACAAAGGGATTACATTTTTTAAACATATTTTAACTCAAGACTTTTTCTGCATTCAATATGCACCATTCAAAGCCACATCATCACTTTTCAACCCTTTCCTGACTTCATTTGCTATTTTTCATGCATTTCATGATTTATTTTGAGCTAAAATGACCCTGAAATTGAAAAGCGCTGCAAATGAACTCTGAAATGGTTGAAAGTTGACATGCTATAATAATTTCACACACATAGCATGTGCTAAAAAGTTGAGATGGTTACGGGAAAAACTGGATGCACTTCGTATACAAACTGGACAATCTCTTTCGAAGTATAAGGGTTTTGGACGCGTCTATTACAAAGGGATTTCATTTTTTAAACATATTTTAACTCAAGACTTTTTCTGCATTCAATATGCACCATTCAAAGCCACATCATCACTTTTCAACCCTTTTTCTGACTGCATTTGCTATTTTTCATGCATTTCATGATTTGTTTTGAGCTAAGATGACCCTGAAATTGAAAAGCACTGCAAATGAACTCTGAAATGCTAGAAAGTTGGCATGGTATCATAATTTCCCCCACATAGCATGTGCTAAAAAGATGAGAGGGTTACGGGAAAAACTGGATGCACTTCGTGTACAAACTGGACAATCTCCTTCGAAGTATCACGGTTTCGGACGAAAACTCGTCTATTACAAAGGGATTTCAATTTTTAAAACATATTTTAACTCAAGACTTTTTCAACATTCAGTATGCACCATTGAAAGCCACATTATCGTATTTCAACCCTTTTCTTACTTCATTTGCTATTTTTCATGCATTTCATGATTTATTTTGAGCTAACATGACCCTGAAATTGAAAAGCGCTGCAAATGAACTCTGAAATGGTTGAAAGTTGGCATGGTATCATAATTTCACCGACATAGCATGTGCTACAAATTTGAGAGGGTTACGGGAAAAACTGGATGCACTTCGTGTACAAACTGGACAATCTCCTTCGAAGTATCAGGGTTTCGGACGAAAACACATCTATTACAAAGGGATTTCATTTTCTTAAACATATTTTAACTCAAGACTTTTTCTGCATTCAATATGCACCATTCAAAGCTACATCATCACGTTTCAACCCTTTTCTGACTTCATTTGCTATTTTTCATGCATTTAATGATTTATTTTGAGCTAAAATGACCCTGAAATTGAAAAGCGATGCAAATGAACTCTGAAATGGTTGAAAGTTGGAATGGTATAATAATTTCACACACATAGCATGTGCTAAAAAGTTGAGAGGGTTACGAGAAAAGCTGGATGCACTTCGTGTACAAACTGGACAATCTCTTTCGAAGTATCAGGGTTTCGGACGAAAACTCGTCTATTACAAAGGGATTCCATTTTTTAACATATTTTGACTCAAGACTTTTTCTGCATTCAATATGCACCATTCAAAGCCACATCATCACGTTTCAACCCTTTTGTGACTTCATTTGCTATTTTTCATGCATTTCATGATTTATTTTGAGCTAAAATGACCCTGAAATTGAAAAGCACTGCGAATGAACTCTGAAATGGTTGAAAGTTGGCATGGTATCATAATTTCACCCACATAGCATGTGCTAAAAAGTTGAGAGGGTTACGGGAAAAACTGGATGCACTTCGTGTACAAACTAGACAATCTCTTTCGAAGTATCAGGGTTTCGGACGAAAACTCGTCTATTACAAAGGGATTACATTTTTTAAACATATTTTAACTCAAGACTTTTTCTGCATTCAATATGCACCATTCAAAGCCACATCATCACTTTTCAACCCTTTCCTGACTTCATTTGCTATTTTTCATGCATTTCATGACTTATTTTGAGCTAAAATGATCCTGAAATTGAAAAGCACTGCAAATGAACTCTAAAATGTTTGAAAGTTGGCATGTTATCATAATTTCACCCACATAGCATGTGCTAATAAGTTGAGAGGGTTACGGGAAAAACTGGATGCACTTCGTGTACAAACTGGACAATCTCTTTCGAAGTATGATGGTTTCGGAAGAAAACTCGTCTATTACAAAGGGATTTCATTTTTTTAATCATATTTTAACTCAAGACTTTTTATGCATTCAATATGCACCATTCAAAGCTACATCATCTCGTTTCAACCCTTTTCTGACTTCATTTGCTATTTTTCATGCATTTCATGATTTATTTTGAGCTAAAATGACCCTGAAATTGAAAAGCACTGCAAATGAACTCTGAAATTGTTGAAAGTTGGCATGGTATCATAATTTCACCCACATAGCATGTGCTAAAAAGTTGAGGGGGTTACGGGAAAAACTGGATGCACTTCGTGTACAAACTGGACCATCTCTTTCGAAGTATGATGGTTTCAGAAGAAAACTCGTCTATTACAAAGGGATTTCATTTTTTTAAACATATTTTAACTCAAGACTTTATCTGCATTCAATATGCACCATTCAAAGCTACATCATCACTTTTCAACCCTTTTCTGACTTCGGTTGCTATTTTTCATGCATTTCATGATTTATTTTGAGCTAAAATGACCCTGAAATTGAATAGCACTGCAAATGAACTCTGAAATGGTTGAAAGTTGGCATGGTATCATAATTTCATCCACATAGCATGTGCTAAAAAGTTGAGAGGGTTACGGAAAAACTGGATGCACTTCGTGTACAAACTGGACAATCTCTTTCGAAGTATGATGGTTTTGGACGAAAACTCATCTATTACAAAGGGATTTCAATTTTTAAACATATTTTAACTCAAGACTTTTTCTGCATTCAATATGCACCATTCAAAGCCACATCATCACTTTTCAACCCTTTTCTGACTTCATTTGCTATTTTTCATTCATTTCATGATTTGTTTTGAGCTAAAATGACCCTGAAATTGAAAAGCACTTCAAATGAACTCTAAAATGGTTGAAAGTTGGCATGGTATCATAATTTCACCCACATAGCATGTGCTAAAAAGTTGAGAGGGTTACGGGAAAAACTGGATGCACTTCGTGTACAAACTGGACAATCTCTTTCGAAGTATCAGGGTTTCGGACGAAAACTCGTCTATTACAAAGGGATTACATTTTTTAAACATATTTTAACTCAAGACTTTTTCTGCATTCAATATGCACCATTCAAAGCCACATCATCACTTTTCAACCCTTTCCTGACTTCATTTGCTATTTTTCATGCATTTCATGATTTATTTTGAGCTAAAATGACCCTGAAATTGAAAAGTGCTGCAAATGAACTCTGAAATGGTTGAAAGTTGACATGCTATAATAATTTCACACACATAGCATGTGCTAAAAAGTTGAGAGGGTTACGGGAAAAACTGGATGCACTTCGTATACAAACTGGACAATCTCTTTCGAAGTATAAGGGTTTTGGACGCGTCTATTACAAAGGGATTTCATTTTTTAAACATATTTTAACTCAAGACTTTTTCTGCATTCAATATACACCATTCAAAGCCACATCATCACTTTTCAACCCTTTTTCTGACTGCATTTGCTATTTTTCATGCATTTCATGATTTGTTTTGAGCTAAGATGACCCTGAAATTGAAAAGCACTGCAAATGAACTCTGAAATGCTAGAAAGTTGGCATGTTATCATAATTTCCCCCACATAGCATGTGCTAAAAAGATGAGAGGGTTACGGGAAAAACTGGATGCACTTCGTGTACAAACTAGACAATCTCCTTCGAAGTATCACGGTTTCGGACGAAAACTCGTCTATTACAAAGGGATTTCAATTTTTAAAACATATTTTAACTCAAGACTTTTTCTACATTCAGTATGCACCATTGAAAGCCACATTATCATATTTCAACCCTTTTCTTACTTCATTTGCTATTTTTCATGCATTTCATGATTTATTTTGAGCTAAAATGACCTTGAAATTGAAAAGCGCTGCAAATGAACTCTGAAATGGTTGAAAGTTGGCATGGTATCATAATTTCACCCACATAGCATGTGCTAAAATGTTGCGAGGGTTACGGGAAAAACTGGATGCACTTCGAGTACAACCTGGACAATCTCTTTCTTAGTATCAGGGTTTTGGACGCGTCTATTACAAAGGGATTTCATTTTTTTAAACATATTTTAACTCAAGACTTTTTCTGCATTCAATATGCACCATTCAAAGCTACATCATCACTTTTCAACCCTTTTCTAACTTCGGTTGCTATTTTTCATGCATTTCATGATTTATTTTGAGCTAAAATGACCCTGAAATTGAAAAGCACTGCAAATGAACTCTGAAATGGTTGAAAGTTGGCATGGTATCATAATTTCATCCACATAGCATGTGCTAAAAAGTTGAGAGGGTTACGGAAAAACTGGATGCACTTCGTGTACAAACTGGACAACCTCTTTCGAAGTATGATGGTTTTGGACGAAAACTCATCTATTACAAAGGGATTTCAATTTTTAAACATATTTTAACTCAAGACTTTTTCTGCATTCAATATGCACCATTCAAAGCCACATCATCACTTTTCAACCCTTTTCTGACTTCATTTGCTATTTTTCATTCATTTCATGATTTGTTTTGAGCTAAAATGACCCTGAAATTGAAAAGCACTTCAAATGAACTCTAAAATGGTTGAAAGTTGGAATGGTATAATAATTTCACACACATAGCATGTGCTAAAAAGTTGAGAGGGTTACGAGTAAAGATGGTTGAACTTCGTGTACAAACTGGACAATCTCTTTCGAAGTATCAGGGTTTCGGACGAAAACTCGTCTATTACAAAGGGATTCCATTTTTAAACATATTTTACCTCAAGACTTTTCTGCATTCAATATGCACCATTCAAAGCTACATCATCACGTTTCAACCCTTTTCTGACTTCATTTGCTATTTTTCATGCATTTCATGATTTATTTTGAGTTAAATGACCCTGAAATTGAAAAGCGCTGCAAATGAACTCTGAAATGGTTGAAAGTTGACATGCTATAATAATTTCACACACATAGCATGTGCTAAAAACTTGAGAGGGTTACGGGAAAAACTGGATGCACTTCGTGTACAAACTGGACAATCTCTTTCGAAGTATAAGGTTTTTGGACGCGTCTATTGCAAAGGGATTTCATTTTTTAAAACATATTTTAACTCAAGACTTTTTCTACATTCAATATGCACCATTCAAAGCCACATCATCACTTTTCAACCCTTTTCTGACTTCATTTGCTATTTTTCATGCATTTCATGATTTATTTTGAGGTAAAATGACCCTGAAATTGAAAAGCGCTGCAAATGAACTCTGAAATAGATGAAAGTTGGAATGGTATAATAATTTCACACACATAGCATGTGCTAAAAAGTTGAGAGGGTTACGAGAAAAGCTAGATGCACTTCGTGTACAAACTGGACAATCTCTTTCGAAGTATCAGGGTTTCGGACGAAAACTCGTCTATCACAAAGGGATTCCATTTTTTAAACATATTTTAACTCAAGATTTTTCTGCATTCAATATGCACCATTCAAAGCCACATCATCACGTTTATTCCCTTTTCTGACTTCATTTGCTATTTTTCATGCATTTCATGATTTATTTTGAGCTAAAATGAACCTGAAATTGAAAAGCACTGCAAATGAACTCTGAAATGGTTGAAAGTTGGCATGGTATCATAATTTCACCGACATAGCATGTGCTAAAAATTTGAGAGGGTTACGGGAAAAACTGGATGCACTTCGTGTACAAACTGGACAATCTCCTTCGAAGTATCAGCGTTTCGGACGAAAACTCATCTATTACAAAGGGATTTCATTTTTTTAAACATATTTTAACTCAAGACTTTTTCTGCATTCAATATGCACCATTCAAAGCTACATCATCACGTTTCAACCCTTTTCTGACTTCATTATCTATTTTTCATGCATTTAATGATTTATTTTGAGCTAAAATGACCCTGAAATTGAAAAGCGATGCAAATGAACTCTGAAATGGTTGCAAGTTGGAATGGTATAATAATTTCACACACATAGCATGTGCTAAAAAGTTGAGAGGGTTACGAGAAAAGCTGGATGCACTACGTGTACAAACTGGACAATCTCTTTCGAAGTATCAGGGTTTCGGACGAAAACTCGTCTATTATAAAGGGATTCCATTTTTTAACATATTTTAACTCAAGACTTTTTCTGCATTCAATATGGACCATTCAAAGCCACATCATCATGTTTCAACCCTTTTCTGACTTCATTTGCTATTTTTCATGCATTTCATGATTTATTTTGAGCTAAAATGACCCTGAAATTGAAAAGCACTGCAAATGAACTCTGAAATAGTTGAAAGTTGGCATGGTATCATAATTTCACCCACATAGCATCTGCTAAAAAGTTGAGAGGGTTACGGGAAAAACTGGATGCACTTCGTGTACAAACTGGACAATCTCTTTCGAAGTATCAGGGTTTCGGACGAAAACTCGTCTATTACAAAGGGATTACATTTTTTAAACATATTTTAACTCAAGACTTTTTCTGCATTCAATATGCACCATTCAAAGCCACATCATCACTTTTCAACCCTTTCCTGACTTCATTTGCTATTTTTCATGCATTTCATGATTTATTTTGAGCTAAAATGACCCTGAAATTGAAAAGCGCTGCAAATGAACTCTGAAATGGTTGAAAGTTGACATGCTATAATAATTTCACACACATAGCATGTGCTAAAAAGTTGTGAGGGTTACGGGAAAAACTGGATGCACTTCGTATACAAACTGGACAATCTCTTTCGAAGTATAAGGGTTTTGGACGCGTCTATTACAAAGGGATTTCATTTTTTAAACATATTTTAACTCAAGACTTTTTCTGCATTCAATATACACCATTCAAAGCCACATCATCACTTTTCAACCCTTTTTCTGACTGCATTTGCTATTTTTCATGCATTTCATGATTTGTTTTGAGCTAAGATGACCCTGAAATTGAAAAGCACTGCAAATGAACTCTGAAATGCTAGAAAGTTGGCATGTTATCATAATTTCCCCCACATAGCATGTGCTAAAAAGATGAGAGGGTTACGGGAAAAACTGGATGCACTTCGTGTACAAACTGGACAATCTCCTTCGAAGTATCACGGTTTCGGACGAAAACTCGTCTATTACAAAGGGATTTCAATTTTTAAAACATATTTTAACTCAAGACTTTTTGTACATTCAGTATGCACCATTGAAAGCCACATTATCATATTTCAACCCTTTTCTTACTTCATTTGCTATTTTTCATGCATTTCATGATTTATTTTGAGCTAAAATGACCTTGAAATTGAAAAGCGCTGCAAATGAACTCTGAAATGGTTGAAAGTTGGCATGGTATCATAATTTCACCCACATAGCATGTGCTAAAATGTTGCGAGGGTTACGGGAAAAACTGGATGCACTTCGTGTACAACCTGGACAATCTCTTTCTTAGTATCAGGGTTTTGGACGCGTCTATTACAAAGGGATTTCATTTTTTAAACATATTTTAACTCAAGACTTTTTCTGCATTCAATATGCACCATTCAAAGCTACATCATCACTTTTCAACCCTTTTCTGACTTCGGTTGCTATTTTTCATGCATTTCATGATTTATTTTGAGCTAAAATGACCCTGAAATTGAAAAGCACTGCAAATGAACTCTGAAATGGTTGAAAGTTGGCATGGTATCATAATTTCATCCACATAGCATGTGCTAAAAAGTTGAGAGGGTTACGGAAAAACTGGATGCACTTCGTGTACAAACTGGACAATCTCTTTCGAAGTATGATGGTTTTGGACGAAAACTCGTCTATTACAAAGGGATTTCAATTTTTAAACATATTTTAACTCAAAACTTTTTCTGCATTCAATATGCACCATTCAAAGCCACATCATCACTTTTCAACCCTTTTCTGACTTCATTTGCTATTTTTCATGCATTTCATGATTTGTTTTGAGCTAAAATGACCCTAAAATTGAAAAGCACTTCAAATGAACTCTGAAATGGTTGAAAGTTGGCATGGTATCATAATTTCACCCACATAGCATGTGCTAAAAAGTTGAGAGGGTTACGGGAAAAACTGGATGCACTTCGTGTACAAACTGGACAATCTCTTTCGAAGTATAAGGGTTTCGGACGAAAACTCATCTATTACAAAGGGATTTCATTTTTTTAAACATATTTTAACTCAAGACTTTTTCTGCATTCAATATGCACCATTCAAAGCTACATCATCACGTTTCAACCCTTTTCTGACTTCATTTGCTATTTTTCATGCATTTCATGATTTATTTTGAGCTAAAATGACCCTGAAATTGAAAAGCGCTGCAAATGAACTCTGAAATGGTTGAAAGTTGACATGCTATAATAATTTCACACACATAGCATGTGCTAAAAAGTTGAGAGGGTTACGGGAAAGCTGGATGCACTTCGTGTACAAACTTGACAATCTCTTTCGAAGTATAAGGGTTTTGGACGCGTCTATTACGAAGGGATTTCATTTTTTAAAACATATTTTAACTCAAGACTTTTTCTGCATTCAATATGCACCATTCAAAGCCACATCATCACTTTTCAACCCTTTTTTGACTTCATTTGCTATTTTTCATGCATTTCATGATTTATTTTGAGCTAAAATGATTCTGAAATTGAAAAGCGCTGCAAATGAACTCTGAAATGGTTGACAGTTGGAATGGTATAATAATTTCACACACATAGCATGTGCTAAAAAGTTGAGAGGGTTACGAGAAAAGCTGGATGCACTTCGTGTACAAACTGGACAATCTCTTTCGAAGTATCAGGGTTTCGGACGAAAACTCGTCTATTACAAAGGGATTCCATTTTTTTTAATATATTTTAACTCAAGACTTTTTCTGCATTCAATATGCACCATTCAAAGCCACATCATCACGTTTCAACCCTTTTCTGACTTCATTTGCTATTTTTCATGCATTTCATGATTTATTTTGAGCTAAAATGACCCTGAAATTGAAAAGCACTGCAAATGAACTCTAAAATGGTTGCAAGTTGGCATGGTATCATAATTTGACCCACATAGCATGTGCTAAAAAGTTGAGAGGGTTACGGGAAAAACTGGACGCACTTCGTGTACAAACTGGACAATCTCTTTCGAAGTATCAGGGTTTCGGACGAAAACTCATCTATTACAAAGGGATTTCATTTTTTTAAACATATTTTAACTCAAGACTTTTTCTGCATTCAATATGCACCATTCAAAGCTACATCATCACGTTTCAACCCTTTTCTGACTTCATTTGCTATTTTTCATGCATTTCATGATTTATTTTGAGCTAAAATGACCCTGAAATTGAAAAGCACTGCAAATGAACTCTGAAATGGTTGAAAGTTGGCATGGTATCATAATTTCACCCACATAGCATGTGCTAATGTATCAAAAACCATTACAGAATTTCATGAATAGAGAAGTGACCAAATTAATACAAGTTCATCATCGGATTAAAACCAAAGTACAGTAGTGATCAAATGTTATTACTGAAAAAATAAATACATAAAGTTCATACATAGTTCTCATAGAACAACATACAGCTCTCTAGAGCATCTAATTAAAACATAAATTGAAACTAACATACAACTATGTAAAACATTTAAATACAACAACAAATGCGATCATAATCGCAACTAAGGTAACAATTGATCCAACAGCATAATGATACCAAGCCTCATTATCAATGGCATATTTTCTTATCTTTCTAATCTTCAAGCGCATTGCATCCATCTTGATCTTGTGGTGATCGACGATATCGACAACATGCAACTCCAATTTCATCTTCTCCTCCTCAATTCTTTTCAATTTTTCTTTCAAATACTCGTTTTCTTTTTCAACTAAATTTAACCTCTTGACAAGAGGGTCGGTTGGAATTTCCGGTTCACATACCTCCTAGATAAACACATATATGTCACGTTGGTCGGCATAATTGTCATAAACACTAAATGAAACAAATAGTTATAAAAGATAATATACCACATCCGAATCATAGACCGGACGAGGGCCAACGTGGGCGGATACCATAACCATGGCACTATATAATAACGAACAATAATAAAAGTAAGAAATTTATACAAGTATCTATGTAAATCATACAAGTAAGAACTTTTTTCTTTTAAAAAGAAGATAAAAACAAGAGGCTCACCACGGTGGTGCCGGCGACGAGATCGGCGCGGGCGATCGATGACGGTGAGGACGGGGACGGGACGTGACGGACCGCCAAACCTAGACAAATCTTGGGGAAAATGGAGCTTGGAGGTCGAGCTTGGAGAGGAGAAAGCTTAAGCGTGGCTCTGGCATTTCATCGAACACCTCGCGTGCATAGGAGGTGAGAGCAGAGCAGCACACACCTCCCACGCGCCGGCCGACCAAAAAACAGAGGAGTGAGCGGGCAGGGGCAAACATATATATAGGCATATCTTTAGTCCCGGTTTGTGGCTAGAACCGGGATAGAATACTGCCCTGTAGTCCCGGTTCCAGCCACCAACCGGGACTAAAGGGGCTGGGCCAGGCGCGAGGCCCTTTAGTCCCGGTTCGTGTCTGGAACCGGGACTAAAGGGGTCAGACGAACCGGCACTGGTTCCTGCTGAGGCCTGGTTGGCGCCCTGGCCTCATGAACCGGGACTGATGCACCCATTAGTCCCGGTTCGTAACACGACCGGGACTAATGCAATATTCTGGTCCGTATCAAAGCCCTGTTTTCTACTAGTGTTTTATAACTCTAGTGAAAAAATTGCATAAGATTAAACATATATAAGCTGGACCAACTTCAAAGATTGGGTGATAACCTACAATTGTTGTACATGTCTGCCGAATAGCTGATTCATTGCTTTACTATCGGGAAATAAATCAACCGTTAAGTTGAGCAGATTCTTTTTTGTCAAATCTCTTATAAAAAACTTAAAAAAGACATAAGATTATGCATCCCACTCGTGCTTAGTCCAACTTTACCTACATCCACCCTTCGTCTTCAGGTTTTCATTTTTTACCTTTCATCTCTGGGGGGGTTCGTCGTTTTCCCTAAAAGCTACATCAGCTGCCCCACCTTTTATTAACTTAACAATAAAATTATGTATTCTTTGGCAAGTCAATAAGTATTTATCCAATAAGTATTCAGCAAATAAAATCTATTTTTGTGCACAACTACAATAATGTGGGCAGATAAATCATGAGATAATGTACTAGAATATTTATACCTCTGTTGCAACACATATGCAATTATTAGTCAAGTTTTTTTTTGAGGGCTCTAGTACCCATTCAAGTAGGAACTTGGACTGCAATTTCATATTTGTCGCATATAGCGGTAAACTGACGATGCTTCACACAGGGGCAAGCGGCCGCGCGACGCAATGGGCCGGCCATTTGTGTAGATAGCGTAGGTACTACCCTACATGTTTTGGGGGCCTTCTATAATGTTTCTTACACCATTTTTGTTCATTTACAGGTTTTTTGGTTTCTTTTTACTTTTTCCTTTTTCCTTTTCCTTTTCAAGTTTATTTATCATTTAAAATTTCAGAAAATTCAAAAATATTTGTGTTTCCAAATTTTATTCATAATTAAAAAAAAATATTTTCTAAAAAATGACCGGTCTTTGAGAAAAAACTTGATTTTATAAAAAATAATCAGAATGTCGAAAAATGTTCCTGATTTAAATTTTTTTCTCACAAGCTAAAAATTTTGTTTTTAAATGTTTTTAGGAAATTACAAAAAATGTTAGCACTTTTCATCAATTCTTCAGAATTTCACAAATGTTCCCATTATCAAATTTTGTTGACAAATTTTAAGAATCACATTTTTTAGAAAATGTTCAATTATTTTTAAGAATGTTTGTGGCTAGCGACGAGCACTCACGAGTGGGAGGTGCCGGGTTCGATTGCTCACATGAGCATTCTCTTTTCGGTGATTTTTTCACTGTTTCTGTGCGACAATGGGCCGCCCCGGTCAGGGGGTGGGGGGGGGGGGGGGGGGGGATCCCTGTGCGGCGCGCGTCAATCCAACGCAAACAGCGGCGTGTAGGGAATCCCACTTGGGCATGCGGGTGGAATAAGTCAACCTGGGCAAGTAGTTAAATTTTCATAAGAAACAAACCCCAATAGTATTTTTCAGCCTACCCCATAGATGGTAGGCACACGTACAGTCAGTCCCATCATGCCACCAACATTATGTACTTTGTCTAAAAAAACTACATAATGACAATGTACTGATCTCTCATTCATATGGTTCGAGTGCAACACTTGGAGCCAGGGTTTATCGGTCACCTGCTGACGCAGTTGGAATACCATTCGTGTGGAAAAAACGACCTATTTTGCTGCCCAATTTGCTCCCCATTTTTTTCATGTGAACACAATTTAGGCACGGCACGATCTTGGATCTGCATGGTTGGCACTCCGTCGGTGACCCAGGGCCGCAGTAACTTTCGCACCCTACCGCGGCAATGTAGGGAGAGCACGTCGTCTGGCACCGTGAATCACAATCTCTGCACAATATCATGGGTACCAGCTTGTATGCTGTGGATGATAGCGCCAGCATGGCGAAGACGGTCGTCCTAAAAGTGGATGTATCTGAAAGAGCGGCGTTTTATAAGAGGGGCTTGAATGAGCTCGTTTTTGAAATAAATCAAAATATGTTTAAAAGTTTCAAAAAATATCAAATCTTTTCTAATTAATGCATATACATCTTCTCTAAGTATTGTAAAGTTCTATTCCAGAGGTTTTTTTTTTCTACTCCATCCGTTTTTAAATATAAGATTTTTTTAGAAATTTCGTTAGAAACTGATATATAGACGTATTTTAAAGTCTAGTTTCATTCATTTTACTTTGTATGTAGTTCGTATTGAAACCTCTAAGATATCTTATATTTAGAAACGGAGGGAGTACTAAAAGCTTCACGGTATCTAGGGGAGGGAGTATTACATGATATGATTACTTGCAGGCTACACATAGAAAGACAAAAGTCCTGTCCAAAGATTGTGTGTATAGTTCTTTTCATGTACACCCTCCGTCCCAAAATAAGTGTCGCTGTTTTAGTATTTTTTTTACTAATTTAGTATTAAATTTGCGACATTTATTTTGGGATGGAGGGAGCATGTATTTGACTTTTTTTGTGTATACTTCATAAAGGAACATATATGTTCGTCAAATTTAGTACAAATAGATATTTTCTGAGGTGTAGAAAATGTATTTTCGATGAAAAACAAATAGGGGCTCCCTGAAGCTCGACCACCGAATGCACTTTTCGGTGCATCTGAAGCCATTGCTGGAGATTAAGATGCAACTCTTAATTGGTGCAGCGGCCGGTGGAGCGGCTGATGGTATACAGAGTAATACATCCATAGATCAGCAGGCGCACGTGCAATGACCATCTGCTACTGCATGAACCGAGATCTTCTTATTCGTGTACAACGACAACACTTGGGCCTACAATTGATTCATCAGCCGCTGACGCAGTTAGCCTTGCGGTCGCCGTTGCAGGCATCGGTGCACCGCGTGCGGGCACTGTCCTGGCATTCATGGCATGATTTGACCGCGTAGTAGGAGTAGACGCACTTGTCCTTACATGTGCGCCGGGCACCCTCGTCGCAGGCTCGGCTGCATGAGCCGGCGCAGTCGCACTGGCCAACGCAGTTCCTGGCGCAGCCCTCGTTGCAGCTGGCAGGGCAGGACTGGAGGATCTCGGACATGCAGGGCTCGCAGTCCGGCGTCGCGCCGCTGCAGGCATTTCCGCATCCCGCCGCGGCAACGTAGGCATCGCACATCGACGGCGACTGACACCGCGAGTCACAATCCTGGCACGGTATTGCAGACGCCGGAGCCGGAGCCGGGGCCGGAGCCGGAGCTTGAGCCTTCCGACATGCCAAGGATGGCAGGACCAGCACGGCCAAGACGGCGGTGAACACGAAGATCGCCCTAGAAGCATATGCACCCTCAGAAGCCATTGCTGGAGCTAAGAGATTAGACGCAATTCTTAGTTGGTACAAGTACGACGAAGAGGACGATGCTATTAATAGGCACGTCACGTCACGCCACACTCTTAGAAGACCCAGCTAAGCTAGATTCGCGATGCATAGATCTCGATAGGGATTTGCTAAGATACATCTAGATGTGACTTAAGTATTGCACATCTAAATCATATACCACTGATTTTACTTAAAGATTTTGGCGGGCATTTTTTTTTCCTTTTTTCTTTTGTTTTTTACATTGATTGAGTCATTTAGATGTGCAATACTTAAACCGCATCTAGATGTGTCCTAGACAAACCCATCTCGATATGCATCCTGATGCACCATGTTACGTACGACTTACGATGGGAGACTTGCACGTTACCATGGATCTTACAAAGTTGACACTGAGGGAATAAAGCATATACTAGTGTATTATTTTCTTGACCGGGTCCATTCTTCTCATAAATCCATTCATGTCGACCAACATATAAATGCTACTGGCATTCAAAGCAAAACAAAATACTAGTATTATTTTTTAACACAGTATAGACGCAAACCCTCATATACACGCGCATACACTCACCCATATGAACGCACACACGCACATCCTATCCCGATGAGCACCTCTGAGAAACTGAGCCGGCATATCATCTTGAAATTTATGAAGTCATCGTAGGCACCTCGTCGTCGACGGGACGTCTCCTCCCACTGAATGCACATCGCCGGAAATAATGAAATAAATCCAGAACTAAATACGAGCACCAGAATTTGAACCCTGGTGGGCTGGGGATACCACAATCCCTCTAACCATCCAACCACAGGTTGGTTCGCAAAATACTATCATTTCAACAGATGATGACAGGCTGAAATGGTATCTAAGTGAAAATAGAAAATTTTCTGTTCATTTCGTGTAAGATGCTTTAGTAGAGACGAGGACGGCTTTGATTCATAGTAGTACAAAACGGTATAATCTGGGAAAGAGTAGGAATTCAATTATTATTTTCAAATCATGTAGGAGAACTACATGTAACGTATTAAGAGAGAGTAGAACGCCAATAACGACATATTTCAATGATTATTAATAGTATTGGATTCCTAATATAATGGTAAATAGTATTGGATTTAGTTATATCTATACCTACTATTAAAAGGATGATTGCTTCTTCCCCCAGTAATTTTCGTCCTTTTCGTCCGCCGTCAAAATTTCCGTCCGTCGTCCTTGATGGCCCTACGTATGCACCCGGGTGGGCCTGGATCCACACGTTTTTTCCCTGCAATTGGGTGGACTGCTGGGCCTAGCAGCTAAAAAAATAATTCGTGTGGGTGGGGGCTCGAACTAGCGACTTCACCTCCTAACCCGATTTGTCTAAACAAAAAAACTCCTAACCCAATTGAGCACGGTATGCGTGTGCTAGAAATAGGATTCGCTACAAATTAAAATAGTCCCACCTCGCCTTTTTCATCAAATTACACCAATTTATATACAATCGGGAGTTGGCTGGAAATCAGCAAGCTGACTAGAGAATCAACAAACAGATGAATTGACTGCATAAATTATGGCGGAGGCTGTGAGCGAGTAAAAGAGGAAAATAAGACACCAAATTGGTGTGCTGCTGGCTACAAATCAGCAAACAGAGGGAGCAGAGGCTGAAAGAAAAGCACCGAAGTAAGATCCATGGCGGGCCGGCCGTTACGAGAGTGGCCGTCGGTGCTGGAGCGACGGCGGCCTCGAGCGGGCCAGAGCAAGCACCGAAGAAAGCCGGAGCGGCGTGTCTCTTCCGCGAGAGTAGCGGGAGGTCGGGATGTGAATATCGCGGAAGATAAACTGAGGAAGCACAGCGACGGGACGGGATGTGGATCTCGCGTGCTGATGGGCGCAGCGAGGCGGCTGGTCTCTTCTAGACGTGTTGGCATTTTCCATCACGGACCGATAAGTTCAGGACGTGTGAGCGTGCAGCTGTGCATATAGATGGATGTGGTTAAGACAATGGACGTGGTATACGTTTGTTCTCTGAACTGCTTTCTGTACTAATAATAATTTTACTCTGTTTATGTTCAATTTGACAATCTAAAATAATAATTTTACTCTGTTTATGTTCAATTTGACAATCTAAAATAATAATTTTACTCTGTTTATGTTCAGTAAAGTAAATACAAAATATATTGTCTCCAGACGATGTTGATCACGATCCACATGCGTGTATTATAAACCATTGATGCAAAAACGCACGCATTTACGTATCATGGCAATAGAGTTTTTAATTGATCCCAATAAAGCTATTGTTACGTGTAAAGAAACTTTTATTGTCTGATGGTAGTACAATAATTAATCTGATCAACAACGTCGTAACATTTTTCTGCCTACTAAAGTGTATCCATAAAAAACAAGACACATGTGCCGTCATTAATTAATCCAGTCATGCTTATTCGAAACTATGTAAGCGGATACCACAGTACAAAGATATTATTTAAACAAAAGAATATAGTAAAGAAAAAGAACCTACTTTAATGAACTAGCTTACTTTCTTGAACAAAGGTAATTACGGAAGTTGTTATATCCTACCACCATGATTTAAAGACATTAATAATTTTATATATGATAGCGTTAAATTTACTTAGTGATAATCATGTAAAAGAAGAACACAGGACATTACCTCTAACCGTGAATGGAGCAACAGACTATACGACAAGGACTTCACGGTCAACACACACGACCGAAGCATACATGCATGGACGTCAGACGAAGTATACCACACTTTTATTGTCTGATGTCGGTAACTCGAAATAAGTACTAAATGTAGAATATTTTTATTATGAGTATGGTAGTCTAAATATAAGGTTGTTCACCCGATTAGTTGACTAGGATTTGTGTCGCAAGTTCAAAACTAGCGCCCCAAAGAATCCTATTGTTAATTGATCCATCATTTTTGTCATCATCACACTTATCATCTACCTGTCCAACCTAATTAATGATAATTGATGTTTGCTTCGCAGCAAAGCACGCCATTTTTTTCTCTTGGTGCAACGCACGGGCATGTTTCCTAGTGGTAAATAAACTAAAAAGTAATACAATTTATCATTTTGATTATTTTTAAATTTTAAAATATTTATTGAACATAAATGACATAATATAATTGAAATGACTAAGTATTTGCCATGCATTGTTGTTTGTTGAGGTGAATTTTGCATGGGTTCATGTTTTTTTTAGAAAAGGAGGAATACCTCCGGCCTCTGCATCAAAATAATATCATTGAACAACATCATCCACATTCAGATATGACATGTGAATCTATGCATGTGCATATGAGAGCTACACAATGCGTATCCTCTCCTCCAACAATCACCAGGCACTCAAACTGGGCCATCCAGCTACACAATGCGAAAAATACATGTTTGGTTCATGTTTCATTCCAGACTATACTGGGAAGTATCCTACAATTCTACATTTAGTTATCATGAAAAATGAAGGCACGATTATAAGACTTGGATGAAAGGAAATTCACTTTGGCTCATAGGTGTATATGCACCCATTGTCTAAATACACATTTCAAAATGTAAAAAAAATCAAGAAAAAATCCCGCATGTAAATCCGGATATTATATATGCGTGCACCAAGTTTCGATGGAAAAGAGATATTTTGTGGCTTGTGTAAAAAAGACAATTTTTGATGCTTGATTATAGCTATTCACAAGGCATTTATCTTTTTTATACATACCGAAATTTTGTGTGCGAACATAGGATGTCCGGATATACACACGGGATTTTTTCTCGCAATTTTTTAACATTTTGAAATGCGTTTTTTATACATATTCCATATACACCTAGGAACCAAAACAACACTCTCTTGGATGAAATGATACTCTCCATGTGTAATGATAATAAGCAAAAGACATACTTGTGTGTGTGTGTGTGTATGTGTGTATGTTTTCCTAACGTACATCTGGATTATGAATAATGCAGATGTGGTTGAAATGGTACAAAAATTTATTCTTGCATTATGATATATAAAATATATGTTGCCAAATGCATGCATTACACGTGCAAGCTTACTAGTGAAAGAAAAGCAACAAACCACAAATAATGTTTAAATAGACCAGCAGATATAGACCATTCTTTGCTCTATCAATATAAACTACAAAAACGATACGTCATGAAAGGTAAAAGTACATGCCATGCATACGTGAACGAAATCAGCAAGCACACGTGCAGCGACCATAAACATGCACTGATCACTTGTTCGCATGATTATTCGAGTACAACATTTGATTAATTTATCAGCCGCTGATACAGTTGGCCTTGCACTCGGTGGTGCAGGCGTCGATGCACCTCGTGGCGGCACCGGCCTCGCATTTCTTGCATAATTTGACCTGCAGGTTGTAGAAGGAGTAGGGACTGCATTCGTTTCGACATGAGGTCCGCTCGGTCACATCGGTGCAGAATGTGCTGCATGAGCTGGCGCAGTCGTTGGGCGCGCAGTCATTGTTGCAGTGGGTCGTGCACCGCTGCAGGACCTCGGATTTGCAGCTCGTGCACGCCGGCGAGACCTCGACGTTGCAGGCACTTCCGCATCCTGCCGCGGCGACGTAGGCTTCGCACGTCGACCTCGCTTGACAACGGGTGTCACAGTCGTGGCACAGCGCCACGGGCGCCGGCGCCGGGGCCGGAACCAATGTTGTAGCCGGAGGTGGAGCCGGAGGCGTGTCACAGTCCCCGCACAGCATCTCGGGCGCCGGCGCCGGGGCCGAAACCAGTGCCGGAGCTGGCGCTGGAGCCTCCTCCTGGCATGCCAAGGATGGCAGTGCTAGGAGTAGCACGGCCAAAACGGCGGCGTGTACGACGGTGGTCTTGAATGCAGACGCATCTGAAGCCATTGCTTGAGCTAGGAGGTTAAGATGCGACTCTTAATTGGTGCAACTAGGATTATGGAGCGGAGGATGCTATTTATAGGCAGGTCACGGCACACGCTAAGCTGGATTCGGTATTGATCGATATTGATACAGACGACTTAGGAGGGGAGACTTGAGGCATGCAGAGTACCATGCATGTTACAAAGTTGACATTAAGGGATTAACGCGTAAGCTATTTGTCTTGACCGGGTCCATTCTTCGAATGCATCCATGCATCTCGACCCACATCTGATCGCTATTGGTATTTACAGTAAACCATGATACTGTCATTTCGACAGATGAGGATGCCAGTTTAGAAAGTGGTCGCCAAGTGAACATAGGTTGTTTTCTATGACAAACAACACAATTCAAATCGGTCGTACGTCCGGCCGAACGCTCGCGCCGATCGCTCGCACTGGCGACACAGGATCATGGGGCGCACACCACGCTCCCCCATCGCACGTGCCTCGCGTTTCATGTGTGGATCCCATCCACTCTGAGAATGGCCCGACCCAGCCTTGGACCCGGACACAGGCCGCAAGGCCAATTTGAGAGGCCATGGTTTTTTCTTTTCTTTTGAATTGACAGATTTTCTGCATTCATTAAAGGGAACGCCTAGAACTCATTTAGATGAGATATAAAATGGTCTCATTCACATGACATAAGATGACATCATCTTTTTGTTATCCCGGTCTGTTATCCCAATCCGTTTCCATTATTGTAGGCCGAGCCACAATGCTGGCGAGTTGTCTGTTGTTTTTTCTTCATAGTTCTGTATGGGCTTTTATGCTATTGGGTTCCTATATGGGCTGATGTTCGTTGTTTACTTTTCAGTTGTGTATGGCCTTTATGCCTGTTTTAGTGGTTTCTGTTGTTCTGAACGTCGCCATGTCCGGCAGCGCGTCGCTGATCGATTTTGGGTGCAAATCCTCCTATTTTTACCTAGCTGCCAGCAGATGCTCTCACACTTGGTTCATGGGAGCACTAGGTGTTACACTCGCACCACAATAGGGTAGGTCCGTCACGAAGAAACTTTTTTTTTACTTTTCCTGTTTATTACACCTCCATGCTTTAGGCACATCTCGGTGTACCTTTCGGGGAGAGGATGCAATGGTCCTGACTCCTGAGAAAGCACAAGGAAAAAAGAGAAAGCACTAGGAAAAACTGTGACACGTTGCCGAAAACTAGTAGACAGGTGGACTGTCCGGGCACTTTTCTGTTGCTACATAATACTACTTTTAGAAAAAGTATTTTTCTAATTGTCAGTTGACTAAATTTTTGTAAGGTGTATTCTAAAGTATTTTTTTAACACAAGTGCATTTTGAAGTTAAAATGCACTTTATAAAGTGTACAACTTTAGCAAAAAATAGTATAATATCTCCCACATGGATGATTTAATATCGACATATCGCATTACAAAAAGGCAAAGATATAAGTTTGGAGCCATGCCGTAGATATAGATTTAATTCTCCTAATTCATCGCATCTCAAATCAAATTAAGTGGTTGACATGGAACTAGCCCCCCTCCCCTCCAAAACCCCCTCCCGAACCCAGTTACAGTCGCATTGTGGCACATGCAGTTGCGGTCAAGTTACAACAGTTGCAGTTGCATGTCTAGTGGTTGACATGCAATCCCCCCACCCCACCCCCAACAAGTCCCCTCTCAAGCCCAGTTGCAGTCGCATTGTGACACATGCAATTCCGAGTTGGGTTACAACACTTGTTGTTGCATGTGCAACCGCCCCGAAAAACTCCCCTCTTTAACCCAGTTTCAATCGCATTGTGGCACGTGCAATTGCGGTTGGGTTACAACACTTGCAGTTGCACGTATAACCGCCATCCCGAACCCAGTTACAGTCGCATTGTTGCACATGCAGTTGCGGTCGGATTAGAATGGTAGCAGTTGCATGTCTATTGGTTGACATGCAACTCCCTCCACCCCCCCGACAACCTCGACAAACTCCCCTCTTGAACCCAGTTGCAGTCGCATTGTGGCACATGCAATTGCGGTTGGGTTATAACACTTGAAGTTGCATGTACAACCACCCTCTCGTACCTAGTTGCAGTCACATTATGGCGCATGCAGCTGCGGTCGGATTAGAATGGTTGTAGTTGCATGCCTATTGGTTGACATGCAACTCCGTCCACCCCCCGACAACCCCGACAAACTCCTCTCAACAACTCCCCTATCGAACCCAATTTCAGTAGCATTGTGGCGCATCACATGCAGCTGCGGTCGGATTAGAATGGTTGCAGTTGCATGTCTATTGGTTGACATGCAACTCCCTCCACCCCTAGACAACCCCGATAAACTTCTCTCAACAACTCCCCTCTCGAACCCAGTCGCAGTCGCATTGTAGCACGTGCAATTGCGGTTGGATTACAACACTTGCAGTTGCATGTAGAACCGCCCTCTCGTACACAGTTGGAGTCGCATTTTGGCGCATGCAGTGGCGGTCGGGTTACAATGGTTGCAGTTGCATGTCTATTGGTTGACATGCAACTCCGTCCACACCCCCAACCCCGACAAACTCCCCTCGACAACTCCCCTCTCGAACCCAGTTGAAGTCGCATCGTGGCACATGCAATTGTTGTTGGGTTACAACACTTGTAGTTGCATGTACAGCCGCCATCTCGTATCTAGTTACAGACGCAGTGTGGTGCATGCAATTGTCGTCGGGTTACAATGGTTGCGGTTGCATGTGTATTAGTTGTACATGCAACTGAGACCCCACAAAAAACTTCCAGTCATGACCCTCTATAAAAATTGTAGTTGCGACCGGATTTAAAAAAATGTTGTTGCCACTTTATTTGAAACTTGTAATTGTGACCCCCTTAAAATGAACAATGAAAATGAAAAAAATATTCATCTAGTTATACATTTAAAATTAACTAAATCTCATCCAAAATAGAATTAGTCATGAAGTGTTTACATATAAGAATGAAGAAAAAAAGTAAAAATATAGGTGAAAAAGAAAAAGGAAACCAAATGATAAGAACAACAACAAAAAACGCAGCCAAAAAGGAAGAAAAGATGAGTGATGGGAATGAAGAATTGAAGGGTCCCGTTCCCTGTATTAACCTGAGGTGATGTATAGGAGCCCCGTGCAAACATTTAAAAAGCTGACAAAAAAAAGACACGAGTGTGGGCTATGGTATATGCGAGTGGATGTGAGCTTCGCTGCGAGCTTGGACAAACGCCAACGAACGAAACAACAGGCTGCGCGCGTCGCTGTTTGACCCGTTGACGTAAAAAAGAAAAAACCATACGAATCACAACGCATTTAGATCAAACGGCCATGGATGTGAATGAGCGGGAGGCTGGACAAGAAAATAACGGGCCGCGAGCGGGACAACAGATGGGCCACGCGTCGCTAAGCACCTCTCCACGTGGACAAAAACACGAATCGCGGCGTGGCTCGATCCAACGGCTAGAAAAGTGAATGAGACCAATCTATTTCTCATTCGACTGAGTTTTAGCAAAACCGTTCATTGAAAAGGAAAGAATTGTCCGATTAATAAAAAAAAACCGGGCTAAAACCAGATACAAAGGGCTTAAAGCCTCACAGGACATACTGGGACATGCCCCCACTCCCAAACAATCCGAACACATTGGGCCAAGCCCACACTCGTCGACGACCACGGATTGACTCATACAAAGAATAGTCATTGGTCTGGTTGGTCCGATGGGTATTTTTGATTAAGCCAAATTCTTGCTTTACATTGCTTTGTGGATAAACGAAAAGTTAAAATTAGACACGATTTATTTAAATTCAACTACTGTAATAATTAAGATTTTTAATACATGATTAATAGAAAACCAAGCCGTCTGCTTGTAGTTTTGTAAGGCGCGCATCTTGCCGAAACATATCAAGGCAATTTTTGTTATTCATATACATGAGTGTTCATCAAAAATTATACGACAGACTGCGTCGCAAAATCGGCTCCTAAGACAACGCCGACGCGACAGAGATTGTAGCTGCTACGAGATATGAGACGATAAGGTGGACTGACCCGGCTGGCCCAGCGGGTCAGCCGGTGCCGGCTCTGTTGACCCAAATCTCTTTGAAGACCAACCCACATGACCCATTGACCTCGAATTTTTGGGCCAGGTCAGCGACCCGTCGGGCCGACTCGGCCCATTCCCATCCTAACCATCCGCCATCTTATCTCCTTTCTCGTGCTGTCACAACCACTTGTTTCCATCACCCATCTATTATATGTCTAACTCTTGAGTGTGAGCCATCGCGGCTTCCTCCCCGTCTGTCACCATGGGCGAGCTTCCCATCTATGTGATGTCGGAGACACTCCCCCATCGCCTACCTTCTCCCCATTAGCCTCACTCTCCCCTCCCCTTCTGCCCGCGTAGGGGTGCTAAGGCGGCGACAACATTGCTATGATATGGAGGCCGCTATGCTCATAAACACTTCAACTGGGGAAGCCACAGGAGTTGCTGGTGTGCTGGCTACCACCTGCACCCGGAGCTAGGACCGACACCGTGGGGTGCTGCAACCATCGGTGTGTGGACTTGGGACCGACACCATTAGATGTTGCAATCGGTAGCATGCGAAACTGGGACCGACGCGAGGTGCTGCGACCGATTAGCACGGATGATGCAACCGTCAGTGTGTGGTAATGGGACCAACCCTGCTAGATCCTACGACCAACAACTGAGGTTCTGTAATCGATGGTGGAGGATGATGTGACTAGCTACCATAGATACTGCAACCATCAATGCACGAGAGATGGGACCGACACCGCCGGATGGTACAACCAACAACTGGGGATGCTACATGATGGCTCTATATGTTACACATTTTATAGCTCATTTGTTACATGTTCTCTTTATATATCATGTCCATTGAACCAAATAGTTGTCCATTATGCATGATTGCCGGTTTTGGTAATATCATTGTGAGCATTGCACATTTAGTGTTTTATTAGTTTTCTTTGTTTTCTTGTGTCTACGGATGATTTGGAGCAACCTAGAACCAAGCATGATGAAAGAATCAAGGATGAGTTTGATACGGAGTCACCGAGGGGACAGACTTAGCCATTTTAGAGGCCGGAAAAAGTGATTTTTGCAAAATACTCTAAATGAAGATCCAAGACAACGAATGGATCGACACCATTCATACGAATCCAACGAGCACAAGAACGTAAAATTCCGAGTCATATGAATATTTGGCGGTCGTTTTATCGGAGGAGGGCAGATTGAAAGATGACGTTCCGAACGACCGCGCGTGGCCGTTTCGGCGGTCGTTTGACATGCAAACAACTCCGAAAGTTGACCTTCCAGCCGGAATTCTTCACCGATTTTATCCCCGTGCGATCTCACGGGATCCTTGGCTCGTAAGAAGAGATTGGGAGAGGATTTGTATCAGCTTGAGCCCTTGGAAGAAGCCCTTCAAGAGAGGAGGCTAGGGAAGCTCCATATATACACCTCCTCAACCCTAGCCACCGTGATCTCGTTCCATCACATCTCATTCATCCACAACCCATCTCCATTGCTGCTCCACACCTGAGAAGAAGGGACAACAACCAAGGGAAGAAGGAGGAGGCTCCACCACCATGAGCATCGGCCTTCGGGCCGGTACCCTCGCGCTGACGTCGCCACCATCGGTGGCGCCCCCATCTCCATCACCACCTATGCAGCCACCATCATCATCTTCATCACCATCGCGATGCCACCATCACCACCACGCCTTCTCCCTTCACCGGCTAGATGCCGGCTTGTAACTTGTCCCTACCTTCATGCATATGCTTGAGTAATTGTACTAGTTATTGTTGATATGGTTGAACCCTATATTTCTTGGTATGATCCGATATTACCTGTTCATGATTCGATTTAGTATTCTCACGAGTGTTGGGAGGAGTCCTTGCTCGCACTATTATCATGATTGACCGTAGAGGAGCTACTTTCCTTGTGAAGGCTGGCGCGTTGCGGTAATTAGAGGTGACAGTAAAAGCCTTTGATTCCTCGCCATCACAACTGATAGGGAGTAACGGAGAATCCTTAGAGAGGACGCGTCCACGGGTTAACCCTTCATTATCATAAGTTGTAACGCTATGGTGGAGACTATGATGATGGAGTGTGTGGCACGAAGTCTACTTCGAGTAGAACGTGTTCTGTACCCGGCTCCGCCCACTTATGCATTTGACCAGTTACTGGAGGATACGATAGTTTGTATGCGGTAGTGATTCTAGAACCTCCGAGAACGCTTTATTACTCAAGCACCTTCACCACTAACTTAGCATCTTTTATTTGCTGTTTTTACCCTCTTGTTAGTAGTTGAGTTGATTACCCATTTATTCTAGTTTTCCTAGCAACGATAGAATAGACTATTTCCATACTCCGGTTTGGGTGCGTATGTGGCTGCATGAATGTGACAACGTAGTTGCGGGGTTTGTGGTGCCTTCCTATAAGCTCCCTGTGGGTTGGACACTCTACTTATCACAACGAAAGTGCTATAACAGTCTTGTGCAATTGCAGGACATCACTACACCCGGCGGTGGAGGACCAGAGATGGTGAATGTTGCAATGGAAACACAATGCTGCAAGACGAGGAACCGAAGTGGCAGTGCTGCTACTGACGATGGAGGTTTTTGTTGGGACCGACAACGAGGGATGCTCCGGTGTTGCAATGACCATGACTAGTGGTGCGACGGTTACGTCCTCGTGTGCGCCAAGAGGCATCTGGTCATGGCGCAGTGCATCGATGATTCGAGGTCATGGTGGTTGTAGGATCACTAGAAGAGTGTCTAGAGGGGGGGGGTGAATAGACTACTAGCAGTAATTTAAAACCTAACATTTTCCCAAGTTAATTGGTTGGCAGATTTTAACACTTATAGCAAGTCTAGCACACCCTACACATGCATGTCAACAAGTATGACAGCGGAAAGTAAATACATTGCACATGAAGTAAAGAGTTGAGATAGGGAGATCAAACGCATGAGGGACACGAAGATTTTTCTCGTGGTTTCGATAGGTGGTGCTATCGTACGTCCATGTTTATGGAGTCTTCAACCCACGGAGGGTAACGGTCGCGAGAGTCCACGGAGGGCTCCACCCAAAAGGGTCCACGAAGTAGCAACCTTGACTATTCCATAACGGCTTCTGTCCACGAAGGACTAGCCTCACTATGGGTAGATCTTCACGAAGTAGGCGATCTCCTTGCCCATACAAACTTCTTGGTTCAACTCCACAACACGAAGTAGGAGGCTCCCAAGCGACACCTAACCAATCTAGGAGGCACCACCCTCCAAAAGGTAATAGGCTCGGCAATGTCGATGAACTCCTTGCTCTTGTGCTTCAAGATGATAGACTCCTCAACACACAATCACTCTCTCACAGATTTGGCTTGGTAGAAGAGATTGATTTGGTGGAAAGCAACTTGGGGAGGCTAGAGATCAAGATTCATATGGTAGGAATGGAATAGCTTGATCTCAACACATGAGTAGGTGGCTCTCTCTCAGAAAATTGGATGGGGCAAGTATGGAATAGTTCTGAGTGCTTCTCATTCGAGTGGGTGGTGGTGAAGGGGTATATATAGGCATCCCCAAAAATCCAACCATTACACCTAAAGTGACCAACTCGGTGACACCGATATGTGAATCTCGGTGGTACCGAAGTGACCAAAAGGTGACAACTTTTGAATTTCGGTGAGACCGGTATATAATTCTCGGTGGTACCGATTAGGTGACCAACAGTCAGATTGCGCAATCTCGGTGACGCCGATCCAACAATACCGATTTTGTGAATCGAGGTAACAGAAAGTTGGCAACCCAAACTCGGTGGCACCGAAGTGGAATCAGTTGCACCGATGTGCTAGGGTTTGGCATGGGTCTGTCTGAGTTTGGGAATCGGTGGCACCGAGTGGGGAATGTTGGTTGCACCGATTTTGGATATATGACTTTGGACAGACTTTTGTGGGAGAGCTTGTGGGTGTTTTTGGTGACTATCTCTTGTGCACGTGTAGCATCTTGTTCACCAACAGTACCTTACCCCCTTTTAATAGTATTGGCTTTCCTATGGACTCAAAGTGATTTCTCACAAAGTAAAATGTAGAGTCCTCTTGCTTGAAGCTTTGCCAATCCATTTCCTTGCATCTTGGGGTAATTCCACAATCCTTTTGCCAACCCTCTTTGTGGACTTTATCTGAAATACACTAGGTAAAAGTATTAGTCCAAGAGACAATGTATGTTGTCATGAATTATCAAAACCACCAAGGGAGCATGTTGTGCTTTCAATCTCCCCCTTTTTGGTAATTGATGACAACATACAATCAAAGCTTCAAATAAATATATGCATGGGTATAATGAAGACTTTGAAAGACACATGACTTAGATTAGCTCCCCCTAAATTTGAGCAATCCCTTTAAAGGATAGTTGCTTTGGAATGCATGGACACACATATAGTAGAAGGGATATAATGAGTCATGTGTATCTTGGTTATATGCATCAAATATATATGAATGAGATGTATCCTTGTTCAAGACATCACTCTTGCAAACAATATGTGCAAGAAGCAAGAGATCATCTTGATCAAGGATATGATGCATATACTTACCTTGAGTTCTTGAGCATTCTAGTAGTAGAAACACACTTGAGAAAATAATGTTAGAAAACACAAGAGTATTCTACCAATCACAAAGCAATAGAGCTCAATAGTACCAAGATATGGAGAACATATAGAAGATAGTATTCCTTAAGATTTATATGTCTCCAAGAACATTTAGAACTTTCTCCCCTTAGATATGAAAATAGTAGATCATCCTCTCCCCCTGAATCTTAGCATGTAGATATTGGGATTGGATAGGGTGAGAAAAGTCTAACATGAGTAGTCAAATGAAATAAACATATTTTTTCTTCAAACATATTTTTCTCCCCCTACTATGGTATTCTCCCCTTGTCTATATAAGTGTAATTTGATATTCACCTCTCCTCCTTGATTATATCTCCCCCTTTGCATAAGCATGTATCTTCCCCTTTTGCTTTGAAGCTTTGGTATTTCTCCCCCTTTGGCATTAATTTCCAAAAAGGACCATACACAGGGATCATTGATTAAGAAGGGATCCTTGAGAACAAGGGTCATAGAGTGTAGGGATCATGGGAATGAAAACTATAGAGAGTATAAAATTAAGGGAATCATGGAAATCAATTTCTCTCCCTTTGGCTGATCTGAGAGCTTGTAAGACTTCTCGTCCTTTGAGTTAGGGATCCTTGAATTGATTTCTCCCCCAATTTTTTTTAAGAAGGGATCATCGAAGGAATGAAAATATCACAATAGGATCACTAAGGAAACAATGATTCACTAACATGAACACAGACTGGAAAAGACATAAAATCGGTGGCTCCGAGACAAACAAGTCAGTGGTACCGAGATGTTGTTTTGCAGCTCATCTGCTAATTCGGTAGAACCGAGTTATTTGTATCGGCGGCTCCGAGGCTAAAACAGAAACTTGGCAATGTTTGAGAAACTTGCAAATAAGTTTAGAAAACTTGTAACAAAGTGTCAAAAGAAATTTTCAAAGGAAATGCAAAAGATTTTACAAAAAGATATCAGCTAGAGAAGATTTGAGTGGTTCCAAGAAATCTTGCAAATAGAGAATGAACCAAACAAAATTCGTAACTACATGATGGGCAGTGACTAGGTCACCTATATTAGAGTATATTGACTTAGGAGCCAAGCAGGAATACTTGATCATAGGTCATACTCATCGTTAAGCTCAAAATGGGGTTACCATTTTTCGATTATGCATTTATTGTTCTCATATCACTTGAGTTGCTTTAGCTCATGACTTGGAGTAAAACCTTTTCAAGGATATGAGTACATACCTTCGAGTGATGTTGATGACGTGGCTTGTAGGTGAACTTGTTGAGGATGCTCGAGGTTGATGAAGATCATCTTGAGTTGGGAGCAATCCTTCTCGTTTTAGTACACTTGTGACCTACATAGGTTAGTCATGCAAGGAAGAGCATGATATGACACGATACCAATTGTGAAGTACAAATTTGTGTCAAGGATATGTTTTTGTTGTCTTCTTCCTTCCATCATCAGGAGAGCTTGTGGATACTTGGTCATGACAAGATTGCTTATGTTTGGAGTTGATGGCAATCTTGTGGAATGAAGTTCTTCCAAGTACCTACAAAAGGTTAGTTGCAATGCAAGGGAGCATATATTTCCATGGAATAGAGTAACATGTCAAGTGTATCATGGAAGTGTCAAGTAAGCTCATGCCCTTGCATGCAATCGAGTGAGTCTAGCTCAAGTTTGAAGCATCAATGATGTTCAACTCACTCCTCAAGTGACAAAACACTTTCTCATCAAGTGGCTTAGTAAAGATATCGGCCAATTGTTTGTTGGTACGAACATGCTTGAGATCAATATCTCCTTTGGCAACATGATCACGAATGAAATGATGTCGAACTTGAATATTCTTAGTTCGAGAATGTCGCACGGGATTATGACCAATCTTAATAGCACTTTCATTATCACAAAGTAATGGAACCCTTTTAACATGGATTCCATAATCCTTAAGCGTTTGTGTCATCCATAGTAATTGTGCACAACACGATCCGGCAGCAATATACTCAGCTTTGGCGGTAGATAGAGATACCGAGTTTTGTTTCTTGGAAGACCAAGACACAAGAGATCTACCAAGAAATTGACAAGTACCCGAGGTGGATTTTCTATCAACCTTGTCACCGGCATAGTCCGAATCGGAATAGCCAACAAGGTTAAAGGAAGATCCCTTGGGATACCAAATGCCAAAGTTTGGTGTTTGTATCAAATATCTCACAATACGTTTCACGGCCAAAAGATGACACTCTTTAGGTGCAGCTTGATATCTAGCACACATGCAAACACTAAGCATAATATCGGGACGGGAGGCACATAGATATAGCAATGAACCAATCATAGATCGATAAACTCTTTGATCAACCGGTTCGTCCTCCTTGGTAAGGTCAACATGTCCACTAGTAGGCATAGGAGTTTTCATACCTTTACACTCTTGCATGTTGAACTTCTTGATCAAGTCCTTGGTATACTTGGTTTGAGAGATGAAAGTTCCTTCTCTTGTTTGCTTGATTTGCAAACCAAGAAAGAATTTCAGCTCACACATCATGGACATCTCATACTTCTCGGACATCAACCTTCCAAATCTTTCACTAAATTGTGGGTTAGTAGATCCAAACATAATATCATCCACATAGATTTGGCACACAAATAATTCACCATTAACTCTCTTAGTGAATAAGGTTGCGTCAATTTTACCAATTTCAAAACCCTTTTCAATGAGAAACCTCGTTAAGCATTTGTACCAAGCGCGTGGGGCTTGCTTAAGACCATAAAGAGCTTTACGAAGCTTGTAAACATGATTAGGTTTCTTGGGATTCACAAAACCAGGTGGTTGCTTAACATAGACTTCTTCTTCAATCTCACCATTTAAAAAGGCACTTTTAATGTCCATTTGATAAAGCGTGATATTATGATGATTAGCATAAGCAAGAAGAATGCGAATAGCTTCAAGTCTAGCGACAGGGGCATAGGTCTCACTGTAGTCCATACCTTCGACTTGCGTATATCCTTGGGCTACGAGACGTGCCTTGTTGCGTATGACTTGACCGTCTTCGTCTTGCTTGTTTCGAAACACCTATTTGGTTCCGATGATGTTGTGCTCGTCCTTGGGCTTCTCCACGAGTGTCCACACTTCGTTCCTCTCGAAGTTGTGAAGCTCTTCATGCATTGCGTTCACCCAATCCGGGTCTTCAAGAGCTTGTTCTACCTTCAAGGGTTCAATGCTAGAGATGAAAGAATAATGCTCACAAAAAGTAGCTAAGCGAGTTTTAGAGCGAGTGATTCTCCCGGTTTGTATGTCACCAAAGATTTGGTTTAGAGGATGGTTCTTGGTCACTCTTGCTCGAACTCGGGGTAGCTTAGGCTTGTTGGATGGTGGAGCTTCTTCATCATCATCATCATCTCCTTCATATTCGTTGTTGTTGAAGGTGTCGTTTCCTTGAGGTGGTGGTGAAGGAGGTTGTGGTGGATCTTCATGATGTACTTCCTCTTCTTCATCATCTTGTCGTGTACCGCTTGTGGATGCCTCCATGTCATATTGAGGTTCACCTTGTCGTGAGGTAGGGTCTTCCACTTGAGTTGACGAAGTACTTTCCTTCACCTCCACGGGACGAATCTTGCCGATGGACAAGTCTTGGATAGCTTCCGAAGGGTCCTTATCACCTACATCATTTGGCAATTGTTTGACATGCGAACCATTAGATTCATCAAACTTCACATCTACTGTCTCTTCAACTTTTCGAGTGAAGTTGTTGTAGACACGGTAAGTGTGAGAGTTCGATCCGTAACGAAGTAGGAATCCTTCATGAGATTTAGGAGCAAATTTAGTACGATGATGCTTATCAAGAATGTAGCACTTTGAGCGGAATACCCGAAAGTATCCAACTTGGGGTTTGTTACCGGTGAGTAGCTCGTATGTCGTTCTACCGAGAAGCTTGTGCAAGTAGAGTCGGTTCGTGGCATGACATGCTGTTTCCACGGCTTCTGCCCAAAAGTGTCTTGGCGTCTTGTATTCGCCAAGCATCGTTCTTGCCATCTCAATAAGAGTTTGGTTCTTTCTCTCAACAACTCCATTTTGTTGAGGCGTGTACGTAGACGAGAACTCATGTGAAACACCTTCTTCGTCAAGAAAGGTATCCACATGGGTGTTCTTGAACTCCGATCCATTATCGCTCCGAACCTTCTTGATCTTCACTTCAAATTGATTTTGCGCTTTGCGAACGAAGTTCTTAAAGATCTTTTGTACCTGTGACTTATCATCAAGAAAGAATACCCACGTAAATCTGGAAAAATCATCAACTATAACTAGACCATAGGAATTTCCACCGAGGCTCTTGTAAGCATTGGGACCAAAAAGATCCATGTGAAGTAACTCGAGTGGTCTCCTAGTAGTCATGATATTCTTTACGGGACGACTTCCACCTACTTGCTTTCCAGCTTGGAAAGCACTACAAAGTCTATCTTTGTCAAAGATAACATATTTAACACCAAGTATATGATCACCTTTGATAAGTTTGTCTAGATTACGCATGCCAACATGTCCTAGTCTTCTATGCCAAAGCCAACCTTTAGAAGATTTTGCAATAAGACAAGTACGAGGTTTAGATCTCTTAGTGAAATCGACAATGTATAGATCACCTCTACGGAAACCGGTAAAAACCATGTTATGATTATCTTGACGAAGCACTTGGCAATCTAATTTCGTGAATAGCACATTAAAACCAAAGTCGGCAAGTCTAGATACGGAAAGAAGATTGTAGCCAAGGGATTCAACAAGAATGACGTTTTGAATGGAGCTATCATGGGATATGGCCACCTTACCAAGACCAAGTACCTTACCCTTGGAGTTGTCTCCAAACGTTACGTACCTTCGCGGTCCATGGTTTGGTGTGATCTCTTCAAACATTTCTCTATCTCCGGTCATATGATCGGTGCATCCGCTATCGAGAATCCACTCTTTTCCTCCGGACATGTAATCCTTGAAGTTTGCCATGAGACTTAGATTCTTCATGATCTTCTCATGCTCTATGTCGAACAACTCATCTTCATCATAGTAGCCATGTTCCATATTATCATCATCAAGTGGGAAATCCTCGTCACAAGGAACAAGAGATTCGTTAGAGTTGTGATCATGACAATGTTCAAGATTATGAATGTGAATGGCTTCTACAATGATGTTGTTGATAGTTATGACATCTCCTTTAGCACGCATGAGGTCTCTAAGCTCAAATAGATAGTCATCAAACTTGGGATCACTAGGCATCATTTTGTGAAACACAATAGTTTTATGAAGAATTTCATCAAGATTACTCAATGAATAACTTGGATATCGTTTCTCCAAGTCATTCCATAAAGTATAAGCACATTCAAAATTCTTCATTTGATTAAGCACAATCCTATGCAATCCTCTAAAGATAAGATTAACAGTTCTAAGATTGCATAGCATATCAATTTCCTCTTCGTGTGTGGGATGTAAAGGATCAATGAGAGGTACACAGGGGTTCTTAACATACTTGCTCAAATGAAATTCATTGAATAGCTCAAGCATCTTATATTTCCATTGACTATAGTACTCCCCATCAAGAATAGGCACTCTACAACTCAAACTTCCTATACTAGACACATCCATATTCCTCCACGGTGATGAAACCGAAGCAATGGAGACCAATGCTCTGATACCACTTGTAGGATCACTAGAAGAGTGTCTAGAGGGGGGGGTGAATAGACTACTGATACGTCTCCAACGTATCTATAATTTTTGATTGTTCCATGCTATTATATTATCTGTTTTGGATGTTTTATATGCATTAATATGCTATTTTATAGTTTTTGGGACTAACCTATTAATCTAGAGCCTAGTGCCAGTTTCTATTTTTTCCTTGTTTTTGAGTATTGCAGATATGGAATATTAAACAGAGTCCAAACGGAATAAAATCTTCGGAATGATTTTTCTTGGACCAGAAGAAACCCAGCAGACTTGGAGATGAAGGCAGGAGACCTGCCGTGGCGTCACAAGCCACCAGGGCGCGCCCTAGGGGGGGCGCCCCCTGGCTTGTGGCCCCACGGCAGCCCTCCTAACCCTATTCTTCGGCCTATAAATTCCCAAATATTCCCTGGATACCAAAGGGAGCCACGAAAATACTTTTCCGCCGCCGGAAGCCTCTGTTCCCGTGAGATCCAATCTTGGAGCCTTTTCCGGTAATCTGCCGGAGGGGGAATCGATCACGGAGGGCATCTACATCAACTCCATTGCCCCTCCGATGATGCGTGAGTAGTTTACCACAGACCTTCGGGTCCATAGCTAGTAGCTAGATGGCTTCTTCTCTCTCTTTGTTCTTCAATACCATGTTCTTCATGATCTTCATGGAGATCTATCCGATGTAATACTCTTTTGCAGTGTGTTTGTCGAGATCCGATGAATTGTGGGTTTCTGATCAGCTTATCTATGAATATTATTTGAATCTTCTCTGAATTCTTATATGCATGATTTCATATCTTTGCAAGTCTCTTCGAGTTATTGGTTTGGTTTGGCCAACTAGATTGGTAATTCTTGCAATGGGAGAAGTGCTTAGTTTTGGGTTCAATCTTGCGGTGTCCTCACCCAGTGACAAAGTAGGGGTAGCGAGGCACGTATTTGTATTGTTGCCATCGAGGATAAAAAGATGGGGTTTTCATCATATTGCCTGAGTTTATCCCTCTACATCATGTCATCTTACCTAATGCGTTACTCTGTTCTTCATGAACTTAATACTCTAGATGCAGGCAGGAGTCGGTCGATGTGTGGAGTAATAGTAGTAGATGCAGAATCGTTTCGGTCTACTTGACACGGACGTGATGCCTATATGCATAATCATTGCCTTGGATATCTTCATAATTATTCGCTTTTCTATCAATTGCTTGACAGTAATTTGTTCACCCACCGTATTATTTTCCTTCATGAGAGAAGCCTCTAGTGAAACCTATGGCCCCCGGGTCTATTTTCCACATTATATTTTCAGATCTATAAACCAAAAATACCAAAAATACTTAGCTGCATTCTTTTTTACTTTTGTTTTACTTTTCGTTTTAGCAATCCTATCTATCTCTATCAGATTTCATCCTTGCAAGTAACCGTGAAGGGATTGACAACCCCTTTATAGCGTTGGGTGCAAGTGTTTGATTATTTGTGTAGGTACATTTATTGGGGACTTGCTTGTATCTCCTACTGGATTGATACCTTGGTTCTCAACAACTGAGGGAAATACTTATCTACTTTGCTGCATCACCCTTTCCTCTTCAAGGGAAAACCAACGCATGCTCAAGAAGTAGCAAGAAGGATTTCTGGCGCCGTTGCCGGGGAGATCTACATCAAGCCTACCAAGTACCCATCACAAACTCATCTCTTGCATTTACATTAGTTGCCATTTGCCTCTCGTTTTCCTCTCCCCCACTTCTAAAACGATTTTCAGAAAATACCAAAAAGATTTGCCTTTTTATTCGCCCTTCTTTCGTTCGTCTTTTCGTTTGCTTTTTGCTTGCTTGTGTTCTAGATCTATTCATGGCCACCATGTCTGAATCTAGAGAGGTTTTTATTGAAAAGGATAGTAATAATCTTGAGGGAAATTTTGACAACTTTGCTAAAAACGACTCTCATAAAGAACCTACTATCATGCATACAAAAAAATTCCGCATAGGTAGCGGTAATATTATTGGAAAAGGCGTTATTCAAGATTTCTTTACTTGTGCTGGTACGCTACCTACCTTAGGAGGGTCTATTCTCAATAAAACTAATAGTCTTGCGGATGCCATAACACTTCTAATAATTGAACTTGAGAGGCAATTTGTTCATATGCATCCTTGCATACAAAGGATTTTTCTTGAGTTCTCTAATATTCAGTATTCTTCTGTTAAGCGTGCCGCCACTATATTTCTAGCCCACGAGTTTAGATTCATCATGAAAGAGGCTAGTGAAATCTTTGCTCATTATAAAATTAATGGTGGATGTCCCCCTATAGAGGAGATCCTTTTTAATCAAGAAGAAATGATGAGATTGCAATCCCCGGATTACGTTGCTTATAATGAAATTTGAGAAAAAGAGTCCCTATCGAGGTTTTGATTGATAAGATTTCTGAACTCAATGATAATTTTGCTATACAAAATAACGGATTAGAGTTCATATTAAGAGCTAGTCTTATGACTTTCCACCAAAGGAAAGCCTACAATGATGAATTCATTATACACTATAGAGGGCCGAAGGAGGAACCTATCCCTCCCGCACTTGATCTTAAGGATCCTTATCCTATTAAATTTAGACCTTTTGATTACTTTTGCTTGCCACAAAGAAAACTTGCCTCTGAAAGAAGGGAGTATGAGATGAGCATGGATGATCTCCCTTACTATGATGACAATACCTAGATCTATTAGGGTATGCCTAGCTAGGGGCGTTAAACAATAGCGCTTGTTGGGAGGCAACCCAATTTTATTTTTATGCTTTTGTTTTTGCTTCTGTTTTTGAGTGTTTCACACATTATTACCTCTGTATTAATTGTGTTTTCTTGTTTAAATTAGTGTTTGAGCCAAGTAAGACCTTTGGGATGGTCTACGGTGTTTGTGATTTGATTTTGCTGAAAAACAGAAACTTTTGCTCTCAGTCCAGGAAATTTGTAAATTCACTGCAACGTGATTTTGATCTGAAAGTTTTACACAACATTGATATACAAATTTCCCTGATTGTACTAATGTTTCAGAATTTTTGGAGTTACAGAAGTATTTGAAGTCTATAGATTTCTACAGACTGTTCTGTTTTAGACAGATTCTGTTTTCTTTGTGTTGTTTGCTTATTTTGATGTATCTATGGGTTGTATCGGGGGGTATGAACCATGGAGAAGTTGGAATACAGTAGATATTACACCAATATAAATAAAGAATGAGTTCACAACAGTACCTTAAGTGGTGATTTATTTTTCATATACTAACAGATCTCATGAGTTTTCTGTTGAGTTTTGTGTTGTGAAGTTTTCAAGTTTTGGGTAAAGATTTGATGGACTATGGAATAAAGAGTGGCAAGAGCCTAAGCTTGGGGATGCCCAAGGTACCCCAAGCCATATTCAAGGATACGAAAAAGCCTAAGCTTGGGGATGCCCCGGAAGGCATCCCCTCTTTCGTCTTCAATCCATCGGTAAATTTACTTGAGGCTATATTTTTATTCACCACATGATATGTGTTTTGCTTGGAGCGTCTTGTATGATATGAGTCTTTGCTTTTTAGTTTGCCACAATCATCCTTGCTGCACACATCTTTTTGAGAGACACACGCTGAATCGTGAATTTATTAGAATACTCTATGTGCTTCACTTATATCTTTTGACCTAGGCAATGTTGCTCTAGTACTTCACTTATATCTTTTTAGAGCACGGTGGTGTTTTATTTTATAGAAATTATTGAACTCTCGTACTTCACTTATATTATTTTGAGAGTCTTTAAACAGCATGGTAATTGGTTTAGGTTATGAATTTAGTCCTAATATAATGGGCATCCAAGAGGGATATAATAAAAACTTTCATATTAAGTGCATTGAATACTATGAGAAGTTTGATTCCTTGCATATAGTTTTGAGATATGAAGATGGTAATATGAGAGTCATGCTAGTGAGTAGTTGTGAATTGGAAGAAATACTTGTGTTAAAGTTTGTGATTCCCATAGCATGCACGTATGGTGAACCGTTATGTAACGAAGTCGGAGCATGATTTGTTTAATGATTGTCAACCTTTGTGTGAGGGTCGGGAGCGCGCGATGGTTAACTCCTACCAACCTCTCCCCTAGGAGCATGCGTCTAATACTTTGCTTCGATAACTAATAGACCTTTGCAATAAGTATGTGAGTTCTTTATGACTAATGTTGAGTCCATGGATTATACGCACTCTCACCCTTCCACCTTTGCTAGCCTCTCTAGTACCGCGGAACTTTCGTCGGTGCATTAAACCCACCTTCCTCAAAACAGCCACCATATACTTTCCTCAAAACAGCCACCATACCTACCTATTATGGCATTTCCATAGCCATTCCGAGATATATTGCCATGCAACTTCCACCGTTTCGTTTTTCATGACACGCACCATCACTTTCATATTGCATATAGAGTCATATTTTGTTCTAGGTATCGAGTTGTAATTTTTGATTTGTAAGTAAATAAAAGTGTGATGATCTTCATTATTAGAGCATTGTCCCGTGAGAGAAAAGGATGATGGAAGCTATGATTCCCTCACAAGTTGGGATGAGTCTCCGGACTTTACAAATAATAAAAGAGGCCAGCGAAGCCCAAATAAAAAAAGAGGCCAAAGATGCCCACCAAAATAAAAAAAGAAAAAAAATGAGAGAAAGAGAGGAGGGACAATTGCTACTACCTTTTCCACACTTGTGCTTCAAAGTAGCACCATGATCTTCATGATAGAGAGTCTCCTATTTTGTCACTTTCATATAACTAGTGGAATTTTTCATCTTATGCACAACCACTTAGTTTTCTTTTTGAGCTTTCATACACTTATAGCTCTAGTGCATCCGTTGCATGGCAATCCCTACTCACTCACATTGATATCTATTGATGGGCATCTCCATAGCCCGTTGATACGCCTAGTTGATGTGAGACTATCTTCTCCTTTTTCCTTACAACCTCCACCATATTCTATTCCACCTATAGTGCTATATCCATGGCTCACGCTCATGTATTGCGTGAGAGTTGAAAAGGTTTGAGAACATAAAAGGTGTGAAACAATTGCTTGACTTGTCATCGGGGTTGTGCATGATTTAGATACTTTGTGTGGGGAAGATGGAGCATAGCCAGACCATATGATTTTGTAGGGATAACTTTCTAAGGCCATGTTATTTCGAAAGGACACAATTGCCTTGTTGGTATGCTTGAAGTATTACTGTTTTTATGTCAATATTAGACTTTTGTTTTGAATCTTATGGATCTGAATATTCATGCCACAATAAAGAATATTACATGGATAAATATGTTAGGTAGCATTCCACATCAAAAAATCTGTTTTTATCATTTACCTACTCGAGGATGAGCAGGAATTAAGCTTGGGGATGCTTGATACGTCTCCAACGTATCTATAATTTTTGATTGTTCCATGCTATTATATTATCTGTTTTGGATGTTTTATATGCATTAATATGCTATTTTATATTATTTTTGGGACTAACCTATTAATCTAGAGCCTAGTGCCAGTTTCTGTTTTTTCCTTGTTTTTGAGTATTGCAGATAAGGAATATTAAACGGAGTCCAAACGGTCTCCCCTCCTGGCTTTTGGCCCCACGGCAGCCCTCCTAACCCTATTCTTCGGCCTATAAATTCCCAAATATTCCCTGGATACCAAAAGGAGCCACGAAAATACTTTTCTGCTGCCGTAAGCCTCTGTTCCCGTGAGATCCAATCTTGGAGCCTTTTCCGGTAATCTGCCGGAGGGGGAATCGATCACGGAGGGCATCTACATCAACTCCATTACCCCTCCGATGATGCGTGAGTAGTTTACCACAGACCTTCGGGTCCATAGCTAGTAGCTAGATGGCTTCTTCTCTCTCTTTGTTCTTCAATACCATGTTCTTCATGATCTTCATGGAGATCTATCCGATGTAATACTCTTTTGCGGTGTGTTTGTCGAGATCCGTTGAATTGTGGGTTTATGATCAGCTTATCTATGAATATTATTTGAATCTTCTCTGAATTCTTATATGCATGATTTCATATCTTTGCAAGTCTCTTCGAGTTATTGGTTTGGTTTGGCCAACTAGATTGGTAATTCTTGCAATGGGAGAAGTGCTTAGTTTTGGGTTCAATCTTGCGGTGTCCTCACCCAGTGACAAAGTAGGGGTAGCGAGGCACGTATTTGTATTGTTGCCATCGAGGATAAAAAGATGGGGTTTTCATCATATTCCTTGAGTTTATCCCTCTACATCATGTCATCTTACCTAATGCGTTACTCTGTTCTTCATGAACTTAATACTCTAGATGCAGGCAGGAGTCGGTCGATGTGTGGAGTAATAGTAGTAGATGCAGAATCGTTTCGGTCTACTTGACACGGACGTGATGCCTATATGCATAATCATTGCCTTGGATATCTTCATAATTATTCGCTTTTCTATCAATTGCTCGACAGTAATTTGTTCACCCACCGTATTATTTTCATTCATGAGAGAAGCCTCTAGTGAAACCTATGGCCCCCGAGTCTATTTTCCACATTATATTTTCAGATCTATAAACCAAAAATACCAAAAATACTTAGCTGCATTCTTTTTACTTTTGTTTTACATTTCATTTTAGCAATCCTATCTTTCTATCTCTATCAGATTTCATCCTTGCAAGTAACCGTGAATGGATTGACAACCCCTTTATAGCGTTGGGTGCAAGTGTTTGATTATTTGTGTAGGTACATCTATTGGGGACTTGCTTGTATCTCCTACTGGATTGATACCTTGGTTCTCAACAACTGAGGGAAATACTTATCTACTTTGCTGCATCACCCTTTCCTCTTCAAGGGAAAACCAACGCATGCTCAAGAAGTAGCAACTACTAGCAGGAATTTAAAACCTAACCTTTTCCCAAGTTAATTGGTTGGCAGATTTTAACAATTATAGCAAGTCTAGCACACCCTACACATGCATGTCAACAAGTATGGCAGGGGAAAGTAAAGACATTGCACATGAAGTAAAGAGTTGAGATAGGGAGATCAAACGCATGAGGGACACGAAGATTTTTCCCGTGGTTCCGATAGGTGGTGCTATCGTACATCCACGTTTATGGAGTCTTCAACCCACGGAGGGTAACGGTCGCGAGAGTCCACGGAGGGCTCCACCCAAAAGGGTCCACGAAGTAGCAACCTTGACTATTCCATAACGGCTTCCGTCCACGAAGGACTAGCCTCACTATGGGTAGATCTTCACGAAGTAGGCGATCTCCTTGCCCGTACAAACTTCTTGGTTCAACTCCACAACACGAAGTAGGAGGCTCCCAAGCGACACCTAACCAATCTAGGAGGCACCACCCTCCAAAAGGTAATAGGCTCGGCAATGTCGATGAACTCCTTGCTCTTGTGCTTCAAGATGACAGACTCCTCAACACACAATCACTCTCTCACAGATTTGGCTTGGTAGAAGAGATTGATTTGGTGGAAAGCAACTTGGGGAGGCTAGAGATCAAGATTCATATGGTAGGAATAGAATAGTTTGATCTCAACACATGAGTAGGTGGCTCTCTCTCAGAAAATTGGATGGGGCAAGTATGGAATAGTTCTGAGTGCTTCTCATTCGAGTGGGTGGTGGTGAAGGGGTATATATAGGCATCCCCAAAAATCCAACCGTTACACCTAAAGGGACCAACTCTGTGACACCGATGTGTGAATCTCGGTGGTACCGAAGTGACCAAAAGGTGACAACTTTTGAATTTCGGTGAGACCGATATATAATTCTCGGTGGTACCGATTAGGTGACCAACGGTCAGATTGCGCAATCTCGGTGACGCCGATCCAACAAACTCGGTGGTACCGATTTTGTGAATCGAGGTAACAGAAAGTTGGCAACCCAAACTCGGTGGCACCGAAGTGGAATCGGTTGCACCGATGTGCTAGGGTTTGGCATGGGTCTGTCTGAGTTTGGGAATCGGTGGCACTGAGTGGGGAATGTTGGTTGCACCGATTTTGGATATATGACTTTTGTGGGAGAGCTTGTGGGTGTTTTTGGTGACTATCTCTTGTGCACGTGGAGCATCTTGTTCACCAACAGTACCTTACCCCCTTTTAATAGTATTGGCTTTCCTATGGACTCAAAGCAATTTCTCACAAAGTAAAATGTAGATTCCTCTTGCTTGAAGCTTTGCCAATCCATTTCCTTGCATCTTGGGGTAATTCCACAATCCTTTTGCCAACCCTCTCTGTGGACTTTATCTGAAATACACTAGGTAAAAGTATTAGTCCAAGAGACAATGTATGTTGTCATGAATTATCAAAACCACCAAGGGAGCATGTTGTGCTTTCAGTGGCGCGGGCTATGAGGAGCGGCATACACACCCTGCTTGCTAGACGAGGCGAGAGGCCTATGGTGCGACGAGTGCAAGGCAAGCACGAGTGATGCGGGAGGGGGAAGGAGAGGACAAAGACATGTGCGGGAGTAGAGAAAGAAGGCCGGGGCTACAACTTATCCAACCACTCGTACGTGAGGCATCGGACGACGTTGGGGTCACCTATCTGGTGGTCGTAGAAGTTGACTGATGCAGAGTGCTAGCGCTGGCCATTTTCTATTTAGTCTATGCACGACGCTTTTATCAGTGCCGAAGGCCCCTTTGATTCATAGGGTGTACAAAATGGCATAATAAGGAAAAGGTAAAAACTAATTTTTTTGGCATGCTAAATCTTACATAAACAAAGGATACACTAATGTGTAATAGAAATTATTTGTACATACATACTCAATAAAATCCCATGAAAGGAAGTTATGTGGATGTACTCCATAAAAACACATGCATGTTTTTCAAGAATAAGGTGTAAATATTCAAACAAGCTTTATAGTATCCAAAAAATTCGAGGACAAAAGATGGAAGTCGCCTCGGACAAGAGAGAATTGTCTTGCAATGGTGATGGGCGGTGGCAATCTCAACGGTGCTCCTGCAGCTGCGGACATTGTTGAAGTGGGGGAACTTGTTCTCCGCTCCGCTGATTTCTTCATAACAACACTAGGGAGAACTGGCATGTAGCGGTATCACTACCAAAACAACAATACCAACATTCCCATTCTCAAGATTTAAGGAGATTCCATTCACACCGTTGGCAAATTCAATCATTTTCTCCTCCTTGAATCTCATTTCCATAAACATATGCGATCACATCTCCAAATGAGACCACTCGACTGATCTCATCCATTTAAAAATTCATGTAAAAGTTGGTCACTCCATTTTTGAATAGAATCGTGAGTTCCATAAAGTTTATGTTTAAGTTTTTCTTCTTGGGCTTACAACATAAGTTGTTTTACAATAACTTGATGAATGGGCTTAGATGCACCATATGTAGGCTATGAATAGGGGATGAGGAAGTGGCGGAAGGATCTGATGGTGAATATGAACCAGACCTATGTCAAGAAGAGGGAGACCTACGTTGAATAGTACATAACAGTAGTTGGGCTTTAGAATTGGCTCATTATCGTCAAATTTTTTATTTTGGTTTCTCGAGCAATGTTTCTAATTTTGATATGAAATTTTATAACAACATGCATTGATGTTATGTCAATGTGCTAGATTTTTTAAAACATTTTAAAATATGTTAATGCGTCCGGTGCATCGGTAACACCACAAACACTGGTGCACCGGATACGTTGTAGGGTGCAGCCACTCCCCCTTGCATGATATAACATCACACGCATGGGTGGGCACGTCATTTTTTTAACACAGTACAGACACAAAACGCTCATATATACGCGTATACACTAACCCCTATGAACGCACACACGTACACCTTACCCCTATGAGCACCTCCGGGAAACTGAGCTGACATATCATCTTGAGATTTACGAAGTCACCGTAGGCGCCTCGTCGTCGACGGGAACGTCTCCTCACACTGAATGCGCATCGTCAGAAATCCTGAAATAAATTCAGGAATAACGCGAGCACCAGGACTTGAACCCTGGTGGGCTAGAATACCATAGTCCCTCTAACCATCCAATCACAGGTTGATTCATGGTGGGCTCATCATATGAAAACAAACAAATTTTCAATAGCGTATCCAAATTATGAAGGAACCGTTATGGACCAACGCCATATTCAGAATCCACTAACTTACTCAATCGAGAGAACGTGCAAAGTGACACGTCATTGAAAGATATAGTTACATCCATAGACGCACAAAAGCAGCTAACAACGCTTATTCGTATACATATTACATAGTAGGAGTACAACAACGCTTGAGCCTAGGATCGGTCAGCCGCTGACGCAGTTGGCCTTGCAGTCGCTGTTGCAGGCATCGGTGCACCGCGTGCGGGCACTGTCCTGGCATTGGTGGCAATAGTTGACCGCGTAGTAGGAGTAGTAGCACTTGTCCTTACATTTGCTCCGGGCGACGTCGCCACAGGCATTGCTGCATGCGGTGGGGCAGTCGCACTCAGGGCAGTTCCTGGGGCAGCCCTCGTTGCAGCTGGACAAGCACGTTTGGAGGGCCGCGGACATGCAGGGCTTGCAGTCCGGCGTCGCGCCGCTGCAGGCATTTCCGCAGCCAGCCGCGGCGACGTAGGCATCGCACATCGACGCCGACTGACACCGCAAGTCACAATCCTGGCACAGTATCATGGTCGCCGGAGGCCGGAGCCGGGGCCGGAGCCAGGGCTGCAACCGGAGTCGGGGCCGGAGCCAGGGCCGGAGCTCGAGCCTTCCGACAAGCAAAGGATGGCAGGACCAACACGGCCAAAACGGCGGCGAGTAGGATGGCCGTCCTAAAAGCGGATGCATGTGAAGCCATTGCTGGGGCTAAGGTATATAAGATTAAGACGCAGACTCTTAATTGGTGCAAGCACCACGGAGAGGACGATGCTATTTATATGCACGTCACGCCCCCACACTGAGAAGGCCTACTCCGTGGTGCTTGCCAGATCCGTCAGCCCCCCACACGGAGTAGCACCACGGAGAGGACGATGCTATCCGTGGGCGTGACGTGCTTCATCCTGCGGCTCAGAGAGAAGGCCGCGTGCTAATCCAAGTCAACCTTATCCACATGTCGTTCTCCCTCCCTCTCTCTCACGCGTGTCCCCCGTCTCTCTCGCCTGTTCCCCTCCTCCTTTTCCTGTGTTCCCCTCCACCTCCATGGATGCTTTCTACCTCTGTAGATCCTCTCGTACAACCACCCCCACACCACCTTCTTCGTCCACGAATCAATCTCTCTCTTAGCTCCACACCACGCTGCCATCATAGATGAGCAAAGAAGGCCCTAAAGATGATGCCCCCGTCAAGCATTAGATGGCAAAATGATCTGGTATGTGTTATGATTTTGAGCTTGGGCTATCCAATTTTGATCTGATCTTCCTTTCCCCACTTCCTTTTTTCCTCTATTTTAATTAGCATGACAATTTTTAGGATTCACAACGAATTCTGGCAACTAATTTACTCTGTAGCGGCTACTACAAAGTTCTAATCTGGCAACTAGATACTTTTATTTCTGAGAAGTAAGCATTCTCTAACCTGGCAACCTGGTTTATCTAATCTGACAAGTTCATCCAACTAATCTGGAAACTGTGGGGTAAACACGTACATCAAATTTGAGGATGGGAATCTCAGCCACTATTCTGGCAACCGGGATTCAACCAATCTGGCAACCTGATTAAATTAATCTGGCAATTAGGAGTAGCAATAAAATCCAAGCATGGCAAGCTCAACAACTAATCTTTTTTCTTTTTTGCGAGTGAAGCTCAACAATTAATCTGACAACCTGATATAAGTAATCTGGAAAGTTGATACAACTTATCTGGAAACTAGGGAGTAGGTTAGTACAAAAATCAAATTTGTGCAGCTTACTTTGTTTTTGTTCCTTCAAAAAGCTTCATTTTTACCATTGGTTTCCTCCCTAATGTTTTGTTCAGAAAAGCAGATCTAATGACCAACATCACTAGTGAAGTCTGTTGGAGAAGAGAGATGGTGAAAGCGACACGGGATCATAGGTGAAGCTTTTTTGTTGGAGAAAAGAAGCACGAGTGGGGAGGTGAAAGCGACAGGCAAATTGGCTCATGCGTGTCCCACCAACGAACATACAGTTGTAAAACAATACGTTTTATTTTTACCCGCAGTGTATCCCAACAGCCGCCGCACCGGAAGACACATATGCGGCGCCGCTGTGTAGTGGTGTCCTTCCTGTACAGTAGACTTTTGTGATTTTGGGGCCGAGCATCCCCTTCTCCTCTGCTCGCTAGCAGTCATTGCCACGCCTCTGCGTAGTGTAATGATACGCACTAGCGTATTTGTGAAAAAATATCTTTGACGATGGGTTTTTGATGGGGGTTCCATAGTGGTGTTGTGATCCATGGGCTGGGGCGTATTTTCCTCAGCTGGAATGGATGTGAAGATTCATGCTTTGGAAGTAGTCCACGTGTAGTCAAGTTGCAATGATTTTCGCCCGACTTTCCATCAATTAACTTAGCAATTCTCTTCTACTTAATTAATTGATGAGACAATTCCGTTTCAAAACAAAAATACATTGATGTGTAATATAAGTTGTTACATGGGTGTGCCCCATAAGGTGTAAATTCAAAGAAACTTTGTAGGATTAAAAACTCCAGGTACTAAAAAATGAGAGTCTCGGAGAAGAGAGAACCGCCCTTGCGACAGCGATGGACGACGAAATTTTCGACAGTGCTTTTGTAGATGCGAATGGTCTTGACAAGGGTGAATTCGTTCTCCACTCCTGTGACTGCCTCGTGCCGATCAACAGAGGCAGATCCATTGTTGGCCTGAGATTTTTTGTTATGTGTATTGGTGAAGATTAGTGGGTTGACTGAGTTCCCCTACCATCATAATGCGGTGGGGAGAACTCTGGAGACTGAGGGCGATGGGATGGTAGTGCGATCAAGGACGCTGCCTTGGAGTCCATTCTTCGTCGGTTGGCTTCGACTCTTCGCGGTGGTTGTTCACGTTTGAGCGTTGCGTCAACTTCGAGTTGGGCTCGTTATGTTGATATGTAGTTTGCTTGGAGTTGCATGGGATGGTGTTGTTGTCCTTCCATACCTTTGTACCGTGCCATAGGTGTGTGTGTTGTGTTGGGGTGTTGTACGTGGTTGTTGTTCTTCCATACCTGATAAACGCCTTTTTAGTAAATTAGTAAATAAGAATTTTCTTTATAGTGAGATCTTTTTATGAAACCTAAAAAGCAATGTTCTCAACTATCCACTGCATCCAAGAAAAGCCTAGACATATTCTTTTAAAAGCCACCGACTTCAAGATAGCCTCGATTATTATACTTGAGTAACTTAGCTTCGTGGTTTATGTAGTCTAAATGCTATGTACCGGTGGCTCCATCCCCAAAGTACAAGTTTGACTTCGACTATTGTTACAATTTAGGATAGATCTCTGTCTGGTAACAGTAGAATTGAACAACAAAAATAAGTAGTAAATTCAATGCCAGCTGCAAGTCGTATGCACATCCAAACAGGTATAGCCCCGCCCGCGAGCGCGGGGAGTGGGGGGATACCCTAACTTCAGTGCCGCCACCTCCCTCCCTCGGCTCCTGTCTCCTGCGTCGCTGGCAGGGCGCGCAACTAGGCAAAGCCCAGCCGCCGGCGGTGGCGGCGGGGCCCTGGTCTCCCCTCCTGAGAGGTGGGTCGTCACGGGGCGCCCCACTCGGGCGATGGCGCACCATTGGGCAGGGTGCGGCATCGGCAGCTTCCTCGGTAACACTGGAGGCTCGCGGAGGCGACGTGGAGTGTTGTTGGGCGACGTGGGGGCCAGCGTGCACTGCGGGTGTCGCTTCTCTATAGGTGATGCGGGGCGCGTGCGATTGCCCCGTCGAATATAAGATTTTGTTGGGGGTGTCGTGGGTGGCGAGCGCGGTGAAAGGACGTGGATGTCGCCTAGGGGGGGGTGAATAGGAGCTTTAAAATAATTACGGTTTAGGCTTGAACAAATGCGGAATAAAACTAACGTTTAATATGTCAAGCACAAAACCTAAAACAACTAGGCTCACCTATGTGCACCAACAACTTATGCTAAGCAAGATAAAGAACTAAGTGATAGCAAGATATATAACAAGAAACAATATGGCTATCACAAAGTAAAGTGCACAAGTAAAGGGCTCGGGTAAGAGATAACCGAGGCACGTGGAGACGATGATGTATCCCGAAGTTCACACCCTTGCGGATGCTAATCTCCGTTCGGAGCGGTGTGGAGGCACAATGCTCCCCAAGAAGCCACTAGGGCCACCGTAATCTCCTCACGCCCTCGCACAATGCAAGATGCCGTGATTCCACTAAGGGACCCTTGAGGGCGGTCACCGAACCCGTACAAATGGCAACCCTTGGGGGCGGTCACCGGTACCCGTACACTTTGCTCGGGGCAATCTCCACAACCTAATTGGAGACCCCGACTCTTGCCCGGAGCTTTACACCACAATGATTGAGCTCCGAGGCACCACCAACTGTCTAGGGCGCCAAGGCACCCAAGAGGAACAAGCTCTAGGGTGCTCAAACACCCAAGTGTAATAAGCTTCTCAAACTTCACTTCCACGTATCACCGTGGAGAACTCAAACCTATGCACCAAATGCAATGTCAAGGGCACACGGAGTGCCCAAGTCCTTCTCTCCCAAATCCCACCAAAGCAACTAATGCTAGGGAGGAAAATGAGAGGAAGAACAAAGAAGAACACGAAGAACTCCAAGATCTAGATCCAAGGGGTTCCCCTCACATAGAGGAGAAAGTGATTGGTGGAAATGTGGATCTAGATCTCCTCTCCCTTTCCCCTCAAGAACTAGCAAGAATCATTGGAGGGATTGAGAGTTAGCAAGCTCAAAGAAGGTCAACAATGGGGGGCAAACACGAGCTCAAGAGTTAGAGAACCATTGGGGAAGAAGACCCCCTTAAATAGGTCCCCACAAATCTACCCGTTATGTGCAGGATAACACAGGGGCGGTACAACCGCTATGAAGACCGGTACAACCGGTCAAAGCAGACAAAACCAACCTGTAGCAAAAGCAATAAGCGGTACAACCGCCCGGGGCACCGGTAGTACCGGAATAACCGGAACAACCGGCCCACAACCGCCCAAGAACCACTCCAAAACAGAAACTAGTCCGGTGGTAGAGCGGTACATGGCCGGTACAACCTTCGGACCAATTCTGGAGCGGTACAACCGCTCCAAACACCGGTTGTACCGGTCAACCGGTACAACCTCTCTATGGGGCGGTACAACCTCCCTATGTAAAACAGGTAAGACTGAAACAGCCATAACTTTCGCATACGAGCTCCGATTTGAGCAAACTCAAGCTTGTTGGATAAAGGACAACAAGAGCTATCCAACAATGACTAGATAAATTAAGAACAAGCAATGGAGAATAAATGCCACTAGGATAAGGAAGATGACCTTCCCAATAGATATTCGGCAAAATCTCCAACACCGAAAACACAATATGATGCATACGAAATTTGTTTTCAATGAGCTTGAACTTATCACGATGAAGACCATAAGCTCAAAAACTCACATAGAGAAAAACCAAATAAGGACCAAGAAAGACGATGATGCAAGGATGCAAATGGTTTGAGCTCTCAACGAATGATACGATCAAGCTACTCATTTGAGAGCCCCCCTTGATAGTACGGCAATCGATCCTATAACTCGATCTCCCAACTACCACCATGAGACCGGTAAAATAGAAAACCTATCAAGGGCAAACCTATACCTTGCACATAGTCCACTTGAGCTGGATGACGATGATCTTGACTTTCTCAAGATGGACCACCTTTCTTGATTGCGCCGGCTCGATGAAGACTAGTAGATTGCTCCCCCATACTCCACTATGGGTGAGCCACTCTTCGGCACATCTTCACAAGTCCATTGTCACCACAATGGACGGCAAGCTTCAAGCATGATCTCTCCATGATGCTTCACTTGAACTTGCACACCGCAACCATGATGACGATCACCACTTGATGTCATCTTCCATGGGTTGTATGGGATCTTCGTCTTGATGCAATCCCATGGAAATATACCTAACCCTACAAAGAACACTCACGTAGACCATGGGTTAGTACACAAAGCGTAATGGACAACGCTTAACATCCCATGGGATCACTTGATCCCTCTCGGTGTATCTTGTACGCTTTGTGTGTTGATCAACTTGGTTCACTCTTTGACTTAGTCTTGATCAACCTTGTATCTTATCTTCTCTCTTCATAAAGATGATGTCTTGAAGGTAAACATGAATGCTCACACAATCTTCTTCTTCAAGACATGCTTGCAATAGGCTCAACTCTCACATGACCAATCTTTGGATAAAACCTTGAATACCACATTGGTCACCATATAAACTCCTTGAAACCAACAGATGGACTTCAAGAAGTACCGACGGACAAATCCTTCGAATATAACTCAAGGCAACCATTAGTCCATAGGGATTGTCATCAATTACCAAAACCACACATGGATAAATGTGCTCTTACACGCGGGCTGGCCTGGGGCCTGGCTGGCTCCGACTGCGCGGCTTGCGGCTGCTCCGACGGGGTAGGGCTCGAGGCCGGTGGCCTATGACTGATGGTTGTGATGTGGGTTCTCCCTATGGGCGTGGAGGCAGGGTTGCAGTATGTCAGTAGCGGTCTAGCCGTGGTTGGCTGCGAGGTGGCCTCGTGCGCTGAGCCGAGGTGGGGCGGGGTCAACGGAATGGCTGCTAGGCGGCCAGAGTTATTGGTTGCCATGTGCAGCCCCCATGGCTGGGACGGCGTCTGTCTTCACTAGGTACGGGTGTGGGCAGCAGGCCAGCGGCATGGACGGGTTGCCATGCAGGAGTTTGACATGGTCCTCCTTCCCAGGGTTCATTGCTCCTTGCGTGTGGTTGGGTCACTTCCGGCTAGGCCAAGTTGGGTGCTTGTGGTTCGGTTAGAGAGGCGCCATCACATTATAGAGTTGGTGGAGGTCCGTGCTAATGGTGGTTGCGGCATTGGTGTGTCTGTGGTTGGATCGATGCTTCAAGCAACAAACTTGGGGTTATCTGAGATGGTGTCTCAACAATGGCTGTCGGCAACCATAGAGTCATGTACCCCCCCCCCCCCCAGTCGACTTGGATTGGTAGGGATTGCGGGCGTGGGCGCCCCGACGATGGTGGCGCAAACCCTGGCTCGGTGGTTGATGTCGGGCTTTTCCTGTCGCGGTTTGTGCACTGTGAAGCGGGAGGTGGGTGATGTCTCGCGGATTGGATGTCACGGCAGTGGTCCTAGAAGATGGTCCGCCTGGTTGGCTTTCCGGCGGGCACCATGGCGACTATAGTGGCTATACCTCTCGGTCGTGTCACTAGTAGAAATCAGGGTACTAGTCCTGGTTCCAGAGGGCCTTTAGTCCCGGTTCTGGAACCGGGACAAAACAAGCGGGACTAATACCCAAAACCTTTAGTCCCGGTTTGCTTACGAACCGGGACCAAAGGGGCTCCACGTGGCCGCTGCGGGGCGCCCATGCAGGAGGACCTTTAGTCCCGGTTGGTAACACCAACCAGGACCAAAAGGCAGCCACGCGTCAGCAGCTCGCAGGCGCTGGGGGTTTTGTTTTTTTGGAAGGGGGGGTTTAGGGGTTTTGGAGGCTTAATTTAGGGGTTTCATATTGTGTTAGCTAGCTAATAGAGAGAAGTGACCTCTCTTTCTCCGTGCTTGGTCGACGCTAGCTACTATACATATAGAGAGAACTCGATGCTAGCTAGTAAGCAAATGAAGGAAACCATTAATTACACAAGATCGTCATGAACATATATAGAGAGAAGTGACATCTCTTTCTCCGTGCTTGGTCGAACAACAAGTTTTCGTATATCTATCCGACGCTACTACATATGTACAATATAACATCCCTTACAACCATTGCAATTCCACATGGTATTCTCCGTGTTCAGGTATGACGTGGTCAAGAAAGAATCCCGCCAATTCCTCTTGAATTGCTCGTATGCGATCATGTGGTAGGAGTTCATCCCGCATCTGCCAGATCTAATTTAAAGAAGGGGGTCAATACATATATATGAATGAAACTCAACACAATTGATGGTAATATATAAAATAAAATTGTGAATATTGTTTACGTACTTCAAATTGTTTCTCAGAGAAGCCCCGCTCAGAGGTATAGTGGCGAATGAACTCGCATACGTAGTATCCACATAAATGAGTCCCGGGTGCCTGGTACAAGCACTTTACGAGAATAGAGTTCATTCAAACTGATAAGCAAGCATGATAATGGTATTGATGAAACTAGAATCAATGAGAGATGTGCGGAACTAGCTAGTACTACTTACTTTGGGGTGTGTAAATCGCAGCTCCTTCTTCAGACCCGGAACCATAGTGGTGAACTTTTTCCAAACCCTGGCACGCAAAGAAAATGATTACTTGATATCAGGAAATGAACGAAAGTTGCCGATATGGTCCCGGTATTGATTGAACTTACTTCTGGAGCATTGCAGTCATGTCCGCATAATACTCGGAATCTTTACGGAGCGAGTCTAAGACAGTTACTAATGCCCCGTCAAGGTTAATGGATAGCAGAATATAGTGGAAGCTGCGCATGCATAACTCATCAATTACATTACTTAACCTCGAGTAAGCGAAACCGAATATGCACAAGATAGTAACACTCACTTGAAGTTGTAAGGAAAGAGTATTTCCCTTTTGTGTTGATGTCTAAGGAACGCTTCTAGCAAGTTGTCCTCGGTATGTTTGGCCTCATTTTGTACCGACCATTCATTTACGGTATTTGGGCTAATGAACCCAATGTCATAGATTTTTTCTTTTTTGCATTCGACCATCTTCAATATGCATAATATAGTGAGGATAATTATATATACATGCAATGAACGAGCTGAGCTAGAGACTTAATTATAGAAGTAATACTTACAGACAGTAGCAAGTCATGAGTTGTTTGTCGAGGGCCTCTTGATTGTATAACTGAAATAACTCCACAAATTCAACAGGCAGCAGGTCGACTCCAGGGAAGTCGTGCTCTTTTTTAATTCTGATCATCAAACTGTCTTTCCCAGGCTTCCTGCAGGTTTCCATGTATCACTCATGCAATTTTTGCATCATCGTTGTTAGATGAGGATGATCAGGTTTGATGAGAGGCTTCCTGTGCTCGTATCTAAAGACGTCCTCTGGTGCTACTACCTCAGCCATTTCAAACTGTACATCATCGCCCACGTAATCACCAAGAGTGGTACCTGATACGTCTCCAACGTATCTATAATTTTTGATTGTTCCATGCTATTATATTATCTGTTTTGGATGTTTTATATGCATTAATATGCTATTTTATATTATTTTTGGGACTAACCTATTAATCTTGAGCCTAGTGCCAGTTTTTGTTTTTTCCTTGTTTTTGAGTATTGCAGATAAGGAATATTAAACGAAATCCAAACGGAATAAAATCTTCGAAATAATTTTTCTTGGACCAGAAGAAACCCAACAGACTTGGAGATGAAGGCAGGAGACCTGCCGTGGCGTCACAAGCCACCAGGGCGCGCCCTAGGAGGGGGCGTCCCCCTGGCTTGTGGCCCCACGGCAGCCCTCCTAACCCTATTCTTTGGCCTATAAATTCTCAAATATTCCCTGGATACCAAAGGGAGCCACGAAAATACTTTTCCGCCGCCGGAAGCCTCTGTTCCCGTGAGATCCAATCTTGGAGCCTTTTCCGGTAATCTGCCGGAGGGGGAATCGATCACGGAGGGCATCTACATCAACTCCATTGCTCCTCCGATGATGCGTGAGTAGTTTACCACAGACCTTCGGGTCCATAGCTAGTAGCTAGATGGCTTCTTCTCTCTCTTTGTTCTTCAATACCATGTTCTTCATGATCTTCATGGAGATCTATCCGATGTAATACTCTTTTGCGGTGTGTTTGTCGAGATCCGATGAATTGTGGGTTTATGATCAGCTTATCTATGAATATTATTTGAATCTTCTCTGAATTCTTATATGCATGATTTCATATCTTTGCAAGTCTCTTCGAGTTATTGGTTTGGTTTGGCCAACTAGATTGGTAATTCTTGCAATGGGAGAAGTGCTTAGTTTTGGGTTCAATCTTGCGGTGTCCTATATGCATAATCATTGCCTTGGATATCGTCATAATTATTCGCTTTTCTATCAATTGCTCGACAGTAATTTGTTCACCCACCGTATTATTTTCATTCATGAGAGAAGCCTCTAGTGAAACCTATGGCCCCCGGGTCTATTTTCAATATTATATTTTCAGATCTATAAACCAAAAATACCAAAAATATCTCGCTGCATTATTTTTACTTTTCGTTTTAGCAATCCTATCTATCTATCTCTATCAGATCTCATCCTTGCAAGTAACCGTGAAGGGATTGACAACCCCTTTATAGCGTTGGGTGTAAGTGTTTGATTATTTGTGTAGGTACATCTATTGGGGACTTGCTTGTATCTCCTACTGGATTGATACCTTGGTTCTCAACAACTGAGGGAAATACTTATCTACTTTGCTGCATCACCCTTTCCTCTTCAAGGGAAAACCAACTCATGCTCAAGAAGTAGCAAGAAGGATTTCTGGCGCCGTTGCCGGGGAGATCTACATCAAGCCTGTTGGGGAACGTTGCATGGGAAACAAAAATTTTCCTACGCACACACAAGATCTATCCATGGTGATGAACATCTACGAGAGGGAGATTGAATCTACATACCCTTGTAGATCGCTAAGCGGAAGCGTTAAGAAACGCGGTTGATGTAGTCGAACGTCTCCGCGATCCAAATCGCAAGTCGTCCCTCGATCCGATCACGAACTAGTGCCGAACGGACGGCACCTCCGCGTTCAACACACGTACGGCTTGATGACGCCTTCACCTCCTCGATCCAGCGAGCGATGGTGAAGTAGTAGATGAGTTCCGGCAGCACGACGGCGTGGTGATGTTGGTGAGGAACAATCTCTGCAGGGCTTCGCCAAGCACTACGGAGATTATGACGGGAGAACTAGAGGGTTAGGGTTGCCGACACACGGCTTGGGAAATCTTAATGTGTCCCGTGTGCTAGCCCTGCCCCTCTATTTATATGTTGAGCCTTGGGGTCTAAACTTGGAGTAAAAGCCTCCTCCAGGTCGGTTTTGCCCGCACAAGGTCGGTTTGGCCCACAGGGAAAGAGTCCAACTCGGATCCCTGCAGTACCGCGCACAAGCGGTAGTACCGCTCACGAGCGGTAGTACCACTTCACACAAGCGGTAGTACCGCTTGGGCGGTAGTACCGAGTCCAACAAGCGGTAGTACCACTTACGCGGTAGTACTGCCTTTACCAGCGGTAGTACCGCTTAAGGCAGTAGCAAAACTTCCTTTTGCACTTTCCAATACCTCATGGGCTTTACCCCTTTGGCTCATATAAAGTGTTGCTGCACCCGAACACTTCGGTAAACACCCGGAACCCCTTCCGGTGAATTCCGGAACCTTTCCGGAGATCAAAACACTATTATCACATATATTAATCTTTACCTCCGGACTCTTCCGGAGACCCTCGTCATGTCCTGGATCTTATCCGGGACTCTGAACAACCTTCGGTCACCAACACAATAACTCAACTATACTAATCGTCACCAAACGTTAAGTGTGTAGACCCTGCGCGTTCGAGAACTATGTAGACATGACCGAGACACCTCTACGATCAATAACCAATAGCGGGACCTGGATGCCCATATTGGCTCCTACATATTCTACGAAGATCTTTATCGGTCGAACCTCTATGTCAAGGATTCAGTTAATCCCGTATGCTGTTCCCTTTGTTCTTCGGTATGTTACTTGCCCGAGATTCGATCGTCGGTATCTCTATACCTAGTTCAATCTCGTTACCGGCAAGTCTCTTTACTCGTTCCGTAATACAAGATCTTGTGGCTAACACTTTAGTCACATTGCTTGCAAGGCTCATTGTGATGTTGTATTACCGAGTGGACCCTGAGATACCTCTCCGTCATACGGAGTAACAAATCGCAGTCTTGATCCATGCCAACCCAACAGACACCCTCGGAGATACCTGTAGAGCACCTTTATAGTCACCCAGTTACGTTGCGACGTTTGATACACACAAGGTACTCCTCCGATGTCAGGGAGTTGCATGATCTCATGGTCATAGGAACAGATACTTGACATGCAGAAAACAATAGCAATAAACTGACACGATCATATGCTACGTTTATAGTTTGGGTCTTGTCCATCACATCATTCTCCTAATGATGTGATCCCGTTATCAAATGACATCTCATGTCAATGGCTAGGAAACCTTAACCATCTTTGATCAACGAGCTAGTCAACTAGAGGCTTACTAGGGACACAGTGTTGTCTATGTACCCACACATGTATTTGAGTTTCCAATCAATACAATTATAGCATGGATAATAAACGATTATCATGAACAAGGAAATATAATAATAACCAATTTATTATTGCCTCTAGGGCATATTTCCAACAGTCTCCCACTTGCACTAGAGTCAATAATCTAGTTCACATCACTATGTGATTTACATTGTAATGAATCGAACACCCATGCAGTTCTGGTGTTGTTCATGTTTAGCCCTTGGAAGAGGTTTAGTCATCGGATCTGCAACATTCAGATCCGTGTGTACTTTGCAAATATTTATGTCGTCCTCCTTGATGTAATCGCGGATGGAATTGAAACGTCGCTTTATGTGTCTGGTCCTCTTGTGAAATCTTGGTTCCTTGGCTAGAGCAATGGCACCAGTATTATCACAAAACAGAGTCATTGGGTTAAGCGCACTAGGCACTACTCCAAGATCTGTCATGAACTCCTTCATCCAGACACCTTCCTTCGCCGCCTCCGAGGCAGCGATGTACTCCGCTTCGCATGTAGAATCAGCTACCACGCTTTGCTTGGAACTGCACCAGCTAACCGCACCCCCATTAAGAATAAATACGTATCCGGTTTGCGACTTAGAGTCATCCGGATCAGTGTCAAAGCTTGCATCGACATAACCCTTTACGACGAGCTCTTGATCACCTCCATAAACGAGAAACATGTCCTTAGTCCTTTTCAGGTACTTCAGGATATTCTTGACCGCCGTCCAGTGTTCCATTCCAGGATCACTTTGAAACCTTCCGACCATACTTATGGCAAGGCTGACATCGGGTCTTGTGCACAGCATTGCATACATGATAGATCCTATGGCTGAAGCATAGGGGATGACACTCATCTTTTCTCTATCTTCTGCAGTCACTGGGCATTGAGTCTTACTCAACTTCACACCTTGCAAAACAGGCAAGAACCCCTTCTTGGACTGATCCATTTTGAACTTCTTCAAAACTTTGTCAAGGTATGTGCTTTGTGAAAGTCCTATTAAGCGTCTCGATCTATCTCTATAGATCTTGATGCCTAATATGAAAGCAGCTTCTCCTAGGTCCTTCATTGAAAAACTCTTGTTCAAATATTCCTTCACGCTTTCCAACATTTCTATATTGTTTCCAATCAGTAATATGTCATCCACATATAATATTAGAAACGCTATAGAGCTCCCACTCACTTTCTTGTAAATACAAGCTTCTCCGTAAACTTGTATAAACTCGAACGCTTTGATCACCTCATCAAAGCGAAGATTCCAACTCCGAGATGCTTGCACCAGTCCATAAATGGATCGCTGGAGTTTGCAAACTTTGTCAGCATTCTCTGGATCGACAAAACCTTCTGGTTGCATCATATACAACTCTTCCTTAAGGAAACCGTTAAGGAACGCTGTTTTGACATCCATCTGCCAAATTTCATAATCGAAAAAGGCAGCTATTGCTAACATGATTCTGACGGACTTAAGCATCGCTACGGGTGAGAAGGTCTCATCGTAGTCAACTCCTTGAACTTGTGAAAAACCCTTTGCCACAAGTCGAGCTTTATAGACGGTGACATTACCGTCCGCGTCCGTCTTCCTCTTAAAGATCCATTTGTTCTGAATGGCCTTACGCCCTTCAGGTAATACTTCCAAAGTCCATACTTTGTTTTCATACATGGATCCCATCTCGGATTTCATGGCCTCTAACCACTTCTCGGAATCCGGGCCCATCAGCGCTTCTCCATAGCTCGTAGGTTCATCGTTGTCCAACAACATGACCTCTAAGACAGGGTTGCCGTACCACTCAGGAGCAGTACGCGTCCTTGTCGACCTACGAGGTTCGATAGCAACTTGATCCAAAGCTTCATGATCATCATCATTAACTTCCTCTTCAGCTGATGTAGGCTCTACAGAAACATCTTTCTGCGCTGCGCTACTTTTAGGTTGAAGTAAAGGTTCAACAACCTCATCAAGTTCTATCTTCCTCCCACTCAATTCTTTCGAGAGAAACTCTTTCTCAAGAAATGTTCCATTTTTAGCGACAAACACTTTGCCTTCGGATCTGAGGTAGAAGGTATACCCAACTGTCTCTTTTGGGTATCCTATGAAGACGCATTTTTCCGTTTTGGGTTCCAGCTTTTCAGGCTGAAGCTTTTTGACATAAGCATCACATCCCCAAACTTTAAGAAACGACAGCTTTGGCTTCTTGCCAAACCAAAGTTCATATGGCGTCGTCTCAACGGATTTCGATGGTGCCCTATTTAAAGTGAATGCAGCTGTCTCTAATGCATAACCCCGAAACGATAGTGGCAAATCGGCAAGAGACATCATAGATCGCACCATATCCAATAAGGTTCGATTACGACGTTCGGACACACCATTACGCTGTGGTGTTCCAGGCGGTGTCAATTGTGAAACAATTCCACACTGTCTTAAGTGACTGCCAAACTCATAACTCAGATATTCTCCTCCTCTATCAGATCGTAGGAATTTAATCTTCTTGTTACGATGATTCTCAACTTCACTCTGAAATTGTTTGAACTTTTCAAATGTTCCAGACTTGTGTTTCATTAAGTAAATATACCCATATCTACTTAAGTCACCAGTGAAGGTGAGAAAGTAACGATAACCACCGCGCGCCTCAATACTCATCGGACCGCACACATCAGTATGTATGATTTCCAATAAGTCACTTGCCCGTTCCATTGTTCCAGAGAACGGCGTTTTAGTCATCTTGCCCATGAGGCATGGCTCACATGTGTCAAGTGATTCAAAAACAAGTGACTCCAAAAGTCCATCAGCATGGAGCTTCCTCATGCGTTTTACGCCAATATGACCTAAACGGCAGTGCCACAAGAAAGTGGTATTATCATTATCAATTCTACATCTTTTGGCATCAATGTTATGAACATGTGTATCATTACTATCGAGATTCAATAAGAATAAACCCCTCACATTGGGTGCATGACCATAAAAGATATTACTCATATAAATAGAACAACCATTATTCTCTGATTTAAATGAGTAACCATCTCGCAATAAACAAGATCCAGATATAATGTTCATGCTTAACGCAGGCACTAAATAACAATTATTCAGGTTCATCACTAATCCCGATGGTAATCGAAGAGCGAGCGTGCCGACGGCGATCACATCAACCTTGGAACCATTTCCCACGCGCATCGTCACTTCGTCCTTTGCCAGCCTCCGTCTATTCCGCAGTTCCTGTTTTGAGTTGCAAATATGAGCAACCGTACCGGTATCCAATACCCAGGCACTACAACGAGAGTTGGTAAGGTACACATCAATAACATGTATATCATATATACCTTGTTTGTTGTTGGCCGCCTTCTTGTCAGCCAAATACTTGGGGCAGTTCCGCTTCCAGTGTCCAGTTCCCTTGCAATGAAAGCACTCAGTTTCTGGTTTGGGTCCAGCCTTGGGTTTCTTCACGAGAGGAGCAACTGCTTTGCCACTCTTCTTGGAGTTACCCTTCTTACCCTTGCCATTTTTCTTGAAACTAGTGGTTTTATTGACCATCAACACTTGATGCTCCTTCTGAATTTCAGACACAGCGGCTTTCAGCATCGCAAACAGCTCGGCGACTGACTTGTTCATCCCGTGCATGTTATAGTTCAACACGAAGCTCTTGTAGCTAGGTGGCAATGATTGAAGAACTCTGTCAGTGATAGCCTTTGGCGGAAGGGGCATCCCCAATTCAGCCAGACGGGTGGAGTACCCAGACATTCTGAGTACGTGATCACTGATAGACCCGTTCTCCTCCATCTTGCAAGCATAGAACTTATCGGAGATCTCATATCTCTCGATCCGGGCATTCTTCTGAAAGATAAACTTCAACTCCCGGAACATCTCATATGCTCCATGACGTTCAAAACGTCTTTGAAGTCCCGGTTCTAAGCCATACAATATTGCACATTGAACTATTGAGTAATCTTCAGAACGAGCCTGCCAGGCGTTCACAACGTCTAGAGACTCAACTGGAGCGGGTGGATCACCAAGCGGTGCATCAATGACATAAGCCTTCTGGGAAGCCGTAAGGATAATCCTTAGATTACGGGCCCAGTCCACAAAGTTACTTCCATCATCTTTCAACTTAGCTTTCTCTAGGAACGCATTAAAATTCAGGGGTGCTACTGCGCGAGCCATGATCTACAACATAAATATAGCAAAGACAACTTAGACTATTGTTCTAGATAATGAGTTTAGTTAATCATATTATTTAAAAACTCCCACTCAAATTGACATCCCTCCGGTCATTCGAGTGTAACATGATCCAAATCTACCAACTCAAGTCCGATCATCACGTGAGTTGAGGTGGTTTCAATGGTGAACATCTTCATGTTCATCATATCTACTATATGACTCATGTTCGACCTTTCGGTCTCTTGTGTTCCGAGGCCATGTCTGTACATGCTAGGCTCGTCAAGTTTAACCCGAGTGTTCCGCACGTGCAACATGGCTTACACCCGTTGTATGTGAACGTAGAGTCTATCACACCCGATCATCACGGCGTGTCTCGAAACGACGAACTTTCGCAACGGTGCACACTCGGGGAGAACACAATTTTATCTTGAAATTTAAGTGAGGGATCACCTTATAATGCTACCGTCGTCCTAAGCAAAATATGATGCATAAAAGGATTAACATCACATGCAAATCATAAGTGACATGATATGGCCATGAACTTGTGCTTTTGATCTCCATCTTCAAAGCACCGGCATGATCTCCATCGTCACCGGCATGACACCATGATCTCCATCATCTTGATCTCCATCAACGTGTCGCCATGAGGTTGTCGCGCCGATTGTTGCTTCCATGACTATAGCTAACTCATAGCGATAAAGTAAAGCAAAAACGGCGAAAATAATTAAAGACAACTCTATGGCTCCTGCCAGTTGCCGTACTCATCGACATGCAAGTCGTGATATTCTATACAACACATGATCATCTCATACATCACATATATCTCATCATGTAATTGGCCATATCACATCACAACATACCCTGCAAAAACAAGTTAGACGTCCTCTAATTGTTGTTGCATATTTTACGTGGCTGCTACGGGTTTGCAAGAACCGTTCTTACCTACGCAAAACCACAACGTGGTGTAGTGATTGATTTTTGATCTTCTAAAAGAACCCTCTTCATTGAAATCGATTCAACTAAAGTGAGAGAGACAGACACCCGCTAGCCATCTTTATGCAACGAAGTTTACATGTCAGTTGAAGGAACCTGTCTCGCGTAAGCGTACGCGTAATGTCGGTCCGGGCCGCTTCATCTCACAATACCGCCGAATCAAGTATCAACTAGTAACGGCAAGCAATATGTATACACCCACGCCCACAACTCGTTTGTGTTCTACTCGAGATCTCATCTACGCATAGACCTAGTTCAGATGCCACTGTTGGGGAACGTTGCATGGGAAACAAAAATTTTCCTACGCACACACAAGATCTATCCATGGTGATGAACATCTACGAGAGGGAGAGTGAATCTACATACCCTTGTAGATCGCTAAGCGGAAGCGTTAAGAAACGCGGTTGATGTAGTCGAACGTCTCCGCGATCCAAATCGCAAGTCGTCCCTCGATCCGATCACGAACTAGTGCCGAACGGACGGCACCTCCGCGTTCTACACACGTACGGCTTGATGACGCCTTCACCTCCTCGATCCAGCGAGCGATGGTGAAGTAGTAGATGAGTTCCGGCAGCACGACGGCGTGGTGATGTTGGTGAGGAACAATCTCTGTAGGGCTTCGCCAAGCACTGCGGAGATTATGACGGGAGAACTAGAGGGTTAGGGTTGCCGACACACGGCTTGGGAAATCTTAATGTGTCCCGTGTGCTAGCCCTGCCCCTCTATTTATATGTTGAGCCTTGGGGTCTAAACTTGGAGTAAAAGCCTCCACCAGGTCGGTTTTGCCCGCACAAGGTCGGTTTGGCCCGCAGGGAAAGAGTCCAACTCGGATCCCTGCAGTACCGCGCACAAGCGGTAGTACCGCTCACGAGCGGTAGTACCGCTTGAGCGGTAGTACCGCTTCACACAAGCGGTAGTACCGCTTCCAACAAGCGGTAGTACCGCTTCCAACAAGCGGTAGTACCGCTTACGCGGTAGTACTGCCTTTACCAGCGGTAGTACCGCTTAAGGCAGTAGCAAAACTTCCTTTTGCACTTTTCAATACCTCATGGGCTTTACCCCTTTGGCTCATATAAAGTGTTGCTGCACCCGAACACTTCGGTAAACACCCGGGACCCCTTCCGGTGAATTCCGGAACCTTTCCGGAGATCAAAACACTATTATCACATATATTAATCTTTACCTTCGGACTCTTCCGGAGATCCTCGTCATGTCCTGGATCTTATCCGGGACTCCGAACAACCTTCGGTCACCAACACAATAACTCAACTATACTAATCGTCACCAAACGTTAAGTGTGTAGACCCTGCGGGTTCGAGAACTATGTAGACATGACCGAGACACCTCTACGATCAATAACCAATAGCGGGACCTGGATGCCAATATTGGCTCCTACATATTCTACGAAGATCTTTATCGGTCGAACCTCTATGTCAAGGATTCAGTTAATCCCGTATGTTGTTCCCTTTGTTCTTCGGTATGTTACTTGCCCGAGATTCGATCGTCGGTATCTCTATACCTAGTTCAATCTCGTTACCGGCAAGTCTCTTTACTCGTTCCGTAATACAAGATCTTGTGGCTAACACTTTAGTCACATTGCTTGCAAGGCTCATTGTGATGTTGTATTACCGAGTGGGCCCTGAGATACCTCTCCGTCATACGGAGTAACAAATCCCAGTCTTGATCCATGCCAACCCAACAGACACCCTCGGAGATACCTGTAGAGCACCTTTATAGTCACCCAGTTACGTTGCGACGTTTGATACACACAAGGTACTCCTCCGATGTCAGGGAGTTGCATGATCTCATGGTCATAGGAACAGATACTTGACATGCAGAAAACAATAGCAATAAACTGACACGATCATATGCTACATTTATAGTTTGGGTCTTGTCCATCACATCATTCTCCTAATGATGTGATCCCGTTATCAAATGACATCTCATGTCAATGGCTAGGAAACCTTAACCATCTTTGATCAACGAGCTAGTCAACTAGAGGCTTACTAGGGACACAGTGTTGTCTATGTACCCACACATGTATTTGAGTTTCCAATCAATACAATTATAGCATGGATAATAAACGATTATCATGAACAAGGAAATATAATAATAACCAATTTATTATTGCCTCTAGGGCATATTTCCAACAAAGCCTACCAAGTACCCATCACAAACTCATCTCTTGCATTTACATTATTTTCCATTTGCCTCTCGTTTTCCTCTCCCCCGCTTCTAAAACGATTTTCAGAAAAAACCAAAAAGATTTGCCTTTTTATTCGCCATTCTTTCGTTCGTCTTTTCGTTTGCTTCTTGTTTGCTTGTGTGCTAGATTGCTTGCCTTGTCACGGTGACTCAAGAGAATACCAAGTTGTGTGACTTCTCCAATACTAATAATAATGATTTTATTAGTACTCCGATTGCTCCCGCCACTAGTGCGGAATCTTATGAAATTAATGCCGCTTTGCTTAATCTTGTTATGAAAGAACAATTTTCCGGCCTTCCTAGTGAAGATGCCGCATCCCATCTAAATACTTTCGTTGAGTTGTGTGATATGCAAAAAAAGAAAGATGTGGATAATGATATTGTTAAATTGAAGCTATTTCCGTTCTCACTACGAGATCGTGCCAAAACTTGGTTTTCATCTTTGCCTAAAAATAGTATTGATTCACGGAATAAGTGTAAAGATGCTTTTATTTCCAAGTACTTTCCGCCTGTTAAGATCATCTCCCTTAGGAACGATATAATGAATTTTAAGCAACTTGATCATGAGCATGTTGCACAATCTTGGGAGAGGATGAAACTAATGATTAGAAATTGCCGCGCGCATGGTTTGAGTTTATGGATGATTATACAAATTTTCTATGCGGGATTGAATTTTGCTTCTAGAAATCTTTTAGATTCCGCCGCGGGTGGTACTTTTATGGAAATCACATTAGGAGAAGCTACTAAACTCCTAGATAATATTATGGCAAATTAGTCTCAATGGCATACCGAAAGATCTCCTACTAGTAAAAAAGTGCATGCTATTGAAGAAATAAATACTTTGAGTGAAAAGATGGATGAATTGATTAAATTGTTTGCTAGCAAGAGTGCTCCTATTAATCCTAATGATATGCCTTTGTCCTCTTTGATTGGAAATAATAATGAATCTATGGATGTGAATTTTGTTGGTAGGAACAATTTTGGTAATTTCAATCCTAGGCTGTTTCCTAGTAATTCCTCTAATAATTATGGTAATTCCTACAACAATTCTTATGGAAATTATAATAAGATGCCCTCTGATCTTGAGAATAATATTAAAGAATTTATTAGCTCGCAAAAAGGTTTCAATGCTATGATTGAAGAAAAATTGCTCAAGATTGATGATTTGGCTAGGAACGTTGATAGAATTTCTCTTGAGATTGAGTCTTTGAAAATTAGATCTATTCCACCCAAGCATGATATTAACGAGTCCTTAAAAGCTATGAGAATTTCTATTGATGAGTGTAAGGAAAGAACCGCTAGAATACGTGCTAACGTGAATGTCTTGAAAAAGTGTGTTCTCGTGATAATAATGATGAAGATCTTAAAGTGATTGATGTGACTCCTATTGAATCTTTGTTTTCTAATATAAATCTTGATAAAGATGGGACTGGAGATAAGTCAACTTTAGTTAAAAGGCGTCCCAATGATTCGGACTTTATAGATCTTGATGCTAAGATTGATAAAAGTGGGATTGAAGAGGTCAAAACTTTAGATAGCAATGAACCCACTCTTTTGGATTTCAAGGACTTTAATTATGATAGTTATTATTTGATTGATTGTGTTTCCTTGTTGCAATCCATGTTGAATTCTCCGCATGCTTATAATCAAAATAAAGCTTTTACTAAACATATCGTGGATGCTATGATGAAATCTTTTGAAGAAAAACTTGAGTTGGAAGTTTCTATACCTAGAAAGCTTTATGATAAATGGGAACCTACTATTAAGATTAAAATTAAAGATTATGAGTGCCATGCTTTGTGTGATTTGGGTGCTAGTGTTTCCACGATTCCAAAAACTTTATGTGATGTGCTAGGTTTCCGTGAATTTGATGATTGATCTTAAAATTTGCATCTTGCGGATTCCACTATAAAGAAATCTATGGGAAGGATTAATGATGTTCTTATTGTTGCAAATAGGAATTATGTGCTCGTAGATTTCATTGTTCTTGATATAGATTGCAATCCTACATGTCCTATTATTCTTGGTAGACCTTTCCTTAGAACGATTGGTGCAATTATTGATATGAAGGAAGGAAATATTAGATTCCAATTTCCATTAAGGAAAGGCATGGAGCACTTTCCTAGAAATAAAATAAAATTACCTTATGAATCTATTATGAGAGCTACTTATGGATTGCATACCAAAGATGACAATACCTAGATCTATTGCGTTATGCCTAGCTAGGGGCGTTAAACAATAGCGCTTGTTGGGAGGCAACCTAATTTTATTTTTATGCTTTTGTTTTTGCTTCTGTTTTTGAGTGTTTTACACATTATTACCTCTGTAGTAATTGTGTTTTCTTGTTTAAATTAGTGTTTGAGCCAAGTAAGACCTTTGGGATGGTCTACGGTGTTTGTGATTTGACTTTGCTGAAAAACAGAAACTTTTGCTCTCAGTCCAGGAATTTTGTAAATTCACTGGAACGTGCTTTTGATCTAAAATTTTTACACAAGATTTATATACAAATTTCCCTGATTTTCCTAATTTTTCATAAGTTTTGGAGTTACAGAAGTATTCGAAGTCTATAGATTACTACAGACTGTTCTGTTTTAGACAGATTCTATTTTCTTTGTGTTGTTTGCTTATTTTGATGTATCTATGGGTTGTATCGGGGGGTATGAACCATGGAGAAGTTGGAATACATTAGATATTACACAAATAAAAATAAAGAATGAGTTCACAACAGTACCTAAAGTGGTGATTTATTTTTCTTATACTAACAGATCTCAAGAGTTTTCTGTTGAGTTTTGTGTTGTGAAGTTTTCAAGTTTTGGGTAAAGATTTGATGGACTATGGAATAAGGAGTGGCAAGAGCCTAAGCTTGGGGATGCCCAATGCATCCCAATCCATATTAAAGGATACCAAAAAGCCTAATCTTGGGGATGCCCCGGAAGGCATCCCCTCTTTCGTCTTCAATCCATCGGTAAATTTACTTGAGGCTATATTTGTATTCACCACATGATATGTGTTTTGCTTGGAGCGTCTTGTATGATATGAGTCTTTGCTTTTTAGTTTGCCACAATCATCCTTGCTGCACACATCTTTTGAGGGGGACACGCATTAATCGTGAATTTATTAGAATACTATATGTGCTTCACTTATATCTTTTGAGCTAGGCAATGTTGCTCTAGTACTTCACTTATATCTTTTTAGAGCACGATGGTGTTTTATTTTATAGAAATTATTGAACTCTTGTACTTCACTTATATTATTTTGAGAGTCTTTAAACAGCATGGTAATTGTTTTAGGTTATGAATTTAGTCCTAATATAATGGGCATCCAAGAGGGATATAATAAAAACTTTCATATTAAGTGCATTGAATACTATGAGAAGTTTGATTCCTTGCATATAGTTTTGAGATATGAAGATGGTAATATGAGAGTCATGCTAGTGAGTAGTTGTGAATTGGAAGAAATACTTGTGTTAAAGTTTGTGATTCCCGTAGCATGCTCGTATGGTGAACCGTTATGTAACGAAGTCGGAGCATGATTTGTTTAATGATTGTCAACCTTTGTGTGAGGGTCGGGAGCGCGCGATGGTTAACTCCTACCAACCTTTCCCCTAGGAGCATGCGTCTAATGCTTTGCTTCGATAACTAATAGACTTTTGCAATAAGTATGTGAGTTCTTTATGACTAATGTTGAGTCCATGGATTATACGCACTCTCACCCTTCCACCTTTGCTAGACTCTCTAGTACCGCGCAACTTTCGTCGGTGCATTAAACCCACCTTCCTCAAAACAGCCACCATATACTTTCTTCAAAACAGCCACCATACCTACCTATTATGGCATTTCCATAGCCATTCCGAGATATATTGCCATGCAACTTCCACCGTTCCGTTTTTCATGACACGCACCATCACTTTCATATTGCATATAGAGTCATATTTTGTTCTAGGTATCGAGTTGTAAGTAAATAAAAGTGTGATGATCTTCATTATTAGAGCATTGTCCCGTGAGAGAAAAGGATGATGGAAGCTATGACTCACTCACAAGTTGGGATGAGTCTCCGGACTTTACAAATAATAAAAGAGGCCAGCGAAGCCCAAATAAAAAAAAGAGGCCAAAGATGCCCACCAAAAAAAATGAGAGAAAGAGAGAAGGGACAATTGCTACTATCTTTTTCCACACTTGTGCTTCAAAGTAGCACCATGATCTTCATGATAGAGAGTCTCCTATTTTTTCACTTTCATATAACTAGTGGAATTTTTCATCTTATGCACAACCACTTAGTTTTCTTTTTGAGCTTTCATACACTTATAGCTCTAGTGCATCCGTTGCATGGCAATCCCTACTCACTCACATTGATATCTATTGATGGGCATCTCCATAGCCCGTTGATACGCCTAGTTGATGTGAGACTATATTCTCCTTTTTCCTCACAACCTCCACCATATTCTATTCCACCTATAGTGCTATATCCATGGCTCACGCTCATGTATTGCGTGAGAGTTGAAAAGGTTTGAGAACATAAAAGGTGTGAAACAATTGCTTGACTTGTCATCGGGGTTGTGCATGATTTAGATACTTTGTGTGGGGAAGATGGAGCATAGCCAGACCATATGATTTTGTAGGGATAACTTTCTAAGGCCATGTTATTTCGAAAGGACACAATTGCCTTGTTGGTATGCTTGAAGTATTACTGTTTTTATGTCAATATTAGACTTTTGTTTTGAATCTTATGGATCTGAATATTCATACCATAATAAAGAATATTACATGGATAAATATGTTAGGTAGCATTCCACATCAAAAATTCTGTTTTTATCATTTACCTACTCGAGGACAAGCATGAATTAAGCTTGGGGATGCTTGATACGTCTCCAACGTATCTATAAGTTTTGATTGTTCCATGCTATTATATTATCTGTTTTGGATGTTTTATATGCATTAATATGCTATTTTATATTATTTTTGGGACTAACCTATTAATCTAGAGCCTAGTGCCAGTTTCTGTTTTTTCCTTGTTTTTGAGTATTGTAGATAAGGAATATTAAACGCAGTCCAAACGGAATAAAATCTTCGGAATGATTTTTCTTGGACCAGAAGAAACCCAGCAGACTTGGAGATGAAGGCAGGAGACCTGCCGTGGCGTCACAAGCCACCAGGGCGCGCCCTAGGGGGGGGCGCCCCTCTAGCTTGTGGCCCCACGACAGCCCTCCTAACCCTATTCTTCGGCCTATAAATTCCCAAATATCCCCTGGATACCAAAGGGAGCCACGAAAATACTTTTCCGCCGCCGAAAGCCTCTGTTCCCGTGAGATCCAATCTTGGAGCCTTTTCCGGTAATCTGCCGGAGGGGGAATCGATCACGGAGGGCATCTACATGAACTCCATTGCCCCTCCAATGATGCGTGAGTAGTTTACCACATACCTTCGGGTCCATAGCTAGTAGCTAGATGGCTTCTTCTCTCTATTTGTTCTTCAATACCATGTTCTTCATGATCTTCATGGAGATCTATCCGATGTAATACTCTTTTGCGGTGTGTTTGTCGAGATCCGATGAATTGTGGGTTTATGATCAGCTTATCTATGAATATTATTTGAATCTTCTCTGAATTCTTATATGCATGATTTCATATCTTTGCAAGTCTCTTCGAGTTATTGGTTTGGTTTGGCCAACTAGATTGGTAATTCTTGCAATGGGAGAAGTGCTTAGTTTTGGGTTCAATCTTCTGGTGTCCTCACCCAATGACAAAGTAGGGGTAGCGAGGCACGTATTTGTATTGTTGCCATCGAGGATAAAAAGATGGGGTTTTCATCATATTGCTTGAGTTTATCCCTCTACATCATGTCATCTTACCTAATGCGTTACTCTGTTCTTCATGAACTTAATACTCTAGATGCAGGCATGAGTCGGTCGATGTGTGGAGTAATAGTAGTAGATGCAGAATCGTTTCGGTCTACTTGACACGGACGTGATGCCTATATGCATAATCATTGCCTTGGATATCGTCATAATTATTCGCTTTTCTATCAATTGCTCGACAGTAATTTGTTCACCCACCGTATTATTTTCCTTCATGAGAGAAGCCTCTAGTGAAACCTATGGCCCCCGGGTCTATTTTCCATATTATATTTTCAGATCTATAAACCAAAAATACCAAAAATATCTCGCTGCATTATTTTTACTTTTGTTTTACTTTTTGTTTTAGCAATCCTATCTATCTATCTCTATCAGATCTCATCCTTGCAAGTTACCGTGAAGGGATTGACAACCCCTTTATAGCGTTGGGTGCAAGTGTTTGATTATTTGTGTAGGTACATCTATTGGGGACTTGCTTGTATCTCCTACTGGATTGATACCTTGGTTCTCAACAATTGAGGGGAATACTTATCTATTTTGCTGCATGACCCTTTCCTCTTCAAGGGAAAACCAACGCATGCTCAAGAAGTAGCAGTACCGGGCAGTAGCACCGGATGATTAGCGATATCGCTAGACACCTTGAGCGGGGGGCACGATTGCTTCTCCTGTTCGCCGAGCTGGGGAATTGTTTTCCCACTTCTTCGTTTTTTGTCTCTTGTAGCACTAGAAGTACTTCCCGACCGCAGCGCTTCATCATGTGTCTTTGTAATTATGCGGTCATAGTTGGATAGCCGAGGCGGTGGTGGTCGCTTCAGTTCATGCAGAGTGCACTTCGCTTTCACCGGATCTACTGTTTACTTCGGAGGTGGATCTTTCCGTGCAAAATGGGCCTTCACTTCGGCTTCACTGATTTCAGCGTTTTTCTTGTCATCCCTCTCATATGGTAACTTTGGAAGAGGCTTGAGGCTTGGACCAAATTTGTATTTCTTCCCGCCTATTGTACTGCTAGCCGCCGGAGCGCCGGCGACGACTCTCTTCCGCCGTTGCTGACGCGCCGGAGGAGGCGTAGTGCCCTGACGCGCCGGAGGAGGAGGAGGAGGAGGCGGAGTGCCCTGACGCGCCGGAGGAGGCGAAGGAGGAGGCTGAGTGCCCTGACGTGCCGGAGGAGGAGAAGGAGGAGGCGGAGTGCCCTCACGCGCCGGAGGAGGAGGAGGCGGAGTGCCTTAACGCACCGGAGGAGGCTGAGTCTGCTGAGGCGTCCAGTTTGGAAGCTTGATGTACTCCTTTCTCCATAGACACGTACTCCTCAAAGCATTTTCCAGAAGAATAATATCCTCTTCACCTGTAGGGTTGTCAAGCTCCAGCCCCTCAAATCCATCCATTATTTCATCCACCATCACAACAGCATAGCCATGTGGAATCGGACGGCAATGGAAAGTTCCCTCAGCTCGAGGAGGTACAACAGAGCCGACCGCCGCCTTGAAGGTCAGGTTCTTGCATTTCGTCATTAGCTCGCAATGTTCAGCCTGCGTGATACTATCCACGGGGTAGCGAGGAGCCGTGAAATCAGGCTAAACGAGCTCCGTGGAAGTCGGTCGTCGGGGGGTACTCTCCCTCACCGATGATCGTCGGGGACTCCTCGATATCGCGTCACCGACGACCGACGATAAAAGAACTAAACATCTAAACAATAAAAACAACTAAAAACAACTAAACAATAAAAACAACTAAAACAACTAAATTAACTAAATTAACTAAACAACTAAATTAACTAAATCAACTAAAACAACTAAAATTAACTAAATTAACTAAACAACTAAATTAACTAAATCAACTAAAATCGTCGGGCGCGGGCGGCGCTGCGGGCTCGCCGGAGACGCGCGCGGGGCCAGCGGCGGTGCTGCGGTGGGCGGAGGCGGGGCCGGTGGCGGTGCTGCGCGCGGTGGGCGGGGGCGAGCGGCGGTGATGTATTAGTGATCGGGCCTATATGTCAGTGACCCAGGGGTTTTAAAATTAACCTAACTATCAAATTAACAGGGTCGGGCCCATATGTCAGTGACCCAGGGGTTAATTAACAGGGTGATTAGCATTAAGCTAATCACCTGACGGTCAGGGCCCACCTGCAGGTGACACAGGCGGCGATGCTCGTCGCCGGCGACCACTAGACGCGGCGGTGCCCACGCTAGGGACCACAGGAGCGGCGCCTGAGGCCACTAGGGCATAGCCCATGCTCGACTGCATCTAAAGGGGGTCACGGGAGGTCTAGCCATGGCGGCGAGATGACCGGCGGCAAGGAGCTCACAGGCAAGGCGGCTAGCGGGGTTAGGAGAGGAGATCGGCGACGGGGCTAGGGGTAAAAGAACCGGGGCCTCACCGCGGTTGCGAAGGCGTCGACGGCGCAGCCGGGGAGGTCCTCGTTGCTGCGAATCGACCGGAGAAGGCCGACGGTGCCGAGGGCGAAGGCGGCGGGGCAGGGCGCGGCGACGGCGACGGCGACGTCAGGGCAGGGAAGCGGGGGACGGCAAAATCCGGTAGCCTGGCGGCGTCGAGGTGGTCGTCGGCGCCGTCGGGGGAGAGAAGAAACTGCAGATGGGATTGGAAATTTTTCCAAAGTGCTGCTTATATACAGAGAACTTTAGTCCCAGTTGGTGGCTCCAACCGGGACCAATGCCACCCTTTCGTCCCGGTTGGTGCCACCAACCGGGACTAAAGGTCAATTTCAGCAGCCCAAAGGGCGGGAAGCAGAGAAGGGTGGCATTGGTCCCGGTTGGAGCCACCAACCGGGACGAAAGGTTGGAATTGGTCCCGGTTGAAGCCACCAACCGGGACTAAAGGGTTGGTCCTGGCTGTGGTGGGAGTTTAGTCCCACCTCGCCAAGCGAGAGGCGCTCGCACCGGTTTATAAGCCCGCCCCTCTATGCCTTGTTGAGTTCCTCTCAAAGTGAAAATAGATGCCCTTATACGGGAAATTCGACCTGAAATCAAAGTGCATCACTTTGATTTCAGGGCGAATTTTCCCTATAAGCGCATCTATGTTCACTTTTGCTATTTTTTTATGTTATTTTTTTGCATATTAAAAGTTCTTAACAAAAAATACTTTATGAATATTCTTTTTGCTATTAAAGTTTTTAACAAAAATAACTTTGATAATTTTAGTTGCATAAATTTTATATAATATTAAGTTAAATAACTTTGATCGGACGAAAACACGTCTATTACAAAGGGATTTCGATTTTTTAAACATATTTTAACTCAAGACTTTTTCTGCATTCAATATGCATCATTCAAAGCCACATCATCACTTTTCAACCCTTTTCTGACTTCATTTACTATTTTTCATGCATTTCATGATTTATTTTGAGCTAAAATGACCCTGAATTGAAAAAACACTGCAAATGAACTCTGAAATGGTTGCAAGTTGGCATGGTATCATCATTTCACCCACATAGCATGTGCTAAAAAGTTGAGACGGTTACGGCAAAAACTGGATGCACTGCGTGTACAAAATGAACAATCTCTTTCGAAGTATCAGGGTTTCAGACGAAAACTCATCTGTTACAAAAGGATTTCAATTTTTTAAACATATTTGAACTCAAGACTTTTTATGCATTCAATATGCACCATTCAAAGCCACATCATCACTTTTCAAACCTTTTCTGACTTCATTTGCTATTTTTCATGCATTTCATGATTTATTTTGAGCTAAGATGACCCTGAATTGAAAAGCACTGCAAATAAACTCTAAAATGGTTGAAAGTTGGCATGGTATCATCATTTCACCCACATAGCATGTGCTAAAAAGTTGAGAGGGTTACGGAAAAAACTGGATGCACTTCGTGTACAAAATGAACAATCTCTTTCGAAGTATCAGGGTTTCGGACGAAAACTCATCTGTTACAAAAGGTATTTCATTTCTTGACATGTAACTGCAGTGATATTCTAGATCAAAGCCATCATCAGAATAGTTGTGGAGAGAAAGTATTCACTTTTTCTTCGCGTGTGTCCCTTGCTTATTGCGCCGTAACCATGGATAATCTTCATCGTTTAACAGGGTGCTTGGGTCAGCCTTCACTTTGAAGGGAGGAATTTCATGAATTTTTTCATAATCTTCAGACATGTCTGTCTTGCCCTCCACTCCCACGATGTCTCTTTTCCCTGAAAGAACTATGTGGCGCTTTGGCTCATCGTATGATGTATTCGCTTCCTTATCTTTTCTTTTTCTCGGTTTGGTAGACATGTCCTTCACATAGAAAACCTGCGTCACATCATTGGCTAGGACGAATGGTTCGTCTGTGTACCCAAGATTGTTCAGATCCACTGTTGTCATTCCGTACTGCGGGTCTACCTGTACCCCGCCTCCTGACAGATTGACCCATTTTCACCGAAACAAAGGGACCTTAAAATCATGTCCATAGTCAAGTTCCCATATGTCCACTATGTAACCATAATATGTGTCATTTCCCCTGTTGGTTGCTGCATCAAAGCGGACACCACTGTTTTGGTTGGTGCTCTTTTGATCTTGGGCGATCGTGTAAAATGTATTCCCATTTATCTCGTACCCTTTGTAAGTCAATATAGTCGAAGATGGTCCCCTAGCCAACGAGTATAGCTCATCTGCAACAGTGGTGTTAACCATGAGATGTTTTTGCAACCAACTGTCGAAAGTCCTGATGTGTTCACATGTAATCCAGTCGTCACACTGCTCCGGGTGTTTGGAGCGCAGAATATTCTTGTGTTCATTGACATACGGGGTCACCAAGGTAGAATTCTGTAGAACAGTGTCGTGTGCTTGAGACCAAGAATGCCCGTCCCTACATATTATTGAATTCGCTCCTAGCGTGCCTTTTCCAGTCAGTCTCCCCTCATACCGCGATTGAGGGAGACCAATCGGCTTAAGGTCAGGAATAAAGTCAACACAAAACCTAATGCCTTCCTCTGTTTGATGGCCCATGGAGATGCTTCCTTCTGGCCTAGCATGGTTACGAACATATTTCTTTAAGACTCCCATGAACCTCTCAAAGGGGAACATGTTGTGTAGAAATACAGGGCCCAGAATGGCAATCTCGTCGACTAGATGAACTAGGACGTGCGTCATGATATTGAAGAAGGATGGTGGGAACACCAGCTCAAAACTGACAAGACATTGCACCAAATCACTCTTTAACATTGGTAGGATTTCTGGATCGATTACCTTCTGAGAGATTGCATTGAGGAATGCACATAGCTTCACAATGGTTAATCGAACGTTTTCCGGTAGAAGCCCCCTCAATGCAACCGGAAGCAGTTACGTCATAATCACGTGGCAGTCATGAGACTTTAGGTTCTGGAACTTTTTCTCTGCCATATTTATTATTCCCTTTATACTCGACGAGAAGCCAGACGGGACCTTCATACTGAGCAGGCATTCAAAGAAGATTTCCTTCTCTTCTTTGGTAAGAGCGTAGCTGGCAGGACCTTCATACTGCTTTGGATGCACGCCGTCTTTTTCGTGCACACGTTGCTGGTCCTCCCGTGCCTCCGGTGTATCTTTTGTCTTCCCATACACTCCCAAGAAGCCTAGCGGGTTCACGCAAAGATTCTTCGTCATGTGCATCACGTCGATTGTAGAGTGGACCTCTAGGTCTTTCCAATAGGGTAGGTCCCAAAATATAGATTTCTTCTTCCACATGGGTGCGCGTCCCTCAGCGTCATTCGGAACAGATAGTCCGCCAGGACCCTTTCCAAAGATTACTTGTAAATCATTGACCATATCAAGTATGTGATCACCAGTACGGAGGGCGGGCTTCTTTCGATGATCTGCCTCACCTTTGAAATGATTTCCTTTCTTTAGACATTGATGGTTGGTCGGAAGAAATCGACGATGCCCCAGGTACACATTCTTCCTGCATTTGTCCAAATATATACTATCGGTGTCATCTAAACAGTGCGTGCATGCGTGGTATCACTTGTTTGTCTGTACTGAAAGGTTACTGAGAGCAGGCCAATCATTGATGGTTACAAACAGCAACGCTCGTAGGTCAAATTCCTCCTGTTCGTTCTCATCCCACACACGTACACCTTTTCCATTCCACAGTTGTAAAAGTTCATCAACTAATGGCCTTAGGTACACATCAATGTCATTGCCGGGTTTCTTAGGGCCTTGGATGAGCACTGACATCATAATGAAGTTCCGCTTCATGCACAACCAAGGAGGAAGGTTATACATACATAGAGTCACAGATCATGTGCTATGCTTGCTGCTCTGCTCCCCAAAAGGATTAACGCCATCTGCACTTAAACCAAACCATACGTTCCTTGGGTCATCTGTAAAGTCCCCCCACTTTCTCTTGATCTTTCTCCACTGCGACCCATCACCGGGTGCTCTCAACTTCCCGTCTTTCTTACGGTCTTCCTTCTGCCATCGCATCAACTTGGCATGCTCTTTGTTCCTGAACAAACATTTCTCTTCCCCCATTGCAGCATCACCGTATTCAGGGGGCGGATAGTTGTCATCATCCTCTTCTTCTTCGTTGTCTTCCATCATAACCCCTCTTTCTCCGTGCTTGGTCCAAACATTATAGTGTGGCATGAAACCCTTCTCAAGCAGGTAGACGTGTAGGGTTTTCGAGTTAGAGTAATCCTTCGTATTCCCACAGATAGTACATGGACAATACATAAAACCATTCTGCTTGGTTGCCTCAGCCACTTCGAGAAAATTATGCAGGCCCTTAATGTACTCGGAGGTGCGTCGGTCACCGTACATCCATTGCCGGTTCATCTGCGTGCATTATATAATTAAGTGTATCAAAAACCATTACAAAACATCATGAATAGAGAAGTGACCAAATTAATAGAAGTTCATCATCACATTAAAACCAAAGTACAGTAGTGACCAAAATAAATACATAAAGTTCATACATAGTTCTCATTGAACAACATATAGCTCTCTAGAGCATCTAATTAAAACATACATTGAAACTATGTAAAACATTTAAATGCAACAACAAATGCGATCATAACCGCAACTAAGGTACCAATTGATCCAACGGCATAATGATACCAAGCCTCAGTATGAATGACATATTTTCTAATCTTTCTAATCTTCAAGCGCATTGCATCCATCTTGATCTTGTGATCTTCGACGACATCGGCAACATGCAACTCCAATTCCATCTTCTCCTCCTCAATTCTTTTCAATTTTTTGTTCAAGTAATTGTTTTCTTTTTCAACTAAAATTAACCTCTCAACAAGAGGGTCGGTTCGAATTTCCGATTCACATTCCTCCTAGATAAAAACATCTATGTCACGTTGGTCGGCATAATTGTCATAAACACTAAATAAAACAAATAGTTATAAAAGATAATATACCACATCCGAATCATAGACATGACGAGGGCCGACGGGGGCGGATACCAAAACCATGGCACTGTATAATAACAAACAATAATAAAAGTAAGAAAATTGTACAAGTATCTATTTAAATCATACAAGTAAGAATTTTTTTTCTTTTAGAAAGAAGATAAGAACAAGAGGCTCACCACGGTGGTGCCGGCGACGAGATCGGCGCGGGCGATCGACGGCGGTGAGGACGGGGACGGGACAGGACGGACCTCCAAACCTAGACAAATCTTGAGGAAAATGGAGCTTGGAGGTCGAGCTTGGAGAGGAGAAAGCTTAAGTGTGGCTCGGGCATTTCATCGAACACCTCATGTGCATAGGAGGTGGGAGCTAGAGCAACACACACCTGCACACGCCGGCCGGCCAAAAAACAGAGTGAGCGGGCAGGGGCGGGGGTATATATAGGCATATCTTTAGTCCCGGTTGGTGGCTAGAACCGGGACAGAAGACTGACCTTTGGTCCCGGTTCTAGCCACCAACCGGGACTAAAGGTGTTGGGCCAGGAGCGAGGCCCATTGGTCTCGGTTCGTGTCTGGAACCGGGACCAAAAGTGCCAAACGAACCGGGAGCAATGGCCCCCGAGGCCCGGCCGGCGCCCTGGTCTCACGAACCGGGACTGATGCACCCTTTGGTCCCGGTTCGTAAGTGGACCGGGATTAATGCCCTTATCCTGGCCCAGACCAAAGCCCTGTTTTCTACTAGTGTGTGGGCGTCAAGAGGTGTAGCGGTGGGTGGCTCGGGCGAGCCCCTTTAGTTTGGAAGCGGCGGCACCTCTCTTGAAGACCTCATGGTGGCATATGGGAGCTACCGAGCGAAAGTTCTGCGCTTTGTCGCCGAGGACGGTGACGCTCGCGGGCTTCGTTACCTTCTTAAAGACGTCGTCGTGGTGCTCCTCTCCATGCCTAGCTTTAGTGTGAAAACCCTTGTAAGTGTGGACTCGACAACGGAGATGCATGGCGTCGTTCCCCCTCCCAAGGGCGTTGTCGTGGAGCTTAGGTGTATTAGGGCGTAGTCTGGCGGATTTCTTAGGCCTTCCTGTGTTATCTTTTGGCCACATAGTCTCCTTCGGTTTGTGTTCCCCGATTATCCGGGGATCGGATTTGTAAGAGGTTACCTCATCACCTTGTATCGTTTGACCGTGTACTTTGTGTGGTTGTTACTTTATATATATAACGGGGCAAAAGACTGTTTTGAGTAAATTCAATGCCATTTATTTGCTACTAATGTCGCTTTATTAGATTTAGCTCGATCACTGTAAAGAAATGGTTACCTACAACTTTAATAGATGGCGCACCAGTTTTAATCCATGCCACCACTATTTTTTGCCGTCGACATATTTGGTACACCATCTTTATAGAGTTAGTTGTGGCGTTCCTGCTAGTTACCACCCCACAAGTATGTGTGACCAAGTATATTGATCAGGCACAAGTTAGTGGTGGCATGTGATTCCTATACACGCCGTAGGTATTAGGTTAATAGTGGCCTATATAAGCATCTCCTTGTTTCTCAAATAATTTTACTTGCTGCATCAAACATCATCTTCCTAGGTCGCTCCTCTTAGTTTTTATTCTCCCCCTCCTAGCTATGTGGCCTGCAATATCATGGCGATTTTTTCGGTAACTATAGAATGCAAATTTTTAGTTCCTCGCAAAAAAAAAAAGAATGCAAATTTTTAGTAATTTATTATGTATTACCACCGTTATAGATGACGCTGAAATTTCATTGTGTGCAACGAAGGGAACCAGTGGTATGCGAAGATTAGGAAGTATAACGAGGTTACACCGGGCTTATTAAGTTGCACATAACAACAACAAAGCACGCAAATAGCAAAATAAATCATCTAAAATCAAAGTCACTGAAGACCGAAACTAACTTAACATGCTTGGGCCTTGGGTGCAGGCTTTGGCGATCAGCCGCTGATACAGTTTGCGTGGCACTCGCCGTAGCAGGCCTCGGCGCACCGGGTGGCGGCACCGACCTGGCATTCGTGGCATCCTATGGTTGGGTTGTAGGAGTAGGTGCAGGCGCTCCTACATCCGCTCTCGACGGAGTTGGCGCAGACTTGGCTGCATAGGCCGGCGCAGTCGCATTTGCTGCCGCAGGAGCTGCCGCAGCCATTGTTGCAGCCGGTTGTGCAGTTCTGAAGGACCGAGGATCTACAGGGCTGGCACCCCGGCGGCGGCCCGGGGTTGCAGTATCTTCCACAATCTGCCGCGGCAATGTAGGCAGAGCACCTCGACTGGCACCGCGAGTCACAATCCCTGCACAATATCACCGGCGCCGGCGACGGAGCCGGAGCCGGAGCCGCCTGGATCGCCAAGGATGGCTGGACCAGCACGGCGAAGACGGCAGCGAGTAGGACGGACGCCCTGAAAGCAGATGCATCCATTGCCGGAGCTAAGAGATGAACACTGCCAAGAAGTTTGTTGAGATGGAGATGCGACCGACGCTTAATTGGTGCAACTACGATGGGGCGAACAATGCTATTTATAGGCACGTAGACACAACATAATCACGGCACATATTAAAAAGCCCAACTAGCTAGATTTTGAGTGGATCGATCTGTGCATGAAAACTGCACCATGTTACGTACGACTTGTGAGGGGAGACTTGAGGAACCCAACCTGCAACTACCATGTATGCATGCTACAAAGTTGACATGGAAAGATCAAATAATATGTTATTCGTCCTGACTGGGCTCCATTCTTCCAATATATCCATGCATGTTGACAAACATCTAGTAATTGCTACAGGTATCAAAGCAAAATGACACCGTCATTTGGGGATGATAGGCTGAAATTGCTGCATGCTGCTGAGTGAAAAATGAAAATGGAAAAGCAGAGAAAACATTTTTGTTAGCGGGGTCTACACAGAAATTTCACTCCCTCAAAAAAAAAAAACATTTGTTCAGTAGGATGGTCGTCCTAAGAACGGATGCATCTGAAGACATTGTCGGGCTAAGGGCGTCTACAACGCTGATCCTTAAACCGCCTGCAACCGTCCGGACTGCATGTCCCGGACGTGTTCTCCCATTCAAGGCGGTCCTGTATCGGTCCAGACTTATTTTTTTTCCTGCATATCGGAGACAAAGTGGGGGGATTTGCGGGTGTTCGGACCACTGCCATGCCCTCGCCTGACTATCCTGGCTCGCCCAAAAACTTCTATCTGCAGCCGCGCACGTTCCTGCATGTGCTTAGCTGCCCACTTTCATACCGATGTAGAGCAGACGCTACACATTGACGTCGGCCCAGAGCAGACGCGGCCTCTCATTGGTGTCGGCATTGAAATGGCGCGCAGGTCGAGAAAGACACCCGCGCGGTGTCCCTGGTTTCCGCGCCTATTCAATGCCGGCGGCATTTGTTGTATGGGACGGGACAGATATCTACCACATATGTTCAATATATAGCATGTTCGTCTGTATGCCGCCATTAAGCAGGCTCGCTGGCCGAGGAACCGACTTTGGCCCCGCGTATTGACGCAACTAGATGTTCGGGCTCACCGGAATCCGCTATATTTAAACGCGGTCACACCCGGCTAACTCCACACCACGACACTTATGTTCCCCATCTTCCTCATTTGCTCCACATCCGCCATGATCACAAGCGGGACGCTCTGTGGGATAGTCTTTCATCTGAGATGAAGAACGAGGTGACCGCTCTTGCAGCCGCCTGACAGTCTCGGCGCGCCAGGCGGATCGAGCAGGGCATCCCGGCTAGCTCGCCTGATGTCTTCGATGACAAACCCAGGATGGAGACGGGCTCGGACGACGACCACGTGCGGGACCCCACGCCGGTGCACGGCGGACTGACATGGAGCAGGCGTAGGCACAAGAGGAGCAGACGTACAACATGTTCCTCCTGGAGGAACACTGGCTGGCGGAGGGCCAGATCTATGGCAAGCGCGCAAGCATGGAGGTCATGGCCGCCATGGTCGCGGCGAGCCCAAACTTCGTTTGGGAGCAGCAGACACTCTACGAGGTCGTGCATGCTCAACACGCCACTCGCAACGATCAGATGGCGCACGCAGACGCGAAGGCGGCAGCACACGTGCACGCATTGGCGGCACAGGCGGTCGACGAGAACACCGCTAGCTGCACGTCGTATGCACCGCCATCCAACTTTCATGGGCGCATGTGGTAGGTGGACATTGACGGACCCTCCACGTCCATCATCAACCTCACGTCCACCAGCACCGGCGACGGATAGGTCGCAGACTCCTTCGAGGATGAGTAGGGCATGGGAGGCGGCATGGCCTGGTGTCCATGTGGGCCGGTCCGTCTCCCATGTCCTACTCTTACTCGCCGGAGATCGCACCTTCACTTTACGGGTCTTAAACCACGTTGGCGCTCATGGACACGACAGATGGAGAACATGCTCAGTAGATGATGGCCGCCGCCATAGGATATGTTTTGAGTCGGGTTTTTTTTACTCAAATGTTCAAAATGTAATGAAAATTCGTCGTGTTTGCATGAATCTCGTCCGGTTTATATGAAAAGCCGTCATGTTTGTATGAACTTTTTCCGGCTAATTGAAACCATGTTTGACATTTTTTTTAATTTCGTGAACTTTTTCAAAATTTAGGATGTTTGTTAAAGTTAACCGGTTAACTATCAACCGTCAAATCGGTTAACCGTTTAGTGAGCGAACGAAGCAGAGGGGACGACGACCGAGCAATTAAGGACAGTATAACCGCACCTAATCCCTGCCCTCACAGCGATTTGCGTTTTCGGCCTTCCGTTTTCGTGATCTAGCTGTTTCTGGCCGTCGGATTTCGGCTGCAAAGCAATCTGTCCCGAAACTGTGTGAAATCTGGCCCAGCTGTCCTTTGGGCTGCTACTCCAGAGGCCGAAACAAAAGCCTCTGGTCAACTGGGCCGTCAGCCAGCCCAGTACAGCGCTTCGCTAGAGAAGGCACAGTGTTGCGTCCACGAGAGCCAGCCAGCCTGAAGGGGATCCATCGTCGCCCACGACAGCTCCTTCCCCGACCCTAGACCTAACCGCGATGGCGGCAGCGGCGACGAGCCGGCGGCGCTGGTTGATATCCACCTTCGAGCCCCACTCCCGCTGGCCTTTGGGATACATCTCCACACGCATATAAGCTGTGGTTCTGGTGGCGGCGGCGAACGACGCCCCATCTTACCCCTAGCCAGCGATGGTGTGGATAAATGCCGCGGCAGCGCACACGGCCCCTCCCTCTACATCTCGGTGACGCGACCATGGCCGTCCTCGTCCTTCGGAGGTTCTCAGCTATCTAAACACTATCCCTTCACTCATCTTATTTCAGATCAAATCATAACTCTGTTTTAGATTCAATCCTCCCAGGTTCTTGGTTTCGGGGACTCTTGATGGGAAACCTCTTCTTCTCCATGGTGCTCTACCAACTGCACAAGGAGGTAGGGTCTCTCGGATTGGAGACCCCGAAGAGCTTAGCTGGGAGGTGATAGAGGCGCTGCACAAGAGGACTCCGAGGACATATCTATGGACGACAACAGCGATAGTTCACCGTGACATGCTCCTGGCCAGGTAACACTTACAGTACAAATATTGAATGTATAAGCAACACTATACACAAGAGTTCATGGATGAATAGAGTTGTTTTGTTCCATGATAAGAGATTAAGGCAGTGCGTATTCTGACTTTCTGTTCTTTTGGCTTGCATATACTTCACCTGCCCAAACAATAGGCACTAATTATGGATCGGGATTACTTGACTCCAAGAAGAGAAGTAATTACTGGAAAATATATATGTTCATAATCAAATGCTAGCTCTTGATTTATTAGCCTAACAAGTGTGCAATTTGTTGCTTTGTGTATTCTGATCTACATGGTTATCACTTAGTTCAACTTGCTGTGTTAGTGATAGATAAATGCCAATGCTACTTTGTTAATCAAGCTGATCGAACTTTTACTTTTTATTACACCTTTCTTTTCTCTAAACCAGTTTGATCATTTTCCCTTGAAGAATAGAACTAAAATATTTTGATTGTCTCATCTTCAGTCCCAACCAGCAAGGAATAAATTCTTCAGGCCTCAAGCATTGTTGGGTTCCGACGGTGATAATATCTTTTACAGTGTAAAAGGAGGCAACGACCAGTGGCTCTTCTCAGGTGCACATATTGCTTGCGATTCTCTTTGCTCCCTGATGGTACCCTCAACCTATCTTTCCCAGGTTGCGTGTGTGGATTTGCTCAGCTGTCAGTTATTTGTGCCTTTCCTCTCTGACTTTCCTATGATGTCTTATATTATGAGTCTCTTTACAGTGTATTCTTGCACATCAATGCCACACTATTGTTTGCTCCTATGGTTGTCCTGTTCCTAGCAAAGCATTCTGTTTATGCAACTGTAAGTGAAGGTTGCGCCTCTTCTTGGTGTGCCGGGGGCCTGGTTTGGTTGAAGCTCCATGTATCAATAGATGCCATTATGGAAGAAACTCAAAACTAAAGTGACTTTTCTTATTTGCCACTCTTTGGTTCTTAATGCTCTTGCTTGGCTGAATAAACAAGTCAAATATAAGTGGACCAAAATAAATATTGGATGATTTCCCTTAGGAAATTCATTAACTATTTAACTACATATTATGTGCCCAGTGTTTCATTTGAAGTTCCTTGCCGCAGTGTCTCTGTTTAGGCGTCTCAAATAATTTTTAAATAAATAACAACAAAGTATAAAGGGTGACCAATAATTTCGTGTAGTCCATTTCTTTTATATTTCTTGAAAGATTGAGAATTTATAGGTAGCTTTAGCTGATGAAACATGGGTGCACTCATTCTAAACTGATTATGTCGATGTCATCCATTTCATTCTATCTTGACTTCTTAATGGATAGTTGATGTATAGCTCCACCTTATGTAGAATCAAAGTGCGTGGAACCATTTCGTTGATGTTCAAACCCTCAAGATAATGTACATGATGGCCAAGGTTGCTCAATAGAGCTTGATGATTTCTCTGCTCTAGATGGCGAAGTTGGCTGAAGATTGAACGACACGGTTCCTCTCATGTATGTATTTATTTCGTGCCCATTCAACATACTCTATATCCAGTTATCCATATTGTCGGAATGCCAAACTGCAAAGTAGAATTTGAGAAGCAGGCTTCAAGTGTTCATTTATACTTATTACATAGGACATCTTAAAGTTAATCCACTGGCTGGAGCGGATAGGTTTATAATTTTTGGGTTTGTACAATTTCAGTGGGTTTCAAAGTCCACTTTAGATACATTTCAATTAACCTTACCAACTTCGTGAGATAGTTGCTTCCATTACCGCCTTATGCATAATGTGTCTTATCATTACCAAATTTCTTATGTCACATATTCTGTCATTCTGGGCTTGCCTCTTTGATTTTTTTGGAAGCGAAGTTGAGCATTGATTATCTGGGATAATGATGGCAATGTACACTGTTTAATGACATAAAAATAGTCATGCACAATGCTTCCTGTCACTTGATTAACAAATGAAATAGTAACGATGTCCAGGGACAGTTGCCTCGCAAACCACACTTGCTCTGAATATTTTGTTGCTTCCAGTCATTTGGATGAGCGAAGTTTTTCTGGTGATAATAATGGTACTGCTATTATATTCGATGTGTTGGTTGTATATGAAGGGGAGTTGCGGGTTCTAAACGTCTGAATACTATACTCATTGCCTTTGTGCGCCTTTTAACCCTGTTAACTTCAAACGTTCGCATGGATTTTATCATTTTTTTCTTTGAACAGGCTGAAAACATCAAGTTTACCTTGGAGAAGTAGATGGTATTTTTGGCTCGAGAAACTAGAAGTGGCAGACAATACAACTCTAGCCAAGATGGAAAACTTTGACTGATCTGTTTAAGAAAAGTGAAGCGTAGTGTACATGTTTTAATGCTTAACCTTTTACAGTTAGTGTGACTGGTATCGTGTAGTTGTGTGCTTGATCTATTAGTACGACATGTAAAACATAAGGCATGTAAATTATTTGATGGTGTCTCCCAAAGATTGCCATTTCAGCAGTCTAATTGCAGATTGTGATTTTGCAGAAAGCCAAGAGCGAGCTTTTGGTTTATGAGATTGTACGAGACATTTGACATATTTTTTTTGCAGTAATGATTCATTTCAAAGGAGTCTTACAATGTTATGTAATTATTATTTTTCACTTGAATATCTTGCAGTTGGTAAATGTAACCACAAAGTAATTGAATATCTTGCCTCTGAATTTTGATATTTAGTTGGTAAATGTAAGCACAAAGTAATGGGTGCTAACCACGAAGTAATTGAATATCTTGCCTCTGAATTTTGATATTTAGTTGGTAAATGTAAGCACAAAGTAATGGGTGCTAACCACAAAGTAATTGAATATCTTGCCTCTGAATTTTGATATTTAGTCGGTAAATGTAATCACAAAGTAATGGGTGTTAACCACAAAGTAATGTGTACTATTTTTCTTCTACAATCTTTTCCAAAACCTCTCAGTTTTTGTTAAACTACACTGATGAATTTTGTACTAATTACCTACCATATTATTGTAAAAATGGACGGGCGAGGCAACGCACGCCACCAATGATCTAGTTGTATATGGTAGTCGTTTTAATTGGCCGGTCCATGGAGCAAGCACGTGAGTAGCGGTTTGCTTCTGCACAAAGCCTTGAGTAAGAGGGGCGAATAACACCTTAAGCGCCAAATAGGAATCAACCTCATCCCTATAGCTCAACAAATATGTTTGACGCGAATCAACCTATGGTTGGATGGTTAGAGGAACAGTAGTATCCCCAATCCATCAGGGTTCAAGTCCTGGTGCTCGCATTATTTTTGGATTTATTTTAGGATTTCCGACGATGCGCATACAATGGGAGGAGACGTTCCCGTCGACGACGAGGCGCCTACGGTGACTTCGTAAATCTCAAGATGTTATGCTGGCTTAGTCTCTCGGAGATGCTTATAGGGATAGGATGTGCGTGTGTGCGTTCATAGGGGTGAATGTATACGTGTATATATGAGCGCTTGCGTCTGTACTGTATTAAAAAAACAAATATATTTGACACGGCACACTATTTAAGGCCTATAGCGAGCTGGAGGTAGCTGGGCCAGCCCATAGAGCGCCAGCTGCGGTTACTGACGCCACAAGCACTGATTAGAAGCTCCTGTTTTTCTAGGGGATTTCCACCTGTCTTTGTTCGTTTTTTTTCATTTTTTGTCTTTTTTATTTTGGAGGGATTTATTTGTCTTGTTTCTTCTTTTTTATTTTTGTCATTTTTTCTTTTATTTTCTTTAAATGTTTCGAATTCATGTTATTTTTTAAATCCACAAACTTTATCAAACTTCTCAAATCGGTGAACATTTTACAAATTCATGATAGTTTTTTAAATCTGCGACCATTTTTTCAAACTCGACAAGTTTTTCAAAATTCATGCACCTTTTTTCAAGTGCATGAAATTTTTCAAAATCATGACTTTTTCTGAAATCCTGAACATTTTTTCAAATCTATGAGCTTGTCTCAAATTCACAATGTTTTACCAAGTATGATTGTTTTTAGAATTGCTTGATTTTTGTTTTACATCTATGAACTTTTTTAGGTCTTGAATTATTTTTGAAATCCGTGAATTTTTCAAATTTATGAACATTTTTTAAACTTTATGAACATTATTTCACATCAATGTGTTTTTAATTTCGTGAACTTTTTCAAAATCTGGGATTTTTTTTAAATGTCAACCGGTTAACAATCAACTGTCAATCGGTTAACCGTTTAGTAATCGAAAAAAGCAGTGAGTGACGACCAAGCGATGATACACAACACTCGTGTAGATGGGCCGGGCCACGGAGCAAGCGTATGAGCGTCGATTTGCTACTGCGGCGCTTAAATCCCTTACTTGGAGGGCCTGAAATAGCACCTTAAGTGCTAAATGGCGAAATGACTAATTAAGGAGCACTCTTTGCAAAGCTCACTCCCACCTTTCAGGTTGCGACAAGTGGTGCACTTCATATGCGTCGTTTTTCGCAACGTGAGAGTTTTCCCTTTTGTGTAGATCCGTTTATTCAAAAATGCCATATCTCTTAAACCGTACGTCCAAATGTCGAACCATTTTCACCGCTAGATCCCTCGTGTCGAGTTCATCAAAACTAGATCCGTGTTGATTGGTTTTGACAAACTTTTTTTCATGAAAAAACTAGAATGAAAAAACCGAACCGGGAGCACGTTCTTTTTTCCTTTTCTGAAAGAGGCACGACTGTGACTCTCGCGGAAGCAAATCCATGTCTCCACAAGAAGTAAACGCGTGCCTCTCACGAAAGAAAAAAAATGTGTTTCTCCGTTTCCAAGAGGCACGGGCGTGCCTCTCGCGGAAGTAAATCTGTGCCGCGGAAGGAAAATTGTGCCTCTCGTGGAAGAAAGAAAAAGAAAACACATTTTTCTTTTGTTTCCGAGAGGCATGGGCGGAAGCAAAACAATGCCTCTCGCGGAAGGAGAAAACGTGTTTTTTCGTGCAATCCCTAAGTCATTGACCTTTTCTCTACAGCCCAATAAATATGTTAGACACGGCACAATATTTGAGGCCTAAACTAAGGTGAATATGTGGCCCATTACCCACCATGGTGGTCCAATATAAGGAAAATGCATTTTCTCTTCCGATTTTTTCAGCATAGCATAAGCAATTCATGCAATTTAACAAAATACAAACATTGCCTTATCCTTGTTCATAAATAGGTTTGGGTTGCTTACGACGTATAACACGTAGTAAACATTTCCTTATACATCATGAATTGACTTATGTATTCTTTTCAAAAGAACTTCTCCCAATGAATATTGATGGGCGCGGCAATGCGTGCCTTTATGGTCTACTCCGTAAGGCAAAAATATACATTTGTTTTTCCTTGGTGCATGCAAATTGTAGCGCCAGTTGAGCCTAACATTTGGGGTTGCACGCCGGGCAATTTGCTTGACACTCATCTCGCGTACGCCAACATGGAACATCCGGCATCACAGGGCAGCACATGCATTGGTCCCAAGAAACCTTGTCACTTTTTGTCTTACAATCCCGAAGGACACAAAATTGCACGGTAATCTTGCTCTCGTCTAATGACGAGTATAATACAGGATCATTTACACTTGCGTTGGCATGATGGTCTCGGTGGCTCCTTCCATCCATGAGGCGACCTATTATTTGCAACACAGTATATGTTTGTCAGTGCACAATACATAAAAAGTATATGCCTAATGGAGAAAATACACGCGAGAGTTTTCCTTTCTTACCCTGTCCAATCACTACGAGAGAGCCGATGGACAAAAGAGCAACCATGAACACCAAGCTGCTCCCCTTCATATTTGAGCTTTATCTGTTGCTGGATGAAATGTTCTATGTGGGAGTTATATAGCACGAAAGTGTAGCTGGCAATGAGCATGGCCTCCTCTTGGCTCGATATATATACAGCACAAGATATATACGTAATTAATAACAAGACTGAGACTACTCCAATTTGGTGCGTTTCTCTTTGCATGCAAGGATAGGAAAAAATGAAAGAATTAATTATTGTATCAATATGAAAAGACCGAGTTGGAGAGATCCAACAAATCTTATCCGTTCAACCGCGTCTATCCAACAACATATGTTGCGTCGGTGTGTTAGCGTTAAATGTGTTTATCACCCTCTCCTGATTAATAGTATACCTAATATGAAGTCATAATCATCCAATTAATTATATACTGCCTAATATTAACTTGCAATTAATATTTTTGCCAAATATTAGGTTGTGATGCAAATAATATATTGCCTAATATTCCAACAGAAATTATTTCAAAAAAATATTCCAACAGAAGGAATACTGCCTAATATTAAAGGAACTGCTAGATATCAAACTATCTCTACTCCTAAAGGGGAGTTGGTTTTTTCCTTTTTCTTTCATTTCATTATTTTTCAACATTTTCAAACTCATGATATTTTCACAATTCATGAACTGAATCAAATTTCGTGAACCAGTCATCATGTGAGTCATAATGAGGTGTTTCATTTCCTTCTTCAAGACCTTCTTCACCAGCCTCTACCACTTTATTGTCTTGCACAATTGAACCTACTACATATCCTCTTTTCTTGGCTCTCCTTTGTTGCCTAAGGGATCTTGCCATCTTCTCAGCTCCTCTGCTTCTGAATCCTCACCTGAACTGCATTCAGTAAGAGGAAGATAATCATAGTTTGAATCCTCTAAACTCTCATCTTCTTCCATTTTCTCTCTCTTCCTGTCAGCTTTAACTGGTGTTTGCAAAGGTGCTTCAACACCAGTTGTTGTTCTTGGAGTACCAGAAGGTGAGCTTGTTGCTGCATTGGCAGAGCTATGACCAGGAGTTGTGCTTGCTACAGCAATGCCAAACCTTGTTGCTGCCTTGGCAGAGCTACAAACTGGAGCGGAGCTTGATGTTGCATTACTAGACCTTGGGCTAGGAGTTGCATGTGCTTCTTTCCTATCATCTGCTGCATTAGCACAATTTTCATGTGCTTCTTCTCCAACTTAGGGAACTGCAATATCATATTTCAGTAGTGCTTCAAGATATCTTGTATCAACAACTTCAATACTGATAAGTGGCAATTTTGTTCCTTTGTATGCGGTGCATCTTTCACCCACATCAATGTCAAACATACCATCTCCTGCAGGCTGCTTCTCTGCCCCCTTGTGACTGGCATTTGAATTTCTGTTTGCTTCTACTTGATCCACATAGATATGTGCATGCTCACCATCTGCAATGGAACTATCCATTGCTTTCGCGGACTCGTCATCATACAAAAACCATAGTCCATCAGCAAATGATTTCCCTGGCAAGAGCCAATGCAATTTCATCAGTCTGTCCTTAATGGCATATTCCTCGTGCACATCATATAAATCCTTAGCAACCTCCAAGATGTACTGATAGCTGAGTTGATCCCTCTCAATACATATCTCTGCTTCTAACTCACCACTATAATCTATAATTCCATCTTTCTTGACAAAGTGCCCATTATAGTGATACCTGACGTCAAGGTAATTGAGAGGATCCAAGACATCTCCTGCATGACATGAAAAAGATGATGCAGATGTAAATGTAGCGGCATATGCATGTTACTGAATTTAGTTACTAATAACTGAATTTGTTTTGCATAGTAGCAGATGTAGCATAATTTGCAACTCAAAAAACAAAGTTTCCAACTACTGTCAGTTTCAGTTTCATGGCATCAGTTGAACAGTTGAAAAGAACAAGCTTTATTTAAATATCTTGCTGCTAATAAACATAACTACCTTCAGTATGAAACATAGCTACTACATGACTGTTGTGACCACACTTTTTCTTTTTTCACAATTTGACTAGACAGGGAACAAATAAAGTACCTTCACTAAGAAACATATCTACTACAAAAAACATAGTTTCAGACTTAAAACTGAACTTTTTCTTTCTTTAGAATTTGACCAAACAGGGAACAAACAAACTGACTACTGTTTCAGACTTAAGTTCAGACTTAGAACTCTGAACTTTTTTCTACCTTCACTTCTCACATTCAACAAGACTGGCAAAAATTACGTAACCTCAACCAAATCATGCTTGATCATGTCACAACTGCGACGCTTATGGGTGTCCCCTCCCCCAACCAAATCATGTCTGACCAACACCCAGCATTATCTCGAAACGACCTGAGGAGGTAGGGCAAACCCTATCCCTCGCGCCCTAATAGCAATATGAAATAGAGTCGGGGCAAAAATCATGGGCATTGGAATTGCATCACGTACCTCCTTCCATGCCTTCAATCGGATCACAGGTATGTTGCTCCAATCATGAGCTGCGGCGGCTGCAACCCACGACGGCGTTGGCGAAGGCGGCTGGTGAGCAGGGGCGAAACGATGAAGAAGGGCGAAACGACTGGGAAGCCGACCAGGGTGAAATGACCCAACCCAACCATGCCATGTCAGCCTCTTTACTTGTCTACCTACTCGCCACGTCCGATCCAAAAACCGGAAACAGCCTAAAATCGGATCAAAACCAGCTTAGGGAAAGATTTGCCCGCTTTTGAAGATTTGGGGTTAAAATTGTACCAAATTGGAGTTCAGGAGGGTATTCGTCCCTCTGGGCGCATTTGGGGGTGAAATATGTACTTCTGTCAAATATTTTCGTTAGCCTGGTGAAAGACAGCCCGAAACCCAACAAAGTGGATGGGCTGGAGTTAATGGGCCAACAACGATATTTTCTTTGATAGATACAGCAAAATGTTGTTGTTTCATTGATTTATCAGATAAAAGTGAGGTTGGTCAAGTGATCGGTGGATGACAGGGGAAAATTTCAGAGAAAAACAAAAGGAAGAAAGAGGGATACTACTACGTCAAAAAAAATTTAATCAATTGAGACAAGTGACCAAATCAGTCGAATTTGCAGAAAACTCAACCTAAATGAACACACGTGTAAACGCACCATTGGACATAAAATTTGACCTAGACTGAATTGAAAATCAGTCGACTGCTTGTTAGACGGTCCCAAGGTAAAAGTACATGCATACATGAACAAAATCAGCAAGCCCACGTGCACCGACCATATGCCCCCCTACACGCACTGATCCTTTTTCTTTTTTTTTTGAAACTCCTACACGCACTGATCTCTTGTTCTCGGGCTGATTATTATTCGAGTATACAACATTTGGGTTTAGGAGTTAATTTATCATCCGCTTTCGACGCAGTTGGCCTTGCATTCGGTGTTGCACGCGTCGATGCACCTCCTGGCGGCACTGTACTGGCATTCGTTGCATGATTTGACCTGGTAGTAGGAGTAGGTGCATTTGCTCCGGCACGCGCTCTCCGCGGCCTGGGCGCAGGACCCGCTGCATGAGGCGGCGCAATCGTCGCACTGGCTGCCTTGGCAGTTGGTGGCGCAGTTGCTGTTGCAGCCGGTGGTGCACGACTGCATGACCCCGGATTTGCAGGGATCGCACTCCGGCGTATCACTGGAGTTGCCGCCGTATCCGCATCCTGCCGCGGCAACGTAGGCTTCGCACGTCGACCTCGCCTTACACCGCGCCTCGCAATCCCCGCACGGTATCACGGGCGCCGGGGCCGGGGCCGGAACCAGTGTCGGAGCTGGAGCTGGAGCCGGAGCCGCCTCGTCGCATGCTAAGGATGGTAGTGGTAGGACTAGCAACGCTAAAACGGCGGCGAGTATGACAGTGGTCCAAAGAGCGGATGCATTTGAAGCCATTGCTGCAGCTAAGAGATGGAGATGCGTCTCTTAATTGGTGCAAGTACGATGGAGCAGCCGATTCTATTTATAGGCACGCCAGGGGACACACTAAAAAGTCGTACCTAGCTAGATTCGGGATTGATTCGATCTCGATCTGCATGGTCAATGCACTAGTACGACTTACGAGGGGAGGCTTGAGGCTTGCAACTTTGCACGTACTTTCCATGTTACAAAGTTGACATGGAGGGATCAAAGCATATGCTATATATCTTGACCGGGTCCATTCTTTGCATACATCCATGCCCTTTACCGAAAAAGGCTTTCGCCCCGCTTTATATATAAAACAACGACCAACAACAACCCGGTACAAACGCACGCCACCACAACACACACATCCAAGGCAGGATACTAAGGCGCTGAGCGCAGCAACATCACCCTAGCACTACGAGAGTAACCGGGGACTTCAACCATGAACACGCCACCGTGAAGAGATGAAGCCGCCTACGGCGAACCGTGGGCTCCAAGGCGGCGCCTTCAGAAAGGATACGACGCCGTAACGCCGCCGCCGCCCGATTCAAGAATCAGAGTTTCCCTTGGAACCACACGACGGGCAATGAGAGCCGCGACGACGCCTTCAAGAAGGGGACGATCTTCACCGTCGCCGGTCCATCGAAGATAGATCAGGTTTTCACCCCGGCCAACACTCACCGCCACCGAACGCCACACCCCGGCTACCACGTCGCCCACACGACCATGGCCACCGGGCAGCACCAAGCCATGGCCTCCGCCCAAGAGCGCCGCGCTACCGCCACCAGAGCCGCCGCCCCGGCATCCAAGACCTTGACACCACCTCACCCGAGACCCGCCGCAACTCCCAACCAAAGAGACGGGCGAAAAGGTCCCACCTTTCGCACTCCTGGGAGACCCCCAGCGCCGAGACCCAATAGGTCGGCCAGCGCCGGCCTCCATCGACCCGTCCTGCAGCCCCGAGCGAGACGAGCTCGGTCCTGCAGCATCGTGAGGGGGACGAGGTCAGTCCTGCTGCACCGTGCGCGAGACGAGCTCGGTCCAACCGCATGGTGCGCGAGACGAGCACGGTCCTGCTGCACGGGGCGCGAGACGAGCGATGGACCGCAGCTGGGAGAGGGCCAGCCCTCCGATGGGAGTACAGCCGGACGACAAGGGAAGGGGTCTAAGGCCGACACAGACCGCCTACAGACGATCCGATGCCGGGATAAGCCATCCGCCGCCGTAGCCGATCTGCCATCACCACAGCACCAGCGCCTCCGCGCCCTGGTCAGATCCGCCCGAAGCTCCGCCATCCCGCACCGGAGTAGCGTACACACCAGCCGCATCACCACCGCCTTATCAGGGCCGACGGCCAGCCCAACCACCGCCTACCAACACCATCCACCGGATCTGAGCAGGGGATCCCAGACCCGCAGCCCCCGCCAACCACCTCCAGCCAGAACAGGGCAGGAGGCCAGATCGGCCGCCAGCCCGCCCCAGGGCACCGGAGCCCCGAGCCGCGCCGGATGGAGGGGAGGGGGTGACGTCGGCGGCCACCGGGCGCCGGGAGGAGGGAGGGAGGCGGGGCAGGGCCGGCCCGACGCCCGACGCCACCGGGCAGAGGGGAGGCGCCCCGCGAAGCCCCCCATCTGCGCGCGCGAGAAACCGCCCCGCCGCCGCCAACGCCACGCGGCCTTCGGCCGGCGACGCCCCCGGCGGCGGCGAGGGGGGAGGGGCAGAGTAGAGGGGGCAGGGGGGGGGGCGCTAGTGTTCCTCCCAAGGGCGCCCGCGGGAGCGTCTCGGGGAGGGAGGAGGATGCTAGTGGATCGAGATCGGGGGGGGGGGGGGGGGAGTTTTGGAGTTTTTTCACATCCATGCCCTTTGACTAACATCAATTGCTGTAATCCTCAAGAAAAAAAAACATCCATTGTTGTATAACTTTATAGTACTATTTTTCTCTAAAACAAAGACGTAAAAAACGTCTGACTTTAAATTAAGGAAAATGTCCAAAATAAACCTTGAATTTGTAGATGAAAGCTAAATCAAAACCTAAACTTCTAATCCCTAAAATCAGCACATTGAACTCTCTAATCCCGGTCTATTTTAAATCCTTGAACGCGTTCTCGGAGGAATTGTAGACGTGGCAGCAGTTTGAACCGGGATTCGTTGGTTACTGGGCCGGCCCACCAAGCATGAAGCGTATTTTTTTTACTTAAAAATACCCAAAAAGACAAGACTTTGGGGGAATCCAACATGAGATCTGGCGCTACTGCACTCATCCTGTAGCCACTCCAACTGATGACTGTTGGCTATAAATGTGAAACGCGAAAGTATTTAGCCACACTACTTAGCATCAAGATTCAAAAACATTTTGGAAAAAGTTCAAATATTTTCTTGAAAATAATCAATGATTATGAAATCCAGATATTCTTAAAAGCAAAGAACAGTTTTCCAAATTCCAAACATGTTTTGCAAAAATGTGAACAATTTTTGGAATTACGATATTAAAAAAATACAAACAAATTTTCAAACGTGAATCTTTTTTGAAATCCCTGAACCACTTTTTAAACGTGAACAAAATTTTCAAAACACTAAATTTTTTTAAAACCTGAACAATTTTTTTAAAGTGAGAACAATTTTTCAAAACATGACAAGTTTTAAACATAAACATATTTTGGAAAAATGGGAACACATTTTGAAACCTGAACGATATTTTAAAATGTGAACACTTTCTAAAAAACTTAAAAATGGGAAAATTTGTTCGTACTTTAAAATTTTGTTCAGGTTTCAAAATTGTTCATGTCTTCAACAATTTGTTCTATTTTCCAAAACATGTTCATGCTTTCAAAAATGGTTCAAGTTTTCATAAATAAATATGTTTCTCAAAAAATGTTCGTAATTCCAAAAACAATCACATTCAAAAAATGTTTGGAATTTTAAGAATTGATTTTCCTTTTAAGAATAATCGGATTTCGAAATTGTTGACAATTTTCAAGAAAAGGTTTCAAAAAATTACAAAAAAAGTTTTCAAATTTCGACGATGCTTGTGTTAAATAATTTCATGCTTCTCATATGACAACAACCACCATCAGTTCGACTGGCTAGCAGGAGGACTTTACTAGTGCCATGTCGCATTCACCAGAGCTCTTCTATTTTCAAAGTTTTTAGGTCGCGTGGTTCGGATAAAATGATGTAAAAAAAGAGAACACGCTTTGCGCCTGATGGGCCGGCCCAGTTTGACCTCAGCCGAAGATATTTCACCTAAAAAAGAAATCTGCTGCGACAATCCCTGTTTGGGAACGCGCTCAAGGTTTAAAATAGACCGGAATTAGATAATTCAATGTGCTGATTTCAAGGATTTGAAGTTCAGGGTTCGATTTAGCTTTCGTTTACAACTTCAAGATTTGTTTTGGACTTTTTTTAAAATTAATAAAGCCCACAACAAGACGACAAAGTCACATGGTTCACAAGGTTACATGCCAATAGAGCACAAAAGCAAACACAAGTTCAGACCGAAACGCAAAAAAAGGAGCATGCATGCTCAACAGCAGCCTCGTTGAAGAGTAGTATATACACTTTGTACAAATTTTTATTTAAATCAACGACATTTATTTTAAGATACATGGGTAGTTTATAAGAAGAGCATGGGCCCGGTGCCTCGCTGGGGCACCCACGGTTGATGTTTATTTACGGCCACACATGCATGCACGGTTTGACAGGCACAAACGAAAATGGATCGTATTGCACGGTTAAACCAAAGTAACTTCAGAAATCTGTGTTTCCAATTTCAAGCACTAACGTGAACATGCAAGTCAAACTGACGCATTGCTACTTACTGTATTTACCTCTCACTTGCAAGTTCTAAAAAATAAATAAATATTGCACCACAACCATATCAATTATCAACCATGCATGTCAAAAGACATATTCATTGATGGAACCCGATCGAAAGGAGACTAGCCTCAGGCGCACGCTGGACATCGATCTACCTCCTCGGCTGAATCGAGTTTCCCTCGCGAGCCGCTCAAGGTACGCGTCCTCTGCCGCCGTGCACCCGCGCTGCAGCCTCAGGCGCACGCTCGACATGGATCGATCTCCTCGATCGGCCGATGGCGATGTCTCCGCTCGCCGGCAAAATCGAGACCTGCGCCTGCTCGCCGCCCGGAAGCTGAGCCCGAGGAGTTGGTAGCAGCTGACCCACAATGACGATCGATCGACCGATGTGCGCGCGAGTCCATAACCATATGGGTACGTGAACGCCGTTGCCAAGTCGATTTCGAATTCGGACACGATTCTGTTTCTCACGCAGCTTAATTACCAGCGCGCAGCTGAGCAACAGACCGACGAGACCGAGCTTCAACATGTACACAATGGTAGGGATGTAAATGGCAAATAAGTGGCAGCCACAGGTCCCATTTATTTAGCCTTTTCTAGCTTCATAGTTCATTTTCCTTGAAAAAAAAACAAAATTTTAAACTACTAGATGATTAGTGGGTTGGGATTAAATGGGACCCAGTTCCCTTCCCTACACAATGGGCATGCGATTACGTGTAGCTCATCGTGGTTACATGTCTTATTTTTCAAATCATGATATGATGCCAGTTTTTTTTCCAGAGGAAATCATGGAGTTTTGAGTTTTAGTCCTCAATAACAGACAGTTTTTAGTTCCCGGACGGTGTCGGCCATCGGTGAGCGGCTCGTGTGTGGCGGTCTCCACTCCATCGAAAATCTGGGTTTGTGCAGGAGGCGTCGAAGGGCGGACTTTTCCCAGCTCCGTCCACCGTTGAGGGATGCTCCGTCGCTAGGGATGGCCACGGTGACATCCTTGCCTTTTCTGTCGCTAGGGGTGGCCACGGTGATGTCCTCAACAGATAGGAGTTTGCCGAGTTTCTTTTTTGTCGCGAGTCCCCTTCTTATGGAACTGGGCAAATGGGTGTGTTCGCCGGGTTCTTTGGATTTGTTGAGTTCATTTGGCGTTTTACTCGGCAGATGTCCATCTCTGCCGAGCTCCCAATAAAAGGAACGCGGCATGCACGGCGATTCTAGTAGTGTATAGATCGGTTGAAGAAGAAACCATTTAGATTGACAGTCATATTTCTTCTTTTACAGGAGGTTGATAGCCAATGCGCACAATGGGCCATTAAATGGACAATATGATACATGCACTTAACAAACATCAGGATAAGGATAACCACTTGGAAGCTTCAAAAGGCTGAAATGCTCAAGAAGGAATGAAGATCAAAAGATTGTACAACCCCAGAAAAAACGACGCGGCAAGACGCGCGTTTGCGTCTAGTTATGTATCATGCCTGAGACTGCATGTCTGTTGCTCTCAGCTGATTGTATCAGTAGATGAAATTCACTCGCTTCAACTTTCCCTTGACTATATTGTACTCCCTCCGTCCAAAATTAAGTGTCGTAAATTTTGTACTAAACTAGTACAATTTTTGTACTAGATCATCAACACTTATTTTAGGACGGAGGGAGTACTTAATTACTGTTTTGACAGATCTAATAGAAGAGGAGGCAGTTGCAAATCCTTACACCAACATCGAAATGTTCTGCAGATACCCATTTTTAGCTGTACTGATACCCATTTTTGTACGGATTCGATACACATTGTATACAATTGTGTGGGCAAAGAAAAATGCGTCATCTAAGTTCCTCGAAACCACAGATATGCTACAGTTTATCAAAGCCTGAATCTCTTCCAATATCTTGCCTTTTGTCTCGGGCGCGCAAGATCTTCACAAAGAACACAACTGCCATTTTTCTCCAAGCCACTCATGTGCCGCAGTTTATGGAGGCCTGAATCTCTTCCAAGGTCTTGCCTTTTGTCTCCGGCACGATCTTCACAATGAAGAGAATAGCCATGGCGCAAACGAAGGCGAAGAAGAAGAATGTTCCTGCAATATTTGCATATCAGACAAATGTCCCTGGATGATTCAAGCAACGCCATATTGGGGGTCTGATGTAGATTTCGCTGACCTGAAGAACTCCAGCTCATGAGGAAGTTGAAGGCGAAAGAAACTGCTAATGAAGCCAACCAGTTCACCAGAGTCACGAAGCTTCCGCCGATTCCTTTCATATTAATGGGGAATATCTGCGTCCAATCCAGTTGACCATGTCAATAATATCTCATTTCTAAGTAAGTTCATATGGTGTTGTAAGAAATCTCGAGTGATGAAGAAATTTGATTATTTTGAAGTGTGAACTCTAAACCTCTGACATTATGACCCAAGGAACAGAACCCATCCCTAGTGAATAGCTTGCAATGTAGACCTGTTTCAGTCATACAAAAGGATTTAGCGTGAAAAAAAAGTTCAGATAAGCATTTAAAAAAAAAAGTTCAGATAAGCATCAAGTCACTTGAGCAAAAAAAAAGGGGGGCTTTTCAGGTGTACCAATATGCTGGTGAGCGCGACGAATGGGGCTTGCTCCGGGAATATCCCGTGAATCTACATTCAGCAGATATTCCAATTGATGAAGTTTTGATATACTAATTAAGGAATTAAAGGACATAAAAGAGCACTAGCAGCATGCAGTGATATGAAATGAAAGTTACCTTAAGGTAGAATGATACTGCTGACATAAGAGTCCCAACAAGGAGTCCAGATGTGGAAATCTGCAGAAAATAAAATAAAATTAAAGGTCAAAATTAGTGTTCATGTTGTCCAAATATTATCTCTGAGCTTACCAATAATAGTGGCTTTCTCCCACTCCTGTCCATCAGTAGAGCTCCAAGTGTTGTGACTGGTACCTATTATAGTGAAGATTACACAAAGTCAAAAAGTTATTGAAGGAATTTGATCAGAATCGATCTACGTGCTATTAGCTTCACCTGGATACAGGCCATCAAGATTGTTCCTAGGTTTCCTGAATCGAACCCTGCAGGTAACTCAGCATAACTTAACTGACAAAATCAAATATCTCCAAGTCCGAAATCTGTGAGTTTACCAGCTGAGACAAATGTTTCACTGGAGTAGAACAGTATCCCGTTTATCCCTGCAAACTGCTGGAAAACCATTAGACCCGCGCCGATAATGACAGGACGGATGTATGACCTGCTGAAAAGATCCTGAATTCCAGCCTTTGGAAGTTTGTCAATAGTTTCGACGAAGTCCTGCATGTAGAGCAATTCCATTTCAGTGATGACGCCGCAACTTTTTTTCTGCGCCCACAAAACTATACAGCTAGCGGCACCAAACCTTGATTTCTGCAGCTTCAAGAAACACATCCGCGTCTTTGCCACGGAGGCGCTGGAGTGCTATTTCAAACTCCTTGTGCCGTCCAACCTTTGCCTGTGGTGAATATTTGGTGCTGAATTGGTAAGAGTGGCAACTGGAGTAGATGCTACTGCAAGGATGGCGTTCAGTCAGCAAAATAATTACCAGCCATCGAGGAGATTCAGGAATGAAGAAGAGACCAACTATGAGAATTATGCATGGAGCAAGTCCTGTGTATACATGCCATGCCAGAGGGGGAGATCATCAGATGAGAGTACATGAGGATGGTCAACACAAAAACAACAATATGGCATAGTAAGAGATTATATGTACCAGCCATGGCCAGCATGCGCCAGGACACAACTGTGCCGACGATATACGTCACGGATAATCCAGTGCCTATCATCAACTGCAGTTCGAGCAGCAAATTTCAGAGTTGTTCCCAAATGGCCAGCAAGGCTTTAGTGTGTTCATATTTTTTTTCAAAGAGGAAAAGAGTTACTGGATTCAGAGCTGTGAGCCCCCCGCGAAGAGCCTTTGGAGCTATTTCTGCAATGAAAACCGGCACCTGTTCGGTTGCAAGGGCTAGTGTTAGTGTAAGTTGAAATTGTCTGAAAGACCCGACGGTGTGTTGAATAATGTGAGTAAATGATGATCGTACCACATACGAAAACACTCCGACGCCGAGCCCGGTGCAAAATCTCCCAAAATCAAGTGAAGAAGCACTCTGAAAGTTAACACAAACAAAATTCAGAGGCACATCAACAGCTATGTCCTCTTGGCTCTTACACGGTGGTGTGATAGTGCAAGGAGGGAAAATACCTGTGCAAAGTAGATAGCCAGCCATCCGACAATGGAAACGAGAGCAGAGGCCCTCATCGCCTGCTCCCAACACACAAACAAACAAATTTGGGTCATGAAACATGTCTGACTGTTTGCAAATTAAGATGATCATTCTGGGAGGGGAGGCATATACTACTACTATACATACCCCTTTTCGTCCGGCAACATCCGCAATCTGCCCGCTCGCAACCGCCCCGATCATGGCACCAACTGTTATAACCGACCCGAAAACCGAGTACTGCAGATTATTACATGGATGAGAAACTGGGAAAGAACAGCAGTAATATGAGAAATGCCACTGCCATCGATTTGAGCTGAATAGTTGGTCCGGAGCCACATGTCAATGATACACTCGCGGCACACGAGGCACGGACGGACGGACGTACGTACCTCGGAGAGGGTCAGCTGGAGGTCCCGGCTGATCCCGGCCTCAGTTGGTGCCGAGTAGCCAATCTGCAGCAGCGCCAATCACATACAGAAACTGTTTCTCAGGTAAAAGGCTGGAGTCCAGACGACTCACCGCGACGCCGAAGGCGAAAGAGCCGAGCACGGCGACGCCGGTGCTGGCCATGACCATCCCCAGCGACGACCCGTCGCCGCCCCTCGTCGTCGGCGGACCAAGGAGGTGCTCGCTCGCCTCCGCCGCCGCATCACCACCCCTTGTCATCGCCATTTCGATTTGCAATCAACTACCTACCTAGCTAGCTACAAGAACTGCAAAGCAAAACCACCACTGCTAGTGCGTGCTTAGCCACAAGATGGGAGGATACATAAATATAATCGATCTCTGCCATGTGTTGTTGGTGTCATTGCATGATACTGCCGTAACATGGGGCATATTCTGCCCGTCGATCAGCCATGGCATTTAACAAGTAGAGGACAACTGATGGACAGCTCATGCATGCGAGGTGAGAAAATTAAATTGGCAAAGAACAAGCATGTGGGTACTTATTATACTCGCAGCCGAGTCCCACCTTATTATGTCGTTGCTGATGAGCCAATTTTCTAGTTGCTGTTGGTAGCTGTTTACTGTCTTCTTCCGGAGATCCCATCGAGTCCAAATTAGCTGTTCATCTGCCTATTTTAGTTTGCTAGTACTATATGATTTTTTGGGATATGCATGCTCAGCGAGATCCTAAAAAACAAACATAATTAACCAAAGCCACTAAGTAGAAGATCCTTAATCGCTTATGGACACGCTAGTGATCAATAACAAAGGGCCAGATCCAATCCCCCACGATCCTTGCCCCACATGTTTCAACGAGTGTTGGGGCCACCGCCGCAACAATTTGGCACACCTCCTCAAGGTGACCAAATTTGAAAGGCACATAGCCATTTTTTGTTCTAAAATATAATGTGTTTTTCCATTTGGTTCAGGTCTTTTTTAGTCCAACCAGTTTTGGACACGTGTGTTTGTTGTAATTTCTGTCCGCTCTCAGTCTTAAAAAACTTCTGTTTTCATTCCGGTTTCAGGTCTAATTCTACCTCTCCCTCTAGGACCTTTAAGCGATTGTTTGTAAACCTAACGGGCTGCTTGCAAACCCCTTACCATCTCACACAGACAACAAGAACCCACCAGGACTCAATGAACACTGAACTCTGAACTCTGAAGGATGTTGTGGAACTGAAGAAAATGACACCTATCATTGAAAATACTGAAAATAGATAACTTTAAATGATAGCATAATCGATGCGTATACCGCTGCCGCCAGTAGACGTCAAGTCCAGGGATGTTCAATGCACATGCAATTTCCACTGTGGTTCACTACAGGTCAGGAGGCAAAAACAGACAACAACATTAGAAGAAAGAAACAAATCAAAGGAAGAAAAAATCATGTGAGAGAAGGGACTGCATACACAAAAATTGATGCCCCAAATTACCAGATGGTTGTGCATGAAGACAGGATTGCTGAAGAACAGGCAAAAGAATATGAAAACAGAAATACACAAGAGAGGAAATACTTGCTGAAGACAGGATTTATCGGCATTTTCTTGCCTGGGAGACCAAGGAAATGATGACTAAAGAATTAACAGACACTGACGATAAGGGTGAAGACAGTAGAAAAGACACTTAGGACTGAACGACTGAACTGACAGGAAAATTAGTGAAAAATATTAATGAACTGTCGTGGTTGTACAAGCTATGAATGAGAATGAGAAATATGATTAAGAGAATGAAAAAGAGAAAGTCGGACAGAGAGAATGAAGGTGGGACCGAGGACTCAAGAAAGGCACAACGCTCACAGAAAAATTGAATTCAGAGAAATAACTAGCCCAATAACAAAGTTAGTAAAGATTAAGGACTGATAAAATATAAACTGAAGACATAAGAAAAGAGAGTGAAATAGAGAGCAGACAAAGAAAATGAGAATGAGCAACAAGACTAAGAAAATGAAAATAGAAGTAAGAAAGAGAGAATAAAAAACTGAATGGGTGAAGAACTATTGGATGCCGATAAAATAGTTTATGCTTGAGAATCTGCAATGGAACAATGGATGAAAGAGGCTCATTTCTGCAGTTGATGTGCAGTTTTGCACCCAACTTGCATAACTTGAAACACCTGGATCATAATGCCAGACAAATGCCATAAAGTTGTTGCAATGCACACCAGATCTGGAGGATTTCTACATAATTCAAACGACTGAGTATTCTCAATAATTTTCTCATTGTTGCAGAAGAGGAGCCTACATTTTCCCAGTGCAAATCATGTTGATGCTCACATTTGCCAGTGCTAAAGCCATTTTGTCTCCTTGATGGAACCTTGTCACAAATACCGTGTCAGCAAACATGGGGTGCACCGACTGCAATTTTCTCGCTTCCCCTGCTCCAGTTTTATGACCGATGTGACATAAGGACAAAATGGCTTACCAACTCCATGACTGAAGAATTTGGTGTTGCAAAGACTGTCCTGAAGCTCTTGACTGGGTCTGTATATTGCATCATGCTTCCCAGGATCCCATGGCAATGATAGCTTCACACAGTTGGTAGCATAGGGCAGCCCCAATATGGGAGCTCCGATAACTCGTATGCTATTGTGGCAATATGAGTGAACCACTACTGTTGCCCCCTTCTGGCCGCATCATAAGGCACGCCAGCTTGGAGATGTCTTCCTGGTCGGCCGGCACGCCCAGCTCCTCATTGAGCCCAACGGTGGTTTGAGGATGCACACGGGGTCGATTCCCAGGCATGTGCGGCGCGGGTAGCTTCAACGTCACCGCCGGTGTGGTAGCCTTTTGTCGAACACATGGTGGGTGTCAGCTTCGCAGGATCAAGGATGGCTAACGCTTGCGGCGGAGGAATCAGTAAACGCTCAGAAGAATCAGCAACAGCCGTAGACGTAACCCAAGCAGGAAGAGAAATGCCAGCAGGGTCGACGGCACTAGTGCCTTGGCCAGAACCCAGTGACGAACAGGTGGTGGGTGTCAGAGTGTTGAACTTGAGGTCGATGCACGACTGCAGTGATCTGTCCAGCGAGGGCTCCATGGGTACGAGGTCACGAGGACGGCTGCTGTTGTGGTGCCCTCAGGCGAAAACGCGACAGCGGTATGGTTGCGGTCGACGTTAACATCCAAGCCCAGCGTCGAACACCTTGTGGGCGTGCGGGGGCCAGGACGGTGTCCGTCTGTGGAGCACCAACAGCCACGGCCCGAGCCGCCGAGAAGAGCGAGGGTGACGAAGGCTTGGTCGCCGGCTGCTCTTCTCTTGCCTCGCAGCTACTGTATACGACTCGGCATCACGTTGAGCTCCAGCAAACTCTCCTGATGGCGCTCATGGTCGCACCATCTTGTCCTCTCGGCCGACGGGAAGTCCCAGATTCCCCGCCTCTCCTCCGCGGACCTCAAGCTGCACCACCAGGGGCTGGGGAAGACCGTACAGGCAATCTCTCTGGCGAACTGCTGGAAGATCAAATCCATCGCAACTACACTGTTTCATGTCTAGTCTACCTTGTTTAACTTCATTCATTCGTCAACTTAATGGATTGTTACATCGTAACCGTTTCCATTTCATCCCCAAGGGTATTCTTCTTCCAGCGGTGTTTGGGCATGTACAATGATGCTATCTTAAGAGTGTCAAGATAAATGTTGAGATGGAGGAAATAGAAATTCTAAAAAAAGATTGTCTTTTCTTATTTAAGAGATGATTTTTTAGCATAATATGTCTCATCATGTTTTTAGAAATAGCTACTTTTTGAAGATACGGCCAAGAGTTAACCCATTGTAGACATGATTTTTTGTCATCTCTAAATTACATGCAAGACTTAAAGATAAAACTGTCTTATCAATCATTATACATGCCCTTATGCCCTCTATCTAAACCTCGGCATGGACAGCCCAGCCCGACGACCCGGCCCGAAAAAAACGGGCTTCAGGCTTGGCATTTGGGCCGGGCTCGGGCTTCATTTTCCAGCCCGAAAGATAGTTCGGGCCGGGCCCGGGCTTCATTTTCCAGCCCGAAAGATAGTTCGGGCCGGGCTCGGGCTTCTCTTTTAAGGATTTCGGGCCGGGTTTCGGGCTTCGGGTCTGGCTTACACGTGCAAACAAAAAAAATAGCATCCGGGCCGGGCTTTCGGGCTTCGGGCCGGGCTTCGGGCCGGGATCAGGCTTGAAAAAAGAGTGCATTTCGGGCTTCGGGCCGGGCTCGGCTTGTGATTTTTTTCGGGCTTTGCAAAGCCCGACCCGAACCCGACCCGGCCCGACCAATGATCAGGTCTACCTCTATCTAAGCATGATGAATGGTTGCTTGTGGGAGTTGGGGTAAGCCTGTTCGGCAGCCCTCCCCTCCCCACTTCTCAACTCCCAACTTCATCTAGATGCGGAGCGCGTGGAGCGTCATTTTTGCAACTCCCAAAAAATGGCCCGCGAGCCGCTCCGCTCCCCTCTGAGAGAAGCATGGAGACAACGCGCTCGGTGCCACTCCGCAGCTACTCCAGCCGCCCCAGGAGCGGAGCTACGAAGCGGAGGGCTGCCGAACAGGCACTAAGCCCTACCTTGAAGACCATCCGGTATGTCGCCATAAGGCACATCGTTTTCAAATGTGGAGAATGGGACATGTTGGGGATATAACCCCGTGATGAGACCCGTCCAGGTGGGGCCGGGTCATGTGGTTGGTGGCTTACGACAAGGTTAAGTGTGAGCTTATTCAATGGGCCTGGAGGCCCAAAGCCAGAAGACAAGATGTAACCCGGTGGTGTAAGCCGCCGTTGGCGGCTTGTTAGATAAGGCATGTATAGTTAGAGGTGAGGTCGGTTATCAAGCATAACCCGGCCCGGACTCTTGTAAGCCCAGGGCCTTGACCTGAATATATAAAGGCGGGTTACCTGGGCGGCTTAGACCACGAGACCTTGGATCAAGTGCTAGGTCAAGCGAATCCGCTCCCTTGTAATCGATACCCAATCAATACAACACAAAGCAGGATGTAGGCTTTTACCTCTTTCCGAGGGGCCAAACCTGGGTAACCCTTGTCTCTCGATTCCGATCAACCCCTTCGAGATCACCGCCTTAGCGATGGCCTCGAACCTAAGTCCTTTCACTGGGACATCTGCCATGACAAAACCACGACAGTTGGCGCCCACCGTGGGGCTGACGCTCGGTGGTGTGGAGTTCTCGAAGGGCTCTCTCACAGGGATCGCGGGATATGCCATTGGCAGGATGACTAAGAGTCGCCGCGGCAAGCTCTACATCGACGACGCTGGCTGGGGCCCTAACGCCGACTCAATCGAGTACGGGCACCGGGTCCCCTTCGGCGGAATTCACGTCTTCATTGGTAAGATTGGCGGATCTAAGCCTGGGCCGGACATCTACACCGACCTCGTCGAGCCGGCCTGGCGCGTGCAACCCGCCCGAGTCAATCCGGGTCGGAAGCACGTCTTCATCGGCTTTACCCAAGGCGCGGAGCTTGAAGGTTCCGTATCACGAGAGGAAACCCTCATCTGCTTGGAGGATGGATCTTCGAACGGAGAGGCGGAGTCAATCTACCAGCTTCACAACGACGGGCTTGGGGGCTACGTCGAGGATTACCCTGAGCCGGAATACCATGAGCCGGAATACTATGAGCCACCGAGCCGCGCTGCTGTCTTCATGGCGGGATCGGCACCGGCCCCTGGTAGCACGGCCGCTGGTGCGACCGGGTCCGGGTCGGGCAGGCCGCCGGCTCAAGTTTTGCTGGATCTGGTGAACCAGCTTACCACTCTGATGGGGACCGAGGTCACGGTTGAAAACCAAGCAGCCCGTAACACGGAGATCGCGAGGTTGAAGGACCAGATGGCCGGAGTCCAAGAGGAAATCAACGCACTGAAGGCTCAGATGGATGCTGAGTCGGAGCGCCTGAAGGCGGAAGCTTTTTGCCTTGACCTGGAGCAGCAGAATGCAGATGCAGTCCACCGGATGAGACATCAGTCCCGTTTGCCGGCTCAGTATGAGGCCAGGAATCTCTTTAACACGCCAGGGACGGGACGGAATGCACCTCTGACCGTAACCCAGACGGTGGAAGTACCAGGGAGCAGGGCAGTGGTTCATCATAGGCAGCCAGACCCGCCCCGCAGGAATCAGACCCCGCCGCAGCCTTTTCCAACACCGCCCGGTCATTTTTCTAACCCGGCAGAGAATATGGTGGCAGTGGCAGTCAGGCTTGGCACGATCCCCATCCCTGATGGGACACCTTTCGTGGAGGAAGTGCGGAACGCCATTGGCTATTTACAGACAGCAGTGGCACAGCAGGAGAAGTATACCTACAGCCGGAGTCGCGTGCACTCAACCCCCATCCCGAGCCGTAGTTACAGCCGGCGTTTAGAGTCGCCGGCGGTCTCTAGCAGTGAGCGACGTCGAAACCCGCCGCGAGACAATCAGCCGGCTCTTGATGCTCAGGCTTTGGTGGATCGGGCAAGAGCACAGTGAGAGGCGGCAGCGTTGGCAGCTGCGGCGGCTTATCAAGAACCCACAGTAGCACCTTCCATCTCGGTAGGAGCTGGAGTAACCTCCAGGGCTGTGGGAGTGTCGTGCTTAGTGCCGGCTTTACGAAATGAGCGCCTGCCGAAGGACTTCAAGAGTCCTCGCAAGGTGCCCAATTATACCGCTGATCTACCTCCAGAAGCTTGGATCGAAAGCTATGAAGTAGCCATGGAGATGTTAGACGTCAGTGATGCAGTATGCGCCAAGTATTTCATCATGATGCTGGAAGGGACGGCTCGCACGTGGTTGAAGGGTTTACCACCCAACACCATTAATTCCTGGGCCGAGTTAAAGGCGAAGTTCATCAAGAATTTCCAGGGAACGTGCAAGCAGCCCATGACAATTGTGGATTTGGATCATTGCGTGCAGCGTGAGGATGAGTCGGCTCATCATTGGGTCCGGCGGGTCTCAACCATCATCCACTCTTCTGATAACATTACATCGGCTCAAGCGATCCTTATTCTGGAGAAGAATTGCCACTTTGTGCCCCTGAAGCAGAAGCTTGGCCGGCTCAAACGTACATGCCAGGATATGGGGGAACTCATGGCGGCTCTCACCAAGTATGCGGACTCAGACAGCACGAAGGACCCTGGTTCCGATGATGAGAAATCGGCCAAGGGTAAGAAGAATAACAATGGCAAGGGTCAACCACAGAATGGGGGAGGAAATAACAATAATGGCAACGGCGGAAAGCGGAAACACCAGGACGGCGGGTCAGATTTAGTGGCCAACACCAGTACTGGGAATAACCGTGGCAAGGGGAACGACAAGCCGCCTTTCGTTAAACACAAGCCTGTTGATATGGAGGCGATGTTGAATGTTCCTTGCCCGAAGCATAGCCTTCCCGATAAGCCATCAACTCATGCCTGGAGAGATTGTTGGATCATGCGGGAATTTCAAAATTACAGTGTTAACCAGCATCAAGGTGGTGGCGGTGGACCGTCCGGCGGGCCAGGATCCGGTCCTTCTGGATCTGGCTTCGGTACAGGCGGCTCAGGCTCAGGCTATCAAGGCCAGGGAAACCATGGTGGTAATAATCAACAGTCTGGCAATGGAGGTCAGCAACAAAACAACCAGTCCGGGTATCAGAGTAATCCAAAGCAGCTTAATGGAGGCCAATATCACGTTTTTACGACCAGTCTTGACAAGCGGGATCAGAAGGTGCGCAAGCGGGCGGTTAATGCGGCCATGTCGGCTCTCCCTCAGTACTTAAAGTGGTCAGAGTATGACATAACTTGGAGCAGGGAGGATCACCCGCCGCGCGTGGATAACCCAGGACAGTTGGCTTTGGTAGTGCCCCCCCAAGTCGGAGGCTATGTGTTCACTAAGGTGCTTATGGATGGTGGCAGTAGCATCAACATCCTGTACTATGACACGTTCCGCCGGATGAACTTGCTTGATAAGGACCTTAAGCCGTCTTCAATGGTCTTTCACGGAGTGGTGCCCGGAAAATCGGCTTATCCAGTCGGAAAAATTTCTCTAGAAGTAGCTTTTGGTGATGAGTTTAACTATAGGGCGGAGAACTTATGGTTTGAGGTGGTCAAAATCAAGAGCCCGTAACACGCTTTGTTTGGACGGCCGGCTTACGTCAAGTTCATGGCTAGGCCCTATTATGTGTACTTGCAGCTCAAGATGCCCGGGTTAAACGGGACGATTACAGTGCTTGGTGATCGGAAGATTGCTCTTGAGTGCGAGGAAGGCGATGCGGCATATGCAGAGTCAAGTTGTGCTGAAGCGGAGCTCAAGTTTTATAAGGAGAATGTTGACCCGGCAGATATGACCCCGCTAAAGAAGCCTAGCACGGAATCTGAGTCGCCTCTCAAGTTTGTGGCAGAAGATACCAAGCTGGTGGATTTCACTCCTGGCGACTCATCGCAACAGTTCACCATTGGGGCCAATATGGATCCCAAATAGGAAAGCGCGCTCATCGAATTCATCCGTGAGAATCGGGTCATCTTTGCATGGAAGCCTTCTGACATGCCGGGTGTACCGAGAGAATTCGCTGAGCACCACCTTAATGTGGATCCTAAGTTTAAGCCGGTCAAACAGTTCCTCCGTCGCTTCAATGAGGAGAGGCGTAAGGCTATTGGGGAAGAGGTGGCCCGGCTCTTGGCAGCAGGGTTCATCGTTGAAGTTTTTCACCCGGAGTGGTTAGCTAACCCGGTGTTGGTACTCAAGAAGAACGGAACGTGGCGCATGTGTGTGTATTACACAGATCTTAACAAGGCGTGTCCGGTTGACCCGTTTGCTCTCCCCCGTATTGATCAAATTATTGATGCAACGGTGGGTTGTGAGAGTCTATGCTTTCTGGATGCTTATTCAGGTTATCATCAGATCAAGATGGCAGTCAAAGACCAAGAGAAGATGTCCTTCATTACGCCTTTTGGAGCTTTCTGTTATGTGTCTATGCCTTTCGGGCTCAAGAGTGCCCAGGCGACTTACCAGCGTTGTGTGCAGAACTGTCTTCACGGTCAAATTGGGCGCAATGTTCATGCTTATGTGGATGATATTGTGGTCAAGTCAAGGAAGAAGGAGACTCTGCTGGCTGATTTGAAAGAAACTTTTGACAATTTGTGGGTTTACAAGATGATGCTTAACCCGGCAAAATGTGTGTTCGGTGTGCCTGCAGGCAAGCTCTTGGGATTTTTGGTCTCTGAGCGGGGCATTGAGGCTAACCCAGACAAGATAAGGGAACGACTGGTGTAGAATCTGAGCTTGCTGTGCAAAAATAGAAGAAATGGTGCTCAGCCATCGGATGAGAGATCTATGGTACAGGTCTGGATGGAGGGATCTTTGCACAGAATTTGCAAAAAGGTCCAAAGCTGCAAGCAAATTTGCTTTCGATGCCCTCCCTAGTCTGTACCAAATCCTCCACACAGCAGCGGCGCAGGATCAAGAATTTCTCGGCGGCGGCGGCGGCGGTCCAGATCCTGAGCCAAGCTGGGCGGGCACGCGCAGCAAAGACGCTAATCCATCTGCTCTCCAATGGCTCCTAACCGTTTCGTCGCCAATGGCGCAGTTTGAGTCGGGTTTAGATCGGATTTTTAACCTCCTCACTCCCAGTCCCAGGCTCCTGGATCAGCTCGCGGCCGTGCGCCTCTCCCTCCCTCTCTCGCAATTCAGCTTGTCGGTCGTGGATCCTCGTCTCCTTCCCGACCGCACGCTTCTGGTTCTGCGAACACGCCACCACGGCCCTTCGTTCTTCAGGTAAATATAAATGTTAATTTTGCATTCAGTGGACTAAGAGAAAATGCCACTCATATTAGATCTGCTGGTGTCGTTTCAAGGCAGGCTGTTAATATTTCTCCTCTTAGGCGTGTGAACCAGGCAATCTACCCTCTTACCACTGGTGCTAGAGATAGTGCTTTCAGGAATGTCAACCATTGCAGAATGCCTAGCAGATGAGCTTATCAACGCAGCTAAAGGTTCTTCCAACAGGTACTAAAGTGTTTATTCTTCTGACATTACTCTGCTTCACAATCACTACAACCCTTTTGCCTGTATTTCAGTTCAATAGAATCAGACATTGCATAAAGTTTTTATAAATTGTGGTGCACTCAGTTCCAATGTTATTTCTTAGCTGGTCTGAAATAAACAAGCTGAAGATATTGGGCCTGTGTTTGGTTTACAACCAATGCTAGCCATACCAAATTTTTTGGCTTGCCTGTAGGCTTAGGCTGCTCCTTGGATGGTCGCCAAAATTTTGGTGCGCCAAAGCTCGCCCGCAAGCTCCAGTGTTATTTTCGCCAAAGCCCGGGCGCACTGATGGCGCGCAGAAAGGTCGCCAAAAAATCAGCAGTCCAACTCGTCTGCTCTATGTATGTGGGGTCTGGTTCTGTACGCTAATATTAGGGCAATTAGTGCGGCAGATTAACGGAATAAACACATGTGGATGAAGCAAGTGCGGCACGTCTCATCAGCGGTAGTTTGAATAGATTAAGCGCATGTCTAGCTCAAATGTTTGCCTCGTAACTATCCTTCTTAGCCGTGTCTAATAGCAGCTAATACTAGTCTCAGTTTCTGTTTCTGTTGGCTCGTCATAAGATTTGAATCAGAAACAGACTAAGCAATACTTAATACAAGTTGCTAAACTATTTGCAAACTTAGTTGGCTGCAAAGCAAACGGAGGCCTAGCAGTTTTATCAAAAAAATGGCAGATGCAATGGCTATAATCCAAACAACAATGCTTTACCAATTTTTTGGTCATGCCCTCATCTTGGTCATGCCAAATTTTTTGTTCCGCTGGTTGGGGTGTAAAACACACCCAATGTCTTTTTGTGTATAGGCTGAGTGTATTAGAGTTATACTACATCTCTAGTTTTATATTCTTTCTACTTGGTAATGTTGAATCTGTCCATTTAGTTGCTGAGTAGCAACAGAAGAAAAATGAACAGCAGCAGTTTCTGAACTTCATGACCATGCGCCATATGTTGTGTGTGTAGGAGCTTCGAATTTGAATTACAGACAACTCAAGGATGATATTTATGAGGTATTATTTTATTTTATATGTTTGCAAGTGAACTATAGCAGCTATTGTTTCTGTTCACAAGTATACGGTTGATGTTGTTCTCCTTTGATCTGTTCCATATTTCGATAGTGGCACAAGGTATCACCATGTCCAGTCACTAGCACTTGTGATCAGTTCGCTGCAGATATTATTACTGTTTTTCTTTTGTCAATTGCATGCAAACCAATTTTTTCGTATTGTGATGAGTAGACAGAAAGATGCCATTGCATGTTCTGCTAGGGGATTCCTTGGGTTGGCAATTCCTTTTTAATGCTTGCTGCTGCTCTTTCATCCCTAAAATTCTAACATTTCTTATTGGCTGGGTGCTCGCGCCAGTATTTCTATCCGCATGAATAGTTTCCTTTCCTTCTGTTCATCTTTTTATTGACCGCTGGTATCGCTACAACAAGGATCTGTGCATGTGATTTAGTACCAATCCTTCTTCCATGGCATGAGCCTATCTTGCTTCTTGTTCATTTATATTTCCCGTGTTGTTGTAGTTTTCTTGTTATTACAAGGTATAATATAATGCATGCCATCAAATTTGTTGTTTATAGCTATGAAATTTGAATAATAATTTGCATCTGCAGGACAGTCATAAAACTCCCTTTAAATTTCTTGATGTCACTTGTTGGTCGTTCTCATTTATGCTTTTATCTAATCCTGGAATTGTAGTCCATTTATCGTAGGCTATAATGGAATAATGAAATATGCCGCGACGAAACATTTGTACTCTCTCTGTTATACATGCCATTTTTATTTGATTTGAGAACTCCCATGTAGAAGCTGGAAAGCCACCTACAATGTTATCCTGATTGGTTACATGTGTGTTAATATGTATGAGGAATTTCATCTTACGTTTGATATATAGGTTAAGCGCCGAATGAAGTTGTGCATATATAATGGTTGTCTCTCTTCTCAAGATATGCTATATGGTATATGTTTCTAACTGGCACCTATTTACTTTTTTTTGAGACAAGGTTCTACTTGATCTGTGATAGCTTATTATCTCAAGTGCTAAAACAATTGTGATATATATTGACGTTTTTTTAGTGAACTAGATGTTCAGCTCTCTTAGAAAGGTTAGTGGTGTCACTTAAATGTGTACGGATTTCACCCAATAAATATTTTGCAATAATTTTATATCAGACCAGTTGTTTCGTACTACTAGTACACATGCACGTGCAATCGCACGTCTAGGCCAATAATACTATCTCGTTTTTTTCCTCCCATGTACGCATGCCTACATTTCAATTCTCCAATTCCCTTCTCTTGCTCGATGATGCTAGTAGCTATAATGACTTATATAATCTCTAACACTGGTCCTTCATCCCATGCAAGTGAGGCTGCAACATCGGCAATAGCTGTCCCGGCCAAACCTTGTGGTGAGGCAAATATAATTTCTTTTTTACTCACATGCACCATCACCGCAACCACCACAAGCGCCACACGTCGCCAAGCAGCCAGTTGCATCCAGACTCATACCACAAAACAGGCCACATCTCAAACTCAAGCCACCGGAAGGACTCGCCAAAGAAGACACCGGGAGAATATGTGCAACGCCACCATGGAGCTGAGCCGGAGCACCTGCCACACTGCAGCCACACCACTGAAGAATACTAGCCACCTTCAGGGGCCAAACAGTTGTGTGAGAGTCGAGCGCACCCCAATGTTCAAAGGCGGCGCCTTCAAGAAGGTGACGCCGCCAGGGCACCGCCGCCGCCCAAATCGATTCTGGTTTCACCAGGGACACCATGGGGGAAAGGGAGGGGAAGACCTCGATGACCCCTCCAAGGAGGTGGATTGTGTCGTCGTGGTCGTCCTCGCCGGTCAAGGGTTTCCTCGGTCATGCCCACAAACCCGAGGCCCGCATCAACCACCGGATCCAAGGACCAGAGGTTACCGGACACAGGAAGAGGTGGGGCTGGCCGAACCACTCGCACAGGAGGCCGCTGTCTTCAGATCTTGTGACGGGAGCCAGCGAGAAAAGCCCCCGTGCCACGAGCCACATCCGTTGCTGCCTCGCCGCCCATGCGGGCAAGGAAGCGGCCCCCATCACCAACGCCGGCCATCTGCTGCAGGAACGGCGGCGCGCTCGCCTTTAAGGCCATCGCCTCAAGTCCAAACTCCCCCACGCGAGCCATGGAGCGGAGAGAGGCCTCGCCGTCACCTTCCTCGGTGGCCACGCGGCAAGCCCGGCAGCCCCCTCCGGCAGGGGCGAGACGCGAGAGATGTGGGGAGGGGAGGAGTGGCGGCGCTAGCTCAGGAGCTTATACTAACATCCACCTGCACAAGTTCCTAGCACTATTGATACGTGATGACCAAACAAAGAAACCAATTCCACCTTGCATAGTCATCCTTTCTTCCATTCAGCTGACCTAGGAATAAGAGCATGTATCTCAGTAAAACATAGAGAAGTGGTGATTGCCAATGGAGCGTCTCTCCGAAAATATACTACTCCCTCATGGTAGCTCTATGATGGTATCCCTGCATGGGTAAATTCATTATCTCAACTGAGCACATTCAGCTTAACATTTCAGATCTGAATGGCAAACACACATTACCTACGGTTCTAAGATAACTGAAAGAAACTTTGCAGCATATGAGATTTACTCTTATCATCATATGAATTACCGCAAATAATGCGCAGAGAGTGGTCAGGAGATGCTGATGCGCACTGCCTGGCTCATTAGCCCTGCACACCGCGACACAATGGCGAATGGTGTAGCACATCACCGGGGAGGAGTATAAACTACAGTACATTCAATCCATGAATGAGCATAAGTAAACTGACCAAATAAACACACTGTCAACCAAAAATAACCCCCTGATGCATTCAGGCAAAGTAAAAGCTAATTAGCTGAGCCATACATATAGTAAATAAACTATATTACACCGGAAGTTCAATTGGAACGTTTTGTTCAAATTGTCAAGGAACGATTTTAATCAGATCAGATTTTGTGTTAGTAAATCGTAAAATGATAATATCATTTGCAGCCAGTAACATGACTCCCTTCCACTTCGTCTCCAAGCAACGTCTGTTGATCATGAGTCCATGCGTCCCGTTCTTCCTTTCACCATTTCAACAGGAGATCTCCGGTGGTTATCTTTTGCAAAAGTTGCATTAAAATGTTCGTTTGATTGACAAGAATGAGGAGCATGGGAAGGATTACCTGGTACAAATCTACAGCCTATCTCGTAGTTTCTCTGCACGGTGAGCGGCAATTAGTACATGTGCGTATTTGTCCCATAAACAGAGGATTTTCAGCAGAAAATAGGGAATTTCCAGTAGAAACTCAGGCTTAGCTAGGTATAGATGCTCTATCGGGGGAAGGATGGGCCTCTGTTTCGGCTTGCGATCGCGTGATTAGCGCCAGATCGCGGGATTAGCGTCGCGGTGAGCCTCCCGGCCAGCTATTGCGCCGCGATCTCTGTAGTTTCGCCCATGTTTTGCGCTGAGGAGTTGCGGACGCGTGACGGGGGAGTATTTCCTCTGCTGGCAGAGCGTCGTCCGCTCCTGGTAATTGTTGTGCGCACATTTTAACTCAGGATTAGCATAATCTAGACGGTTAGATTTAATTAAGTGGATTGATCTGATGGTGTTAGCTTTGCTGTGTAAGTTTTGTGGGGTTTTGTGGGGTGTCCATAAGAAAGAAAATGTTGGCTTGTTTAATAGTAGTATAGATAAGCGGAGATGGGCATTAGCACTCTGCATACATGCAAACGGTTGTATTTCATGAAGACTTGAGGTGTATAATGCAAATGTCCTATTTCATATCTAACTATCAGTAGGGTTGTTTCTGTAAAATGTACATTAAGTGGGTTCAGATCCCTCCAGCTAAATCTGTACCATTCATCTCCAATCCAGTGGTGCAGGATGTTTTTTTTCTATTTTTGCACAGCAAGCTCAGATTCTATTGTAGTCCCTCCCACAAGATAAAGGCCATCACTTCTTTGTCTAAGACGGCGTGTATTAATGATGTTCAGCGCCTGGCGGGTCGTATTGCTGCACTGAGCCGGTTCATAAGCCGCCTGGGTGAGAAAGCTATTCCTCTATACCAGATGATGAAGAAGACAGACGATTTCGTCTGGAGTGATGCGGCTAATGAAGCATTCGAGGCGCTCAAAAAGCAATTGGCTGAGCCGCCCGTTCTGGCCGCTCCCGTGGAAAAGGAGCCTCTGCTCTTATATGTGGCGGCTAACAACAGGGCTGTCAGTGCGGCAGTTGTGGTGGAGCGCAAGGAGGCGGGTAAGGAGTACCCAGTTCAGCGGCCGGTTTATTATGTCAGTGAAGTCTTGACGGAGTCCAAGCAAAGATATCCACATTGGCAAAAGCTGGTGCTTGGGGTGTTCATGGCCAATCGCAAGCTGAAGCATTATTTTCTTGGGCACCCGATCACGGTGGTCAGTTCTGCTCCCTTGGGAGATATTATTCAGAACATAGAAGCCACTGGAAGGATTGCTAAATGGGCAATTGAACTTGGGCCTCTCAATTTAAAATATGTGCCCCGGACGGCTATCAAATCTCAAGCCCTGGTGGATTTTATCAATGACCGGACAGAGTGTCAAATACCCGAGGAAAAGCCAAACAATACTTATTGGACGATTCACTTTGATGGATCCAGGCAATTGGAAGGCTCGGGGGCTGGAGTTGTTTTAACTTCCCCACGAGGTGACAAATTCTGTTATGTTTTGTGGCTAATGTTTCCTTGTACTAACAATGCAGCGGAATACGAGGCTTTACTTCATGGGCTCTGGGTGGCTAAGGAGATGAACTTGAGTCGGGTCAGATGTCTTGGCGACTCAGACCTAGTAGCTCAGCAAGTCTCTGTCACGTGGGATTCTAAGGACCCTCGTATGGCAGCTTATCGTCAGGCGGTTGATGTTATTGCTGGCCATTTTAAAGGTTATCAGGTGGATCATATTGACCGACGGAAGAATGAGGCGGCTAACGCATTATCAAGGCTGGGGTCTCAGCGTAAGCCGGTGCCGCCTAATGTGTTCTTGGACGTATTGCATCACCCATCGGTCAAGTTACCGTCGGAGGAGGATTTGGCTATACCTGACCCGGAAGGGCAATTGGTGGCGGCTCTCCATGTGATTCCTGATTGGACGCTGCCTTATTTGGCATATTTGACACGCGGCGAGTTACCTCAAGATGAAAATTTGGCACGACAGATCATAAGGCGGTCTAAGTCTATGACTATTGTGAACGGCGAGTTACATCGGCGCGGTGTGACTGGTGTCTTTCAGCGTTGTGTTTCTCCTAATGAGGGCCGTGAGATCTTGCAAGAAATCCATGCTGGTGATTGTGGTCATCACGCCGGGTCAAAATCATTGGTGGCCAAGGCTTTACGACACGGTTTTTACTGGTTAACAGCTCATAAAGATGCAGAGGATTTGGTCAGTAAGTGTGGCGGGTGCCAAAAATTTGGGCGACGTGCCCATGTGCCGGCTCAAGAGCTACGGATGATTCCAATCACCTGGTCGTTTGTAGTCTGGGGGCTTGATATGGTAGGACCTTTCAAGAGGTCTAAAGACAAAAAGGCCCACCTCTTGGTGGCGGTTGACAAGTTTACTAAGTGGGTTGAAGCTGAGCCAGTCAGCAAATGTGATGCAGCAACGGCAGTTCAGTTCGTCAAAAAGCTGATCTTTCGTTTTGGCTATCCGCATAGTATCATCACTGATAATGGCACAAATCTGTCCAAGGGGGCTATGAAGGAGTTCTGTGATGAGGAACATATCCGTCTTGATGTATCTTCAGTCGCTCACCCGCAGTCTAATGGCCAAGCTGAGCGTGCTAACCAGGAAATTTTGAGAGGTATAAAACCCCGGCTTATGGTTCCTCTGGAGCGCACGCCGGGTTGTTGGGTGGAGGAGTTGCCGTTTGTTCTTTGGAGCATAAGAATCACCCCCAACAGGTCTACAGGCTATACACCTTTCTTCATGGTTTATGGCGCAGAAGTTGTTCTCCCCAGTGATATTCGTCATGACTCGCCCAGAGTGGCGGCTTACGTAGAAACTGATAACGAGGCGGCACGTCAGGATGCTTTGGATGCCTTGGACGAAGAACGGGATCTTGTAGCAGCTCGATCGGCGATTTATCAACAAGACCTGCGTCGCTATCATAGCCGCAGGATCAAGACCCGGACGTTCCAAGAAGGCGACTTAGTACTCCGGCTGATTCAAGACCAGTCAGATATGCATAAGTTTTCACCTCCCTGGGAAGGACCATTTGTGATCAGCAGAAATCTCAACAATGGTTCCTATTATCTCATTGATGTACGGGAAAGTGATAAGTCTCACACTTCTGGTGAAGAGACCAAGAGGCCATGGAATATTTCTCACCTTCGGCCATACTATACTTAAGCCGCCAGTCCGGCTCTCATCAATGTACATATTCCTGTCATTGTATATACCATCTTTTATGATATAATAAAGTTAGCATCCCCATGATTAGGGGCCTCTGTCGTTTTCTCCGCACTGAAAGTGTCATACAAAGGAGTTGATCCTTAATCAGGTCACTTGGGGGCTTCCAACCCTATGGGTTTAGCTTACATACCCTCTTGGCCAGACTTTATATGCCATGTTCGAGTTAAACCTGCATGTTTGCAACTTGCTACTCCGCCATGTGACCCGTCGAACTCTTGACAGTTAATCTTGATAAGAGACCCTGAACTTTCATAAGTTATTCTCGTACAAAGACCCTGAACTTGTCAAGGTTTAAACGGCGGCTTTTGTCACGAGAGAGCCAGCTTACAGTGAGCTAGGATAAACTCGTCTTGTCTGCCGTAACCCCTCCGCTATGTGGCCCGTTCGTACTGTTGGCAATGTCAATCTCTTAAAGATCCTGAACTTGCTAAGGTTTAAATGACGGATTTATGTCACATGAGAGCCGGCTTACAAGTTTTTTAGGCTTTCCGCCTAGTTTCTTCGGAAACAATAAAAAAAAATTCAAATAAAATTTTGAATTATCTTGTCCTACCGCGCCTTTAAAGCCGGCTTATAGGACGAGACATACAAATTACTTATTTTTTGCAGGTACTCCCATGATAAGATTCTAAGTTTTGGATAATTCCGGCTTGGCATTGCTCAGGGAGTATAACCCGCCCGGCGCGTCAAGGCAGTCAAACGATTATATATCAAAGACGAATTTGCTAAGCCACCGGGTGAAGTTTAAACAGTGCATCAAAAGCACAAGAGCAGGCGGTGAAATGTTTCCTACTACTATTACAAGGCTATCATAAAGCCCAAAAGCTGTGGACTTAAAGGTTTTTTACAGCAAATTATAACCCGGCATGTCAGGCAGGGCCGGGTTACCTTCACATGGAGCCAGCTCGTTTAACTCGCTGCTGGGTCATCCTGCGCCGGGTCTTTGTCTTCCCGGATCTGAAGGTTGTCCAAATCCCAGTTGCAGTTTGTTAAGGCTTCAAATTGGGCCTCATCATGCAGGATCGGAGACGGATCAACATCAGGGGCAAAGAGATGCTTACGGCGTTGAGGAATCAGGCTCTTCGCTTCGAAAGTGGGCCCTCGAACACGCTTGCTCTCTTCGGAGTAAGCAGCCTGATATACTGCCAGGTCAGCTTCTGTGGCCAGCCGGCTTGCCAGAACCCGGGAAGCCTTATGACAGCGGGCGTAATCTTCTTGTGTAAACTCCGAGTCGTCATCCTTCAGTTGAGGGAAGCCGTCCATCATCTCAGCCGGGTTAAGCTCCGGGGCATAACCCAACGACCGGCTCAAAGCAGCAATTGCGCCCTTGCGGGCGGCTGATCTCTTCAGTTCTTCCAGCTGCTTGATACGTCCATTTTGCATCATGCTTTTATATTGATCTTTATTGCATTATGGGCTGTTATTACACATTTTGGTACAATACTTATGCCTTTTATCTCTTATTTTACAAGGTTTACATGAAGAGGGAGAATGCCGACAGCTGGAATTCTGGACTGGAAAGGAGCAAATCTGAGATACCTACTCTGCACAACTCCAAAAGTCCTGAAAATCTACGGAGAATTATTTTGGAATATATAAAAAATACCGGGCGAAGAAAATACCAGAGGGGACCCACCAGGCAGCCACAAGCCTGGAGGGCACGCCCTACCCCCCAAGGCGCGCCCTAGTGGCTTGTGGGCCCCCTGGCTGGCCTCCGGTGCCCCTCTTCTGCTATATGAACCGTTTTTACCTGAAAAAAACCAGAGGAGAGCTTTCGGGATGAAGCGCCGCCGTCTCGAGGCGGAACTTGGGCAGAACCAATCTAGGACTCCGGCGGAGCTGTTCTGCCGGGGAAACTTCCCTCCCGGAGGGGGAAATCGAAGCCATCGTCATCACCAACGATCCTCTCATCGAGAGGGGGTCAATCTCCATCAACATCTTCACCAGCACCATCTCCTCTCCAAACCCTAGTTCATCTCTTGTATCCGATCTTTGTCTCAAAACCTCAGATTGGTACCTGCGGGTTGCTAGTAGTGTTGATTACTCCTTGTAGTTGATGCTAGTTGGTTTACTTGGTGGAAGATCATATGTTCAGATCCTTAATGATAATTAATACTCCTCTGATTATGAACATGAATATGCTTTGTGAGTAGTTACGTTTGTTCCTGAGGACATGGGATAAGTATTGTTATAAGTAATCATGTGAATTTGGTATTCGTTCGATATTTTGATGAGATGTATGTTGTCTCTCCTCTAGTGGTCTTATGTGAATGTCGACTACATGACACTTCACCATTATTTGGGCCTAGGGGAAGGCATTGGGAAGTAATAAGTAGATAATGGGTTGCTAGAGTGACAGAAGCTTAAACCCTAGTTTATGCGTTGTTTCGTAAGGGGCTGATTTGGATCCATATGTTTCATGCTATGGTTAGATTTATCTTAATTCTTCTTTAGTAGTTGCGGATGCTTGCGAGAGAGGTTAATCATAAGTGGGAGGCTTGTCTAAGTAAGGGCAGCACCCAAGCACCGGTCCACCCACATATAAAATTATCAAAGTAACGAACACGAATCATATGAGCATGATGAAAACTAGCTTGACAGAAATTCCCATGTGTCCTCGGGAGCGCTTTGCTTTATATAAGAGTTTGTCCAGGCTTGTCCTTTGCTACAAAAAGGATTGGGCCACCTTGCTGCACCTTTGCTACATTTATTACTTGCTACCCGTTACGAATTATCTTATCACAAAACTATCTGTTACCGATAATTTCAGTGCTTGCAGAGAATACCTTACTGAAAACTGCTTGTCATTTCCTTCTGCTCCTCGTTGGGTTCGACACTCTTACTTATCGAAAGGACTACGATAGATCCTCTATACTTGTGGGTCATCAAGACTCTTTTCTGGCGCCGTTGCCGGGGAGTGAAGCGCCTTTGGCGAGTGGAATTTGGTAAGGAAAAATTTATATAGTGTGCTGAAATTTACTGTCACTTGTTACTATGGAAAATAATCCTTTGAGGGGCTTGTTCGGGGTATCTTCACCTCGAACGGAAGCACAAAGAGTTGCTCCTCAACCTACTGAACCTACTGAAAATATTTATTATGAAATTCCTTCGGGTATGATAGAGAAACTGCTAGCTAATCCTTATGCAAGAGATGGAACACTACATCCTGATTTGCATCTAATCTATGTGGATGAAGTTTGTGGATTATTTTAGCTTGAAGGTTTGCCCGAGGATGATGTCAAGAAGAAGGTCTTTCCTTTATCTTTGAAGGAGAAGGCATTTACATGGTATAGGCTATGTGATGATATTGGATCATGGAACTACAAACGATTGAAATTGGAATTTCATCAGAAGTTTTATCCTATGCATCTGGTTCATCGTGATCGGAATTATATTTATAATTTTTGGCCTCGTGAAGGAGAAAGTATCGCTCAAGCTTGGGGGAGGCTTAAGTCAATGTTATATTCATGCCCCAATCATGAGCTCTCAAGAGAAATTATTATTCAGAATTTTTATGCTCGGCTTTCTCGTAATGATCAAACCATGCTCGATACTTCTTGTACTGGTTCCTTTATGAAGAAAGATATTGAATTCAAATGGGACTTATTGGAAAGAATTAAACGCAACTATGAAGATTGGGAACTCGACGAAGGTAAGGAGTCAGGTATAAACCTTAACTTTGATTGTGTTAAATCCTTTATAGACACCGATGCTTTTCGTGGATTTAGCACTAAATATGGACTTGACTCTGAGATAGTAGCTTCTTTCTATGAATCTTTTGCTGCTCATGTTGATCTCCCTAAGGAGAAGTGGTTTAAATATCATCCTCCCATTGAAGTGAAAGTAGTTGAACCTATTAAAGTTGAAGAAGAAACTATTACTTATAACGTTGATCCTGTTATTCCTGCTGCTTATATTGAGAAACCACCTTTCCCTGTTAGAATAAAGGAACATCCTAAAGCTTCAACTGTGGTTCGTAAGAGTTATACTAGAACACCTACACCCCCTGAACAAATCAAAGTTGAACCTAGTATTGCTATGGTTAAAGATCTCTTGGTTGATAATATTGATGGGCATGTTATTCATTTTTGTGATGAAGCTACTAGAATTGCTAGACCTGATACTAAAGATAAACATAGACCTATTGTTAGCATGCCTGTTGTTTCTGTTAAAATAGGAGATCATTGTTATCATGGCTTATGTGATGTGGGTGCTAGTGTGAGTGCAATTCCCTTTACCTTATACTAAGAAATTATGAATGATATTGCACCAGCTGAGTTAGAAGAAATGGATGTTACCATTAAGCTTGCTAATAGAGATACTATAGCACTAGTTGGGATTGTTAGAGATGTTGAAGTGTTGTGTGGGAAAATAAAATATCCTACTGATTTTCTTGTCCTTGGTTCCCCACAAGATGATTTTTGTCCCATTATATTTGGTAGACCTTTCTTGAATACTGTTAACGCTAAGATAGATTGTGAGAAAGAAACTGTTACTGTAAGTTTTGGGGATGTGTCCCATGAGTTTAATTTCTCTAAATTTCATAGACAACCCCATGATAAAGAATTACCTAGTAAGGATGAAATTATTGGTCTTGCTTCTATTGATGTGCCACCTACTGATCCCTTAGAACAATATTTGCTAGACCATGAGAACGATATGCATATGAATGAAAGGAATGAAATAGACAAGATTTTCTTTGATCAACATCCTATTTTGAAACACAACCTGCCTGTTGAAATACTTGGGGATCCTCCTCCACCCAAGGGTGATCCCGTGTTTGAGCTTAAACAATTATCGGATACTCTGAAATACGCTTATCTTGATGAAAAGAATATATATCCTGTTATTATTAGTGCTAACCTTTCAGAGCATGAAGAAATGAGATTATTGAAAACTTTGAGGAAGCACCGTGCCGCTATTGGATATACTCTTGATGATCTTAAGGGCATTAGTCCCACTCTATGTCAGCATAAAACTAATATGGAGCCTGATGCTAAACCAGTTGTTGATCACCAACGACGGTTAAATCCTAAAATGAAAGAAGTGGTAAGAAATGAAATATTAAAGCTTCTGGAGGCAGGTATAATTTATCCTATTGCTGATAGTATATGGGTTAGTCCCGTTCATTGTGTCCCTAAGAAGGGAGGTATTACCGTTGTTCCTAATGATAAAAATGAACTGATCCCGCAAAGAATTGTTACATGTTCTAGAATGGTAATTGATTTTAGGAAATTAAATTAAGCTACTAGGAAAGATCATTACCCTTTACCTTTTATTGATCAAATGCTAGAAAGACTATCCAAACACAAACACTTTTGCTTTCTAGATGGTTATTCTGGTTTTTCTCAAATACCTGTGTCAAAAGAGGACCAAGAGAAGACCACTTTTACTTGTCCTTTCGGTACCTTTGCTTATAGACGTATGCCTTTTGGTTTATGCAATGCACCTTTTACCTTTCAAAGATGTATGACTGCTATATTCTCTGACTTTTGTGAAAAAATTGTTGAGGTTTTCATGGATGATTTCTCCGTTTACGGAACTTCTTTTGATGATTGCTTGAGCAACCTTGATCGAGTTTTGCAGAGATGTGAAGAAACCAATCTTGTCTTGAATTGGGAGAAGTGCCACTTTATGGTTAATGAGGGCATTGTCTTGGGACACAAAATCTCCGAAAGAGGTATTGAGGTGGATAAAGCTAAAGTTGATGCTATTGAAAAAATGCCGTGTCCCACGGATATCAGAGGTATAAGAAGTTTCCTTGGTCATGTTGGTTTCTATAGGATATTTATTAAAGACTTCTCTAAAATTTCTCGGCCTCTCACTAATCTCTTGCAAAAAGATATTCCTTTTGTTTTTGATGATGATTGTGTGGAAGCATTTGAAATCCTTAAGAAAGCCTTGATTTCTGCACCTGTTGTTCAACCACCTGATTGGAACCTACCCTTTGAAATCATGTGTGACGCTAGTGATTATGCTGTTGGTGCTGTTCTAGGACAAAGAGTTGATAAGAAATTAAACGTTATCCATTATGCTAGTAAAACTCTAGACAGTGCTCAAAGAAACTATGCTACCACTGAAAAGGAATTTTTAGCAGTTGTGTTTGCTTGTGATAAGTTCAGACCTTATATTGTTGATTCCAAAGTAATTGTTCACACTGATCATGCTGCTATTAAATATCTTATGGAAAAGAAAGATGCTAAACCTAGACTTATTAGGTGGGTTCTTCTGCTACAAGAATTTGATTTGCATATTATTGATAGAAAGGGAGTTGAGAACCCCGTAGCAGATAACTTGTCTAGGTTAGAGAATGTTCTTGATGACCCACTACCTATTGATGATAGCTTTCCTGATGAACAATTAGCTGTCATAAATGCTTCACGTAATGCTCCATGGTATGCTGATTATGCTAATTACATTGTTGCTAAATTTATACCACCTAGTTTCACATACCAACAAAAGAAAAAGTTCTTCTATGATTTAAGACATTACTTTTGGGATGATCCACACCTTTATAAAGAAGGAGTAGACGGTGTTATTAGACATTGTGTACCTGAGCATGAACAGGAACAGATCCTACACAAGTGTCACTCCGAGGCCTACGGAGGACACCACGCTAGAGATAACTGCACACAAGGTATTACATCTGGTTTTTATTGGCCTACTCTCTTCAAGGATGCTCGTAAGTTTGTCTTGTCTTGTGACGAATGTCAAAGAATTGGTAATATTAGTAGACGTCAGGAAATGCCTATGAATTACTCTCTTTTTATTGAACCATTTGATGTTTGGGGTTTTGATTATATGGGACCTTTTCCAAAATCCAACGGGTATACTCATATTCTAGTTGCTGTTGATTATGTTACTAAGTGGGTGGAAGCTATTCCAACTAGTAGTGCTGATCATAACACTTCTATTAAAATGCTTAAAGAAGCTATTTTCCCTAGATTTGGAGTCCCTAGATATTTAATGACTGATGGTGGTTCACATTTTATTCATGGTGCTTTCCATAAATTGCTTGCTAAGTATGATGTTAATCATAGAATTGCATCCCCTTATAATCCTCAGTCTAGTGGTCAAGTAGAGTTAAGCAATAGAGAAATTAAATTGATCTTGCAAAAGACTGTTAATAGATCTAGAAATAATTGGTCTAAGAAACTTGATGATGCATTATGGGCTTATAGAACTGCTTACAAAAACCCTATGGGTATGTCTCCGTTTAAAATGGTTTATGGTAAAGCATGTCACTTACCCCTAGAACTAGAACATAAAGCTTATTGGGCAATCAAAGAGCTCAACTATGATTTCAAACTTGCTGGTGAGAAGATGTTATTTGACATTAGCTCACTTGATGAATGGAGAACCCAGGCCTATGAGAATGCCAAGTTGTTTAAAGAAAAGGTTAAGAGATGGCATGATAAAAAGATACAAAAGCGTGAATTCAATGTAGGTGACCATGTCTTGCTATACAATTCTCGTTTAAGATTTTTTGCAGGAAAACTTCTCTCTAAATGGGAAGGGCCTTACATTATCGAGGAAGTGTATCGTTCCGGCGCCATCAAGATCAACAACGCCGAAGGCACAAATCCGAAGGTGGTAAACGGGCAAAGAATCAAACATTATATCTCAGGTACTCCTATAAATGTTGAAACCAATATTATCAATACCATAACTCCAGAGGAGTACATTAGGGAGACCTACCAGAACGATTCAGACTCTGAAAAGGAATAGGTATGTGGTACGGTAAGCAAACCGACTCCAAAACTTTTCCAATAGCATTTTTTCTCCGTTTTGGAATATTTAATAATTTAGGAAAATTTAAAGTAGTCCGAAAAGTGCACGAGGAGGCGACAAGCCAGGAGGGCGCGCCCTACCCCCCTGGGCGCGCCCTAGTGGCTTGTGGCCACCCCGTGTACCCTCCGGACTCCGTTTTTTTTGTGGTATACTCCTTTGGGTCGGTAAAAATTCATTATATAATCCCCCTAAGGTTTTGACCTTCGTATCATGGCAATATCTCCTTTTTTGTTTCGAGTTGTTTTCTGGACAGATTTAGATCGCCATGACGTCCCCAAGTGCTTCGAAGGACAAGTTCTTCGAGAAGGTCGTCAACCCCTACCTTGCGGAGGTGCTGCGACACCCTCAAACCATTGAGATGCGAGAGGGGGTGCTGCACATCCGTGATGTTGAGGGGCCAAAGAAGACCGGAAGCGTGGAAGCAAGGCTCGAAGCAATGGAGCAGCAAGTCTTCAAGTGCCAAGGGATGGTGGAACGCGGACTCAATGCCAATCACATGATGATCGCGGAGTTTACCCATAAGCACAAGCTGGACGCCAAGGACATCGGGGAGCACATCTTCAAGCTTTACGAGAAAATCGAGCATCTCCAAGCCCAGATCTATGACCTACAAAACCAAAACTGTGAGTATGAATACAGATTTAAGAGAATGAGTTTGGCTGCAGATTTGAGGATCCCGGAGACTCGTTCATCGTTTTACGATGGTGAGCCTATGCCTTGGAAGACGGAGGACAAGCTTTCAACCTCATCAACAACTCCAACATCACCACCTCCGAAGAAAGACAACTAAACACATGGGTATGGGCACTCCCCTTGGCTTGTGCCAAGCTTGGGGGAGGTGCCCCAGTATCGTATCACCATCACATCTTTTACTTTTATCGTTTTTTCTTAGTTCGATCCTTTTGGTTATATCTTGATCTCGTAGAATAAAGTTTTTAGTGTGATCTAGTTTTGAGTTTTGCTTTATGTTCCCCCTATGTAAGCAAGTCCAAGAGCTATATAATAAAAAGTAGTTTTCAGTTGAGGGCTTTGCTTGCTTGCTATGATCTTGAGAAAAAGAAATAGAAAGAAGTATAGAATAAAAGCAAAGAGTATATATGATGATCTTATGGGGAGTGATGACTTCACATATAAGAATTATGTCGATTGAAATTTGTTGTGAGTTGACAAACATAGCGATTGGTCATTGTTGCAATTAAAAGGAAGTAATAAAGAAAGAGAGGTTCACATATAAATATATTATCTTGGACATCTTTTATGATTGTGAGCACTCATTAAAATATTATATGCTAAGAAGTTGATGTTGGACAAGAAAGACAACATAATGGGTTATGTTTGCTTATTTCCGAATAGAAGTTATATGGTTATAGATCCTTTAACATGTGACGCTTGCTTCCACCCCATATCAGCCAAAACTTCCGCACCAAGTAGAGATACTACTTGTGCATCCAAACACCCTTAAACCAGTTTTGCCACGAGAGTCCACCATACCTACCTATGGATTGAGTAAGATCCTTCAAGTAAGTTGTCATCGGTGCAAGCAATAAAAATTTTCTCCCTAAATATGTATGATCTATTAGTGTGAGGAAAACAACCTTTATACGAACTTGTGATATGGAAGAAATAAAAGCGACAGACTGCATAATAAAGTTCTTTATCACAAGCGGCAATATAAAGTGACGTTCTTTTGCATTAAGAGATTGTGCATCCAACTATAAAAGCGCATGACAACCTCTGCTTCCCTCTGCGAAGGGCCTATCTGTTACTTTTACTTTCTAGTTCTTACCTTCATGCAAGAGTCGTGGTGATCTTCACCACTTCCTTTATTTCGCCTTTCTCTCTTGGCAAGCGTCATGCGTTGGGGAAAGATCTAGACACATATATCCACTCGAAAGTGGGTGATCATGAGTTATTTTTGTTGACATTACCCTTGAGGTAAATAGTTGGGAGGCAAAACTATAAGCCCCTATCTTTCTCTGTGTCCAATTAAAGCTTTGACCTCATAAGTATCGCGTGAGTGTTAGCAATTATGAAAGATTAAAAGATGATTGAGTATGTGGATTTGCTTTACAAGCTCTTATATTGACTCTTTCCAATGTTATGATAAATTGCAATTGCTTCAATGACCGAGATCATAGTTTGTTGGTTCTCAATAGAGTTCTTGATTCATACTTTACCTTGTGAATGAATTGTTACTCTAGTATAAGAAATTATATATCAATAAGTATTGCTGTTCTAAAGATGATCATGATGCTCTCATGTCCGTATTTTATTTTATCGACACCTCTATCTCTAAACATGTGGACATATTTATCGATTTCGGTTTTCGCTTGAGGACAAGCGAGGTCTAAGCTTGGGGGAGTTGATACGTCCATTTTGCATCATGCTTTTATATTGATCTTTATTGCATTATGGGATGTTATTACACATTTTGGTACAATACTTATGCCTTTTCTCTCTTATTTTACAAGGTTTACATGAAGAGGGAGAATGCCGGCAGCTGAAATTCTGGACTGGAAAAGGAGCAAATCTGAGATACCTATTCTGCACAACTACAAAAGTCCTGAAAATCTACGGAGAATTATTTTGGAATATATAAAAAATACTGGGTGAAGAAAATACCAGAGGGGACCCACCAGGCAGCCACAAGCCTGGAGGGCGCGCCCTACCCCCCAGGGCGCGCCCTAGTGGCTTGTGGGCCCCCTGGCTGGCCTCCGGTGCCCCTCTTCTGCTATATGAAGCGTTTTGACCTGAAAAAAATCAGAGGAGAGCTTTCGGGATGAAGCGCCACCGTCTCGAGGCGGAACTTGGGCAGAACCAATCTAGGGCTCCGGCGGAGCTGTTCTGCCTGGGAAACTTCCCTCCCGGAGGGGGAAATCGAAGCCATCGTCATCACCAACGATCCTCTCATCGAGAGGGGGTCAATCTCCATCAACATCTTCACCAGCACCATCTCCTCTCCAAACCCTAGTTCATCTCTTGTATCCGATCTTTGTCTCAAAACCTCATATTGGTACCTGCGGGTTGCTAGTAGTGTTGATTACTCCTTGTAGTTGATGCTAGTTGGTTTACTTGGCGGAAGATCATATGTTCAGATCCTTAATGATAATTAATACTCCTCTGATTATGAACATGAATATGCTTTGTGAGTAGTTACGTTTGTTCCTGAGGACATGGGATAAGTCTTGTTATAAGTAATCATGTGAATTTGGTATTCGTTCGATATTTTGATGAGATGTATGTTGTCTCTCCTCTAGTGGTGTTATGTGAACGTCGACTACATGGCACTTCACCATTATTTGGGCCTAGGGGAAGGCATTGGGAAGTAATAAGTAGATAATGGGTTGCTAGAGTGACAGAAGCTTAAACCCTAGTTTATGCGTTGCTTCGTAAGGGGCTGATTTGGATCCATATGTTTCATGCTATGGTTAGATTTATCTTAATTCTTCTTTCGTAGTTGCGGATGCTTGCGAGAGAGGTTAATCATAAGTGGGAGGCTTGTCCAAGTAAGGGCAGCACCCAAGCACCAGTCCACCCACATATCAAATTATCAAAGTAACGAACGCGAATCATATGAGCATGATGAAAACTAGCTTGACAGAAATTCCCATGTGTCCTCGGGAGCGCTTTGCTTTATATAAGAGTTTGTCCAGGCTTGTCCTTTGCTACAAAAAGGATTGGGCCACCTTGCTGCACCTTTGCTACATTTGTTACTTGCTACCCGTTACGAATTATCTTATCACAAAACTATCTGTTACCGATAATTTCAGTGCTTGCAGAGAATACCTTACTGAAAACTGCTTGTCATTTTTTTCTGCTCCTCGTTGGGTTCGACACTCTTACTTATCGAAAGGACTACGATAGATCCCCTATACTTGTGGGTCATCACTGCTTCGGGATGGTCGACAGGACTTCCAGCACACCCTTCATGACCTTCGGAACACCCCTCTCAGTCATGACAGCCTTGATGGTAAATAGAGATCCGGCGTACAGCTGTTCTGTCAAAGAGTACAAAGCCTTGAGTTTCAACAGGCTGTTGTCTGACAGCTGGCGGCACCGTTCACCTACAGACAAGTCAAAATTTTATAAGCCGCCAGAAAAGATTCTTGACAAGTACCTTTGTGAATATTGAAGGTTAAAAATACTTACCAAAGACGGCTCCAATCATCCGGGAGAGATGGCTCTTCAGTTGGCTCAGCTCTTCAGACACAGGCCGCAGTTGACCTTCAGCAGTTTCTGCCCGTTTAAGCAGGGCGGCTCGTTCAGACTCGGCAGTCTGCTTGAAAGTTTCGAACTCTGTTTTGATCTTCTCAAGATCTATGGAGCAGAGCCGCCACTTTTCTTCTGTCTCTACTCGGGCGTCTTGTTGCAAAGATAAGCTTTTCTTCAAGTCCATCAGATTAGACTCGGCAGCACTTAAAGATTCCAACAGAATGCAAATAGACAAAGCATAGGGTTATTTTTATTAAGCCGCCGGAGCAGTATTACAAGTCTCAAGTGGATTGCAAGCAATGTACTTGACCCTTGGGGGCTAATGTGCATCAGCTCTTCAAAGGAGTGAACACTCATCTGAGACCCGGAACATCTTCATAACGATGAACCGGCCCTTGGGGGCTACATTTGGCTCTTAATCTATGATTGAGTGCCGACTCATCACTTGTGTAATGACCCGGCCCTTGGGGGCTACATTTGGCTCTTAATCTATGATTGAGTGCCGATTCATTACTTGCGTAATGACCCGGCCCTTGGGGGCTACAGTTCGCTCGTCTTCTATGATTGAGTACTACATGGCGATTCACCAAAAGATTGAATGTAATTAAAAGACCCGGCTGACCATTTTCAGAGGTCAACCGGCCCTTGGGGGCTGCTTAAGTAAGTATGGAAAGACAAGGGAAGTGGAGTACCTCGTATTTTTCCTTCATCTTGGCGACCAAGTTGGCCTCCATGTCTCGGCTGGCAAACAGACGACTCAGATAGCCGGCATGCAATTCGTCGGTAGTAAGTTTTTCCAAATTTGGAAGATCAGATGGAGTCTTTTCTTCCTTAGAGGGAGCCGCCTCGTCTTCATTGATATGCTTTGATAGCACATGTGAAGGAGCTGGAGATTTGTAAGCCGCCCCGGTGACAGTGACTTCTTCATGAGAAGCCATATCTTCAATTGATGGCCGGGGGCTGGGCGGCTTAGGAGCAGAATCTGGATGGGCTTCAGGAGCCTCAACGTCCATAGCAGCCGGCTCGTTATGTGGAGGAACCTCTTCATGGGCATCTTTGGCAGCCTCAGAAGGTTCAATGTGAGCTTCAGGAATATTGGGCATTGGGTTCTCCGGGTCTTGGGCATCAGGAGTTGCGGATGACCCGGCCACTTTCCTTCGTTTGGCTTGAGCCCTACGAGCAAAGGCAGTGTTAGGTATGTCATGGTTGTATGAAATATTAAACACATTTCGGGATGTAGAAATGCTTACCCCGGGTTGATAATAAGAGGAGGCAGCTTTGAGGCAGTCGAGTCGCCGAAAGAAGGGGGCGAGTCCTGAAAAGTTATCATTGTCAAAAGACAAGTAAGTAGCAACACAAGACTAGCATACAAAAGAGACAAGTTCAAGGCAAGAAAGTACCTCAGTGGGCCGTTTCCGAGGAGCCGGATCATTTGATAAGCCGGCTAAAAGATCTTTAGAGCCGGCGCTCCGGGTCTGACGTCGATTGTCATCTTGCTGTTTCTTCAAAAGAAAGGCGGGTTTAAAGTGAGCAAAAGAGCGAGAACATTTTACCTGCCGTATAGCCCGCCGTACTCTCTTTACTGGTAAAAGTTTTGAGTCAGAGGAGATAACGATTACCTCTGCAACATCAGCATGACTATTTCTGCTTCCTCCTGAGAAGAGTCGGCGTCAATAAGTTGTATGAAAAGATGACCAAGGGAGTCAAGTTCTACCTCTGAATCGTCAAGGTCGAATAGCTCTTCGGTTGATTGTTTCTTCTTACGGGTCGGAGCCTTAGCTTTAGTCGCTTTGGGGACTTTGCTCTTCTTTTTGAGGGCGGTGGGTAATCTCTTGTTGCAGAAGGAAGAGCCGGCCTGCAAATGATAAAATGCATTGACAGAAAGGTTAATACAATATATGAGGTACAACATGAAAAGAATGCAAGAGGATTAAGATGGAAAGACTCACCTCTGGAGCCGGGTTAAGTGCATAAAAGGGACTTAAACCCATCTTGCTGTAGGCGGCTTGAGACTCTCCCGGCAAGGATTTGACAATAGTATTGAGGTCAGGATCTGTCAAGGGGGTCCGGTTGAAGCGCTGAGGATCGTCTACTTCACCACTGTATTGGCACATTAAGGCGCCACGGCGGCTCAATGGCAGAATCCTCCAAGAGACCCAGCAGCGGGCCAGATCAACACCTGTTAACCCATTAGCCAGCAGGGCCCTTATCTTTGAGAAAGTTGGACCATACTGAGTGCGTTCAGCAGCGGACATCTGGCCTGGGAGCTCTGCATCAGGGCTGAGCCGGTAAGGATGGTAACCCGACAGTGGGTTCTCCCCTTCTGGCGAAGTGTCTTTGCAGTAAAACCAAGTCTTATTCCATTCTTTGGGATGACTCGGAAGAGTAGCTGCTGGAAAAAGTACATCCCTCCGTCTTTGAAGAGTGACACTTCCAAGCTCGAGGCTCAAGCCATCCGCCATTTCTGTTTGGCGGTTAATGTAGAAATACACCTTGAAGAGATCAACGGACGGTTCTTCTTGCAGATAAGCCTCGCACAGGGTCTGGAATTGGCATAGATTGGTAACAGAGTTGGGCCCGATATCTTGAGAGTGCAGGCTCAAGGAATGTAGGACATCCCGGAAAAATTTAGACCCGGGAGGAGAGAAACCGCGGAGAAGGTGGTCTGTGAACACAATGACTTCCCCGGCTTCGGGCTTAGGAATATTCTCGTTGCCCGGAACCCGCCAGTGGATGACTTCTTGAGCCGGCAAGACTCCCATGGTGACGAATTCCTTGAGTGACTCCTCGGTCACCCCAGACTTTACCCAGTTGCAAGTGGATGGGACTCTAGACATGACGGCGGCTTAGGAAACTGCGGAAAGATATGAATATTCGGCGGGTTAAAAATGCATTATAACCAAGGTCGTTTTGACTCTACAAATGGTGACGGCATTTGGCGGGTCAATATAAAATTATGAGCCGCCGAAGCTGTTTGCTGTGTGATAGCATGAGCTGGCAGCCTTACGGCGGGTTAAGTTTATCAGCGCACACTGAAAGATGACTAAGTGTGAAGAAACAGATTCCACAACTACAGCCATGGATTTAAGATCTACGGGCGAGGGAAAAAGAAAAATAATTCTAACCCTAAGGGACCAGTGGAAGAACAGACGGCCTCGGTACAGATTAAAATGAGCTGCGGATCTACAACGAGTGCGGCATGATTATGGAGCGGACGGCCGCGTGGTTTGGGCAGCATTATAAGGCTTAAAAGAGGTGCTTTATATCCAGTCTATGAAGAATGCTCTGATGAGCGGTGATGAACACTAAGGAAGCCCGATGAACTCGGGAGAAACCTAAGGCAGATCTGACAAGGGGCAGCAATAGAACCTTGAGGGTGCGGACGAACGCGCGAAAGCTCTGGACAGTTTCAGGTTGATGCAGCGGCCGGTGTCGATGAAGACGGCGAGGACCGAACGGCGCGGCGAGCTTCGGCGGCGCGGGCGTTTGGAGGAAGAAGAAGAAGGTGGCGGCGGGGAAAATGAAAGAGATAGCCCCCCGTGCTTATTTATAAGGTTATAATGGGACAACAACGGTCCGGTGCGAGAATCGAGGGAGCACAATGCTGATTAAACTAAGAAGAAGCCTCGATTCTCGGGCTGGTCATATTAATGAAGAAAGATCCGTTCTGACGTCAGAGGAATCTTTTTTGATTTTTCTGATGACGTCATGGCGGGTCATGAATGTTTGTCAGAAACAACGCCGCCCATTTTTGGCGGGTCATGAAGATTATCAGAGAAGGCAAGACTCGCCAATCGGAAGATTTGGAGATTGACATGAACCAGTTCAAATCAATCTGGGGCCTAATGTTGGGGATATAACCCCGTGGTGAGACCCGCCCAGGTGGGGCCGGGTCATGTGGTTGGCGGCTTACGACAATGTTAAGTGTGAGCTTATTCAATGGGCCTGGAGGCCCAAAGCCAGAAGACAAGATGTAACCCGGTGGTGTAAGCCGCCGTTGGCGGCTTGTTAGATAAGGCATGTATAGTTAGAGGTGAGGTCGGTTATCAAGCATAACCCGGCCCGGACTCTTGTAAGCCCAGGGCCTTGACCTGAATATATAAAGGCGGGTTACCTGGGCGGCTTAGACCACGAGACCTTGGATCGAGTGCTAGGTCAAGCGAATCCGCTCCCTTGTAATCGATACCCAATCAATACAACACAAAGCAGGACGTAGGCTTTTACCTCTTTTCAAGGGGCCGAACCTGGGTAACCCTTGTCTCTCGATTCCGATCAACCCCTTCGAGATCACCGCCTTAGCGATGGCCTCGAACCTAAGTCCTTTCACTGGGACATCTGCCGTGACAAAACCACGATAGGACATGAAGATGTCCAAAAAAAAATAGCATCATCTGATTCAAATGTATGATGTTTCAATACAAGTTTGTTTAATTTCGCTCAATATGAGTAACACATGTTGGTTGTTATATCTGTTGTTCTTCCTTGTCCCAAAACAGCTTTGTTTTTTCTAGTCTTAGAGCACTGTTTCTTATTGCACTTTCATAGTTATTTTGATTTTTCTTCAATGCAAGTAGGAATTACCATTTGATGTTATGCTGGCGAACTATGACATAGCTAATGATTGCGACTTCATTTCACAAATTCCCTGGCTCTGTCTGCTGATCGATGAGGCCCAACGGTCTCAAAATCTATCCGGTGTATGTAAAGCTGTTGCTTCACTATATATATGATCGTGGGAGTTCTAGGGTTCTGATCATAACACTTGTTCGGCATTTTTTCCAAGAATTGTATAATGTCTTCGAAGAACGCTTTATCATGCCAAGTCGTCTACTACTAATAGGCACTCCTGTCCAGAACAACCTTTCTAAAACTATGGGCGTTGGCCCCTTTCTGCATGCCTTCAATTTTTCAGACACAATTGATATATAACCATTAGAATATGCATGTTACTATTGCTACAACTGTTACGGCGATTGACGATTTTAGTAGCCGTCCATCCACCCTAATCTGACGATGGAAAAATAGGAATTATGACGAGTTACAAAACTAAAATTACGGAAAATTACATGTAACGGTGGGACCGTTACAAAATTTAGGTGGGACCAATTAATTTGTAAAAGGGTAAATCCGTCATTAGTTTGTGAAAAAGGATTGGATCATGAGATTATTTGTGAGGGTCGATAGATACGCGCGTGATCCTTGTCGCCGCGGCGGCATCCCTTGGCGCAGTTGCCGCCGCCGCAGTCGTCTCCGTCGTTCGCCACCGGCTGACCGTCCACCCTCCTCATCTCCTACGTCCCCCGCCTACCCCTCGTCCAACACGGGATAGCGGGAGTGCGGCCGGCAGCCAGATGACACAGGTACGTCTCCAATTCTCCTTTTCTTCTGCTCGACGCCACTCCCCTGTTCTCATATTCGTTGTTTTTTGTTTCAGTGTCAAACTATTTCGTTCAGTAGAAGTGGTGACTATTAACATTTGATTAATCACTGTCCGGTACCGTAGCTGCAAGGAATTGTTGGTGTCAGCAGAAAAACCTTGATGATGTAAATAATGGCAACGCAAAGATTAATATTGTCTCACCCTGGACAAAAGTTTCTTCCATGTTTGTCACTTTCAAGCTGCGATGTCATGCATAGCACATGTGTATACTTCTCTGTTGAACTGAACAAATTTGCAATTCATTCTTTGCAGAAGATTTGGGAACCACTTCAGCATTGCAGAAAAGGAGACTGAAAGGAAACCATTGGAGATGATGGACTATTTCCTGATTGCTTCTTGTTCTACTACATCCACAAGGCGTGATAATATAAGATCACTTAGGATCTGTACAAGCAGGCAGAAGGGGCTTTGTTATCAATTGGGAAAAATCTGGAACTTGCTGAAGCTTAAGACATGTTTTCAGAAAATGGAAAAGGCGTCAGCTTGCTTGTCGTTCATCAACAAGATGAAGAGTGTAGCATTCGCTATGTAAATATGTCTTGTAAGGAAGCAGCTCATGTTCCTAAAAAATCAGCCAAACATTATGTAGGTTCATGCTGGTATGATGAGTAACCTTATTGTGAGGACCAATTTATGTACTCCTAAATGACAGAATTTCAATGAATGACAGCTAATGAAATTTCTATCCGACTTCTTCAAAAAAATCTGCATGAGGTGTTCATTAATCTTTAGTTAAAAAGTTCTGATTGTATCTCTAGTTTCTATGATTTGCTGTTCGACTGTAGCGAAGATGCTATCTCTTTTCGTTTAGGCCTAAACTTCAGTTGAAGTCAGGCTAATTTTGAGTATGAAATCTGAGAACCTTTTATCATAGGCTAACTGTAAATAAATGAACACTCCCAAAATCTTTGAACTTATTCAAAAGTTTCGCCTCGACAAGCACCGGCGACCGGGTCACCCTGCTGGCCTCCTTCTCCTGTCATGGTGGCTATGTGATCCGCCATGGCCACTCCCATCCTTCTTCCCAGTAGTGCCGCTTCAGTCTTGTGTGAAGATGTTACTGAATATCTGCACTTTCCTTGTTGTACTCACTGTAGTAAAATCTTCTAAATTTTGACTGGATGTTGAGAAATCAATACAAAGCTTATAATTTTTTATGCAATCTTGAGCGTTTTCCCACTGTTTAAAGTGACAATTAAGAGAAGAAGAATTCTGATTTAGGCTTCTATATGGGTATGATTCAGTATGCCCGAATTTCAAAGAAGAAGCCATGCTTCAGGCTGGGTCTGAAAAGGCAGACATACTTCATCTTGTAAATATGTGATTCAGCATATTAGGCTGGCGTTACAAGAGCAACAACATCCAGTAATACACAATACAGTACATTAGTTGACTGGCATCTTTCTGGAGTTCTTGTACAGTCTCAGTTCAACAAAATAAGAAAATACACATGATTGCACAAAGCCCATTAAAAAATCATCCAACAGTGCATCAACTAGACATGTCTTTGTCTAAAGCTTCCCAGCTTGATCAGGTCATCAGGAGATGATGAATTTCTATATCATGGTGTCCTCCATCGTTGCGATCATGTGCTTCCAAAGCCAAATCACAACCAAGCTCAGGTTCTGGCTCCATCTGTAATGCAACATCACATGGGTGCCTCAAAAGTGTCAACTGAAGAAGGAAACCAATCACAAAATTGCACTCTCTTGCTTACCTGTGCAGGGCTACGAAGAGGTTGAGGCATAGCAGGGGCGGAGGAGCGGCAAGATCGCGGAGAGGCGGTGCCGACCCGCCTTCTGAAGTGCGAGTCAAAACCAGCGGAGGGACAGGGTCCAATGGCCGGCAGAGAATGAAATACTTGCAGAAATTAATACTCCCTCCGTCCCAAAATAAGTGTCGCAGATTTTATACTAAACTAGTACAATTTTTGTACTAGAGCATCGTCACTTGTTTTGGGACGGAGGGAGTACTTGATAATAGGACCACAAGCGCAACAGTTTCCAACCACGAAACCCCCTGTACAGAGAGATGTAGCTAACAGTTTGCTGTCATCATTTCCTACACAGCAACAGATATAATTAGTGCACTATGTTAATGAGTAAAGCAGATGCAAAAATACTCTATATGTGGTGCAGCCTGGTGCAATGCTTACCAAATCCCTTTTCATCCATTCATATAATCATATTATAATCTGGCTAAGGTACTATTGCTGATTGATCTACAAAACTGAATTTTTTGGTGACAAACATAAGGCCATTGTTGTGCTTCGTTGAAGAATTTCAACAAACTGTAAAATAGACCAGGGAATTTACAGATACATGCATAGTTGGGACAGTGCAATTTGTCCATTCTGCAGCCAAACCAACGATGGCAGCAGCTCAATCTGCTTCAAATTTATCACCTGTATGTACAATCTGCTTGAAGATGAGAAGACAGATTGCAGGACATTGAACAGAGCAAAAACAAATTTAGAAATAGCGGGGGGGGGGGGGGGGGGGGGGGGGGGAATGGCCGCAACCTGTGCACGGACGGATGGCCGGCGTTGCTGGGCGTCACCGGCTGCTCGACGGAGGGAGGCGATGCAGGGGAGGCTCGGCGGGCCGGAACCTTGCGACAGGAGCTAGACCAGATAGGCGGACCGGTGCTGCTTGCCCGGATGCCGCCAGTGGATTGGTTGATCGGAACGGCAGGTAGGGCGGCGGCGGCGGCGGCTATGCAACCGCAAATGGATACATCTGCGTCTGCGTTGTGACGAACCGACTGGAAGCTCCTAGAAAAAAAAATTATCCATCATCCTAGTTAGGAACGGTTATTTCAAATCTTAATTTGTAGTACATATAGATTTTGCAGATATAGTTTTTTCATGAGCACCATGTCTCAGTGAACTTCTCGACCATACAGACTTAACAAAAACACATTGCATACCTTAAGTCAATTGCGTCCCACATATTGACACTTAAGTAACACATATATAGACAACATCGTCACCGACTCTGGATCCATATAGAACAAAAATGTGAAAGTAAGTTAGCGATTGAGCATATTTCGCCTAATATAGACTCTCGAGCATACGAAACGGCTCACACGACTTTGCAGAATAAATCTATGAGATAGTCTGGAAGGTCTACTAATGTACCCAAAAAAATTCCTTGTGACTTGCACCCAAAATGTAGGTGAACAAATTTATCATCTTGAGCTCTCGTGTAGGTATCATTTTCTAGCTAGAAAAATAAATCAAAACTTGTCAATGGAGCAGTGTCCATGTCGGTTTAATTAGATATAATCCAAAGTTGGCGAGCAATTGGTATTTTCAAGCAATCATGTACGCTTAATGCACACATGAAGTAATGAACAAATATTTACACTCAAATCCTCTTTGACAGAATGCGCGCACCATAATACAATTCACGCAAGCATAAACACGTACACAAACTCTTCTCTTGTTCTTCGATCCCATTTTGATGTACCTCGATATCACACATCTTCACCTTTGCCGACAATAATCAACATGAGTTTATTAAGTGACCATGAGCTGATGTATTTTTATAACAAAAAACATAGGAGAAATTTTAATGAAACTGTATATATATTGTAAATACAACATGGGCAAGTTGACTGAACACTGTTAAGAAAAACCTTGCTGCCAACTACAGATTGTTCAGACACAAGAGTAGAACATCTAGTCTTCACCTTCGATGGCAACACACCTTTAAAAATCCGATTACGTATAACAGAGTATACACAACGGGAAAATGATCACAATTATCTCTCCTATAATGTAACGGCTGTGCGTACACATCTATTCCTCTCAAAGCATAGTATCTTAATTTCAGAAACTAATGACATCAGAAAGTCGTCACCTAACCGGCAATCGGATAGAAGGGAGAAATGAATTGGTCATGCATCAGACCCTCACTGGAGAAAATAAAATACAAAAAATCAGAAGAGGTTTTATTGAGCGGTTATTCACAGAGTGTAAGCTTAAGCTAAAAGAATACAAGAAAAGAGGAGGGAGAATTACTTCAATATTTACACTTCATAGTGCCGCTAATATCACCTCATTCTCAAATTGGTACTACAGCAAAATCAAACTAACTGTTGCCATGTAATATTTTTTTAGAAGAGAATCGAAATACCCTAGATCTGATGCTTATACAAGTTTCAATTAAAAAAATGATTGTACAAGTTTGCAGACTGAAAATATTTTAACTATTTACATAACAAAAATTGTGGGATTTCACATCAACTCGTAATATATAGTAGCGAATACATCTGGAGCATCTGCCTAGATAACAAGATTGGAGGATTTCACATCAAGTTTCCGTAGTAGTACCACAAGTAGCTCCTGAAACAATACACTACAGAATCAAACAATAATGTTTAGTTTGCAAAGCAGAGTCCAGTGAATAGTCATGAAGAGTACATTGCATCAATAAGCATAACTTGAAAATGCGGAATTCCTAAAATAATCAAATTCAGCAAGCAAGGCAAGGGTACAAGTTAACTCACTGTATGGGCATGGATCCTATTGACTTCAGCAAGGTCTTATGCACATTACCCTGACTAACATGGTCAATACAATAGTCATGTACCAAATATTTTAGGGATGGAAGTTAAACAGTACAAAAGCATAACAACTCATCTGATAAGGATCAAACAAAGAGAATTGCTACACAGACGATGGGCTGTGCCCGATTTCTACACGACAATATATAGCAGCCATCGACCACCTCACTTCACGTGGGCAGCAGCCATTGATCACAAGATCGTGTGCAAATCGTCCTGCAAAAATTAACACTCTGCATTCACAATAGCCAATAGTTAATTAACTAACAAAAGAACCGTAGGTGAGGATCCTTTGTTGTTCTGTATTTCTGCACGGGATGCAAAATTGCTACTTAACTTCCTCATCTATGCCCTGAGTATCCTTTTCTCGCTGCATAATTTTTTTGGGGCATTTACTAACAAAGATTATACAACAAAGAATGGTAGAAGAAAACAGTACACGGACTGTAAGTAATAGTAGACATACAAAAAAATCAAGGACATAGCTAAGATGTGCAACTGAACATGGAAAAATGAGAGGAGTTGCTGCAGGTGGGTGTACATGCAGAGATAAGATGTGCAACTAAACATGGAAATCACCTGTGACGCCGTTCTCCTCGCCTCCTAGTTGTCCACTCCTTGCTGTTCAGTTTGTGTGGATAATCCTGAGCTTCCTTGGCGACCCTCGGTCACGGCACCAGGCCTCGATGGCGTGCGGCAGAGCGCGCGACGCAGGCCGCGATGGCGCTGCACGGGATCCGACGACGCCCAACTTCCTGATGCTCCCGCCATCTTCTGATTCCCGGTGCTCGAGCGACTCGACGTCTCGCTGACCTCGCTATGGGGCCATCCATTGCTCTTCTTGGCCTCGCGAATCACGGGGGCGCCCGCCTCCTCCTCCTCCGACCACCTCCCGCTCCACTTTGAAGAGATCACCGAGCAGAACGCCATCGTTGCAGCGCACCACACCGCCTACTTCCCCGCCGTGTCCAACCTCGCCTTCTACAGCCGGGACCCCTCCACGGTCGCCAGCCTTCCGTCCCACTAACGGCCAAGCTCCGCATCGTCGATCTCCCCGGCGGCACGATCTCGAGCCGCTGCTCCAAGCCTGCCCTGCAATCACCACGCTCGACCTCTCCAAGTTCTATTGCTGGACGGAGGATGCCGTGTCGGCGCTTGACGGGCACCCGGCCTCGACCTCAGCCTCGGCCTCGCCGTCGCCTCCAATGGCTTCCACGCCGCCGATCTAGGGGCCATCGCGGCCGTGTGCCCCGGCCTCCGGTGGCCATGTCGTCCTGTAGTGTGGGAATGAAGAGAGGGAGAGAGATTAGTGAGGAGAGGAGAGAAAAGGAAAGAGGGCGTTGGGTGCGCCTGACTGGCACAGGAGGTCGGCGGCGGCTTGCAGGAGCGTTGTCGGCCACCAGAGGCACGGTCGACTCGGGTGGATCGGGAAGCGCATGGAAGGAGGGGGAGGGAGGAGCGGCGGCGCAACATTGCCTCGGATCCGTATTTCTCGATCCATCGACCCAGTGAGAGAAAGAAGGATCGGATAGGCACGATTCAGGTGTAATCGACCCGAAAATCAAGGAGTTGTGGACGGGGCGGCCGGGATCGGGGACGCGGAGCGAAAAGAACAATCGGCAGACCACGCGTCTGCTCGGCAGAACATTTCATCCCAGACGTCGATATGGATGCCAGATCACCGATGTAATATGGGCAGTGGGATGTGTTTAAGTTAATTTGATCTGACGGTTCTGGTTATCCTGTGTACAGTTTGTTGTGTGGCTTTGGAAGAATTCATGTTTGCTCTTTTAATAGTAGTATAGATATAGAAAAATAAAATTTTAAATTATTTCCTAGATCCGACGGTTAGAAAAAATCATAGGCGGAGTTACACGAAATTACAAGTTGTAACTCCCAAATCACTGTAACAAAGAAACATGGCGACATACATGCATCATCGTCCACAGAAAGCGATCACTCCTTGTGAGTCCCTGCAGCCACCACACCTCCCTCTTGCCTTCAACTTCATTCCCTGAACCATGGCTGGCGGCGTTTCCTGGTTTTGAATTTATAAGCTAGCAAAGTATTGATGGATTCTGAGGTGGACCTCTTGTATTGTCTGTGTCTTATCTAATACCACTGTTTTGAAAGAATTGGCAAACTCCCAATTAATCTTTTCCTTGTGCATGATTAATCTTTTCCATTTGTACAACCAAATCATTGCTTCTTTATTATGTGGTTGTTTTATAGATTCGAAAGTACAAAACGAAACAATAGTCACATCCATATATGTGGATCACCTCTTCCATATGGGAAGGAGTTGTTAGCCTGCATGTTCATTACTAGCAGAAAGCTAGCTTTATCGTTTCCCCATTTATGTGCTCTATCATATTGAGATATGGACCCCCTACAATGCTAATCGTAATATTTTAATCACTAATCATAATTAAGGTCCACTTTCTAATTGTGTATTATCCAGAGTAAACTTAAGGTTGGTGTTGCGGTTGGGGGGAGGAGGTTGGTGTCGAGGTTGAAAGACTATGGCGACGGGGATTGGTGGAGAGAAAAGTCCATCCTATTTCACTTCCTCAAGATATAAAAACTATTTTGTTCCATTCTCAGGCTGCAACGTTTATTTGCAAATCAACTCCACCATTCTCACATATATTTTTATATGGTTCCAAGATTACCGTGAAAACAAAAACTAGACAAAGAGTTCATTATACAAATATGAAGGAACAAGAGACAACACAATTCACTTACAAAACACAACTGGTGCCAAATCTCTGAATGATACAACTAATGCAATTTCTTCATCAATCTTAACATATGTGGCATAATTTACATTGTATTCATGGAATATAAAGTACAAACTATACTTTAGATACACATACAAACTATACTTTAGATACACATACAAACTATACGTATTTAAAGAGACACATGCAATTAAATGATATTTTTGTGCATACGAAGATATGTTGCATATGACACTCATTCTATGCAGTGGGGTAAGAAGGCTCCATCGCGAGGCCACACATGCCTTTCTTGTCGGGAATGTCCCTCTCCATTCTTAAATATCCGTTCTCGCCCCATGTTGTTCCCCATGAATTCTTCAGCAACCAATACTTCGTGCCATCATTGGTCGTGCCATAACCAATAGCCGCAATACCATGGTCCAGGTCTGTGCCACATGAGCCTGTCATCACTCCACCTTTGTAAAATTGGAAGGTCATATCTCCTCCATCTACAGCCACCGAGGCGGGTTGGCTTGCGACGGCTTGCATGAGAGCTCCCTCGTTGTTGGATGGAACATCCTCATAGCTTTTGATGGTTGCAGCACTGTTGGTTCCACTCTTGCACTTGTCATCTGTCGCGGTATATGGGTAGTTGGACTCGGTTGTGAGACCGCCATTCTTGATTATGAACTTAAAGGCATCATCCATGAGCCCACCTTCACAACCTTGATCTTCACCGTGGACGTCACAATCCACTAGTTCTTGCTCAGACAACGAGATAAGCCTGCCAGTTTTGAGCTTAACGATGCCCTCCGTAGCAGCAACAGCAGAAAAAGCCCAACAACAACCTAGAAATGTTTACGTTTGTGCATATACTATAAGAGGATACTCTCATTGAAAACTCAAACATATATGCAATATATTATTATCCTAAAAATACTCACCACATTGGCCCTGATCCTTGATGGGGGTGACTGCTCCTTTAGTTCTCCAGTCTACTGTTGCCGGAAGTGCATCGAAACTTACATTCTCATACCTGAATCCGGTAGGTATCCTCTCCATGCTTGGTTTGTACCCCTTGTTAGCCTTCGTCGCCTTGAACTCCTCGTTGGTTAGGTCGGCGAACTGATTGACGCCCAAATAGAACTTGTGGTTCTCAGCGTTAAACGACTCGATGAACCCGACATTGGCCTTGAACACCTCGAATCGTTGCACCTTCTCAGCATCGTCCTTGTACACACGGCCGTACTGCACCATCCAGCTCTCGTGCCTTGCCACCATCGACAAGTCATCGCTGAGCTCCCGAGCTGCTAGGACCGAACTGCAGAAGCACACGCATCCGAGGATGCCAATGATCAAAGCTTTTGAGATGGTCATGTTATGTATGATGAATTGCTTGCTACTAGTATGTGTTTGCTCTGGTTTGGTATTGTGAATGGAACCGGGTGTCTTATATAGTTGCATGGATGTATGTATTTAAATATGTGGGATTGAGATGGCCTCCAATCGTAACGGTGAAGTACGTCTGATAGGTGGATAGTATAAAATAAATATGTGTGCATATGGCATACGCTTTCCTTAGCATATGAGAATAATAAACATGTTGAGCCAGAACTTTGGATGTTAGTACAAGAAAAATCAAGTAACCATGATTACGACATATTTTGATACTTCATATGGACTTAGGTGAATGTGATTGCATTGTGATATTGATAGGCTTTTCTATTGATCCTATTCCTATGGAGCTCTCTAAACGTTTTGGCATGAGTACCCGGAACCAAAAATACATATATAAATTTTCTACACACTGAATTTTAAGCATAACACTTTTTAGTTTCCGTTGATTTACAAAATATGAGTACGTAGAAAAAACATTGATAAGAATTCTTGTAGCATACTGATGAAAAGTGATTAGATGTGACCGCTTGCGAACACGAGTGTAACACGGAAACGGTAAGTTGATTAAGACAACATAACCAGCAAGATCTTCAAATGTTAAGAGAACTAAGATCAGTTAACTAAGTTTAAGTAATTTAATCTTGAATCCAAACATGCCTTGGTATCCCTAGTATGTCAAGTGCATGAACTAATATTAATACCACCAGATGTACTTCCCAGCCACGTAAATGGTTTTTTATTCTCACAACTTCGTAGATCATATCTCACTACCCATCACATATTTGTGGCGGACATGGTTTGTGAGAGGCCCCTGCGTAATGTGGGCTGCAGGTCGCTGGGTAGTCCAGCGTTGCAACTCAAGGCTGAGGGGTGGTATGTAACACTGCACATAGCGCGCACACACACTGTGCAAAGCGCCAAGCATTACACACAACCAACGTGTCCAACACTTTTCCCCTCATCCATTCGACTTGTAGGCCTAGGAACATTTGGTACGCAAGAAATGAACAAAAGACGCACACGGATAGGTAGTACGGGGCAAGAGAAACGGCGATGGGCAACCTGAGAGCCAAAGCGTACACGCGACACATGCATATACAGATGAGCAGGGGCGGAGCTCCCGGTAGGGCGAGGTTGGTCACTCGCCCTACCTTGATTTTTGACATTGTTGTTATACATGCACGTAGGTACAGCCTGTTCCATCGTTAAAAGGATAAAACTCCGTAAAAATCACCATGAAATAGTTTTGGGTCATGATGGAACATTGCACCCACTTGGACAGCTTATTGGGCTGTAGCAACTAGAAGGTCTGCACCAGCCTCACTCGATCCAGTCATCCAGTCCTACGTCTTGACCCTAAAAAACGTCTTGTCCTTGTCCACGCAATGCTCCCCCCTCGGCACGAACCCTAGAAGACAGCAAGAGTGGCCTGTGTTCGCGGCGACCAGCAAGAGCGCCGAGCGCGCGTGGGAGGCCGACGACCAGCAGGAGCTAGTGGGTATGTGGTCGCGTACTCGTGCTTCTGGCGGCCGGCTGGAGCGCGCTGCGTCGTGAGGCCGACGGTAGAAGGAGACGATGAACGGAAAGGAAAAAAGGGCGGGCGCCATTTTTTGTGATGAATAAAGCGTATTGCTTTGGTTGTTTTCTTTTTAAACCTGATGGAATGGATGCTAAATTTGGTTATGAGGTTTTCTTCAAATTTATTGGGTATGCCAATTAAAAAAATGCAGTTGTGGCGTAGTCGATTTTGGTTTTGCATCCAAAAAGGCTTAAGAGTTCGCCCCACCTCAAATAAATTTCGTCCTCCGCCACTGCAGATGAGACCGGTGTAGGAGAGAAGCGTGATGGTCCCCATTTCTAACGAACATAGTAAGTGAAGTGTTATCTTTATCTATTAATAAAGTATAAATTGCTTCTGCCCGTTCACCGTCAGCATTTTTGCAAAAAAGTAATTATGTTTTTGTAATTCGATCCGCAGTCCCAACCCAACCTTCGATCTTTTTTTAGGGAAAAAACCGTACTTCAGCTCAACGTTCGACCACATAGCCCGCTAGGCTTTTTCTAGGCGTGCGTGAGAAAATATACCACTCCGTGGGCTGCCGGCCTTCAAATATTATAATGGAAAAATTGGTGCATAGCAAACTCATGAGCTCACAGATTACTATAACCACGATAACCAACCATGCGAGCCGTCTTGAATTTATAAGTTAGCAAAGTATTGCTTGGGTATCTGCTTCTTTCTCCCGACACAAGTTTACTTCTCCTCGTGCCCGACCCCCTCACGCCGCCACCCAAGGCGATGCCAGTTGGACCAAATCCTTCACGCCGTCAGTGTTCCCACAAGGCAGATCCCAGCCGCCGCTGCCACCGGCGCTGGCCGCGGTGGTGGTGGCTCCCGGCGCCAAAGGGGCTAGGGCAGGAGGGTTGTGGCGGATCTCCCATGAGGCAGCTGGGACGTCTCGTGCGGGTTGTCCTTCTGCGGCAGCCACGGCGGTGTCCTGGCTGTGAGGCGGCGGTCGGCGAACCCATGGCTGGTGAGGTGCTCTGGTGGGCTCCTCCGCTATGCGATGGGCGGCGGTGGTGGCCGTGGGTCTGGAGTCCGTCGTGGTTTGGCTTTGGTCAGCCGGCGGTGCGTGATGGGGCCGGGGTGGGGCGGCCGGAGGCCCTCTATCATATTTTCAATGACATTGTATGTCTACATGGCGTGGGTGCGCTTTGATCCAGTCAGCGGCGAAATCTCGGTGGCGCTACTTCCGTCTACATGGAGGACGATGGCAGCGTCTCTGACTCCCCTGATGAGGCATCGTCGTTGCAAGTTGCATCAACATGATCGAGATATTCCGAGGGAAACCCCAAATCTAGGTATTCCGGATCGGCCGATGACGACGCCTTCAGTGTTGTTTTCCCTTGTGGGGGCATCGTTTTGGAGTAGGAGCTGGTTGGAGGGGACAAGAGGAGGAGTAGTGTTACATCTATCGCTAGGCCGACCACGGGACTTGGTGGCATGGTGCAGCGGAGTGTTGCCGACGGGCGCGGGTGGATGGACGCGCGTAGGCTGGTGGCGCGGTCTGGCGTCATGGTGACGTCAACAGCAAATGGAACTGGCAAGATCTATGCAATGATCCCTCCTGAAGATGGGAGGGCGGAATATGGTGGCGGTGAGTCATAGATCATGCGCATGTGGTGCGTGTTGTGGGACGCCTAGACCGCTTGGTACTCTCAGCTTGCCAGGCGGGCGACTTCTTGAGACCACTCGGTTAGATGGTGTATGTTGATGCGGTCACGACACTTGTTTAAACTTATTGGTGTAGCCCTTGTTCACCTTGAAGGTGGCTTTGGGTGGATATTTGTATTCATTTTGTCGAACTCTAGTGAATAAATTAATAAAGATGACTACATGCATCATTTTGATGCAATGGCCGAGGGTAATCCTCCTTTTCGAAAAAAATCTAATGCCACTGTTTTTAAAGAATTGGCAAACTCTCGATTAATTTTTTTCCTTGTACATGATTAATCTTTTCTATTTGTACAACCAAATCATTGCTTCTTTATTATGTGGTTAAGTTGTTTTATAGATTAGAGAGGGCAAAACAAAAAATAGTAACATCCATATATGTGGATCATCTCTTCCATATGGGGAGGAGTTGTTAGCCTACTTGTTCATTACTAGCAGAAAACTAGCTTTATTGTTTATGCATTTATGTGCTCTACCATATTGAGGTATGGATCCCATGATGATTAACGAAATATTTAAATCACTAATCATAATTAAGGTCCACTTTCTAATTGTGGATTATCTAAGTAAAATTAAGGCTTGTGTTGCAGTTGGGCAGAGGAGGTTGTTGTCGAGCGTTGAAGGACCATGACGATGGGTATTGGTGGAAAGAAAAGTCCATCCTATTTCACTTCCTCGAGATATAAAAAACATCTTGTTCCATTCTCAGGCTGCAACATTTATTTGCAAATCAACTCCATCATTTTCACATATTTTTTATATGGTTCCAAGATTATCGTGCAAACAACAACTACTCAAAGAGTTCATTATACAAATATGAAGGAACAAGAGACATCGCAATTCACTTACAAAACACAACATGTGCCAAATCTCCGAATGATATAGATAACACAATTTCTTCATCAATCTTAACATATGTGGCATAATTTACATTGTATTCATGGAATATAAAGTACAAACTATACTTTAGATACACATACAAACTATACGTATTTAAAGTAGACACATGCAATTAATTGATCTTTCTGTGCATACGAAGATATGTTGCATATGACGCTCATTCTATGCAGTGGGGTAAGAAGGCTCCATCGCAAGGCCACACATGCCTTTCTTGTCAGGAATGTCTTTCTCCATTCTTAAATATCCGTCCTCGCCCCATGTTGTTCCCCATGAATTTTTCAACAACCAATACTTTGTGCCATCACTGGTCTTGCCATAACCAATAGCTGCAATACCATGGTCCAGATCTGTGCCACATGAGCCTGTCATTACTCCACCTTTGTAAAATTGAAAGGTCATATCTCCTCCATCTACAGCCACCGAGACAGGTTGGCTTGCGACGGCTTGCATGAGAGCTCCCTCGTTGTTGGCTGGAACATCCTCATAGCTTTTGATGGTTGCGGCACCGTTGGTTCCACTCTTGCACTTGTCATCTGTCGCGGTATATGGGTAGTTGGACTCGGTTGTGAGACCACCATTCTTGATTATGAACTTCAAGGCATCATCCATAAGCCCACCTTCACAACCTTGGTCTTCACCGTGGACATCACAATCCACTAGTTCTTGCTCGGACAGCGAGATAAGCTTGCCGGTTTTGAGCTTAACGATGCCCTCCGTAGCAGCGACAGCAGAAAAAGCCCAACAACAACCTAAAAATGTTTACGTTTGTCAGATACTATAAGTGGGCATTTTCATTGAAAATTCAAACATATGCTATTATTATCCTAAAAGTACTTACCACATTGGCCTTGATCCTTGATGGGGGTGACTGCTCCTTTGGTTCTCCAGTCTACGATTGCCGGAAGTGCATCAAAACTTACATTCTCATACCTGAATCCTGTAGGTATCCTCTCCAATCTCGGTTTGTACCCCTTGTTATCCTTTGCCGCCTTGAACTCCTCGTTAGTTAGGTCGGTGAACTGATTGACACCCAAATAGAACTTGTGGTTCTCGGCGTTAAACGACTCGATGAACCCGACATTGGCCTTGAACACCCCAAATCGTTGCGCCTTCTCAGCGTCGTCCTTGTACACACGTCCGTACTGTACCATCCAGTTCTCGTGCCTTTCCACCATCGACAAGTCATCGTTGAGCTCACGAGCTGCCAGGACCGAACTGCAGAAGCAGACGCATCCAAGGATGCCAAGGATCAAAGCTTTTGAGATGGCCATGTTAAGTTTGATGAATTGCTTGCTACTACTTGTGTGCAGTGTGTGCTCTGGTTTGTTTTTGCGAATGGAACTGAGTGTCTTATATAGTTGCATGGATGTTTTTATTTAAATATGGAAAATTGAGATGATCTCCAGCGTAGCGGTGAAGTACGTCTAGTAGGCGGATAGTATACAATAAATATGTGTGCATATAGCGTACGGTTTCCATAGCATATGAGAATAATAAACATGCTCCCGAACTTTGGATGTTAGTACAAGAAAAATCAAGTAACCATGATTACGACGTGTTTTGATATTTCAAACGGATTTAAGTGAATGTGATTGCATGGTGATATTGACAGGCCTTTCCATTGATCCTATTCCTAGGTATAGCTCTCTAAACGTTTTGGCAGGAGTACCCGGGAACCAAATATACATATATAAATTTTCTACACCATGCGTAACACGAAGTTTAGCTTCCGTTGATTTACAAAATTGTGAGTACGTACAAAAAGCCATTGATAAGAATTCTTGTAGCCTACTGATGAAAGTGATTAGTTCTGAGTTCTGACCGGTTGCAGAGACGAGTGTAACACGGAAACGGCAAGTTGATTAAGACAACTTAACTAGGCAGATCATTAAATATTAAGAGAACTCAGATTAGTTAACTGATTTTAAGTAATTTAATCTCGGGTCCAAACAGGGAGTAAAATGCACGGAACCACCACATTAGCGTCATAGCTCTCGTAAAACCATCACTTTACAAAACGTGACACTTTGCACCGCAGCGAAAAATTAACAGCGGCAAAAAACACTGATTCAAAATGCTAAGTTTTTTTATGACGCCACTAATTGGTTGAGCTTGCCTGTCGGTCTGAGTTGGCAAAAAAAATGACAATTAGGGAAAAAAACTGCCACGTCTTTCTTCTTCCTCCTACTTCCTCTCTCTGAACCATTTCATCAAACATCTGATGTGCATCAGAAAACAGCACATCGCAACCACACTGATTCATACAGCCAGCTAGTGAGCGAGCTCAGCCAACCACACGCACCTAGCTAGCCCCCCCACCCCCACCCCCACCCCCTTCCGATCTTGCTCACTCACTCGGGCCGGCTATGATGAGCGGCGGCATGATGAATGCGGCGGCGAGCGACAACTTCCCGTTCGCGGCAAGGCGAGCGACGACGACTTCCGTTCGCAGGCACAATCTATTAGTGACGTCAGCATAGCATTTAGCATTTTTCATTAGTATTTTTTGCCACTGTCAATTCTTCGCTGCGGTGCAAAGTGTCACGTTTTGTAAAATAGTAATTTTACGAGAGTTATAATGCTAATGTGGTGGTTACGTGCAATTTATTCTTCAAACATGCCTTTGTGTCCCTAATGGCCTAGTACGTTAAGTGCATAAATTAATATTAATACCGTCAGACGTACTTCCCAACCAAGCTGATGCTTTTTTACTCTCACAACTTCGTACATCTTATCTCACTGTCCATCACATGTTTGTGGCGGCCATGTAACGTGGGTTGCAGGTACCTGCTTAGTCCAGCGTTGCAACTCAAGGCTGAGTGGTTGTATATATGTAACACTGCACATAGCACACACATTGTGCAAAGCGCCAAGCGTTACATGCAAGATGCAACCGACGTCTCCAACTCCAACACTTTTCCCGGCCCTCATCCCTTCTACTTGTAGGCCGACGAACATTTGGTACGTAAGAACCGAACAAAGGACGCGCATGAACAGGTAGTACGGGGCAAGAGAAACGGCGATGGGCAACCTGAGAGCCAAAGCGAACACGCGACACACACATATACAGATGAGATCGGTGTAGGAGAGGGGGGTGATGGTCAAATGCCAAGAAGGGAAAACCACACAAAACAATCCGGGGAGCTCACAATGCCTCATTTCCAACGAACATAGTAAGTGAAGTGATATCTTTATCTACTAATAAAGTACGAATTGCTTCTACCCGTTCATCGTCAGTATTTTTGCAAAAAAGTAATTATGTTTTTGATAATAGACCCACAGTCCCAACCCAACCTTCGATCGAATTCAAAAAATCCGTACTTCAGCTCAACCTTCGACCACATAGCCCGCTAGGCCTTTTCTGGGCCGTGCGTGAGAAAATATACCACCCCGTGGGCCGGCCTTCAAATATTATAATGGAAAAAATTGGTGCATAGGTGAGAATCAAACTCATGAGCTCATAGATTACCGTAACCACGATAACCAACTATGCGAGCTGTCTTGTGTGGACAAAAACAAGTTTTTATTTATTTATCCATTGGATGGGCTTAAATTCAGTGGAAAAAAATGTGTACATTCTTCTTGAGGGGTAAAGTCTTTCTGTATATAACTTGTACCGCTGGGCTACTGATGAGCAAAGCGATAAAATTGTCCCACCTCGCTTCATTAAACCGATTCTTACCAGTTTATATACGTTTGTAGTTGACTTGAAATATCAGCAAGCCACCAAGAAATAGACGGTCAAAACGAATGATTAAAAGGAATGAGCATGGCGTTGCATACGTGGATTGTAAAAGGAATTGCGAGCTATGAAAGGAAGGATGGATTTGAGGATTATTATGGGATGCAAGGAACATAAATGAAAGGATGGAAGGAATTGGATGATTAAAAGGAATGAGATGCATGATGTTGCATACTACATATTACATTACAAAGTATTAAACCTGCTAAGCTACCGCTTCCGTCGTTTGTTTGCCGTGTTACCGATTGTTTACCTCGTGGTGACACGTAATCCCTATTCCCTTCAGCTTTTCCCTGCATTTTACTTTTTTTTTCTTCTGGTAAATTGAATCGGCTGCTTGTGCTGAGAATTAAAATGGCTAACCAGCGGCTCCTACCGTGCGTTTGCAAGCCTCATGACACGTGTGTACATCGACCATTTAGGGAGAGCACGACGCGTGTTCTGTTCTTTTTTTTACTGCTGAAGAGGCCACCGCTTCCTTCGAGAGAACGAGAGAGGGGTGGAAATATCTCTCCTCAGCCACGACCCTCCTGCTCACGCCGCCGGCTGCCGGCTCACCACCGCGGCACCCTCCCTTCCCTGGCCCTTTCCACTTCGTCTGTCCCTCCTCCACCTCCGCTCATCCACGAAGCCCACAACTGCAAACCCTAGGTTCAGTTCTTGAGCTCCGCGCAAATCGACGGAGGCGGTTGCGTTTCAGCGTGGGACGGCAGCGAGCTGACGCCTTCGCATCCAGCCATCGGGATCGACGTTCGTGTGGGTCAGCGGGTAGTGCCCGCCAAGAGGACGCAACGGGGCGGAGGTCTTGGAGATCGACACCGTCTTCTACCCAAGGACCGGCTGATGGGAGTTGCGCCAACTGCAGTTTTCTTTCCTTGGCCCCCGTGTGCTTGCTCTTCTATTTGTATTGCCTTGGTATGATAGTATGATTTTTTGATTGTTCATATATTTGACTATTTGTTCTCTTCTTCATGTTCAGATTTGAAAGATCGTTATTCTTGGAGGGGCACTAAAGAGAGATGTTCCTAATTAAACGTGTACTAAATATCTTCGATGAACTCTCAGGTTGTCATAAATGGCTTCACCCAAAAGCAAAAGTAGCAGGTAGGCTTATATATGTACCTCTACCCCTTCTCAGTTTCTTTATTTCTTCCTGTTTCGAATTTTTGTTGGTAATTCAGATTCAAAAAGTTGCAGTTTATGTGCTTGAGTGGGGCTTCTTACTATAAATTCCTGGGCGCATCTTCCATTACTCCTTATTTCAGTTCAGCGGTCAAAATTCAAATGACATCCAGAAGATTTTTTGAGATCGACCGCCCTCCACCGGTGCTTCCTGGACATGCCCTGGGTCCCTCCGCCTGCCCCCGCTATAGCTGGCAGACCTCCACATGCCGGATGATGGGGGCAGGGACGGACACGGCCAATCTGGGATCTTTGTTCATATTTGTTTAGGAGGACATCTGAATTCTGCTGAAGTTCGGCGGTGCCGCCAAGAGATCCGTGAAGGAAAAGCATCCTTTGTCGGCTTCTCGAGGTTTAATTTCTGTCTTTTTACTTTTTACCAGTGTACAATGGTTGTTGTCGTGGCTTTTCCCATTGAAAGATTTGCTCTACTATAATGGTGGACTGGTGGTACTGCACCAACTGAATTTTTACGTCTGATTGGGCATTATAATGCTATATTTTGTTTAACCTCGCTTGGTACTCATGTTGATGACAGCATAAATATGGGAAATCGGCCTTCCGTTTTTGAGATGGGTGGCTCTGTCTACCACAGAATTGGTTCTGTTATGCCCTTGACAGTTGGCAATGAGACTCCTAAATTTGCTCAGTTATATATTGTTGATTCTCGTGATGAGCTAAATTGCAGAATGAATATTTTTTATCATGAAGGGGTTGCTCTAGGCGAGCCAGACCCTTTTATTGTGCTGGCCCTTACTGAAATGCTTGATAATCATAATCATTACATGCAAATGTACAGATCTTGCTCGCAACAGATTACAGTCTGTTGATGCACCAAATATTGCCATTCACTTTTTTGGAGGTCAAGTGGCACACATAGTGATCGATATTCTGGGCTGGTTGTTTCTGAGATTTCTTCTCTTATTGTTGGGGAATTAACTCCGGATTGTCATTGATTTGATCTTCTTGCTGAAGCAACATCGGGTGAATTACATCACATATCATATATGAATCCTTCACTCACTTCAGTACCCATTATGATTTCCATATGGTGACAAAGGTTTCAATGTGGGCATTGAGTATCACCGACATACTACTGCTGGGCTCCAGCACCGTTCTACTGCTCCTCGACGATCTTCTTCTTCTTTATTTTCTCCGAATGAACGCAAACACGTTTCTTTGCTGGAATTCTATGCTTATTAGTTTTATTATATAAGAGGGGAGACCTAATCCATATACTTGCTGTGGTCAGTTAAGTCAGCAGGCTTCAGTCAATGTGTACTCTTGCGTTGAAGCAAGTCATTTTCTTCATAAAAATGAATTACGCTCTGAAACATGTCAGGGTATTACTGACGCCATGGGTGAAGGAAGTAGGACAGGAAATAACTTGGGGATTCAGTATATGTTACGTTCCAGTTTAACATATACGGTAATCACTCTCATGTTATGCTTTTCTTCTCTGCTATTTGTAATTAGTACTTCTTTGTTAAACATAAGCACAATTTATTTTCCGAAATTTTGTTTAGTTGCAGCATGGATGGAAGGAGGTAATCTTCTTTCAGTTGTTGCTTTTTTGCCTGGTCTGATTCAGTGGATAGCTAAAGCTTTAGTTATCAGTCTTTTTGCTGGCCTAATTTAATAGATAGCTACTCTGTATTATCGTGAGAACCAAAATTTCAGACTTCTTGCAGTCTGACCACACTTTATAGTGAACAGACTTCTCATGCATGGATATTGAAACTATCTATGTGTGAATGTAATGAACCATAGGTTCATTGTTATGTTCAAAATTCCAGACTTCTTGCGGCATGGCCACACTTTTGTACTGAACAGACTTCTCATGTGGATGTTGCATCTATCTATGTCTCAATATACTGAACCGTGATTTTATTTTATTAAATGGTAGACCATGTATTTCTTCCTTCGCTATGTTTCAAACAGATAATATACTGCCTAATGTGCCAACCAACATTGGGTTCATCAAATTTCTAAAAAAATAAATTTTCTCTGTGTATTTCTTTTCATCCTTAGCCTGCGTACAAATACGAAAAACCTTCAGGACAGGCGCGGCGTTTAGAAATCTGGATGTGTGTAAACAGTCAGCAGATCAAGGAAGATTTTTGTTTGTAGCTTGACAAGGATCTAGACTCTTCACATTTCCAATGTCATAAACCTATTATATCATCATGGTGTCCATAGTATTCATTTTTTTCATGTTTATATTTGTATAGTTAATCTTTTGATGTTGTCGAGTGAATTCCAGTTATAGTGCGGATCCATTTGAAGCTACTGTTTAAAAGACGTAAGTTTGTACTTCGTTGCAGTTGAACGATGAGTTTCGACAAAAAAAAATGTTTCTCAGTGCCTTTGCAGTTAGCTAGAGGCACCCTGAATTACCCTAAACCCTGTACTGGGAGGTTTGTTAATGGGCAATCATCATACTTCCAGGTTTTCCATCCCAGATATCCGCTTGCTCCAACATTGCATTTGAACTATTAATTGTTATTTTGAAACAGATGCACCACCTCACAATCTTCTTGCCATGATTGTTTTTGCAGAAGGATGTTCAGAAGTTCATCGCGGCATAAGTAATTTTAAATCCAACTTCAGTTAAGCACTTCTGTATGAGCTAGGTAAATATATTGCTTAGGATTCTCGAATTAATATAATGAAAATGGAGAGGACACATGACTTACGTGCTGAAGTATATAACTTTTGAGGTGATTCCAACGTTTGGTTGGCTCTTCTTCCCAATTTTTTTGAACGAGCTTTTCTTGGCTTGGCTTTGCCAGTGCACTCAAACAAGTGTTGAAACTCATGAAGTTGTGCATGTGTGTTGCTAATTTTATAAAATGAAGACAACATCGCTCAGCCACATTACTTCCGGTCATTTTTTTGAACAAACTCAGCCCATTGGTCATCCCCTCTCTATCCCAAACAGGCCAGTCCGATCAATGTTACCTATCTCATCCGATAGCCACGGTTTTTGACATCATGTATAAATAAACAATTGATGCAGTCTGGCAACCATTTTGGTGGTAAGCTAATTCTCTTCTTCATGGTGCTAAAACGTCAGATTCATCCTTACCTTTGCATGGTCTGAAATATTCTTTTTCATTTTGCAGAGAAACACGTCATCATACTATCAACGTTGAGGTAATTCTCTGTCCCATCTTACACTAATCCAGCAATTTTATGAACCAGAGTTAATATCTGCATCTTACGCATAATCTACTCTGCTTTGTTGATATGTACTGTTTACTAAAGATTTTTTTGTCACATTTTCTGCTCTTGAATTTGTGATCTCTTACCAGTTAATGGCAAATAATGATCTGTCTAAAAGTTTAGAGGTGGTCGCTTTGATCTAATAACTGCAAGTCTTCTACAGACGGTTCATTCTATGCTCACTGAAACTAAAGATTTAAGTTTTCTTAGTTATGCAATAGATAATTCGGAGGCCACTGTTTGTATCACGTAGTGCCAAGGGCATTCCCATCAAACTGAGCCGTGAACAATAAAAACGCACATATCAACAGCTCGCCTTCAAATCCACTCACACATCTCCTTCCGCCAAAATAAAAAGCAACGAGCGCGGCGTGTCGCCGCACCTTCCGCCTACTAGTTGTAAAAAGAACTAGTAGAATGCCCGTGCGTTGCCACGGGCCTTTTAATATTTTTGTTTGTTGCATATTGAAACATAATGCACTTCAAATTTTACATGCATAGAAAAGATTTCTAGCAACAGTCGATAAGTATTATTGATGCAATGTATTTCCGTTTTCCCACTTCCCCTGCATCTCCATTATTTCTTTTTAGTTGAAATGTATTAAAATGTAATTTGACAACATATACATGAAGAGCATAAAATCATATATTCCCTCCATTTCTAAATATAAGTCGTTTTAGATATTCCAATACAGACTATACATACAGAGCAAAATGAGTGAATCTAGACTCTAAAATATGTCTATATACATCCGTATGTAGTCCGTATAGAAATCTCTATAAAGATTTATATTTAGAAACAAAGCGAATATTGTCTTTGGAGGCCGAGCTTCATGTAGCTCAGTTTTGAACAATTCGAAGTTCGTCAAAGTTCATATTTTCTACATTTCAAAAAAACTGAAAAAAACACAGATATAATGAAGGAATAACACACATGTGTATAAATTTTCAGATCAAAATACGTTGAAATGAGGGCTGTGCAAAAAGGCAAATCTGTGGCTTTTTAACACATGATACTATTCATCCTCCCAGGCCATGAATTTGTTTTTTTACAGGTAACATTTCATTGTTTTTCATCTTGAAAATTTACACACATACACATAACATCCGTGTTTACTTGCACAAATTTTTTCAGATTTTTTTGAAACCGAAAAGTTTGATATTTGTTTTTTTTTTCAAAAAAGGCCTCCATGGAGGCCAAGAGCCAAACGTCCATTCTCGAAACGGAGGGAGTACATAATAACCCAACATATTCTTGTAATGAATAAATTATTATTATCTTGAATATAAATATAATGATGATAAAATAATTGCATGTATCTTGAATATGAAAATAAAATAGATAAATATACTTGTCTGTGCTCGTTGGAATATCAGCCAGTAGAGAATATAAGTTGTGAAATGCTATTTCAAGTGCTTTATTGAAGTCCCTTGAAAATCTCAGTAATTTCAATATCTCATAGCTTTATTCTCTATCGAATGTGACGTAGAGAGTGAGTCCAAAATATATACATGGTATGCATGTTTTTCGATGGTGAACAAGATAAACTGGCCAATGAATGTATACGGAAGCAAAATTTGCATACATTGGCCACCCGCTAGATGCAAGCACATGACCACCTTGAGCTGAGGGGGTGCATCATATTTTTCTTTGAGTGGAGTGAGTCGCACCCCGCTTTGTAGCAACGTAGGACATTCTCTAGATCACTTGTTTGGCTATTCTCTTTAAAAGAATTTTTGCTATTTCTAGAATATTTGGCACTTCTCTCATGCCATAATAGCCACTCCTCTCGGTTCACAAGGAAAAAAGGAAAAGAAGTTATTCCTCTTTGTTCTAGACAAATAAACTGCCTCCCTCAAAAAGGAAAAGCTACTCCTCGCTGATGTCTACTACGCAACTTTATTCTTGTAGACTTTGTTGGGCCTCCAAGCGCAGAGTTTTGTAGGACAGTAGCAATTTTTCCTCAAGTGGATGACCTAAGGTTTATCAATCCGTGGGAGGTGTAGGATGAAGATGGTCTCTCAAACAACCCTACAATCAAATACAAGAAATCTCTTGTGTCCCCAACACACCCAATACAATGGCAAATTGTATAGGTGCACTAGTTCGGTGAAGAGATGGTGATACAAGTGCAATATGGATGGTAGATATAGGTTTTTGTAATCTGAAAATATAAAAACAGCAATGTAGCAAGTAACAAAAGTGAGTACAAACGGTATTGCAATGCTTGGAAACAAGGCCTAGGGTCCGTACTTTCGCTAGTGCAATCTCTCAACAATGCTAATATAATTGGACCACATAACCATCCCTCAACGTGCAACGAAGAATCACTCCAAAGTTCTTATCTAGCGGAGAACATAAGAAGAAATTGTTTGTAGGGTACGAAACCACCTTAAAGTTATTCTTTCCGATCGATCTATTCAAGAGTTCGTACTAAGATAACATCAAGTTATCCTTTCCGTTCGATCTATCTAAGAGTTCGTACTAGAATAACACCATATGATACGCATCAACCAACTCTAATGTCACCTAGATACTCCAATGTCACCACAAGTATCCATGAGTTAATTATACGATACACATCAAACAATTTCAGATTCATAATACTCAATCCGCACAAAGAACCTCAAAGAATGCCCCAAGATTTCTATCGGAGAAAGTAGGACAAGAACGTGTATCAACCCCTATGCATAGATTACCCCAATGTCACCGTGGGAATCCGCAAGTTGAGTACCAAAACATATATCAAGTGAAGCAATAGAACACCCCATTGTTACCACGGGTATCTGCATGCAAGACATATATCAAGTGTTCTCAAATCCATAAAAGTATTCAATCCGGTAACGAAATCTCAAAGGGAAACTCAATTCATCACAACTAGATAGAGAGGGAAACACATCATATGATCCGACTATGTTAACAAAGCCCGTGATACATCAAGATCGTGACATCTCAAGAACACGAGAGAGAGAGAGAGAGATTGAACACATAGCTACTGGTACATATCCTCAGCCCCAAGGTGGATTACTCACACATTATCATGGTGAGAAAGAGAAAGTTGTTGATGGAGAGGTGCAGCCCCAAAGAGATGGAGGCGATGGCGGCCACGGCGCCGGCGACGGGCGGCGGCCCCTTGCCCCTCCTTCTTCCTTGGTCTTGGTGCTGCAATGGAGGAGCCTCTCCCCTTCTTGGCGGCTGCCAAGGGAGAGACAAATTCGTGGCTCTTGGTGGCTCTCTCAAAATTAGGGTTTTTCTCTCCTTATATGTGCCTCTGTGGTGCTCTATGGCCCTCCGATGGATGGAACCTTGATCCAATGGCTCTTGGGCACCTCTAGAACCTTACTAGGGACTCCTCACAGCCCTCATGAGTCCTCAAAGTCGTGGCTTGGCCGAATACATCAGATATGGTAAGAGTTGGACTCAATCACGTCATCAATTCTCGTAATCCCGTAATCAGATATTTTCCTCCAGTAAAACGGGTCTACAGATCGCATCCGAACTCCGTTTTGGACGATTTGGAGTCCAGAATCAATGCCATAAAATTTCCCACACTTTCCTAGTTTTAGCTTTTTCCATTTGACGCCGTCTTCGGGGGTCAAACTGATGATCTCTAAAAACTGTTCGTGGACAGATTTCAGGAAAGTCAGAGTCCTCCTCCAACAAGGCTCCTTTTGCGTTTTTTCGACAATTTCCAATTAATTCCTACACATCAAAGTGTGAAACAAGAACTTGTGCAATTTTGCAACCATTAATAGGTTAGTCCCAATAAATCATAAAACAATAGTAAAAATATAGGCAAATATGACATGAATACTTCATAAATTATCGATACGTTGGAGACGTATCACTCGCCTCTCACCACACAGGCGCAGCACACATCCCTTATCCCCACCGCACAAGGCACAACTTCAGCAACTCAGATGGCGTAGTCGCCGCTTTCTCTCCCCACCACTGCTCCTCTTGTCCCGTCATAGCGTCGTCTGCCGGCTCCTCTCCCAGCCATGGTGTCAGCCATCGCTTCTTCTGCCTGCTACGACGTGGACCACCACCCCCTCTCTCTCCCCACCACTACTCCTCTTGCCCGTCATAGCGTCGTCTTCCGACTCCTCTCTCAGCCATGGTGTCAGCCATCGCTTCCTCTGCCTGCTACGACGTGGACCACCACCCCCTCTCCTAGTCTGGTTTACATGTACCCTTGATCAGCAATAATTGCTGGCCTAATGATATTGCCTACAGGCAGTGGCTGGTGGACCACACCCCCCGACCGAGGGAAGCAACAACGGCGCCGTAGGTAACAAGCATACACACCGTCGGTGGGCACCCGAAACAATGTCATCAAACATGAGCGGCGACCTCGATCATGCCTCCCTGTAGGTTAATTCTTCCCCTTTCTTGTCATGTTTTGTTAGAGGGATCTCCAATGAACTATTCATATTCAGCAAACGTAAACAAAAAAAAGCTCACGTGTATCTCTCAAATAAAACTGCGCAGCAAATTTGCAGTGAAGTTTCAAGGCCGATATTGAATTTAATTGTTTATAGGACGAATCCAGAACAATTTTTAAGAGATAGTAACAACTGACATGAAGTAAATCCGGTAGTCAATTGTTGATTGGAAATGTATGATAATATGACTTAGAGATGCAATAGAACAACTAAAGGATTGCACTTGAAGATCAAATAAGATAACTCTGAGCAGTCTATGGTCACAAATTGTTTAGGCCCTAGATCTCAAGCAGCAGCTCTAACAGGAAGGGAATAAAGTGAACTACACTTCACAAGAAACAACAATATTGGATTTCTAGTTATCTTGAGTACTACCAATCGAAAAGCAAAGAAAATAACATTTTCCGTTATTTCTACTGTCTAGCAATCGTAAAGGTTTAAATGTAACATCAATAGTAAAATGGCATGTGCATTGCAACGGGGCATGCATATTTAGTGGTTCAACTCCAATCATGTATGAATATACATTTAGGATCGTGTCTAAATATACATCTAAAATTTTAGCGGTTCAAACATGTCTATTTATTTTCAAGTAGGAGAGATTTTTTAAGAAAAAATAGCCGCCCTTAATGGCAACTTGCATATGAGCTTAAGTAGATGTGAGTACTGAAGTGTCCCAATAATAGTCAAGAGGCTAGACAGTTTGATAAAAACTGATAGATTTGTAAAAAAACAAAGTGAAATCGAATCCTTTTATCTGAATCCTTACGTGAGTTTGTAAAAAAGTTCTGAACATGCAAGAATGGAGTTCTATACTCTCCAAGATTTCATAATCAATCTTGATTCCGTGTGACACTAAAGTATAAATCACAATTTCGGCAAAAGGTACATTTCCCATGCATATGCAACATATTGTTAATGTGATAACAAATATTGTAGGCACATATACATTTTTAATTGTTGTAGCCTATATGCGCATTGTCCTAATATAAATTTCAAAGCTCATGGTGAATTTAGCATGAGCTCAGACTGAAATTCACTTTACACACAGGATGCTTATTCCCGTCAGTATATATCTGTTTAAGCAACAAAATCTGTCCTATTGAATGTAGTGCTAAAATGTGCAGTGAAATCACACAAAGGATCTGACATGGCTGTATGACAAATTCAGTCTTGATATTTCAGAAAAGTATGTGCCATGCATACTTGTTGAATCCGCGACATGTTACGTTTACTGTTGAATCAACCATTTTATGTAACATATTAATTCTTTAGTTGGTGTTCTAGTTTTGTAAATTTTCAACATATTATGTAAGGTTTGGAGATGAAAACCCATACTTCCTGTGAAGTATTGACAAATAATTATATACGCAACATACTTCTTTCAAACAAACATATTTCCATAAATGTCAACAAACAATTAACTAAAAATATAATTGTCAAATGGTGTGTATGTGAAACTAACTGGAAGTCTATTTTTGCGAAAGAAAAACTAGTCCACTCACATATAAATCATCGCCTACAGACCCATCCTTAACTACCTTCCATCTTCTCTGATCATCTCACTCTTATCTCCATGAACTCCATGTTGCAAGTCACATATCAGCACCGGCACACGCCACCACGACCTCGCGCCGTGCCGTCGTCACCGAGCTCCCCAACCTGCACGCCACCTGCCGCTGCTCCACCTCCTATGGGCCTCCGTCTGCTCCCCTCCCTCCACGCCTGTCGCTGCTCTGCTTCCTCACCCATGATCCCTCTCTCATGCCACAACAGATGAAATATATACATGCTGGGTTTCAGCTACAAGCACAGAATGTGGATCAATAACAACAATCAATCAGCAAACTTACTTTTGTTTTCAGAGAGGGCACCTATTTGTATGAGTTATATCATCAAATCAAACTTTATTGTTGCTCCATTCGTAGTAATTATACCCATCTTTTGTCTGATGTTTTAGAATGCTCACAGTCCAAGTTTTAAAAGTGACCATCAATATATTCAAAATTGTATGGACTTTCCATGTGAAAACTGGATGCTATATATGAAAGAGTACCAAGACTATCCACTCAAATTTCCAGTGTTGGTCGCATTGTAGTACTTTTCCAATAAACTGTTGTTCCAATCCTTTTATTTTATGAACGTGTGTGCATCAATTCTTAAAAGAATTACCACTAATAGTTTAAAACTGAATACATTGCGAAAACTAATAACTACTACCTCCGTCCCTAGTTACATGGCGCCCTCGGGTTTTGTGTGTGAACATTGACCAACAATAGATGATTCCCATGTCGGAAAAATATATACTGCTGGAAACAATTTTATAATAGAAATTCAATGGTATAATTTTTATGAGCTAACCCGCGTTTAGTTGGTCAAAAGTTGAACCCGAAAATATGTGGGGGCATGTAAACAAAGGAAAAAGGAGTAGATTTAATGGTGGAAAAAAATTCATGTTTGCAAGAGACTTACAGTCCGTAACCTTCATTGAAAAAATATATACTGATGGAAACTATTTTATAATAGACTCCAAGCCAAACATGCCATGTTGCATAGAGTAGTGCCACACCAAATATAGCCATGCCATGGCTGAGAAATCACCTGCACGAACACCAATCCGTTTTGACAAATTATTCACTATTTCAAATCATTGAAGGGGGAAACACATGAAAGACAAACAACATAGATGACAAATAAAACCTGCAACGCTTCCGTTGCAGACCCCCAAGCAGCACTTGAAACTAACATTTGCACATACCGCGACCCACATCCCAACAAATCCTGCTAGTCCAGAACACAAAAACTCCAAGAAGAAAGGCAATAACTGTAATATATTCATAAGGTGTCATGTGTAGCTATGAGATTAATGAGACAAGAAATCACGAGTACAACCGAGGTTTCAGAAAAACAGTACAGAATCACCTTCCTAGGCCTGATGCCGCCAGCTGCAGGTAGTAGTGCGAAAGAGATAGATGCCAAGGATGACAAGTGACATCATGCAAGCCATCTATAATGGCATCAGATATCAGAACGGTAGAAGCGATATGACAGATTAAGAACTTGGTAACATTACATGTGGAACCAAGGCCATGTACCTGATTAGTCACACGCCCCGGCCACCTCATCATCGGATCCCCGCGACACCCTGCGTACCAGTGAGGATCCAGTGCTGCCGTTGCCAGGTTTCGTAGGAGGGATCCGATAGTAATGCTTGCGCCACATCTAATTGCAACTGCGTCATGATGTCTTGTCCTCGACGGCGGAGGGGAAAATCCGCCTGTCGCGTTTCCTTTGCCATGACCTTTGTTGGTAGAGACCTGACTCTACTAAAATCTCTCATATATGACTTAAAAGGAAGTATAATCAAACAATAGAAAGGGGAAAACATTAAATTGATTATCACCATGGTGAATGGAGTAGCACCATTGATGTAACCATTGTAGTACATCTTACAGCCGGTACAGAGTATCATGATGACATACTCATGGCTAAGGAAATATATGATTCTGGGCAAGGTACAACCATGCATACTTCTTTGCTCCATGTTCATCTAATTCATACGCTAATGTATAAGCTGGCTGTCAATGGAACAAACAGAGAACCATGTGCAGGAGCTGAACAATAATTCGCAAGCCGAATAACAAATACCTCAAGAGAGGAGCGTAATGGAGCAGCAATTCTGGTGAGCTCCTCGCCCCAGGGAGTGGTGCGGAGGTAGGCTCCTAGCCCCGGCGTCTGCGTGGTCCTCACCTTACGGAGGTGTGCGACGGTGCGGTGGCGTCCTCCTCCTCCTCCTCACCTCCGAATTGGTGTGGATGCAGAGGGGGTCGTTGTTCGCTAGATCTGGGAGGGTTCATGGATAAATGATGTGCCTGGTCTCCTTGAAGCCAAGGTCATGGAGCAACAGGAAAGACCCATCGCTACTGGCGGCAGAGGTGGGTTCCTCGTGTCCTTCGGTCGGGACACCGGGAGGACAAGGGCGAGCGCAGCCGCGGGATTGGAGAGGTCTTCACGACCTAGGCGAGGGGTTGGCCGGAGTCGAAGGGATGTGGCCAAGGTCGGACGAGGAAAGGACGGCGGCACGAGGACGCGATGAGGGCAGGAGTCGGGAGGATTGCGTCTAGGCTCGCAAGGAGGGCTGTCATCGAAGGGATCGTGTCCAAGCTTGCGTGAAACGTGTGTTTAAGATGGAAAGATATCGGTGGCAATCGGTGAGGGTTGTATTACAATCAGAAAAAATCTATAGGAATCACTCGGGATTGTTCCATCGATCGTTTGTTGGGAGGTAAAAGACGTACAGACTCACTCTTTAGGAGAGTAGAGATTAGAGATGTGATTGGATAACGTATATCAATTTTAATTAATGTTATGGAGCGATTTATGGTAGGATTAATTAATTTAGATTTGATCTTTAGAGATAGAGATTGATCGTGATTGATTCTTTTACATAAAGACATTACGAAATAACTTGCACCCGTATGGAAAGTTTCGATCCATTTAGGAGCAGCGGCTTGGGATCTCAATCGGGACAGGTGTATTGACGAATGGGTTTTTTCCTTGTGTTACGGAGGTGGTGGGAGGCGAGACGAAAAAAAAACCGGACGAAAAAAAAACGAACAAAAATAAACCCGGAACGGAAGCTACCAACTCCCCAATTAGGAGTAGAGATTAAGGGCTATTAAAGGAAGGATGGATTTTTGACACACCAACATGTCATCGTGTACCCTCAACGCCGGGGTGATGCACCACAGCTCACCTCGAAGGAGGTACGACCGGCAACATGATACGCAGAAAAACCGGGAGACGCTTTTGCAGACCCGAAACCCCGCACGCCCGGGAGGGGACCCGTCAGGGAGTGTGGCGGCCATGGGCTGCCCTAGGTCGATTCACTCGCCCCTAGAGCTTTGAGATTCGCAGCTCTCAAACTTGAGGAACAGCAAAGAAAGAGAGAGAAAAACGATGAAGAGATAAAACATCGATGAAAAAGTAGTATAGATTGATTTGTTCGATTGTGTGTTCATCAATCGGCCGTCACCTCTCATCTATTCATTAGGCGGCTGGACTTCCCGTATAAGAAAAGGACTCCAAATCCCGTCCAAATCTTTCCAAAATTAACCAAACTCGGATTTAGGTAAGTCTGTGACAGCAGTTCGGTTTTCTCGAAACATCTTAGCCATCTCCTCTCTAAAATTAGCTAGAGCATCGTCCGTAGTAGACGATGAAGTTTGCTGCAGTGGCATAGCAGGAGTAGGATTACTAGCTGTAGGTAGGAATTGTGACATGTATGTCGAACCATAGTTCGGCGGTGGCCCAGCAGCGTTTGCACCTACAGGTAATGTTTGGTTCGGCGTTGCCACCGAACTAGGCATGCTTATGATAGGATTAATGGGTGCAACCATGGTCTGATTTGTTTGAGCGGGATAACAATTCATCGGCATGGGAGGCGCCGATGAAATAGGTAAAGACAGATTAGGGCTTTCTATGCTAGTAGGCACACCAATATTACGAGTAGATGATTAAGGCATATTTTTCTGAGCATTAGTATTCTTTAAAAAAGATTGATAGACCAGATTGTTACCATCAGCAATAAGATTCTCAATCTCAGCCCATTGCTCACGAGAAAAAGTGGTACTCACAGGTGGTTTAACCTGCTCGGCTTGAAGAGGGAAATTGTTTTCTCCAATCAGAGTGATATTGCCTAGGTGATCCTTCTTAAAGTTTCCAAGAAACTCCTGCAACTCCTTCTCTTCGCGCGCCTTCTTGTTCTCCTCCTAATCTTGGCGATGATCGGCCGATAGTTCATCAAGCTTGGGCTTAATGATGTTATTGACGTCTACCTCAGATGGGTTGGGAAGATCAAACATGATGGTTGATGATGATGATTGATCTTTAGTCCCTAGCGGAGTCGCCAAAAAGTGTGTTGACACATGAACACGTCACCGTGTACCCTCGACGCCGGGGGTGATGCACCGCAGCTCACGTCGAAGGAGGTCCGACCGACAGTGCGATACGCAAGACAACCGGCGAACCCTTTTGCAGGCCCGAAACCCCGCACGCCCAGGAGGGACCCCGTCAGGGAGTGCGGCGGCTATGGGCTGCCCTAGGTTGATTCGCTCGCCCCTAGAGCCTCGAGATTCGCAGCTCTTAAACTTGAGGAACAACGAAGAACGAGAGAGAAAAACGATGGAGAGATAAAACATAGATGAAAAAATAGTATAGATTGATTTGTTCGATTGTGTGTTCTTCAATCGTCTGTCACCTCTCATCTATTTATGAGGCGGATGGACTTCCCATACAAGAAAAGGACTCCAAATCCCGTCCAAATCTTTCCAAAATTAACCGAACTCGGATTTAGATAAATCTGTGACAACAGTTTGGTTTTTGGGTCTCACAGCCCACAAACGACCTTGGATGAAGATGAGCCCAAAAGAAAATTTAACCGTTTCGATGTGGTGAACAACTTTCATGTTGGACGTTTTTCGATTCGAGGCCATCTTGAAATCCGAATAGCTCTTGCAATATAGACAATTACTCACGCGATCCATTAGACATAGTCGTATGTGTGTCTGGTCCGGGCGTCATATTTTGCTCATGATAGGGTCGCGCGGTGCAGACTCTAACGTTTCCATATGACCTCGGATTGAAATGACTTTTATATTAAAATCGATCGTTTCGACGAGACGAAGACAATTCATATAGAATATTTTCTCATATGAGTCCGTCTTGGGGGCATAATTGACCGAACAATACTCTGAATACAAAATCTTAGTACTTTGAGCATAGTTTCGGTCCTTTAGATGAGATCAAATGACGATGACCCAAACTTGAAAGATGTTCATGTCAACACTACGAAACTTTTTCATGTAGACCACTTCTTCATTTGAAGCCATCTTAATAATGTTTTCTTCCATGCCAAAATCTGATATCAACAAGGATATGAGGATTATTATTACGGCAAGGATATTATTGACATACATGCAAGGATGGAAGGAAATTGTGGTATTCACATACGTTAAAGGGCCGGACGCATGATAAGATGGACGGACGTGTGTGCATATTGCAAGACACTACTTAAAACCATGCATTGTCCTCCGGGATAGCATATACGGCAAGACACACATAAAAAGGATGCATTTCAGGATTTGTGGGCTTGCAAGTAGAGCATTTAAACTTGGATTGCAAAAAAGAAAGGCCGCTGCTACGAATCAACCGGATGATAAGAAATCATCCGCCTAGCCAACCGTACGATTAGCGCGCTGGTGTCCGTTGGATCACAAGAACAACACCACAGCAGCGAGTGCGGCAACTTTAACGTATCGCCATTGTGGCTCCGACAGAGCTCCACTGCAGCCCCGACAGAGCTCCAACGCACAACCGATGGCTCCGTCGAAGCTCCATTGCAACTCCGGCCGAGCTCCATTGCAGCCTCGGCGGAGTTTCAACGCAGCACCGACGGCACCGGCGAAGCTCCATTGCAACTCCGACCGAACTCCATTGCAGCCTTGGCGGAGCTCGAACGCAGACGAAGCTCCGTTGCAACTCCGGTCGAGCTCCACTGCAGCGCCGATTATGCTTCCGGCGGCCAGGCGTTGCTCCAATGTAACACCGGCGATGTAACTTGTCACGCCCAAGATGCGATCCTATCCTTATTTTGGCACGAGGGCCTTGACAGGGATAGAAGCGCATCTCGTCGTTTCGCAAGAATGGATATCATTACAAGTACATGTAAAGAAGAGATGAGTATATGGAATTGGCTTACACTCGCCACAAGCTACAACAATATCACATCAATACAACAACATATCCAAACATCATACAGAAGAGCAGGGTCCGACTACGGACGAAAACAAACGATAAAATGACATCCATCCTTGCTATCCCAGGCTGCCGCCTGGAACCCATTCTAGATCGATGAAGAGGAAGAAGAAGAACTCCAAATCAAACAAAGCATCGTGCTCACGTCATATCATCGCATTACCTGTACCTGCAACTGTTGTTGTAGTAATCTGTGAGCCACGGGGACTCAGCAATCTCATTTCCAAGGGTATCAAGACTATTAAAGCTTAATGGGTGAGGTATGGCTAAGTGGTGAGGCTGCAGCAAGCGTCTAAGCATTTATTTGAGTGGCTAACTTACGAGTACAAGAATAAAGGGGGATGACTGTCGAATAAACGGACGTGATCTAGAGATGATCTCTAAGAGATCCTGAACACCTACATACGTCAAACATAACCCCACCGTGTTCTCTCTCGGATCAGAAATTCACGAGAAGAGACAGTCACGGTTACGCACACGGTTGGTGTATTTTATTTGAGTTTACTTCAAGTTTGCTATGACCGGGTGTTAAACAAAGTTTCCAAGTTACCACGTAACCGCGGGCACGGCTTTCCGAAAGATTTAACCCTGCAGGGGTGCTCCAACTCATCCATCACAAATTAACCACACGCAGCGGGAATAACCTCGACCACGAATCTCGTGATCTTCCTAGGCAATTCCACTGGAAAACCGCAACCTCGAGATAGCCCGAAGTATTTTCGGAATTCCTCGCACAAGACGTTCGAGAAAGGTAAAACAAATCCAGCAAGGCCGCCCGGCGTGTCGACGATCCCGATAGGAGCCGCGTATCTCGTTCTCAGGACACGACGGATTGTCCAAACTTCCGATAGGCCAATCACAGAGTTGCCCCTGGCGGCCACGGGCGGTTGACAGGTTGGACCAACACTCATGAGGAGCACTGGCCCGGGTTGTTGATTAAAGATCCTCGGGTTAATTACTCCCTATGCAGGTTTATTAGTTATTAGGCAAATGTAGTACCAATGTTGGGCCTTGCCAGACAAGTTTTATCCTAAAACGAAAATCAAGGGGGTCCCCATAACAACCCCGAGCATGTTAGGAGCGCTCAAATATGGAACATAACACCGGTACACAAGTAACTAGGGCGGCAAGAGTGGAACAAAACACCGAGCAAAAGGCCAAGCCTTCCACGCTTTACCAAGTATATATGTGCATTAAATTAAATAGCAATAATATTGTGATAGCTGGAAACAAATGCACCTGCAACTAGAAACGCTATAAGAAGGGCTGAGCAAGCGGTAACATAGCCAAACAATGTTTTGCTGGGATGTGGAGGGGTTAGAGGCTTTTCATGGCAATTTGGGGGGCTTGGCATACAAGTGGTAGGTAGCGAGACAGCGATAGAAACGAGACATCTAGCATGGCAATGATAGTAATGGTATCCAGGGAAATGATCATCTTGCCTGAAATCCCGCTTGGAAGAAGAACGAATCCATGAAGAAGACGAGCCAACGTAGTCGAACGAATCCTCACACTCCGAACGCTTTCGAAACTCTAACGAGAAGAAGCAATCCGGAAACAACAATCAACACATGATAAACACCACAACACATGCATGATATGATGCATAACAAGGATGATGCATGTTATGCATGACATGAGAAAGCGCAACAATCAATTCCTACACATTAAGTGAAGCTCAATATGCAACGAGTTGCATATTGACGAAACTGCACATTCGAATATTTAGTTCACTCTCGTTTAGGTACACGAAAATATTAAATGTTGTTAAACATGGCAAGAGGTGAAGCATAAGTAAACTAGACATCTAGTCATATTAAATGAGGCCGGAAACAACATATAGCATTTCCAAAATGACCCCATATGTTAATTTCGAAATTGATCCAGATCTGAACTAATCAGGTTTTTATATTTATTAAACAGGAAAATAAAGTATACCATGCAATTCTACACGTCATTCTAGTCGATTTACATATATGGAACATCTCAAACGGAGCTACGGTCTAAAAGATATGACAATCACAAGATTATATGCCATGAATGCAAAATGCATGAAAATGACAACCACAAGCATTTCAAATCATGAATGCAGCAAGACATTATGAAACTACATGAGATTCTAAGCAAGATTCATATGCAACATGTTCAAAACGGAGCTACGGTTCAACCACAACAACCAACACAAGTTATATTTGAAATCTGCCCAAAACAGCAAGATAGCGTATTGCACGCATGAAAACAACAAGCTACAAGATTCTAAAATGCACAAACTAAGCATGGGGCAGTAGCATATAACACACACTTCATTTCATCTTCACAAATCATACTCAAAAGAGTCATGGACCACATGGTAGGAAGCTCACAAGATGACAACAAAATATAGCAGATTAGGACTTAGTGAAAATAACAGTTTTTAGCATAGCAGATTTTCATGGAGGCATATTGGCAGCAGTAAAACTATATGCTACGGGGCATATATTGGCATGAAAATTAACAGCATGGTAGTAGACATGATGCACTACAAATCATACCATGGTGGCAACATCAAATTATGCTGAGATTCATGGCAAACATCAACACAACATGGCATCATGAAGAAAACAGATTCTCAGACTTAGTGAAAATTAGGTTAGTCATGAGCAGCAGTTTTTAACAGATTGACATATTGGACAGCAGGAATAATTATGATGCAAAACCTATTCATGCAAACTATTGGCGCAACATGATAGAGCATAACATGCTTAACAAAAGACTCCATGGTGGCATCACCAAAAGACTCCTAGAACACTAGCAATTCACATGGCAACACAGCAATAACATAACAGATTTCCAGACTTAGAAATATTTTGGACCCTCAAAACAACAGATTTTTATAGCATGCTGGCAACAAGAAAAACAACACCTAAACATGCATTTCTATGACAACCAAAAATACCAGGGCCTAGCACGCATGTCCAAGGGCATATCTCATGTTCAAAATTATTTCATATGATGCACGGATTAAATCACACAAAATGGACAAAAGGGCATCATGGCAAAAATGACACGCACACGAACTTCCTCCAATGACAAAACCAAATGCACAGTTAAATTCTATGGATTTTTCTACCCCAAAAACATATATAATATGCCTAGGTTCATGTAGGGAAATATGTCACAATTAATTATGCAAGTTTATGGCCTAATACCCTTTAGCAATTTTAAATGCAAGTTAAATGCAAATATTACAATGAACATGTTTGTCATGCATGAAAAATGCGATGCGGATAATATGAACATTTTTAATATCTTGTTGGATTAAATTCCGATGCACGTTAAATAATTATGCGTGATGCATAATGATGGCAATTATGCAAAATGATGCAAACAACGAGCTTAGGCATTTTTAACATGGACGAAAATGGCATATTATTAATCTACACATATTTGAGCATTTTACATATATAAAACATTTTAATCCGGCACACAGTTAATTAAATATGAGCATTTTAAATAATGCATTTTTCTGAAATTATGACATGCCATGATTAATAGTTAAATTCGTCCACCGGAAAAAAAAACGCAGGCCGAATCTGACTAGGGGTCCAAACATGCACTGTGCGTCATATAGCAAATAACGCCATCGGCGTCGTATAGCACACACAGCTGGGCTTGGGGGGGAGCTCACCATGGGCTTCGGCCCAGGTCGGGGAAGTGGAGCTGGGCCTGGAGGCGGCCCACGCGAGGCTGGGTAAGGGCGGCCGTCGTCCCGTCCTCCTGCTCACACCCGGGCAGAGGGTGGCGGCGGCGCTAGGGCTCCGGTGGGGCGGCGGCAGAGGGGCGGCGAGGCCAGGGACGTAGGGGATCGCCGGATCCAGGCGGCGGGGACCGATTCCCGACGACAAGCGGCGGCCTTGGAGCTTGGGCGGCGAGCTGCGACCTCCAGATCCATGGCGGTTTCTACATGAAGAGGGAGAGAGAGATCAGAGGGAGAATAGAGACGGGAGGGAGAAGGAAGGAGAGGGTCGCGGGGCTGGTCTGCGGTGGTCGCCGGTGGCGGAACTCCGGCAGCGGTGCACGGCGGCGTCCGGGGAGGTCAGGCGGCTGGCGCAGCTCTGGATCGGGAGCTCCTCTCCTGATCTGGAGCGCTTGGGCGCAGCGGCGGTGGTTCGGGCCCGGACGGGCCTTCGGCGGGCCCCGATCTGGGCTTCGGCGGGCCCGGGAGGTGGGAGGCGCTGGAGGGCGACATGTGGTGGCGGTGGAGAGGTGGGAGGTGGCTGGCGGCGCGGTTCCCTAGGCGGCTAGGGTTTGGCTAAAAATGGCAGGGAGGGCATCTATATATAGCAGGGATGGCTAGGAGAGGGGTTTCTCCTCCGTTTTCGGATCGTTCGATCTCGATCGGACGTCTGGAAACGGAGAGGGGGCTAGCAGGGCCATGTGGGCTGTGTAGAGGTGGTGTGGGCTGAGGAGAGAGGGAGGTGTGCGGCCCGGCAACATATTTTAAAAACAAAACATCCGACGATTTTAACCGGCGATAGAGGTGCCCTAGGGTTAACGGTTCGGGTATCAAACGAGCTCTGATCGCGACGAAATTTGGCAGGCGGTCCACCTACAACATATTACGACCGCTTGCCAAGTTTCGACCCGATCTGAGAAAGTTTCATCCACACTTTTAAAACAACATTTTTAACGATGCCGCGGGCGCGTGCGCGTGTGGTTGGACTCGAAACGGACGACGGGAAGAACCGGCAACTGCTAATGGATGCAAGTTTTCAAAAACGAGTGACGACGCTATGCACATGATGCGAATGATGCGATGATGAATGCGACAACCAGACGAATCACACGATGGCAATGGAATAAAAGGGGAATCTTCTGGAGCGTCGGTCCCGGGCTGTTACAAGCGAGCACCCTTGCTGCAGCGGCGGTCGTCGCCGTCCCCTCCGGTTTGCAGCAGCGCCGCCGCTGCGAACACACGACAGAGAGACACAGGCACCTCACAGCACGTGTGGTGGTGCTCATGGGAGTTGCGGGGACCTCCTTCTCAATCTTGCAGCCTCGTGGTTGTTTGCGGTGGGATGCAGCAGCGGTTGGCTCCAGCGGCAGGATGCACATGGGTGTGCTCCGGCAGCAACCGCCGATTTGTAGCAACGGTGGTTGGCATGGGGAGTCCATCTCTTCTCTGCCATGGGAGCTTGAGGAATGAGAGAGATAAGGGGAAAAGAAGAAAAAGACGAGTGGCCGAGAAGGCTTCAGCAAGAGATAAGGCAAAAGTGGGGAGAGCAGTGGGTGGACCCTAGAGGGTACGTGTCAAGCGGGAGAGACGGCTTACGCGAGGCAGAAATCAGCCGGCTTAAAATAAACGTTTTCCAAAAGAAAAGGCTTGGATTGCGCATGCAGTAGCCGTCTAGGCGAGAGGTCCCTGAACCATGTAACCCTTATTTTTTCGAATGTGGGCTGACAGTGGCAAACCGAGACTAGAAAACATGGTCTCCACAGGCCGAGTGGATTGTCCAGACATCCTCTGATCCGGTCCGTGGACAAATAAGGGATAGCATGGGAGTCGTAAAATTGTCCGAAGTGTTTCGGTCTAAACATATGCAAGGGCGCAGAATAAGCATAACCTAAAAGTGTTTGGAGCGTTACCATCCAGAAATATACAAGCAAAATATGTGGAACCTTGCATTGGAGATGTTCTTACCATCGACACTAAGACTCATTTTGTGATTATTGTGCGACTGAGACTAAGTGGTCCACCAGGCTAATAATATCTTGCAAAGGGAGTATAACATGGTCCCCGCGTTTCTTTTAAACCTCGACTCGTGCGGCTTCCTACCGGCGGTGGCACCGTCCGGATTTCGTGCTTCGCCGGTCGGTGTTCTGAAGGACGGGGCAATTAGTGTTTTCTTCGTACCGAAGCACGGGGTGTTTTGCTTGCACATGCATGTCAATTTTAATTTCCTGTTGCAATGCATGGATATATGTCCTAGTAATTACAAAAGCAAAATAAAGTTGGTTCGTTAAATAATGAATACAACCTTGGCCTGAAAGATTGAATTGGTTCAAAATTGGAAAGTAGGTTTTCAGAAATATGCTTTAAATCATAAGCAATGTGCGATGTCAATAAAGGGGAGGAAGCATGAAGTGAACTCATCGTCAGAGAAAGTGTCGGCAAGATAGAAGACCTAGGTACGTTGAAAGATTCACGTGTTATGTTTTGAGAATTTCATTCCTCTTTGATGAATAAAATTAGTTATTACCATCTGTAAAAGGAGAAAACTGTGACTGCACTCCCACTAATAAGTGGAGACCGATCGGGTGAGAGTGGAGTGCATTCAATTTTGAAGCAGGTGTCTTTCCTCTTTTGTGTCACTTTACGCATGAATCCCACATAATGCATGTGTGGACCACCTCTCATCCTACTCCGGATGAGCATATTAGGTTGTATGAGAAATCACATGTACCACCAGCAACCCTCCGCCATGACCGTGGGCGGTCGTGTCTAGCCTCCACAGCCCCTCCCCCCTCCCCCCCCCCTCCGAAGCAGCTCTTGCAAAGCACCATCATCCAGGCACCACCGGGCGAAGGAGCACGGACGTCCGGCGACGGGGTCCCAACAGACGATGGAGCTCAGACCGGTGGCAAAAGAGGAAGCTCAGATGGAGGGGATGAGGCGGACGAGCATGCTCTAACAAGCTGCGGACGAGGGAGCTCTGACCGGCAGCACAAGAACGAGCTCCCAACAACGACTGAGGTGATTGGTTTGTGTACTCGATCAGGTCTGAGAGGAGAGGAGAGGAAAGAAAGATACGGTTGGTTGTGGTGGCAGTTTTAAAATAATTCCTGGAAATATCAGGACTAAGAGCATCTCTAGAAGATTCGATAAACACTCGTCCCACAAAAAATGTTTACGGGCTCCTCTAAAACTTTTTGGCGGTACCGCGAGACATTTGCGGGACGGGTTTACGGGATCTGTTCCGCCGGAGGGTTCGCGGTACCGCAAAAAAGTTCATAGGATAAATATTGACAAGTGTTTGCATATGAATACATGAAATTTATTATATATACATGACTAGTTCATTATCACACTAGTTCATCAGATCCAAAATCATGCTCAACATTCGAGGTAGCAATTTTAGCCTTACAAATGCGCGATCAAACAAAACAAAAGATGCTCAAATGACCACGGGTCATAGAGAAATCAAGCAACATCTTCATTGTTGTGAAGATCGTCACCACCGCCCTAGCACCACCATCTTCATGAACTTGGACTGGAGAACGAGCACCACCATCTTCATCAAGGATTAGAGAACGAGCGCCATGACCACCACCACCACCACCATCCACATGGTTTGCTGAAGCATCAACCCCACCTCCATCACCATTGCCGAAACCAACACCACCTCCAAACGCACCTCCACAATCATTGCCGAAGCCACCACCACCTCAAAACGCACCTCCAAATTCATTGTCGAAGCCACCACCCCCTCCACCACCTCCAAACCCAACACCACCACCCATGACACCAACACCCCCAATGCCGAACCCTCCACCCCCTTCAAACCCAACACCATCATCATTGTCAAACCCTCCACCACCTCCAAACCCAGCACCACCACCCATGTCGAACCCTCCACTAGCATTGCCGAAAGCAAAACCCCCTCCAAACACAACACCACCACCGGCCATAAAATTTTGAATCTCCAGCTTCCTACCGCACATGATCTCCATTCTTTTCAATTCCCAAAATTCTCTCGTCGTTGCATCCATGCCCTCCGGATTTATTATCATGAACGATCCTCCTTGGCGGTTCTCTCATCCTTCCTCCTTTGCTCCTCTAGGGCGGTCTTGAGCTCCTCGAAGGCACACCTCTTCTCTCACTCGTCCTACTTGTGCCTCTCTTTCTTCTCGGCCATGGCCACTTTAGCATACCAATGCTTGGATAACATGGTCTTTTTCATCTTCGCCATCTCACTAATTTGATCCCTCAAAGTGACTGACTGGACCATCCTCTTGATTCTTGCTTTCTCCTTCTTGTTTCCATCCGGTTTGCCCTTATCTTTTTCTCCCCTTGGTGCATCATCATTATCATCATCCTCATCTTCCAATTCGACGCCTTTCTCTGGGGGGATTTTTCCCCTCACCCTCCACTTCTCACTATCCCGGAGTCATCGCTAACAATGATGGAGAGTGAATGACCGGTTGTTGGAGCCTGGGGTTTGCTTGAAGAATTCATTGGCGATGCGATCCTACACAGAAACACTGAGACAAGCATGAGCTCAAACTCTTCATATCAACACGGCCAAAGCCACCGAAATGAACAAATACTCACATAATCATCAATAGTGATGCCACTTGAAGGTGCATTCAGAACTTGCGCCAAGCACCCACTCCAACGGTCACAAGTTTTGTTGATGGTGTCCCAACGTCCTTGAAGTGACTTCAAGGTCCGGTCTGAAGGGGGCGACATGATTTGGTGATATTTGTCCTCGATTATTTGCCCATAATTTCCATAGATTTGATCCTTGCCGACGACAACATCAACAGAGACACTCTCCCATGCTTGAACCAATCACACAACCTCTGTCTCTGTGTAGTTGACTATCCTCCCCATCCTAGCATCATAGTCGGCCTCATCGATCACTTGCACGTCACCGATCCACGCCGCCTCAACATCAACGTGAGTCTCTTTGAAATCATCAAGGGGAGCACTCAAATCCACCTCACTCTCGGCCAACATCTCGATATATGTGGGGAGCACACTTTGGCTAGAAAATTTAACGGGCAAAGCTCAAACAAGTGTTTCGAACGGGCAAAGAAAAGATCACCACAGAAAATCAAGCAAAAGGAAGAAATTTATACCTCCCGGTTGTTTCATCGAACACGTTGTAGGCATGACCAGTGGATTCGCTGTGAATGGGGATGTCGTGGCCGGCCGAATGCGGAGGAGGAGCCCGGCCTCTTGTCGCGGTCGCCTTCTTCCTTGGGGCCTTCGCCCGCGCACCGGCCGGGTCGGTGGAGGCGGTTCTTCCTCCCACCCGTGGCCTTGAAAGGAGGAACCGGAGCGGGGCCGAAAGAGAGTGGTGTCACGCAGGATGCTCCCCCTTGGACGAGGTGGTTCCCCTGGCGGCGGCGAAAGGAGTTTAGGCGACGCCGGCATTATCGGCCGAGGGAGGCGTGGGAGGACGGAGAAGCGGCATTGGCGGTGGCGGCAGCGCATGATATGTGATACGTATCCAACGTATCGATAATTTATGAAGTATTCATGCCATATTCACCTATGTTTACAATACTTTTATATGGTTTTTATGCACTTTATATGATTTATTTAGAACTAACCCGGACTGACGTTGTTTTCAGCAGAACTACCGTGGTGTTGTTTTTGTGCAGAAAATGAAAGTTCTCGGAATCGCCCGAAACTTTTTGACGATTTTTTGGAACAAAAGAGGCACTAGACGCTTCGTGGGAGGGCCAGAAGAGCCACGAGGTGGGCACAACCCACCAGGGCGCGCCAGAGGGCCCAAGCGCGCCCTGGTGTATCGTACCCTCCTCGTGGCCCATCTTGGCGTGAAACCGACGCCCAAAAATCCTATAAATATAGAAACCATCAGAAATAACCCTAGACTCTCCGCTCCGCCACCGCAACTCTCTGTATGGACGAAAAACAAATCTGGAGACGTTCCAGTACCTTGCCGGAGAGGGGAATCCATCTCCAGTGGCCATCTTCATCATCCCGGCGGAGGTCATGACGAGGAGGGGGTATTCCACCCTCGGGGCTGAGGGTATGTACCAGTAGCTATGTGTTCAATCTTCCAGTACCCTGCCGGAGATGGGAATCCATCTCCAGTGGTCATCTTCATCATCCCGGCGGAGGCCATGACGAGGAGGGAGTAGTCCACCCTCGGGGCTGAGGGTATGTTCCAGTAGCTATGTGTTCAATCTCTCTCTCTCGTGTTCTTGAGATGTCATGATCTTGATGTATCACGGGCTTTGTTAATATAGTTGGATCATATGGTGTGTTTCCCTTACTATCTTTTTGTGATGAATTGAATCTTTCCCTTTGAGATATCGTTATGTTGGATTGAATATTGGATTTGAGAACACTTGATATATGTCTTCCATATGGATACCCGTGGTGACAATGGGGTGTTCTATTGATTCACTTGATATATGTTTTGGTACTCAACTTGCGGATTCCCACGGTGACATTGGGGTAATCTATGCATAGGGGTTGATACATGTTCTTGTCCTACTTTCTCTGATAGAAATCTTGGGGCACTCTTTGAGGTTCTTTGTGTTGGATTGAGTATTATGAATCTGAAATTGTTTGATGTGTATCGTATAATTAACTCATGGATACTTGTGGTGACATTGGAGTATCTAGGTGACATTAGAGTTGTTTGATGCGTATCATGTGGTGTTATTTTAGTACGAACTCTAGATAGATTGATCGGAAAGAATAACTTGGTGTTATTTTAGTATGAACTCTTGGATAGATCGATCGGAAAGGATAACTTTAAGGTGGTTTCGTACCCTACAAACAATTTCTTCTTATGTTCTCCACTAGATAAGAACTTTGGAGTGATTCTTAGTTGCACATTGAGGGATGGTTATGTGATCCAATTATATTAGCATTGTTGAGAGATTGCACTAGCGAAAGTATGGACCCTAGGCCTTGTTTTCAAGCATTGCAATACCGTTTGTGCTCACTTTTGTTACTTGCTACCTTGCTGTTTTTATATTTTAAGATTACAAAAACCTATATCTACCATCCATATTGCACTTGTATCACCATGTCTTCGCCGAACTAGTGCACCTGTACAATTTTCCATTGTATTGGGTGTGTTGGGGACACAAGAGATTTCTTGTATTTGATTGCAGGGTTGTTTGAGAGAGACCATCTTCATCCTACACCTCCCACGGATTGATAAACCTTAGGTCATCCACTTGAGGGAAAATTGCTACTGTCCTACAAAACTCTGCGCTTGGAGGCCCAACGAAGTCTACAAGAATAAAGTTGCGTAGTAGACATCAAGCTCTTTTCTGGCGCCGTTGCCGGGGAGGTGAGTGCTTAAAGGTATATCTTTAGATCTTGCAATTGAATCTTTTAGTTTCTTGTTTTATCACTAGCTTGGTTTTATTAAATAAAACTACAAAAAATGGAGTTTAGGTTGCATCATTTGTATCGTCTTTATAATGTGTTTCGTGAAAATAAGGATTCGGAAAATTGTGCTCAATTGGTAGAGGAAGAAATTATAAAAATAGTTGATGAGAATTCCTTGAATGATGAGCATGATTGCAATGTTGCTAGTATGAATTCTCTGAATATCCATGATACTAATGATATACAAAGCCACAAGCTTGGGGATGCTATGTTTGATGAAGATGATATTTTTAGTCCCCCAAGTTTTGATGAGCAAATTTATTATGATGATGGCATGTCTCCTATCTATGATGATTATGATGATGACATGTATGCTATAAAGAGTGATAGTAACCATGAAACTTGTCATCATGATTTTAATATTGAATGTGGTTTTGTCAATCAAGTGTCTCATGATAGTTATTTTGTTGAGTTTGCTCCCACTACCGTGGATGAAAAGGAATTTGCTTATGTGGAGAGTAATGAAAATTCTATGCTTGTGCATCATGAAAAGAATGATTTATGCGATAGTTATATTGTGAAATTCCTTCATGATGCTACTGAAAATTATTATGATGGAGGAGCATATGCTTGTAGGAATTGCAATAATATCAAGTTTCCTCCCTATGTGTTCAAAGTTTTGAAGTTATGCTTGTTTTGCCTTCCTATGCTAGTTGATTCTTGATCCCATAAATTGTTTGCTCACAAAATCCCTATGCATAAGAAGTGGGTTAGACTTAAATCTGCTTGTCATGAGATTCATGATGCTCTCTTACATGTTTCAAATACTATCCCTATGTGAGCATCATTGAAATCATCATGCCTAGCTAAAAGGCATTAGAGAAAATCGCTTGTTGGGAGACAACCCAACACTTATACTTTCTGTTTTGATGTGTTCACATGATTAAGATACTGTAGTAATAATGTTTTGTGCCTTTTATTTATATAATGTGCCAAGTAAAGCCTTTGGGATGACTCACAAGATGAGTAGAATTGATGCTGAACCAAAACAGAAACTTTTGAATCCAGTACAGGAATTTTAATTTTTTACCGGAGCATGATAATGATCTGAAATTTTTACACAGTCTTCATATACAAATTCTTCAGGTTGTCCTAATATTTCAGAATTTTTAGATACAGGGAAGTAAGGATATACTACAGATCTTCAAAGACTGTTCTGTTTCTGACATATTCTGTTTTGCATGCATAGTTTGCTTGTTTTAGTGTTTCCATAGCTTATATTTAGTGGTATAAATTATGGGAATGATAGAATACAGTAGGTATCATGTGGGAACAATTGTGAATCTTATCTTGACAGTACCTAAGTGAATGATTTATCTTTATTACACTAACCCTTCTCACGAAGTTCCGTTAAGTTTTGTGTGATTGAAGTTTTCAAGTTTTGGGTGAGACACCGATGTGAGGAGAATAAGGAGTGAGAAGAATCTAAGCTTGGGGATATCCAAGGCACCACCAAGGTAATATCCAAGGAAGAATCAAGCGTCTAAGCTTGGGGATGCCCCGGAAGGCATCCCGTCTTTCGTCTTCAACATTATCGGTATATCTTACTTAGAGCTATATTTTTATTCGTCAGATAATATGAGTTTTGCTTGGATCATCATTATATTTTGTTATTTTCTGTTAGGTATTATTTATAATCTTTTTTTTCAATAAAAAGTTCCAAGAATTGTCTTAGGATGCTTGCATTGCAGGTTTTGATGTGTGCTGTGTAAAAACAGAAACTTTTGCTGTAGTGTTTCAATTTTCATATTTTACTGGAACGTGGAAAGTTTCTGAAATTTTTACACAGTATTGTCATATAAATTATTTAGCATGTCCTAAATTTTCATTATTTGTTGAGTTATAAAAGTACACTGTTTTCATAAATTGCAACAGACTGTTCTGTTTGGACAGCTTGCTGTCATAGTTTTGTCATCTACTTATCCTATTGTTTCCATAGCCTATATTGGTAGATATAAATTGTGGAAACGATAGTAAACAGTAGATGATGTTTGAAAATTATTGTGCAACTTGTCTCAGCAGTACATGAAGTGTTGATTTGTTCTTATGTGTACTAACCTATCTCACGAGTTCTTTTTGAGTTTTGTGTGGATGAAGTTTTTGAGACCTAGGTGAAACCGGGATATGAGAGGATTGAACGTGATACAAAAGCTCAATCTTGGGGATGCCCAAGGCACCCCAAGTGAATATTTCAAGAAGTCTCAAGCATGTAACCTTGGGAATGCTACGCATCCCACCTCTCTTCATCAAACAAATATCGGTTAGCCTATGTTGAGCCTAAATTTTTATTTGTTCACATGACATGTGCTATTCTTGGAGTGCTATTTTTATTTAGTTTGCTTTTTGAATAAAATACTCATATCTGAAATATTTATTGAGAGAGAGTCCTCACATAGCTACTTAATTGTTTGACTACTCATTGAGCTTCACTTATATCCTAAGAGTAAATTGTGAATGAATGAAATATCATAAATCTGAAATTATCAATGTGATATATTCTTAGTAGCAAGTTCACATTTGGTTTAGTAAGTAAAATCTATTGAAGTTTAACAATCACAATATTGGTCATACAAGCAATTCGTGAATGATTAGTATAAGGAAGAGAACTTACACATACAAATATATTATCTTGGACATCTTCTATGATTGTGAATACCCATTAATTATTTTCAAACTTGAGCAAATTAGTTGAAGTTGGACAAGGAAGACAACGTAATGAGTTATGGTTGTGTATATTTGCATAGAAGTTATATTGTTATGGATCCTCCAACATGTGGTGCTTGTTTAGAACATTTTGCTAGCCAACACTTCGTACTAAGTAGAGATACTACTTGTGCATCCAAATCCTTGAGCCAAGTTTCTTCCATAAGAGTCCACCATACCTACCTATATATGGTATTTCACTGCCATTCCAAGTAAATTTGCATGTGCCACCTCTAAACATTCAAATAAAGATCTGTTTTGTGTGCCTGGACCGCTCATGGAGCTACGGGGGGCGGTCAGTATCTTCCATGTTAAGCGGGTTATTCTCATGATGAGTGTTTATTCACTCGTCCTTGCACAAGAGGGGCGGTAATAGGGATTCCCAATCCCGGAATAAAAAAATGCAAATAATTAAACAAAACTCCCCCAGGAATGTTGTTGGTATGGACGGTACCCGTGGATTCGTCTAGCCGTGGAGTGTGTTTGTTGGTGGAGGGGGAATAAACCTTTACTTTTATCGCTTGGTAACCGCCGCTAATGTGTTTAACATGGAAGATATTGATATCTCTTGGTCGTAACGTTGACAGGAAGGGTGCAGCTCCCAAAACTATATTCATCTCTATTTTTAAACAATGAGCTCTGGCACCTTTGCAAATCCCTGCTTCCCTCTGCGAAGGGACAATCTATTTACTTTCATGTTATTTACTATTCATGTTGAGTCAACTTCTTATTCCAACCTCAGTCTATTAGTTGGCAAGCATCATGTGGTGGGGAAAGATCCAAACATATATATGCAGTCAAATATATTTGATCATGATTTATTATTGTTGACAATTATCTCTATGATAAATGAGTTGGGAGGTGAAACATTAAGCCCCTATCTTTCTCTCTGTTCGATGGATGCCATTTGTTCTAAAAATATGCTTTGAGTACTAGCAATCATAGAAGACTATATGATGATTGAGTATGTGGAGCTCTTACTTAGACTTTGTTAAGAATAAGTTGAATTGCAATTGTTTGGTGACTAAGAACATAGGTTGTTAAGTTTCAAGAGAATTCATTATTTGAACCATGACATGTGAATTGATTGCTCTATCATGATGATTTTTATAAGAGAAAGTTGTTGGTTATGATGCTAGAAAATTGACTGAAATTATCAATGATCAAACTTATATATTATGCTAGCATTCACACTTCATAAATTGGTTCTTTTATCATTTACCTACTCGAGGACGAGTAGGAATTAAGCTTGGGGATGCTGATACGTCTCCAATGTATCGATAATTTATGAAGTATTCATGCCATATTCACCTATGTTTACAATACTTTTATATGGTTTTGATGCACTTTATATGATTTATTTAGAACTAACCCGGACTGACGTTGTTTTCAGCAGAACTACCATGGTGTTGTTTTTGTGCAGAAAATGAAAGTTCTCGGAATCGCCCGAAACTTTTTGACGATTTTTTTTGGAACAAAAGAGGCACTAGACGCTTCGTGGGAGGGCCAGAAGAGCCATGAGGTGGGGACAACCCACCAGGGCGCGCCCTGGTGTATCGTGCCCTCCTCGTGGCCCATCTTGGCGTGAAACCGACGCCCAAAAATCCAGTAAATATAGAAACCATCAGAATTAACCCTAGACTCTCCGCTCCGCCGCCGCAACTCTCTGTATCAACGAAAAACCAATCTGGAGACGTTCCAGTACCCTGCCGAAGAGGGGAATCCATCTCCAGTGGCCATCTTCATCATCCCAGCGGAGGCCATGATGAGGAGAGAGTAGTCCACCCTCGGGGCTGAGGGTATGTACCAGTAGCTATGTGTTCAATCTCTCTCTCTCTCTCTCTCTCTCTCTCTCTCTCTCTCGTGTTCGTGAGATGTCATGATCTTGATGTATCACGGGCTTTGTTAATATAGTTGGATCATATGGTGTGTTTCCCTTACTATCTTGTTGTGATGAATTGAATCTTTCCCTTTGACATATAGTTATGTTGGATGAATTGAATCTTTCCCTTTGAGATATCGTTATGTTGGATTGAATATTGTGTTATTTCAGTACGAACTCTTGGATAGATCGATTTTAAAGGATAACTTTAAGGTGGTTTCGTACCCTACAAACAATTTCTTCTTATGTTCTCCGCTAGATAAGAACTTTGGAGTGATTCTTAGTTGCACATTGAGGGATGGTTATGTGATCCAATTATATTAGCATTGTTGAGAGATTGCACTAGGAAAAGTACGGACCCTAGGCCTTGTTTTCAAGCATTGCAATACCGTTTGTGCTCACTTTTGTTACTTGCTACCTTGCTGTTTTTATATTTTCAGATTACAAAAACCTATATCTACCATCCATATTGCACTTGTATCACCATGTCTTCGCCGAACTAGTGTACCTGTACAATTTGCCATTGTATTGGGTGTGTTGGGGACACAAGAGATTTCTTGTATTTGATTGCAGGGTTGTTTGAGAGAGACCATCTTCATCCTACACCTCCCACAGATTGATAAACCTTAGGTCATCCACTTGAGGGAAAATTGCTACTGTCCTACAAAACTCTGCGCTTGGAGGCCCAACAAAGTCTACAAGAACAAAGTTGCGCAGTAGACATCAATATGCGGCACCGGGCGGCTGCGTGTATGACGAGCTAGGACTGCGTCGGTATTTCCCAAAGAGGAAGGGATGATGCAGCACCGCGACGGTAAGTATTTCCCTCAGTTATGAAACCAAGGTTATCGAACCAGTAGGAGGATCACCACCACCCAATAAGCAGCACCTGCACACAAACAACAAATACTTGCAACCCGACGCGAAAGAGAGGTTGTCAATCTCTCTACTGTAATAAGATAGATTAGGTAGTGATAGATAGGAGAGATAGATCTCTCAAGAACACAAAATAGAAAACGCAAATAAAATATGCAGCAATATATTTTTGGGTTTTTGGTTTTGTAGATCTGAAAACAAAGATTGCAAAAACGTAGATCGGAAAGCAATATGATGGAAAAGTAGACCCGGGGGCCGTAGGGTTCACTAGTGGCTTCTCTCATGAGTATAGCGCACGGTGGGTGAACAAATTACTGTTGGGCAATTGATAGAAAATCGAATAGTCATGACGATATCCAAGGCGATGATCATTATATAGGCATCACGTCCAAGATAGATAGACCGACTCCTGCCTGCATCTACCTCTATTACTCCACACATCGACCGCTATCCAGCATGCATCTAGTGTATTAAGTTCATGGAAAAATGGAGTAATGCAATAAGAACGATGACATGATGTAGACAAGATCTATTCATGTAGGAATAGACCCCATCTTGTTATCCTTAATAGCAACGATACATGCGTGTCTTGCTGCCCCTTCTGTCACTGGGAAAGAACACCGCAAGATCGAACCCATCACAAAGCACCTCTTCCCATGGCAAGAAAAATCGATCTAGTTGGCCTAACTAAACCAAAGATTCGAAGAAGAAATAAGATGTTATAAGAAATCATGCATATAAGAGATCAAAGAAGACTCAAATAATATTCATGGATAGAAACTGATCATGAACTCAAAATTCATCGAATCCCAACAAACAGGCCGCAAAAGTTTACATCAAATAGATCTCCAAGAAACCATTGTATTGAGAATCATAAGAGAGAGAAGAAGCCATCTAGCTACTGCCTACGGACCCGTAGGTCTATGGTGGACTACTCACGCATCATCGGAGAGGCACCTATGAGGAGGATGAACCCCTCCCTGATGGTGTTTAGATTGGATCTCGCGGTTCTAGAACTTGCGGTGGCTGGAATTGTGTTTCCTCGACTCCTCTAGGGTTTTCCAAATATTTGAGATTTTATAGGCATCAGAGGCGGTGCGGAAGGGGGCCGAGGAGGGCACAACCCATCAGGGCGCGCCGGGGCCCTCCTGGCGCGCCCTGGTGGGTTGTGGTCTCCACGGCCCACCTCTCCGGCAGGTCTTTGGCCCACTGGGTGTCTTCTGGTCCAGAAAAAATCTCCAAAAAGTATCGTATCGATTGGACTCCGTTTGGTATTGATTTTCTGCGAAGTAAAAAACAAGCAAAAACAGCAACTGGCACTTTGGCACTATGTCAATAGGTTAGTCCCAAAAATGATATAAAGTTGTAATAAAATGATTGTAAAACATCCATGAATGATAATATAACAGCATGGAACAAGCAAAAATTATAGATACGTTGGAGACGTATCAGCATCCCCAAGCTTAATTCCTACTTGTCCTCGAGTAGGTAAATGATAAAAACAGAATTTTTGATGTGGAATGCTGCCTAACATGTTCTGCATATTCTTTTCTTTTGTATAGCATGGACATTTGGACTTATAATGATTCAAAGCAATAGTCTAGTTTTAACATAATGACTTCAATACTCAAGCATGTCAACAAGCAACCATGTCTTTCAAAATATCAACACTAAAGAAAGTTATCCCTAGCACATCATGCTCAATCATTGATCCATTCATGAAACACACTCAAATATTAGCTATGCCCAATGCTCAAGTACGATCATAGTGCCCCCTAGTTGGTGCTTATAAGAGAGGATGGAGACCCAAAGCAAAAAATAAAAATTGCATAAAGTAAATAGATAGGCCCTTCGCAGAGGGAAGTAGGGATTTGTAGAGGTGCCGGAGCTCAAGGTTTAAATTGAGAGAGAAATTTTTTTGGGTGGCATGCTTTTCCTGTCAACGAAAACAACAAAGTAGCTCACAATACTTTCCATGCTAGATATATCATAGGCGGTTCCCAAACAGAAAATAAAGTTTATTCCTTTTTCCACCAAACTTTCACTTTCCATGGCGGGCCGTATCCATGGTTGTCTTCCATACCAACACTTTCCAAGGAATTTATTATCTGACAACATAAAGTAAATATTTTTTTTTCTTTTTCATTTCGGGAATGGGCATCCCTATTACCGCCGCACTCTCGTGCAATGACAAGTGAATATACACTCATCTTGAGAATAACACATCTAGCATGGAAAAATATTGGACACTCCCCACCGTTTCATGAGCGGTACGGGCACACAAAAGAGAAAATTTATTTTGAAAATTTAGAGATGGGACATACAAATTTGCTTGGAACGGCATGGAAATACCGCATATAGGTAGGTATGGTGGACTCATAAGGCAAAACTTGGTTTAAGGATTTTGGATGCACAAGTAGTATTTCTACTTAGTACAAATGAAGGCTAGCAAATAGATTGGGAAGCAACCAAACCAAAAAACGAAAAATCACATAAGTGAGCATTGAACATAACTAACACTGAATAATGCACCACAAGTAGGATGTAACTTCATTGCATAACTATTGACTTTCGTGCATGCAAAGGGAATCACAAACCTTAACGCCAATATTCCTACTAAGCATAATTACTCACTAACATGACTCACATATTACTATCATCATGTTTCAAAACTATTACAAGGAATCAAGTTTAATTTGTCCAATGATCTTCATGAAAGTTTTTATTATATCCTCCTTGGATATCTATCACTTTGGGACTAGTTTCATATATTGCCATTGCTTTTTGGCAAGCTCAAAAAAATTTAAGTGAAGCACATGAGCATAAAGATTTCATCTCTCAAAAAGGTATAAGTGAAGCATGAGAGGATTTCTTCAAAATTTACCTACTCTCAAATTAATCTAAGTGAAGCATGAGAGTATTTTTACAAAATTTTCCAAGCACACCGTGCTCAAAAAGATATAAGTGAAGCACTAGAGCAATTCTATAGCTCAAAAAGTTTAAGTGAAGCACATAGAGCAATTCTAACAAATCATAGCATGATTGTGGCTCTCTCAAATAGGTGTGTACAGCAAGGATACAAAGGAAAAACTAACAAACAAAGCAAGCAAAGATACAAGATGCTCCAAGCAAAACACATGATATGTGACGAATAAAAATATAGCTCCAAGTAAAATACCGATGGTCGTTAGAAGAAAGAGGGGATGCCACTCGGGGGCATCCCCAAGCTCAGTTGCTTGTTTCTCTTTGGATATATCTTGGGGGGTGCGGTAGCATCCCCAAGCTTAGGCTCTTTTCACTCCTTATTCCTTCATCCATCGTGATCTCACCCAAAACTTGAAAACTTCAATCACACAAAATCCAACAAAATCTTCGTGAGATCCGTTAGTATAATAAAGCAAATCACTACTTTAGGTGCTGTTGCAAACCCATTCATATTTTATTATTGCATTATACCTATTGTATTTCAAATTTACCATGGCTCATACCCTTCAATATAACCCATAGATTCATCAAAACAAGCAAACAATGCAACAAAAACAGAATCTGTCTTAAACAGAACAGTCTGTTGTAATCTGTACTCTAACCATACTTATGTAACTATAACAATTCTGAACAATTAGGAAAACGTAAGGAATTTGTATGGCAACACTGTGTTAAAATTTCAGCTCGAGATCATGTTCCAGCAAAAAATGAAAATTCATATACTGGACGCAAAGTTTCTGTTTCAGATTCAGCATCACTTCTACTCGTCCTACGAATCATCCTAAAGGCTTTACTTGGCACAAACATTAAATAAACCATAAAAACACAATCATAACAGAGGCATAATTTTGTAAACACTCAAAAACATAAAGGAAAAAGCAAAAAATACTTTATTCATTGGGTTGCCTCCCAACAAGCGCTATCGTTTTACGCCCCTAGCTAAGCATGATGATTTCAATGATGCTCACATAAAAAGTAGTGATTGAAATATGCAAAAGAGCATCATGAATCTCATGACAAACACATTTAAGTCTAACCCACTTCTTATGCATAGGGATTTTGTGAGCAAACAATTTATGGGAACAAGAATCAACTAGCATAAGAAGGCAAAACAAGCATAACTTCAAAACTTTGAACACATAGCGAGGAAACTTGATATTATTGCAATTCCTAGAAGCATATGTTCCTCCCTCATAATAAATTTCAGTAGCATCATGAAGGAATACAACAATATAACTATCACATAAATCATTCTTTTCATGATGCAGAAGCATATAATTTTCATTACTCTCCACATAAGCAAATTCCTTATCATCCATGGTAGTGGGAGCAAACTTAACAAAATAACTATCATGAGACACTTGATTGACATAACCACATTGCAAATTAAAAAGAGGATGATAAGTTTCATGGTTATCATTACTCATTATAGCATACGTGTCATCACCATCATCATAAATAGGAGGCATGCAATCATCACAATAAATTTGCTCATCAAAACTTGGGGGACTAAAAATATCATCTTCATCAAACATAGCATCCCCAAGCTTGTGGCTTTGCATATCATTAGCATCATGGATATTTAGAGAATTCATACTAGCAACATTGCAATCATGCTTTTCAATCAAGGAGCTATCATGAATCACCTTACAAATTTCTTCTTTCGACACTTCATCAAAAATTTCAGATTCATGATTTTCAAACAAAACTTCATGGAGATAATCAAGTGCACTCAACTCACTAGCAATTGGTTCATCATAATTTGGCCTTTTGAAAAGATTAGCAAGTGGATGAGGATCCATATCAATAGATTTTTAGCAAGCGAAGATGCTTGCAAATAGAAGGCACATGGCAAAACAAGCAAAGATAGCAAACAAGGAAACAAAAAGAGATCCGGCGAGAAAAAGGCGAACGAAAAAGAGGGCGAATAAAACGGCAAATTGGTGAAGTGTGGGAGAGGAAAACGAGAGTCAAAAGGCAAATAATCTAATTGCAAGGAGATGAGATTTGTTATTAGGAACCTGGTAGATGATGATGGAGTCCCCTCGGCGCCCACGATAGGCACGTAGAAGAGACCGCTTCCTCCCCGGCAACGGTGCCAGAAATTCCTTTGACGTGCTTGGAATGCGTCGGTATTTCCCCAAAGAGGAAGGGATGATGCAGCACAGTGACGGTAAGTATTTCCCTCAGTTATGAAACCAAGGTTATCGAACCAGTAGGAGGATCACCACCATCCAATAAGCAGCACCTGCACACAAACAACAAATACTTGCAACCCGACGCGAAAGAGAGGTTGTCAATCTCTCTACGGTAATAAGATAGATTAGGTAGTGATAGATAGGAGAGATAGATCTCTCAAGAACACAAAATAGGAAAGGCAAATAAAATATGCAGCAATATATTTTTGGTTTTTTGGTTTTGTAGATCTCAAAACAAAGATTGCAAAAACGTAGATTGGAAAGCAATATGATGGAAAAGTAGACCCGGGGGCCGTAGGGTTCACTAGTGGCTTCTCTCATGAGTATAGCGCACAGTGGGTTAACAAATTACTGTTGGGCAATTGATAGAAAATCGAATAGTCATGACGATATCCAAGGCGATGATCATTATATAGGCATCAAGTCCAAGATAGATAGACCGACTCCTGCCTGCATCTACCTCTATTACTCCACACATCGACCGCTATCCAGCATGCATCTAGTGTATTAAGTTCATGGAAAAACGGAGTAATGCAATAAGAACGATGACATGATATAGACAAGATCTATTCATGTAGGAATAGACCCCATCTTGTTATCCTTAATAGCAACAATACATGCGTGTCTTGCTGCCCCTTCTGTCACTGGGAAAGAACACCGCAAGATCGAACCCATCACAAAGCACCTCTTCCCATGTCAAGAAAAATCGATCTAGTTGGCCTAAATAAACCAAAGATTCGAAGAAGAAATACGATGCTATAAGCAATCATGCATATAAGAGATCAAAGAAGACTCAAATAATATTCATGGATAGGAACTGATCATGAACTCAAAATTCATCGGATCCCAACAAACACATCGCAAAAGTTTACATCAAATAGATCTCCAAGAGACCATTGTATTGAAAATCATAAGAGAGAGAGAGAAGAAGCCATCTAGCTACTACCTACGGACCCGTAGGTCTATGGTGGACTACTCACGCATCATCGGAGAGGCACCTATGAGGAAGATGAACCCCTCCGTGATGGTGTTTAGATTGGATCTCGCGGTTCTGGAACTTGCGATGGCTGGAATTGTGTTTCATCGACTCCTCTAGGGTTTTCCGAATATTTGAGAATATATAGGCATCAGAGGCGGTGCGGAAGGGGGTCGAGGAGGGCACAACCCGTCAGGGCACGTCGGGGCCCCCCTAGTGCGCCCTGGTGGGTTGTGGTCTCCACGGCCCACCTCTCCGGCAGTTCTTTGGCCCACTGGGTGTCTTCTGGTCCGGAAAAAATCTCCAAAAAGTTTCGTCGCGATTGGACTCCGTTTGGTATTGATTTTCTGCGAAGTAAAAAACAAGCAAAAACAGCAACTGGCACTTTGGGAGTATGTCAATAGGTTAGTCCCAAAAAATGATATAAAGTTGTAATAAAATGATTGTAAAACATCCAAGAATGATAATATAACAGCATGGAACAAGCAAAAATTATGGATACATTGGAGACGTATCAGTGTACTCCATCCGTTTGATTTCCGGTGCCGTGAGGCCGGACAATGAGGCCGGAGGCAGTATTGGAGGCGGTGGTGGGGGAGGGGGAACTGAAGCGGCCGGAGGTTAGTTCGCTCCAAGGGAAAGGGGATCGGACAAAAACAAGGGCAAGCCATGTAGATATGGGAGAAATAGGTCGGCGTATCCAGGATCCCACAAAAAAAAATCCAGGACGGTTGAATATACGCGATCTATTCGAACTGGCAAAGTCACCTCCATCCCGTAAACCAACGGTTATTTTGTCGGATGGCCGGGTTTACGATATGTGCTAGAGATGCTCTGATCTCATGTACTCCTTCATTTTAAGTGGAAGCGGCACGGCCTGCCCTTGCGTATGGCCAGAGGGGCAACGGTCAACGGCCCAGGCTGGGGGGGCATCATGTCGTATACATGTATAGTATAGCGCAGCAAGGCGATGTGAAGCATCGCCAGATCCCCAAGATCACTAATTGACGAGTACACCTTTCAAAGATCACTCCCACCTCCCCAGGTTGCAACAACTGGCGCACTGCATGTGTGCTACTTGTCGCAACCTGAGAGTTTTGCCTTTTTTGTAGATCCGTATTTTTAAAACTTTTTATCTCTTAAACCGTGTGTCCAAATCTCGAACCGTTTTCAACGTTGGGTTACTCGCGTCAAGATCTTCAAAACTAGATCCCATTTTGATAGGTTTTGACGAACTTTTTATCGCAGAAAAAAACTAGAAGAAAAAACCATGCCTCTCGCGATAGGAAAAAAAACAGAAAACACGTTTTTTCCCTTTTTCAGAGGCACGACCGTGCCTCTCGCGAAAGCAAAACCATGACTCTCACGGGAGCAAAACCATACCTCTCGCGAGAAAAACGCGATTTTTTCCCTTTCCAAGCGGCACGGCCGTGCCTCTCGCGAAAGTAAAACCATGCCTCTCGCGGAAGCAAAACCGTGCCTCTCATGAAAAGAAAAAAAAACAGAAAACGTGTTTTTTTCCATTCCGAGAGGCACGGCCGTGCCTCTCGCGGAAGCAAAACCATGCCTCTCGCAAAAAAACAGAAAACGTGTTTTTTCTTTTCCGAGAGGCTGATACTTGTGATCTCCGTTGGGGTTTCCCTGAAGAGGAATGGGTAATTGCAACACAATACGGGTAAGTATTTCCCTCAGTTATGAAACCAAGGTTTATCGAACCAATAGGAATATCAATCCTCAACCGTCTCCAACGGCTGCACACAAAAGAGCAAACAACTTGCACCCAACGCGGGCAAGAGGGTTGTCAATCCCCTTGATCTCGTTATTTGCAAGCAAATGAGCTGTTGTAGATAATTGTACATAATTCTAAATTGCAAAATAAAATAAAAGACAAATAATGGCAGCAAATATAATAATAGCGTTTGTGAATATATATAAGTGAATAGACCGGGGGCCATAGTTTTCCCTAGCGGCATCTCTCATGTAGGCAACATACGGTGGGTAACAAATTACTGTTGGACAATTGATAGAAAAGCGAATAGTTATGCGATTTTCACGGCAATGATCATGTGTATATAGGCATCACATCCATAAACAAATAGGCCGACTCCTGCCTGTACCTATTACTATTACTCCACTCATCGACCGCTATCCAGCATGCATCTAGAGTATTAAGTAAAATAGAGCAATGCATGGAGAACGATGACATGATGTAGACAAAGTAAACTCAATCAATATGAATAAACCCCATCGTGTTATCCTTAGTAGCAACAACACAAAGCAACTTGTCCCCTTCTGTCACTGGGATATAGAAACTCATCAGGTTGAACCTACTACAACGCACCTCTCTCACTGAAGAAAGATCAATCTACTTGGCCAAAACAAATCAGTAGATTAGAGAGAATTACGAAGCTATGATGATCATGCAAATAAGAATCATAATAATTTAAGAGAAGACTCAAATACTTTTCATGAATAATCTGAACATAAACCCACAATTCATCGGATCCCAACAAAAGTACCGCACAAAAGAATTACATCGGGTAGATCAATGGGAAGATGCGATGATCATTGTATTGAAGATCAAGAGAGAGAGAGAGAGAGAGATTGCCATCTAGGTACTAACTACGGACCCGTAGGTCTGTGGTCAACTACTCACACATCATCATGAGGTCAGCACGGTTGATGAAGAGGCCCTCTGTGATCGATCCCCCCTCCGGCAGGGTGCCGGAATGGAGCTCCAGATGGCCTCCCGACGGAACAGAGACTTGCGGCGGCAAGTGTTTCGGGACTGCCTCCAGGATTTCCAGAATATATGTGATTTTATAGGCCAGAGAACGGGGTCGGGAGAGCCACGAGGGGCCCACAAGCCATCAGGCCGCGCCCCCCAGGCCATGCCTTATTGGCTTGTGGGGCCCTCGTGTGGCTCCTGACTTCCTTCTGAATCTTCCAGGTCTTATTTTTGTCCAGTAAAAATCACCAAAAAGTTTTGTGGCAATTGGACTTCGTTTGGTACTGTAAACCTGAAAAGTGAAAAACATGCAGAAAACAACAACTGGCACTGGGCACTGGGTCAATAGGTTAGCTAGAATGATAATATATCAGCATGGAACAATCAAAAATTATAGATACGTTGGAGACGTATCAAGCATCCCCAAGCTTAATTCATGCTCGTCCTCGAGTAGGTAAATGATAAACACAGAATTTTTGATGTGACATGCTACCCATTATGTAATCTTTTGCATGTATGTGAACGAACAAATATTTACATAGCAATACTTATAAGCATAAGAAACAAAATCATCAATCTTTCAAAGTATACGATCCTCAAAAAATGTTTACCCCAATTCATCTTATTATATTAGCAAGGCATGGCTCCATCTTCACCATATTAATACAAATGTGAAGCACCACGGTGCCCAAGTCAGGCAATTGGATCTTATTTTTTCAATATGCATCAACTTTTTATTCTTCACGCAATACATGAGCGTGAGCCATTGGACATAGCATATAGGTGGAATAGAATATGGTGGTAGATATCAAAGGGGTAAAAAGTGGAGAAGATAGTCTCACATCAACTAGGCGTACCAACGGGCTATGGAGATGCCCGTCGATAGATGTCGATGCAAGGAGTAGGGATTGCCATGCACATGATGCACTAGAGCTATAAGTGTATGAAGGCTCAACTGAAGCTAAGTGGGGTGTGCATCCAACTTGCTTGCTCATGAAGACCTCGGGCATTTGAGGAAGCTCGTCATAGGAATATACAAGCCAAGTTTATATTAATGAAAAAGTAATTCCCACTAGCATATGAAAATGACATAACATGAGACTCTCTATATGAAGAACAAGGTGCCACTTTGAGGCACAAGTGTGTTAAAAGATAGTAGCAAAGTCCCTTCTCTCATTTTCTCTCATTTATTTTTTTATTTTTTTATTATGGTGGGCTCATTTGGCCTCCCCCATTTTAATTTCCTCACTGGACAATGCTCTAATAATGATTATCATCACACTTTTATTTACTTACAACTCGATATGAAGAACTGATAGGAAGATATGACTCTATATGAATGCCTCTGGCAGTGTACCAGGATGTGCAAAGATCTAGCGTGACATGTATAAAAAATATGATGATCGGTGGCTTTGCCACAAATACTATGCCAGCTCTATATGATCATGCAAAGCAATAAGATGATGAACGAACTAGTCATGTGAGGTGACGATGGAATTTGCATGGCAATATATCTCGGAATGGCTATGGAAATGCCATGATAGGTAGGTATGGTGGCTGTTTTGAGAAAGATATAATGAGGCTTATGTGCAATAGAGCGTATCATGTCACGGGGTTTGGATGCACCGGCGAAAGTTGCACCGATCCTCGAGGTGAGAATGGGCAGTGCACGGCACCAAAGAGGCTAGCAAATATGAGGAGGTGAGATTGCGTATGTCCATGGTTTCACATTTTTCATAAAGAACTCGTATACTTATTGCAAAGTTTTATTAGTTTTATCACAGATCGAAGTACTACTCGCATGCCCCGAGGGAGGAGGTTGGTAGGAGTTAACCATCACACGCCTCCGTCCCGAAACAACACTAGGATTTCAACGAGGAATAGAAATGTTCACACATCATCACCATGCCTTTTTAATTTTTAGATGAACAAGAAGTTAACTTCTCTTAATATCGACACTTATACGAATCAACAATTATGAACTCACACCTTTTTCATATTACCACATCAATATTATTAACCCACAATTTCTCTATATGTGCTACATGATGGTTTTAATTATCACTCATTGAATACCTATTATTTTTGGACTAGTCTTATGACCCATGAAAATTACTGTCATTATTTATTAACTCTCAAACAAATAGAAGTAAAGAGCGAGAGTGAAATTATTTCTATAAAATCTACACGCCACTGTGCTCAAAAAGATATAAGTGAAGTACTAGAGCAACTGTTAAGCTCAAAAGATATAAGTGAAGCATATAGAGTATTCTAACAAATTATGATTAAGGCGTGTCTCTCTCAAATAGGTGTGTCTAGCAAACGATGATTGTGTAAAACTGAAAGTAAAAGCAAACAAAAACAAACGATGCTCCAAGCAAAACTCATATCATATGATGAATAAAAATGTAACTTCAAGTGACATACCGATGCATTGAAACGAAAGAGGGGATGCCTTCCGGGGCATCCCCAAGCTTAGATGCTTGATTCTTGCTTAGAATATTACCTTGGGGTGCCTTGGGAATCCCCAAGCTTAGGCTCTTGCCGCTCCTTATTACTTTGTCCATCGTGATAACACCCAAAACTTGAAAACTTCAATCACACAAAACTCAACAAAAATTCGTGAGATCCGCTAGTATAAGAAACATATTGAATACATTAGGTACTGTTATAAATTGATTCTTATTTCATAATTGCATAATAGGTACTGTATTCCAACTTCTCCATGGCTTATACCCCATGATACAATCCATAGCATAATCAAAACAAGCAAACTATGCAAGCAAAAACAGAATCTGTCTAAAACAGAACAGTCTGTAGCAATCTGTAGAGAACATATACTTCTGTAACTCCAAACATTCTGAAAAATTAGGAAAACCTCTAGAATTTGTATATAAATACTGTGTAAAAAATTCATATCATTATCACGCACCATTAAAAAATGAAAATTCATGTACTCGAGTCAAAAGTTTCTGTTTTGTTCCAGCATCGATTCTACTCATCTTGTGAGTCATCCCAAAGGCTTTACTTGGCACAAACACTAATTAAAATATAAAAACACAATAATTAAAGAGGCAACAATCATGTTATGACCCACAAACAAAAATTATTGGGTTGTCTCCCAACAAGCTCTTTCTTTATTGCCATTAAGATAGGCTTGAAATTTTAATGATGCTCACATAAAACATAAGAATTGAAGCACAAAGAGAGCATCATATAGCATGTGACAAACTCATTTAAGTCTAACATACTTCCTATGCATAGGTATTTCATAGGAAAACAAATTATCAAGGCAAGAAATATCTAGCATATGCATGTAGGAAGAATGAAGCATTAATAGTTTTAACACAAAGAGAGGTAATTGAGTAACATGCGAATTCTTATAACCATGTTTGCCTCTCTCATAATAATTATATGTAGGATCATAATCAAACTCAACAATATAACTATCAAAATATTGATCATTATCCAAAGTAGTGGGATCATTTGTCGGATTTCGGGCTCCGCAAAACCCAAAGAGGTTCGAACACAGGGGCGTGTGCGAGGATCCCCACCAGCTTCGTCCTCAAGCTCACAGCTCGATAGCCTAGCCCGACAAACTCACACAATCGTGGGGAAGAAGACTAGCACACGAGGATTTACCCAGGTTCGGGCCGCTGCGAAGCGTAAAACCCTACTCCTGCTTTTGGTGGATTGCCTCACGAGGAGGTTTGTGGATGAACTAGTACAGTGGTGAGTAGCCTCGCGAGGGTGCTCGGGTGATGTTTTCTCCTCTCTTCTACGGAGCAGCCTAGCCTCTATTTATAGTGGCCCGGGTCCTCTTCCCTGATCGAAATGGCGGGAAGGGATCCCACAACGGCCAAATTCGAAGGGGGACAAGGAGTACACCTTATCCTGACGAAAGGTGGTCTTCGCCTGCAAAGTAGCCGGTGGTGATGCAGAGGTGGGCTCGGCGATGATGTCCGTCCTGCGGGGCTCGTGGTCTTGGTCTCGTTGCGCCGGAATGGAAACCTTTGGGGGTGCCTTGGGAACCTGCGTACGTCTTTGCCTCCTTTGCACCAAAGAGGAAACTGTCTCCTCTGCGCGCGCTGGCGCCCGCCTGGCCTGGCTTGCATCACCCCCGACCTCCCGAGGCTGAGTGCTGCATAGGGATCTATGCCCCTCGGGAGGCGACCTGGGGAGGCCTCCTCCCTCTGGGGGTCTTGGCGTCGTCCCCCTCGCGAGGGTGGGGCTCCCGCGAGGGCCTTGTTCTTGAGCGATCCTGCACCGGGCCGTACCAGGCCGTCGAAGTGGGCCACGCCCTGGGTCGCAGGCAGGCCGTTCTGGGTACCCCCGTTCCCAGGACGCCGACAGTAGCCCCCGGGCCCAAGGCGCGCTCGAGCTGGCTTCGGGGCGAAGCCAAAGAAGATGGCCCGAAGCGCCGCGGGCCCCAATCGCCTGCGAGCCCAGCCTGTCGCATGGCAAATAACGAGGCGCGGACACCTCCACTTCCCCATGGTGCCTCGACAACCGATCCGGCTGACCAGCAACCGGCGCGCGTCGTAGGGCCATCATTGCCTGGGATAAGGAGGGGTGCCGGTTGGCCTCCACCCGGCTATAAGTGGGCGGAGGGGACGGAGCCCCAGCCCATTCCTACTTCTCGCTCCCCCGCCTTCGTCCTCCGCCTCTTCGATCATGACGCCGGTGAGGAGGTTTTCTGCTGCCGAGAAGGGGAAAGCCTGCTAGGAGGGGCCGGACCAACAGCCTCCCAAGAGGAGCCGGGCCGTCCTCGCAAGTATACCGAGGCGTCGACGGCGGCGCCCCGTGGGCACGGCCGTACCTCCGCGAGGGCTGGTGCCTCCACTGGCGAAAGCGGAGGCGGCGGGCGCGGGGGCAGTGCCCAACGAGGGAGACCCGCAGTAGGTGCTCGGCCACTGTGCCCGCGGGCCCACACGGCCGATACAGGCCAGGAGTTCCTGGTGCTGGTGGAGAGGCCGGCGATCACCTGGTTGCAGCTCCCGCTCTTCTTCGCGGAGACGCTGCGGGCCGAGAAACCCACAGGTATGTGGCTGCAAGCCGATGGTTATTGTAGCGGCGCGTTGTGGGTGGAGGTCGAGGTTACCCCCGCAGGCTACGCCTTCTTGAGCCGCGGGTGGCAGACCTTCGCCCGCGCCCACGGCCTGGAGGGGAGGCTAACGCTCCACTTCAAGACCGACGGCACAGCGACGCTTTTCGTCAGGATCTTCGGGGAGGACGGCAGGCGCTTGGGGTGCTGCCGGGAGGGCGACGGCGGCGGTGACCTTGCAGGTGAGCTTGTCCTTGGTGACGGCCGTCGTGCTTCTAGCGGCAGCGACACCTCCTCCGAGGAGAGCCCGAGCGACGATAGCTACAACGCACCACCGCGTCGGTGCGCTCGGACTTCGGGGGGTGGCCTGCCGCGACGGTGCCGCTCCCCCGCCCGGGAAGCGGCTACGCCGGCGCGCCACCATGGGCCCGTCAAGGAGGAGGAGGACTCCGACTGAGCACTGGCGCGCCGGAGCCAGAGCCTCAGGAGTGGCAGCCCCCGAGGGGGGCTCCTTCGCCTTCTTCTTCCCTTCCTTTCCCTGTAATCAAAGAATCAAGGAGGGCCCCTCTGGGTGTGTAATGAATTCCGATGCTTGCGCCCTTACTTTAGCACTCTCATCATGTATCCCGATCCCTGTGTTACTGTTAATGTTAATTGAGACTTCCTGTTGGTCGTGATTAGGGTACTTAGCTTGATGCGTCCGCGGCGGGCCTCTACGTCGTGAGGTCTGGCAGTGGCACCTGGGGAGCTTGGGGGTCTTGGGGGTTCCTATTTCCTGCGAGTGAGGCGGTTTGGGAGCCCTTTCAGCACTCTACGTTGGCGGGGCCCAATCCCGCGCATACCTCGACCGCCGTTGGGGTGTCCGGATCACCAGGACGAAACCAAGGGGCGAGGAGCTACGCGATCAGTGAGGCTCCCGAGTCGCGTTGCTCAGGAGTCCCCCTTGACGCTCGAGTGGCGCTCTACATCGGCGGGGCCCAATCCCGTGCATACCTCGACCGCCGTTGGGCTGTCCGGATCACCAGGACGAAACCAAGGGGCGAGGGGCTACGTGACCAATGAGGCTCCTGAGTCGCGTTGCTCAGGAGTCCCCCTTGACGCTCGAGCGGCTCGCATACCTTTTTTGCCGGTTCCTGCCTCGAGAGGTGTGAGCCTCCAGAGGCTCCAAGATGGTGCGTCGGGCCGCGGCGGAGCCCCCGAGCGAGGGTGAGGCGACACGAGCATGCTAGCTCACTCGAGAGCGCCACGCGAGGACCAGGACGCCAAAGCCTTGGCGAGGTGTGCGCACCATGCCCGTAGCCCCCGCTCGCGGGGTGCGAGAGGGAGAGGCTGGCAGGTGTTTACCCGAAGAAACAAACTTCAAGATAGAAAACTGCAAGGAGAAAAATTCCCACCCCCCTTTTTTTCAAATACGGTTGAAAGGCCTCGAGTTTCATTCCAGAAAAATGGCAAATTCGAATACAAGAAAAGCAAAGAACAGCCGCGTCCGGCACCTAGGCTAGTCTTCATCTTCCCCCAGCGCGGAGCATAGGGCATCCACTAGGTGTGGGCATAGTCATTGGAGGACAGTGTTGTCCGCCAGCGCGGAGCATGGGGCTTCCACTTGGGCGTGGGTGGGAACCCCTTCGCGTCCTCGGGGGCTCCGGGCGTATACAGCCCACTCATTATTATGTGAGAGTGTCACGGGTAGAACTTGCGGAGATGCTGGATGTTCCAGGCATTCTGGATGGGGACCCCGTCCTGAGTCTCCAGGCGCACGGCGCCAGGCCTGGAGACACGGGCGACCTTGAACGGACCCTCCCACACGGGCAAGAGCTTGTGCAAGCCCTCCCTCGAAAGGACCCGCCTCAGGACGAGGTTTCCGACTTCGAGGGTCCTGTAGCGGAAGTTACGGCAATGGTAACACCGCAGCGCCTGCTGGTACCTCGCAGCTCGGAGCGAGGCTTGGCGACGGGCCTCCTTCCCAAGCACGAGGTCTATCCCCCGCGAGGCATCCTGACGCTCCTCGTCGAATGCCAAGACCCGCGGGGATCGATGCTTGACCTCGTGTGGGAGGATGGCTTTAGCTCCGTAGACGAGGAAGAACGGGGTCTCGCCGGTGGGCTTAGTCGCAGTGGTGCGGATGGACCACAACACGGACTGAAGGTCATCGAGCCAACCCCTGCCGCAGGCCTCAAGCTTCTTCTTGAAGCTCCTTGCCTTGAGGCCCCGCAGGACCTCCGCGTTGGCGCGCTCGGCCTCACCGTTGCTTTGTGGGTGCGCTACCGAAGCGTAGCATATCTGCGTTTCATGGTTAGTACAATATGTCCTGAAAAGGTTGCTTGTGAACTACGAACCGTTGTCGGTGATGATGCGGTTGGGGACGCCGAAGCGGCTCACGAGGCCCTTGATGAACTTGACGGCCGAGCCGGCGGGGATGGTGCGGACGGGCTCCACCTCCGCCCACTTGGTGAATTTGTCGATGGCGACGTAGAGGTAGCGGTATCCGCCGGTCGCTCGCTGAAAGGGCCCCAGTATATCGAGCCCCTAGACCGCGAAGGGCCAGGAGAGCGGGATGGTCTGGAGGCCCTGCGCGGGCTGATGGATCTGCTTGGTATGGAACTGGCAAGCCTCGTAGGACCGGACCAGCTCGGTGGCGTCGTTGAGCGTCGTAGGCCAGTAGAAGCCGTTGCGGAACGCCTTCCCTACAAGGGTGCGTGACGAGGAGTGGTGCCCGCAGTCTCCTCCGTGGATGTCGGCCAGCAGCTCGCGGCCCTGTTCTCCGGACACGCATCGCAACACGACGTCGTTCGGACGCCTGCGGTATAGCTCGCCGTCCTGCAAACAATAAGTTGTGGCCTGACGTACCACACGCTCTGCGTCTTCCTCCTTTCCTGGTAGTGTGCCGTGGAGCAGGTACATCTTGAACTCATGTGTCCAGTCGTTGGCCTAGGGCTCCAGCGCCAGGAGCAGTCGGGCTCCTGAGGCCGGGCCACAAGTCGGAGCCCCCGAGGGCGGTGCTGGGGGCAGCTCTTCACTCTGCGGCGCCTGGTCCACGGTTAGGGGTGCCGTGGATGGCTTGAAGAGCCGTTCCTCGAAGACGCCTGGCTCCTGAGGCTCGCGACGCGACACCCTCTTGGCGATGTCATCGGCCTCCTTGTTCGCGCCGTGCGGGATGTGCTGCAATTCCAAGCCCTGGAAACACTTTTCAATCTTACGTACCTCTTCCAAGTATGCCTCCATGTGCTCGTCCTTAGGCGTATACTCCTTGTTGGAGAAGTTGACGAGGAGTTGGGAGTCGCCCTTGATGGTGAGGCGCTGAATCCCCAAGGCCGCCGCGGCCTTGAGGCCAGCAATCAAGCCCTCATACTCCGCGATGTTGGTGGAGACCTTCTCGCCATGCTGGAAGCAAAGCTGTACGGCGTAGTAGAGCTTGTCCCCGGTTGGGGAGATGAGCACAACTCCGGCCCCCGCTCCCCGGCGTGCGAAGGCCCCGTCAAAGTGCATGACCCAACCATCGGGCGCCTCATCACCGGGGGTGAGGGAATGGCTCTCGCCCAGCCCTCGATCGGGAGCGTCTGTCCACTCAGCCACGAAGTCCGCCGGGGCTGCTCCCTTGATGACCCTGGTTGTACTGAATTCCAATTCGAAGTCCTGCAGCTCGATGTTCCACTCCGCGACTCTCCCCGCGGCGTTGGGGTTGTGCAGCACTTTCTCCAAGGGATACGCAGAGACGACCTTGATGGGGTGGCCCTGAAAGTAATGGCGCAGTTTCCTTGAAGCGACGAGAAGCGCAAGCAGGAGCTTCTGCTGCATAGGGTAACGCGAGCACGCGTCCCGCAGTACGGTACTGACGTAGTACACCGGGTGCTCGACGAGGGAGAAGCCTTCCGCGCCGCCCCGCTCCACAGCGGGCTCATGAGATCCTGGTGCCTCGGGGGTCGCCGGGGCGGCCGAGGCCTCAGGAGCGTCGTCTTGAAGAGGTGAGGGTTTCGGGGCATCCCGTGAGTCACCTTGCTTCGTGCCCGGGGACCCACCTGTGCCTGAGGGTGTTGCGCGCGCGCCGGCACGTTCCTCCCTGACCGCCACGAGCGCAGCACTGGCGGAGTATGGGGTGGCAGCCAGGTATAGCAATAGGGGCTCACAAAGGCGGGGCGCCACCATCTCTGGTGGGCTCGTGAGGTACCGCTTGAGGTCCTCGAATGCCGCATCTGCCTCCGGGGTCCATTTGAAGGGGCCCTTCCTCATCATGAGCTTGAAGAACGGTAGGGCGCGCTCGCCAAGCTTGGAGATGAAGCTTCCCAAGGAGGTCACGCAGCCCGCCAGCTTCTGCATTTCCTTGAGGGTCTGAGGCGGACTCATCTTGCTCATAGCCTTGATCTTCTCCGGGTTTGCCTCGATCCCCCGGTGCGACACCAGGAAACTGAGTAGTTTACCCGACAGGACCCCGAAGACACACTTCTCAGGGTTCAGCCTTAGGCTCACCCGCCGCAGGCTGGCGAATGTCTCCTCCAGGTCCTCGATTAGGGTCTTGGCTTCTCGCGACTTGACCACGATGTCGTCGACGTAGGCCTCCGCGTTCCTTCTGAGTTGCTGCGCCAGGGCGATGTGCATCAACCACTGGAAGGTTGCGCTAGCGTTCCGCAGCCCGAAGGGCATGCACGTGTAGCAGAACACACCGCACGTGGTGAGGAAGGCCGTCTTGTCGACGTCCTCCACCGCCATCTTGATCTGATGGTAGCCAGAGAAGGCGTCCAGGAAGCATAGGAGGTCGCACTCGGCGGTGGATTCTACGATCTGGTCGATGCGCGACAGCGGGAACGGGTCTTGGGGGCAAGCCTTGTTGAGCTTCGTGTCGACGCACATGCGCTCCTTCCCGCACTTCTTCGGGACGACCACTAGGTTTGCCAGCCACTCCAGGTATTGCACCTCTCGGATAACCCCGGCTTCCTTCAGCTTGCCGACCTCTTGGGCGATGAACGCTTGCTTCTCATGGGCCTGTCTCCTCGCCTTTTGCTTTACCGGACGTGCATTGGGGCACACCATGAGGTGGTGCTCAATCACATCCCTCGGGACACCCACCAGGTCGGATGCATTCCACGCAAATGCATCCTTGTTTGTGCGGAGGAAGGCGACCAACGCCTCCTCCTGCTCCGAAGGGAGGCCGGCGCCGATGGTGAAGGTGGGGCCAGGGTTCTTGTAGTCTACAGGCACCTGCTTCGTCTCAGCCCGGTTCTGAGAGAACATCTGCTTCTTCTTCACTGGCGCGGCGTCGACGGCGTCCTCCGGAGTCTGCGCTGTGTTCCCAGCGTCGGGGCGCACCGCGCCCGCGGCCTTGTAGGCGAGCTTGAGCGCCTGGACCGCATCCCTGGCGTCTCCGGCGACGGAGATGATGCCGTTGCTCCCAGGCATCTTGATGACGTTGTAGCCTGGGTGCGTTGCCGCCATGAACTTGGCGAGGGCGGGGTAGCCCAGAATTGCGTTGTAAGGGAGGTGGATGTGGGCGACGTCGAAGTCGATCTGCTCGGTGCGGTAGTTGTAGTGGGTGCCAAAAGTGACGGGGAGGCGCACCCGCCCCTAGGGGGCGACGGAGCCCCTGGCCACCCCAGAGAAGGGCCTTGAGGGTGCGAGCTGGTCGTAGGGCACCTGAAGCGTGTTGGAGGTCTCCACGAAGAGGACGTTGAGGCCGGCCCCTGTTGGAAATATGCCCTAGAGGCAATAATAAATTGGTTATTATTATATTTCCTTGTTCATGATAATCGTTTATTATCCATGCTATAATTGTATTGATTGGAAACTCAAATACATGTGTGGGTACATAGACAACACTGTGTCCCTAGTAAGCCTCTAGTTGACTAGCTCGTTGATCAAAGATGGTTAAGGTTTCCTAGCCATTGACATGAGATGTCATTTGATAACGGGATCACATCATTAGGAGAATGATGTAATGGACAAGACCCAAACTGTAAACGTAGCATTTGATCGTGTCAATTTATTGCTATTGTTTTCTGCATGTCAAGTATCTGTTCCTTTGACCATGAGATCATGCAACTCACTAACACCGGAGGAATACCTTGTGTGTATCAAACGTCGCAACGTAACTGGGTGACTATAAAGGTGCTCTACAGGTATCTCCGAGGGTGTCTGTTGGGTTGGCATGGATCAAGACTGGGATTTGTTACTCTGTGTGACGGAGAGGTATCTCAGGGCCCACTCGGTAATACAACATCACAATGAGCCTTGCAAGCAATGTGACTAAAAGTGTTAGCCACGAGATCTTGTATTACGGAACGAGTAAAGAGACTTGCCGGTAACGAGATTGAACTAGGTATAGTGATACCGACGATCGAATCTCGGGCAAGTAACATACCGAAGAACAAAGGGAACAGCATACGGGATTAACTGAATCCTTGACATAGAGGTTCGACCGATAAAGATCTTCGTAGAATATGTAGGAGCCAATATGGGCATCCAGGTCCCGCTATTGGTTATTGGCCGTAGAGGTGTCTCGGTCATGTCTACATAGTTCTCGAACCCGCAGGGTCTACACACTTAACGTTTGGTGACGATTAGTATAATTGAGTTATTATGTTGGTGACCGAAAGTTGTTCGGAGTCCCGGATAAGATCCCGGACATGACGAGGATCTCCGGAATAGTCCGGAGGTAAAGATTGATATATGTGATAATAGTGTTTTGATCTCTGGAAGGGTTCCGAAGTTCGCCGGAAGAGGTTCCGGATGTTTACCGAAGTGTTCGGGTGCAGCAACACTTTATATGGGCCAAGGGATAAAAGCCCACGAGGTATTGGAAAGTGCAAAAGTAGTTTTGCTGCCGCGTAAGCGGTACTACCGCTTGTGTGAAGCGGTACTACCGCCCGAGCGGTACTACCGCTTGTGTGAAGCGGTACTACCGCCCAAGCGGTACTACCGCTTGTGTGAAGCGGTACTACCGCTTGTGCGCGGCTGTGCACGGTTCGGCAGGGATCCGAGTTGGACTCTTTCCCTGCGGGCCAAACCGACCTTGTGCGGGCAAAACCGACCCGGAGGAGGCTTTTACTCCAAGTTTAGACCCCAAGGCTCAACATATAAATAGAGGGGCAGGGCTAGCACACGGGACACATCAAGATTTCCCCAAGCCGTGTGCGGCAACCCTAACCCTCTAGTTCCTCCGTCATAATCTCCGTAGTGCTTGGCGAAGCCCTGCAGAGATTGTTCCTCACCACCATCACCACGCCGTCGTGCTGCTGGAACTCAACCACTACTTCACCATCGCTCGCTGGATCGAGGAGGTGAAGGCGTCATCAAGCCGTACGTGTGTTGAACGCGGAGGTGCCGTCCGTTCGGCACTAGATCGGAAGGATCGTGATTGGATCGCGGGACGCTCGGCGATTTGGATCGCGAAGACGTTCGACTACATCAACCGCGTTTATTAACGCTTCCGCTTAGCGATCTACAAGGGTATGTAGATTCACTCTCCCTCTCGTAGATGCTCATCACCATGGATAGATCTTATGTGTGCGTAGGAAAATTTTTGTTTCCCATGCAACGTTCCCCTACAGTGGTATCAGAGCTAGGTCTATGCGTAGATGAGATCTCGAGTAGAACACAAACGAGTTGTGGGCGTGGGTGTATACATATTGCTTGCCGTTACTAGTTGATACTTGATTCAGCGGTATTGTGAGATGAAGCGGCCCGGACCGACATTACGCGTACGCTTACGCGAGACTGGTTTTACCGCTGCGTGCACTTGTTGCATAAAGGTGACTGGCGGGTGTCTGTCTCTCTCACTTTAGTTGAATCGGTTCAATGAAGAGGGTTCTTTTAGAAGATCAAAAAGCAATCACTACACCACGTTGTGGTTTTGCGTAGGTAAGAACGGTTCTTGCAAACCCGTAGCAGCCACGTAAAATTTGCAACAACAATTAGAGGACGTCTAACTTGTTTTTGCAGGGTATGTTGTGATGTGATATGGCCAATTACATGATGAGATATATGTGATGTATGAGATGATCATGTTTTGTATAGAATATCACGACTTGCATGTCGATGAGTACGGCAACTGGCAGGAGCCATAGATTTGTCTTTAATTATTGTATGACCTGCGTGTCAATCATTAAGCGCTATGTAATGCTTTACTTTATCGCTAAACGTTAGCTATAGTCGTGGAAGCAACAGTCAGCGCGACAACCTTATGGCGACACGTTGATGGAGATCAAGATGATGGAGATCATGGTGTCATGCCGGTGACGATGGAGATCATGCCGGTGCTTTGGAGATGGAGATCAAAAGCACAAGTTCATGGCCATATCATGTCACTTATGATTTGCATGTGATGTTAATCCTTTTATGCATCTTATTTTGCTTAGGACGACGGTAGCATTATAAGGTGATCCCTCACTTAAATTTCAAGATAAATTGTGTTCTCCCCAAGTGTGCACCGTTGCGAAAGTTCGTCGTTTCGAGACACGCCGTGATGATCGGGTGTGATAGACTCTACGTTCGCATACAACGGGTGTAAGCCATGTTACACGTGCGGAACACTCGGGTTAAACTTGACGAGCCTAGCATGTACAGACATGGCCTCGGAACACAAGAGACCGAAAGGTCGAACATGAGTCATATAGTAGATATGATCAACATGAAGATGTTCACCATTGAAACCACCTCAACTCACGTGATGATCGGACTTGAGTTGGTGGATTTGGATCATGTTACACTCGAATGATCGGAGGGATGTCAATTTGAGTGGGAGTTTTTTAAAATATGATTAACTAAACTCATTATCTAAGAACAATAGTCTAAGTTGTCTTTGCTATATTTATGTTGTAGATCATGGCTCGCGCAGTAGCACCCCTGAATTTTAATGTGTTCCTAGAGAAAGCTAAGTTGAAAGATGATGGAAGTAACTTTGTGGACTGGGCCCGTAATCTAAGGATTATCCTTACGGCTTCCCAGAAGGCTTATGTCCTTGATGCACCGCTTGGTGATCCACCCGCTCCAGTTGAGTCTCTAGACGTTGTGAACGCCTGGCAGGCTCGTTCTGATGATTACTCAATAGTTCAATGTGCAATGTTGTATGGCTTAGAACCGGGACTTCAAAGACGTTTTGAACGTCATGGAGCATATGAGATGTTCCAGGAGTTGAAGTTTATCTTTCAGAAGAATGCCCGGATCGAGAGATATGAGATCTCCGATAAGTTCTATGCTTGCAAGATGGAGGAGAACGGGTCTATCAGTGATCACGTGCTCAGAATGTCTGGGTACTCCACCCGTCTGGCTGAGTTAGGGATGCCCCTTCCGCCAGAGGCTATCACTGACAGAGTTCTTCAATCATTGCCACCTAGCTACAAGAGCTTCGTGTTGAACTATAACATGCACGGGATGAACAAGTCAGTCGCCGAGCTGTTTGCGATGCTGAAAGCCGCTGAGTCTGAAATTCAGAAGGAGCATCAAGTGTTGATGGTCAATAAAACCACTAGTTTCAAGAAAAATGGCAAGGGTAAGAAGGGTAACTCCAAGCAGAGTGGCAAAGCAGTTGCTCCTCTCGTGAAGAAACCCAAGGCTGGACCCAAACCAGAAACTGTGTGTTTTCATTGCAAGGGAACTGGACACTGGAAGCGGAATTGCCCCAAGTATTTGGCTGACAAGAAGGCGGCCAACAACAAACAAGGTATATATGATATACATGTTATTGATGTGTACCTTACCAACTCTCGTTGTAGTGCCTGGGTATTTGATACCGGTGCGGTTGCTCATATTTGCAACTCAAAACAGGAACTGCGGAATAGACGGAGGCTGGCAAAGGACGAAGTAACGATGTGCGTGGGAAATGGTTCCAAGGTTGATGTGATCGCCGTCGGCACGCTCGCTCTTCGATTACCGTCGGGATTAGTGATGAACCTAAATAAGTGTTATTTGGTGCCTGCGTTAAGCATGAACATTATATCTGGATCTTGTTTATTGCGAGACGGTTACTCATTTAAATCAGAGAATAATGGTTGTTCTATTTATATGAGTAATATCTTTTATGGTCATGCACCCGATGTGAGGGGTTTATTCTTATTGAATCTCGATAGTAATGATACACATGTTCATAACATTGATGCCAAAAGATGTAGAATTGATAATGATAATACCACTTTCTTGTGGCACTGCCGTTTAGGTCATATTGGCGTAAAACGCATGAGGAAGCTCCATGCTGATGGACTTTTGGAGTCACTTGATTTTGAATCACTTGACACATGTGAGCCATGCCTCATGGGCAAGATGACTAAAACTCCGTTCTCTGGAACAATGGAACGAGCAAGTGACTTATTGGAAATCATACATACTGATGTGTGCGGTCCGATGAGCATTGAGGCGCGCGGTGGTTATCGTTACTTTCTCACCTTCACTGATGACTTAAGTAGATATGGGTATATTTACTTAATGAAACACAAGTCTGAAACATTTGAAAAGTTCAAACAATTTCAGAGTGAAGTTGAGAATCATCGTAACAAGAAGATTAAATTCCTACGATCTGATCGAGGAGGAGAATATCTGAGTTATGAGTTTGGCAGTCACTTAAGACAGTGTGGAATTGTTTCACAATTAACACCGCCTGGAACACCACAGCGTAATGGTGTGTCCGAACGTCGTAATCGAACCTTATTGGATATGGTGCGATCTATGATGTCTCTTGCCGATTTGCCACTATCGTTTTGGGGTTATGCATTAGAGACAGCTGCATTCACTTTAAATAGGGCACCATCGAAATCCGTTGAGACGACGCCTTATGAACTTTGGTTTGACAAGAAGCCAAAGCTGTCGTTTCTTAAAGTTTGGGGATGTGATGCTTATGTCAAAAAGCTTCAGCCTGAAAAGCTGGAACCCAAAGCGGAGAAATGCGTCTTCATAGGATACCCAAAAGAGACAATTGGGTATACCTTCTACCTCAGATCCGAGGGCAAAGTGTTTGTCGCTAAAAACGGAACATTTCTTGAGAAAGAGTTTCTCTCGAAAGAATTGAGTGGGAGGAAGATAGAACTTGATGAGGTTGTTGAACCTTTACTTCAACCTGAGAGTAGCGCAGCGCAGAAAATTGTTTCTGTGGAGCCTACATTAGCTGAAGAGGAAGTTAATGATGATGATCATGAAGCTTTGGATCAAGTTGCTATCGAACCTCGTAGGTCGACAAGGACGCGTACTGCTCCCGAGTGGTACGGCAACCCTGTCTTAGAAGTCATGTTGTTAGACAACGATGAACCTACGAGCTATGGAGAAGCGATGATGAGCCCGGATTCCGAGAAGTGGTTAGAGGCCATGAAATCCGAGATGGGATCCATGTATGAAAACAAAGTATGGACTTTGGAAGTATTACCTGAAGGGCGTAAGGCCATTCAGAACAAATGGATCTTTAAGAGGAAGACGGACGCGGACGGTAATGTCACCGTCTATAAAGCTCGACTTGTGGCAAAGGGTTTTTCACAAGTTCAAGGAGTTGACTACGATGAGACCTTCTCACCCGTAGCGATGCTTAAGTCCGTCAGAATCATGTTAGCAATAGCTGCCTTTTTCGATTATGAAATTTGGCAGATGGATGTCAAAACAGCGTTCCTTAACGGTTTCCTTAAGGAAGAGTTGTATATGATGCAACCAGAAGGTTTTGTCGATCCAGAAAATGCTGACAAAGTTTGCAAACTCCAGCGATCCATTTATGGACTGGTGCAAGCATCTCGGAGTTGGAATCTTCGTTTTGATGAGGTGATCAAAGCGTTCGAGTTTATACAAGTTTACGGAGAAGCTTGTATTTACAAGAAAGTGAGTGGGAGCTCTATAGCGTTTCTAATATTATATGTGGATGACATATTACTGATTGGAAACAATGTAGAAATGCTGGAAAGCGTAAAGGAATATTTGAACAAGAGTTTTTCAATGAAGGACCTAGGAGAAGCTGCTTTCATATTTGGCATCAAGATCTATAGAGATAGATCAAGACGCTTAATAGGACCTTCACAAAGCACATACCTTGACAAAGTTTTGAAGAAGTTCAAAATGGATCAGTCCAAGAAGGGGTTCTTGCCTGTTTTGCAAGGTGTGAAGTTGAGTAAGACTCAATGCCCAGTGACTGCAGAAGATAGAGAAAAGATGAGTGTCATCCCCTATGCTTCAGCCATAGGCTCTATCATGTATGCAATGCTGTGCACAAGACCCGATGTCAGCCTTGCCATAAGTATGGTCGGAAGGTTTCAAGGTGATCCAGGAATGGAACACTGGACGGCAGTCAAGAATATCCTGAAGTACCTGAAAAGGACTAAGGACATGTTTCTCGTTTATGGAGGTGATCAAGAGCTCGTCGTAAAGGGTTACGTCGATGCAAGCTTTGACACTGATCCGGATGACTCTAAGTCGCAAACCGGATACGTATTTATTCTTAATGGGGGTGCGGTTAGCTGGTGCAGTTCCAAGCAAAGCGTGGTAGCAGATTCTACATGCGAAGCGGAGTACATCGCTGCCTCGGAGGCGGCGAAGGAAAGTGTCTGGATGAAGGAGTTCATGATAGATCTTGGAGTAGTGCCTAGTGCGCTTAACCCAATGACTCTGTTTTGTGATAATACTGGTGCCATTGCTCTAGCCAAGGAACCAAGATTTCACAAGAGGACCAGACACATAAAGCGACGTTTCAATTCCATCCGCGATTACATCAAGGAGGACGACATAAATATTTGCAAAGTACACACGGATCTAAATGTTGCAGATCCGTTGACTAAACCTCTTCCAAGGGCTAAACATGAACAACACCAGAACTGCATGGGTGTTCGATTCATTACAATGTAAATCACATAGTGATGTGAACTAGATTATTGACTCTAGTGCAAGTGGGAGACTGTTGGAAATATGCCCTAGAGGCAATAATAAATTGGTTATTATTATATTTCCTTGTTCATGATAATCGTTTATTATCCATGCTATAATTGTATTGATTGGAAACTCAAATACATGTGTGGGTACATAGACAACACTGTGTCCCTAGTAAGCCTCTAGTTGACTAGCTCGTTGATCAAAGATGGTTAAGGTTTCCTAGCCATTGACATGAGATGTCATTTGATAACGGGATCACATCATTAGGAGAATGATGTAATGGACAAGACCCAAACTGTAAACGTAGCATTTGATCGTGTCAGTTTATTGCTATTGTTTTCTGCATGTCAAGTATCTGTTCCTTTGACCATGAGATCATGCAACTCACTAACACCGGAGGAATACCTTGTGTGTATCAAACGTCGCAACGTAACTGGGTGACTATAAAGGTGCTCTACAGGTATCTCCGAGGGTGTCTGTTGGGTTGGCATGGATCAAGACTGGGATTTGTTACTCTGTGTGACGGAGAGGTATCTCAGGGCCCACTCGGTAATACAACATCACAATGAGCCTTGCAAGCAATGTGACTAAAAGTGTTAGCCACGAGATCTTGTATTACGGAACGAGTAAAGAGACTTGCCGGTAACGAGATTGAACTAGGTATAGTGATACCGACGATCGAATCTCGGGCAAGTAACATACCGAAGAACAAAGGGAACAGCATACGGGATTAACTGAATCCTTGACATAGAGGTTCGACCGATAAAGATCTTCGTAGAATATGTAGGAGCCAATATGGGCATCCAGGTCCCGCTATTGGTTATTGGCCATAGAGGTGTCTCGGTCATGTCTACATAGTTCTCGAACCCGCAGGGTCTACACACTTAACGTTTGGTGACGATTAGTATAATTGAGTTATTATGTTGGTGACCGAAAGTTGTTCGGAGTCCCGGATAAGATCCCGGACATGACGAGGATCTCCGGAATAGTCCGGAGGTAAAGATTGATATATGTGATAATAGTGTTTTGATCTCTGGAAGGGTTCCGAAGTTCACCGGAAGAGGTTCCGGATGTTTACCGAAGTGTTCGGGTGCAGCAACACTTTATATGGGCCAAGGGATAAAAGCCCACGAGGTATTGGAAAGTGCAAAAGTAGTTTTGCTGCCGCGTAAGCGGTACTACCGCTTGTGTGAAGCGGTACTACCGCCCGAGCGGTACTACCGCTTGTGTGAAGCGGTACTACCGCCCAAGCGGTACTACCGCTTGTGTGAAGCGGTACTACCGCTTGTGCGCGGCTGTGCACGGTTCGGCAGGGATCCGAGTTGGACTCTTTCCCTGCGGGCCAAACCGACCTTGTGCGGGCAAAACCGACCCGGAGGAGGCTTTTACTCCAAGTTTAGACCCCAAGGCTCAACATATAAATAGAGGGGCAGGGCTAGCACACGGGACACATCAAGATTTCCCCAAGCCGTGTGCGGCAACCCTAACCCTCTAGTTCCTCCGTCATAATCTCCGTAGTGCTTGGCGAAGCCCTGCAGAGATTGTTCCTCACCACCATCACCACGCCGTCGTGCTGCTGGAACTCAACCACTACTTCACCATCGCTCGCTGGATCGAGGAGGTGAAGGCGTCATCAAGCCGTACGTGTGTTGAACGCGGAGGTGCCGTCCGTTCGGCACTAGATCGGAAGGATCGTGATTGGATCGCGGGACGCTCGGCGATTTGGATCGCGAAGACGTTCGACTACATCAACCGCGTTTATTAACGCTTCCGCTTAGCGATCTACAAGGGTATGTAGATTCACTCTCCCTCTCGTAGATGCTCATCACCATGGATAGATCTTATGTGTGCGTAGGAAAATTTTTGTTTCCCATGCAACGTTCCCCTACAGCCCCGCCATCTATGAGGGTCTTGGTGACGGCCACGTTGCTTATGGTCGGTGTGCACAGCATGGGGAGCGTACCGGCGGCAGCCGTTGTCCTGGGATGGTCGTCGGGGCCGAAGGTGATGTCAACCTCCGCCCACGTTCGAAGCTGCGGGGCCTCGAGGCGTGGCCGAACCGTGCTTGCCTGGCGGAGAAACTGCTTGACCTGGCGACTGGAGGCAAGCGCCTGCGATCCACCAAGGATGCATGCGAGCGCGGGGTCGGCCAGGCGAGCCGTGGCGCCTCCGCACGCCAAGGGCTGCCTGGCCTCGGAGGCGACGCCGGCCATGGAGCTGATGAACTGAAGCCTGACTGCAGCTGCGGATGGAGAGGCTTCGACACGCCCCCTACCTGGCGTGCCAAATGTCGGATTTCGGGCTCCACAAAACCCAAAGATGTTCGAACACAGGGGCGTGTGCGAAGATCCCCACCAGCTTCGTCCTCAAGCTCATAGCTCGACAGCCTAGCCCGATGAACTCACACAATCGTGGGGAAGAAGTCTAGCACACGAGGATTTACCCAGGTTCGGGCCGCTGCGAAGCGTAAAACCCTACTCCTACTTTTGGTGGATTGCCTCACGAGGAGATTTGTGGATGAACTAGTACAGTGGTGAGTAGCCTCGCAAGGGTGCTCGGGTGATGTTTTCTCCTCTCTTCTACGGAGCAGCCTAGCCTCTATTTATAGTGGCCTGGGTCCTCTTCCCTTATCGCAATGGCAGGAAGGGATCCCACAACGGCCAAATTCGAAGGGGGACAAGGAGTACACCTTATCCTGACGAAAGGTGGTCTTCGCCTGCAAAGTAGCCGGTGGTGATGCAAAGGTGGGCTCGGCAATGACGTCTGTTCTGCGGGGCTCGTGGTCTTGGTCTCGTTGCGCCGGAATGGAAACCTTTGGGGGTTCCTTGGGAACATGTGTACGTCTTTGCCTCCTTTGCACCAAAGAGGAAACTGTCTCCTCTGCGCGCGCTGGCGCCCGTTGATAACCCACAAGTATAGGGGATCGCAACAGTTTTCGAGGGTAGAGTATTCAACCCAAATTTATTGATTCGACACAAGGGGAGCCAAAGAATATTCTCGAGTATTAGCAGCTGAGTTGTCAATTCAACCACACCTGAAAGACTTGATATCTGCAGCAAAGTATTTAGTAGCAAAGTAGTATGGAAGTAACGGTAACGGTGGCAAAAGTAATAGTAGCGGTTTTGTAGCAATCGTAACAGTGGCAACGGAAAAGTAACTTAGCAAAGATCAATATGTGAAAAGCTCGTAGGCAATGGATCAGTGATGGATAATTATGTCGGATGGCATTCATCATGCAACAGTTATAACCTAGGGTGACACAGAACTAGCTCCAATTCATCAATATAATGTAGGCATGTATTCCATATATAGTCATACGTGCTTATGGAAAAGAACTTGAATGACATCTTTTGTCCTACCCTCCCGTGGCAGCGGGGTCCTAATGGAAACTAAGGGATATTAAGGCCTCCTTTTAATAGAGAACCGGACCAAAGCATTAGCACTTAGTGAATACATGAACTCCTCAAACTACGGTAATCACCGGAAAGAATCCCATATATTGTCACCTTGGGGTATGCGGATCATAACACATAATAGGTGTATACAACTTGCAAGATAGGATCAAGAACACATATATATTCGTGAAAACATAGTAGGTTCAGATCTGAAATCATGGCACTCGGGCCCTAGTGACAAGCATTAAGCATAGCAAAGTCATAGCAACATCAATCTCAGAACATAGTGGATACTAGGGATAAAACCCTAACAAAACTAACTCGATTACATGGTAAATCTCATCCAACCCATCACCGTCCAGCAAGCCTACCATGGAATTACTCACGAACGGCGGAGAGCATCATGAAATTGGTGATGAAGGATGGTTGGTGATAACGACGGTGTCGATTTCCCCTCTCCGGAGCCCAAAACGGACTCTAGATCTGCCCTCCCGAGGAAGAACAGGAGGTGGCGGCGGCTCCGTATCGTGAAACGCGATGAACACTTCTCCTTGATTTTTTTCTCCCTGAATAGGGTTATATGGATTTGGAGTTGAGGTCGGAGGAGTTGCAGGGGGCCCACAAGCCACCAGGGCGCGCCCCCCTGGCTTGTTGCCAATGGGTGGACCCCCTCTGGTTGATTCTTTCGCCAATATTTTTTATTAATTCTAATAATATTCTCTGTAAATTTTTAGGTCAATCCGAGAACTTTTATTTCTGCACAAAAATAACACCGAGGCAATTCTGCTGAAAACAGCGTCAGTCCGGGTAATTCCATTCGAATCATGCAAATTAGAGTTCAAAACAAGGGCAAAAGAGTTTGGAAAAGTAGATATGATGGAGACGTATCAACTCCCCCAAGCTTAACCCATTGCTTCTCCTCAAGCAATTCAGTTGACAAACTGAAAGTGACAAAGAAAAACTTTTACAAACTCTGTTTGATCTTGTTGTTGTAAATATGTCTAACTGATGTGCAGGTTTTCAGCAAAGATTATGGGCTAACCACATTCACAATAACATTTAGGTCTCACATTTACTCATATCAATGGCATAATCAACTAGCGTGCAATAATAATAAATCTCGGATGACAACAATTTTATCAAAACAATCATGATACAATATGATATAATGGTATCTCACTAGCCCTTTCTGAGACCGCAAAACATAAATGCAGAGCACCTTTGAAGAACAAGGGCTGACTGGAAATTGTAATTCATGGTAAAAGAGATCCAGTCACAGTCATACTCAATATCAATTAATAACCAAACATACAAATGACGGTGGTGCTCTCTAACTGGTGCTTTTTATAAGAGGAGGATGACTCAACAGTAAAGTAAAATAGATAGGCCTTTCGCAGAGGGAAGCATTGATTTGCAGAGGTGCCAGAGCTCGAGCTTCTAAAACAGAGATGAGTCAAATTTTGAGCGGTATGCTTTCATTGTCAACATAACAACCAAGAGATCTCGGTATCTTCCATGCTAGATACATTATAGGCGGTTCCCAAACAGAATGATAAAGTTTTTACTCCCCCTCCACCAATCAAACAGACTCCATGGCTGGCCGAATCCACGGGTACCGTCCATACAAACAACAATCCTGGGGGAGTTTTGTTTCATTATGTTTTGATTTGATTTTTGAGCATGGAACTGGGAATCCCGATTACCAGCCACTTTCTCATGAATGACAAGTGAATAAACACTCATCGTAAGAATAACCCACCTAGCATGGAGGATACTGACAGCCCCTAATCACTACATGAGCGATTCGGCACACAAAACAGAATATTATTTGAAGGTCTAGAGTTTGGCACATGCAAATTTACTTGGAACGGCAGGTAAATACCGCATATAGGTAGGTGATGAGGATGTCTACCCTGGATAGGGTCATGGACCTGACATCTAGAGCCCACCAATGGTTCCACGTCAGCATCAAAGCTCAGAGGAAGAAGTGCACTCGGTAAGATCTGAAGGATCACTCGGACGTACTTGAAGGCGCACTCAGATGGCTACATCCACACTCGGTCTACGAGAGCTCAACAGTCCAGGAGACGTGGCGTTGAGTTATACGAAGAGACGTCCTCTGAGACTGATAAGTCATGCGTTACCAGTAACACTCTAGTTAAAGCGGCAGTTTCCGTAACGTAGCTTTAACTAGAATTCAATGCGGTGCTCGGCTGGTGGTGGCGCACTCTATATAAGCCACAACCTGACGCCATAGCAAGGTTCCGACACTTGTATTCTCTCATACCCCCATAAGCAAAACAATTCACCTCCGGGCTCGAGACGTAGGGCTTTTACCACTTCCGAGTGGGGCCTGAACTCGTACACATCCGAGTGAAACACCGGAGCCGTAGTTAGACTTCGCCCCTCCATTCGTACCCCTAGTTCTATTGTCAGGGACATTCCCACGACAGTTGGCGCCCACCGTGGGGCCGCGCATCTAGTGAATTCTGGCGCAGGTGGAATTTCCATCTTCCTGATCATCATGAACTCTTTCGGCGGCGAGATCATCTTCGGGTCACTCAGCTTCGCTGTCTACGATTCGGCGTGGCTGCAGGAAGCACCGCTTGACGTTGAGGCACTGCCTGCCCGCGGCGCAGTGCACTTTAGCGCGGCGACGTTCGGAGTTCTTCTCCGGCAACCGTCCACGCCTTATCGACCGGTCTCCCCTAATCGTCTCGCGGCATTCCTCCGGCACTACGGGCGCTCCAGGCTGCAGCGCTGGATCAAACACATTGTGGCGGCGCAGGCCACGGGACAGCAAGTGACTGCACTCAGAGCCGACGAGGCAGTGCACTGTCTATTCTCTTCTTCGGGTGATGACTCCTCCGATGCCGCTGATTTCGAGAGCAGCGGAGGAGTGGCGGAGGTCTTCATGGCCGGCCCATCCCGAGACGCTGCACCTCCAGGGTACTCGGCCGGAGACGCCCGTGATCGAGACGGCGATCATCGTGACGCCAGTACAGATGGCTACTTCCCCCGACCGCTCACTCAGGAGCAGCGGGAGGAAATCAGGCGTAGGAACGATGAAGTCCTTCAGACGCCCATTGCGGGGAACGCCCCCGAGCAGATAGCCCTCGAGGCCGCTCTCCAAGCCACTCTAGCTGAGCACGAGCGCCTCGAGCGGCTACAGCAATCACTCGACGAGCGTGCGGCAAGAGAACGTCCCAGTTCCAGCCGTAGCCGCCGCCAGTTGACATTCACGAAGGAGCACCCGTACACCATCCCAACGATGCGCACTCCTTTGATGAACCTGGCCGCGGCCACTCGGATCGCATATTCGATCCAGCCATCCAATTCAGCGGCGGGCGAGGGCATTCGGCAGATCCAGGCACTGCTGAAGACCGCCCTTCAGCAAAATTCAGAGGTATCGCAATCTCACCAGCGCATTCATAATGAATCCACTCGGGCGGATACTGTGTAGTCGGCTCACAGTCCTCTAGCACCGAGGAGAGATCCGCGGACTCCTCCTCATCCGAGAGGCCAGTATGGAGGACGCGGACGCGATGACCGCGATTTCAGTCGGACTCCCCCTCCGAGGGGCGGTCCGCATGGTCAACGTCCGTATGATGGGGGCTATCCACTCGGGAGAAACCGTGAGCGGAGCCCTGTCAGACACAGAGGCTACGACGCCTGATCGGACATCACTCAGCGAGTGGTCGATTTGAACAGATATGACAGAGACCGAGCGAGTGGCTGGGGAGTTGCCGGTCTCGGATGCTTCAGCAGATACATCCAAGAGGTGGAGATACCCCCCAATTACCGACTAGCAACTGGGATTGGAAAGTTCAATGGCGAGTCCAAGCCGGAGACTTGGCTCGAAGATTATCGAGTCGCCGTCCAGATCGGCGGCGGAAATGATTTCGTCGCCATGAAGCACCTTCCGCTCATGTTGGAAGGGTCCGCACGGGCGTGGCTAAATCATTTGCCCGCCAACTGCATTTACTGCTGGAATGACTTGGCCCGAGTGTTCGTAAAAACATTCGAAGGCACCTACAAGCGTCCGGGTGGACTGACGGAACTCCAGCACTGTGTTCAGAAGAACAATGAAACTCTCCGAGAATACATTCAGCGATGGACCATGTTGCATAACACTGTGGAGAATGTCACCGAGCACCAGGCCGTGTGCGCCTTTAAGGCAGGCACTCGGTATCGGGAGTTAGTCTTGAAGTTCGGTCGGTCTGGGGATCTGTCCCTCAGTCGGGCCATGGAGATTGCAAACAAATATGCCAATGGTGAAGAAGAAGACCGCCTCCGAAGCGGTAAAGCGAGAACCGGCAACGCCCCTCAATCGGGAGGCAATGCTGGGAAGAATCAGAAGCGGAAAGCTGACGCCTCCGGCAAGGCCGAAGTCGCAGCTGTCCAAGGGCAGGGGCAAGGAAAGCCGAAGCCCAAGAAGAAGAAGAAAGAATGGACTCCCAAGAAGAAGTCCGAATACAAATCCGATATCCTTGACCAGCCGTGCCAGATTCATACCAAGACGGATGAAGAAGGCAACGTTGTGCTTCCGAAGCATTCCACTCAGGAATGTCGCCTGCTCAAGCAGGAGATGGGCGCTGAGCCCTCGAGTGAGAAGGTCGATGTCGAGGATGAGGAGGATACTTCCGAGTATCCAAAAATTGACAAGGTCATCAACGTGATTTTCGCTAACGTTGAAAGCAGAAGACAGCTCAAAGTAATCAATCGGGAGGTTAATATGGCAGTTCCGGCTGCTACCAAATACCTCAACTGGATGAAGACGCCCGTCACCTTCGACCAGTCGGATCATCCGCCCCACATTGCTACCCCTGGGAGGCAAGCGCTGGTTGTTGATCCAGCAGTGGGTGGTGTCCGACTGCGCAAAGTCCTAATGGACGGAGGCAGCGGGCTTAATATCATATATGCCGACACGCTCAACGCTATGGGCATCCCGATGTCCCGACTGAGCAAGAGCAACATGCATTTCCATGGGATCGTCCTTGGGAAGAAGGCCGAATCACTCGGTCAGATCGCGCTGGACGTAGTATTCGGCGGCGAGAAGAATTTCCGAAAGGAAAAATTGACCTTTGAGGTGGTCGACTTCCGTAGTGCTTACCACGCCATCCTGGGTAGGCCCGCCTACGCACGTTTCATGGCCAGACCATGTTACGTGTATCTCAAGCTTAAGATGTCAGGGCCTAAGGGCGTGATTACAGTCACTGGCGATCGGAAAGTCGCCGAAGAGTGCCTTCAGCAGGGCACGAAGATAGCCAATGAACAAGTTCTGGCAGTCGAACTTGAAGGATACAAGAAAGAGGTGGACACGGCTGATTTGCTCAGGTCAAAGCGGCCAGCTTCAGAATCAGCTTTCCAATCGTCTGGCGAGACTAGGCAAGTTCATGTCCATCCGAGTGACCCGAGTGCCGCCCCGACGAACATCTCCACTTCACTCAGAGACAAATAGGAAGCCGAGCTCATCCAATTCCTCCGTGAGAACTGGGACATCTTTGCATGGAAGCCCTCTGACATGCCTGGTCTACCCAGGGAACTGGCTGAGCACCGACTCCGAACCGACCCCAAGGCCAAGCTAGTCAAGGAGTACTTGTGTCGATCCTCCGTCGAGAAGCGCAAGGCGATTGGTCAAGAGATAGCTCGGCTCCTCGCTGCTGAGTTCATTCGTGAGATCTACCACTCCGAGTGGCTCGCGAATGTGGTCCTGGTGCCGAAGAAGGATAAGTCACTCCGTATGTGCATTGACTTCAAACACCTAAATCGGGCCTGCCCGAAAGATCATTTTCCTTTACCTAGGATAGATCAGATAGTGGACTCAACAGCCGGATGTGAACGTCTGTCGTTCCTGGACGCGTACTCCGGGTACCACCAGATCCGAATGTTCGGCCCTAATGAAATAAAAACAGCCTTCATCACCCCATTCGGGTGTTTTTGCTATATCACGATGCCATTCGGCTTGAAGAATGCTGGAGCTACTTTTCAGCGCATGATCCAGAAGTGTTTGCAGAAGCAAATCAGTCGAAACGTGGAGGCCTATATGGACGATATCGTGGTCAAGTCTAGGAAAGGTTCCGACCTCCTGACTGACCTTGCCGAAACCTTCGCAAACCTACGGCGCTTCGGGATCAATCTGAATCCAGCTAAGTGCACATTCGGAGTGCCTGCCGGAAAGTTACTCGGTTTTCTCGTTTCCGAACGGGGGATCGACGCTAACCCAGATAAAATCGGCTCCATAGTCCGAATGAAGCAGCCAGAGCACTTACATGATGTGCAGAGGTTGACAGGATGCCTTGCAGCCCTGAGCCGATTCATTTCAAGACTCGGAGAGAAGGCACTTCCTCTCTACCGATTGATGAAGAAGTCAAAAAAATTCGAGTGGACCAATGAAGCGCAAGCCGCATTCATAGAACTCAAGGCATTGCTTTCCACCCAGCCGGTGTTAGCTGCTTCGGGCAGCCAGGAACCCTTACTCATGTACATCGCGGCGACCAGCCAGGTGGTGAGCACAGTCCTTGCGGTGGAGCGCAAAGAGCCAGGAAAAGCATTCAAAGTCCAAAGACCCATATATTACATCTCAGAAGTGTTAACTCCTTCCAAGCAAAGGTACCCGCACTACCAGAAGCTGGTTTATGGCATTTACCTGACTGCCAAGAAGGTAGTTCATTACTTCCAAGATCACACGGTCACGGTCGTCAGCAGCGCTCCCCTGTCGGAGATCTTGCATAACAGGGATGCCGCTGGCCGAGTGGCGAAGTGGGCAATCGAGCTTCTTCCGCTGGAAATCAAATTCGAAGCTAAGAAAGCAATCAAGTCCCAAGCGTTGGTTGATTTTATGGCCGAGTGGATTGAGCAGGAGCAACCAATTCCGAGTGTTCCCGAACACTAGACCATTTCTTCGACGGATCCAAGATGCTCAATGGCTCGGGGGCTGGCGTGGTTCTTGTCTCTCCCAAAGGAGACCGACTGAACTACGTTCTCCAAATGCATTTTGACTCATCAAACAATGAGGCCGAATATGAAGCCCTCCTGTACGGGCTCCGTATGGCCATCTCACTCGGCATTCGTCGACTGATGGTCTACGGCGACTCGGACCTCGTCGTCAATCAAGTGATGAAGGAGTGGGACATTCGGAGTCCAGCAATGACTGGATACTGCAACGCAGTCAGGAAGTTGGAGAAGAATTTTGAAGGCCTAGAACTGCATCACATCCCTCGTGTAAAGAATCAAGCAGATGACGATCTGGCTAAGATTGGATCCACTCGGCGAGCGGTCCCGAAAGACATTTTCCTTGAACATCTTCGCGCTCCAATGATCGCAGAAGATCCTTTCACAAAGGAGCCCCCGCAAGCAGTCGGTCCATCTGATCAGACTGAGGTTGAAATTCCAGCTATAGTGGATCTGGTCCACAAAATGCTGGTAATCACTCCCGAGTGGACTCAACCTTACTTGGCATACTTGCTAAGACAAGAACTCCCTGAACACAAAGAAGAAGCCCGTCGGATTGTCCGTCGATCCAAGTCATTCGAAGTTATGGGAGATCAGTTGTACAAGAAAAGCACCACAGGGGTCGTCCAAAAATGCATTTCCCCAGAGGAAGGGCTGCAGATTCTACATGAAGTCCACTCGGGAACTTGTGGTCACCATGCGTCCTCTCGGACTTTGGTTGCTAAAGCTTTCCGAGCGGGATTCTATTGGCCCCGAGCCAATGAAGCGGCTAAGGACTTGGTGGATCTGTGTGTCGGATGTCAGTTCTACAAGAACAAGTCTCACAAGCCAGCGTCCGCGCTCAAGACGATCCTAATCACTTGGCCGTTTGCAGTATGGGGCTTAGATATGGTCGGCCCCTTATAAACTGGGTCGAGTGGATTCACACATCTGCTCATCGCGGTTGACAAGTTCACCAAGTGGGTTGAAGCAAAGCCCATCAAGAGCTTAGATGCAGGCACAGCCGTCAGTTTCATTTGGCAAATCATCTTCAGGTTCGGCGTGCCTCATGATATCATCACGGATAATGGGAAGAACTTTGACGCGGACGAGTTCCGGGAATTCTGTTTCTCTCAGGGCATTCGGATTAATTACGCCTCAGTGGCTCACCCGCAGTCGAATGGCCAGGCCGAGCGCGCCAACGGAATGATTCTGCAAGGCCTGAAGCCTCGATTGATGAGAGACTTAAAGTACGCTGCTGGAGCTTGGGTTGAAGAATTGCCTTCTGCCTTATGGGGCATTCGGACAACTCCAAACCGCTCTACGAAGCGCACACCTTTCTTCATGGTGTACGGATCAGAGGCAGTGTTACCGAGTGATCTTCAGCACAATTCCCCCTGACTAGAGCTATATGATGAAGCTGAAGCTGAAACCGCTCGGCAATACGGTCTCGACCTTCTGGAGGAAGAGAGAGCTGGCCCTCATCAGATCAATGCTCTATCAGCAAGATTTGAGGCGTTACCATGACAGACATGTCCAGGGCCGAGCCTTTCAAGAAGGAGATCTGGTTCTCCGACTAGATCAGCAGAGACCCCACAAGCTCGCACCTCCGTGGCAGGGGCCGTATGCAATCTCCAAAGTCTTCGATAATGGAGCCTATCGGCTTTACAACATCAAAGATGGAGTAGAAGAGCCCCGGACATGGAACGCGGACCTGCTTCGCAAGTTCTACACCTAGAACATAACTACATTAGCTTGTCGTTCCAGTGATGAATCCGAGTGATCTCGATGAATAAAGTTTTATTTCATTATATCTTGTTGAGATTTGACTACTACCCCCAGTGGGTATGAAAAACACTTAGCCGCAAACCTAATTTTGCCTAAGTACAAACTACTCCGAGTGAGGGTCTCGCCCACACTCGGGGGCTTAGCCGCGGCTCCGCGTCGCCTAAGTTAAAAATCTATTCCGAGTGTGGACATCCTCTATACTCGGTTGTCAAGATAAACAGGACCATCATTGTTCATCTAAGGACAAACTGCTCCGAGTGAGGGTCTCGCCCGCACTCGGGGGCTTAGCCGCGGCTCCGCGTCGCCTAAGTTAAAAATCACTCTGAGTGTGGACATCCTCCACCCTCAGTTGTCAAGATGAACAGGACCATCATTGTTCATCTAAGGACAAACTGCTCCGAGTGAGGGTCTCGCCCACACTCGGGGGCTTAGCCGCGGCTCCGCGTCGCCTAAGTTAAAAATCTATTCCGAGTGTGGACATCCTCTATACTCGGTTGCCAAGATGAACAGGACCATCATTGTTCATCTAAGGACAAACTGCTCCGAGTGAGGGTCTCGCCCACACTCGGGGGCTTAGCCGCGGCTCCGCGTCGCCTAAGTTAAAAATCACTCTGAGTGTGGACATCCTCCACCCTCAGTTGTCAAGATGAACAGGACCATCATTGTTCATCTAAGGACAAACTGCTCCGAGTGAAGGTCTCGCCCACACTCGGGGGCTTAGCCGCGGCTCCGCGTCGCCTAAGTTAAAAATCTATTCCGAGTGTGGACATCCTCTATACTCGGTTGTCAAGATGAACAGGACCATCATTGTTCATCTAAGGACAAACTGCTCCGAGTGAGGGTCTCGCCCGCACTCGGGTGCTTAGCCGCGGCTCCGCGTCGCCTAAGTTAAAAATCATTCTGAGTGTGGACATCCTCCACCCTCAGTTGTCAAGATGAACAAGACCATCATTGTTCATCTAAGGACAAACTGCTCCGAGTGAGGGTCTCGCCCGCACTCGGGGGCTTAGCCGCGGCTCCGCGTCGCCTAAGTTAAAAATCACTCTGAGTGTGGACATCCTCCACCCTCAGTTGTCAAGATGAATAGGACCATCATTGTTCATCTAAGGACAAACTGCTCCGAGTGAGGGTCTCGCCCACACTCGGGGGCTTAGCCGCGGCTCCGCGTCGCCTAAGTTAAAAATCTATTCCGAGTGTGGACATCCTCTATACTCGGTTGCCAAGATGAACAGGACCATCATTGTTCATCTAAGGACAAACTGCTCCGAGTGAGGGTCTCGCCCACACTCGGGGGCTTAGCCGCGGCTCCGCGTCGCCTAAGTTAAAAATCACTCTGAGTGTGGACATCCTCCACCCTCAGTTGTCAAGATGAACAGGACCATCATTGTTCATCTAAGGACAAACTGCTCCGAGTGAAGGTCGCTCCCACACTCGGGGGCTTAGCCGCGGCTCCGCGTCGCCTAAGTTAAAAATCTATTCCGAGTGTGGACATCCTCTATACTCGGTTGTCAAGATGAACAGGACCATCATTGTTCATCTAAGGACAAACTGCTCCGAGTGAGGGTCTCGCCCGCACTCGGGGGCTTAGCCGCGGCTCCGCGTCGCCTAAGTTAAAAATCACTCTGAGTGTGGACATCCTCCACCCTCAGTTGTCAAGATGAACAAGACCATCATTGTTCATCTAAGGACAAACTGCTCCGAGTGAGGGTCTCGCCCGCACTCGGGGGCTTAGCCGCGGGTCCGCGTCACCTAAGTTAAAAATCTATTCCGAGTGTGGACATCCTCTATACTCGGTTGTCAAGATGAACAGGACCATCATTGTTCATCTAAGGACAAACTGCTCCGAGTGAGGGTCTCGCCCGCACTCGGGGGCTTAGCCGCGGCTCCGCGTCGCCTAAGTTAAAAATCACTCTGAGTGTGGACATCCTACACCCTCAGTTGTCAAGATGAACAGGACCATCATTGCTCATCTAAGGACAAAATGTTCCGAGTGAGGGTCTCGCCCACACTCGGGGGCTTAGCCGCGGCTCCGCGTCGCCTAAGTTAAAAATCACTTTGAGTGTGGACATCCTCCACCCTCAGTTGTCAAGATGAACACGACCATAATTGTTCCTCTAAGGACAAACTACTCCGAGTGAAGGGTCTAGCCCACACTCGGGGGCTTAGCCGCGACTCCGTGTCGCCTAAGTAAGAACCATCCGGAACCAAAAGATCAAATAAAGCCGAAACAAATGAGAACTGCATCATTCGGATCGAAAAGTACGGATAAAGGTTCAGACCGCGGGAGCCCCAGGCTCACTTAAAGTTTCATGGTTACAGCAACCACTCGGCATTCCGAGGCAAATAATTAAAAGAGTTAAAACTACACGATCACTCGAGCGAGGGCACTGCTTCCATGAAGGTGTCCAGGTCGATGTTGTCCGCTATCCGAGTGGCAGCTTCCATGAACATCTCCATGAAGTCATCAATCCTGGCATTCTTCCTGTTGGCCTCCTCGAGGGACTTCAGTTTCTTCTCGTCCACCCCCTTGAAGTGGATACGGTCCAACGAGAGAGCTATGTCAGCACCAGCCTGGGCCGCAAATTTCTTCTAGTCTTTCACTCGGCTTGGCACTGCCTTCACTCGAGCTAACACAGTTTCCAGATCCTTCGAAGGCTCGTCGTCGGGAAACACGTCGCGATCAATCGCAGAGATGGCGGTGCCAAGCTCCCTAATATACATGGCCACTTTCTCAACACGCTCTTCCAATCGGAGCACGCTCATGGCAGCACTGTCCTTGAGTAAACCCTGGGTGGGATCCAGCTCCTTCTCGATTTTGTCCGTCTCCTCCGCCACATCGTCACAAAATGTTGGATTCGGACAAACGAAGAAAGAGGTCAGGGACATACAAATTTCATTCGGCTCAACCAAGTTCCATGAGAGTCACTCGGAAAAATTACCTTTGAGCTTTTCATTGGCCTCGCCACTGAATTCCTCGACGTATTCCTCGAGCTCTGTTTTCTTGGAAGCAATGTGGTTGAGTTTGGTCTGCCACTCAGTTTGCAGCTTCTTCAATTCAACAAGTTCTTCGTTGGACTTCTGGATGGCAGCTTCCAATGCTTTCTTCTCCTCCTCCAGCTTTCCGACTGACTTTAGTTTTTCCTCGGCCTCCTTGGACTTTTGGCTGGCTTCCTTCTGAGCGGCCGCAAGTTTGGTGTCCTTCTTCTCAAGAGCATTCTTCACAGTTTCTAAAGAAATAGAATTCCTCAGCCTTTTGACAAGTTCACGATTTTCTCTATGAAAATCTGATGAAGCATATTCAGTCGGATGGGGAAGAGGAGCAACTACCATTACAGTCGAGCAGGAAGATATTACCTTCAATGGCCTTTTTCTCCTCTTCCAGTCGGGCGTTCTTGGTCTTCTCAGCGTCGAGGCTAACGCGCGGGTCCAGCACCTCCTTCTCCAGTGTTTTGTAGTGGCTTCCGAGCTCACAAACAGACTACAAAACAGATTTAAAGCAAAGGATATTGGTCAGAACTTTGACTCGGATTCTAAGACTCCCGCCGACTGCTTCAGTCGACGGTAGTCTCGGGGACTACACCCAGTGGGTGCGCTCAGCGCGCCCCCACTGGAAAATCAAAAGCAAAACATTCATTCGGATGGATTAAACTCAGTGTCCATTCGGTCGGATTGAACATAGTATTCATTCGGATGGATTGAGCTTGATTTTTATTCGGACTCTAAGACTCCCGCCGACTGCTTCAGTCGACGGCAGTCTTCGGGACTACACCCAGTGGGTGCGCTCAGCGCGCCCCCACTAGAACTCAAACACACTCAGCGGGTGTACTTAAACTCGGATTCAGATCCTCACAAGATGGGAAATTGAAATTTTGATTAAATGGGTACTTACAAGGGTACTTACTCGGACATTCTTCTTTAGGGCTTCACTCGCATCATACGCCGTCTTCAGTCGGTCACTCATTATCTCCAGCTGCATTAGCGCCTCTTTGCTCGCTCCCACTTGGTCCTCTGGGACATGGTGTAGCGCAAAAATGTTGGGCGTAGAGGGAGTCAACGAGTGAGATGAAGACCCGGTACCGAGTGCTGCTCCGGCTCCCGAGCCGGCCTCTTGTGTGGGCACCAGAGTATCGGCAAGCGACGGCTCCTGCATCACGACGTCTGCGTTGGCCGGAGGGTTCATTGGGTCAATCTTGTCATTTGCATCAAGGTCGATCACTTCACGCAGAGCTGCAAGCAATCAAGCCACTCGAAGATGAATAAACACTTGGAAATATACAGGATTACCGAGTGAGTTTAGAACTTACCCTTCGAGGACGCAACATCAGCGTCGGCCCGCTCTTTCTCCAAGGTCTGAGGGTCAGGTGATGCAGTCGAGGTATCAGCTCTGCAAAGAGAACACTCGGATTATTTATCACTCGGACAAGTATACACAACAACTATTAAGAATAGAATCACTTACGCTGAAGCCACTGGGATAGCCATCTTGATCTTCGGGATGAAGACCGCCTTCCGAGGTTTGGTGGTTGCAATTTTTCGCTGCTTCGCCGTCTTCTCGGGAGAGGAGGCAAGCTCTCCACGCCCACGCTTTGAAGCACGGGTTGGAAGGGCGGAACCACTCGGCTTGGCAATTCTCGATCCTTTGGATCCGCCGCCGCGGATTCCCGAGTCATGGTGCGCCTTGGAGCGAGATTCGGGCACTCGGTCTTCTGAATGCGATGACTCCACTTCGTCGCCGTCTTCTGAGCCCTCCTCGTCGTCTTCCTCATCATCCTCGCCATCACCAGGCTCTTCGTACTCTCCAGCTTCGGCCGAGTTGTCCGGATGGTCAGTGTCGCTGGCAACGTCGACCGGACCCCTATCCACGAGTGGCACCAAGCTGCTCATTTGGTTGAAGGCCTGCCGAATGAAGAGCAGAATCAGTCGGATCAAATACAACAAACACACGAACATCACTCGATGATAAACTTTCAGAGTGTACCTCGTTCGCCGGGTTCTCCAAGGAGAGTGGAGCCACCAGCCTGCTCCCCCTGGGGTTGTCACGCGCTGGTGTGATCGCCTTGATCTTGGCCTCCACCTCTTCTTCCTTGAGCTCCTCCGGGTGAGTTCGAGTGGGGTCGTCAGACCCAGAGTATTCCCACATGGGGTGACCTCTGGCTTGCAGTGGCTGGATCCTCCTCTGGAAAAAGACCTCTAGCAGGTCGAGGCCGTTGACACCTTTCAGCACTCGAGCTACTAACGCTGTCACTAAGATGTCTACTTCGGTCTTCTCCTCCTTGGTCACTGTCAGTCGGGGAACTGGCCGAATGCGATCCGGAGTATATGGTGGGAGGCCCGGCTGACCCTCACCGACTGGAATGTCGTGGCAATAGAACCAGTTCTCCTGCCACCCCTTTACCGAGTCAGGGAATGTCATCTTAGGAAAACATCCCTTGCCTCGCAGCTGGATTCCGAGTCCCCCACACAATTGGGCCACATTGGTCTTATCCTCCGACCGAGTGGGTTTTTTCACGGTCATCACTCGGCAAGTGAAGAGATGTTTGAACAAACCCCAATGGGGGTGACAACCCAAGAAGTTTTCGCACAAAGAGATAAACGCAGCTAAGTACACGACAGCATTGGGAGGAAGGTGGTGAAGCTATGCACCAAAGAAACTCAGAAATCTTTGGAAGAAAGGGTGAGGCGGCAGGGAGAAACCTCGCTCGAGGTGAGTCACCAAGAGCACACGCTCGTCCCCCTTTGGCGATGGCTCCTCTTCGTCCGATCCCGGTAGCCGCCAGCTCCCCTCGCGCATGAATCGCTGATCCTCCAGATCGAGCATCCGGGCCTTGGTCACCCGCGACGGGAGCCACTCGCCTTGCATCCATCCGGCCGGCGCTCCGGCGCTGGAAGAAGACGCGCGGGCGCTCTTCTTCGCCCGCTCGGCCTTCGCGGTCGCGGACGCCGTGCGCATCTTCGCCGACGAGCTCGAGACAACCTTCGACGAAATAGAGAAGGGAAGTGCGCAGGTGGGCGTCGGAGAAGACGAGGGATAGGGGGAAATGAGATCCGTTCTCACCCCAACAGTACTTTCCACTATTTATATCGAAGATCCGGCGCAATCTCAGACCGTCAATCCGCAAACGAAGGAAGATCTGCAAATCCACTGTTCAGGGTCTCGGGGACGCATGGCGTGATTTTCGGCGCGGTTATCGAGGCGTCGTGCCCATTTCCCCAAAATCTTCGGGACACGACCGTTCCGCCGCGCGCCCACTCGCAGTTTCGGCGATTTCGAACGCGCGGAAATTTCTCCGTGTCAAAAAGAGGTGAGCTCCACGCCGCGAGTGACCCTGGAGACGCCTTCCTGTGAACCGAGTGATCGGCTCACACTAGCTGACCATTCGGATTAAACAACATTATAGTTTTCATCGAAAACATTGATCCTGAATCCATCTTGGTTTAAGGTCGAGTGAGGTACGACATGATCGTCTCTCGATCTTTTCCGAAAGATCGTCAATGCTTCCGAGTGTCGATCACTCGACTAATAAAACCTCATGGATTTGGGGGCTACTGATGAGGAAGTCTACCCTGGGTAGGGTCATGAACCTGACATCTAGGGCCCACCAATGGTTCCATATCAGCATCAAAGCTCAGAGGAAGAAGTGCACTCGGTAAGATCTGAAGGATCACTCGGACGTACTTGAAGGCGCACTCGGATGGCTACATCCACACTCGGTCAACGAGAGCTCAACAATCTACGAGACGTAGCGTTGAGTTATACGAAGAGACATCCTCTGGGACTGATAAGTCATGCGTTACCAGTAACACTCTAGTTAAAGCGGCAGTTTCCGTAACGTAGCTTTAAATAGAATTCAATGCGGTGCTCGGCTGGTGGTGGCGCACTCTATATAAGCCACCACCTGACGCCATAGCAAGGTTCCGACACTTGTATTCTCTCATACCCCCATAAGCAAAACAAACCAGCCTCCGGGCTCGAGACGTAGGGCTTTTACCACTTCCGAGTGGGGCCTGAACTCGTACACATCCGAGTGAAACACCTGAGCCGTAGCTAGACTTCGCCCCTCCATTCGTACGCCTAGTTCTATTGTCAGGGACATTCCCACGACAGTAGGTATGGTGGACTCATATGGAACAACTTTGGGTTTAATGAAGTGGATGCACAAGCAGTATTCCCGCTTAGTACAAGTGAAGGCTAGCAAGGGACTGGGAAACGACCAACTAGAGAGCGACAACAATCATAAACATGCATTGAGATTAACCAACATTGAATGCAAACATGAGTAGGATATAAATTACCATGAACATAAATATCGTGGAGGCTGTGTTGATTTTGTTTTAACTACATGCGTGAACATGTGCCAAGTCAAGCCACTTGAATCATTCAAAGGAGGATACCATCCTATCATACTACATCATAACCATTTTAAAATTCATGTTGGCACTCAAGACAAACTATTATACACTCCTAGCTAATTAGGCATGGCATGAGCAACTACAATCTCTAATTGTCATTGCAAACATGTTTCATCCATAACGAGCTGAATTCAGAACGATGAGCTAATCATATTTACAAAAACAAAATAGGTCGAGTTCATACCAGCTTTTCTCCATCTCAATCATTTCATCATATATCATCATTATTGCCTTTCACTTGCACGACCGAACGGTGTAAATAATAATAAGAGTGCACGTGCATGGGACTAAGCTGGAATCTGCAAACAATAACTCAAAGGAGAAGACAAGGCAATATGGGCTCTCTGATAGATAAACAATAATGCATATTAGGGCCACTCAACATTTTCATTGTGGTCTTCTCCTTACGACCCAAAGAAGAAAAGAAAACTATTTACACGGGAAAGCTCCCAACAAGCAAAAGAAGAACGAGAAATCTTTTTGGGTTTTCTTTTAATGATACAACTAAACAAACTAGAAAGTAAAACTAGAGCTAATTTTTTTTCTTAAGGTTTTTCTGACACACAAGAAGAAAGCGAGAAAAAGAAATAAACTAACATGGATAATACAATGAAAAAGTATGAACACCGACAACTGGAATGAGTGTGTGAACATGAATGTAATGTCGGTGAGAAATACGTACTCCCCCAAGCTTAGGCTTTTGCCCTAAGTTGGTCTATGGCCACAGCTGGCCTGGTTAATATCCAAAGTCATAGTTGGGGTTGTACTGGGCTGCGGCGGCTACCGCCTAAACGGCTGCAGCGCGGAGGCGAGCGGCTTTCGCCTCTCTCTCGTACTCGTTTGCCTCCTCTCTGGTTATAAAGTGTCTCCGTTTTTCCTGAAAGTTAACGATGGCAGGAGCAGGAAGGGTAATATGGACAGCACGTTGTCTATCAAAAATTAGTCGGTACAGGAAGGGTTGTTCGTTCCTCTCAAGAAACTGGTAGCGCACCATAGCCTCATAATCAAGAAAAGCAGTAGGTAACTCAATGTCACTTCCCTTTATGGGTACCCCAAGATAATTAGCTACACGAGTGGCATAAATCCCGCCAAAGAAATCTCCTTTCTTAGCATTTTTATGTAGCCTCCTAGCAATAATAGCCCCCAAGTTATATCGTCTATCACCCATTACCGCACTCTTAAGAATACTAAGATCAGGTACACAAAGGTGGCTATGATCATGTTTACAGTTAATACATCTACCTATGAAGAGAGCAAAATAATGTATAGCAGGAAAGTGAATGCTCCCCAAGGTAGCCTGTGTAATGTTTCTAGTTTCTCCCACAGTGATGCTAGCAAGAAAATCATTATATTCAGTTTTGTGAGGATCACTATGGCTGCCCCATTGTGGAATTTTGCATGCATGGTTAAAATCTTCTAGGTCCATAGTATAAGATTCATCATAAAGATTTAATAAAATAGAATGCGTATTACGTCTGGATAAAAATTCAAACCACTGCACGAAGGAATCAGTGAGTTGACAATATTGCTTGCATTGGTCTGAAACGAAATCTTCAAGGCCAGCATTTCGTATGTACGCATAAAATTCTTCCTTGAAACCTGCATGAACCATGAATTGATCCGACGGCCATTCACAAGGCCGCACTTGAGCTTCCCTCGGTGGTTCAAAGTCGGGCTCACGTATCGCGAGTCTCGGGGCCTTCTTGCTCAAGGAACCACCTTGGTATATTCTCCTCAACATCTTTCTTTCTCTGAAAAAATTCTGAAATTTTAGTAACTCAAAATAAAGGTGAACAAAACTCAACAAAATTCAAAGCAACCACTCCCATAAGTGCCTAGAGGCTAAATCATGCATCTAAACTACTTGGGACCATACAAATTTAACATGCAAGCTCAAGAACAAGGTCACCACAGCAGCAAAAATTTGCAATATATAAAGCACTAGAACAAAAACTAATTAGACCATTGGAGGAGTCACATACCGAAGAACAATCCCCCAAAACAGTTTTGCAAATGGAGCTTTGCATAAGGAGATCAAAAATGGCAGCAAGATGAGCTAGGACACGGGTTTGAGCAATGGTGGGATTTTTTATGGAGGAAGACAAAGTGGATGGGTGCTGGAATAAGTGAGGGGGGCCTACGTGGGACCCACAAGCCACCAGGGCGCGCCCTGGGGGGGTGGGAGCGCCCCCTGGGCTTGTAGCTCACTGGTGTAGTCCCCTGGTGTGTTCTCAGTGCCAAATATTCTTAAATATTCTATAAAAATCATACTAAATTTTCAGGGCATTTGGAGAACTTTTATTTCCAGGTCATTTTTTGTTGTACGGATAATTCAGAAAACAGAAGTATAATAGTATTTTTGCTTTATTTATTCTAAACAACAGAAAGTAAAAGTTGGGTACATAAGGTTGTGCTTTCTAAATTCATCCATCTCATGCCCGTCAAAAGGAATTCGTTAACAAGGTTGATCAAGTCTTATTAACAAACTTCTTTCGAGTAACATAAAACCGGAGAATTTTCGAATAACACTAAGTTACCTCAACGGGGACAGGCATGTCCCCTACCATGATTATTTCATATTTCTTCTTGAAAGTAGGGAGAGGGAATTTAAAACCTCCAATAGCAATTGTTGGAATTTCTCCAATAGAGTTGATACTATGAACTTGAGGTTGTTTCTTCGGAAAGTGCACCGTATGCTTATTACCATTAACATGAAAAGTGACATTGCCTTTGTTGCAATCAATAACAGCCCCTGCAGTGTTCAAAAAGGGTCTACCAAGGATGATCGACATGCTGTCGTCCTCGGGAATATCAAGAATAACAAAGTCTGTTAAGATAGTAACGTTTGCAACCATAATAGGCACATCCTCGCAAGTACCGATGGGTAGAGCGGTTGATTTATCAGCCATTTGCAAAGAGATTTCAGTAGGTGTCAACTTATTCAAATCAAGTCTACGATATAAAGAGAAAGGCATAACACTAACACCGGCTCCCAAATCACATAAAGCAGTTTTAACATAGTTTCTTTTAATGGAGCATGGTATAGTTGGTATTCCTGGATCTCCTAGTTTCTTTGGTACTCCACCCTTAAAAGTATAATTAGCAAGCATGGTGGAAATTTCAGCTTCCGGTATCTTTCTTTTATTAGTCACAATATCTTTCATATACTTAGGCACAAGGAGACATTTTAAGAATATCAGTCAAACGCATACGCAAAAAGACATGTCTAAGCATTTCAACAAAGCGCTCAAAATCCTCATCATCCTTTTTCTTGGATGGCTTAGGAGGAAAGGGCATGGGTTTCTGAACCCAAGGTTCTCTTTCTTTGCCATGCTTCCTAGCAACGAAGTCTCTTTTATCATATCTTTTATTCTTAGATTGTGGGTTATCAAGATCAACAGCAGGTTCAATCTCCACATCATTATCATTACTAGGTTGAGCATCAACATGAACATCATCATTAACATTATCACCCTGTTCATGTTCATCACCAGGTTGTGTTTCAGCATCAGAAATAGAAATATCATTTGGGTTTTCATGTGTATCAATAACAGGTTCACCAGCAGCATGCAAAGTCCTATCATCATTCTTTTTCTTTCTTTTGCTAGAATGACTAGGTGCATCAGTATTAATTCTCTGAGAATCTTGCTCAATTCTCTTGGGGTGGCCCTCAGGATATAAAGGTTCCTGAGTCATTTTACCACCTCTAGTCACTACTCTAACAGCATTATCATTCATCTCATTAAGCAAATCATTTTGTGCCTTAAGTACTTGTTCTACTTGAGTAGTTAACATGGAAGCATGTTTACTGATAAGCTTGAGATCATTAACAGTTCTACTCATATATTCACCTAAACGATCAAGCATGTAAGCATTATGTTTCAATTGTCTACAAACATAAGCATTGAAATTTACTTGTTTAACAATAAAGTTATCAAATTCATCCAAGCATTGGCTAGCAGACTTATTATAAGGAATATCACCTTCATCAAATCTACGGAGAGAATTTACCTCTACTACCTGTGTCGGGTTATCAAGACCATGTATTTCTTCAATAGGTGGTAGATTCTTAACATCTTCAGCTTTAATACCTTTTTCTTTCATAGATTTCTTTGCCTCTTGCATATCTTCAGGACTGAGAAATAGAATACCTCTTTTCTTCGGAGTGAACTTTGGAGGTGGTTCGGAAATAGTCCAATCATTATCATTTCTCAATATATTATTCAATAATAGTTCAGCTTGTTCAACAGTTCGTTCCCTGAAAACACAATCAGCACAACTATCTAGGTGGTCCCTAGAAGCATCGGTTAGTCCATTATAAAAGATATCAAGTATTTCGTTTTTTTGAGAGGATGATCAGGAAAAGCATTAAGTAATTGGAGAAGCCTCCCCCAAGCTTGTGGGAGACTCTCTTCTTCAATTTGCGCAAATTTAAATATTTCCTGCAAGGCAGCTTGTTTCTTATGGGCAGGAAAATATTTTTCAGAGAAGTAATATATCATATCCTGGGGACTACGCACACAACCAGGAGCAAGAGAATTAAACCATATCTTAGCATCACCCTTTAATGAGAAAGGAAACAACTTAAGAATATAGTAATAACGAATTTTTTCCTCATGAGTAAATAGGGTGGCTATATCATTCAATTTAGTAAGATGTGCCACAACAGTTTCAGACTCATAACCATGGAAAGGATCAGATTCAACCAAAGTAATTAACTCAGGATCGGCAGAGAATTCATAATCCTTATCAGTAACAAAAATAGGTGAAGTAGCAAACTTAGGATCATATTGCATTCTAGCATTCAAAGATTTTTCCTTCCACTTGCATAGTAATTTCTTAAGATCATCTCTATCCTTACAAGCAAGAAAGTCCCTAGCTACCTCTCAATCCATAACATAACCCTCAGGTATAACAGGCAATTCATATCAAGGAGAGCTAGGTCTAACATGTGTCTGAAAGTGTTCAGTTTCAATAATTTCATCAGTTTCAGAAATATCATCAGTTTCAGTGATCTCATTCTCTCTAACCCTAGCAAGTTGTTCATCAAGAAATTCACCCAAAGGAATAGTATTATCAAGCATAGCAGAAGTGGCATCATCAATTACTTGCGACATATTAGAATTACTAGCAGGTGGTGGTGTCGCAAATTTACTCATAACAGAAGGTGAATCAAGTGCAGAGCTAGATGGCAGTTCCTTACCTCCCCTCGTAGTAGAGGGATAGATCTTGGTTTTTGGGTCTTTCAGATTCTTCATAGTGATCAACAGATATAGATCCCAAGTGACTGAGAGAATAGAGCTATGCTCCCCGGCAACGGCGCCAGAAAAAGGTCTTGATAACCCACAAGTATAGGGGATCGCAAACGTTTTCGAGGGTAGAGTATTCAACCCAAATTTATTGATTCGACACAAGGGGAGCCAAAGAATATTCTCGAGTATTAGCAGCTGAGTTGTCAATTCAACCACACCTGAAAGACTTAATATCTAGAGCAAAGTATTTAGTAGCAAAGTAGTATGGAAGTAACGGTAACGGTGGCAAAAGTAACAGCAGCGGTTTTGTAGCAATCGTAACAGTGGCAACGGAAAAGTAACTTAGCAAAGATCAATATGTGAAAAGCTCGTAGGCAATGGATCAGTGATGGATAATTATGTCGGATGGCATTCATCATGCAATAGTTATAACCTAGGGTGACACAGAACTAGCTCCAATTCATCAATATAATGTAGGCATGTATTCCATATATAGTCATACGTGCTTATGGAAAAGAACTTGCATGACATCTTTTGTCCTACCCTCCCGTGGCAGCGGGGTCCTAATGGAAACTAAGGGATATTAAGGCCTCCTTTTAATAGAGAACCGGACCAAAGCATTAGCACTTAGTGAATACATGAACTACTCAAACTACGGTAATCACCGGAAAGAATCCCAATTATTGTCACCTTGGGGTATGCGGATCATAACACATAATAGGTGTCTACAACTTGCAAGATAGGATCAAGAACACATATATATTCGTGAAAACATAATAGGTTCAGATCTGAAATCATGGCACTCGCGCCCTAGTGACAAGCATTAAGCACAGCAAAGTCATGGCTACATCAATCTCAGAACATCGTGGATACTAGGGATCAAACCCTAACAAAACTAACTCGATTACATGGTAAATCTCATCCAACCCATCACCGTCCAGCAAGCCTACGATGGAATTACACACGAACGGCGGAGAGCATCATGAAATTGGTGATGAAGGATGGTTGGTGATGACGACGGCGTCGATTTCCCCTCTCCGGAGCCCAAAACGGACTCCAGATCTGCCCTCCCGAGGAAGAACAGGAGGTAGCGGCGGATCCGTATCGTGAAACGCGATGAACTCTTCTCCTTGATTTTTTTCTCCCCGAATAGGGTTATATGGAGTTGAAGTTGGGGTCGGAGGAGTTGCAGGGGGGCCCACAAGCCACCAGGGCGCGCCCTAGGGGGGGCACGCCCCCTGGCTTGTGGCCAATGGGTGGACCCCCTCTGGTTGATTCTTTTGCCAGTATTTTTTATTAATTCCAATAATATTCTCCATAAATTTTCAGGTCAATCCGAGAACTTTTATTTTTGCACAAAAATAACACCAAGGCAATTCTGCTGAAAACAGCGTCAGTCCGGGTTAGTTCCATTCGAATCATGCAAATTAGAGTCCAAAACAAGGGCAAAAGAGTTTGGAAAAGTAGATACGATGGAGACGTATCACCCGCCTGGCCTGGCTTGCGTCACCCCCGACCTCCCGAGGCTGAGTGCTGCATAGGGATCTCCGCCCCTCGGGAGGCGACCTGGGGAGGCCTCCTCCCTCCGGGGGTCTTGGCGTCGTCCCCCTCGCGAGGGTGGGGCTCCCGCGAGGGCCTTGTTCTTGAGCGATCCTGCACCGGGCCGTACCAGGCCGTCGAAGTGGGCCACGCCCTGGGTCGTAGGCAGGCAGTTCTGGGTACCCCCATTCCCAGGATGCCGACATCATTATTACCTAAAGTTGACACTCTTCCAACCCCACTTTTAGTAGTGTTGCTAATATCATACTCAATAATAGATTCATCATGAAGGCTAGAATTATCAAGATCACAAGGAACATCATGATAATCACCCCAATCATGATCATTAGCACAATTGATATTCATAGAATTTATACTATCAACATGGCAATCATGCTTTTCAATCAAGGAACTATCATGAATCACTTTATAAATTTCTTTTAACACTTCATCACAATTTTTAGATTCATGATTTTCAAGCAAGACCTCATAACGAAAATCTAGTGCACTCAACTCCATTGCAATTGGTTCAACATAATTGATACGTCTCCAACGTATCTATAATTTTTGATTTTTCCATGCTGATATATTATCATTCTTGGATACTTTTTGGATCTTTATTTACAAATTTATAATATTTTTGAGCACTAACCTATTGACCCAGTGCCAGTTGTTGTTTTCTGCATGTTTTTGCCTTTTCAGGTTTACAGTACCAAACGAAGTCCAATTGCCACGAAACTTTTTGATGATTTTTTCTGGACCAAAAGAAGACCTAGAAGCTTCGGATGGAAGTCGGGAGGCGCACGATGGCCCCACCACAAATCAGGGCACGCCCTGGGGGGCGCCCTGATATGTGGTGGCCCGCTTGTGGCTCTCCCGACATCCCTCTTCGGCCTATAAATTCTCTAATATTGAAAAAACCCTGAAGGTAGTCCCGAAACCCTTTTTCCGCTGCCGCAAGTCTCTGTTCCGTCGCGAGGCCATCTGGAGCTCCTTTCCGGCACCCTGCCGGAGGGGGATCGATCACGGAGGGCCTCTTCATCAACCTTGTTGCCCTCATGATGATGTGTGAGTAGTTCAGCACAGACCTACAGGTCCATAGCTAGTACCTAAATGGCAATTTCTCTATCTCTTGATCTTCAATACAATGATCATCGCATCTTCGCTTTGATCTATACGATGTAATCCTATTGTGCGGTGTGTTTGTTGGGATCCGATGAATTGTGGGTTTATGTTCAGATTATTCATGAAAAGTATTTGAGATACCTCTGATATATATTGTCTCTTAATTGCATGATCATTATAGCTTCGTAATGCTCTCTGATCTATTGATGTGCTTTGGCCAAGTAGATTGATATTTCATCGGTGGGAGTGGTGCGTTGTGATAGGTTCAACCTGGCGAGTTTCTATATCCGAGTGACAAAGTAGGGGACAAGATGTGTCTTTGTGTTGTTGCTACTAAGGATAAAACGATGGGGTTCATTCATATTGATTGAGTTTACTTTGTCTACATCATGTCATCGTTCTCCAAGCATTACTCTGTTTTACTTAATACTCTAGATGCATGCTGGATAGTGGTCGATGAGTGGAGTAATAGTAATAGGTGCAGGCAGGAGTCGACCTATTTGTTTATGGACGTGATGCCTATATTCACATGATCATCGCCGTGAAAATCGCATAACTATCCGCTTTTCTATCAATTGCCCAACAGTAATTTGTGACCCACCGTATGCTACCTACATGAGAGATGCCGCTAGGGAAAACTATGTCCCCTGGGTCTATTCACTTATATATTTACAAACGCTACAATTACCTTGCTGCCTTTATTTATCTTTTATTTTATTTTGCAATTTATATTTATCAACAATTATCTACACAACTCATTTGCTTGCAAATAACGAGATCAAGGGGATTGACAACCCTCTTGCCCGTGTTGGGCGCAAGTTGTTTGCTCATTTGTGTGCAGCCGCTGAAGATGGTTGAGGATTGATATGCCTATTGGTTCGATAAACCTTGGTTTCATAACTGAGGGAAATACTTACCCACTTTGTGCTGCAATTACCCGTTCCTCTTCACAGAAAACCCAACGCAGATCACAGGTATCAGGAAGGATTTCAGGCGCCGTTGCCGGGGAATATCATCATCAACTACAAAGTAACTTCGCACAAATTTTCATTCACTTGTTCTTCTTTTTATTTGCTGTTATATTTAGCTTGTCACATAAAAATCAAAAATACAAAAATATTTATCTTTGCTTGTTGCTAGTTTACTTCTTCACTTGCTAGTTTACTTGTCTTGCTTGTTGTATTGCGTGTCTGGTTACCATGTCCCAAGACCGATTCCACAATATCTCCTACTACCAAAGAATGTCAGAAATAGAGAATTCTATGAAAACTTTCATGACTTCACAATATGAGCACAATAGATCCTTCGCTTCTGAAATTAAGGAACATTCGACTCTGGTTGATGCTATTAGTAAGCAACTTATTAAGGTTAATAAGGAAGTGTCCAATCTCCAATCACAATTTGCTCAAACTGAAGAATTGCTAGGAAAGATCTCCGATAAGCAAACCACTCTAGTGAATAGGATGGCCGCTAAACCGGAATCTTTACCCATTGGGAATCATGACGAAGATCTTAAAATGATTGGTACTTCTCCTATTGAATCTTTATTTACCTCTCTGAATATAAATGATAAAGGGACTGGATATGAGTCAACTCTAGTTGAGAAGCGTCCCGTTTGCTTGGAGGGTGATGATTGTGAAGCTAAAACTGAAAAATGCGGGTTTGGAGAGGTCAAAACTTTAGCTAGTGATGTGCCCATTGACATGAAAGAGGGAAACATAAGATTCCAATTCCCATTAAAGAAAGGGATGGAACACTTCCCTATTAAGATAATTAAACCACCTTATGAATCAATCATGAGAGCTACTTATGGGTGGAGTGTCAAGAATTACAATACTTGAGACTATGCAATATGCCTAGCTAGGGGCATAAAACAATAGCGCTTGTTGGGAGGCAACCCAATAGTTATCTTTAAATTTTTGTTTTATACTTTCTATTTATTTTTTATAGAATTATTATTGCCTCTGTAATGATTATGTTTTTGTGTTTAACTTAGTTTGTGCCAAGTAAAGCCTTTGGGATGACTCACAAGATGAGTAGAATCAATGCTGAAACAAAACAGAAACTTTTGACTCCAGTACATGAATTTTCACTTTTTAATGGACCGTGATAATGATCTGAAATTTTTACACGGTATTTCTATACAAAGTTTCAAGGTTGTCCTAATTGTTGAGAATTTTTAGAGTTACATAAGTATATGTTCTCTACAGATTGCTATAGACTGTTCTGTTTTAAACAGATTCTGTTTTTGCCTGCATAGTTGTTTGTTTTGATTATGCTATGGATTGTATCGGGGGTATAAGCCATGGAGAATTTAGAATACAGTAACTATTATGCATTTATGAAATTGGAATTCATAACATTACTTAAAGTATGCAATAGGTTTCTTATACTAACGGATCTCACGAAGTTTTGTTGAGTTTTGTGTGATTGAAGTTTTCAAGTTTGGGTGTTATCGTGCTGGACAAAGGAATAAGGAGTAGCAAGAGCCTAAGATTGGGGATGCCGAAGGCACCCCAAGGTAATATTTTAAAGGAGACTCAAGCGTTTAAGCTTGGGGATGCCCCGGAAGGCATCCCCTCTTTCGTCTCAAATCCAAAGGTATGTCACTTGAAGCTATATTTTTATTCGTCACATGATATGAGTTTTGCTTGGAGCGTCGTTTGTTTTTGTTTGCTTTTCCTTTCAGTTTTCCACAATCATTGTTTGCTGGACACACCTACTTGAGAGAGACACACCTTCATCATAATTTGTTAGAATACTCTATGTGCTTCACTTATATCTTTTGAGCTTAGCAGTTGCTCTAGTACTTCACTTATATCTTTTTGAGCACGGTGGCGTGTAGATTTTATAGAAATAATTTCACTCTCGTTCTTCACTTATATTTGTTTGAGAGTTAATAAATAGTGACGGTAATTTGCATGGGTCATAAGACTAGTCCAAAAATATTAGGTATTCAATGAGTGATAATCAAAACCATCATGTAGCACATATAGAGAAATTGTGGGTCAATGATATTGATGTAGTAATATGAAATAGGTGTGAGTTCATAATTGTTAAACCATAGAAGTGTAGATATTAAGAAAGGTTGACCTTTTTGTTCATCTAAAAATTAAAGAGGCATGGTGATGATGTGTGAGCATTTCTATTCCTCGTTGAAATCCTAGTGTTGTTTCGGGTCGGAAGCGCGCGATGGTTAACTCCTACCAACCTCTTCCCTCAGGGCATGCGAGTAGTACTTTGATTTATGATAAACTAATAAAACTTTGCAATAAGTATATGAGTTCTTTATGACTAATGTGAAACCATGCACATACGCAATCCTACCTTTTCATAATTTGCTAGCCCCTTCAGTACCGTGCATAGCCCGTTCTCACCTCGAGGATCGGTGCAACTTTCGCCGGTGCATCCAAACCCCGTGACATGATACGCTCTGTTGCACATAAGCCTTATTATATCTTCCTCAAAACAGCCACATTACCTACCTATCATGGCATTTCCATAGCCATTCCGAGATATATTGCCATGCAAATTCCATCGTCACTTCACATGACTAGTTCGTTCATCGTCATATTGCTTTGCATGATCATATAAAGCTGACATAGTTTTTCTGGCAAAGCCACCGTTCATCATATTTTTGATACATGTCACGCTAGATCATTGCACATCCTGGTACACTGCCAGAGGCATTCATACAGAGTCATATCTTCATATCAGTTCTCCATGTTGAGTTGTAAGTAAATAAAAGTGTGATGATCATCATTATTAGAGCATTGTCCCAGGGAGGAAAGAATGATGGAGACGATGATTCTCCCAAAAGTAGAGGTGAGACTCCGGACAAAAAAATAAAGATGAGGGAGGCCAAATGATCCCACCATCCATTCAAAAAAATGAGAGAAAATGAAAGAACGGACTTTGCTACTATCTTTTACCACACTTGTGCCTCAAAGTGGCACCATGCTCCTCATGTAGAGAGTCTCATGTTATATCACTTTCATATGCTAGTGGGAATTACCTATTCATTATTACAAACTTGGCTTGTATATTCCTATGACGGGCTTCCTCAAATGCCCGATGTCTTCATGAGCAAGCAAGTTGGATGCACACCCCACTTAGCTTCATTTGAGCTTTCATACACTTATAGCTCTAGTGCATCATCTGCATGGCAATCCCTACTCCTTGCATTGACATCTATTGATGGGCATCTCCATAGCCCGTTGGTACGCCTAGTTGATGTGAGACTATCTTCTTCACTTTTTACCCCTTTGATATCTACCACCATACTCTATTCCATTTAAATGCTATGTCCAATGGCTCACGCTCATGTATTGCGTGAAGAATAAAAAGTTGATGCATATTGGAAAAGTACGATCCAATTGCGTGACTTGGATACCGTGGTGCTTGACATTTGTATTAATGTGGTGAAGATGGAGCCATGCCTTGCTAATATAATCAGATGAATGGGGTCGTATAGTTTTAACGATTAATGATTCTGTTTCTTACATTTTAGTTATTGCTATGTTAATATTTGTTGATTCATCTTTTCTCAATGAGCATACATGCATAAGATTACATAGTGGATAGCATGTCACATGAAAAATTCTGTTTTTATCATTTACCTACTCGAGGACGAGCAGGAATTAAGCTTGGGGATGCTTGATACGTCTCCAACGTATCTATAATGTTTTATTGTTCCATGCTGATGTATTATCATTCTAGGATATTTGTGGGTCTTTATTTACCAATTTACAATATTTTTGAGCACTAACCTATTGACCCAGTGCTAGTTGTTGTTTTCTGCATGTTTTTGCCTTTTCAGGTTTACAGAACCAAACGAAGTCCAATTGCCATGAAACATCTTGATGATTTTTTCTGGACCAAAAGAAGACCTAGAAGCTTCGGAAGGAGGTCGGGAGGCGCACGAGGGCCCCACCACACATCAGGGCACGCCCTAGGGGGCGCCCTGATATGTGGTGGCCCACTCATGGCTCTCCCGACGTCCATCTTCGGCCTATAAATTCTCTAATATTGCAAAAACCCTGAAGGCAGTCCCGAAATCCTTTTCCGCTGCCGCAAGTCTCTGTTCCATCGTGAGGCCATCTGGAGCTCCGTTCCGGCACCCTGCCGCAGGGGGGATCGATCATGGAGGGCCTCTTCATCAACCTTGCTGCCCTCATGATGATGGGTGAGTAGTTCACCACAGACCTACGGGTCCATAGCTAGTACCTAGATGGCAATCTCTCTATCTCTTGATCTTCAATACAATGATCATCGCATCTTCGCTTTGATCTATCCGATGTAATCCTATTGTGCGGTGTGTTTGTTGGGATCCGATGAACTATGGGTTTATGTTCACATTATTCATGAAAAGTATTTGAGATACCTCTGGTATATATTGTCTCTTAATTGCATGATCATTATAGCTTCGTAATGCTCTCCAATCTATTGATGTGCTCTGGCGAAGTAGATTTATATTTCATCGGTGGGAGTGATGCGTTGTGGTAGGTTCAACCTGGCGAGTTTCTATATCCTAGTGACAAAGTAGGGGACAAGATGCGTCTTTGTGTTGTTGCTACTAAGGATAAAACGATGGGGTTCATTCATATTGATTGACTTTACTTTGTCTACATCACGTCATCGTTCTCCAAGCATTACTCTGTTTTACTTAATACTCTAGATGCATGCTGGATAGCGGTCGATGAGTGGAGTAATAGTAATAGATGACGGCAGGAGTCGGCCTATTTGTTTATGAACGTGATGCCTATATTCACATGATCATTGCCCTGAAAATCGCATAACTATCCGCTTTTCTATCAATTGCCCAACAGTAATTTGTTACCCACCGTATGCTGCCTACATGAAAGATGCCGCTAGGGAAAACTATGCCCCCCTGGTCTATTCACTTATATATTTACAAACGCTACAATTACCTTGCTGCCTTTATTTATCTTTTATTATATTTTGCAATTTATATTTATCAACAATTATCTACACAACTCATTTGCTTGCAAATAACGAGATCAAGGGGATTGACAACCCTCTTGCCCGCGTTGGGTGCAAGTTGTTTGTTCATTTCTGTGCAGCCGTTGAAGACGGTTGAGGATTGATATTCCAATTGGTACGATAAACCTTGGTTTCATAACTGAGGGAAATACTTACCCACTTTATGCTGCAATTACTTGTTCCTCTTCACGGAAAACCCAACGCAGATCACAAGTATCAATAATCGGGTCTTTTGAAAAGATTAGCAAGTGGATGAGGATCCATTTATCTTTATTTTTACCTTTTTACTTTATGTTTGTGTGTGATAAAGATAAACATAACACAGCTGGGCAAGCAAGCAAAGTAACAAGCAAGACAAGTAAACTAGGAAGCAAAGAAGTAAACTAATAACAAGCAAAGACAAATATTTTTGTATTTTTGATTTTTATGGGACAAACTAAATATAACAGCAAATAAAAATAAGAACAAGTGAATGATAATTTTTGTGAAGTTACTTGATAGTTGGTGATGATATTCCCCGACAATGGCGGCAGAAATCCTTCCTGATACTTGTGATCTGCGTTGGGTTTTCCGTGAAAAGGAACGGGTAATTGCAGCACAATACGAGTAAGTATTTTCCTCACTTATGAAACCAAGGTTTATCGAACCAATAGGAATATCAATCCTCAACCGTCTTCAGCGGCTGCACACAAAAGAGCAAACAACTTGCACCCGACGCGGGCAAGAGGGTTGTCAATCCCCTTGATCTCGTTATTTGCAAGCAAATGAGTTGTGTGGATAATTATAAATTGCAAAATAAAATAAAATACAAATAATGGCATCAAGATAATAATAGCGTTTGTGAATATATAAGTGAATAGACCCGGGGACAATAGTTTTCCCTAGCGGCATTTCTCATGTAGGCAACATACGGTGGGTAACAAACTACTGTTAGGCAATAGATAGAAAAGCGGATAGTTATGCGATTTTCACGGCAATGATCATGTGTATATAGGCATCACGTCCATAAACAAATAGGCCGACTCCTGCCTGCACCTATTACTATTGCTCCATTCATCGATCGCTATACAGCATGCATCTAGAGTATTAAGTAAAACAGAGTAATGCATGCAGAACGATGACATGATGTAGACAAAGTAAACCCAAGCAATATGAATAAACCCCATGGTGTTATCCTTCGTAGCAACAACACAAAGACACATCTTGTCCCCTACTTTGTCACTGGGATATAGAAACTCGTCAGGTTGAACCTATACAACGCACCTCTCTCACTGAAGAAAGATCAATCTACTTGGCCAAAGCCAATCAATAGATCGGAGAGAATTACAAAGCTATGATGATCATGCAAATAAGAATCATAATAATTTCAGAGAAGACTCAAATACTTGTCATGAATAATCTGAACATAAACCCAAAATTTATCGGATCCCAACAAACGCACCGCACAAAAGAATTACATCGGATAGATCAAAGCAAAGATGTGATGATCATTGTATTGAAGATCAAGAGAGAGAGAGATTGCCATCTAGGTACTAACTACGGACCCGTAGGTCTGTGGTGAACTACGTACCCACACATCATCATGAGGGCAGCAAGGTTGATGAAGAGGCCCTCCGTGATCGATCACCTCTCTGGCAGGGTGCCGGAATGGAGCTCCAGATGGCCTCCCAACGGAACAGAGACTTGCGGCAGCGTAAAAAGTGTTTCGGGACTGCCTCCAGGGTTTTCAGAATATATGTGAATTTATAGGGCAGAGAACGGGGTCGGGAGAGCCACGAGGGGCCCACAAGCCATTAGGTCGCGTCCCTCCCCCCCAGGTCGCGCCCTGTTGGCTTGTGGGGCTCTGGTGTGGCTCCCGGCTTCCTTCCGAATCTTTCAGGTCTTATTTTTGTCCAGAAAAAATCAATAAAATATTTCGTGGCAATTAGACTTCGTTTGATACTGTAAACCTGAAAAATGAAAAACATGCAGAAAATAGCAACTGGCACTAGGCACTGGGTCAATAGGTTAGTGCTCAAAAATAATATAAATTGGTAAATAAATACTTAAAAAGTATCCTAGAATGATAATATATCAACATAATTATAGATACGTTGAAGACGTATCAGAGGCACGGCCATGCCTCTCGCGAAAAAAAAATAGAAAACGTGTGTTTCGCGCAATTTTTTTTAAAAAAATCATCCAATAGCTAAGGAAATCTGGAACACAAAAAAAGACCGGAAAAAATCAATCTAAAAAGCCGAAAACGTGTGCGAAAAAATAAAAAAATAAAATCCGAATGGAACACTCAGAGCGTGACACGTGGTGGTGGCTGAGAACGCGTCAAGTGGTGGCGTGTGGGAGTGATCGTTGGGAGGCTTTCGAGAGAGTGCTCCCTAATTAGTTGCTCTCACATACACGATCGCACGCGTGAATTTCATCAACGTTCGGCGATCGTTCGGTTCGTCGGTTCGTCTTCCTCAACCAGCACTCGGCGCATCGGCCACTGACGTGAATTTCATCGGCGTTCGGCGACCCTACCATCCGGCATCCAGCGGCATCCGCCGGCATCCGCGAGATCACGACAGTGACTCCGCCATCGAGTATGTTCGGTCTTTCACAAAAATCACAAGTACGTACACGACCCATCCCCAAATTGTTGTGTGTACAAGACTAGGATTCTGAACTATGGTTCAGATTTCAGTCTTTCATCCTAAATTTCTGTGTACATCAGTACATGACTAGGGTTCTGAACTTCGGTTGAATTCGGTTTTTATTCGAGGTATTCATGTTAGTTTATTTCTATCATTTTAGTCTTTCTGTCTTAATATGGCATTGTTCCATAGTCAAATCTCGAACAAAAAATGTATGGTTGAAAATTTACTTTCAATATTATACAAATAAAGTTACATATAATTGTTTACGTATCACAGACACACATATGGTCTTAAGACTTATGGTCCATGCCATCAAATTCGCCCTAAGGCCTTTCAAAACATAGGGCCGGCTCTTGGGAAGCACGGGCGCAGGAATGCGTTCCTGGGGTGAGCCCGATTTTGCATCAGTGGAGTCAGTCTGAGGAGGCCAGACAGCCAACCAAACATCCCCTAGGATTCCGTATCTTGAAATGCACCATGTCACTGTAGAGTTTACTGTGACTGATTTGGAAAAATTCCAAGTAACTATGAATTAGCAAAAATGAACTATAGCTTATACAGTAGTATAGTTTTTAGATTGGAAGAGTATGTCAGTTTACCAAATGCCATGCACAAACCTCATGACGCCAGGCATAACCTCTTCACTGTTCACTCTCACCATAACATAACATGATCTAAATCAACTCGCACGTCGTAATAACTAATGAAATATAACTGGGTAATACTGTAAACAGCAAATCATGGCAAGACAAGTCAACCAGAAACACACGCGGCACGAGACGGCCGGCTTGACGGACGAGATCGACGGCCGGGATCAGAAGTGCCTCTCGCCGAAGATGCTGTCCAGCGGCGAGTAGTGGCAGGTCATGAGCGTGGTGCCGTCGGCGCACTGCACGGTGGCGCACCCGACGTCCGTGTTGCCCTTGGACATCACCTGCTTGAACTGCGCGCACAGCTTCCCGGCGGCGCAGGAGCCGGTGCCGAAGTCGAAGTAGTTGGCCTGCTCCGCCCACGCCGCCACCGCGTCGCTGGGCTGCCACGCCTTCCCGGCCGCGCCGAAGCCGCGGAACACGTTGACGCCGCCGGGCATCGCCGCCGACGCGGCCGCGCAGTTGCCCTTGAACCGCGCCGCCCAGCGCTCCGCCTGGTCCGCCAGCCCGCTGCTCCACTTGAGCGGGCGCTGGCCGTGGATGGCGCGCATGTGGCTCTGCGGCACCACGAACTGCTGCGCCAGGCTGATCTGGATCTGCAGCAGCTTCCGGCCGGCCGCCGCCGCCGGGGCCGGGGCGCACGAGAGCAGCACGAACGCGGCGAGCGCGCCCAGCCAGCGCCTTGAGTTGTACTCCATGGCCATGACCAGGGTCGTCTGCCCTAGCTTAGCTATACTGTCTAGCCTGCTAAACTCAGCCAGGACTAATTAACTGAAAGCTTCAAGCCTGACCTCTATATATACACATCGTCACATCGACCGGGGCTAGCTAATTAACTGGAACCTACAGGTCAATTACACGACGCAGTTTCCCTCAAAAAAAAAAAAAATACACGACGCAGTTGTCAGTTGGTAACAATATTTTTTACATGCAACTAGTAACAGCTACGACGACTTGGGAGATCTACTTACTGATCGCGCGGTGCCGTGGAGATCGATCGACCCACGGACCGAATCATTTCATGTGATGGGGCCATGGGGGGCATGCGGCTTCGGGGCGGGGCTCCTTGTTTGACTTGGGAATAGTTTAGCTTGGCAGCAGTGTACGTACTTATATTTGGGATTTGTTTTGGGTTTTCAACTTGGAAGTACGTACATATGGGGAATGAAATCGACCGACGGTGCCTGCAGGTCAAAGGATCCATTCATTCGCTCGGGATGGAGCTTTTGCCTTCCCCGGAAGTAAACGGCCGGCCACATCTAGGATCGAGGGGTACGTGCCACGAACTTTCGCCGTGGCACACCTCACATGCTTTCATGTGGGTGCGCGTGCGAGGCCACAATCTAGGATCGGGGAACTAGCTAGTAGATCGGTGCGCTCCAGCCGTTGACCCAAGGGTTCGTTTGCTCTACCCCAGTATTATTAGAGCATATACAGCTAGATACATCAAATTCCGACCCTCAAACGCACGCAAACGTGTCCCGACGCCTTCGCGGGCAGTGATCGGGCACCCCTCATTTGTCTGCTCCCACGTACGTATCGCTTATATGTGAACCCTTAAATTCATGCAACCCATGTAATGCTACATAGAGAGACACGATGAACACAGTCAATAGCAACGGTCGGACAAAACTCAAAAGATACAAAAAGGATCATAGTTCATCGTCAGACAAAAGGATCAAAGTTTGAAGCCAGACAATGCAAATTCATACTAAAAACTACTAAAAACTTAGATAAAACGGAGAAGGGTTGAGGAAATCACAATTTCCTCACCGGCCACTTCCTCTTGCGGTCGGCGGTGCGGCTGTGCCCCTTCGTGTAGGCATCGGCGTGCGGCGGTGCCTCGTTGTCAGAGCTGGAGCCGTACATGACGTCGAAGTCGTCGTCGGTGCAAGCTTGGGCCATCAGCTTCTGGGAGCAGGCGGTCCTGCTCCTTCGCATGTCAGGCGGCCTTCGCCTTGCCCGCCGCCTCCTTGGATGCCTTGCACTCTGACAACTCGATGGTGAGCCGGAGTGTCATGGCATTCTTGTGATGGCCTGTTGCGCATTGGTCTCTCTCCTTCGTAGTAAGCGAGTGGCGGAGGATCGACATGAGGAGCAAGTCCTTGGGATCGGTGCGCTCGGCCAGAGCGCGGCCAACACCTCTCCACCCACCCTCACCCCTCACCTGCCACCGCCCTCTCCCTCGCCCGATGCTGCTCGTGGCGAGCAGCCCGTGCCTTAGATTCGGGCGTCCATGTTCACGCCGGCGTCCGTGCGGGCACGAGGACCCAGTGGTGCCTGGGAACCCCGTCTGAAGCAGATTGAGCTTGCGATGGTGGGCGGCATACCTAGACGGAGTTGTTGGAGCTGCAGGACAGGCAGGAGGGGTCGGCGAAGTCGTCGGCACTGCATGGTCATGCGACGGGGCTACGGAACCGGCGCTGCCACCCTGGTCCAACCAGGACCGCCTCAAAGCGATGCGGAGGGCGATCTCCTCCACATCGTCTGACTCCGCATCGCTTAGGAGGCTCACTCACTCGTTAGAGGCGCTGGATCCACCATCGATGCTGCTGACGTCGCTGGTCATCTATCGAAAACGGAGGGGACTGGGAGTGGAGGAGATGGACGGAGAGCGAGTCGAGTGGACTCATTGACTTCGGTCTAGGGTTTATCCGGAAAGGGCTATTTGTGGGGTCTGTGCAGGCCACGGTGGGCCGGGCTGACGTGGCGGATGAGCCCGGGCGCGCCCAGGCCTCCTTTTATCTGCCATAGATTTGAGCTGGATATGAGGGGTCCCAGACAGCCTGGGCGTTTAGGGCCGATTTGACACCTGGCTGGGTCCGTTTTTTTTTTACCACTCAGTTACCGGTCTGTGTGCCCGGACATTTGAGGTCGGTTTGAGGCGCCTGGGTGCAGATGCTGTTACTTCTCACCACCTGTTTCATGTAGGAGTAGTAAGGGCATCTCCAACGCTCACCCCCAAGATGGATAATATATTTTTCTGCGGACGCGCCCGCGCACAGTGATACGGGAGCTGGCCATCCAACGGTGTTTACATCCGTTTAAAAACGAATTTGAACAAATCGGACGTGTATCATGCAAACACAACGGGGTTCACTAAAGTTTAGATATAATTTATAAAAGGCGGACGCTATTTCATCTCTTTAACTAAAAGTTAAAAAACTAAACTATCTTGTAGCGAATGGTGAGTTCATACGCATGACCGGCCTAGCGAGTGGCACTGTCGTCGCCGTGTGTGTCGTGTCGTCAGACTACCTTCTAGCGATGGAAGGGCACAGGGGCGTGGCAGCCCTGCCCGGCCGCCACCTCGCGCTAGCGGTGGAGCCGCTCCGCTTCCTCCTATGATTTGCAGAGGACCCCCTTGACCAATGCCGACCCTAGTCGGGCTGCCCTGGCGGCCTTGCCTCTGTCGGCGGCAGCGGAGGTGTTGCGCGGCCTTCTTCGCGGTGGTGAGTGACTAGTCACGTGTCCAGGCCTTCGTGAGGTCAGGACCCGCATGGACCAGATCGATGTTTCGTTTGACTTGGCGAGCGCCGAGCTGCGCGCTGTATTATGTCGTGCCGCCTACGTCATTGCCATGTCCTCCGCTGTGACGATGCTCCTCGACGACGAGGAGCCACGACCACGGAGGTAGTGAAGAAGGCGACGTACTTTTGTGATCGCCGGCGGCATCACATCCTCCTTCACGTCTTGACATGCCAGTCGCGACGCGGCGACGACACATGCTCCTTCTTCACGTGGTGTCCGATACGCATCGCGGCTGTGTGGGGGATGTCGACTCCGACTTCACATGGCAGAGAGGCGGGCAAGGGCGATTCCTACTTCACACAGTAGTGCGACAGCGACGCCGGTTCCTTCTTCATGTGGGATGGTGGTGCAGGACCACGGTCCCGGAGCGACCGCTCTATCAACACTCAATTTTCTGCACGAACTCATCGTCCGTGACAACCGCTTTCGCATACATGTGTGACTGTTGTGGCGACTGCTCATCCTTATCTCTAGAGGAGATGGCGATCTCCTCCTTCTCTGAGGAGCCTGCGGCCGTGGAGGTCGAGGGCCTCGGAGAGCGACGGTGGCGACAGAGAATCATGACTTGGGAATGGTGTGGATACGGTGGTCTGGAAGGCACCGGAGCATAGAGGAGTAGAGAGTGGTGCGGTGTGGACGGTGTTGCAGTCCTTCTTAAATAGGTACGGTCGATAGAAGGGGCGGGAGGTTGGCTTCAATGTGGCACAACGGCCGGAGTATGATTCGCGGTCGTTGCGTCGGCATTGATGCGGCACCAGCCATTCGTCCACTCGTGTCGCTCTGGTCGGCACCAATGTCGTGGATTCACGTCTGCTATGGAGCAGCGCTGAACGACATGAATGTGTGGCAACCGCTTCGCGTAGAGAGTTTTTTCGTGAGGAAACGGTTTTGGGTGGGCCCAGGGTGGCAGACGTGTACGTGGAAGAGGTTCGGACGCCTACAAAGCCCTCTTGTTTGCGTCCAGTTTGTAGAAAAACGGCGTCCGGACCGCTTCGCGGACCAATGAGATACCACGTTGAATGAAAAAATACATCTGGATGGATGTGTGTGGTTTGAGGGTCCGCATTGAAGATGCCCTAACATCCTCTTGACAAAAGAAAAATCACATCGCTTGTTGGTCGTTGGATTGAACAAACTCATACACCAAGGACAGGTTGGGTCATGACCATCGATAAACCTTCTCGAATGGAACCATTTGAAATGATATAACATCTTATTGGCTCCTAGGCATTGGAGCTAGTGTGGAATGGGAATTTAAAACCAAAGAATCCTGATTCATTAAAAAAGAGTTGTCTTGTATGAGAAAAAACAAGTAAAACCCGATACTACACACCGGCGAGACAAGACAACAACCAACCCGTAAATGGGAAGGGCCATGTAAGTGCCGGACACTCGTCTGGCAAGTCGCGTTGCCTAATCGTTTTGTCTCACGATTCACGTAGTAGTTCAATCCCGCCCAAAGGCAAATTAAAAAACAAAATCGCTCAAAAAAAAATTCAACGATGAAACTTACGGTTTTTGCATCTAAATCTGCAAAGTTTCAACCAGTTTCAGAAATATAATTTCAAGCAATTTTTTTGTCGGTCGTAGACACAGAATAATTGAATTTTTTTATGATTGCTCGTTTTTTTAAGTTACAACATTGAAATTTAAGATATTTTTGAAAGTTGTTAAAATATATCTAAAATGGATCTTATTTGAAAGCGCTGGTCACGAGAAACACGAATATGAAAATAGAATTTAATTTAGATTTTAGGTTTATAAGATATAGAACTTTGAAAGCTGAAAGTCAAACTAAAAATCCGACACCAAGGACATGCGTGCCCCCACACTTGCGTGCCACAAATCCTCTCCCACGACCAGCCTCGCTACCCACAAGAATCACACACACCGCCTAATGGCCTGCAAGACTCATAGGGTATCGTAGCAAGTCATGTAAGTATCTTAATAGTTGTCGTTCCAACGAAGAGCGGAATCCTCTCCCACGACCAGCCTCGCTACCCACAAGAATCACACACACCGCCTAATGGCCTGCAAGACTCATAGGGTATCGTAGCAAGTCATGTAAGTATCTTAATAGTTGTCGTTCCAACGAAGAGCGGAGGAGAGTATTGTAAGCAATTAGGGCATCTTTAATGCTGACCCCTAAACCGGACATCGCATCCGTCCGCGGATCAGGGGGACCAGTTTGCGGACATTTATGCGAGAATCGGCCATCCAACCGTAGCCATAAATGTTCGGTTACACCCCGGAAGAAATTTAACGAAAATGAACAAATTTGATGCATATTTAAACAAATTGAACGATATTCATTCATACTTGGATAATTTTACATAAACCCAGATGTTTTTCATCTAAACCGGAGCAAATTCATTACATTTCGACATATTTCAACTAAACCATACTCTGAACCTAGTCTGAATGATCACCTGCGCATGTTCCCCATGTCCAGCCGGCCATGAGCCCTAGAAAAAGAAGCTCCGCCTCCACAGCCTGCAAACGGCTAATCGGCAATGCTTAGCTTCAACGGGAGGGGGGTAGTGGTGGCCTTCCTGGCACCAGAGCGCCGGCAACCTCCTATGCTCAGCCTTCCTCGTTGTCGGCAACGCCCGCGGATGGTGCCGGCTTCATCCTCGTGGCGGCGGGGCGCGACCAGGGCGGAGCTGACGACGTCGTCCTCATCCTTGTCGTACACGTCATCCGCCGCATCGTTAATCTTCTTAAAGGCGGCTTATAACTCCATCTGATGGGCGCGATGCCGCCAACGGTCGCGGCGGACGTGGCACGTTGCGGTAGGATTGGAGCAGTGCCCTGCTGATACGTCTCCAACGTATCTACTTTTCCTCACCCTTTTGCCCTCGTTTTGGACTCTAATTTGCATGATTTGAATGGAACTAACCCGGACTAACATTGTTTTCAGCAGAACTACCATGGTGTTGTTTTTGTGCAGAAATAAAAGTTCTCGGAATGGAACGAAACTTTTTGGAGAATTATTTCAGAATATATGAGAATTATTGGAGCCAAAATCCACCGGAGAGGGGGGCCAGGGTGAGCATCACCCACCAGGGCGCGCCCTGGTAGGTTGTGCCCACCTTGTGGCCCCACTGACCCTAATTCCGCCACTATAAATTCCTATTTTTGGAGAAAAAAATAGGAGAAAAAGTTTCATCGCGTTTTACGATACGGAGCCGCCGCCACCTCCTGTTCTTCATCGGGAGGCCAGATCTGGAGCCCGTTTGGGGCTCCGGAGAGGGGAATCTTCGGTCTTCGTCATCACCAACATTTCTCCATCGCCAATTCCATGATGCTCCCCACCGGGAGTGAGTAATTCCTTTATAGGCTTGCTGGTCGGTGAGGAGTTGGATGAGATTCATCATGTAATCGATTAGTTTTGTTAGGGCTTGATCCCTAGTATCCATTATGTTCTGAGATTGATGTTGCTATGCCTAATGCTTGTCACTAGGGCTCGAGTGCCATGATTTCAGATCTGAACCGTTTATGTTATCATCTCTATATCTAAGTTCTTGATCCGATCTTGCCTAGTCATATGCACCTATTACGTGTTATGATCCGTCAACCCCATAGTGACAATATTTGGGATACTTCGCGGTGATGACCGTAGTTTGAGGAGTTCATGTATTCACCTTGTTTTAATGCTTTGTTTCGGTTCTCTATTAAAAGGAGGCCTTAATATCCCTTAGTTTCCTTATGGACCCCGCTGCCACGGGAGGGTAGGACAAAAGATGTCATGCAAGTTCTTTTCCATAAGCACGTATGACTATTTACGGAATACATGCCTACATTACATTGATGAACTGGAGCTACTTCTGTATCGCCCTAGGTTATGACTGTTACATGACGAATATCATCCAACGAGTTACCGATTCAGTGCCTACGAGCTTTTCATTTATTGTTCTTGCTAAGTTACTATTGCTACTGCTACTGTTCCAACTGCTACAAAACTGCTGCTATCACTGTTACTGCTGCTACTGCTATGAAAACTATCATATTACTGTGCTACTGATCACTTTGCTGCAGATATTTAATCTCCAGGTGTGGTTGAATTGACAACTCAACTGCTAATACTCTCAAGTATTCTTTGGCTCCCTTGTGTGGAATCTATAAATTTGGGTTGAATACTCTACCCTCGAAAACTGTTGCGATCCCCTATACTTGTTGGTTATCAAGACCTTTTTCTGGCGCCGTTGCAGGGGACCATAGCAATATTTGTTGAGTCACTTGGGATTTATATCAATTTATAACTATGAAGAATCTGAAGGATCAAAAGACTAAGATTTTTCCCTCTAAGACGAGGGGGGGTAAGGAACTGCCATCTAGCTCTGCACTTGATTCACCTTCTGTTATGAGTAAGCTTGCACCACCACCACATGCTAGTAATCCTGATATGTCGCAAGTTATTGATGATGCTACCTCTACTATGAATGATGCTTATGATGATGCTAGTACCATGCTTGATTTTGATGTGCCACTAGGAGAATTTCTTGATGAACAAATTGCTAGAGCTAAAGAAAATGAAACTACTGAAACTGATGAGATTGCTGAAACTGATGAAGCTTATGAAACTGATGTTGATTATGAAACACCTATTAGTCCTAGCTCTCCTAAGTTTGAAATGCCTAAGATACCTGAAGGTTATGTTATGGACGAAGAGGTAACTAGAGAAATACTTTCTTGCAAGGATAGAGAGGATATTAAGAAATTGCTACGCAAGTATAAGGAAAAGACTTTGAATGCTAGAATGAAATGTGATCCTAAGTTTGCTACTTCACCTATCTTTGTTACTGATAAGGATTATGAATTCTCTGTCGACCCAGAGTTAATTACTTTGGTTGAATCTGATCCTTTCCATGGCTAAGAAACTGAAACTGTAGTGGCACACCTTACTAAGGTGAATGATATAGCCACCCTCTTTGCTCATGATGAGAAGATTCGCTACTATTACATCCTTAAGTTGTTTCCGTTCTCATTAAAGGGTGATGCTAAGACATGGTACAATACTCTTGCTCCTGGTTGTGTGCGTAGTCCTCAGGATATGATTTACTACTTCTCTGAAAAATATTTTCCTACTCATAAGAAACAAGCTGCCTTACAGGAAATATTTAATTTTGTGCAAATTGAAGAAGAGAGTCTCCCACAAGCTTGGGGGAGGCTTCTCCAGTTGCTTAATGCTTTGCCTGATCATCCTCTCAAGAAAAATGAAATACTTGATATCTTTTATAATGGACTAACCAATACTTCTAGGGACTTCCTAGATAGTTGTGATGGTTGTGTTTTCAGGGAACGAACCGTTGAACAAGGTGAGGAATTCTTTTCCTAATAATAAAAGGCCTAATGCTTCTGGTCGTACGTCGTGATTTAAATTGATTTGTTCCTTCGATTCGATTCGATGCTGGGATTCGTACGTCATCCCGTGCCCTGCAAGCTGCGTAAAACGAATCACCCTGCGTATTAAAAATAAATCACTTAAGGCAAGATTCGAACCTGCACCAATCAATGCGCGATAGCGCAAGCCATCCACCACACCAACGCTCTTCTATTGTTTGGTTAGCAGAGCTTTGTCTACATAAACAAAAACCTATTAGTATGTCACCACATTGGCACGTTGCTGTAATATGGGCCACATCAGCACCACACCAATGGGCCATGGGCTTCCTCAACTTCCTGTTGGAAATATGCCTAGAGGGAATAATAAAAGTAGTTATTATTATATTTCCTTGTTCATGATAATCGTTTATTATCCATGCTATAATTGTATTAATTGGAAACACTGATACATGTGTGGATACATAGACAACACTGTGTCCCTAGTGTGCCTCTAGTAGACTAGCTTGTTGATCAAAGATGGTTAAAGTTTCCTAGCCATAGACATGAGATGTCATTTGATAACAGGATCACATCATTAGGAGAATGATGTGATGGACAAGACCCAAACTATGAACATAGCATATGATCGTGTCAGTTTATTGCTATAGTTTTTTGCATGTCAAGTATCTGTTCCTATGACCATGAGATCATGCAACTCACTGACACCTGAGGAATACCTTGTGTGTATCAAATGTCACAACGTAACTGGGTGACTATAAAGATGCTCTACAGGTATCTCCGAAGGTGTCTGTTGAGCTGGCATGGATCGAGACTGGGATTTGTTACTCCGTGTGACGGAGAGGTATCTCAGGGCCCACTCGGTAATACAACATCACAACAAGCCTTGCAAGCAATGTGACTAAAGTGTTAGCCACGGGATCTTGTATTACGGAACGAGTAAAGAGACTTGCTGGTAACGAGATTGAACTAGGTATAGAGATACCGACGATCGAATCTCGGGCAAGTAACATACCGAAGAACAAAGGGAACAGCATACGGGATTAACTGAATCCTTGACATAGAGGTTCAACCGATAAAGATCTTCATAGAATATGTAGGAATCAATATGGGCATCCAGGTCCCGCTATTGGTTATTGACCGTAGAGGTGTCTCGGTCATGTCTACATAGTTCTCGAACCCGCAGGGTCTGCACACTTAAGGTTCGGTGACGTTTCGGTATAGTTGAGTTATGTATGTTGGTGACCGAAGGTTGTTCGGAGTCCCGGATGAGATCCCGGACGTCACGAGGAGCTCCGGAATGGTCCGGAGGTAAAGATCGATATATAGGAAGTTGGTGTTTGAACTCCGGAAAAGTTTCGGGCATTTCCGGTAGTGTACCGGGAGTGACGAATGGGTTCCGGGGGTCCACCAAGTGGGCCCACCACACCCCAAGTGGGTCACATGGACCTGAGGGTGGCGCACCAGCCCCAGGTGGGCTGGGCGGCCGGCCCAAGAAGGCCTATGTGGCTGGGCTTGAGGGAAAGGAAAGTCCAAGTGGGGGATGGGAAGGAATCCTACTAGGAGTAGGATTGGAGGTGGACTCCTCCACCTCCTCCTCCTTGCGGCCGACTCCTAGGAGGAGATTTCGGCCGGCCAGCCCCTCCCCCTCCCTCCTATATATACTAGAGGGAGAGAGGGCAAAAGCATTTCAACCCAAAAGGCCATAGTGCAGCCCTCTCTCCCGATAGATCAAGTCCTCTAGTTTTCAGCAGCGCTTAGGCGAAGCCCTGCTGGAATAGTTCCACCACCACCGCCGCCGCGCCGTCGCGCTGTCGGAGAACTCATCTACCTCTCCGCTTCCTCTTGCTGGATCAAGAAGGCGGAGATCGTCATCGAGTTGTACGTGTGCTGAACGCGGAGGTGCCGTCCGTTCGGTACTAGATCGTGATTGGATCGCGGGACGCTCAGCGATTTGGATCGCGAAGACGTTCGACTACATCAACCGCGTTTCTTAACGCTTCCCGCTTAGAGATCTACAAGGGTATGTAGATCCACTCTCCCTCTCGTAGATGCTCATCACCATGGATAGATCTTGCGTGTGCGTAGGAATTTTTTTGTTTCCCATGCAACGTTCCCCAACAGTGACATCATGAGCTAGGTCTATGTGTAGATGAGATCACGAGTTGAACACAAAGGAGTTTGTTGGCGTTGATATTCAGATTGCTTCCTCCCTTGGTCTTTTCTTGATTCGGCGGTATTGTGGGATGAAGCGGCCCGGACCAACATTACTCGTACGCTTACGAGAGACCGGTTCCATCAACTGACATGTAACTTCGTTGCATAAAGATGGCTGGCGGGTGTCTGTTTCTCCCATTTTATTCGGATCAGATTTGACAAAGGCGGTCCTTGAGAAGGTTGAAAAGCAATTTTTGTATCACCGTTGTGGTTTTTGCGTAGGTAAGAATTGTTCTTGCTAGATACCCGTAGCAGCCACGTAAAACTTGCAACAACAATTAGAGGACGTCTAACTTGTTTTTGCAGGGTATGTTGTGATGTGATATGGCCAATTACATGATGAGATATATGTGATGTATGAGATGATCATGTATTGTATAGAATATCATGACTTGCACGTCGATGAGTACGGCAACCGGCAGGAGCCATAGGGTTGTCTTTAATTATTTTCGCCGTTTTGCTTTACTTTATCGCTATGAGTTAGCAATAGTCGTGGAAGCAATAGTCAGCGCGACAACCTCATGGCGACACGTTGATGGAGATCAAGATGATGGAGATCATGGTGTCATGCCGGTGACGATGGAGATCATGCCGGTGCTTTGGAGATGGAGATCAAAATCACAAGTTCATGGCCATATCATGTCACTTATGATTTGCATGTGATGTTAATCCTTTTATGCATCTTATTTTGCTTAGGACGACGGTAGCATTATAAGGTGATCCCTCACTTAAATTTCAAGATAAAATTGTGTTCTCCCCGAGTGTGCACCGTTGCGAAAGTTCGTCGTTTCGAGACACCACATGATGATCGGGTGTGATAGACTCTACGTTCGCATACAACGGGTGCAAGCCAGTGTTGCACAAGTGGAACACTCGGGTTAAACTTGACGAGCCTAGCATGTACAGACATGGCCTCGGAACACAAGAGACCGAAAGGTCGAACATGAGTCATATAGTAGATATGATCAACATGAAGATGTTCACCATTGAAACCACCTCAACTCACGTGATGATCGGACTTGAGTTGGTGAATTTGGATCATGTGACACTCGAATGACCAGAGGGATGTCAATTTGAGTGGGAGTTTTTAAGTAATATGATTAACTAAACTCATTATCTTGAACAATAGTCTAAGTTATTTTTGCAAAATTTATGTTGTAGATCATGGCTCGCGCAGTAGCACCCCTGAATTTTAATGCGTTCCTAGAGAAAGCTAAGTTGAAAGATGATGGAAGTAACTTTGTGGACTGGGCTCATAATCTAAGGATTATCCTTACGGCTTCCCAAAAGGGTTATGTCCTTGATGCACCGCTTGGTGATCCACCCGCTCCAGTTGAGTCTCCAGACGTTGTGAACGCCTGGCAGGCTCGTTCTGATGATTACTCAATGGTTCAATGTGCAATGTTGTATGGCTTAGAACCGGGACTTCAAAGACGTTTTGAACATCATGGAGCATATGATATGTTCCTAGAGTTGAAGTTTATCTTTTAGAAGAACGCCCGGATCGAGAGGTATGAGACCTTCGATAAGTTCTATGCCTGCAAGATGGAGGAGAACGGGTCTCAGTGAACACATACTCAAAATGTCTGGGTATTCCACACGTCTAGCTGAATTGGGGATGCCCCTTCCAGCAGAGGCGATCACTGACAGAGTTCTTCAATCATTGCTACCTAGCTACAAGAGCTTCGTGTTGAACTATAACATGCACGGGATGAACAAGTCAGTCGCCGAGCTGTTTGCAATGTTGAAAGTCGCTGAGTCTGAAATTCAGAAGGAGCATCAAGTGTTGATGGTCAATAAAACCACTAGTTTCAAGAAGAATGGCAAGGGTAAGAAGGGTAACTCCAAGAAGAGTGGCAAAGCAGTTGCCCCTCCCGTGAAGAAACCCAAGGCTGGACCCAAGCCAGAAACTGAGTGCTTTCATTGCAAGGGAACTGGTCACTGGAAGCGGAACTGCCTCAAGTATTTGGCTGACAAGAAGGCGGCCAACAACAAACAAGGTATATATGATATACATGTTATTGATGTGTACCTTACCAACTCTCGTTGTAGTGCCTGGGTATTTGATACCGGTGCAGTTGCTCACATTTGCAACTCAAAACAAGAACTGTGGAATGGACGGAGGCTGGCAAAGGACGAAGTGACGATGCGCGTGGGAAATGGTTCCAAGGTTGATGTGATCGCCGTCGGCACGTTCGCTCTTCGATTACCATCGGGATTAGTGATGAACCTGAATAATTGTTATTTAGTGCCTGCGTTAAGCATGAACATTATATCTGGATCTTGTTTATTGCGAGACGGTTACTCATTTAAATCAGAGAATAATGGTTGTTCTATTTATATGAGTAATATCTTTTATGGTCATGCACCCAATGTGAGGGGTTTATTCTTATTGAATCTCGATAGTGATGATACACATGTTCATAACATTGATGCGAAAAGATGTAGAGTTGATAATGATAGTACCACTTTCTTGTGGCACTGCCGTTTAGGTCATATTGGTGTAAAACGCATGAAGAAGCTCCATGCTGATGGACTTTTGGAGTCACTTGATTTTGAATCACTTGACACATGTGAACCATGCCTCATGGGCAAGATGACTAAAACCCCGTTCTCTAGAACAATGGAACGGGCAAGTGACTTATTGGAAATCATACATACTGATGTCTGCGGTCCGATGAGCATTGAGGCGCGCGGTGGATATCGTTATTTTCTCACCTTCACAGATGATTTAAGTAGATATGGGTATATTTACTTAATAAAACACAAGTCTGAAACGTTTGAAAAGTTCAAGCAATTTCAGAGTGAAGTTGAGAATCATCGTAACAAGAAGATTAAATTCCTACGATCTGATCGAGGAGGAGAATATCTGAGTTATGAGTTTGGCAGTCACTTAAGACAATGTGGAATTGTTTCACAATTGACACCGCTTGGAACACCACAGCGTAATGGTGTGTCCGAACGTCGTAATCGAACCTTATTGGATATGGTGCGATCTATGATGTCTCTTGCCGATTTGCCACTATCGTTTTGGGGTTATGCATTAGAGACAGCTGCATTCACTTTAAATAGGGCACCATCGAAATCAGTTGAGACGACGCCATATGAACTGTGGTTTGACAAGAAGCCAAAGTTGTCATTTCTTAAAGTTTGGGGATGTGATGCTTATGCCAAAAAGCTTCAGCCTGAAAAGCTGGAACCCAAAGCGGAGAAATGCGTCTTCATAGGATACCCAAAAGAGACAGTTGGGTATACCTTCTATCTCAGATCCGAAGGCAAAGTGTTTGTCGCTAAAAACGGAACATTTCTTGAGAAAGAGTTTCTCTCAAAAGAATTGAGTGGGAGGAAGATAGAACTTGATGAGGTTGTTGAACCTTTACTTCAACCAGAGAGTAGTGCAGCGCAGAAAGATGTTTCTGTAGAGCCTACATCCGTTGAAGAGGAAGTTAATGATGATGATCATGAAGCTTCAGATCAAGTTGCTATCGAACCTCATAGGTCGACAAGGACGCGTACTGCTCCTGAGTGGTACGGCAACCCTGTCTTAGAGGTCATGTTGTTGGACAACGATGAACCTACGAGCTATGGAGAAGCGATGATGGGCCCGGATTCCGAGAAATGGTTAGAGGCCATGAAATCCGAGATGGGATCCATGTATGAAAACAAATTATGGGCTTTGGAAGTATTACCTGAAGGGTGTAAGTCCATTCAGAACAAATGGATCTTTAAGAGGAAGACGGACGCGGACGGTAATGTCACCGTCTATAAAGCTCGACTTGTGGCAAAGGGTTTTTCACAAGTTCAAGGAGTTGACTACGATGAGACCTTCTCACCCGTAGCGATGCTTAAGTCCGTCAGAATCATGTTAGCAATAGTTGCCTTTTTCGATTATGAAATTTGGCAGATGGATGTCAAAACAGCATTCCTTAACGGTTTCCTTAAGGAAGAGTTGTATATGATGCAACCAAATGGTTTTGTCGATCCAGAGAATGCTGACAAAGTTTGCAAACTCCAGCGATCCATTTATGGACTGGTGCAAGCATCTCGGAGTTGGAATCTTCGCTTTGATGAGGTGATCAAAGCGTTTGGGTTTATACAAGTTTACGGAGAAGCTTGTATTTACAAGAAAGTGAGTGGGAGCTCTATAGCGTTTCTAATATTATATGTGGATGACATATTGCTGATTGGAAACAATATAGAAATGTTGGAAAGCGTAAAGGAATATTTGAACAAGAGTTTTTCAATGAAGGACCTACGAGAAGCTGCTTTCATATTAGGCATCAAGATCTATAGAGATAGATCAAGACGCTTAATAGGACTTTCACAGAGCACATACCTTGACAAAGTTTTGAAGAAGTTCAAAATGGATCAGTCCAAGAAGGGGTTCTTGCATGTGTTGCAAGGTGTGAAGTTGAGTAAGACTCAATGCCCAGTGACTGCAGAAGTTAGAGAAAAGATGAGTGTCGTCCCCTATGCTTCAGCCATAGGCTCTATCATGTATGCAATGCTATGCACAAGACCCGATGTCAGCCTTGCCATGAGTATGGCCGAAAGGTTTCAAAGTGATCCAGGAGTGGAACACTGGACGGCGGTCAAGAATATCCTGAAGTACCTGAAAAGGACTAAGGACATGTTTCTCGTTTATGGAGGTGATCAAGAGCTCGTCGTAAAGGGTTACGTCGATGCAAGCTTTGACACTGATCCGGATGACTCTAAGTCGCAAATCGGATACGTATTTATTCTCAATGGGGGTGCGGTAAGCTGGTGCAGTTCCAAGCAGAGCGTGGTAGCTGATTCTACATGCGAAGCGGAGTACATCGCTGCCTTGGAGGCGGCGAAGGAAGGTGTCTGGATGAAGGAGTTCATGACAGATCTTGGAGTAGTGCCTAGTGCACTAAATCCAATGACTCTGTTCTGTGATAACACTGGTGCCATTGCTCTAGCCAAGGAACCAAGGTTTCACAAGAGGACCAGACACATAAAGCGATGTTTCAATTCCATCCGCGATTACATCAAGGAGGACGACATAAATATTTGCAAAGTGCACACAGATCTGAATGTTGTAGATCCAATGACTAAACCTCTTCCAAGGGCTAAACATGATCAACACCAGAACTGTATGGGTGTTAGATTCATTACAATGTAAATCACATAGTGATATGAGCTAGATTATTACCCTAGTGCAAGTGGGAGACTGTTGGAAATATGCCCTAGAGGCAATAATAAAAGTAGTTATTATTATATTTCCTTGTTCATGATAATCGTTTATTATCCATGCTATAATTGTATTAATTGGAAACACTGATACATGTGTGGATACATAGACAACACTGTGTCCCTAGTGTGCCTCTAGTAGACTAGCTTGTTGATCAAAGATGGTTAAGGTTTCCTAACCATAGACATGAGATGCCATTTGATAACAGGATCACATCATTAGGAGAATGATGTGATGGACAAGACCCAAACTATGAACGTAGCATATGATCGTGTCAGTTTATTGCTATAGTTTTCTGCATGTCAAGTATCTGTTCCTATGACCATGAGATCAAGCAACTCACTGACACCGGAGGAATACCTTGTGTGTATCAAACGTCACAACGTAACTGGGTGACTATAAAGATGCTCTACAGGTATCTCCGAAGGTGTCTGTTGAGCTGGCATGGATCGAGACTGGGATTTGTTACTCCGTGTGACGGAGAGGTATCTCAGGGCCCGCTCGGTAATACAACATCACAACAAGCCTTGCAAGCAACGTGACTAAAGTGTTAGCCACGAGATCTTGTATTACGGAACGAGTAAAGAGACTTGCTGGTAACGAGATTGAACTAGGTATAGAGATACCGACGATCGAATCTCGGGCAAGTAACATACCGAAGAACAAAGGGAACAGCATACGGGATTAACTGAATCCTTGACATAGAGGTTCAACCGATAAAGATCTTTGTAGAATATGTACGAATCAATATGGGCATCCAGGTCCCGCTATTGGTTATTGACCGTAGAGGTGTCTCGGTCATGTCTACATAGTTCTCGAACCCGCAGGGTCTGCACACTTAAGGTTCGGTGACGGTTCGGTATAGTTGAGTTATGTATGTTGGTGACCGAAGGTTGTTCGGAGTCCCGGATGAGATCCCGGACGTCACGAGGAGCTCCGGAATGGTCCAGAGGTAAAGATTGATATATAGGAAGTTGGTGTTTGAACTCCGGAAAAGTTTCGGGCATTTCCGGCAGTGTACCGGGAGTGACGAATGGGTTCCGGGGGTCCACCAAGTGGGCCCACCACACCCCAAGTGGGTCACATGGACCTGAGGGTGGCGCACCAGCCCCAGGTGGGCTGGGCGGCCGGCCCAAGAAGGCCTATGCGGCTGGGCTTGAGGGAAAGGAAAGTCCAAGTGGGGGGAGGGAAGGAATCCTACTAGGAGTAGGATTGGAGGTGGACTCCTCCACCTCCTCCTCCTTGCGGCCGACTCCTAGGAGGAGATTTCGGCCGGCCAGCCCCTCCCCCTCCCTCCTATATATACTAGAGGGAGAGAGGGCAAAAGCACTTCAACCCAAAAGGCCATAGTGCAGCCCTCTCTCCCGATAGATCAAGTCCTCTAGTTTTCAGCAACGCTTAGGCGAAGCCCTGCTGGAATAGTTCCACCACCACCGCCGCCGCGCCGTCGCGCTGCCGGAGAACTCATCTACCTCTCCGCTCCCTCTTGCTGGATCAAGAAGGCGGAGATCGTCATCGAGATGTACGTGTGCTGAACGCGGAGGTGCCGTCCGTTCGGTACTAGATCGTGATTGGATCGCGGGACGCTCGGCGATTTGGATCGCGAAGACGTTCGACTACATCAACCGCGTTTCTTAACGCTTCCCGCTTAGCGATCTACAAGGGTATGTAGATCCACTCTCCCTCTCGTAGATGCTCATCACCATGGATAGATCTTGCGTGTGCGTAGGAATTTTTTTGTTTCCCATGCAACGTTCCCCAACACTTCCAGGCCACATCACGTGGTCGGTTTCACTTAGCAGTCAAATACTCCTCAAAATAAACTTAGCAGTTAAATAGTACCACCTCGCTCCATTATAGCAAGCCACATCGGTTTATATATGCTGCGAGTTGTCTAGAAAATCAACAAGGTGCTTGAGAAATAACAAAAGATGGATGAGGTGTTGGTTTGGTGGCTGCATTTGCAAATAAGAAATAAAGAGACCCAAGGTTAAGTGCCTTTGAGAAATAACGAAAATAGGATGAGGCGTTGATTGAGGCGTTGATTCGGTGGCTGCATTTGCAAATAAGAAATACAGAGACCCAAGCTTATCAAGCAGCAGCTGGAACTACACGACGTGCACACCCTGAAGAAGATCGATTGACTGATCAAGCAGCAGCCTGAACTGCACGGCGTGACAGAAAATTAATTCAAAGACCAAGCACCTCACGCATGCACATCAGGGGACCTACCTCGTGATTTTCTACATATATGCGTCCACATATCAAAAAGCCATGATCGAATGAAAATACATCTGAACTATTAGGCTAACGGGTAGATAATTTTTAACAACAGTTTCCTTCAAACATTTCCATTGGAAGTTTGTAGCATATCATACCGTCCATGAGTGATCTTATTGTAACATAGCAGGTCGGAGTAACGTATTAGCCTACTGTGCAGATAAGCAGTTCATCACTTACAAGTGTACATTTATACACATCAAAAAAATCTTCCGTTGCAACGCACGAGCCCTTTTGCTAGTATTGAATAATATATTGGAGAATTATGATGATTGGACTCTTCCTGAACCACTGCCTAAACCCACTCCGAAGATGAGGGGTATCATATTTCTCAGTCCTGAAGATATGCAAGAGGCAAAGAAATCTATGAAGGAAAAGGGTATTAAAGCTGAGGATGTTAAGAATTGACCACCTATTGAAGAAATACATGGCCTTGACACACCATCACCTCCACAGGTGGTAGAGGTAAATTCTTTATTAAAGTTTAATGAAAGTGACATCCCTCACAAAAAACATCCTAGTCAATGCTTATATGAGTTTGATAACTATATTATGAAGCAAGATCATTTCAATGCTCATGTATTGAAACAATTGAAATATAATTCTGATATGATTGCTCGCTTGAGTGACTTGCTATTTAGAATCAGTAATGATGTTAGAGGTGTAGGGAAGCATGCCTCTATGGTTCAAACTCAGTTAGAACAAGTTGCTAAATCTCAAAAAGAATTGCTTGATGAAATGAATAATAATATGCATGATTTTGCTGCTAGAGTAGTAACTAGAGGAGGTAGAATGACCCAAGAACCACTTTATCCTGAGGATCATCCTAAAAGAATTGAACAAGACTCTCAGAGAATTAATCCTGATGCACCTAGTCCTTCTAAGAAGAAAAAGAAAAAGAAAAATGATAGGACTTTGCATACCTCTAGTGAACCTGAGACACAAAAACCTCCCGATAATAATGATGTCTCTATTTCCGATGCTAAAACTCAACCTGGTAGTGAACATCAACCTAGTGATAATGAAAATGATGATGATGATGTTCATGATGATGCTCAACCTAGTAATAATAGAGAACCAGATAATGATGTTGAAATAGAGCCTGCTCCTGATCTTGATAACCCACAACCTAAAAATAAGCGTTATAAAAGAGACTTTGTGGCTAGGAAACATGGTAAAGAAAGAGAGCCATGGGTTCAGAAACCCATGCCATTTCCACCTAAGCCATCTAAGAAAAAGGATGATGAAGAATTTGAGCGCTTTGCTGAGATGATTAGGCCAGTCTTTTTGCGTACCCGCTTAACCGATATTTTGAAGATGGCCCCTTATGCTAAGTATATGAAAGACATCATCACTAATAAAAGAAAGATACCTGAAGCTGAAATATCCACCATGCTTGCTAATTATTCTTTTAAGGATGGAGTACCTAAAAAACTTGGAGATCCTGGAATACCAACTATACCTTACTCCATTAAAAGAAACTATGTTAAAACTACTTTGTGTGATTTGGGAGCCGGTGTTAGTGTTATGCCTTTCTCCTTATATAAAAGACTTGATTTGAATAAACTCACACCTACTGAGATACCTCTGCAAATGGCTGACAAATGAACGGCCATACCTATCGGTATTTGTGAGGATGTGCCCGTTGTTGTTGCAAATGTTACTATCTTAACGGACTTTGTTATTCTTGAGATGCCCGAGGACGACAACATGTCAATTATCCTTGGTAGACCATTTTTGAATACTGCAGGGGCTGTTATTGATTGCAATACAAGCAAAGTCACTTTTCATATCAATGGTAATGAACATACGGTGCACTTTCCGAAGAAACAATTCCAACTGAATGGTATAAATGTTATTGAATAATGTCCGACGATCACTATTGGAAGTTTTCAATTACCTCTTCCTACTGCCAAAAAGAAATATGATATACTTATTGTTGGGGATATGCACATCCCCATTGAGGTAACTTAGTGTTTTATGAAAGTTCTTCGGTTTCATGCCAATTGGAAGTGGTTGTTAATAAGACTTGACCAACCTTATTAATGAATCATTTTTGAGAGGTATGAAGTCGACGAATTTAGTAAGCACAACTTTCTGCTCCCACCTTTTATTTTCTGTTTTAGTTAGTCAAATAAAATAAAATGCCATGATTATCATGTTTTCTGTTTTCTCCGTGCAATAAAAAATGACCAAAAAATAAAAATTCTCAGAATGCCCTGAAAATTTAACACGATTTTTTTCCGAATATTTATGAATTTTTGGTGTAAATAATACCAGAGGGGGGTGCACCTGGTGCCCACAAGACACCAGGACGCGCCAGCACCCCCAGGCGCGCCCTGGTGGGTTGTGGCCCCCACGTGGCCCCCCTCACTTATCTCTTTAGCCCACATCGTCACCTACCTCCAGAAAAAATCACCACAGCCACCATTCTCGTGTTCTTGCTCTCAAACCCGCGGGTTTCGATCTCTTTGCTCGAAGCTCCGTTTCTGAAACTGTTTGGAGGGCTTGCTACTTGGTATGTGACTCCTCCATTGCTCCAATTAGTTTTTGTTTTAGTGAGTTATTATTAGAGTAATTAGCTACTCTTGGTGATGCTGTAGATAAGCTTGCATGTTGAATTCTTAGAGTTCTAAGTAGTTTGAATGCTCAATATGGCCTCTATGCATGCTTAGGAGTAGTTGCTAACAATCTTACAAAGTTTTGTTGACAAATGTTTGTGGACTAATTTTTTTCAGAATTTTTATAGGAATAAAAAGGGAATTCTTTAGGAGTTCTTCGAGGAGGAGATCCTCGGAAGCCTCATCAAGTGGAAGCTCAGTTCGACGGTCTTATGTTGAACCAAGCGAAAGCTCGATGCGAGATGCCGCCACCAAATCATGCTTGTGGCCTTGTGACGAGTTCATGGAAGGTGCAGGTATTAAGGAGGAATTTGACCAATTTATCCACAACACAGAGCTTGCTCCCTTCATTGCAGATAAGTGCCCCCAACACCTCGAACTCACGAAAACCTTCACAAAGAAATTTAAATATTTTTCTCGTGAGTCTAGACTATCATTCAACCTGTATGATCATTCCTTCACCATGCTGTTAGAAATGTTTAGTGAAGCATGCAAACTTCCATATTAGGGTTCCCTAGACGAACCAACAAAATTTGAATACGAATCATTTTTAGTCAATCTTTGCTTCGGTGAAGATAGGGGGGTAACACAAGGGAGAATTAATAGCATCCATTTTCCATCGATACAATATTTCGCGCTCTTTAACGGTAAATGCATCGTAGGCAAACAAGATTGTAGCACATTGTGTGCTCATGATTCGAGTCTCTTTCATACTGCCATAACTGGGAATAAGAATTATAATCTTGGTGCAATTGTTGCACGGAGGCTGCAGCTTAATGCTGCTAATGGTAATTTTTATGGAGGAATCTATGCCTCCCGTGTAGCGGAAAGATTAAATGTCTCGCCATGGCCTAATGACCCCATCCTACCTACTCAGTATTTAGACTTTGATGCCATGAAGCGTCATAACTTCCTTACGGGTACGACCACTAACTACACCTACAACTTGAGATTTAATAAGAAACCTGTTATGCCTGTCCCTTTGCCTACTCCTGCTCTCTTTGATTTTCACAACAGCGGAAGATATTATGTCCTTGAGAGCGAAGCCCATGAGTACAACGCGGAGGTTGAAGCTGCCAGGAGGGCCGCGGAGTCTGTTCCGAGGGCCTCAGTAAGCCATCGCCCAAATTATTATTCATACGGATGGTGATTACCAAGCTAGGCCAAAATCCTAAGCTTGGGGGAGTACGTATTCCCACCGACATTACATTCATGTTCACACATTTCATTCCAGTTGTCGATGTTCATACTTTTTTTATTGTAATATCCATGCTAAATTTGTTTTCTCGCTTTCTTCTTGTGTGTTTGAAAAACTTTGAGAAAAATCCAAAAATATTTCCTACTTCTTTTTAGTTTTTTCTTTCTAGCTTAGTTTAATTGTGCATTAAAAGAAAACCCAAAAAGATTTCTCGCTTCTTCTTTTACTTGTTGGGAGCTTTCCCGTGTAAATAGTTTTTCTCGTTTTTGTTTTTCCTCTTTAATTTGCCTTCTTCAAGAAAAAACCAAAAACTCCAAAAATATTTGAGTCGTACCAAGGAGAAGATCACAATGAAATTGTTGAGTGGCTCTCATCTGCATTATTTTTTATCTAAAAAAGAAGTCCATATTACCTTGTCTTCTCCTCTTGAATAAAATGTTTGCAGATTCCAGCTTAGTCCACGGCACTCTTGCACTATTATTATTTTCTTATCATTCGGTCGTGCAAGTGAAAGGTAATGAGGACGGTATTTGATGAATTGACTGTGGCAGAGAAAAGCGGGTATGAACTCAACTTGTTTTTGTTTTTGTAAATATGTTTAACCTAGTATCCTTGATTCAGCCTATTATGATCAAACATGTTTGCAATGATCATTAGAGATTATAGTTGTTCATGCCATGCTTAAGTAGCTAGGAGTGGATAATGATTTATCTTGGATGTCAACATGCATTAAAATGGTTGTGATGCGGTATGATGATATGGTATCCTCCTCTGAATGTTTCAAGTGGCTTGACTTGGCACATGTTCACGCATGTAGTTGAATCAAAACCAACATAGCCTTCATGATATTTATGTTCATGGTGTCCATATCCTACTCATGCCAGTACTCAATGTTGATTATATGTAATGCATGTTCATGACCGTCTTCGCTCTCTAGCTGGCCGCTTCTCAATCTAATTGCTAGCCTTCGCCTGTACTAAGCGGGAATACTTCTTGTGCATCAAAACCTTTAAACCAAGTCATGCCAGATGAGTCCATTTTATCTGCCTATATGCGGTATTACCCTGCCGTTCCAAAGTAAATTTGCATATGCCACCTCTAAAAATTCAAATGAACATCTGTTTTGTGTGCGTGGACCGCTCATGGAGCGATAGGGGGCAGTCAGTATCTTCCATGCTAAGCGGGGTATTCTCATGATGAGTGTTTATTCACTTGTCCTTACACGAGAGGGGCGGTAATAGGGATTCCCAGTCCCGAAATAAAAAATAAAAAATAATTAAACAAAACTCCCCCAGGAATGTTGTTGGTTTGGACGGTTCCCGTGGATGCGGCTAGCCGTGGAGTGTGATTGTTGGTGGAGGGGGAGTAATCCTTTACTTTTACCGCTTGGGAACCGCCGCTAATTTGTTTAGCATGGAAGATATTGATAACTCTTGGTCGTGACGTTGACAGGAAGGGTGTACCTCCCAAAATTATATCTATCTCTGTTTTAAACTTTGAGCTCTGGCACCGCTGCAAATCCATGCTTCCCTCTGCGAAGGGACTATCTATTTACTTTTATGTTGAGTCATCACCTTCTCAAATAAGCGCCAGACCTGAGAGCACTATTGTCATCCTCATGCATTGTGTATAGTTGATGTTGGGTGCAGCATGACTGGATCTTTTCTACCATGAATTACAATGTTTAGTCGCTGCTTGAACTTTGGAGGTGCTCTGCATTTATGTTTTGCGGTCTCAGAAAGGGCTAGCGAAATACCACTATTGTCATATTGTATCATGATTGTGTTTGACAAAGTGTTGGCGTTTGAGATATCTTATTATTGCTCGCTAGTTGCTTATGTTATTGATATGAGTTAATATAATTTCTAAGAGTTATTGTTGACATAGTTAGTCATAATCTTTGCTGAAAACCTGGGTGCTACTTAAGCATATATATGTAAATAAGAACAAAAGAGTTCATAAAAGTTTTTCTTTATCACTTTCAGTTTGTCAACTGAATTGCTTGAGGACAAGCAAAGGTTTAAGCTTGGGGGAGTTGATACGTCTCAAACGTATCTACTTTTCCTCACCCTTTTGCCCTTGTTTTGGACTCTAATTTGCATGATTTGAATGGAACTAACCCGGACTAACGCTGTTTTCAGCAGAACTACCATGGTGTTGTTTCTGTGTAGAAATAAAAGTTCTCGGAATGGAACGAAATTTTTTGGAGAATTATTTCAGAATATATGAGAATTATTGGAGCCAAAATCCACCGGAGAGGGGGGGCCAGGGTGAGCATCACCCACCAGGGCGCGCCAGGCCCCCTGGGCGCCCCCTGGTGGGTTGTGCCCACCTCGTGGCCCCACTGACCCTAATTCTGCCACTATAAATTCCTATTTTTGGAGAAAAAAATAGGAGAGAAAGTTTCATCGCGTTTTACGATACGGAGCCTCCGCCACCTCCTGTTCTTCATCGGGAGGCCAGATCTGGAGCCCGTTTGGGGCTCCGGAGAGGGGAATCTTCGGTCTTCGTCATCACCAACCTTTCTTCATCGCCAATTCCATGATGCTCCCCACCGGGAGTGAGTAATTCCTTCATAGGCTTGCTGGTCGGTGAGGAGTTGGATGAGATTCATCATGTAATCGAGTTAGTTTTGTTAGGGCTTGATCCCTAGTATCCATTATGTTCTGAGATTGATGTTGCTATGACTTTGCTATGCCTAATGCTTGTCACTAGGGCCCGAGTGCCATGATTTCAGATCTGAACCGTTTATGTTATCATCTCTATATCTAAGTTCTTGATCCGATCTTGCCTAGTCATATGCACCTATTACGTGTTATGACCCGTCAACCCCATAGTGACAATATTTAGGATACTTCGCGGTGATGACCGTATTTTGAGGAGTTCATGTATTCACCATGTGTTAATGCTTTGTTCCGGTTCTCTATTAAAAGGAGGCCTTAATATCCCTTAGTTTCCTTATGGACCCCGCTGCCATGGGAGGGTAGGACAAAAGATGTCATGCAAGTTCGTTTCCATAAGCACGTATGACTATTTACCGAATACATGCCTACATTACATTGATGAACTGGAGCTAGTTCTGTATCGCCCTAGGTTATGACTGTTACATGACGAATATCATCAAATGAGTTACCGATCCAGTGCCTACGAGATTTTCATTTATTGTTCTTGCTAAGTTACTATTGCTACTGCTACTGTTCCAACTGCTACAAAACTGCTGATATCACTGTTACTGCTGCTACTGCTATCAAAACTATCATATTACTGTGCTACTGATCACTTTGCTGCAGATATTTAATCTCCAGGTGTGGTTGAATTGACAACTCAACTGCTAATACTCTCAAGTATTCTTTGGCTCCCCTTGTGTCGAATCGATAAATTTGGGTTGAATACTCTACCCTCAAAAACTGTTGCGATCCCCTATACTTGTGGGTTATCCCCTGCTCGCCAACGTCCACGGATGGTGTGATGCCTGTGTCGGTGGCGAGTTATTCCTTAGTGTGTCGGTGCTCGTCGAGGAGACGAAGGTTGTAAGCCTGGTTGGCATGCGCCCGTCGAAACGCGCTCTCCCCCTCCGCCAACACCATCTCTGGGTAGTGAGCACGAGCCTCACCCATTGTGATGCCAGCATGGGTCAGCGAGGACGGTGGCTCTGGCTCGTCGTCGGCCACCTCTTCCAGTGGGGCGTCTGCACTGTCCTCCAGTGAGCTAGTCCATCTGCTGGCCTGCCTGCCGGCCGCAATGGCGGTGATCTCCTTCTTCTGCTTGGACAAGAGGTTATTATCACGGGGGGCTTTGGAGCTCGAGGAGGCCATGTCAGGCGTGATGCCGAGAGGAGATAGGGGGCAGAGGAGGTTGAATAAATACGTCGTGGGGAGACGTCTGGTCCTTTGATGACTATTTCATCTTGAAGAAAGACGTCGTGGGCAGGATTGGTTTATCTGGTTATCACAAGTGCACGGACGCACTGCGGATGCTTGCATATGGCACAACCACTGATTCCTGGGACGAGTACCTACGGATGTCCGAGCACATGCGAAGATGCCATGATCAGGTTTACAATTACCGTGGTCGAGGTGTTTGGACCTAAGTACCTGAGAACCAACTGCGGCAGACACCGATAGTATCTTGGCAATCTGGAAAGCAAGAAGGTGGCCAGGTTTGCTCGGATCTCTTGAATCATGCATTGGAAATGGAGGAACTGCATGAAAGCTTTACAAGGGCAATATCAGGGTCATGTTAAGAAGCCCACCATCATTCTTGAAGCAGTTGCATCACATGATCTTTGGATTTGACACGCTTTCTTTGGCATGTCCGGGTCTCACAATGACATCAATGTGTTACAGCGATCGCCATTGTTTGTGAGGCTGATTGAAGGAAAAGCTCCTCCTTGCCACTATACTGTCAATGGGCATGAGTACAACATGGGCTACTATTAGGTGACGGTATCTATCCTTCGTGGGCTACCTTTGTCAACAACATCTCTAATCCAGTTGGCCAGAAAAAGTCTCACTTTGCCCAAAGGCAAGACGCATCTAGAAAGGATGTTAAGAGGGTATTGGAGTTCTTCAATCACGTTTTGCATTTGTTTGTGGACCTGCTAAACAATAGGATCCGGAGACCTTATGGGAGGTGACGACCTGTTGTGTGATCATGCACAACATGATCGTGGAGGATGAGGATGAGAATGTTGCCGCAGGTCTTGAGTTTGAGAACATGGGTAATCCTATCAAACTTTCCGACCGAAATCCGACCACATTTGAAGAGTTTGTTCAAATGCATCAACAAATTCGACATCGAGCAACTCATGAGCAACTGAAATAAGATCTGATTGAGCATCTCTGGACGGTTAAGCGGAAATATTTGAACTTTTTTTAATTAGAACTACTGATGTATTTGAACATTTTAACTGTTTTATATGGAGTACTATATATATGCGGCTATTGAACGTGCGGACCTTAAAAGAAAAATTTATGATCAAATGTACGTGGACTGTTAGATGGCCCCCTTCTGCATCTATGTCTATGGACTTGTCTATCCATAAACGGATGCAGAATCAAATTTATGGGTCAGGTTCTAGACGCCCTCACTTAACATTTTTGAGGGTGCAATTAGAGATGCCCTTGTGTGTCGGCTAGGTCTTGATGCTCACTTGGCACCTCGAACCTGAGCCCCAATGGTCGTGGCTCTCTGCCCGAACTGTTCGCGGTGACCAGTGAGCCATGTCAGCAAGACGAGTGGTGCTAAAAAATGAAGTCGACCACTCAAGCGTCCTTGAGCGCTTTTCAGCCGTTCGATGGGAGGCGTCTCCGTCCGCAAAAGTCATCTCCGCGATTCGAGAACCGTCGGCGCGGGCCCACACTCCTCCCAACTCAAGCAACCCGAGAATGCCCGCCTCCTCCAGGCTCTGCGCTTACGCCACGTGCTCCCTCGCGGCCTCCCCCGTCCCCACCCCGCCTTCCCCACCCGCTCGCTGCCGCCGCCGCCGCCGCTTCCGCCGACTCGCCTCCTCCATGGGCCAGTCCGCGAGCTCGCCCTCGGGCGGCGGCCGCGGCGACTCTCGGTGGCCGGCGCTCCGGCTCGATCTAGGGTTGCCGTCCGGCCGCAAGCAGAGGCCGGCGGGCGAGAGGCTGGATTTGGGGAGCCGGCTGCGCCGCGTGCTGTCGCGGCCTTCGCCGTCGCCCCAGAGCACGGAGGTGGAGATTGAGGCCGAGGAGGAGGGGCGAGACGCTGGAAACCGCGTGGAGGTGGAGGCCGGCGGCGCGGAGGCCGATCACCTCGTCGTCATGGTTAACGGGCTCTACGGAAGGTGGGTGTTCGCTTCTGTTCTACTCATGTTTATGATATCATCAGTGGTTCGGACCATAAACTGAGTTGCGGTTTTGGTCAGTTCGGCGGATTGGAAGTTCGCGGCGGAGCAGTTCGTGAAGAGGCTACCGGGGAAAGTCTATGTGCATCGTGAGTCTGTAGTGCCCGCTGCTCTTTTAATTTGCCGGCTATGGGTGCAAGCATTACCACAACTTACATCTATGGGTTCAAATTTTATCGATTTGTTTCGGGATGATTTCGTTGTGTAATGAAGAATTCGACTGTTTTGAATTTGGACCTAGAAAGGCAGGGGTTACTGTAAAACCATCGCTAAATTTACTGTGAACGCATTATCAGCCGTAAATGCACCAACACTTCAGAGGTTAGGTTACAGGACTTGCCTTCCGCTGAATGTTTGTTTGATTCTTGACTTGGAAGAAAAAAAATTAACTGACAGGACACAACGGAGCACCCAGCGACTGCAAATATAACTGCAATTATTTCTTTCTAATTGATACCTTTATAGTAATAATATAATTTCCCCTTTCCCGCTTCGGCTATATGATTAATTGATCGTTGACATGTCTATGTCATGATGCACCCTACTTTCTGGTAGAACTTGATACACATGTCTTATAAAAATTTGTCTGAGCAGGTAGCGAGTGCAATCATTCAAAGTTAACATACGATGGAGTTGATGTAATGGGCGAAAGACTGGCTGAAGAGGTATCATCATTATTGACTACGGCAGTGTTCTAGTAGTTCTAGTCACTGCTAAAATATGCATGCTGTAATTACAAGGAGCTGCAGAATCGTGGAAAATAATACATCAAACTGGTATTTGTTATCAAGGTACACCAAGTTATCCAGAGGAAAGGAAATTTGCGGAAAATCTCTATTGTTGCTCATTCACTTGGCGGATTGATTTCAAGATATGCAATTGGAAGACTATATGAAGAATCAACAAGCAAAGAGCCATGCCTTAATATGGAGAAGCATTCTGACAAAGAAAATATAAGCAGAGGTGGTAAAATAGCTGGCTTAGAACCAATGAACTTCATTGCGTCAGCTACACCACACCTAGGCTCAAGGTGGAATAAACAAGTAAGTTTCAGGGCCATCTTGTGCAGTACTGGGTACTAATACCATTCTATCAGTGGGAGGCCAAATATATGCTTACTACTAAACTTATCAATTACCATACCTTCTTTCTTGCACTTAGGCAGTGATTAGTTTTTGATTCTGGCATTTCTATGGGTCTTCTGATGTTCTTACAAGTCCAAGACTCTTGCATTTGTCATGTCGCCTTGCTATTGCATCTCATTCTTGCTCCAATCAAACTGGAACCTTGAACTACTGAACGTGGATCCACTTGCTAAGGAGCTAGAAGTATTATTTTCCCTGAACCAAGTAGCATAATTTTGTAAATAAAGGCATCATTGCTAACTTATAATTCCTACAATACACACTTCTTATTTCTCCTATTAAAAAGAATTTATTTCCCTGACATAGACTGATGCTACATGTATCTTATGGTTTCCTCCTTCCAGAAAGTTTCTTGCACTCTGAGTTTAATGTTCATTGTGTATTTGTGTTTGTGCCTGAACTCATCGGGAAAAATCTTAATGAAGACAGAAAATTTTGTACCTATTTGACATTTTTGTTCTCCACAGCTGCCCTTCCTTTTCGGTGTTCCACTTTTGGAACAAACCGCTGCAGAAACTGCACATCTTATAGTTGGGAGAACGGGTAAACACTTGTTCCTCTCGGACAGGGATGACGGGAAGCCTCCACTTCTCGTGCGAATGGTTGAAGATTGCGATGATGGAAAATTCATGTACCAACTCATGATTTGCATAAAATGATATTGATACCTTCACGTCTGTTTTGCTGCAATGTCACTTCCTTATTACCTTGTTATTATGCAGGTCAGCTTTGCGCTCTTTTAAGCGTCGTGTTGCGTATGCAAATATAACATATGACCGTATCCAATAGATGTCACCAATTAAACCTTTATATATTTTTGTGTTGTGATGATTTTTGATTTATTGTTCGAGAATCAACTCCTGATGCCAATGCCCTTAACTTTGAAAAAGATATTGTTGGTTGGAGTACATCGTCGATTCGGCGACAACACAAATTACCTAAAGTAAGTGAAAACTTATCCTCTTTAATTTTTCAAGAAGTATTAACAATCTTTCGCTGTCCCTAAAATTTCAACTATCTGCCCTGACTGTGTTGTAGCTTGAGTTAACAGCAAATGATGAAAAGTATCCACATGTTATCCATGTTGATACTACTAACTCAGACGGCCCTCAGGAAGAGGATTCTGTAGAAACTTCACTCACGGATAGCCTTGAAGGTAATAATCATTGTTTCAAGCTTGGTTGTGTTCTTTTAATAAAGCTGGGATATAATTCCTGCAAAATTAGAGTGAAGGCTTTAGATAAAGCTGCAAACCAATAAGTTGCCGATTTCTAGAGGTTCTAAAACTCACCTGTCATTAGTAGATTCAGAACCATAGAAATTTGAAATACAGATCATAGTATGGTGTGCACTGTATATACCGTCCTTTTAAACTAGAGATTTTGTGCTACTGGTTTTCTACTTTGACATTCAACATTATTGTTGCAGAGGAGATGATCCGTGGCCTTACACAAGTGACCTGGGAACGGGTCGATGTATGCTTTCATGAGAGCCGGCTAAAATACAATGCACATTACAATATCCAGGTAAGTTTCGAGCCTTCAACAGTTGCCCTCACAACCAGTAGCTATGTGCAGAGTATTACCCTCACAACCTGTAGTGCTCAAAACAGTTGTGCTTGGATCGATGGTTTAATTAACATTGCATTTTCGTTGCAACGAAATTGTTATCTTTTGAACTACCCATGGAATGTGCAGGACGACCTTTTGATGTTAGATAAACAGTGCTGCATGATTTCTGAATTCTACCTTTACAAATTACAAGTAGTGTTACTACATTGCAAGAAGTCAAAACATTTGACCGAGGACTGAACCCTGCAACCCCTATGCAGGTTAGGACCCCAATGAACTTGGAGGGAGAAGATGTCATCTACCATATGATAGACAATTTTCTAGTCTAGACTGGCCCGTCTCGCGGATTATTTCCAGTGGATTCAGCTGGAAAAGTAATCTGTCTTCTATATGACGGCGTAACTCCATACTAGTTAGATTTATCGATTGATTTCCCGGCAGGCCATCATACATGATGGTTTGTGGGAGCATACATACAGTCAGTGATCACAACATGTGACCTCCTGAATATCGTAGACTTGGGTCACAAACTCACAATACTGTAAATACTAGCCCAATGGTGTCGTTTTTTTTTTCTAGTATTTAGATAGAAGCTTATATATCTCCTGGAGATCTGGATGTACATTGGAATCTGTATGTAAGCTGGAACAATGCTTGGTACTAAATGCTCTGGTATCTTGTGTTACTGGGTGATAACCATGAAAGTTGTTAAAAATGATGCAATTGCAGAGCTTTGCAAACAGTGTTGTCAGGAAACGAAGCAGAATCTGTGGTCATCCGCAAACTCAGCTGGAAATGGGAAACATTCCCTTTGTAAGAGCCGGCCACATGCATTCAACCAGGCCATGCTTAATAATAGTCAATGGAGGTCAGAGAAGAGGAGCAGATTGCCTAAAAGAGCTCCTCCCCTCCTGACCAACAGCTCCTCCCTTGGCAATCTTGGTAGAATTGCAGGAGCATAGCGTAGAGACATTAGGGTTGGCAGCAGGGGGGAGAGGAGAAAGGAGAAGGAAGGGGCGCGGCGGCGGCGGTGGCGGTGGCTGGGATGGGCAAGTACAGCGACGGCGACGGCGGCGGCGGCGGGGGCAGCTACCCGCTGGTGGCGGTGTGCATCGACAAGGACAAGAACAGCCAGAACGCGCTCAAGTACGCGACGGAGACGCTGGTGCACCGGGGCCAGACGCTGGTGCTGGTCCACGTCAACACCCGCGGCAGCTCCGGCGGCGTGGAGGACGCCGCCGGGTACAAGCAGCCGACGGACCCGGTGATGAAGGACCTCTTCCTCCCCTTCCGCTGCTTCTGCACCCGCAAGGACATCCAGTGCAAGGACGTGGTGCTCGACGACCACGACGTCGCCAAGTCGCTCGTCGAGTTCGCCGCCCACGCCGCCGTCGAGCGCATCGTCCTCGGCGCCAACACCCGCAGCAGCTTCGTCCGCTTCAAGGCCGACGTCCCCAACAGCGTCTGCAAGACCGCCCCTGACTTCACCAGCGTCTACGTCGTCAACAAGGGCGGCAAGGTCACGTCGGTGCGCCAGGCCATCCGCCCCGCCCCCTCCGTCTCGCCGCTCCGCACCATGATCCAGGGCGGCGGCGGCGGCGGCCCCAAGCCGCCTGAGCCGCAGCAGTTGATGGCGGCGGCCGCAGCGCCCGCTCCCGCGCAGAAGTGGGCGGCGCCGCCTCCTCCTCAGGCGACGCGAGCCGACTCTGCCGGCACGCCCACGCTGCAGCCGCCTGAGAACTTCATCATGTAAGCTTTCTTTCGGGTGCTACTTCAGTTCATGCATGCATGGACGAACAGATAGGTGGTGGTGGTGGTGGTGATCGATCATGGTTACGTACGTGGCAGGTCTCCGTTCTCGAGGGGCCCGACGACGTCGGCGAGGAAGGCGTTCCCGGACTTCTCGCTGCCGGAGTCGTCCGACATATCCTTCATCGGAGCCCCGGTCCAGCGGCGGAGCGTGGAACGGCCGTCGTACCCGCCGCGGCTGTCCACCGGGTCGGACTCCCAGTACGAGCACAACAGCTTCGAGGCACCGCGCACGGCATGGGGCGACTCCTTCGGCAACGAGAGCACCTCCAACTCCCAGACCAGCGTCTCCTCCCACCCCACGGTACCTCCATCATGCCAACAACGTACTCCACGATTGCCGTGTCTGCCATTAATCTCTCTTTGTTGCAAATCTCGATGCATGAATGTAGGAGGACATGGAGGCGGAGATGCGGCGGCTCCGGCTGGAGCTGAAGCAGACCATGGACATGTACAGCACGGCGTGCAAGGAGGCGCTCACGGCCAAGCAGAAGGCGACGGAGCTGCAGCGCTGGAAGGAGGAGGAGCAGCGCTCGCATGACGGCCGGCTCACGGAGGAGACGGCGCTGGCGCTCATCGAGCAGGAGAAGGCCAAGGCGCGGGCGGCCATCGAGGCGGCGGAGGCGTCGCAGCGCCTGGCGGAGCTGGAGGCCCAGAAGCGGATCGCCGCGGAGAGGAAGGCCCTCAAGGAGGGCGCCGGCGGCTCGTCGGCGAGGTACCGCCGGTACACCATCGAGGAGATCGAGGCCGGCACCGAGCACTTCTCCGACGCGCTCAAGGTGGGCGAGGGCGGCTACGGCCCGGTGTACAAGGGGCAGCTCGACCACACCCCCGTGGCCATCAAGGTGCTCCGGCCGGACGCCGCGCAGGGGAAGGCGCAGTTCCAGCAGGAGGTGGAGGTGCTCAGCTGCATCCGCCACCCCAACATGGTGCTCCTCCTCGGCGCCTGCCCCGAGTACGGCTGCCTGGTGTACGAGTACATGGCCATGGGCAGCCTGGACGACTGCCTCTTCCGGCGCGGCGGCGGGCCGGTGCTCCCCTGGCAGCACCGGTTCCGCATCGCCGCCGAGATCGCCACGGGCCTGCTCTTCCTCCACCAGGCCAAGCCGGAGCCGCTGGTCCACCGCGACCTCAAGCCAGGCAACATCCTCCTCGACCGCAACTACGTGAGCAAGATCAGCGACGTCGGGCTGGCCCGGCTGGTGCCGCCGTCGGTCGCCGACACGGTGACGCAGTGCCACATGACGAGCGCGGCGGGCACCTTCTGCTACATCGACCCGGAGTACCAGCAGACGGGGATGCTGGGCGTCAAGTCGGACGTCTACTCGCTGGGCGTGATGCTGCTGCAGATCATCACGGCGCGGCCGCCCATGGGGCTCACCCACCACGTGGCGCGCGCGCTGGACCACGGCACCATCGCCGACCTGCTGGACCCGGCCGTGCAGGACTGGCCCGTGGACGAGGCGCGGCGGTTCGCGGAGATGTCGCTGCGGTGCTGCGAGCTCCGGCGCAAGGACCGGCCCGACCTGGCCACGGGCGTGCTGCCGGAGCTGAACCGGCTGCGCGCGCTCGGCGAGGACAACATGCAGTTCTGCAACCCCATGATGGGCGGCATGGGCGGCGGCGGCGGCTTGCGGACCGGCATGGCCAGCTCCGCCTACATGAGCAACTCCGCCATGTCGCAGTCACGGCCCGTAAGAAAACCAGCACGAATGATCATCCGCCATTCCTCCTCCTCCTCCTCTTTGCAAGGATGACGATCCACACTGACAACGGGTAAATCATGTGCATTCAGGATCAGATGAGCGATCCGTTCGCGAGGTCGCAGCAAGGCATCGGGAACGCGAGAAGGCCCAACTACAACTGATCAAAGTCGCGTCGTGATGTTGTGCTTCTAAAGTTGTCAGATCATTAGGCCCAAGAGGAGAGCAGAGCGTTTCAAAGATTCATCATTCATAAACAAACTGTCTAATTCTTCTTTGCCAGTACCCAATACCTGGTCCTGGTTTCTTAATGTCGGTCGGTAGCCACTCGTCGTGCATGCGCTCGTTGTTGTAAATTTTGTAAAATGTACCATATTCGTGCAAGCAATCGTGTGTAAAACGTAGCGATGATTTCTTGATCCAGCTCTTGTTTCAAACCACCGCCCTCACATTGTTTCTTGCTCACTGCTGCTCCTGCTTGTTGCCATGTGATGCTTGCGTTCTTTTAGGCCCTTCACTATGTAGGCCAAAACCGATGTCAAAACAAATTTTGTTTCATCTGGCACCAATGTCCTACAATGCCAAGCTGATGCCATAAAAAAAAATCAAGGAACCGGAGCACCTAGTTGCTCCGATGCCCAATTCTTTTGTGCCATAAAGTATTAGTATTTTACAACTTGGCTGCTCGGATGTGTGGAGCAAAGTTGCTGCACCAACTACCGCATGTGTCCTACTTTTTCACATGCAACAAACACACACTGTTGAATCGGTGCCAAATTATTTTCTCAGGGCATCGGTGATGAGATGGCAACATTTTTATATACTAGGCATCGACTACATAGTGGAAGGCCTTAGGGTGTGTCTGGTTGAAGAACCAACTATCATGGAATTGAAAAAGCTTCTTTCTCTAACTGCCCACGAGAGGTGATCCCTGATACGTCTCCAACGTATCGATAATTTATAAAGTATTCATGCCATGATTGCCTATGCTTACAATACTTTTATATGGTTTTGATGCACTTTATATGATTTATTTAGAACTAACCCGGGCTGACGCTGTTTTCAGCAGAATTACCGTGGTGTTATTTTTGTGCAGAAAATGAAAGTTCTCGGAATCGCCCGAAACTTTTTTATAACTTTTTCTGGAGGAAATAAGCAATATTGGAGCGAAGAACCACCGGAGGGGAGCCACCTGTGAGCCACAATCCAACAGGGCGCAGCCTAGGGCCCCCTAGGCCGCGCCCTAATGGCTTGTGGGGCCCACGTGGCTCCGTTTGGCGTGATTCCAACGCTGAAAAATCCTATATATACCAGAAACCCTAGAAATAAAGAGAGAACTTCCGCTCCGCCACCGCAACTCTCTGTATTGTTGAAAAACCAGTATGAAGGCGTTCCAGTACCCTACCGGAGAGGGAAAACCATCACCGGTGGCCATCTTCATCATCCCGGCGGAGGCCATGACGAGGAGGGAGTAGTTCACCCTCGGGGCTGAGGGTATGTACCAGTAGCTATGTGTTCAATATCTTTCTATCGTGTTCTTGAGATGTCCCGATCTTGGTGTATCTCGGGCTTTGTTAATATAGTCGGATCATATGATGTATCTCCCGTGCCATCTTGTTGTGATGAATTGAATCTTTCCGTTTAAGATATTGTTATGTTGGATTGAATATTTTGGTTTGAGAACACTTGATGTATGTCTTGCATGCGGATACCCGTAGTGACATTGGGGTATTCAAGTGATTCACTTGATATATGTTATGGCATCAACTTGCGGATTCCGATGACCATGTTCTCCGATAGAAATCTTGGGGTGCTCCTTGAAGTTCTTTGTGTTGGATTGAATATGATAGATCTGAAGTTGTTTGATGCATGTCGTATAATTTACCTATGGATACTTGAGGTGACATTGGAGTATCTAGGTGACATTAGGGTTGATTGATATGTATCATGGGTGTTATTCTACTACGAACTCTAGGGCTGTTTGTGACACTTATAGGAATAACTCAAAAGATTGATCAGAAAGAATAACTTTGAGGTGGTTCTACTACCTACGCCAATTTCATCTATTTGTTCTCCGCTAGATAGGAACTTTGGAGTGATCCTTTGTTGCACGTTGAGGGATGATCATATGATTCTACTATGTTAGCATTGTTGAGAGATTGCACTAGTGAAAGTATGAACCCTAGGCCTTATTACCAAGCATTTATACAACGTTTTGCTCACTGTTTTACACTTGCTACCTTGCTGTTTTTATATTTTCAGATTACAAAAACCTATATCTACTATCCATACTACATTTGTATCACCATCTCTTCGCCGAACTAGTGCACCTATACAATTTGCCATTGTATTGGGTGTGTTGGGGACACAAGAAATTTCTTGTATTTGATTGTAGGGTTGTTCGAGAGAGACCATCTTCATCCTACACCTTCCACAGATTGATAAATCTTAGGTCATGCACTTGAGGGAAAATTGCTACTGTCCTACAAAACTCTGCGCTTGGAGGCCCAACATAGTCTACAAGAATAAAGTTGCATAGTAGACATCAATCCCGCGGGCAAAATATTCCTGCTCTCTCTTGCCAGCGAGGGTGTTGGCTCCCCTTCCCTCCGCTCGTCGCTCTGGTGGCAGCGGGAGGGTGTGGGAGCCCGGTTCCTTCTGTCTGGTCTGCAGATAAGTTTAGGATAGGTATGTCGGGTGACTGCGCTCGGTCGGTGCTAACGTCTCCACCGTTGAAAGGACGTGGATGTCGCCTAGAGGGGGGGGGGTGAATAGGCGCTTTAAAATAATTACGATTTAGACTTGAACAAATGCGGAATAAAACTAGCGTTTAATTAGTCAAGCACAAAACCTAAAACAACTAGGCTCACCTATGTGCACCAACAACTTATACTAAGAAAGATAAACAACTAAGTGATAGCAAGATATATAACAAGAAACAATATGGCTATCACAAAGTAAAGTGCATAAGTAAAGGGCTCGGGTAAGAGATAACCGAGACACGTGGAGACGATGATGTATCCCGAAGTTCACACCCTTGCGTATGCTAATCTCCGTTTGAAGCGGTGTGGAGGCACAATGCTCCCCAAGAAGCCACTAGGGCCACCGTAATCTCCTCACGCCCTCGCACTGTTGGGAAACGTTGCATGGGAAACGAAAATTTTCCTACGCACACCCAAGATCTATCCGTGGAGATGCATAGCTACGAGAGGGAGTAGATCCACATACCCTTGTAGATTGCTAAGCGTGAAGCGTTAAGATAAGCGGTTGATGTAGTCGATCGTCTTTGCGATCCAATCACGAACCGTCCCGCGATCCAATCACGAACCGTCCCGCGATCCAATCACGGTCCTTCCGATCTAGCACCGAACGGACGGCACCTCCGCGTTCAGCACACGTACAACTCGATGACGTCTCCACCTTATTGATCCAGCAAGCGAGGGCGGAGAGGTAGATGAGTTCTCTGGCAGCACAATGGCGTGGTGGCGGTGATGGTGGAGCTGTCCCGGCAGGGCTTCGCCAAGCGCTACCACGACAAAACTAGAGGAGAAACTAATCTAGAGGGGGAGGGAGAGGCTGCGCCATGGCTTGTGGTGCTGCAGCCCTCCCTCCCCTCTCATATATATAGGGGGGAGGGGGAGATGGGCGCTGGCCCTAGGGCCTCCCTCAAAGGGGGCGGCGGCCAAGGGGGAAACTTGGCCCCCATGCCAGGTGGGGCGCCCCCCTTAGGGTTTCCCTAAACCCTAGGGTGCCTTGGGCCCTTGGGGGGAGTGGCGCCCAGCCCACCAGGGGCTGGTGCGCCACCTCTCTCAGCCCATGCCCCCCCGGGGTAGGTGGACCCTTCCGATGGACCCCCGGAACCCCTTCCGGCACTCCCGATGGAATCCGGCGAACCCCGAAACTATTCCGGTGCCCGAATACCAACTTCCTATATATTAATCTTTACCTCCGGACCATTCCGAAGCTCCTCGTCATGTCCGGGATCTCATCCGGGACTCCGAACAACCTTCGGTCACCAACATATACAACTCAACAATACCAAATCGTCACCGAACGTTAAGTGTGCAGACCCTGCGGGTTCGAGAACTATGCAGACATGACCGAGACAACTCTACGATCAATAACCAATAGCGGGACCTGGATGCCCATATTGGTTCCTACATATTCTACGAAGATCTTTATCGGTCGAACCACGAAGTCAAGGATTCAGATAATCCCGTATACAGTTCCCTTTGTCCATCGGTATGTTACTTGCCCGAGATTCGATCGTCGGTATCTCCATACCTAGTTCAATCTCATTACCGGCAAGTCTCTTTACTCGTTTCGTAATACAAGATCCCGTGACAAACTCCTTAGTCACATTGCTTGCAAGCTTCTTGTGATGCTGTATTACCAAGTGGGCCCGGAGATACCTCTTCGTCATATGGAGTGACAAATTCCAGTCTTGATTCACGCCAACCCAACAGACACTCTCGGAGATACCTGTAGAGCACCTTTATAGTCACCCAGTTACGTTGTGATGTTTGATACACACAAGGCATTCCTCCGGTGTCCGGAAGTTGCATGATCTCGTGGTCGTAGGAACAGATACTTGACATGAATAAAGCAGTAGCAATAAACTAACACGATCATATGCTATGCTTACGGTTGGGTCTTGTCCATCACATCATTCTCCTAATGATGTGACCCCGTTATCAAATGACAACTCATGTCTATGGTCAGGAAACCTTGACCATCTTTGATTAACGAGCTAGTCTACTAGAGGCTCACTAGGGACATAGTGTTTGTCTATAAATCCACACATGTATCTGAGTTTCCGATCAATACAATTATAGCCTGGATAATAAACAATTATCATGAACAAGGAAATATAATAATAACAACTTTATTATTGCCTGTAGGGCATATTTCCAACAGTCTCCCACTTGCACTAGAGTCAATAATCTAGTTCACATCACCATGTGATTTACATTGTAATGAATCTAACACCCATAGAGTTCTGGTGCTGACCATGTTTTGCTCGTGGAAGAGGCTTAGTCAACGGGTCTGCAACATTCAGATCCGTGTGTACTTTGCAAATATTTATGTCCTCCTCCTTGATGTAATCGCGGATGGAATTGAAACGACACTTTATATGTCTGGTCCTCTTGTGAAACCTGGGCTCCTTGGCTAGAGAAATAGCACCAGTGTTGTCACACAAGAGAGTCACCGGATCCAGTACACTGGGCACAACTCCGAGATCTGTCATGAACTCCTTCATCCAGACTCCTTCCTTCGCCGCTTCAGAAGCAGCGATGTACTCCACTTCACATGTAGAATCAGCTACCACACTTTGCTTGGAACTGCACCAGCTTACCGCTCCACCATTCAGAATAAATACGTATCCAGTTTGAGACTTAGAGTCATCTGGATCTGTGTCAAAGCTAGCATCGACGTAACCCTTTACGACGAGCTCTTGATCACCTCCATAAACGAGAAACATTTCCTTAGTCCTTTTCAGGTACTTCAGAATATTCTTGACCGCTGTCCAGTGTTCCATTCCTGGATCACTTTGAAACCTCCCTGCCATACTTATGGCGAGGCTGACATCTAGTCTAGTGCACAACATCGCATACATAATAGAGCCTATGGCTGAAGCATAGGGGATGACACTCATCTTTTCTCTATCCTCTGTAGTCGTCGGGCATTGAGTCTTACTCAACTTCACACCTTGTAAGACAGGCAAGAACCCCTTCTTGGACTGATCCATTTTGAACTTCTTCAAAACCTTATCAAGATATGTGCTTTGTGAAAGTCCTATTAAGTGTCTCGATATATCTCTATAGATCTTGATGCCTAATATGTAAGCAGCTTCTCCGAGGTCTTCCATTGAAAAACTCTTGTTCAAATATATCTTCACGCTTTCTAAAAGTTCTATATTGTTTCCAATCAGCAATATGTCATCCACATACAATATTAGAAACGTTATAGAGCTCCCACTCACTTTCTTGTAAATACAAGCTTCTCCATAAACTTGTATAAACCCAAACGCTTTGATCACCTCATCAAAGCAAAGATTCCAACTCCGAGATGCCTGCACCAGTCCATAAATGGATCGCTGGAGCTTGCATACTTTGTCAGCATTTTTAGGATCGACAAAACCTTCTGGTTGCATCATATACAACTCTTCCTTAAGGAAACCATTAAGGAACGCTGTTTTGACATCCATCTGCCAGATCTCGTAATTGAAAAATGCAGCTATTGCCAACATGATTCTGACAGACTTAAGCATCGCTACGGAAGAGAAAGTCTCATCGTAGTCAACTCCTTGAACTTGTGAAAACCCTTTTGCAACAAGTCGAGCTTTATAGACGGTGACATTACCGTCCGCGTCCGTCTTCTTCTTAAAGATCCATTTATTCTGTATGGCCTTATGATCATATGGTAAGTCCTCCAAAGTCCATACTTTGTTCTCATACATGGATCCTATCTCGAATTTCATGGCCTCTAGCCATTTGTTGGAATCCGGGCCCACCATTGCTTCTTCATAGCTCGTAGGTTCACTGTTGTCCAACAACATGACCTCTAAGACAGGATTGCCATACCACTCAGGGGTGGTATGATTCCTTGTCGACCTACGAGGCTCAATAGTAACTTGATCCGAAGTTTCATGATCATCATCATTAGCTTCCTCTTCATCTGGTGTAGGCGCCGCAGAAACATCTTTCTGTGTTGAGCTACTATCCAATTGAAGTGACGGTTCAACAATCTCATCAAGTTCTATTTTCCTCCCAGTCAATTCTTTCGAGAGAAACTCTTTCTCGAGAAAGGACCCGTTTTTAGCAACAAACACTTTGCCCTCGGATCTGAGATAGAAGGTATACCCGACTATTTCCTTAGGCTATCCTATGAAGACGCATTTGTCCGCTTTGGGTTCGAGCTTATGAGCATGAAGCCTTTTTACATAAGCATCACAACCCCAAACTTTAAGAAACGATAGATTTGGTTTCTTGCCAAACCATAATTCATATGGTGTCGTCTCAACGGACTTTGATGGTGCCCTATTTAAAGTGAATGTGGCTATCTCTAATGCATAACCCCAAAATGATAGTGGCAGATCAGTGAGAGCCATCATAGATCGCACCATATCCAATAGAGTACGTTTGCGATGCTCGGACACACCATTACGATGTGGTGTTCCAGGTGGCGTAAGTTGTGTAACAATTCCACACTGTCTCAAATGCATGCCAAACTCATAACTCAGATATTCACCACCATGATCAGATCGCAGAAACTTTATCTTCTTGTTACGATGATTCTCTACTTCACTCTGAAATTGCTTGAACTTTTCAAACGTTTCAGACTTGTGCTTCATTAAGTAAATATACCCATATCTACTCAAATCATCAGTGAAGGTAAGAAAATAACGATATCCACCGCGCGCCTTGATATGTCTCAAACGTATATACTTTTCCAAACACTTTTGCTCTGGTTTTGTCCTCTAATTTGCATGATTTGAATGAAACTAACCCGGACTAACGTTGTTCTCGGAATTGGACGAAACTTTTTGTGAATTTTTTCTGGAATATATAAGGAATTTTGGAGCGAAGAACTGCCGGAGGGGGTGGACCAGAAGGCCACCACGCAACCGGCCGCCCCCCTAGGCGGCGACCAGATGGCTTGTGGGGCCCTCGTGGCCCCTCCGACCCTAATTCCAACTCCATAAATTCACGTCCACGGAGAAAAAAATCTGAGAGAAGATTTCATCGCGTTTCACGAGACGGAGCCGCCGCCACCTCCTGTTCTTCCTCTGGATGGCTGTTCTGGAGCCTGTTTTGGGATCCGAAGAGGGGAAATCGTCATCGTCATCACCAACCCTTCTCCATCAACACCGCCATGATGCTCACCACTGGGAGTGTGTAATTCCTTTGTAGGCTTGCTGGACGGTGGTGGGTTTGGATGGAATTGATCATGTAATCGAGTTAAGTTTGATAGGGCTTGATCCCTAGTATCCACTATGTTCTGAGATTGATGTTACTATGACTTTGCTATGCTTAATGCTTGTCACTAGGGCCCGAGTGCCATGATTTCAGATCTGAACCTATTATGTTTTCATGAATATAAGAGTGATTTAGATCCTATCTTGGAAGTTATATGTACCTATTACGTGTCATGATACGCATACCCCAAGGTGACAATAATTGGGATTCCTTCCGGTGGTTGCCGTAGTTTGAGGAGTTCATGTATTCACCATGTGTTAATGCTTTGTTTCGGTTCTCTATTAAAAGGATGCCTTAATATCCCTTAGTTTCCAATAGGACCCCGCTGCCATGGGAGGGTAGGACAAAAGATGTCATCCAAGTTCTTATTGCGAGCACGTATGACTATATACGGAATACATGCCTACATTACATTGATGAATTGGAGCTAGTTCTGTGTCGCCCTAGTGTGTAGCTGTTATATGATCAATGTCATCTAAATCATTATCCATCACCGATCCACGTGCCTACGCATTACATATACTGAATATAGCCAAGTTACTATTGCTATTGCTACTGTCACACCTGCTACTGTCACTACTACTGTTACTTTTGCTGCTACTATTTGCTGTGCTACTAAACCTTTGCTGCAGAGAGATATCCTCGGTGCGGTTGAATTGACAACTCAACTGTCAAGGCCAATAAATATTCTTTGGCTCCCCTTGTGTCGAATGAATAAATTAGGGTGAAATACTACCCGTGAAGACTGTCGCGATCCCCTACACTTGTGGGTTATCAAGACCTTTTTCTGGCGTCGTTGCCGGGGAGCATAGCTCTATTTATTGTGTTAACTAATGGATATCCAATTGCTACTATGAGAAATTTGAAAGACAACCGAACTAAGATCGTCCCCTCTCGCACGAGAGGAGGTAAGGAACTGTCATCTAGCTCTGCTTTAGATTCACCTACTGTTTTGGATCAACTTGCTATACCACCACCTATTGATCGTCCTGATATGTTGCATGAACTTGATGATGCTACTTTTGAAATTAATGATGAAACTATTCCTACACATGTTGAAACTGAACCTGTGCCACTGAATGAATTACTTGATGCTCATATTGCTAAAGCTAGAGAACTTGAGAATGCTGAAATTGAGGAAGGCTTTGAATCACCTATTACCCCTCGCTCACCTAATAGATATGAATTGCCTTTTGTACCTGAAGGTTATGTTATGGATGATGAGGTACCTAGGGACATTCTTGCTTGTGAAAATAGAGATGATGTGAAGAAACTATTATGCAAACTAAAAGAAAAATCTATGATGGAGAAAATGAAACGTGATCCTAAATTTGCTACTTCTCCTACTGATAGGGATTATGAGTTCCCTGTAGACTGATGTCTACTACACAACTTTATTCTTGTAGACTATGTTGGGCCTCCAAGCGCAGAGTTTTGTAGGACATTAGCAATTTTCCCTCAAGTGGATGACCTAATGTTTATCAATCTGTGGGAGGTGTAGGATGCAGATGGTCTCTCTCAAACAACCCTGCAATCAAATACAAGAAATCTCTTGTGTCCCCAACACACCCAATACAATGGCAAATTGTATAGGTGCACTAGTTCGGCGAAGAGATGGTAATACAAGTGCAATATGGATGATAGATATAGGTTTTTGTAATCTGAAAATATAAAAACAGAAAGGTAGCAAGTAACAAAAGTGAGCACAAACGGTATTGCAATGCTTGAAAACAAGGCCTAGGGTCCATACTTTCGCTAGTGCAATCTCTCAACAATGCTAATATAATTGGATCACATAACCATCCCTCAACGTGCAACGAAGAATCACTCCAAAGTTCTTATCTACCGGAGAGCATAAGAAGAAATTGTTTGTAGGGTACGAAACCACCTTAAAGTTATCCTTTCCGATCGATCTATCCAAGAGTTCATACTAAAATAACCAAGTTATCCTTTCCGATCAATCTATCCAAGAGTTCGTACTAAAATAACCAAGTTATCTTTTCCGATCGATCTATCTAAGAGTTCGTACTAGAATAACACCATATGATACGCATCAACCAACTCTAATGTCACCTAGATACTCCAATGTCACCACAAGTATCCATGAGTTAATTATACGATACGCATCAAACAATTTCAGATTCGTAATACTCAATCCAACACAAAGAACCTCAAAGAGTGCCCCAAGATTTCTACCGGAGAAAGTAGGACAAGAACGTGTATCAACCCCTATGCATAGATTACCCCAATGTCACCGCGGGAATCCGCAAGTTGAGTACCAAAACATATATCAAGTGAATCAATAGAACACCCCATTGTCACCACGGGTATCCACATGCAAGGCATATATCAAGTGTTCTCAAATCCAATATTCAATCCAACATAACGATATCTTAAAGGGAAAGATTCAATTCATCACAACAAGATAGCAAGGGAGTAACATCATGTGATCCGACTATATTAACAAAGCCCGTGATACATCAAGATCGTGCCATCTCAAGAACACGAGAGAGAGAGAGATTGAACACATAGCTACTGGTACATACCCTCAGCCCCGAGGGTGGACTACTCCCTCCTCGTCATGGCCTCCGCCGGGATGATGAAGATGGCCACCGGAGATGGATTCCCCTCTCCGACAGGGTATTGGAACGTCTTCAGATTTGTTTTTCATCGATACAGAGAGTTGCGGCGGCGAAACGAGGAGTCTCGGGTTATTTTTGATGGTTTCTGTATTTATAGGATTTTTGGGCATCGGTTTCACGCCAAGATGGGCCACGAGGAGGGCACAAGACACCAGGGCGTGCCTGGGCCCTCTGGCGCGCCCTGGTGGGTTGTGCCCACCTCGTGGCTCCTCTCCGGTGGTTCTTTGCTCCAATATTGCTTATTTGGTCCAGAAAAAATCACCAAAAAGTTTCGGGCGATTCCGAGAACTTTCATTTTCTACACAAAAACAACACCACGGTAATTCTGCTGAAAACAGCGTCAGTCCGGGTTAGTTCTAAATAAATCATATGAAGTGCATCAAAACCATATAAAAGTATTGTAAACATAGATGAATATGGCATGAATACTTCATAAATTATCGATACGTTGGAGACGTATCAGCATCCCCAAGCTTAATTCCTACTCGTCCTCAAGTAGGTAAATGATAAAAGAAATAATTTATGAAGTGTGAATGCTAGCATAGTGCATAAGTTTGATCAATGATAATTTCAACCACTTTTCCTAGCATCATAACAGCAACTCTTTCTTAAAACTCATCATGATAAAGTAGCAACCAATTCACATGTTATGGTTCAAACCATGAATTCTCTTGAAACTTAACAAGCTATGTTCTTAGTCACCAAACAATTGCAATTCAACTTATTCTCAACAAAGTCTAAGTAAGAGCCCCACATACTTAATCATCATATAGTCTTCTATGATTGCTAGTACTCAAAGCATATTTTTAGAACAAATGGCATCCATCGAACATAGAGAAAGATAGGGGCTTAATGTTTCGCCTCCCAACATACTTATCATAAAGATAATTGTCAACAATAATGAATCATGATCAAATATATTTGACTGGCCATACATGCCTAGATCTTTCCCCACCCCATGGTGCTTGCCAACTAATAGATTGTGGTTGGAATAAGAAGTTGACTCAATATGAAAGTAAGTAACATGAAAGTAAATAGATTGTTCCTTCGCAGAGGGAAGCAAGGATTTGCATATGTGTCAGAGCTCATTGTTTCAAACAGAGATAAATATAATTTTGGGAGGTGCACCCTTCCTGTCAACGTTACGACCAAGAGTTATCAATATCTTCCATGCTAAACACATTAGCGGCGGTTCCCAAGCGGTAAAAGTAAAGGTTTACTCCCCCTCCACCAACAAACACACTCCACGGCTAGCCGAATCCACGGGTACCGTCCATAGCAACAACATTCCTGGGGGAGTTTTGTTTAATTATTTGCATTTTTTTATTTCGGGACTGGGAATCCCTATTACCGCCCCTCTCGTGCAAGGACGAGTGAATAAACACTCATAATGAGAATAACCCGATTAACATGGAAGATACTGACCGCCCCCTGTCGCTCCATGAGCGGTCCAGGCACACAAAACATATGCTCATTTGAAATTTTAGAGGTGGCACATGCAAATTTACTTGGAACGGCAGGGTAATACCGCATATAGGTAGATATAGTGGACTCTTATGGCAAGAAACTGGGTTTATGGGTTTTTGGATGCACAAGTAGTATCTCTACTTAGTACGAATTTTTGGCTAGCAAAAGATCCTAAGCAAACACCACATGTTGGAGGATCCATAACAATATAACTTCTATGCAAATATACCCAACCATAACTCATTACGTTGTCTTCCTTGTCCAACTTCAACTAATTTGCTCAAGTTTGAAAATAATTAATGGGTATTCACAATCATAGAAGATGTCCAAGATAATATATTTATATGTGAAAGTTCTCTTCCTTATACCAATCATTCATGAATTGCTTGTATGACCAATATTGTGATTGTCAAACTTCAAAAGATTTCTCTTCATAAACCAAATGTGAAGCTACTACTAAGCATAAAGCACATTCATAATTTCATATTTATGATATTTCATTCATTCACAATTTACTCTTAGGATATGAGTGAAGCACAAGAGTAAACATCAAACTACTCTCAAAATATATAAGTGAAGATCAATGAGTAGTCAAACAATAAAGTAGCTATGTGAGGACTCTCTCTCAATAAAGATTTTCAGATCTGAGTATTTTATTAAAACAGCAAGCAAAATAAAAATAGCACTCCAAGAATAGCAGATATCATGTGGACAAAGAAAAATTTAGGCTCAACATAGGCTAACCGATAATTGTTGATGAAGAGAGGTGGGATGCGTAGCATCCCCAAGCTTAGATGCTTGGTACTCCTTGAAATATTTACTTGGGGTGCCTTGGGAATCCCCAAGCTTGAGCTTTTGTGTCTCATTCAATCCTCTCATATCCCGGTTTCGCCTAAATCTCAAACGCTTCATCCACATAAAACTCAAAAAGAACTCGTGAGATAGGTTAGTACACATAAGAATAAATCCACACTTCTTGTACTGCCAAGACAACTTGCACAATAGTTTTCAAACATCATATACTATTTACTATAATTTCTACAATTTATATCTATCAATATAGGCTATGGAAACTATAGGATAAGTAGATAACAAAACTATGACAGCAATCTGTCCAAACAGAACAGTCTGTAGAAATCTATTAAAACAGTGTACTTATGTAACTCAAAAAATTATGAAAATTTAGGACATGATAAATAATTTATATTAAAATACTGTGTAAAAATTTCAGAAACTTTCCACGTTCCAGTAAAATATGAAAATTCGAACACTACAGCAAAAGTTTCTGTTTTTACACAGCACATATCAAAACATGCAATGCAAACATCCTAATGCAATTCTTGGAAATTTTTATTGAAAAACAAGATTATAAATAACATCTAACAGAGAACAAAAAATTATAATGACTCTCCAAGCAAAAAACATATCATGTGAAGAATAAAAATATAGCTCCAAGTAAGATATACCGATAATGTTGGAGACGAAAGAGGGGATGCCCTCCGGGGTATCCCCAAGCTTAGACGCTTGAGTCTTCCTTGGATATTACCTTGGGGGTGCCTTGGGCATCCCCAAGCTTAGGTCCTTGGTGCTCCTTATTCACCTCATATCGGTATCTCACCCAAAACTTGAAAACTTCAATCACACAAAACTTGACGGAACTTCGTGAGAAGTGTTAGTGTAATAAAGATAAATCATTCACTTAGGTACTGTCAAGACAAGATTCATAATTGTTACCACATGATACCTCTTGTATTCTATCATTCCCATAATTTATACCACTAAATATAAGCTATGGAAACACTAAAACAAGCAAACTATGCATGCAAAACAGAATCTGTCAGAAACAAAACAGTCTGTGAAGATCTGTAGTATAGCCATACTTACCTGTCTCTAAAAATTCTGAACAATTCGTACAACTTGAATAATTTGTACATGAAGACTGTGTAAAAATTTCAGATCATTATCACGCTTCAGTAAACAATGAAAATTCCTGTACTGGAGTCAAAAGTTTCTGTTTTGGTTCAGCATCAATTCAACTCATCTTGTGAGTTATCCCAAAGGCTTTACTTGGCACTTCATTAAAATAAAAGACACAAAACATGATTAATACAGTATCTTAATCATGTGAACACTCAAAAACAGAAATTAAAAGTTTTTGGTTGTCTCCCAACAAGCGCTTTTCTTTAATGCCTTTTAGCTAGGCATGATGATTTCAATGATGCTCACATAGGAATAGTAATTGAAACATGCAAGAGAGCATCATGAATCTCATGACAAGCACATTTAAGTCTAACCCACTTCCTATGCATAGGTATTTTATGATCAAACAATTTATGGGAGCAAGAATCAACTATCATAGGAAGGCTAAGCAAGTGCAACTTCAAAAATTTGAACACATAGAGAGGAAACTTGATATTATTGCAACTCCTACAAGCATATGTTCCCCCCTCATAATAATCTTCAGTAGCATCATGAAGGAATTCAACAATATAACTATCACATACAACATTTTTTTCATGATCTACAAGCATAGAAAATTTATCACTCTCCACATAAGCAAACTTCTTCTCATTCATAATAGTGGGAGCAAACTCAACGAAATAACTATCATGAGGTACTTGATGGACATAACCACTTTGAATATTAAAATCATGATAACAAGTTTCATGGTTGTCATTACTCTTTATAGCATACATGTCATCACAATAATCATCATAGATAGGGGGCATGCCATCATCCTAATAGTTTTGCTCATCAAAACTTGGGGGACTAAAAATATCATATTCATCAAACATAGCATCCCCAAGCTTGAGGCTTTGCATATCATTAGCATCATGAATATTCAGAGAACTCATACTAACAATATTTATATCATGCTCATCATTCAAGGAATTCTCATCAAGTATTTTCATAATTTCTTCTTCTACCAATTGAGCGCAATTTTCTGAATCCTTGTTTTCACGAAAGACGTTATAAAGACGAAACAAATGATGCAACCCAAACTCCATTTTTTGTAGTTTTCTTTTATAAAACCAAACTAGTGAAAAACAAGAAACTAAAAGATTTGATTGCAAGATCTAAAGATATACCTTCAAGCACTCACCTCCCCGGCAACGGCGCCAGAAAAGAGCTTGATGTCTACTACGCAACTTTATTCTTGTAGACTATGTTGGGCCTCCAAGTGAAGAGTTTTGTAGGACAGTCGTAATTTTCCCTCAAGTGGATGACCTAAGGTTTATCAATTTGTGGGAGGTGTAGGATGAAGATGGTCTCTCTCAAACAACCCTGCAATCAAATACAAGAAATCTCTTGTGTCCCCAACACACCCAATACAATGGCAAATTGTATAGGTGCACTAGTTCGGCGAAGAGATGTAATACAAGTGCAATATGGATGATAGATATAGGTTTTTGTAATCTGAAAATATAAAAACCGCAAGGTAGCAAGTAACAAAAGTGAGCACAAATGGTATTGCAATGCTTGAAAACAAGGCCTAGGGTCCGTACTTTCGCTAGTGCAATCTCTCAACAATGCTAATATAATTGGATCACATAACCATCCCTCAACGTGCAACGAAGAACCACTCCAAAGTTCTTATCTAGCGGAGAGCATAAGAAGAAATTGTTTGTAGGGTACGAAACCACCTTAAAGTTATCCTTTCCGATCGATCTATCCAAGAGTTCATACTAAAATAACCAAGTTATCCTTTCCGATCGATCTATCCAAGAGTTCATACTAAAATAACCAAGTAATCTTTTCCGATCGATCTATCTAAGAGTTCGTACTAGAATAACACCATATGACGCATCAACCAACTCTAATGTCACCTAGATACTCCAATGTCACCACAAGTATCCATGAGTTAATTATACGATACGCATCAAACAATTTTAGATTCGTAATACTCAATCCAACACAAAGAACCTCAAAGAGTGCCCCAAGATTTCTACCGGAGAAAGTAGGACAAGAACGTGTATCAACGCCTATGCATAGATTACCCCAATGTCACCGCGGGAATCCGCAAGTTGAGTACCAAAACATATATCAAGTGAATCAATAGAACACCCCATTGTCACCACGGGTATCCACATGCAAGACATATATCAAGTGTTCTCAAATCCAATATTCAATCCAACATAACGATATCTCAAAGGGAAAGATTCAATTCATCACAACAAGATAGCAAGGGAGTAACATCATGTGATCCGACTATATTAACAAAGCCCGTGATACATCAAGATCGTGCCATCTCAAGAACACAAGAGAGAGAGATTGAACACATAGCTACTGGTACATACCCTCAGCCCCGAGGGTGGACTACTCCCTCCTCGTCATGGCCTCCGCCGGGATGATGAAGATGGCCACCGGAGATGGATTCCCCTCTCCGACAGGGTACTGGAACGTCTCCAGATTGGTTTTTCGTCGATACATAGAGTTGTGGCGGTGGAACGAGGAGTCTCGGGTTATTTCTGATGGTTTTTGTATTTATAGGATTTTTGGGCGTCGGTTTCACGCCAAGATGGGCACGAGGAGGGCACAAGACACCAGGGCTTGCCTGGGCCCTCTAGCGCGCCCTGGTGGGTTGTGCCCACCTCATGGCTCCTCTCCGGCGGTTTTTCGCTCCAATATTGCTTATTTTGTCCAGAAAACATCACCAAAAAGTTTCGGGCGATTCCGAGAACTTTCATTTTCTGCACAAAAACAACACCACGGTAATTCTGCTGAAAACAACGTCAGTCCGGGTTAGTTCTAAATAAATCATATAAAGTGCATCCAAACCATATAAAAGTATTGTAAACATAGGTGAATATGGCATGAATACTTCATAAATTATCGATACGTTGGAGACGTATCATAGACCCTGAGTTAATTCCTATAGTAGAGTCTAATCCTTTCCATGGTTATGAAAATGAAACTGTTGTCGAACACCTTATGAATTTGAATGATATTGCTGCTCTGTTTACCAATGAAGAAAAGATTCGCTACTATTATATCCTTAAGCTTTTTTCCTTTCTCGCTAAAAGGCGAGGCCAATGAATGGTTCTTATCACTTACTCCTGGTTGCATACGTAGTCCCCAGGATATGCTTCAACACTTTTCTACAAAATATTTTCCTGCTCATAAGAAACAAGTTGCCTTACAGGAAATATTTAACTTTGCTCAAATTAAAGAAGAGAATCTCCCTCAAGCTTGGGGGAGGCTTCTTCGGTTACTACAATCTTTGCCTGATTGTCCACTTGAGAGGAATGAAATACTTGATATTTTTTATAATGGACTAACTGATGCCTCTACGGATTTCCTAGATAGTTGTGCTGGTTGTGTTTTCAGGGAAAGAAGTGTTGGACAAGCTGAAGAATTATTGAACAACATAATGCAAAACACCGATGATTGGACACTCCCTGAACCACCTTCAGAACCTATTCAAAAGAAGAGAGGTGTTCTATTTCTCAGTCCCGAAGATATGCAAGAAGCAAAAAGATCTATGAAAGAAAAAGGTATTAAAACTAAGGATGTCAAGAAATTACCACCTATTGAAGAAATACATGGACTTGATACCCCGACACAGGTAGTAAAGGTAAACTCTCTCTCCGTTCCTTTAATACAAGTGATATACCTTACACTAAGACTCCTGAACAATGCTTGGATGAATTTGATAATTACGTTGTTAAGCAAGAACACTTCAACAATTATGTTAAGAATCAATTGCAACATAATGCTATGATGATAGATCGCTTAAGTGACTTGATGTTTAGAATTGCAAATGATGTGAAAGGTTTAGGCAAACATGCTTCTATGGTTCACACTCAGCTAGACCAAGTCGCTAAATCACAAAATGATTTGCTTGCTGAAATGAATAATATAAATGATCATGCTATTAGAGTAGTGACTAGAGAAGGTAGAATGACCCAAGAACCTCTTTATCCTGAAGGTCACCCTAAAAGAATTGAACAAGATTCTCAAAAAATTAATGAAGATACGCCTAGTTCATCTAAGAAGAAGAAGAAGAAAAAGAAACATGATAAGAACTTGCATGCTTCTAGTGAACCTGTTATAGAAAAATCCGTTGAGAAAAAGAATGAAGTTTCTGTTTCTAATGTTGAGGCTCAGTCTGGTAGTGAGCATACACCTAGTGATAATGAAAATGATAATAATGATGATGATGCTCACATAGATGCGCAACCAGACAATAACAAGGAAAATGATAATGATGTGGAAATTGAACCTGCTGAGGATCTTGATAACCCACCTTCTAAAAATAAACGTTATGATAAGAGAGACTTTGTTGCTAGGAAACATGGAAGGGAAAGAGAGCCATGGGTTCAAAAACCTGTGTCATTCCCTCGTAAAACCACTAAAAGTAAAGATGAGGAAGATTTTGAGCGCTTTGCTAAAATGATTAGACCTGTTCATTTACGCACTCGCTTGACTGATATATTGAAAATGCCTCCATATGCTATGTATATGAAAGATATTATCACTAATAAAAGAAAGATACCTGAAACTGAAATTGCCACCATGCTTGCTAGTTATTTTTTTTATGGTGGAGTACCTAAGAAGTTGGGGGATCTGGGTATACCCACAATACCTTGCTCTATTAAAAGGAATTATGTTAAAACTGCTTTATGCGATTTAGGGGCCGGTGTTAGTGTTATGCCTGTCTCCCTTTATAAAAGACTTGAATTGAGTAAACTCACACCTACTGAGATATCTTTGCAAATGGCCAATAAATCCACTGCTTTACCTATTGGAATTTGCGAGGACGTTCCCGTCGTCGTTGGAAATGTTACTATCTTAACAGACTTTGTTATTCTTGATATGCCGGAGGACGACAATATGTCGATCATCCTTGGTAGACCTTTTCTAAATACTGTAGGGGCTGTTATAGATTGTAATAAAAGCAAGGTCACCTTTCATATCAATGGCAAGCAACATACCGTGCATTTTCCGAGGAAGCAAACTTTGGTTAATAATATTAATGTCATTGATCCTATTCCCACGATTATCATTGGAGATGTTACAATTCCTCTTCCTACTGCCAAGAATAAGGAATATTATAATCTTATTGTTGGGGAGATACAAATCCCAATTGAGGTAACCTAGTGACACATGGAGATTCTTCGGTTTCATGTTAATCGGAAACATTTATTAATAAGACTTGATCAACCTTATTAATGAATTCTTTTCGAGAGACATGAGATTGATGAATTGAATATTCACAACTCTCTATATCACAAGTGTATATTCTATTTTCTTAGTAAAAATAAAAATAAAATTCCATGAAATTCCTGTTTTCTGTTTCCCCCGTGCATGAAAAATACCTCGAAAATAAAAAGTCTTAGATTTCCACGAAAATGTAACATGAATTTTTCTGGAATAAATAAAAAAATTGTTGTAAAAATTAATGCAGGGGGCATGCCAGTGGGCCACCACACAACCAACCGCCCCCCTAGGGTGTGGCCGGTTGGCTTGTGGGGCCCACAGGGGGCCCTGCCTTATCTCTTCCTCCCACTCCTTCTCCTACCTCTAGAAAAAATTCTCTAGCCATCTCTCTCCCATGTTCTTCACCCAGAAAGTGAGATTTTCGATCTCTTTGCTCAGAACTCCGTTTCCGAAACTGTTTTGAGGAATTGTTCCTTGGTATGTGACTCTCCCATTCCTCCAATTAGTTTTTGTTCTAGTGGTTTATATTTTGCATAAGTTGCTGCACTTGGTGCTACAGAAAATAATCTTGCATGTCTAATTCTTTGAGTTCCAAGTAGTGGGAATGCTTGATATGTCCTCTAGACATCCATATGAGTAGTTGCTATCAATCTTGCAAAGTTTTATTTACATAATTTTGTGGCCCAAAATTTTTAGAAATCTTTGTTCGGAAAGATGAGTTTCTTTAGGAGGAGCGCTTCAAGGAGGCGTTCTTCAAGAGAGTCGTCGAGCAGAAGCTCAGTTTGACAGGGCTACATAGAGCCCATAGCTAATCAAATAGTCAGGGCCGATGCAAAATCTTGTCAGTGGCCAAGCGATGAGTTTATGATCAATGCGGGAATCAAAGAGGAATTTGACCATTTCATTGAAAATACCGGCCTCACCGACTTCCTTGCAGATAAGTGTGTCCAACATTATAACCTTACACGTACTTTCACAGATGGATTTCGCTTTCAAGAGAGTAACTCTAGGGTGTTATTTAAATTATATGATGAATCTTTTAGCATGGACCTAGAAGAATTCTTGATTGCTTGCAAACTGCCATTTTGGGGTTCAATTGAGAAACCATCAACAATTGCTTATAATATGTTTCTCAAAAGTCTTTGTGTGGGGGAAGACAGGGAAGTATCGCAGGCTAGAATTAAGAGTATACAATTTCCCCCTATCTGTTACTTTGCATTGTTCATTGGGAGATGTGTGATAACCCACAAGTATAGGGGATCGCAACAGTTTTCGAGGGTAAAGTATTCAACCCAAATTTATAGATTCGACACAAGGGGAGCCAAAGAATACTTGAGAGTATTAGCAGTTGAGTTGTCAATGCAACCACACCTGGAGATTAAATATCTGCAGCAGAGTGATCAGTAGCACAGTAATATGATAGTTTGATAGCAGTAGTGACAGTAATAGTAGCGGTAACAGAAGTAGCAATAGTTTTGTAGCAGTTGGAACAGCAGCAGCAGCAATAGTAACTTAGCAAGAACAATAAGTGGAAAGCTCATAGGCACTGGATCGGTAACTCGTTGGATGATATTCATCATATAACAGTCATAACCTAGGGCGATACAGAACTAGCTCCAGTTCATCAATGTAATGTAGGCATGTATTCCGTAAATAGTCATACGTGCTTATGGAAAAGAACTTGCATGACATCTTTTGTCCTACCCTCCCGTGGCAGCGGGGTCCATAAGGAAACTAAGGGATATTAAGGCCTCCTTTTAATAGAGAACCGGAACAAAGCATTAACACATGGTGAATACATGAACTCCTCAAAATACGGTCATCACCGCGAAGTATCCTAAATATTGTCACTATGGGGTTGACGGGTCATAACACGTAATAGGTGCATATGACTAGGCAAGATCGGATCAAGAACTTAGATATAGAGATGATAACATAAACGGTTCAGATCTGAAATCATGGCACTCGGGCCCTAGTGACAAGTGTTAGGCATAGCAAAGTCATAGCAACATCAATCTCAGAACATAATGGATACTAGGGATCAAGCCCTAACAAAACTAACTCGATTACATGATGAATCTCATCCAACTCCTCACCGACCAGCAAGCCTATGAAGGAATTACTCACTCCCGGTGGGGAGCATCATGGAATTGGCGATGGAGAAAGGTTGGTGATGACGAAGACCGAAGATTCCCCTCTCCGGAGCCCCAAACGGGCTCCAGATCTGGCCTCCCGATGAAGAACAGGAGGTGGCGGAGGCTCCGTATCGTAAAACGCGATGAAACTTTCTCTCCTATTTTTTTCTCCAAAAATAGGAATTTATAGTGGCGGAATTAGGGTCAGTGGGGCCACGAGGTGGGCACAACCCACCAGGGGGCGCCCAGGGGGCCTGGCGCGCCCTGGTGGGTGATGCTCACCCTGGCCCCCCCTCTTCGGTGGATTTTGGCTCCAATAATTCTCATATATTCTGAAATAATTCTCCAAAAAATTTCGTTCCATTCCGAGAACTTTTATTTCTACACAGAAACAACACCATGGTAGTTCTGCTGAAAACATCGTTAGTCCGGGTTAGTTCCATTCAAATCATGCAAATTAGAGTCCAAAACAAGGTCAAAAGGGTGAGGAAAAGTAGATATGTTTGAGACGTATCAACTTCCCCAAGCTTAAACCTTTGCTTGTCCTCAAGCAATTCAGTTGACAAACCGAAAGTGATAAAGAAAAACTTTTATGAACTCTTTTGTTCTTATTTACATATATATGCTTAAGTAGCACCCAGGTTTTCAGCAAAGATTATGACAAACTATGTCAACAATAACTCTTAGAAATTATATTAACTCATATCAATAACATAAGCAACTAGCGAGCAATAATAAGATATCTCAAACGCCAACACTTTGTCAAACACAATCATGATACAATATGACAATAGTGGTATTTCGCTAGCCCTTTCTGAGACCGCAAAACATAAATGCAGAGCACCTCCAAAGTTCAAGCAGCGACTAAACATTGTAATTCATGGTAGAAAAGATCCAGTCATGCTGCACCCAACATCAACTATACACAATGCATGAGGATGACAATAGTGCTCTCAGGTCTGGCGCTTATTTGAGAAGGTGATGACTCAACATAAAAGTAAATAGATAGTCCCTTTGCAGAGGGAAGCATGGATTTGCAGCGGTGCCAGAGCTCAAAGTTTAAAACAGAGATAGATATAATTTTGGGAGGTACACCCTTCCTGTCAACGTCACGACCAAGAGTTATCAATATATTCCATGCTAAACAAATTAGCGGCGGTTCCCAAGCGGTAAAAGTAAAAGTTTACTCCCCCTCCACCAACAGTCACACTCCACGGCTGGCCGCATCCACGGGTACCGTCCAAACCAACAACATTCCTGGGGGAGTTTTGTTTAATTTTTTTATTTCGGGACTGGGAATCCCTATTACCACCCCTCTCGTGTAAGGACAAGTGAATAAATAATCATCGTGAGAATAACCCGCTTAGCATGGAAGATACTGACCGCCCCCTGTCGCTCCATGAGCGGTCCAGGCATACAAAACAGATGTTCATTTGAATTTTTAGAGATGGCACATGCAAATTTACTTTGGAACGGCAGGGTAATACCGCATATAGGTAGATATAGTGGACTCATCTGGCACAACTTGGTTTAAGGGTTTTGATGCACAAGCTGTATTCCCGCTTAGTACAGGCGAAGGCTAGCAAATAGATTGAGAAGCGGCCAACTAGAGAGCGAAAACGGTCATGAACATGCATTACATATAATAAACATTGAATACTAGCATGAGTAGGATATGGACACCATGAACATAAATATCATGACGGCTATGTTCGTTTTGATCCAACTACATGCGTGAACATGTGCCAAGTCAAGCCACTTGAAACATTCAGAGGAGGATACCATATCATCATACCGCATCACAACCATTTTAATGCATCTTGACACCCAAGATAAATCATTATCCACTCCTAGCTACTTAAGCATGGCATGAACAACTATAATCTCTAATGGTCATTGCAAACATGTTTGATCATAATGTGCTGAATCAGGGGATACTAGGTTAAACATATTTACAAAAACCAAAAACAAGTTGAGTTCATACCCGCTTTTCTCTGCCATAGTCAATTCATCAAATATCGTCATCATTGCCTTTCACTTGCACGATCGAATGATAAGTAAATAATAATAGTGCAAGAGTGTCGTGGACTAAGCTGGAATCTGCAACATTTTATTCAAGAGGAGAAGACAAAGTAATATGGGCTCTTTGTTAGATAAACAATAATGCATATGAGAGCCACTCAACATTTTCATTGTGGTCTTCTCCTTGGTACGACTCAGATAAAAGGAAAAGAATTTCAGAGAAACACACTGAAATATTTTTGGAGTTTTTGGTTTGTCTTGAAGAAAGCAAATTAAAGAGGAAAAACAAAAACGAGAAAAACTATTTACATGGGAAAGCTCCCAACAAGCAAAAGAAGAAGCGAGAAATCTTTTTGGGTTTTCTTTTGATGCTACAATTAAACTAAGCTAGAAAGAAAAACTGAAAAGAAGTAGGAAATATTTTTGGCTTTTCTCAAAGTTTTTAATCACACAAGAAGAAGGCGAGAAAACAAATCTAGCATGGATATTACAATGAAAAGAGTGAACACCGACAACTGAATGAAATGTGTGAACATGAATATAATGTCGGTGGAAATACGTACTCCCCCAAGCTTAGGCTTTTGGCCTAGCTTGGTAATCACCATCTGTATGAATAATAATCTGGGCGATGGCTCACTGAGGCCCTCGGAGCAGACTCTGCGGCCCTCCTGACAGCTTCAACCTCCGCATTGTACGCATGGGCTTCGCTCTTAAGGACATAATATCTTCCCCTAGTGTGAAAATCAAAGAGAGCAGGAGCAGGCAAAGCAACAGGCACAACGTTTTTTTATTAAATCTCAAGTTATAGGTGTAGTTGGTGGCCGTACCCGTAAGGAACTTATGACGCTTCATGGCATCAAAGTCTAAATACTGAGTAGGTAGGATGGGGTCATTAGGCCATGGTGAAACATTTAATCTCTCAGCTACACAGGAGGCATAGATTCCTCCATAAAAATTACCACTAGCAGCACTAAGCTGCAACCTCCGTGCAACAATTGCACCAACATTAGAGCATCTCCAGCCGTTGTGCCCCTAGGAGACGTTTTTTCGGCCTCCTGGGGTTGCCCCGGCGGAATTTATGCACTGGGGGTGAATAGTTTTCCAGCCGTTCCCCCACCCAGCCCACACATGTGGAGAGAGAAAGAGAGAGACAAGAGATTCCTTTTTGCATGCACATGGGTGGGCCTAGCAGAAAAAGTGAGGAGAGAGAGAGGAGAGAGGTTGACAGGTGGGGTTTGGGCATGCAAAAAATAGCGCCGGTGGCCCCAAGTGCCCCCCAGGGGGCTGAGTTTGGCCTGGGATCGCCGGGGCTATTTTTTCCCAAATCTGGCGCAAAACGATGTCTTGGGGGCATGGCTGGGCCGTTTTTGGTCCGCCGGCGCTAAAAAAGGTGCTTTGGAGGGCGTCCTGGGGGCACGGGTGGAGATGCTCTTATAATCCTTATTCCCAGTTATGGCAGTGTGTAAGAGACTCAAATCATGGGTACACTGTGTGCTACAATCTTGTTTGCCTATGATACATTTACCGTTAAAGAGCGCAAAATATTGTAATGATGGAAAATGGATGCTGTTAATTCTCCCTTGTGTTACCCCCTATCTTCACCAAAGCAAAGATTAACTAAAAATGATTCGTACTCAGCTTTTGTTGGTTCATCGAGGGAACCCCAATATGGAAGTTTGCATGCTTCGCTAAACATTTCTAACGGCATGGTAAAGGAATGATCATACAGGTTGAATGAAACTCTAGACTCACGAGAAAAATATTTAAATTTCTTTGTGAAGGTTTTCGTGAGTTCGAGGTGTTGGGGGCACTTATCTGCGATGAAGGGAGCAAGCTCTGTATTGTGAATAAATTGATCAAATTCCTCCTTAATACATGCACCTTCCATGAACTCGTCGCAAGGCCACAACCATGATTTGGCGGCGGCATCTCGCATCGAGCTTTCGCTTGGTTCAACATAAGACCGTCGAACTGAGCTTCCGCTTGATGAGGCTTCCGAGGATGTCCTCCTCGAAGAACTCCTAAAGAATTGCATTTCATTCCTATATAATTTCTGAAAAAAAATTAGTCCACAAAAATTTGTCAACAAAACTTTGTAAGATTGTTAGCAACTACTCCTAAGCATGCATAGAGGCCATATTGAGCATTCAAACTACTCAGAACTCTAAGAATTCAACATGCAAGCTCATCTACAGCACCACCAAGAGTAGCTAATTACTCTAAAAATAACCCACTAAAAAAAACTAATTGGAGCAATGGAGGAGTCACATACCAAGTAGCAATCCCTCCAAACAGTTTCAGAAACGGAGCTTCGAGCAAAGAGATCGAAATCCGCGGGTTTGAGAGCAAGAAAACGAGAATGGTGGCTGTGGTGATTTTTTCTGGAGGTAGGGGATGATGTGGGCTAAGGAGATAAGTGAGGGGGCCCACGTGGGGGCCACATCCCACCAGGGCGCGCCTGGGGGTGCTGGCGCGCCCTGGTGTCTTGTGGGCACCAGGTGCACCCCCTTGGTATTATTTGCACCAAAAATTCAGAAATATTCAGAAAAAAATCGTTTCAAATTTTCAGGACATTCTGAGAACTTATATTTTTGGGTCATTTTTTATTGCACGGAGAAAACAGAAAACAGGATAAACATGGCATTTTATTTTATTTGACTACTAAAACAAAAAATGAAAGGTGGGAGCAGAGAGTTGTGCTTACTAGATTCATCAACTTCATACCTCTCAAAAATGATTCATTAATAAGGTTGATCAAGTCCTATTAACAACCACTTCCGATTAGCATGAAACCGAAGAACTTTCGTAAAACACTAAGTTACCTCAATGGGGATGTGCATATCCCCAACAATAACTATATCATATTTCTTTTTGGCAGTAGGAAGAGGTAATTGAAAACTTCCAATAGTGATGGTCGAAGATTCTTCAATAACATTTATACCATTCACTTGGAATTGTTTCTTCGGAAAGTGCACCATATGCTCATTACCATTGATATGAAAAGTGATCTTGCTTTTATTGCAATCAATAACAGCCCCTGCAGTATTCAGAAAGGGTCTACCAAGGATAATTGACTTGTTGTCATCCTCGGGCATCTCAAGAATAACAAAGTCCGTTAAGATAGTAACATTTACAACAACAACGGGCACATCCTCACAAATACCGATAGGTATGGCCGTTGATTTGTCAGCCATTTGCAATGATATCTCAGTGGGTGTGAGTTTATTCAAATCAAGTCTTTTATATAAGGAGAAAGGCATAACACTAACACCGGCTTCCAAATCACACAAAGCAGTTTTGACATAGTTTCTTTTAATGGAGCAAGGTATAGTTGGTATTCCAGGATCTCCAAGTTTTTTAGGTACTCCATCCTTAAAAGAATAATTATCAAGCATGGTGTAGATTTCAGCTTCCGGTATCTTTCTTTTATTTGTGATGATGTCTTTCATATACTTTGCATAAGGGGCCATCTTCAAAATATCGGTTAAACGGGTACGCAAAAAGACTGGCCTAATGATCTCAGCAAAGCGCTCAAATTCTTCATCATCCTTTTTCTTAGATGGCTTAGGTGGAAATGGCCTAGGTTTTTGAACCCATGGCTCTCTTTCTTTACCATGTTTCCTAGCCACAAAGTCTCTTTTATCATACCGTTTATTTTTAGGTTGTGGGTTATCAAGATCAGGAGCAGGCTCTATTTCAACATCATTGTCTGGTTCTTTATCATTACTAGGTTGAGCATCATCGTGAACATCATCATTATCATTTTCATTATCACTAGGTGAATGTTCACTACCAGACTGAGTTTCAGCATCAGAAATAGAGACGTCATTGTTATCAGGAGGTTTTTGTGTCTTGGGTTCACTAGAGGTATGCAAAGTCCTATCATTTTTCTTCTTCTTTTGCTTTCTATAAGGACTAGGTGCATCAGTATTAATTCTCTGAGAGTCTTGTTCAACTCTTTTAGGATGACCATTAGGATAAAGTGGTTCTTGGGTCATTCTACCTCCTCTAGTTACTACTCTAGCAGCAAAATCATGCATATTACTATTCATTTCATCGAGCAATTCCTTTTGATATTTAGCAACTTGTTCTAACTGAGTTTGAACCATAGAGGCATGCTTTCCTACACCTCTAACATCATTACTGATTCTAAATAGCAAGTCACTCAAGCGAGCAATTGAAAGGACGTGGATATCGCCTAGAGGGGGGGTGAATAGGCGCTTTAAAATAATTACGGTTTAGGCTTGAACAAATGCGGAATAAAACTAACGTTTAATATGTCAAGCACAAAACCTAAAACAACTAGGCTCACCTATGTGCACCAACAACTTATGCTAAGCAAGATAAACAACTAAGTGATAGCAAGATATAAAGCATGAAACAATATGGCCATCACAAAGTAAAGTGCATAAGTAAAGGGCACGTGGAGACGACGATGTATCCCGAAGTTCACACCCTTGCGGATGCTAATCTCCGTTCGGAGCGGTGTGGAGGAACAATGCTCCCCAAGAAGCCACTAGGGCCACCGTAATCTCATCATGCCCTCGCACAATGCAAGATGCCGTGATTCCACTAAGGGACCCTTGAGGGCGGTCATCGAACCCGTACAAATGGCAACCCTTGGGGGCGGTCACCGGTACCCGTACACTTTGGCAACCCTTGGGGGCAGTCACCGGTACCCGTACAAATTGCTCGGGGCAACCTCCACAACCTAATTGGAGACCCCGACGCTTGCCGGAGCTTTACACCACAATGATTGAGCTCCGAGGCACCACCAACCGTCTAGGGCGCCAAGGCACCCAAGAGGAACAAGCTCTAGGGTGCTCAAACACCCAAGAGTAATAAGCTTCTCAAACTTCACTTCCACGTATCCCCGTGGAGAACTCAAACCTATGCACCAAATGCAATGGCAAGGGCACACGGAGTGCCCAAGTCCTTCTCTCCCTAATCCCACCAAAGCAACTAATGCTAGGGAGGAAAATGAGAGGAAGAACAAAGAAGAACACCAAGAACTCCAAGAACTAGATCCAAGGGGTTCCCCTCACATAGAGGAGAAAGTGATTGGTGGAAATGTGGATCTAGATCTCCTCTCTCTTTTCCCTCAAGAACTAGCAAGAATCATTGGAGGGATTGACAGTGAGCAAGCTCAAAGAAGGTCAACAATGGGGGGCAAACACGAGCTCAAGAGTTAGGGAACCATTGGGGAAGAAGACCCCCTTAAATAGGTCCCCACAAATCTGCCCGTTATGTGCAGAATGGCACACGGGCGGTACAACTGGTGGAGTGGGCGGTACAACCGGTACAACCGGCAAGACCGGTACAACCGCCCTACTACCGCCCAACCACCGGACCACAACAGAATGATGGCCGGGTGCAACAGCTCAACTCGATCGCTGGACATGGCAAAGTCCCAAGCGGTAGAACCGGTTGATACACCGGTAGTACTGGGCTATAGTAATATAGCGGTACAACCGTCCAACCTCCGCCCAACAACCGCAGCTCAACAGAACCGTGTCCGGTTGTAGCCCGGTGTTAGGCCGATACAACCGCCCAGGGCTGCCACCCAGGGTCACCCAGCAATTGGTGGTACAACCGCCCGGAGGCAGCGGTACAACCGCTGGGGACCAGATAGTGGCAGCACCCCCAGGGTATCACCCCTGGGGTGGTGGTTATGCCGGAAGACACGAGCGAGCGGTACAACCGTATCAAGAAAACAGGTAATACCAGAACTGCCATAACCTCTGCAAATGAGCTCCGAATTGAGCAAACTCAAGCTTGTTGGATTCAGGACGACAAGAGCTATCCAACAGCGAAACCTCTTAAGAAGAGGCAGTATAAAAATGCCAATGGTATAGAGATGTGAAACCTCTTTCAATGAAGAATCGGCAAAAACTCCAACATCGAAAACATCATAGAAGATGCATATGGACTCCGTTTTCGATGAACTTGAGCTTGTCATGAAGCTGACCATAAGCTCAAGAAACCTCAAAGAGAAAAACCAACCAAGAACCAAGAAAGATGATGATGATGCAATGGTTTGAGCTCTCAATGAACGATACGATCAAGCTACTCACTTGAGAGCCCCCTTGATTGTACGGCTATCTATCCTATAACCCAGTCTCCCAACTACCACTATGAGACCGGTAAAATAGAAAACCCTATCAAGGTTAAACCTTAGCCTTGCGCATAGTCCACTTGAGCTAGATGATGACGATCTTGACTTCCTCAAGATGGACCACCTTTCTTGATTGCGTTGGCTCGATGAAGACTAGATGATTGCTCCCCCATACTCCACTATGGGTGAGCCACTCTTCGACACATCTTCACACGTCCATTGTGGCGTCCATTGTCACCACAATGGACGGCAAGCTTCAAGCATGATCTCTCCATGATGCTTCACTTGAACTTGCACACCGCAACCTTGATGACGATCACCACTTGATGTCATCCTCCATGGATTGTATGGGATCTTCTTATTGATGCTCGCCCATGGAAACATACCTAACCCCACAAAGAACACTCACAGGGAACATGGGTTAGTACACAAAGCGTAATGGACAATGCTTACCATACCATGGGATCACTTGATCCTTCTCGGTACATCTTGTACGCTTTGTGTGTTGATCAACTTGGTTCACTCTTTGACTTAGTCTTGATCAACCTTGTATCTTATCTTCTCTCTTCATAAAGATGATGTCTTGAAGGTAAACATGAATGCTCACACAATCTTCTTCTTCAAGACATGCTTGCAATAGGCTCAACTCTCACATGACCAATCTTTGGATAAAACCTTGAATACCACCTTGGTCACCATATAAACTCCTTGAAACCAACAGATGGACTTCAAGAAGTACCTACGGACAAATCCTTCGAATATAACTCAAGGCAACCATTAGTCCATAGGGATTGTCATCAATTACCAAAACCACACATGGAGAAATGTGCTCTTACAGCAATCATATCAGAATTATATTTCAATTGTTTCAGAACATGTGCATTGAAATGATCTTGCTTCATAATATAGTTGTCAAACTCATATAAGCATTGACTAGGATGTTTATTGTGAGGAATGTCACTTTCATTGAACTTTAATAAAGAATTTACATCTACCACCTGTGGAGGTGGTGGTGTGTCAAGGCCATGTATTTCTTCAATAGGTAGCAAATTCTTAACATCCTCAGCTTTAATACCTTTTTCCTTCATAGATTTCTTTGCCTCTTGCATATCTTCAGGACTGAGAAATAAGATACCCCTCTTCTTTGGAGTGGGTTTAGGCGGTGGTTCAGGAAGAGTCCAATCATCATAATTCTTCAATATGTTATTCAATAATTCCTCAGCTTGTTCAACAGTTCGCTCCCTGAAAACACAACCAGCACAACTATCTAGGAAGTCCCTAGAAGCATCGGTTAGTCCGTTGTACAAGATATCAAGTATTTCATTTTTCTTAAGAGGATGATCAGGCAAAGCATTAAGCAACTAGAGAAGCCTCCCCCAAGCTTGTGGGAGACTCTCTTCTTCAACTTGCACAAAGTTAAATATTTCCTGTAAGGCAGCTTGTTTCTTATGAGCAGGAAAACATTTTTCAGAGAAATAGTAAATCATATCCTGTTGACTACGCACACAACCAAGAGTAAGAGTGTTGTACCATGTCTTAGCATCACCCTTTAATGAGAACGGAAATAACTTAAGGATATAATAGTAGCGAATCTTCTCATCATGAGCAAAGAGGGTGGCTATATCATTCAGCTTAGTAAGGTGTGCCACTACAGTTTCAGTTTCATAGCCATGGAAAGGATCAGATTCAACCAAAGTAATTAACTCTGGGTCGACAGAGAATTCATAATCCTTATCGGTAACAAAGATAGGTGAAGTAGCAAACTTAGGATCACATTTCATTCTAGCATTCAAAGTCTTTTCCTTATACTTGCGTAGCAATTTCTTAAGATTGTTTCTATCCTTGCAAGAAAGAATTTCTCTAGTTATCACTTCTTCCATAACATAACCTTCAAGTATCTTAGGCATTTCAAACTTAGGAGAGCTAGGACTAATAGGTGTTTCATAATCATTATCAGTTTCATAAGCTTCATCAGTTTTAGCAAGCTCATCAATTTTAGTAGTTTCATTCTCTTTAGCTCTAGCAATTTGTTCATCAAGAAATTCTCCTAGTGACACATTATCATCAAGCATGGTACTAGCATCATCAATAGCATAATTCATAGCAGAGGTAGCATCATGAATAACTTGCGACATATCAGGATTACTAGCATGTGGTGGTGTTGCAAGCTTACTCAAAACAGAAGGTGAATCAAGTGCAGAGCTAGATGGCAGTTCCTTACCTCCCCTCGTCTTAGAGGGAAAAATCTTAGTCTTTGGATCCTTCAGATTCTTCATAGTGATCAATTGATATAAATCCCAAGTGACTCAACAAATATTGCTATGCTCCCCGGCAACGGCGCCAGAAAAAGGTCTTGATAACCCACAAGTATAGGGGATCGCAACAGTTTTCGAGGGCAGAGTATTCAACCCAAATTTATAGATTCGACACAAGGGGAGCCAAAGAATACTTGAGAGTATTAGCAGTTGAGTTGTCAATTCAACCACACCAGGAGATTAAATATCTACAGCAGAGTGATCAGTAGCACAGTAATATGATAGTTTGATAGCAGTAGTGACAGTAACAGTAGAGGTAGCAGAAGTAGCAATAGTTTTGTAGCAGTTGGAACAGCAGCAGCAGCAATAGTAACTTAGCAAGAACAATAAGTCGAAAGCTCGTAGGCACTGGATCGGTAACTCGTTGGATGATATTCATCATATAACAGTCATAACCTAGGGCGATACAGAACTAGCTCCAGTTCATCAATGTAATGTAGGCATGTATTCCGTAAATAGTCATACGTGCTTATGGAAAAGAACTTGCATGACATCTTTTGTCCTACCCTCCCGTGGCAGCCGGGTCCATAAGGAAACTAAGGGATATTAAGGCCTCCTTTTAATAGAGAACCGGAACAAAGCATTAACACATGGTGAATACATGAAATCCTCAAACTACGGTCATCACCGCGAAGTATCCCAAATATTGTAACTATGGGATTGACGGATCATAACACGTAATAGGTGCATATGACTAGGCAAGATCGGATCAATAACATATATATAGAGATGATAACATAAATGGTTCAGATCTGAAATCATGGCACTCGGGCCCTAGTGACAAGCGTTAGGCATAGCAAAGTCATAGCAACATCAATCTCAGAACATAATGGATACTAGGGATCAAGCCCTAACAAAACTAACTCGATTACATGATGAATCTCATCCAACTCCTCACCGACCAGCAAGCCTGCGAAGGAATTACTCACTCCCGGTGGGGAGCATCATGGAATTGGCAATGGAGAAGGGTTGATGATGACGAAGACCGAAGATTCCCCTCTCCGGAGCCCCAAACGGGCTCCAGATCTGGCCTCCCAATGAATAACAGGAGGTGGTGTCATGGGAACGAGCCTGACAGTAGAGGTTAGGGGTACGAAAGGAGAGGGCAGAGTCCTAGCTACGACGAGATTGTACACACAGATGTATGAGTTCAGGCCCCTCTCGTGGAGGTAACAGCCCTACGTATCAGTGCTCAGGAGCTCTCGTCGTGTGGAATGTGTGAGTTACAGGGGGTGCGAACCCTTGTGCCAGAGGGGAGGGGCGGCTTATATAGAGTGCGCTGCCCCTCATGAATACCCGGCAACCAAGGGTTCGATCGTGGTAATAAAGGTGAACGTTACTGATAACGTATGTAATAAATGCTACTTATGGTGTCTAGTCGAACGCCTGTCCGTTGGCCTCCCTGGAGTGGCTCCTGGTCTTCTGCGGTTGACTGACTTCTGATTCTGCCGAGTGAAAGGTGACTGTCGAATGGAGGGAGGAACCTCCGAGTGAACTGTTTGTCGAGTGACTCATGCGCCATGGTGATCTCAGTCGGAGTCTTCCTTGTAATCTTTAAGTCCTCCAAAGTAGTGTCCTTAGATAGGGTATGTAGGTCAGGCCTATGACCCTACCCTAGGTACATATCCCCATCATTAGCCCCCAAATGGATCGGGGTTCGAGTGAAAAGGGATCGACGCAGGTTCTGATAAGACACAAAAATTCCGAGTGCATTTTAGGGCTTCACAGAAGTCTGCGTCGATTGGAGTCTTTGTCATTCACCCTGATCGATTCTGTCTTGATATGCGTCCGAGTGAACTTGAGCGCGGACTTAGGTCCGAGTGATCAGCAGGACCTCTTGATGCGACGGGTTGCTTCGTCAGGCCCGGATTTTACGGGATTCAAAAATTTGGAAAGCACGCGCCGCGCGAAGATGACGCAACGACTGGGGAAGTGGGGGCATGACGCCTCAATTTTCGTGCCGCCCTTATCGCCACGTACTGCGCTTCGTCTGAAATCGGGATACACAGAGATCTGGCGGGCCCGCAGATCAGCGACCCACTCGGGCAGTTATAAGACGGGACGGCGCAAGGGTTGATACAGTGCTCCTCCCCCATTCCCCTCTTTTCCTCCGCCTCCTCTGCTCCACGCGCGCCACTCGGCCCCGCCTTGACGACCGCCGCCGCGATGACGAAGGGTAAGGCGGAGAAGCTCGAGCGCGCCAAGAAGGGAGGCAAGGCGAAGAAGCCATCGGGCGCTCGGTCCATGGCGCCGCCGGGGTGGATCCAAGGGGATTTCCTTCGGTCGACCGTCACGGCGGAGGATGTACAGAATCTCGTCGCCGACGGGCTGATTGCTGATGGGTCGTGGAGGCTGTCGGAGGGAGAGACCGAGCCAGAGCCACGCGAAGGCGAGCGAGGTTTTTCTCTGCCTCCCCATCCATTCATCCGTGGGTTCTTGAATTTCTTCGGCGCACAACTTCATCATTTTCCTCCGAATGCCATTGCGTATCTTGCTGCGTTCATAACACTGTGTGAATGCTTCCTGGGCTGTTCCCCTCATTTTGGCTTGTTCAAACACATCTTCACCATCCGGTCTCAGTCGGTCAAAAAGGCCAACCCTAGTGATAGTAAAACCCACGTCATCCAACTATGCGGTGGCCTGGGACTCCAAAAAAGGAGTAGGAGTGCGTTTCCGTCGATGACCTTTCCTGAATCTGTTCGGGGCTGGCAGTCGACTTGGTTTTACTGCAAAGATGTTGCATCTCCCAATATGTCGACTGGCCTTCCCCCTTTCACATTGGAGTGACCCACTACTCCTAGAACATTGTCCATGACAGAGGGAGAGAAAGTACAGGTAGGAATTTTAGTGAATGCAGTAGTTGATTTGATCCGTGGCAGAGTGACTGGTATGGACCTGTTAGAGGCATTCCTCAGTCGGCGAATCCAGCCCCTTCAAGCGAGGGACCACACTATGTGGCACTATTCGGGCGCCGAAGACACCACTCGGACACATCCAGAGTAAGTCTCTGAGGAGACCGTTGCACAGTGGCTCAGAAGCATCACCGGAGCCTGTGACAACCCTCTGGGAGCCAAGCGAATCTTGCCATTCTCTGCCGAGAACCCGCCGCCGAACCTAGTGAGTTATGTCTTTGTCGAATGCTTTCATGTTTCGTCGAGTGATTGGGTCTTCAGCTGACTGACTTTACTGTTTATACCTTGCAGTAGTTTACGAACATGTATTCGCCCGTGCCGAACGGAAGGCAGCCTGAAGACGGAGAAGAGAGCACAGGCGGCAGCGCAGACGTTGCTTACGCCGATGACAGTGAAGGCAGCGATGACGACCTGGAGGAGATTGAAGAAGAGGTCCAGGGTCATCTGCGCACCGAGCGTCGTTCCAAGCAGCGCGAAGATCCAGAAGCTGTTCCAAGCAAAACTTTGGCATCGAGCACCAGGAATCTAAAGCCCGACCAGGTTGTGACACCTGAGTCGACTGAAAAGGTCGCGAAACAGCCCAGGTCCGACGCACCAAAACCTCGGAAGGCTCTGCCCCGCATGAAGATCGCCGTGCCCGTCGCCTCAACGTGAGTGTTCATTTTCCTTTTTCTGCTGTTGTGGAACTTCATGTCTTTGCTGATCGAGTGGAATTTATTTGCCAGAGCTACAACCTCGGTGACGTCGCCTCTGCGAGACGAAGAGGAACATATGGAAGTGGACACTGCTGACGCGGCCACCTCTCAACGAGGTATAACAAATCTTCACTCTGCTCTGTTTTTTGAAGACAATTCGTCGATTGAATAAGTTAATGTTGTTGATTGGCAGCTGACGACGTCATCCACGTGGAAGACGATGAGGAGCCACAGCAGGGTGCAGAGGGTGAAGTTGTGACCTTGGACACCCCACGCGTACGCACTCGATGGACATCGTCGGGGCAGGCGCCTCGTAAGTCGACTGCTGCATCGTCTCAAGAACTTGGCAAGTCTTCCCGAGCCAGAGCTGACCTTGTGGTTCCGCTGTCGAGTGCCCCACCAGCAACTTCAACTCTTGTGGTTTCAGCGCCGATTGGGCAACCTCATGCAACTCTTGTGACCTCAGCTGCAGCCCCGACTCATCCGACGTCCGCATACCCTTTGTACCACGTCCCAGAGGACCAGACTGGAGCTGCCAAAGAGGCCATGATCCAGGCTGGGCAAATGATGCTGTGTACGAAGGAGGCGTATGAGGCCAGCAAGTTGGCTTATGATGCCAGCTCAGCGCTTCGTGCCAATGTCCGAGTAAGTGCGATTGTAAGTTCATTTCCGATTGAATTCCTGTCCATCTTGACTCTACACCCACTGGGTGTTTTCTTTTGATGCATACTTGCTTGTTTTTTCCTCGAGTAGATCAGGTCTTAGTCGAGTGGTCTCTGGTCCAGTGGGGGCACGCTGAGTGCACCCACTGGGTGTAGTCCCCGAGACCGCTGTCGAATGGCGAAGACATCGGCAGGGGTCTTAAATTTGTTTTGATAGTCGCTTGTCACTCGACAGCCTGGTCGAGTGATAGTAGGTCTAGTTGGGGAACGCTGAGTGCACCCACTGGGTGTAGTCCCCGAGACCCCGTCGAGTGCTTGCATCGGCGGGGGTCTGATAGAGACAATGTTTGCATGTTTGCTCTCTTTTTTTTTACTCGGACAGGTCGGACCTGGTCGAGTGGTGTCGTATCTAGTGGGGGCACGCTGAGTGCACCCACTGGGTGTAGTCCCCGAGACTACTGTCGATCGTTTACGATGGGCAGTAGTCTTAAGAACTTGGACTCGGGGTCCTTTTGTACTTGGAATACGCTTATGACCTCTGAATGCTTGTCTTAGGGATGGAAAGGTCCGAACTAGCAAGAACTATCCTGCAGGTTTCATGGATATCATTTCCATCAACCATGATATGACGCTTTGTAGGGGTGTGGGGTGGGGCGGCGGGCCGCCGTCCAGTCGACTGAACTTGCTCTTTTCCACTCGGGAGTGGAGAAATATTAGTGTCGACTGGACTACTTCTTTGTTGATTTCAGAAAGCTTGTGAGCTTGGGACTCAGTACGTCGACCTGGAGAAGGAGAAAAACCAGCTTCAGCTGGATCTGGAGGTGACCAAGAACGACCTGGACCGTGCACAGACTGAGCTGAAGACCCTGGGAGGTAATCCTTGTTGACCAATTGCACTATCACTTTCATCTTCTATCCTTTGAACCGAGTGTCCTCACTCGAACAGACATGCGCGATGAGAACCGTCGACTCCAAGCGCGACTCAACAATGTTATTTCTTTAGATACCATGAAGAAGGCGCTTGAGGATAAAGACAAGGCGCTCGCTGATGCTCAGAAGGTGGCGAGGGAGAAAACTGAGGCTGCTGAGAAGGAGCTTGCCGCAGCCAATAAGTTGGAAGAAGAGAACACCAAACTCAAGCAAGAACAGGCTGATTGGATCAAAAAGGTTGAACAGCTAACCAAGAGAAGGAGCGCTCTGGAGAACCACTTGGGAGACTTCACGAAGAAGATGTTCGGCATGCTTGAAAATAACTTTCTTCCGTCGAGTGAATTTCTTTAATTTCCATAGAACAGTAGCGTGACCAACTTTTCATTTCCTCTTCGTGTAGAATTCTGCCAAGACTTTGACAAGGAGACTGAGGAGATCAAGCCAAATCTGGACCCCACTAAGTCACCCGTCGGGGACGTTGTGGCCATGAACATGTTTCGACTTGAAGCTCGTCTTAGAAGTGTTCAAGGGTATATCACTCGACTGAGGGCTGCGCTGGAGAAGGTCGACAAAGAACTGTGGCCAGAAGACACCCTCCAGACTGACCTCAAGTCGATGATGACCCGCCTCAATGAGATTCCCAGTCGAGTGCAGGCATGGAAAAAATCTCCTGCTCGCTGCGGAGCTGACGTGGCGCTTTCACTCGTCCGGGTTCATTGCAAGGAGGCTAAGGAGGACAAGCTGAAGGCTCTTCAGGTGGCCAACACGAAGAAACTTGAATTCGAAGACTTCATGGAGACCTTCATCGAAGCAGCCACTCGGATCGCCGATGGGATTGATCTGGACACTTTCGTCGAGCCCGCGAGCCCCACCGGTGCTTGAAAAATACTTTGCTTGCAGTTGAAACTCTATTTGCCTCGGTATGCAGAGTGATGATGTAACCGTTTAGAACTTCGTTCAGGCCTTAAGCCTGAGTACTTCCGTTTGCGTGAGTAACTTTCATCCGCGCTAAAGATTCTGGATTTATCTGCATTTTGCATTCCGATCTTTTGCTTGGCTAAGTTTCTTTGATTTCCGAGTGAGGTGGATGCTCATTACTCGGAAGAATTTTGAACTTAGGCGAAAACTGGTTCGCGGCTAAGTTCCCGAGTGAGAGGAGTGCTCGTCACTCGGGAAAGTTTTTTGACTTAGACGAAGACTGGTTCGCAGCTAAGTTTCTGAGTGAATAGGTAACTATTCACTCGGCAGGACGTTTAACCTAGGCGAAAACTTGTTCGCGGCTAAGTCCCCGAGCGAGAGGAGTGCTCACTACTCGGCAGGATTTTTAACTTAGGCGAAAACTTGTTCGCAGCTAAGCCCCCAAGTGAGAGGGCTCCTCATCACTCGGAGCGTTTTACAACTTAGACGAAGACTGATTCACAGCTAAGTTTCCGAGTGAATAGGATGCTATCCACTCGGCAGGGCTTTTAACTTAGGCGAAAACTGGTTCGCAGCTAAGCCCCCGAGTGAGAGGGTCACTCATCACTCGGAGCATTTTACAACTTAGACGAAGGCTGATTCGCAGCTAAGTTTCCTAGTGAATAGGATGGTATCCACTCGGCAGGGTTTTTAACTTAGGCGAAAACTAGTTCGCAGCTAAGCCTCCGAGTGAGAGGGTTGCTCATCACTCGGAGCGTTTTACACCTTAGACGAAGACTGATTCGTAGCTAAGTTTCCGAGTGAATAGGATGCTATTCACTCGGCAGAATTTTTAACTTAGGCGAAAACTGGTTCGCAGCTAAGCCCCCGTGTGAGAAGGTCGCTCATCACTCGGAGAGTTTTACAACTTAGACGAAGACTGATTCGCAGCTAAGTTTCCGAGTGAATAGGATGCTATTCAATCGACAGAGTTTTTAACTTAGGCGAAAACTGGTTCGCAGCTAAGCCCAAAGTGAGAGGGCTGCTCATCACTCGGAGTGTTTTTGAATATGAGATTGTGCGATCGGAATCGACAAAAGACTACGGGAGTCATAATTTTGATAAACAACATTGTCTGGAGTACTCTTATTACATCAAAACAACTCAGTCGTTAGGTATAAAAACGTCGAAGTAAATCTGCGTTCCAGGCACGCGGTTCGTCGATATTCTTCTTGAGGTTGAAAAGATGATAGGCTTCGTTGTTCAGTACTTTGGTGACGACGAAAGGACCTTCCCACGCAGGGGCGAGCTTGTGAGGTCGCTGCTGATCCACTCGAAGCACAAGATCACCTTCATGGAACGATCGACTCCTGACATGCCTTGCATGGAAGCGATGCAGATCTTGCTGGTACACAATCGACCGAATCAGAGCCATTTCACGTTCTTCTTCCAGGAGATCCGCACCGTCTTGTCGTGCTTGTTCAGCCTCAGCCTCGGAGTAAAGGTCTACACGGGGAGAATTGTGAAGGATATCACTCGGCAAAACGGCTTCGGCTCCATACACCATGAAGAAAGGAGTGCGCCCAGTCGACCGGTTAGGAGTCGTCCTCAAGCCCCACAGAATAGATGGCAATTCAGTGACCCAAGCTCTAGCTGCATGTTCACGATCTCGCATGAGTCGAGGCTTTAGCCCTTGAAGGATAAGGCCATTTGCTCGCTCAGCTTGACCATTAGTCTAGGGGTGCGCAACGGATGCGTAATCCACCCGAGTGCCTTGGGCGGAGCAAAAGTGTCTGAACTCTTCTGAGTCGAAGTTTGAACCATTGTCCGTAATGATACTATGAGGAACTCCATACCGGAACGTTATCTCCTTCATGAACTTGATGGCAGTGCGCGAATTCAACTTCTTTATGGGCTTAGCCTCAATCCACTTGGTAAACTTGTCGACTGCTACAAGTAGATGAGTGAATCCACTCTGGCCCGTTCGGAGGGGACCGACCATATCCAAACCCCATACAGCGAACGGCCAGACGAGTGGAATAGTCTTCAAGGCAGACGCGGGCTTATGCGACAAGTTTGAGTAAAACTGGCATCCTTCGCAGTGATCAACAATCTCCTTAGCCATTTCGTTGGCGCGCGGCCAGAAGAAACCAGCTCGGTATGCTTTGGCAACGATCGTCCGAGAGGACGCATGATGACCACAAGTCCTCGAGTGAATTTCCTCCAGGATCAGTCGACCTTCCTCAGGGGAGATGCACCACTGAGTTACGCCAGTTATGCTTTCTCTGTAAAGCTGTCCATCTATCACAGTAAAGGCTTTGGACCTGCGGACAATCTATCGAGCTTCAACTTCGTCTTCTGGGAGTTCTTGCCTCAATATGTATGCGATATATGGCACCGTCCAATCGGGCGTAATCACTAGAATCTCCATGACCAGATCTATGACTGCTGGGACATAAACCTCAGTCGGATTGGAGGCGCTTATTGCTTGCAGGGGCTCTTCAGTGAAGGGATCTTCTTGCACCAAAGGAGAATGTAAGTGTTCCAGAAACACATTGCTAGGTACAAGCCTCCGAGTGGACCCGATCTTTGCTAAATCATCAGCTGCCTGATTTTTCACTCGGGGAATATGGTGGAGTTCCAAACCTTCAAATTTCTTCTCAAGCTTTCTCACTGCGTGGCAATATCCAGTCATGGCAGGGTTCCTGACATCCCACTCCTTCATCACTTGATTAACCACCAAATCTGAGTCACCATATACCATCAGGCGCCGGACGCCGAGTGAGATGGCCATACGTAACCCGTAGAGGAGTGCCTCATATTCAGCTTCATTATTGGAGGAATCAAAGTGAATCTGGAGGACATAACTGAGCTTGTCACCCTTTGGAGATACCAACACTACACCAGCACCAGACCCATTCAGCATCTTAGAGCCATCAAAGAACATGGTCCAGTGCGCCGAGTGGATTTGAATTGGCTGTTGCTGTTCTATCCAGTCGGCCATGAAGTCGGCAAGTGCTTGAGATTTGATGGCTTTCTTTGCTTCGAACTTGATATCAAAGTAAAGGAGCTCAATAGCCCATTTGGCCACTCGACCAGTCGCATCTCGATTGTTGAGGATCTCAGACAATGGAGCATCACTGACGACTGAGACTGAGTGATCCTGGAAGTAGTGTGCCACCTTCTTCGCTGATAGATATATACCATAGACGAGCTTCTGGTAATGAGGGTACCTTTGCTTTGAAGGAGTCAGCACTTCAGATATATAGTAAAATGGGCGTTGGACTTTATAAGCCTTGCCCTCTTCTTCTCTCTCGACAGTGAGAACCGTACTGACGACTTGGTTAGTGGCTGCAATGTACAGAAGCAGGGGTTCTTTGCTGTGCGGAGCAGCAAGCACCGGCTGGGTGGAAAGCAGGGCTTTGAGCTCAACAAACGTTGCTTCTGCCTCAGGAGTCCACTCGAACGTATCGGATTTCTTCATCAGTTGGTATAAAGGCAATGCCTTCTCTCCGAGACGAGAAATAAACCTACTCAAGGCCGCCAGGCAGCCCGTGAGCTTCTGGACATCATGCACATGCTCAGGGCTTTTCATTCGGATGATGGCGCCGATCTTCTCAGGATTGACGTCGATCCCCCGTTCGGAAACGAGGAAACCGAGTAACTTGCCACCAGGAACTCCAAAAGTGCACTTGGACGGGTTCAACTTGATATCATATTTCCTCAGGTTGGCGAACGTTTCTGCCAAGTCAGTCAGCAGGTCGGAACCTTTGCGAGACTTGACTACAATATCATCCATATAAGCCTCGACATTCCGAGGGATTTGCTCAAGCAGGCACTTCTGAATCATGTGCATGAAAGTAGCGCCAGCATTTTTCAGACCAAAAGGCATGGTGATATAACAGAAACACCCGAAAGGGGTGATGAAGGTTGTCTTTATTTCGTCTGGACCAAACAGACGGATCTGATGGTAGCCAGAGTATGCATCGAGAAAAGACAAACGCTCGCATCCCGCAGTCGAGTCAACAATCTGATCGATGCGGGGGAGCAGAAAATGATCTTTCGGGCAGACCCGATTGATATGTTCAAAGTCAATACACATGCGGAGTGACTTATCTTTCTTGGGGACCATGACGACGTTAGCGAGCCACTCGGAGTGGTAAATCTCGCGTATGAACTTAGCCGCCAAGAGTCGAGCCACCTCTTCGCCGATTGCTTTCTGCTTCTCTGCCGCCGACCGACGCAAGTGCTCCTTGACAGGCTTGGCCTTCGGGTCAACTCTCAGTCGGTGCTCAGCCAGTTCCCTGGGCACACCCGGCATGTCAGAAGGCTTCCATGCGAAGATGTCCCAGTTCTCACGGAGGAACTGGATGAGCTCGGCTTCCTATTTGCTGTCGAGTGTCGTCGAGATGTTGGTCGGGGCAGCATTAGGATCTATCGGGTGAACGTTCACTTGCTTCACTTCACCTGCCGAGTGAAAAGCAGACTCGGAGGCGGGCTTCTTGGCGTGTAGCAGATCGGCAGGATCAGTATTCCTCTTGTACTCTTCCAACTCGACCACAGCCATTTGATGGTCGGCAATCTTGGAGCCTTGCTGTAAGCACTCCTCAGCCCTTTGACGATTCCCTGTGACTGTGATCACACCCTTGGGCCCGGGCATCTTCATCTTGAGGTACACGTAACATGGACGGGCCATGAAACGGGCATAAGCCGGTCGACCAAGGATGGCGTGATATGCACTCTGGAAGTCTACAACTTCAAATGTCAACTTTTCCTTGCGAAAATTCTTGTCGGTGCCAAACACTACATCCAACGCAATCTAACCGAGTGACTTGGCCTTCTTCCCAGGGATGACTCCGTGGAACTGCATCCTGCTCTCACTGAGTCAGGACATCGGAATGCTCATCCCTTTTAGGGTATCCGCATACAAGATGTTCAATCCACTCCCTCCGTCCATGAGAACCTTGCGAAGTCGAGTGCCTCCTACAACAGGATCCACCACCAGAGCTTGTCGACCGGGGGTAGCAACATGAGCAGGGTGATCCGACTGGTCAAAGGTGATAGGCGTCTGAGACAACTTGAGGTACGTGGGGGTGGCAGGAACAACCATGTTGACCTCCCTGTTAATAACTTTCAGTTGACTTTTGCTTTCTACATCGGCAAAAATCATCAAAGTGGCATTGACCTCAGGGAAATCCTCTTTATCTTCATCATCTTCCTTTTCAGGAGTTTTCCCACTCGACTGTCCTTCCTTGAACTGCTGGTTCAGTAATCTGCATTGTCGAGTGGTGTGTTTCGGCAATATCAAATTGCCTTCCTCATCCTTCTTCGTGTGGATTGCACACGGCAAATCTAGGACGTCCGTTCCTGACTGATTCTTTGACTTCTTGGGGGTAAATTGCCCTTTGGGTTTCCCCTTATTCTTTCCTTGCGCCGCCAGAGCGGCTGCTTCTGCCTGAGCAAAACCATCTGTTTTGCGCTTTTGTTTACGACTGGAATTGCCACCGCCGGCATCATTGTCGACTGCTTTTCCCTTGCCGCTGCGGAGGCGGTCCTTCGCCATTGGCATACCGAGTGGCAATCTCCATCATCTTGCTCAGGGAAATATCTCCTGTCCGACCAAACTTCAAATAAAGCTCTCTGTACTTAACACCGGCCTTGAAGGCGCAGACGGCTTGGTGCTCGGAAACATTTTCCACCGTGTGATGGAGGGTGGTCCAACGCTGAATGTAATCCCTCAAAGTTTCATTGGGTTTCTAGACACAATGCTGCAGATCAGTGAAACCAGCGGGACGCTTGCATGTGCCCTCGAAAGTTCTGATGAACACTCGGGCAAGATCCTCCCAGCAGTAGATGCTAGAAGGAGCCAAACGATTCAGCCACGCTCGGGCCGAACCATCCAACATCAAAGACAAATGCTTCATGGCTATGTTGTCATTTCCTCCACCAATCTGCACCGCCACTCGGTAATCGTCTAGCCACGTCTCTGGCTTCGACTCACCGGTAAACTTGCTTATTCCAGCCGCCAACCTGAAGTTGGGGGGAATCTCAGCAGATCTAATGGCTCTGCTGAAACACTCGGGTCCGGAGACAACGGCACCACTTCCACTAGGATAATCTCTATCATAATCATTCATGTGAGCCCTGCCTCTGTCAATCCGCTTCTGTGCAAGGACATTCCTCGCGTCGAACCCAGGATTCCGCTCATCGCCGAACGGGCGCCTATCATCATAGTTCCGGGGCACATATTAACCACTCCGCGGAGGAGTAGGCACTCGACGGCAGTTATCACGGTGATAACGAGGAGCAAACTGATCTCGCCCCTGATCTTGGTACTGATCTTCACGGTAACCTCCACCCCTGCGACGCAGAGGTGACCCCGGGCTGTGCGCCGACAGAACTGTGTCTACTCTGGGTGAATTACTGTGTAACCTGTTGCGCGACTGAGAAATAGCCGAATTCTGCTGTTGTGCTGCATCAAGCAACGCTCAGATCTGCTGCAAAACTCTGCCAGCCTCTGAACGCGATGGTTGAATGGAATCTGCGATCCTAGCAGCAGCTGCAACATTCAGAACTGGAGTACGAAATACCTTGACGTTGTTCTGAGATCCACTCGGAAACAACTGTCGCTGACGTCGACTGGAAACGGGTGGACGCTGGCGGGTACGCTCATCGAGTGCCTTCTGCATCTCTTCGAGCCGAAGGCGCGTGGCCTCCAAGGCCTGGGCCTCGGCAGTCGCACCGACGATGGGAGTATGGAGAATCTCCTCATCCCGGTGCTGCTGCTCATTCGACGGTCCTCCAGCTTCGTGCCTGCCGCGGCCGAAGCCAGGCGGGCTTTGCTGCGAACCCGCCATAAGAACCTCAGCCGCTGGATCGCAGCTCTCGCACTCGGAAGGAACGTCAAACTGATCCGACGCTGAGTCGAACGCGCCGTGAAGTGATTCGGCGGGCTCGATAGCCGCAATCTGCGGAGATGACGCTTGGCGAGCCGCCGCATGCCTCACCCAACGCTGGAGCCGCGAGCGACCAGATCGCTTGTGGCGACGAACAGCGGGAAGAGCCGACAGATGCGGAGTCGACGGCTGCCGAAGAAGAACGACGCAGGAGCTTGCACGGAAGTGCGTCGCCCCACGGATCGGGAGCGCCTCAATGTCCAGAGGGGCTTCCTAAAGCCATGCCGAGTCGTCGGCGACGAAGGTGAGTGCACCGAGATGGATCTCGTGGCCCAGGAACAAACCGCCACCAGAAGACATGACGAAGAAGAAAATTTGCAAAACCGCCGGAAGTCGCTTAGACGCCTGCCCCAAGGTGGGCGCCAACTGTCGTGGGAACGAGCCTGACAGTAGAGGTTAGGGGTACGAAAGGAGAGGGCAGAGTCCTAGCTACGGTGAGATTGTACACACAGATGTATGAGTTCAGGCCCCTCTCGTGGAGGTAACAGCCCTACGTCTCAGTGCTCGGGAGCTCTCGTCATGTGGAATGTGTGAGTTACAGGGGGTGCGAACCCTTGTGCCAGAGGGGAGGGGCGGCTTATATAGAGTGCGCTACCCCTCATGAATACCCGGCAACCAAGGGTTCAATTGTGGTAATGAAGGTGAATGTTACTGATAACGTATGTAATAAATGCTACTTATGGTGTCTAGTCGAACGCCTGTCCGTTGGCCTCCCTGGAGTGGCTCCTGGTCTTCTGCGGTCGACTGACTTCTGATTCAGCCGAGTGAAAGGCGACTGTCGAATGGAGGGAGGAACCTCCGAGTGAACAGTTTGTCGAGTGACTCATGCGCCATGGTGATCTCAGTCGGAGTCTTCCTTGTAATCTTTAAGTCCTCCAAAGTAGTGTCCTTAGATAGGGTATGTAGGTCAGGCCTATGACCCTACCCTAGGTACATATCCCCATCTGGTGGCGGCGGCTCCGTATCGTAAAACGCGATGAAACTTTCTCTCTGATTTTTTTCTCCGAAAATAGGAATTTATAGTGGCGGAATTAGGGCCAGTGGGGCCACGAGGTGGGCACAACCCACCAGGGCGCGCCCAGGGGGCCTGGCGCGCCCTGGTGGGTGCTGCTCACCCTGCCCCCCCCCTCTTCGGTGAATTTTGGCTCCAATAATTCTTATATATTCTGAAATAATTCTCCAAAAAGTTTCGTTCCATTCCGAGAACTTTTATTTCTGCACAAAAACAACACCATAGTAGTTCTGCTGAAAACAGCGTCAGTCCGGGTTAGTTTCATTCAAATCATGCAAATTAGAGTCCAAAACAAGGGCAAAAGATTGAGGAAAAGTAGATACGTTGGAGATGTATCAACTCCCCCAAGCTTAAACCTTTGCTTGTCCTCAAGCAATTCAGTTGACAAACTAAAAGTGATACAGAAAAACTTTTATGAACTCTTTTGTTCTTGTTTACATATATATGCTTAAGTAGCACCCAGGTTTCCAGCAAAGATTATGACTAACCATGTCAGCAATAACTCTTAGAAACTATATTAACTCATAACAATAACATAAGCAACTAGCGAGCAATAATAAGATATCTCAAGCGCCAACACTTTTGTCAAAATAATCATGATACAATATGACAATAGTGGTATCTCGCTAGCCCCTTCTGAGAACGCAAAACATAAATGTAGAGCACCTCCAAAGCTCAAGCAGTGACTAAACATTGTAATTCATGGTAGAAAAGATCCAGTCATGCTGCACCCAACATCAACTATACACAATGCAGGAGGATGACAATAGTGCTCTCAGGTCTGGCGCTTATTTGAGAAGGTGATGACTCAACATAAAAGTAAATAGATAGTCCCGTCGCAGAGGGAAGCATGGATTTGCAGCGGTGCCAGAGCTCAAAGTTTAAAACAGAGATAGATATAATTTTGGGAGGTACACCCTTCCTGTCAACGTCATGGCCAAGAGTTATCAATATCTTCCATGCTAACCAAATTAGCGGCGTTTCCCAAGCGGTAAAAGTAAAAGTTTACTCCCCCTCCACCAACAATCACACTCCACGGCTGGCCGCATCCACGGGTACTATCCAAACCAACAACATTCCTGGGGGAGTTTTTTTTTTCGGGACTGGGAATCCCTATTACCGCCCCTCTCGTGTAAGGACAAGTGAATAAACAGTCATCATGAGAATAACCCGCTTAGCATGGAAGATACTGACCGCCCCCTATCGCTCCATGAGCGGTCCAGGCATGCAAAATAGATGTTCATTTGAATTTTTAGAGATGGCACATGCAAATTTACTTTGGAACGGCAGGGTAATACCGCATATAGGTAGATATAGTGGACTCATCTGGCACAACTTGGTTTAAGGGTTTTGATGCACAAGCAGTATTCCCACTTAGTACAGGCGAAGGCTAGCAAATAGATTGAGAAGCGGCCAACTAGAGAGCGAAAACGGTCATGAACATGCATTACATATAATCAACATGGAATACTAGCATGAGTAGGATATGGACACCATGAACATAAATATCATGAAGGCTATGTTGGTTTTGATTCAACTACATGCGTGAACATGTGCCAAGTCAAGCCACTTGAAACATTCAGAGGAGGATACCATATCATCATACCGCATCACAACCATTTTAATGCATCTTGACACCCAAGATAAATCATTATCCACTCCTAGCTACTTAAGCATGGCATGAACAACTATAATCTCGAATGGTCATTGCAAACATGTTTGATCATAATGAGCTGAATCAGGGGATACTAGATTAAACATATTTACAAAAACCAAAAACAAGTTGAGTTCATACCCGCTTTTCTCTGCCACAGTCAATTCATCAAATATCGTCATCATTGCCTTTCACTTGCATGATCGAATGATAAGAAAATAATAATAGTGCAAGAGTGCCGTGGACTAAGCTGGAATCTGCAACATTTTATTCAAGAGGAGAAGACAAAGTAATATGGGCTCTTTGTTAGATAAACAATAATGCATATGAGAGCCACTCAACATTTTCATTGTGGTCTTCTCCTTGGTACGACTCAGATAAAAGAAAAAAAAATCAGAGAAACACACTGAAATATTTTTGGAGTTTTTGGTTTGTCTTGAAGAAAGCAAATTAAAGAGGAAAAACAAAAACGAGAAAAACTATTTACACGGGAAAGCTCCCAACAAGCAAAAGAAGAAGCGAGAAATCTTTTTGGGTTTTCTTTTGATGCTACAATTAAACTAAGCTAGAAAGAAAAGCTGAAAAGAAGTAGGAAATATTTTTGGATTTTCTCAAAGTTTTTAAACACACAAGAAGAAGGCGAGAAAACAAATCTAGCATGGATATTACAATGAAAAGGGTCAACACCGACAACTGAATGAAATGTGTGAACATGAATGTAATGTCGGTGGAAATACGTACTCCCCCAAGCTTAGGCTTTTGGCCTAGCTTGGTAATCACCATCCATATGAATAATAATCTGGGCGATGGCTCACTGAGGCCCTCGGAGCAGACTCCGCGGCCCTCCTGGCAGCTTCAACCTCCACGTTGTACGCATGGGCTTCGCTCTTAAGGACATAATATCTTCCCCTAGTGTGAAAATCAAAGAGAGCAGGAGCAGGCAAAGCAACAGGCACAACGTTTTTTTTATTAAATCTCAAGTTATAGGTGTAGTTGGTGGCCGTACCCGTAAGGAACTTATGACGCTTCATGGCATCAAAGTCTAAATACTGAGTAGGTAGGATGGGGTCATTAGGCCACGGTGAAACATTTAATCTCTCAGCTACACGGGAGGCATAGATTCCTCCATAAAAATTACCACTAGCAGCATTAAGATGCAACCTCCGTGCAACAATTGCACCAAGATTAGAGCATCTCCAGCCGTTGTGCCCCCCAGGAGACGTTTTTTCGGCCTCCTGGGGTTGCCCCGGCGGAATTTATGCACTGGGGGTGAAAAGTTTTCCAGCCGTTGCCCCGGCTGACAGGTGGGGTTTGGGCATGCAAAAAATAGCGCCGGTGGCCCCAAGTGCCCCCCAGGCGGCTGAGTTTGTCCTGGGGTCGCCGGGGCTATTTTTGCCCAAATTCGGCGCAAAACGACGTCTTGGGGGCATGGCTGGGCCGTTTTTGGTCCGCCGGCGCTAAAAAAGGTGCTTTGGAGGGCGTCCTGGGGGCACGGGTGGAGATGCTCTTATAATCCTTATTCCCAGTTATGGCAGTGTGTAAGAGACTCAAATCATGGGCACACTGTGTGGTACAATCTCGTTTGCCTATGATACATTTACCGTTAAAGAGCGCAAAATATTGTAATGATGGAAAATGGATGCTGTTAATTCTCCCTTGTGTTACCCCCTATCTTCACCAAAGCAAAGATTAACTAAAAATGATTCGTACTCAGCTTTTGTTGGTTCATCGAGGGAACCACAATATGGAAGTTTGCATGCTTCGCTAAACATTTCTAACGACATGGTAAAGGAATGATCGTATAGGTTGAATGAAACTCTAGACTCACGAGAAAAATATTTAAATTTATTTGTGAAGGTTTTCGAGAGTTCGAGGTGTTGGGGGCACTTATCTGCGATGAAGGGAGCAACCTCTGCATTGTGAATAAATTGATCAAATTCCTCCTTAATACCTGCACCTTCCATGAACTCGTCGCAAGGCCACAAGCATGATTTGGCGGTGGCATCTCGCATCGAGCTTTCGCTTGGTTCAACATAAGACCGTCGAACTGAGCTTCCGCTTGATGAGGCTTCCGAGGATCTCCTCCTCAAAGAACTCCTAAAGAATTGCATTTTATTCCTATAAAATTTCTGGAAAAAAAATAGTCCTCAAAAATTTGTCAACAAAACTTTGTAAGATTGTTAGCAACTACTCCTAAGCATGCATAGAGGCCATATTGAGCATTCAAACTACTCGGAAATCTAAGAATTCAACATGCAAGCTCATCTACAGCAGCACCAAGAGTAGCTAATTACTCTAAAAATAACCCACTAAAACAAAAACTAATTGGAGCAATGGAGGAGTCACATACCAAGTAGCAATCCCTCCAAACAGTTTCAGAAACGGAGCTTCGAGCAAAGAGATCGAAATCCGCGGGTTTGAGAGCAAGAAAACGAGAATGGTGGCTGTGGTGATTTTTTCTGGAGGTAGGGGATGATGTGGGCTAAAGAGATAAGTGAGGGGGCCCACGTGGGGGCCACAACCCACCAGGGCGCGCCTGGGGGTGCTAGCACGCCCTGGTGTCTTGTGGGCACCAGGTGCACCCCCCCTTTGGTATTATTTGCACAAAAAAATCAGAAATATTCAGAAAAAAAATCGTGTCAAATTTTCAGGACATTCTGAAAACTTTTATTTTTGGGTCATTTTTTATTGCACGGAGAAAACAGAAAACAGGATTAACATGGCATTTTATTTTATTTGACTACTAAAACAGAAAATAAAAGGTGCGAGCAAAGAGTTGTGCTTACTAGATTCATCAACTTCATACCTCTCAAAAATGATTCATTAATAAGGTTGATCAAGTCTTATTAACAACCACTTCCGATTAGCATGAAACCGAAGAACTTTCGTAAAACACTAAGTTACCTCAATGGGGATGTGCATATCCCCAACAATAAGTATATCATATTTCGTTTTGGCAGTAGGAATAGGTAATTGAAAACTTCCAATAGTGATGGTCGGAGATTCTTCAATAACATTTATACCATTCACTTGGAATTGTTTCTTCGGAAAGTGCACCATATGCTCATTACCATTGATATGAAAAGTGATCTTGCTTTTATTGCAATCAATAACAGCCCCTGCAGTATTCAGAAAGGGTCTACCATGGATAATCGACATGTTGTCGTCCTCGGGCATCTCAAGAATAACAAAGTTCGTTAAGATAGTAACATTTGCAACAACAACGGGCACATCCTCACAAATACCGATAGGTATGGCCGTTGATTTGTCAGCCATTTGCAATGATATCTCGGTGTGTGTGTGTGTGAGTTTATTCAAATCAAGTCTTTTATATAAGGAGAACGGCATAACACTAACACCGGCTCCCAAATCACACAAAGCAGTTTTGACATAGTTTCTTTTAATGGAGCAAGGTATAGTTGGTATTCCAGGATCTCCAAGTTTTTTAGGTACTCCATCCTTAAAAGAATAATTAGCAAGCATGGTGTAGATTTCAGCTTCCGATATCTTTCTTTTATTTGTGATTATGTCCTTCATATACTTTGCATAAGGGGCCATCTTCAAAATATCGGTTAAACGGGTACGCAAAAAGACTGGCCTAATCATCTCAGCAAAGCGCTCAAATTCTTCATCATCCTTTTTCTTAGATGGCTAGGTGCATTAGTATTAATTCTCTAAGAGTCTTGTTCAACTCTTTTAGGATGACCCTCAGGATAAAGTGGTTCTTGGGTCATTCTACCTCCTCTAGTTACTACTCTAGCAGCAAAATCATGCATATTACTATTCATTTCATCAAGCAATTCCTTTTGAGATTTAGCAACTTGTTCTAACTGAGTTTGAACCATAGAGGCATGCTTTCCTACACCTCTAACATCATTACTGATTCTAAATAGCAAGTCACTCAAGCGAGCAATCATATCAGAATTATATTTGAATTGTTTCAGAACATGTGCATTGAAATGATCTTGCTTCATAATATAGTTGTCAAACTCATATAAGCATTGACTAGGATGTTTATTGTGAGGAATGTCACTATCATTAAACTTTAATAAAGAATTTACATCTACCACCTGTGGAGGTGGTGGTGTGTCAAGGCCATGTATTTCTTCAATAGGTGGCAAATTCTTAACATCCTCATCTTTAATACCTTTTTCCTTCATAGATTTCTTTGCCTCTTGCATATCTTCAGGACTGAGAAATAAGATACCCCTCTTCTTTGGAGTGGGTTTAGGCGGTGGTTCAGGAAGAGTCCAATCATCATAATTCTTCAATATGTTATTCAATAATTCCTCAGCTTGTTCAACAGTTCGCTCCCTGAAAACACAACCAACACAACTATCTAGGAAGTCCCTAGAAGCATCGGTTAGTCCGTTGTACAAGATATCAAGTATTTCATTTTTCTTAAGAGGATGATCAGGCAAAGCATTAAGCAACTGGAGAAGCCTCCCCCAAGCTTGTGGGAGACTCTCTTCTTCAACTTGCACAAAGTTAAATATTTCCTGTAAGGCAGCTTGTTTCTTATGAGCAGGAAAATATTTTTCAGAGAAATAGTAAATCATATCCTGGGGACTACGCACACAACCAGGAGTAAGAGTGTTGTACCATGTCTTAGCATCACCCTTTAATGAGAACGGAAATAACTTAAGGATATAATAGTAGCGAATCTTCTCATCATGAGCAAAGAGGGTGGCTATATCATTCAGCTTAATAAGGTGTGCCACTACAGTTTCAGTTTCATAGCCATGGAAAGGATCAGATTCAACCAAAGTAATTAACTATGGGTCGACAGAGAATTCATAATCCTTATCGGTAACAAAGATAGGTGAAGTAGCAAACTTAGGATCACATTTCATTCTAGCATTCAAAGTCTTTTCCTTATACTTGCATAGCAATTTCTTAAGATCGTTTCTATCCTTGCAAGAAAGAATTTCTCTAGTTTTCTCTTCGTCCATAACATAACCTTCAGGTATCTTAGGCATTTCAAACTTAGGAGAGCTAGGACTAATAGGTGTTTCATAATCATCATCAGTTTCATAAGTTTCATCAGTTTCAGCAATCTCATCAATTTTAGTAGTTTCATTCTCTTTAGCTCTAGCAATTTGTTCATCAAGAAATTCTCCTAGTGACACATTATCATCAAGCATGTTACTAGCATCATCAATAGCATAATTCATAGCAGAGGTAGCTTCATGAATAACTTGCGACATATCAGGATTACTAGCATGTGGTGGTGTTGCAAGCTTACTCAAAACAGAAGGTGAATCAAGTGCAGAGCTAGATGGCAGTTCCTTACCTCCCCTCGTCTTAGAGGGAAAATTCTTAGTCTTTGGATCCTTCAGATTCTTCATAGTGATCAATTGATATAAATCCCAAGTGACTCAACAAATATTGCTATGCTCCCCGGCAACGGCGCCAGAAAAAGGTCTTGATAACCCACACGTATAGCGGATCGCAACAGTTTTCGAGGGTAGAGTATTCAACCCAAATTTATAGATTCGACACAAGGGGAGCCAAAGAATACTTGAGAGTATTAGCAGTTGAGTTGTCAGTTCAACCACACCTGGAGATTAAATATCTGCAGCAGAGTGATCAGTAGCACAGTAATATGATAGTTTGATAGCAGTAGTGACAGTAACAGTAGCGGTAATAGAAGTAGCAATAGTTTTGTAGCAGTTGGAACAGCAGCAGCAGAAATAGTAACTTAGCAAGAACAATAAGTGGAAAGCTCTTAGGCACTGGATCGGTAACTCGTTGGATGATATTCATCATATAATAGTCATAACCTAGGGCGATACAGAACTTGCTCCAGCTCATCAATGTAATGTAGGCATGTATTCCGTAAATAGTCATACGTGCTTATGGAAAAGAACTTGCATGACATCTTTTGTCCTACCCTCCCGTGGCAGCGGGGTCCATAAGGAAACTAAGGGATATTAAGGCCTCCTTTTAATAGAGAACCGGAACAAAGCATTAACACATGGTGAATACATGAACTCCTCAAACTACGGTCATCACCGCGAAGTATCCCAAATATTATCACTATGGGGTTGACGGATCATAACACGTAATAGGTGCATATGACTAGGCAAGATCGGATCAAGAACATAGACATAGAGATGATAACATAAACGGTTCAGATCTGAAATCATGGCACTCAGGCCCTAGTGACAAGCGTTAGGCATAGCAAAGTCATAGCAACATCAATCTCAGAACATAATGGATACTAGGGATCAAGCCCTAACGAAACTAACTCGATTACATGATGAATCTCATCCAACTCCTCACCGACCAGCAATCCTACGAAGGAATTACTCACTCCCGGTGGGGAGCATCATGGAATTGGCGATGGAGAAGGGTTGATGATGACGAAGACCGAAGATTCCCCTCTCCGGAGCCCCAAACGGGCTCCAGATCTGGCCTCCCGATGAAGAACAGGAGGTGGCAGCGGCTCCGTATCGTAAAACGCGATGAAACTTTCTCTTTGATTTTTATCTCCGAAAATAGGAATTTATAGTGGCGGAATTAGGGTCAGTGGGGCCACGAGGTGGGCACAACCCACCAGGGCGCGCCCAGGGGGCCTGGTGCGCCCTGGTGGGTGCTGCTCTCCCTGGCCCCCCTCTTCGGTGAATTTTGGCTCCAATAATTCTTATATATTCTGAAATAATTCTCCAAAAAATTCCGTTCCATTCCGAGAACTTTTATTTCTGCACAAAAACAACACCATGGTAGTTCTGCTGAAAACAACGTCAGTCCGGGTTAGTTTCATTCAAATCATGCAAATTAGAGTCCAAAGCAAGGACAAAAGAGTGAGGAAAAGTAGATACATTGGAGACGTATCAATGCGTAGTAGGAAAGCGGTAGTGCAGTGCACTGTGTGCCCATGATCTAAGCCTTATACATACTGTTGTGACGGGTGAGTGACATTTTAACCTCGGTGCAATTGTTGCCCGAAGGCTGCACTCCAACTCTAGTAGTGGAGAACTATATGGAGGCATTTATTCATCCCGCGGAGCTACACATTTGAGAGTGGCACCCCAACCTAATGATCCCATTTTGCCTAAACAATATTTAGATTATGAAGCTATGCGTTCTCATGAATTCCTGGTGGAACGTCCTAGAGGCTATGAGTACAACCTAATATTTCGAAAATACATGCCTATGCCTGTCTTTTTGCCTGCACCTGCCCTTTTTGACTTTCAGGCTTGGCAAAGATATTACGTTCTTGAGGACGAGGTGCGAGAGCTCAATGCTACGATGGAGGCTGTCCGCTTGGCAGCGGAGGCTGCTCGTCTGGCAGAGGAGGAGGCCAGGAATGCCTCCACAAGTTACCACTCCAACTATTACTCAGATCGCCAGTGGTGATTACCAAGCTAGGCAAACGCCTAAGCTTTGGGGAGTACGTATTTCACACCGACATTACATTCATGTTCTCACACTTCGTACAAATTGTCGGTGTTCATCCTCTTTCTTTGTATATCCATGTTAGCTTTATTTTTCGCTTTCTTCTTGTGTGTTTGAAAAACTTTGAAAATCCAAAAATATTTCTCGCTTCTTTTCGGTTCTTTTTTTTCCTTTAGCTATAGTACTAAATAGAAAACCCAAAAAGATTTCCTTTGCTTGTTGTGAGCTTTCCCGTGTAAATAATTTTTCTCGTTCTTGTTTTTCCCTTAGTTCCTTTGCTTGCTTAAGAAAAAACAAAAACTCCAAAAATATTTCAGTGTATTTCTCTGAATTTCTTTTCTTTTGTTGAGTTGTCAAAAGGAGAAGACCATGATGAAAATGTTGAGTGGCTCTCATATGCTTTATTGATGATCTAACAGAGAGCCAATTTTACCTTGTCTTCTCCTTTGTCTTAAACTGCCCTGCAGATTCCAGCTTAGTCCACAACATTCTTGCACTATTATTATTATCACACCGTTCTATCGTGCAAGTGAAAGGCAATAATGACGATATTTGATGAAGTGACTGTGGCAAAGGAAGCTGGTATGAACTCTTCTTGTTTTTTGTTTTTGTAAATATGTTTAGCCAGTTTGATCCTGATTCAGTGTATCATGAGTAGACATGTTCGTGATGACAATTAGAGATTATAGCTTCTCATGCCATGCCTAAATAGCTAGGAGTTAATAATGATTTATTCTGTGTGTCAACATGCATTAAAATGGTTATAATATGGTATGGTGGTATGTTATTTCCCTATGAGAAATTCAAGCGGTTTGACTTGGCCCATGTGCAAACATGTAATTGAATCAAAACCAATATAGCCTCCATGATGTTTAAATTCAGAGTGTTCATATCCTACTCATGCTACATCCAATGTTAATTATTCGAAATGCATGTTCATGACAGTTGTTGCTCTTTAGCTGGTCGCTTCTCAACCTATTGCTAGCCTTCACCTGTACTAAGCGGAAATTCTGCTTGTAAATCCAAATCCTTAAACCAAGTTATTCCACATGAGTCCACCATACCTACCTATATGCGGTATTACCCTGCCGCTCCAAGTAAATTTGCATGTGTCATCTCTAAATATTCGAATAAACATCCATTTTTGTGCACTCGCCTCGCTCATGGAGCGACGAGGCGGTCAATATTTTCCATGCTAAGCAAGTTATTCTCAGGACGGTCATTTATTCGCCGTCACTGCACGAGAGAGGCTGGTAAGAGGGATGTCCAGTCCCACATAATCGAAATAAATTACACCAACTCCTTGGGACAGTTGATTGTTTGGCGGGCAACCGTGGATTCGGCCAGCCATGGAATGTTTTTGGATGGTGGATAGGAGTAAACTTTAATATTCTGTTTTGGAATTGCCAATAGTTTTGTCCTCTAATTTGCATGATTTGAATGAAACTAACCCGGACTGACGCTGTTTTCAGCAGAACTACCTTGGTGTTATTTTTGTGCAGAAATAAAAGTTCTTGGAATTGGACGAAACTTTTTGTGGATTTTTTCTACAATATATAAGGAATTTGGGAGCGAAGAACTGTCTGAGGGGGTGGACCAGAAGGCCACCACGCAACCGCCCCCCGCCCCCCTAGGCGGTGTCCAGATGGCTTGTGGGGCCCTCGTGGCCCTTCCGACCCTAATTCCAACTCCATAAATTCACATCCGCGGAGAAAAAAATTGGAGAGAAGATTTCATCGCGTTTCACAAGACGGAGCCGCCGCCACCTCCTGTTCTTCCTCCGGAGGGCTGATCTGGAGCTTGTTTTGGGCTCTGGGGAGGGGAAATCGTCGCGGTCGTCATCACCAACTCTTCTCCATCAACACCGCCATGATGCTCACCACCGGGAGTGAGTAATTCCTTTGCAGGCTTGCTGGACGGTGGTGGGGTTGGATGGAATTGATCATGTAATCGAGTTAAGTTTGATAGTGCTTGATCCCTAGTATCCACTATGTTCTGAGATTGATGTTACTATGACTTTGCTATGCTTAATGCTTGTCACTAGGGCCCAAGTGCCATGATTTCAGATCTGAACCTATTATGTTTTCATGAATATAAGAGTGATTTGGATCTTATCTTCCAAGTTATATGTACCTATTACGTGTCATGATCCGCATACCCCAAGGTGAAAATAATTGGGATTCCTTCCGGTGATTGTCGTAGTTTGAGGAGTTCATGTATTCACCATGTATTAATGCTTTGTTCTGGCTCTCTATTAAAAGGAGGCCTTAATATCCCTTAGTTTCCAATAGGACCCGCTGCCACGGGAGGGTAGGACAAAAGATGTCATGCAAGTTCTTATTGGAAGAACGTATGGCTATATACGGAATACATGCCTACATTACATTGATGAATTGTAGCTAGTTCTGTGTCGCTCTAGTGTGTAACTGTTATATGATCAATGTCATCTAAATCATTATCCATCACCGATCCACATGCCTACGCATTACATATAATGAATCTTGCCAAGTTACTATTGCTATTGCTACTGTCACACCTGCTACAAAACTGCTACTGTCACTACTACTGTTACTTTTGCTGCTACTATTTGCCGTGCTACTAAACCTTTGCCGCAGAGAGATATCCTCGGTGCGGTTGAATTGACAACTCAACTGTCAGGGCCAATAAATATTCTATGGCTCCCCTTGTGTCGAATCAATAAATTAGGATGAAATACTACCCGTGAAGACTGTCGTGATCCCCTACACTTGTGGGTTATCATGCCTCAACACTCATTGGACCGCACACATCAGTAAGTATGACTTACAACAAGTCACTTGCCCGCTCCATTGTACCGGGGAACGGGGTTTTGGTCATCTTGCCCATGAGGCATGGTTCGCATGTATCAAGCGATTCAAAATCGAGTGATTCCAAAAGTCCATCAGCATGGAGGTCTTCATGCGCTTTACACCAATATGACCTAAGCGGCAGTGCCACAAGAAAGTCATACTATCATTATTAACTTTGCACCTTTTGGCATCAATGTTATGAATGTGTGTATCACTACTATTGAGATTCAACAAGAATAAACCATTCACATTGGGTGCATGACCATAAAAGATGTTACTCATATAAATAGAACAACCATTATTCTCTGATTTAAATGAATAACCGTCTCGCAATAAACAAGATCCAGATATAATGTTCATGCTCAACGCATACACCAAATAACAGTTATTTAGGTTTACTACTAATCCCAATGGTAATTGAAGAGCGAGCGTGCCGACGGCGATCACATCAACCTTGGAACCATTTCCGACGCGCATCATCACTTCATCCTTCGTCAGCCTTCATTTATTCCATAGTTCCTGTTTCGAGTTACAAATATGAGCAACCGAACCGGTATCAAATACCCAGGCACTACTACGAGAGCTAGTGAGGTACACATCAATAACATGTATATCAAATATACCTTTGTTGACGTTGCAAGCCTTCTTATCATCCAGGTACTTGGGGCAATTCCGCTTCCAGTGACCAGTCCCCTTGCAATAGAAGCACTCAGTCACAGGCTTAGGTCCAGCCTTGGGTTTCTTCATGGGAGCGGAAACTTGCTTGCCACCCTTCTTGAAGTTTCCCTTCTTGCCTCTGGCTTTCTTGAAACTAGTGGTCTTATTCACCATCAACACTTGATGCTCCTTCTTGATTTCTTCTTCCGCGACTTTGAGCATCACGAACAGCTCGGAGACAGACTTGTCCATCCCTTGCATATTATAGTTCATCACGAAGCCCTTAAAGCTAGGTGGCAGTGACTGGAGAATTCTGTCAGTGACCGTTTTGGGTGCAAGCGTAACTCCCAAATCATTCAAACGGTTGTAGTACCCAGACATTCTGAGTAGGTGCTCACTGACAGAACCATTCTCTTCCATCTTGCAGGCGAAGAACTTATCGGAGGCCTCATACCTCTCGATACGGGCATTTGCTTGAAATATCAACTTCAACTCCTGGAACATCTCATATGCTCCATGGTGTTCAAAACGCTTTTGAAGTCCCGATTCTAAGCCGTACAACATGGCGCATTGAACTATAGAGTAGTCATCAGAACGTGTCTGCCAGGTGTTCACAACGTCCACAGACGATGCTGGAGGGGGTGGTACACCAAGCGGCACATCAAGGACATAAGCCTTTTGCGAAGCCGTGAGGATAATCCTCAGATTACAGACACAGTCCGGATAGTTACTTCCATCATCTTTCAGCTTAGCTTTCTCTAGGAACGCATTAAAATTCAGGGGAGCTACTGCGCGAGCCATTGATCTACAACATAATTTTGCAAAGACAATTTAGACTATGTTAATGATAATGAGTTCAATTAATCATATTACTAAAGAACTCCCACTCAAATCAACATCCCTCAGGTTATCTAAGTGTGACATGATCCAAATCCACCAACCCATGTCCGATCATCACGTGAGATGAGGTGGTTTCAATGGTGAGCATCTCCATGCTGATCATATCTACTATATGACTCATGTTGGACCTTTCGGTCTCCTGTGTTCTGAGGCCATGTATGTACATGCTAGGCTCATCAAGGTTAACCCAAGTATTCCGCGTGTGTAAATCTGGCTTACACCCGTTGTATGCGAACGTAGAGTCTATCACACCCGATCATCACGTGGTGCTTCGAAACGACGAACCTTCGCAACGGTGCATCCCCTTTTATTATAAAAATGGGATCGAGGAGAACACAATTTTATCTTGAAATTTTAGTGAGGGATCATCTTATAATGCTACCGTCGTCCTAAGAAAAATAAGATGCATAAAAGGATTAACATCACATGAAAATCATATCAGTGACATGATATGGCCATCATCATCTTGTGCTTTTGATCTCCATCTCCAAAGCACCGGCATGATCTCCATCGTCACTGGCATGACACCATGATCTCCATCATCATGATCTCCATCATCGTGCCGTCATGTGGTTGTCGCGCCAACTCTTGCTTCTACTACTATTGCTAACTCATAGCGATAAAGAAAAGGAAATGGCACAAAAAAAATTAAAGACAACCCTATGGCTCCTGCCGGTTGCCGTACTCATCGACATGCAAGTCGTGATAATTCTATACAAAACATGATCATCTCATACATCACATATATCACATCACGTCTTGGCCATATCATATCACAACATGCCCTACAAAAACAAGTTAGACGTCCTCTACTTTGTTGTTGCAAGTTTTACGTGGCTGCTATGGACAACTAGTAAGAACCGTTCTTACCTACGCAAAGCCACAACGGTGATAATCAAGTTGCTTTTTAACCTTCTATAAGGACCGCCTTTGTCGAATCAGGTTCAACTAAAGTGGGAGAGACAGACACCCGCCAGCCACCTTTATGCAACCAAGTTACATGTTAGTCGGTGGAATTGGTCTCTCGTACATGGACGAGATTGGTCCGGGCTGCTTCATCCCACAATACCACCGAATCAAGATAAGACTAAGGAGGTAAGCAATATGAACATCAACGCTCACAAACTCTTTTGTGTTCTACTCGTGCATATCATCTACGCATAGACCTAGCTCATGATGCCACTGTTGGGAAACGGTGCATGGGAAACAAAAAAATTCCTACGCGCACCCAAGATCTATCTATGGAGATGCATAGCTACGAGAGGGAGTAGATCCACATACCCTTGTAGATCGCTAAGTGGGAAGCGCTAAGAAACGCGGTTGATGTAGTCGATCATCTTCGCGATCCAATCACGAACCGTCCCACGATCCAATCACGGTCCTTCCGATCTAGCGCCGAACGGACGGCACCTCTGCGTTCAGCACACGTACAACTCGATGACATCTCCGCCTTCTTGATCCAGGAAGCGAGGGCGGAGAGGTAGATGAGTTCTCCGGCAGCACGACGACGTGGTGGTGGTGGCGGTGGTGGTGGAGCTGTCCCGGCAGGGCTTCGCCAAGCGCTACCGCGACAAAACTAGAGGAGAAACTGATCTAGAGGGGGAGGGAGAGGCTGCATCATGGCTTGTGGTGCTGCAGCCCTCCCTCCCCTCTCACATATATAGGGGGAGGGGGAGATGGGCGCCGGCCCTAGGGCCTCCCTCAAAGGGGGCGGCGGCCAAGGGGGAAACTTGGCCCCCAACCCAGGTGAGGCGCCCCCTCCCTTAGGGTTTCCCTCAACCCTAGGGCGCCTTGTGCCCTTGGGGGGAGGGGCGTCCAGCCCACCAGGGGCTGGTGCGCCACATCTCTCAGCCCATGGGCCCCCCCGGGGGGCGGTGGACCCTCGGAACCCCTTCCGGCACTCCCGATGGAATCCGGCAAACCCCGAAACTATTCCGGTGCCCGAATACCAACTTCCTATATATCAATCTTTACCTCCGGACCATTCCGAAGCTCCTCGTCATGTCCGGGATCTCATCCCCGAACAACCTTCGGTCACCAACATATACAACTCAACAATACCAAATCGTCACCGAACGTTAAGTATGCAGACCCTGCGGGTTCGAGATTATGCAGACATGACCGAGACAACTCTACGGTCAATAACCAATAGCGGGACCTGGATGTCCATATTGTTTCCTACATATTCTATGAAGATCTTTATCGGTCGAACCACGATGTCAAGGATTTAGATAATCCCGTATACAGTTCCCTTTGTCCATCGGTATGTTACTTGCCCGAGATTCGATCGTCGGTATCTCCATAATTAGTTCAATCTCGTTACCAGCAAGTCTCTTTACTCGTTTCGTAATACAAGATCCCGTGACCAACTCCTTAGTCACATTGCTTGCAAGCTTCTTGTGATGCTATATTACCGAGTGGGCCCAGAGATACCTCTTCGTCATACGGAGTGACAAATCTCAGTCTCGATTCACGCCAACCCAACAGACACCCTCGAAGATACCTGTAGAGCACCTTTATAGTCACCCAGTTACGTTGTGACATTTGATACACACAAGGCATTCCTCCGGTGTACGAGAGTTGCATGATCTCATGGTCGTAGGAACAGATACTTGATATGAATAAAGCAGTAGCAATAATCTAACATGATCATATGCTATGCTTACGGTTGGGTCTTGTCCATCACATCATTCTCCTAATGATGTGACCCCATTATCAAATGACAACTCATGTCTATGGTCAGGAAACCTTGACCATCTTTGATTAACGAGCTAGTCTACTAGAGGCTCACTAGGGACATAGTGTTTGTCTATAAATCCACACATGTATCTGAGTTTCCGATCAATACAATTATAGCATGGATAATAAAAATTATCATGAACATGGAAATATAATAATAACAACTTTATTATTGCCTCTAGGGCTTATTTCCAACATGCACAATGCAAGATGTTGTGATTCCACTAAGGGACCCTTGAGGGCGGTCACCGAACCCGTACAAATGGCAACCCTTGTTGGAAATATGCCCTAGAGGCAATAATAAATTGGTTATTATTATATTTCCTTGTTCATGATAATCGTTTATTATCCATGCTATAATTGTATTGATTGGAAACTCAAATACATGTGTGGGTACATAGACAACACTGTGTCCCTAGTATGCCTCTAGTTGACTAGCTCGTTGATCAAAGATGGTTAAGGTTTCCTAGCCATTGACATGAGATGTCATTTGATAACGGGATCACATCATTAGGAGAATGATGTGATGGACAAGACCCAAACTACGAACGTAGCATATGATCGTGTCAGTTTATTGCTATTGTTTTCTGCATGTCAAGTATCTGTTCCTTTGACCATGAGATCATGCAACTCACTGACACCGGAGGAATACCTTGTGTGTATCAAACGTCGCAACGTAACTGGGTGACTATAAAGGTGCTCTACAGGTATCTCCGAGGGTGTCTGTTGGGTTGGCATGGATCAAGACTGGGATTTGTTACTCCGTGTGACGGAGAGGTATCTCAGGGCCCACTCGGTAATACAACATCACAATGAGCCTTGCAAGCAAAGTGACTAAAGAGTTAGCCACAGGATCTTGTATTACAGAACGAGTAAAGAGACTTGCCGGTAACGAGATTGAACTAGGTATAGTGATACCGACGATCGAATCTCGGGCAAGTAACATACCGAAGAACAAAGGGAACAGCATACGGGATTAACTGAATCCTTGACATAGAGGTTCGACCGATAAAAGATCTTCGTAGAATATGTAGGAGCCAATATGGGCATCCAGGTCCCGCTATTGGTTATTGGCCGTAGAGGTGTCTTGGTCATGTCTACATAGTTCTCGAACCCGCAGGGTCTACACACTTAACGTTTGGTGATGATTAGTATAGTTGAGTTATTATGTTGGTGACCGAAAGTTGTTCGGAGTCTCGGATAAGATCTCGGACATGACGAGGATCTCCGGAAGAGTCCGGAGGTAAAGATTGATATATGTGATAATAGTGTTTTGATCTCCGGAAGAGTTCCGGAGTTCACCGGAAGGGGTTCCGGATGTTTACCGAAGTGTTCGGGTGCAGCAACACTTTATATGGGCCAAAGGGATAAAGCCCACGAGGTATTGGAAAGTGCAAAAGTAGTTTTGCTGCCGCGTAAGCGGTACTACCGCTTGTGTGAAGCGGTACTACCGCCCGAGCGGTACTACCGCTTGTGTGAAGCGGTACTACCGCCCAAGCGGTACTACCGCTTATGAGCGGTACTACCGCTTGTGCGCGGCTGTGCACGGTTCGGCAGGGATCCGAGTTGGACTCTTTTCCTGCGGGCCAAACCGACCTTGTGCGGACAAAACCGACTTGGAAGAGACTTTTACTCCAAGTTTAGACCCCAAGGCTCAACATATAAATAGAGGGGCAGGGCTAGCACACGGGACACATCAAGATTTCCCCAAGCCGTGTGCGGCAACCCTAACCCTCTAGTTCCTCCGTCATAATCTCCGTAGTGCTTGGCGAAGCCCTGCAGAGATTGTTCCTCACCACCATCACCACGCCGTCGTGCTGCTGGAACTCAACCACTACTTCACCATCGCTCGCTGGATCGAGGAGGTGAAGGCGTCATCAAGCCGTACGTGTGTTGAACGCGGAGGTGCCGTCCGTTCGGCACTAGATCGGAAGGATCGTGATTGGATCGCGGGACGCTCGGCGATTTGGATCGCGAAGACGTTCGACTACATCAACCACGTTTATTAACGCTTCCGCTTAGCGATCTACAAGGGTATGTAGATTCACTCTCCCTCTCGTAGATGCTCATCACCATGGATAGATCTTGTGTGTGCGTAGGAAATTTTTTGTTTCCCATGCAACGTTCCCCAACAGTGGTATCAAAGCTAGGTCTATGCGTAGATGAGATCTCGAGAAGAACACAAACGAGTTGTGGGCGTGGGTGTATACATATTGCTTTCCGTTACTAGTTGATATTTGATTCGGCGGTACTGTGAGATGAAGCGGCCCGGACCGACATTACGCGTACACTTACGCGAGACAGGTTCCTTCAACTAACATGTAACTTCGTTGCATAAAGATGGCTAACGGGTGTCTGTCTCTCTCACTTTAGTTGAATCGATTTCAATGAAGAGGGTTCTTTTAGAAGATCAAAAAGCAATCACTACACCACGTTGTGGTTTTGCGTAGGTAAGAACGGTTCTTGCAAACCCGTAGCAGCCACGTAAAATTTGCAACAACAATTAGAGGACGTCTAACTTGTTTTTGCAGGGTATGTTGTGATGTGATATGGCCAATTACATGATGAGATATATGTGATGTATGAGATGATCATGTGATGTATAGAATATCACGACTTGCATGTCGATGAGTACGGCAACTGGCAGGAGCCATAGAGTTGTCTTTAATTATTGTATGACCTGCGCGTCAATCATTAAGCGCTATGTAATGCTTTACTTTATCGCTAAACGTTAGCAATAGTCGTGGAAGCAACAGTCGGCGCGACAACCTTATGGCGACACGTTGATGGAGATCAAGATGATGGAGATCATGGTGTCATGCCGGTGACGATGGAGATCATGCCGGTGCTTTGGAGATGGAGATCAAAAGCACAAGTTCATGGCCATATCATGTCACTTATGATTTGCATGTGATGTTAATCCTTTTAAGCATCTTATTTTGCTTAGGACGACGGTAGCATTATAAGGTGATCCCTCACTTAAATTTCAAGATAAAATTGTGTTCTCCCCAAGTGTGCACCGTTGCGAAAGTTCGTCGTTTCGAGACACGCCGTGATGATCGGGTGTGATAGACTCTACGTTCGCATACAACGGGTGTAAGCCATGTTACACGTGCGGAACACTCGGGTTAAACTTGACGAGCCTAGCATGTACAGACATGGCCTCGGAACACAAGAGACCGAAAGGTCGAACATGAGTCATATAGTAGATATGATCAACATGAAGATGTTCACCATTGAAACCACCTCAACTCACGTGATGATCGGACTTGAGTTGGTGGATTTGGATCATGTTACACTCGAATGACCGGAGGGATGTCAATTTGAGTGGGAGTTTTTAAGTAATATGATTAACTAAACTCATTATCTAGAACAATAGTCTAAGTTGTCTTTGCTATATTTATGTTGTACATCATGGCTCGCGCAGTAGCACCCCTGAATTTTAATGCGTTCCTAGAGAAAGCTAAGTTGAAAGATGATGGAAGTAACTTTGTGGACTGGGCCCGTAATCTAAGGATTATCCTTACGGCTTCCCAGAAGGCTTATGTCCTTGATGCACCGCTTGGTGATCCACCCGCTCCAGTTGAGTCTCTAGACGTTGTGAACGCCTGGCAGGCTCGTTCTGATGATTACTCAATAGTTCAATGTGCAATGTTGTATGGCTTAGAACCGGGACTTCAAAGACGTTTTGAACGTCATGGAGCATATGAGATGTTCCAGGAGTTGAAGTTTATCTTTCAGAAGAATGCCCGGATCGAGAGATATGAGACCTCCGATAAGTTCTATGCTTGCAAGATGGAGGAGAACGGGTCTATCAGTGATCACGTGCTCAGAATGTCTGGGTACTCCACCCGTCTGGCTGAGTTAGGGATGCCCCTTCCGCCAGAGGCTATCACTGACAGAGTTCTTCAATCATTGCCACCTAGCTACAAGAGCTTCGTGTTGAACTATAACATGCACGGGATGAACAAGTCAGTCGCCGAGCTGTTTGCGATGCTGAAAGCCGCTGAGTCTGAAATTCAAAAGGAGCATCAAGTGTTGATGGTCAATAAAACCACTAGTTTCAAGAAAAATGGCAAGGGTAAGAAGGGTAACTCCAAGAAGAGTGGCAAAGCAGTTGCTCCTCTCGTGAAGAAACCCAAGGCTGGACCCAAACCAGAAACTGTGTGTTTTCATTGCAAGGGAACTGGACACTGGAAGCGGAATTGCCCCAAGTATTTGGCTGACAAGAAGGCGGCCAACAACAAACAAGGTATATATGATATACATGTTATTGATGTGTACCTTACCAACCCTCGTTGTAGTGCCTGGGTATTTGATACCGGTGCGGTTGCTCATATTTGCAACTCAAAACAGGAACTGCGGAATAAACGGAGGCTGGCAAAGGACGAAGTGACGATGCGCGTGGGAAATGGTTCCAAGGTTGATGTGATCGCCGTCGGCACGCTCGCTCTTCGATTACCGTCGGGATTAGTGATGAACCTAAATAAGTGTTATTTGGTGCCTGCGTTAAGCATGAACATTATATCTGGATCTTGTTTATTGCGAGACGGTTACTCATTTAAATCAGAGAATAATGGTTGTTCTATTTATATGAGTAATATCTTTTATGGTCATGCACCCAATGTGAGGGGTTTATTCTTATTGAATCTCGATAGTAATGATACACATGTTCATAACATTGATGCCAAAAGATGTAGAATTGATAATGATAATACCACTTTCTTGTGGCACTGCCGTTTAGGTCATATTGGTGTAAAACGCATGAGGAAACTCCATGCGGATGGACTTTTGGAGTCACTTGATTTTGAATCACTTGACACATGTGAGCCATGCCTCATAGGCAAGATGACTAAAACGCCGTTCTCTGGAACAACGGAACGGGCAAGTGACTTATTGGAAATCATACATACTGATGTGTGTGGTCCGATGAGTATTGAGGCGCGCGGTGGTTATCATTATTTTCTCACCTTCACTGATGACTTAAGTAGATATGGGTATATTTACTTAATGAAACACAAGTCTGAAACATTTGAAAAGTTCAAACAATTTCAGAGTGAAGTTGAGAATCATCGTAACAAGAAGATTAAATTCCTACGATCTGATCGAGGAGGAGAATATCTGAGTTATGAGTTTGGCAGTCACTTAAGACAGTGTGGAATTGTTTCACAATTGACACCGCCTGGAACACCACAGCGTAATGGTGTGTCCGAACGTCGTAATCGAACCTTATTGGATATGGTGCGATCTATGATGTCTCTTGCCGATTTGCCATTATCGTTTTGGGGTTATGCATTAGAGACAGCTGCATTCACTTTAAATAGGGCACCATCGAAATCCGTTGAGACGACGCCATATGAACTTTGGTTTGGCAAGAAGCCAAAGCTGTCGTTTCTTAAAGTTTGGGGATGTGATGCTTATGTCAAAAAGCTTCAGCCTGAAAAGCTGGAACCCAAAGCGGAGAAATGCGTCTTCATAGGATACCCAAAAGAGACAGTTGGGTATACCTTCTACCTCAGATCCGAGGGCAAAGTGTTTGTCGCTAAAAACGGAACATTTCTTGAGAAAGAGTTTCTCTCGAAAGAATTGAGTGGGAGGAAGATAGAACTTGATGAGGTTGTTGAACCTTTACTTCAACCTGAGAGTAGCGCAACGCAGAAAGTTGTTTCTGTGGAGCCTACATTAGCTGAAGAGGAAGTTAATGATGATGGTCATGAAGCTTTGGATCAAGTTGCTATTGAACCTCGTAGGTCGACAAGGACGCGTACTGCTCCCGAGTGGTACGGCAACCCTGTCTTAGACATCATGTTGTTAGACAACGATGAACCTACGAGCTATGGAGAAGCGATGATGAGCCCGGATTCCGAGAAGTGGTTAGAGTCCATGAAATCCGAGATGGGATCCATGTATGAAAACAAAGTATGGACTTTGGAAGTATTACCTGAAGGGCGTAAGGCCATTCAGAACAAATGGATCTTTAAGAGGAAGACGGACGCGGACGGTAATGTCACCGTCTATAAAGCTCGACTTGTGGCAAAGGGTTTTTCACAAGTTCAAGGAGTTGACTACGATGAGACCTTCTCACCCGTAGCGATGCTTAAGTCCGTCAGAATCATGTTAGCAATAGCTGCCTTTTTCGATTATGAAATTTGGCAGATGGATGTCAAAACAGCGTTCCTTAACGGTTACCTTAAGGAAGAGTTGTATATGATGCAACCAGAAGGTTTTGTCGATCCAGAGAATGCTGACAAAGTTTGCAAACTCCAGCGATCCATTTATGGACTGGTGCAAGCATCTCGGAGTTGGAATCTTCGTTTTGATGAGGTGATCAAAGCGTTCGAGTTTATACAAGTTTACGGAGAAGCTTGTATTTACAAGAAAGTGAGTGGGAGCTCTATAGCGTTTCTAATATTATATGTGGATGACATATTGCTGATTGGAAACAATATAGAAATGCTGGAAAGCGTAAAGGAATATTTGAACAAGAGTTTTTCAATGAAGGACCTAGGAGAAGCTGCTTTCATATTAGGCATCAAGATCTATAGAGATAGATCGAGACGCTTAATAGGACTTTCACAAAGCACATACCTTGATAAGATTTTGAAGAAGTTCAAAATGGATCAGTCCAAGAAGGGGTTCTTGCCTGTTTTGCAAGGTGTGAAGTTGAGTAAGACTCAATGCCCAGTGACTGCAGAAGATAGAGAAAAGATGAGTGTCATCCCCTATGCTTCAGCCATAGGCTCTATCATGTATGCAATGCTGTGCACAAGACCCGATGTCAGCCTTGCCATAAGTATGGTCGGAAGGTTTCAAGGTGATCCAGGAATGGAACACTGGACGGCGGTCAAGAATATCCTGAAGTACCTGAAAGGACTAAGGACATGTTTCTCGTTTATGGAGGTGATCAAGAGCTCGTCGTAAAGGGTTACGTCGATGCAAGCTTTGACACTGATCCGGATGACTCTAAGTCGCAAACCGGATACGTATTTATTCTTAATGGGGGTGCGGTTAGCTGGTGCAGTTCCAAGCAAAGCGTGGTAGCTGATTCTACATGCGAAGCGGAGTACATCGCTGCCTCGGAGGCGGCGAAGGAAGGTGTCTAGATGAAGGAGTTCATGACAGATCTTGGAGTAGTGCCTAGTGCACTTAATCCAATGACTCTGTTTTGTGATAATACTGGTGCCATTGCTCTAGCCAAGGAACCAAGATTTCACAAGAGGACCAGACACATAAAGCGACGTTTCAATTCCATCCGCGATTACATCAAGGAGGACGACATAAATATTTGCAAAGTACACACGGATCTGAATGTTGCAGATCCGATGACTAAACCTCTTCCAAGGGCTAAACATGAACAACACCAGAACTGCATGGGTGTTCGATTCATTACAATGTAAATCACATAGTGATGTGAACTAGATTATTGACTCTAGTGCAAGTGGGAGACTGTTGGAAATATGCCCTAGAGGCAATAATAAATTGGTTATTATTATATTTCCTTGTTCATGATAATCGTTTATTATCCATGCTATAATTGTATTGATTGGAAACTCAAATACATGTGTGGGTACATAGACAACACTGTGTCCCTAGTATGCCTCTAGTTGACTAGCTCGTTGATCAAAGATGGTTAAGGTTTCCTAGCCATTGACATGAGATGTCATTTGATAACGGGATCACATCATTAGGAGAATGATGTGATGGACAAGACCCAAACTACGAACGTAGCATATGATCGTGTCAGTTTATTGCTATTGTTTTCTGCATGTCAAGTATCTGTTCCTTTGACCATGAGATCATGCAACTCACTGACACCGGAGGAATACCTTGTGTGTATCAAACGTCGCAATGTAACTGGGCGACTATAAAGGTGCTCTACAGGTATCTCCGAGGGTGTCTGTTGGGTTGGCATGGATCAAGACTGGGATTTGTTACTCCGTGTGACGGAGAGGTATCTCAGGGCCCACTCGGTAATACAACATCACAATGAGCCTTGCAAGCAAAGTGACTAAAGAGTTAGCCACAGGATCTTGTATTACGGAACGAGTAAAGAGACTTGCCGGTAACGAGATTGAACTAGGTATAGTGATACCGACGATCGAATCTCGGGCAAGTAACATACCGAAGAACAAAGGGAACAGCATACGGGATTAACTGAATCCTTGACATAGAGGTTCGACCGATAAAAGATCTTCGTAGAATATGTAGGAGCCAATATGGGCATCCAGGTCCCGCTATTGGTTATTGGCCGTAGAGGTGTCTCGGTCATGTCTACATAGTTCTCGAACCCGCAGGGTCTACACACTTAACGTTTGGTGACGATTAGTATAGTTGAGTTATTATGTTGGTGACCGAAAGTTGTTCGGAGTCTCGGATAAGATCCCGGACATGACGAGGATCTCCGGAAGAGTCCGGAGGTAAAGATTGATATATGTGATAATAGTGTTTTGATCTCCGGAAGAGTTCCGGAGTTCACCGGAAGGGGTTCCGGATGTTTACCGAAGTGTTCGGGTGCAGCAACACTTTATATGGGCCAAAGGGATAAAGCCCACGAGGTATTGGAAAGTGCAAAAGTAGTTTTGCTGCCGCGTAAGCGGTACTACCGCTTGTGTGAAGCGGTACTACCGCCCGAGCGGTACTACCGCTTGTGTGAAGCGGTACTACCGCCCAAGCGGTACTACCGCTTATGAGCGGTACTACCGCTTGTGCGCGGCTGTGCACGGTTCGGCAGGGATCCGAGTTGGACTCTTTTCCTGCGGGCCAAACCGACCTTGTGCGGACAAAACCGACTTGGAAGAGACTTTTACTCCAAGTTTAGACCCCAAGGCTCAACATATAAATAGAGGGGCAGGGCTAGCACACGGGACACATCAAGATTTCCCCAAGCCGTGTGCGGCAACCCTAACCCTCTAGTTCCTCCGTCATAATCTCCGTAGTGCTTGGCGAAGCCCTGCAGAGATTGTTCCTCACCACCATCACCACGCCGTCGTGCTGCTGGAACTCAACCACTACTTCACCATCGCTCGCTGGATCGAGGAGGTGAAGGCGTCATCAAGCCGTACGTGTGTTGAACGCGGAGGTGCCGTCCGTTCGGCACTAGATCGGAAGGATCGTGATTGGATCGTGGGACGCTCGGCGATTTGGATCGCGAAGACGTTCGACTACATCAACCGCGTTTATTAACGCTTCCGCTTAGCGATCTACAAGGGTATGTAGATTCACTCTCCCTCTCGTAGATGCTCATCACCATGGATAGATCTTGTGTGTGCGTAGGAAAATTTTTGTTTCCCATGCAACGTTCCCCAACAACCCTTGGGGGCGGTTACCGAACCCGTACACTTTGGCAACCCTTGGGGGCGGTCACCGGTACCCGTACAAATTGCCCGGGGCAATCTCCACAGCCTAATTGGAGACCCCGATGCTTGCCCGGAGCTTTACACCACAATGATTGAGCTCTGAGACACCACCAACCATCTAGGGCGCCAAGGCACGCAAGAGGAAGCTCTAGGGTGCTCAAACACCCACGAGTAATAGGCTTCTCAAACTTCACTTCCACGTATCACCATGGAGAACTGAAACCTATGCACCAAATGCAATGGCAAGGGCACACGGAGTGCCCAAGTCCTTCTCTCCCAAATCCCACCACAACAACTAATGCTATGGAGGAAATGAGAGGAAGAACGAAGAAGAACACGAAGAACTCCAAGGTCTAGATCCAAGGGGTTCCCCTCACATAGAGGAGAAAGTGATTGGTGGAAATATGGATCTAGATCTCCTTTCTCTTTTCCCTCAGGAACTAGCAAGAATCATTGGAGGGATTGAGAGTTAGCAAGCTCGAAGAAGGTCAACAATGGGAGAAGAGCACAAGCTCAAAAGATAGGGAGCGATGGGGAAGAAAACCCCCTTTTATAGCCAAATCCAACCGTTATGTGCACTTGTCATGCACAAGCGATACTATCGCTCGGCTGAGCAGTACTACCGCTTAGTGTGGTAGTTTCAGGAAAAGCGTGCAAAATGGCAGAAACCTCTAGGCGGTAGTGCTGCCAGAGCGGTACTACTAGCCCACCCAGCGGTACTACCGCTGCGGATGCAGTAAGACTCCGGTACCCCAAAACAAGCGGTAGTAGCAGCGGTACTCGAGAGCGATAGTATCGTGCGGGCGGTACTACCGCCCATTACTGACGTTCTACTACCGCTCGAAGGAATGCGCTAACCAGAGAGGAAAATTAAGCGGAAGTAGCAACAGTAGTACACAGCGGAAGTACCGCCCAAGCGGTACTATCGTGGTACCGAGCGGTACTACCGCCTGATCAGAGAAAAACAGCTCCGACACTAAAACTGCCATAACTTTCGCATATGAGCTCCGAATTGAGAAAACTCAAGCTTGTTGGATTCAGGATGACAAGGTTATCTTAAGAAGAGGCGGTATGAAAATGCCAATGTATAGAGATGTGAAACCTCTATGAATGATGAACCGGTAAAAACTCCAACATCTAAAACATCATAGAAGATGCATATGGACTTCGTTTTCGATGAACTCGAGCTTGTCATGAAGATGACCATAAGCTCAAGAACCCACATAGAGAAAAGCCAACCAAGAACCAAGAAAGATGATGATGCGAAGAATGCAATGGTTTGAGCTCTCAACGAACGATACGATCAAGCTACCCTATAACCCGGTCTCCCAACTAACACACCGAGACCGGTAAAATATAAAACCTATCAAGGACAGACCTTTGACTTGCGCATAGTCCACTTGAGCTAGATGCCGACGGTCTTGTCCTCCTCAAGATGGACCACCTTTCTTGATTGCGTTGACTCGATGAAGACTAGTTGATTGCTCCCCCATACTCCGCTATGGGTGAGCCACTCTTTGGCACACCTTCACAAGTCCATTGTCACCACAATGGACGGCAAGCTTCAAGCATGATCTCTCCGTGATGCTTCACTTGAACTTGCACACCTAAACCTTGATGATGATCACCACTTGATGTCATCCTCCATGGGTTGTATGAGATATTCCTCTTGACACAAGCCCATGGACACATACCTAACCCCATATAGAACTCTCACGTAGACCATGGGTTAGTACACAAAGCGTAATGGACAATTCTTACCATACCATGGGATCACTTGATCCCACTCCGTACATCTTGTACGCTTTGTGTGTTGATCAACTTGATTCACTCTTAGACTTAGTCTTGATCAACCTTGTATCTTATCTTCTGTCTTCATAAAGATGATGTCTTGAAGGTAAACATGAATGCTCACACAATCTTCTTCTTCAAGACATGCTTGCAATAAGCTCAACTCTCACATGATCAATCTTTGGATAAAACCTTGAATACCACCTTGGTCATCACATAAACTCCTTGAAACCAACAAATGGCCTCCAAGAAGTGCATATAGACAAATCCTTCGAGTATAGATCAAGGCAACCATTAGTCCGTAGAGAATGTCATCAATTACCAAAACCACTGATAACCCACAAGTGTAGGGGATCGTTTGTAGCCTTTTTCGATAAGTAAGAGTGTCGAACCCAACGAGGAGCTAAAGGTAGAATTAATACTCTCTCAAGTTCTATCGACCACCGATACAACTCTACGCACGCTAACGCTTACTTTATCTAGAACAAGTATGAAACTTTTTTGCGGGAAGTAAACTAGAAGTACTTAGTAGGTGTAATAAATAGTTTTGCAAGATTCAGTATATGTAACATGTAGGCACGTGGATCGGTGATGGATAATGATTTAGATGACATTGATCGTATAATAGTTACACACTAGGGCGACACCGAACTAGCTCCAATTCATCAATGTAATGTAGGCATGTATTCCGTATATAGTCATACATGCTTGCGATAAGAACTTGCATGACATCTTTTCTCCTACCCTCCCATGGCTGCGGGGTCCTATTGGAAACTAAGGGATATTAAGGCCTCCTTTTAATAGAGAACCGGAACAAAGCATTAACACATGGTGAATACATGAACTCCTCAAACTACGGCAATCACCGGAAAGAATCCCAATTATTGTCACCTTGGGGTATGCGGGTCAAGACACGTAATAGGTGCATACAAATTGCAAGATAGGATCCAAAACACTCTTATATTCATGAAAACATAATAGGTTCAGATCTGAAATCATGGCACTCGGGCCCTAGTGACAAGCATTAAGCATAGCAAAGTCATAGCAACATCAATCTCAGAACATAGTGGAAACTAGGGATCAAGACCTATCAACTTAACTCGATTATATGATCAATCTCATCCAATCCCACCACCGCCCAGCAAGCCTACAAAGGAATTACTCACTCCTGGTGGTGAGCATCATGGCGGTGTTGATGGAGAGGGGTTGCTGATGACGGCGGCGAAGTTGTTGGTGTAGATCGCCGTCACGATGGATGCCCCGGCGGTGCTCCGGCACCACCGGGAGAGAGGGGGAGAGAGCCCCCCTCCTTCTTCTTCTTCCTTGACCTCCTCCCTAGGTGGGAGGAGGGTTTCCCCTCTGGTCCATGGCCGCCATGGCTCCCAGAGGGCAGGAGCCCCTCCGAGATTGGATCTCTCTCTCTCTGTTTCTCTCCAATTTTCGCAACTGTTTTCTGAGCCCTTCACCGTTTCTTAAATATTCGGAGTTCCGTAACTCCGATCGGGATGAAATTTTGAGGGGATTTTTATTGCGAACATATCTTTCTTGCGGCAGAAGGAAAGCGTCAACCGACTTAAGGGGGAGGCACAAGCCAACAGGGTGCGCCCCCAGGGGGGTGCCCTGATGGCTGACGTGGCTTGAGACTGCGTCGGTATTTCCCCAAAGAGGAAGGGATGATGCAGCACAGCGACGGTAAGTATTTCCCTCAGTTATGAAACCAAGGTTATCGAACCAGTAGGAGGATTACCACCACCCAATAAGCAGCACCTGCACACAAATAACAAATACTTGCAACCCGACGCGAAAGAGAGGTTGTCAATCTCTCTACGGTAAAAAGATAGATTAGGTAGTGATAGATAGGAGAGATAGATCTCTCAAGAGCACAAAATAAAAAGGGCAAATAAAATATGCAGCAATATGTTTTTGGGTTTTTGGTTTTGTAGATCTGAAAACAAAGATGCAAAAAGATAGATCGGAAAGCAATATGTTGGAAAAGTAGACCCGGGGGCCGTAGGGTTCACTAGTGGCTTCTCTCATGAGTATAGCGCACGGTGGGTGAACAAATTACTGCTGGGCAATTGATAGAAAATTGAATAGTCATGACGATATCCAAGGCGATGATCATTATATAGGCATCACGTACAAGATAAGTAGACCGACTCCTGCCTGCATCTACCACTATTACTCCACACATCGACTGCTATCCAGCATGCATCTAGTGTATTAAGTTCATGGAAAAACGGTGTAATGCAATAAGAACGATGACATGATGTAGACAAGATCTATTCATGTAGGAATAGACCCCATCTTGTTATCCTTAATAGCAACGATACATGCGTGTCTTGCTGCCCCTTCTGTCACTGGGAAAGAACACCGCAAGATCGAACCCATCACAAAGCACCTCTTCCCATGGCAAGAAAAATCGATCTAGTCGGCCTAACTAAACCAAAGATTCAAAGAAGAAATACGAGGCTATAAGTAATCATGCATATAAGAGATCAAAGAAGACTCAAATAATATTCATGGATAGAAACTGATCATGAACTCAAAATTCATCGGATCCCAACGAAACACACCGCAAAAGTTTACATCAAATAGATCTCCAAGAGACCATTGTATTGAGAATCATAAGAGAGAGAGAGAGAGAGAGAGAAGAAGCCATCTAGCTACTGCCTACGGACCCGTAGGTCTATGGTGGACTACTCATGCACCATCGGAGAGGCACCTATGAGGAAGATGAACCCCTCCGTGATGGTGTTTAGATTGGATCTCGAGGTTCTGGAACTTGCGGCGGCTGGAATTGTGTTTCATCGACTCTCCTAGGGTTTTTGGAATATTTGGGAATTTATAGGCATCAGAGGCAGTGGAGAGGGGTCCCGAGGAGGGCACAACCATCAGGGCGCATCGGGGCCCCCCTGGCGCGCTCTTGATAACCCACAAGTATAGGGGATCGCAACAGTTTTCGAGGGTAGAGTATTCAACCCAAATTTATTGATTTGACACAAGGGGAGCCAAAGAATATTCTCGAGTATTAGCAGCTGAGTTGTCAATTCAACCACACCTGAAAGACTTAATATCTGCAGCAAAGTATTCAGTAGCAAAGTAGTATGGAAGTAACGGTAACGATGGCAAAGTAACAGTAGCAGTGTTGTAGTGATTGTAACAGTAGCAACGGAAAAGTAACTTAGCAAAGATCAATATGGAAAAGCTCGTAGGCAATGGATCAGTGATGGATAATTATGTCGGATGGCATTCATCATGCAACAGTTATAACATAGGGTGACACAGAACTAGCTCCAATTCATCAATGTAATGTAGGCATGTATTCCATATATAGTCATACGTGCTTATGGAAAAGAACTTGCATGACATCTTTTGTCCTACCCTCCCGTGGCAGCGGGGTCCTAATGGAAACTAAGGGATATTAAGGCCTCCTTTTAATAGAGAACCGGACCAAAGCATTAGCACTTAGTGAATACATGAACTCCTCAAACTACGGTAATCACCGGAAAGAATCCCAGTTATTGTCACCCTGGGGGATGCGGATCATAACTCGTAATAGGTGTCTACAACTTGCAAGATAGGATCAAGAACACATATATATTCATGAAAACATAATAGGTTCAGATCTGAAATCATGGCACTCGGGCCCTAGTGACAAGCATTAAGCATAGCAAAGTCATAGCAACATCAATCTCAGAACATAGTGGATACTAGGGATCAAACCCTAACCAAACTAACTCGATTACATGGTAAATCTCATCCAACCCATCACCGTCCAGCAAGCCCACGATGGAATTACTCACGAACAGTGGAGAGCATCATGAAATTGGTGATGAAGGATGGTTGGTGATGACGACGGCGTCGATTTCCCCTCTACGGAGCCCAAATCAGGCTCCAGATCTGCCCTCCCGAGGAAGAACAGGAGGTGGTGGCGGCTCCGTATCGTAAAACGCGATGAACTCTTCTCTCCGATTTTTTTCTCCGTAAATAGGAATATATAGGAATGGAAACGAGGTCGGAGGAACAACAGGGGGCCCACAAGCCACAGGGGCGCGCCCTAGGGGGGTGGGCGCGCCCCCTGGCTTGTGGCCAGGTGGTGGGCCCCCTGCAGTTGATTCTTTCGCCAGTATTTTTTATTAATTCCAAAAATATTCTCCGTAAATTTTCAGGTCAATCCGAGAACTTTTATTTCTGCACAAAAATAACACCAAGGCAATTCTGCTGAAAACAGCGTCAGTCCAGGTTAGTTCCATTCAAATCATGCAAATTAGAGTCCAAAACAAGGGCAAAAGAGTTTGGAAAAGTGGATACGTTGGAGACGTATCACGCGCCCTGGTGGGTTGTGGTCTCCTCGGCCCACTCCCCCGGCACTTCTTTGGCCCACTAGGTGTCTTCTGGTCCAGAAAAAATCTCCAAAAAGTTTCGTCGCGATTGGACTCCGTTTGGTATTGATTTTCTGTGAAGTAAAAAACAAGCAAAAACAACAACTGGCACTTTGGCACCATGTCAATAGGTTAGTCTCAAAAAATGATATAAATTTGCTATAAAATGATTGTAAAACATCCAGGAATGATAATATAACAGCATGGAACAAGCAAAAATTATAGATACGTTGGAGACGTATCAGCATCCCCAAGTTGAATTCCTACTCGTCCTCGAGTAGGTAAATGATAAAAACAGAATTTTTTATGTGGAATGCTGCCTAACATGTTCATCTCATATTCTTTTCTTTTGTATAGCATGGACATTTGGACTTGTACATGATTCAAAGCAATAGTCTTGTTTTAACATAATGACTTCAATACTCAAGCATGTCAACAAGCAACCATGTCTTTCAAAATATCAACACTAAAGAAAGTTATCCCTAGCCCATCATGCTCAATCATTGATCCATTCATGAAACACACTCAAATATTAGCTATACCCAATGCTCAAGTACGATCATAGTGCCCCCTAGTTGGTGCTTATAAGAGAAGATGGAGACTCAAAGCAAAAATAAAAATTGCATAAAGTAAATAGATAGGCCCTTCGCAGAGGGAAGTAGGGATTTGTAGAGGTGCGAGAGCTCAAGGTTTAAATTGAGAGAGCAGAAATATTTTGGGTGGCATGCTTTTCCTATCAACAAAAACGACAAAGTAGCTCACAATACTTTCCATGCTAGATATATCATAGGCGGTTCCCAAACAGAAAATAAAGTTTATTCCTTTTTCCACCAAACTTTCACTTTCCATGGCGGGCCGTATCCACGGTTGCCTTCCATACCAACACTTTCCAAGGAATTTATTATTTGACAACATAAAGTATTTTTTTTTCATTTCGGGAATGGGCATCCCTATTACCGCTGCACTCTCGTGCAATGACAAGTGAATAAACACTTATCTTGAGAATAACACATCTAGCATGGAAATATATTGGACACTCCCCACCGTTTCATGAGCGGTACGGGCACACAAAAGAGAAAATTTATTTTAAAAATTTAGAGATGGCACATACAAATTTGCTTGGAACGGCATGGAAATACCGCATATAGGTAGGTATAGTGGACTCATAAGGCAAAACTTGGTTTAAGGGTTTTGGATGCACAAGTAGTATTTCTACTTAGTACAAATGGAGGCTAGCAAATAGATTGGGAAGCAACCAAACCTAGAAACAAAAATTCATATAAGCGAGCATTGAGCATAACTAACACCGAATAATGCACCACAAGTAGGATGTAACGTCATTTCATAACTATTGACTTTCGTGCATGCATAGGGAATCACAAACCTTAACACCAATATTCCTACTAAAGCATAATTACTCACTAACATGACTCACATATTACTATCATCATGTTTCAAAACTATTACAGGAATAAAGTTTAATTTGTACAATGATCTTCATGAAAGTTTTTATTATATCCTCCTTGGATATCTATCACTTTGGGACTAGTTTCATATATTGCCATTGCTTTTTGGCAAGCTCAAACAAATTTAAGTGAAGCACATGAGCATAAAGATTTCATCTCTCAAAATAGTATAAGTGAAGCATGAGAGGATTTCTTCAAAATTTACTAGCTCTCAAATTAATCTAAGTGAAGCATGAGAGTATTTCTACAAAAAAATTCCAAGCACACCGTGCTCAAATAGATATAAGTGAAGCACTAGAGCAATTCTATAGCTCAAAAAGTTTAAGTGAAGCACATAGAGCAATTCTAACAAATCATATCATAATTTTGGCTCTCTCAAATAGGTGTGTCCAGCAAGGATACAAGTGACAAACTAACAAACAAAGCAAGCAAAGATACAAGACGCTCCAAGCAAAACTCATGATATGTGACGAATAAAAATATAGCTCTAAGTAAAATACCGATGGTCGTTAGAAGAAAGAGGGGATGCCACTTGGGGGCATCCCCAAGCTTAGTTGCTTGTTTCTCTTTGGATATATCTTGGAGGTGCGGTAGCATCCCCAAGCTTATTATTTTATCACTCCTTATTCCTTCATCCATCGTGATCTCACCCAAAACTTGAAAACTTCAATCACACAAAACTCAACGAAATCTTCGTGAGATCCGTTAGTATAATAAAGCAAATCACTACTTTAGGTACTGTTGAAACCCATTCATATTTTATTATTGCATTATACCTACTGTATTTTAACTTTACCATGGCTCATACCCTTCAATATAACCCATAGATTCATAAAAACAAGCACACAATGCAACGAAAACAGAATCTGACTTAAACAGAACAGTCTGTAGTAATCTGTACTCTAACCATACTTATGTAACTCTAAAAATTCTGAAAAATTAGGAAAACGTAAGGAATTTGTATAGTAACACTGTGTTAAAATTGCAGCTCAAGATCACTTTCCAGCAAAAAATGAAAATTTATATACTGGACGCAAAGTTTCTGTTTCAGATTCAGCATCGCTTCTACTCATCCTATGAATCATCCTAAAGGCTTTACTTGGCACAAACACTAAATAAACCATAAAACACAATAATAACAGAGGCATAATTGTGTCAAAACTCAAAAACAGAAAGGGAAAATAAAAAAATTATTTATTCATTGGGTTGCCTCCCAACAAGCGCTATCGTTTTACGCCCCTAGCTAGGCATAACGCATAGATTCAAGTATTGTCCTCTTTGGTTTTAGATCCATAGGATGCCCTCATGATTGATTCATATGGTGGCTTAATTCTTGTTCTAGGGAAGTGTTCCATAACCTTTCTCAAGGGAAATTGAAAACGAATATTACCTTCTTTCATATCAATCACGGCACCTATAGTGCGTAAAAACGGTCTACCAAGTATAATGGGACAAGACGGATTGCAATCAATATCAAGCACAATAAAATCAATAGGCACATAGTTCTTATTTTCAAGAATAAGAACATCATTAATTCTTCCCAAAGGCTTTTTAATAGTAGAATCCGGCAAGTGCAAATTAAGAGAACATTCTTCAATATTAGTGAGACCAAGCACATCACATAGAGATTTCGGAATCGTGGAAACACTAGCACCCAAATCACACAAAGCAAAGCATTCATAATTTTTAATCTTGACCTTAATGGTAGGTTCCCACTCATCATGTAATTTTCTAGGAATAGAAATCTCCAACTCCAACTTTTCACTCAAAAGATTTCATCATGGCATCAACGATATGTTTAGTAAAAGCTTTATTTTGCTCATAAGCATGGGGTGAATTCAACATGGATTGCAGAAAAGAAATACATTCAATCAAATAGCAACTATCATAATCAAAGTCTATGCAATCCAAAATAGTGGGCACATCACTAGTTAAAGTTTTGACCTCTTCAAACCCACTTTTATCAAAAATTTCATCAAGATTTTCACCCTCCAAATTATTGGGACGCCTTCTAGCTAAAGTTGACTCTACTTCAGTCCCTTCATTATCAATTTTAATATTACTAAACAAGGAATCAATAGAAGAAACACCAATCACTTTAAGATCTTCATCTTTTTTTATGAAGGCAATCACTAGAAAATGATTTTTCTAAGATTTCTCTTTTAGCTCTAAGCATAGCGGTTCTTTTCTTACTTTCATCCATAGAGACATATAAAGCTTTAATAGATTCATCAATCTTAGGCACAAAAGGTTTCAACTTGAGATTTTCAACATCATGAGAAATTCTATCAATGCTTCTAGACATATCATCAATCTTATTCAACTTTTCCTCTATCGTAGTATTGAAAGCCTTTTGCGCATTGATAAATTCTTTAATATTACTCTCAAGATCATAGGTGTTCCTATTATTATTTTAAGAAGAATTACCATTGGAATTACCATAATTATTAGAGGAATTTCCAGGAAAAGCCCTAGGATTAAAATTACCTCTATAAGCATTGTTATTGAAAATTTTTCGCGAGAAAAAATTCACATCTACGTAATCATTATTTTGCTCAATCAAGGTAGACAAAGGCACATCATTAAGATCAACAGGAGCATTTTTACTAGCAACCAATTTCATCAAAGCATCAACCTTATCACTCAAAGTACTAATTTCCTCAACCGAATTAACTTTTTTACTAGTAGGTGCTCTTTCGGTATGCCATTGAGAATAATTAGCCATGATATTATCTAGCAATTTAGTAGCTTCTCCCAAAGTGATCTCCATAAAAGTACCACCCGCGGCGGAATCTAAAAGATTTTTCTAGAGACAAAATTCAATCCCGCATAAAAAATTTGTATGATCATCCAAAGATTTAAACCATGAGTAGGACAATTTCTTAGCATCAACTTCACTCTTTCCCAAGATTGTGCAACATGTTCATGCTCAAATTGCTTAAAATTCAAGATTTGCGTCCTAAGGGAAATAATTTTCGGGGGAGGAAAATACTTAGTGATAAAAGCATCCTTGCACTTATTCCAAGAATCGATACTATTGCGAGGCAAAGAGGAAAACCAAATTTTTGCACGATACCGCAAGGAAAAAAGAAATAATTTCAACTTCACAATATCATTGTCCACATCTTTTTTCTTTTGCATATCACACAATTCTACGAACATGTTTAGATGGGACGCGGCATCCTCATTAGGAGTACCGGCAAATTGATCTTTCATGACAAGATTCAACAAAGCGGCATTAATATCATAAGACTCCGCACTAGTGGCGGGAGGAGCAATCGGAGTACTAATAAAATCATTGTTATTAGTATTGGAAAAATCACACAACTTGGTGTTCTCTTGAGTCATCGTGACTACGCAAACAAGATTGCAAGAAAGGAAGAGATCCGGCAAGAAAAAGGGTAAACGAAAAAGAGGGCGAATAAAACGGCAAATTGGTGAAGTGGGGGAGAGGAAAACGAGAGGCAAATGGCAAATAATGTAATTGCAAGGAGATGATATTTCTGATTAGGAACCTGGTAGATGATGATGGAGTCCCCTCGGTGCCTACGATAGGCACGTAGAAGAGACTGCTTCCTCCCCGCCAATGGCGCCAGAAATTCCTTTGACGTGGCTTGAGACTGCGTCGGTATTTCCCCAAAGAGGAAGGGATGATGCAGCACAGCGACGGTAAGTATTTCCCTCAGTTATGAAACCAAGGTTATCGAACCAGTAGGAGAATCACCACCACCCAATAAGCAGCACCTACACACAAATAACAAATATTTGCAACCCGACGCGAAAGACAGGTTGTCAATCTCTCTACGGTAAAAAGATAGATTAGGTAGTGATAGATAGGAGAGATAGATCTCTCAAGAGCAAAACATAAAAAGGGCAAATAAAATATGCACCAATATGTTTTTGGATTTTTGGTTTTGTAGATCTGGAAACAAAGATGCAAAAAGATAGATCGGAAAGCAATATGTTGGAAAAGTAGACCCGGGGGGTGTAGGGTTCACTAGTGGCTTCTCTCATGAGTATAGCGCACGGTGGGTGAACAAATTACTGTTGGGCAATTGATAGAAAATCGAATAGTCATGACGATATCCAAGGCGATGATCATTATATAGGCATCACGTCCAAGATAAGTAGACCGACTCCTGCCTGCATCTACCACTATTACTCCACACATCGACCGCTATCCAGCATGCATCTAGTGTATTAAGTTCAGAGAAAAACGGAGTAATGCAATAAGAATGATGACATGATGTAGACAAGATCTATTCATGTGGGAATAGACCCCATCTTGTTATCCTTAATAGCAACGATACATGCGTGTCTTGCTGCCCCTTCTGTCACTGGGAAAGAACACCGCAAGATCGAACCCATCACAAAGCACCTCTTTCCATGGCAAGAAAAATCGATCTAGTCGGCCTAACTAAACCAAAGATTCGAAGAAGAAATATGAGGCTATAAGTAATCATGCATATAAGAGATCAAAGAAGACTCAAATAATATTCATGGAAAGAAACTAATCATGAACTCAAAATTCATCGGATCCCAACAAACACACCACAAAAGTTTACATCAAATAGATCTCCAAGAGACCATTGTATTGAGAATCATAAGAGAGAGAGAGAAGAAGCCATCTAGCTACTGCCTACGGACCCGTGGGTCTATGGTGGACTACTCACGCATCATCGGAGAGGCACCTATGAGGAAGATGAACCCCTCCGTGATGGTGTTTAGATTGGATCTCGAGGTTCTGGAACTTGTGGCGGCTGGAATTGTGTTTCGTCGACTCCCATAGGGTTTTTGGAATATTTGGGAATTTATAGGCATCAAAGGCGGTGGAGAGGGGCCCCGAGGAGGGAACAACCCATCAGGGCACGCTGGGCCCCCCCTGGCGTGCCCTGGTGGGTTGTGGTCTCCTCGGCCCACTCCCCCGGCACTTCTTTGGCCCACTGGGTGTCTTCTGGTCCAGAAAAAATCTCCAAAAAGTTTCGTCGCGATTGGACTCCGTTTGGTATTGATTTTCTGCGAAGTAAAAAACAAGCAAAAACAGCAACTGGCACTTTGGCACTATGTCAATAGGTTAGTCCCAAAAAATGATATAAAGTTGCTATAAAATGATTGTAAAACATCCAAGAATGATAATATAACAGCATGGAACAAGCAAAAATTATAGATACGTTGGAGACGTATCAATGGCTTGTGCCTCCCTCGGGCACCGTGTTGCATTGATTCCGACTCCCAAAATTCACATATATTCCAAAAAAAATCTCCGTAAATTTTTATCATGTATGGACTTCGTTTGATATGGAATTTCTGCGAAACAAAAAACAGGAACTGGCACTGGGCACTCGGTAAGTAAGTTTGTCCCAAAAATATTATAAAATGTTGCCAAAAGTATATGAAAGTTGTAGAATATTGGCATGAAGCAATCAAAAATTATAGATACGACGGAGACGTATCAACATCCCCAAGCTTAATTCCTGCTCATCCTCGAGTAGGTAAATGTTAAAAGGATAATTTTTGATGTGGAATGCTACCTAACATAATCTTGAACAAATGTCTAATCATGGCATGAATATTAAGATACAAGTGATTCAGGGCAACAGTCTGAGAAAAAGACATCCATACTCAGGTTTACTAGCAACAATCATGTCCTTTCAAAATAGCAATGCCAAAGAATGTTATCCCTACAAAATCATGTAGCCTATCATGCTTGGTCTTCCTAGCATAAAGTATAAATCATGAGCACCCCGGTGTGAAACCAAGCAATTGGATCGTACTTTTTCAATGCGCATCAACTTTTTATTCTTCACGCAATAAATGAGCATGAACCATGGACATAGCATAAGGGTGGAATAGAATATGGTGGTAGATATCAAAAGGGTTGAAAGTGGAGAAGAAAGTCTCGCATCAACTCGGTGTATCAACGGGCTATGGAGATGCCCATCAATAGATATCAATGCGAGGAGTAGGGATTGCCATGCAACGGATGCACTAGAGCTATAAGTGTATGAAAGCTCGACTGAAGCTAAGTGTGTGTGCATCCAACTTGCTTGCTCATGAAGACCTCGGGCATTTGAGGACGCCCGTCATCGGAATATACAAGCCAAGTTCTATAATGAAAAATTCCCACTAGCATATGGAAGTGACAAAACAAGAGACTCTCTATATGAAGAACACGGTGCCACTTTGAGGCACAAGTGTGGTAAAGGATAGTAACAAAGTCCCTTCTCTCTCTTTTCACTCATTTTTTTTCATGGTGGGTTTCTTTTTTTCTGCCTCCCCCATCTCCTCCTTTTTTTGATGGTGGGATCATTTGGCCTCCCCCATTTTTATTTTATTTTTCGTCTGGAGTCTCATCCCGACTTGTGGGGGAATCATAGTCTCCATCATCCTTTCCTCACCGGGACAATGCTCTAATAATGATGATCATCACACTTTTATTTACTTACAACTCGATATGAAAAACTAATAGGATGATATGACTCTATATGAATGCCTCTGGCAGTGTACCAGGATGTGCAATGATCTAGCGTAGCAAAAGATATCAAAAAATGGACAAGCCATGTAAATATCATGCTAGCTATCTTACGATCATGCAAAGCAATATGACAATGGAAGTGCAAGTCATATGAAGTGACGGTGGAAGTTGAATGGCAATATATCTTGGAATGGCTATGGAAATGCCATGATAGGTAGGTATGGTGGTTGTTTTGAGGAAGATATAATGAGGCTTATGTGCAACAAAGCGTATCATGTCACGGGGTTTGGATGCACCAATGAAAGTTGCACCGATCCTCGAGATGAGGATGGGCAATGCACGGTACCGAAGAGGCTAGCAAAACATGAATAGGTGAGATTGCGTATATCCATGGTTACACATTAGTCATAAAGAACTCATATACTTATTGCAAAGTTTTATTAGTTTTATCATAAATCAAAGTACTACTCGCATGCTCCTAGGGAGGAGGTTGGTAGGAGTTAACCATCGCACACGCCCGATTATAACAGCACAAAGGATTTCCAAGGATAAATTATGCTCCAACTTCATCGCAAAACTAGAGACTATACATGCATGCTTCGGGTATCACAAACTTTAACATCAATATTCTTACTAATCCACAATCATCAACTAATGCACCCACATATTACTATCTTAATGTCGCAAAACTATTGCAAGGAATCAAACATATCATATTCAGTGATCAACAAGTTTTATGTAGGATTTTATGACTAACCATGTAAATGACCAATTCATGTTGACTCTCTAAATAGGTATAAGTGAAGCATGAGAGTTTAATTCTTTCTACAAAAGACCTGGACATGCTCTAATAAATATAAGTGAAGCAAAAGAGCATTCTACAAATAACGGTTTTCTATATGTAAAGAAACAGGCATCCAACTTCAAATGATATAAGTGAAGTACATGAAGCATTATATAAAGCCATACTCAAAAGATATAAGTGAAGTGCAAAGAGCATTCTATAAATCAACCATGGACTTTCCCATATCAGCATGGTGTATTGCTAAAAGGAAAATAAAATGCACACGACGCTCCAAGAATTTACGCATATCATGTGATGAATAAAAATGTAGCTCCAAGTGACATACCGATGGATTGAGACGAAAGAGGGGATGCCTTCCGGGGCATCCCCAAGCTTAGACGCTTGAGTCTTCCTTAGAATATTACCTTGGGGGCCTTGGGAATCTCCAAGGTTAGGCTCTTGCTACTCCTTATTCCGTGGTCCATCGCGATAACACCCAAAACTTGAAAACTTCAATCACACAAAACTTGACAATTTTTTTATTAGAAACGTTAGTACACATAACACAAAATCTCAACATGTCCTGCCATAACATTATTGAATAATTATAATCTAACATTACCCACTGTATTCTATCACAATTATATGCCTCCCAAATCATTGGGGCTCAACAAAAATTCAAAAATAAGCACGCAAAGCAACTATAACAGCAATCTGTGAAAAACAGGACAGTCTGTAAAGATGCAGATGGAACGTATACTTCTGTAACTTATAAAATTCTGAAAAATCAGGACGTTGTAAATAATTTGTATAACAGTATTGTTTAAAAAATTCAGAATTTTTGCACGTTCCAGTAAAATATGAAAAATCAAACACTACAGCAAAAGTTTCTGTTTTTACACAGCACATATCAAACACGCAATTCAAACATCCTAAAGGTAATTCTTGGCACATTATTTTTATAATACAATGGATTTATACAAGAGGATAATTATTTTTGTTGAAAAGTTTCTGTAATCAAGATTCACAAAGTTTCCATGGGCATGAACGAAGTTCAAGGCTAGCCCCGACTTCACGATGCTCATCTTTCTCACTTTCACCTTTCTTTTTGAAAAAGTTTTAAGTTACCCACTTTATTTTTTGTTTTTAATTATTTAAAAATCACACAACAGAAATAAATGACTCTCTAAAACTTCCGGGTTGTCTCCCTGGCAGCGCTTTCTTTAAAGCCATTAAGCTAGGCATATAGTGCTCAAGTAATTGATCCACCCGGATCCCAAGGTATATCAAAGCCAATTTTAATTAACAATGATTTGTAATTTAGTAGTGAGCACAAAGTAATATGCAGCATATAACAACAAAGTCTAACTCTCTTCCTATGCATTGGCATGTAATATAAGAACAATTCATGCACATCAAGTAAAGGCCAGTACATAGCATAAGTAGTTTCTTGCAAATTTATAGTATTGGAAACATAGAGAGGTGAAGATTTGGTTCCTCTCTCATAATAATTGCAAGTAGGAGCAGCAAGCACATGCATACTATATTCATCAAAATCATCATGGGTGGTAGTAAGACGCAACCCATCAATATAATCCTTAATAAGTGCAAACTCTCTGGTATAGTGTAGTTGGGAGAATTCAAAAAGATAATAGGACTATCATGTGTGGGTGCAATAGCAACAATTTCATGTTTAACATAAGGAACTATAGCAAGTTCATCTTCATAAGCATAATTCATATTGGTATCATGGCCACAAGCATAACAAGCATCAATTTCATCAAAAAGGGATATTTCAAACGAATCCAAGGGATCATAGCAATCATCATAGCATTCATCCTTCGGTATGTGCGAAGGGAAATTAAACAATGTATGAGTTGAAGAGTTACTCTCATTAGAAGGTGGGCACGGGTAGCTAATCCGCTCTTACTCCTTTTGTTCTTCGCTCTCCTCCTCATCTTTTTCATCTAATGAGCTCACAGTTTCAACAATTTCTTATTCCATAGATTCCTGCAAAATTTTAGTCTCTTCCAAGGCAACAGACATTCTCTCAATAAATTTATTAATATCAGCATTGTATTCATAATTCTCATAGCAATATTTAAGTATGGCAAAATTTTCAGATTTGTAAGAAACATCATCATACTTTTCAATCAAAGAAGCAATTTCATAAGCACCCTTAAAAGCAACAAATTCTTCTATTCGTTCCACATCATAGTAATCATATATACCATTAGCATAAGAAGCTAAGGTTTCATTATCATTAAATAAACATTGAAAGGGGAGGTGTGGAGCCTCTATCTTAGAGCAACAAGTATAATCACATTTCAAGCATGCATCCCAAGCAAACCAACGCAATATTGTAATTTGATCCCATAAGTGTTTCCCTTTTTGAGATAAGCGATAATCCCTAAAGTACTCACGTTGATCCAATGTGTCTCCCATTATAAAGTTCAATGAGGATTCCTTAGGATTATCAAAGGAGTAACTAACGTGTTTCACATAACTAGCATCGAGGGTTTTAGGAGGTTCCCCATCTCCATGAGTAGCAAGTACCACTAATTTTTTTGGTGTTTCGTGTTCCATATCCATAACTAAAGATATAAAACAACTAATAATAGAAAATAAAACAACTAAAAACAGAAAATAAAAATTACTTAGTGATAAAGCAAACAAGCACACACGAGAATATCAACCAATACGTTATTGCTCCCTGGCAACGGCGCCAGAAAAAGGTCCTGATAACCCACAAGTGTAGGGGATCGTTTGTAGCGTTTTTCGATAAGTAAGAGTGTCGAACCCAACGAGGAGCTAAAGGTAGAATTAATACTCTCTCAAGTTCTATCGACCGCCGATACAACTCTACGCACGCTAACGCTTACTTTACCTAGAACAAGTACGAAACTATTTTGCGGGAAGTAAACTAGAAGTACTTAGTAGGTGTAATAGATAGTTTTGCAAGATTCAGTATATGTAACACGTAGGCACGTGGATAGGTGATGGATAATGATTTGGATGACATTGATCATATAACAGTTACACACTAGGGCGACACAGAACTAGCTCCAATTCATCAATGTAATGTAGGCATGTATTCTGTATATAGTCATACGTGCTTGCGATAAGAACTTGCATGACATCTCTTGTCCTACCCTCCCGTGGCAGCGGGGTCCTATTGGAAACTAAGGGATATTAAGGCCTCCTTTTAATAGAGAACCGGAACAAAGCATTAACACATGGTGAATACATGAACTCCTCAAACTACGGCAATCACCGAAAAGAATCCCAATTATTGTCACCTTGGGGTATGTGGATCAAGACACGTAATAGGTGCATACAACTTGCAAGATAGGATCCAAATAACTCTTATATTCATGAAAACATAATAGGTTCAGATCTGAAATCATGGCACTCGGGCCCTAGTGACAAGCATTAAGCATAGCAAAGTCATAGCAACATCAATCTCAGAACATAGTGGACACTAGGGATACCTATCAACTTAACTCGATTCTATGATCAATCTCATCCAATCCCACCATCGTCCAGCAAGCCTACAAAGGAATTACTCACTCCCGGTGGTGAGCATCATGGCGGTGTTGATGGAGAGGGGTTGGTGATGACGGCGGCGAAGTTGTTGGTGTAGATCGCCGTCACGATGGATGCCCCGGTGGCGCTCCGGCGCCACCGGGAGAGAGGGGAGAGAGCCCCCTCCTTCTTCTTCTTCCTTGACCTCCTCCCTAGGTGGGAGGAGGATTTCCCCTCTGGTCCATGGCCGCCATGGCTCCCGGAGGGCAGGAGCCCCTCCGAGATTGGATCTCTCTCTCTGTTTCTCTCCTGTTTTCGCGACTGTTTTCTGAGCCCTTCACCGTTTCTTAAATATCTGGAGATCCGTAACTCCGATCGGGCTGAAATTTTGAGGGGATTTTTATTGCGAAAATATCTTTCTTGCGGCGGAAGGAGAGCATCAACTGACTTAAGGGGGAGGCACAAGCCATCAGGGCGTGCCCCCCTAGGGGCGCACCCTGTTGGCTTGTGCCTCCCTCGGGCACCGTCTTGCGTTGATTCCGACTCCCAAAATTCACATATATTCCAAAAAAAAATCTCCGTAAATTTTTATCGCGTTTGGACTTCGTTTGATATGGAATTTCTGCGAAACAAAAAACAGGAACTGGCACTGGGCACTGGGTAAGTAAGTTAGTCCCAAAAATATTATAAAATGTTGCCAAAAGTATATGAAAGTTGTAGAATATTGGCATGAAGCAATCAAAAATTATAGATATGACAGAGACGTATCAACCACACATGGGGGCACCATGCTCTTTCAACCGTGAATAAAGTTTTCTGGGCCATCGCCTCGACGGCGTTCTTCAGCAATGTCGAGGAGCCATGGATTTGTGTTCGAGCAAGTTCCTCAAGACGTCGGTGGAGATCTTGCCCAGGTTCTTGTTATTTCGTCTTTGTACGCGTTGCGTCGGCCGCGTCTTCAGCGTCATCGTGGAGCTGGAAATTTGTGTCTTGGAGTTGGTTGGTCTTGTCTAAGGGATGGTCCACATGGAGATTTGGCGGTGGAAGATGGTTGCCGGTTCTGAAGTTTTTCGGTGGTTCTGCCAGTCGAGATCTTCAAAACCACGATCAAAAATGTGTGGAGTATTTCTTCGTCCGACGAACCACATCGACATGTGTGTCGCCACTTGTGACGACGCCTGTTGAGAGGCTCATAATGCAGCTTGGCTGCTATAGCATTATCTTGGATCTTGGCAAGTTGGAGGACTATGTTTCTCTCCTCCGGCACACGTACGGGATGGTCGTCCGTAATAGGGTTTATGTTTTTTTTAGTTTTTAGTTAAACGGTTAAAATATTGAACTTTCTGTATCGAACTTTTATGTAAATTATGACTGAGTTTGAATGAAAACCGTCTTGCTTTGCATGGATTTCGTCAGATTAGTTGAAATAATGGTTGAAATGTAAGTGTTGGATGGTCGACTTTTGCATCTGTATCCTCGGACAGGTCCTTTTGTCCGTGGACGGATGCTCAAGCAAATTTGTGGATCGTAAAGTATACGACCATTAGAGCATCTACAACCGGAGGTGGCAAATATGACTCCTTAAACGTCTGCGGACGCGCCCGGGTGCGTCCGCGGGGAGTGACCGGGCACGCCTTAAATGAACATAACTGCATCCGGACATCTCATACTAGATTCTCAAATCCATACAAAGACATGCAAACGAAAAAAACCTACGTACTACGATAGAAACCTAACTACTACTCCTCGTCGGAGATTTCAACGCTCTCCGTGCCCTCCGGTGGATACATGGCGGCAGCTGCAGCTCTGCCCCCTCCGACGCCTCCGCCTGCTCCGCTCTGGCCTTCTCCATCGCTATCTTCGCGTCGAACTCGTCGAAGAGCGCGTGGGCCCCCGCCTGCCTCTGCCGGACGAGCCTGCGGTTGACCGACACCTCTGCCTCATCCTGGATGGACTCCAGGATGGCCTGCTGCTTCGTCATCTCCTCGACTTGGGCGACGACGAACTCCGCGTCTGCCTCTGCCATGTTGAAGCCTGGAGCAGGCTGGTCCGCCTCGTCCTCCTCCGTATCGGACACCTCCATCAGCTCAGGCGGCTCCTCCTCCGGCTCCGGCGAGTCCGGAGGCAGACCCGGAGCAATGCGGGCGGCACGCCTCGCCTGGATCTCCGCTTCGATCTGCATCCGGCGCTCCGACGTGAGCATCACGTATGTGGTGATCCTACGGCGGACCATATCGACGCCGGAGATCATGGGAGAGGAGGCGTATGGGCTCGGGTGGCGGCGGGGAGAGGAAGGAGGTGGATGTGCTAGGGCCGGGGACGCCGGTCGGCTTAAATAGCCGGATTTGGCATCGGGCGGCGAGCCAGAGCGGCACCACGTGGCGACGGTCGACGTGTTCGTCGGATAGTCGGGTTTCTGAGCGAGTTTGTGTGGGCCCCATCATCAGGCGGACATGGTAGGCATGCCCGGACACACCCGTGCGCCCCATATCCGTTTCATATTTGGACTGGATAGGAAGGGTGTCGATCAGGCCGAGGGTTTATGGCCCGTTTGATGGGTCCGGCTGGATTGATTTTTTGTGACCGGTCAGTGATCGGGCGGTCTGTCCGGACGTTTGAGAAGGGTAGGGGGGGTCTGATTGTAGAAGCTCTTAGAGCATCTCCAACAGCCGCCCAAAAACAGCTCCGCGCGCTAAAAATCCGTTTTTTTGGGCGCCGGACAGCTCCAGCAGAGACTATAAAATACTGCGCGCGCTGTAAAGTTTTGGGCATGCATTAAAAAGCGCTATCAAAAGCTGTAAATTTGGGACGCGCGCCGGCGCGCGCTTCACAGTTTGCACTGCGCGCTTTTTTGGACGCGCTTTTTTAGGCTTCTGCTAAACCAATGTTGGTGGCGCAATAAAAGTGCTACAGTGACGCGCTAAAAAAATTATTGGGCGTGAAAACTTTTGTGCGGTTGTTGAAGGTGCTCTTGGTACACCCGGACGGAGGTAGTATTACTACTCAAATCAATTTTTGGTTTGCCTCTTTTCAGTTGGAGATGAGCTCAATCGCAGGATTTGACGTCAACGCCCATTGAGCGGCCCACCGGCGGCGACATGGCCGGTTCCCTGCTGATGCCGCTGCTGAGCAGCGTGGCCGCCAAGGCCGCCGACGCGCTGGTGTGCGAGCTGCTGCGGACGTGGGGGCTGGACGCGGCCCGCCGGAAGCTGGAGCGCCACCTCTCGGCCGTCCAGCACATCCTGCTCGACGCCGAGGCCAAGAGCCGCACCAACCCCGCCGTTCGCCGCTGGGTCAAGGACCTCAAGACTGCCGCATACCAAGCCGACGACGTCCTCGACGACTTCCGCTACGAGGCGCTGCGCCGCCGTGCCGCCGCCCAGATCCGCCGCCGCTCCTCGGCACGCAAGGTTCGTCCTCCTCCGACCTTCTTCCCCGGCTAGTTCTGTTTTCCTTTTTTTAGATTTATTAAGGGGCTCGCCCCCAATCTCATTCATCATGATAAAACTGATATAATATATAAAACAGTAAAACACCAACAATCCGCTGGACCACCAGCAAACTTCATAAGGGAAATCCATAGCGGAAATAACCTACAGGAAACTTCAGAATATTACAAACCAGGCCTCAGCCACAACAACTCACTGACCAAGCCGGACTACAAAGAATCACTGGCTAAACTGTTGTCGACGCATCTCCTGGCATACCCCAGGATCCGGAAGCTCATCCTGCAATCCTCAAGTCACCCGGCGCCCAGCCAAGTTTTATGCTAAACACATCAGCCGCAACCCGCAGCACAAGTCTTGCTTCTCTAACCTGCGTGCCTTGTAGTCCTGTCTCTGAATACCAGACCGAAAACTCAACCAGTGAGCTGCTTGAACTATCACACTAGTTGGATCATAAGAAAAAATATTATTAATGCATGCTTTATTTCTAGTTTGCCACAAGGCCCAGATAACAGCAACAACTCCTACCGCCACAACACCTCTAAATCTGCCCGGAAAATGCATAGCCTGGTTACAAATATAATTAACAGACTGCAGATTAATGTTGATGCCAAATGCACAGTTCACCACTCCCCAGGCATATCTCGCCAGCGAACAGTGTATGAAAAGATGATCGACAGATTCATCTAAATTACAAAATCTACAATCGGCACTACCAGTCCACCCCTTTTTCAGAGTGAAATGTGTCACTAGTCCATAAACTCAAACCGATTGCACACTTTAGGCCAACAACTCGGGAACTGGTCGGATTGAGTCCGCAAACTCGTTAATTTGATCAAATAAGGCCAAAACTGGCATGAGAGGGAAAAAACCGGCCACGTGGATGACATGTCATCGTTCCTTTGACCGTTCATGAATTAACTTTTTTTATAGAGATCTATTTGTAAATTGGCTGTTTTTTTCTCAGAAACCATGCTAAGGGCGTTGGAGTGAAAAAATCTTTCAAAAACTTTGCATTGCCTAGGACTTGAACCCAGCCCGTTGGGAATGGGCAATGGATCACTGACCAGCGGAACAACACCCTGTTTGCACACTAACCTGCAGCCGAAATTGTATATATTCACGTAGAAAAAAATTCAGGAGATCCCATTCGATAGTTTTCCAAACAGACGATTTCTTTCCTTCTGTTGTGCTTGACAGTTGCCCTGTTTGTCGCTAGATCGTAGCATTCCCTTCCCTCCTCCTTTATCTTCTGTGACAAGCAGATCACGGCGACGGAGCTCGGCAATTGACCACGGCGGTCATCCTCTCCACGTCGCCTAGCCACAGATGGTGCCGCGGCTGCGCGAACGGAGTGCCCCCACACCTTTAGAACTATGCGTGTTGGATGGTTTTAGAACTATGTGACCATTTAGTGTGAGCTATATGTTGAATGTGAGGTTTTATATTTTCCTCAAGATATATATATATATATCATTTTTATATTCTCTGAAATCCACTAATTCTATATACATATTTCACTCATGATTCTGTACGAATATGGAAAATAGGCTGCATTTTTTACTTTTTGTACATGAATAATTTCGTTGTGTGTTGGTCCGGAAGCTGATTTCTAAGCCAAATGACCTGGGTTCATGTCCTACAGAACACAGGTTTATAATGTTTTTTCTCCTGATTCTATATATATATATATATATATATATATATCCGCGCAGAAACAGGGTTTATTAGTGTATTGGCTGCACATTAGTGTGGAAACATGGTGTTGTTCCGCTGGTCAGTGATGCATTGTCAATTCCGAACGGGCTGGGTTCAAGTCCTTGGCAAAGCAAGGTTTTTTATATTTTTCACTCCCAGGCCAATTTGTTAGAAAAACCCAGGCCAATTTGCAAATACATCCATGTAAAAAAATAGTCAATTCGTGAGCGGTCAAAGGAACGATGACATGGCATCCACGTGGCCGTTTTTTTCCCTCTCAGGCCGGTTTTGGCCTTATTTGATCGAGTTAACGAGTTTGTGGACTAAATCCGATCAGCTCCCGAGTTGTTGGTCTAAAGTGTGCAATCAGTTTGAGTTTATGGACTAGTGGTGCATTTCACTCCCTTTTTCAGGAGGCTATCCTTCGTAAGGATGCTATTTCTAATCATAACCCAGAGAAACGCCTCAATTTTCAGAGGAATCTTAATGAACCAAAGTCTGCTAGAAGGGCACCTGACTTGCAAGGCTTTCAGCATCGTATAGAGAGATTTAACTGTAAAATTGCCAGACTTGTCAAAGTCCTACACATCTATCTTTTTCATCTGTCAGTACTAAATCGATACACAATTTTCAATTTAAGGTTTTTATTTGGAAACGTAAGCCTTCTGATTTCGATTTATTTTTTCTCATTTCAGATGATGAGCTACCTCACCGTCAATAGTCCGGTTGTTTTCCGCCTTTCCATGAGCAGGAAGATGAAGGAAGCCCTCAAAATGATAGATGAACTGGTTGTGGAGATGAACAATTTCCACTTCCTACAGCATGCCGAGGCGCCAACCGTTGTTCATCCGCAAACGCATTCTCATGTTGATGAATCAGAGATCGTCGGCAAGCAAGATGAGAAGGAACAAGTGGTAAAGATGTTGCTCGACCACTCCCACAACAACGGTGATAATAATAACGTCATGGTTCTCCCCATAGTCGGTATGGGGGGAATCGGTAAGACCACCCTTGCTCAACTGGTGCACAATGATCAAAGAGTGGTACATCATTTTGAGTTGGTTATATGGGTCTGTGTCTCTGACAAATTTGTTATTGAAGAAATAATCCGGTCTATAATACAAGTGGCCACGATGAAGAAGTGTGATTTGACTAACATGGAGGCACTGCAGAAGGATCTTATTCGGGTGTTGAGCAAGAAAAGGTACCTCCTAGTGCTAGATGATGTTTGGAATGAAGATAGACAGAAGTGGAATGATGTGAGATCATTGCTATGTTCACACGCTGGCTCGGGTAGTGCTATAGTTGTGACAAGCCGCAGTGATCAAGTTGCTTGTATGATGGGCACACTCCCTTCACATCAGATGTCACTTCTAAATGAGGATCAATCATGGCAGCTTTTTCACAGAAACGCATTTGGAAGAGAAGTGGAAAAGCAAGATGAACTGATTTCGATGGCTAAGAGTATTGTCCACAAGTGTAAGGGGTTGCCTCTCGCTATCAAGACCATGGCAGCTTTACTTCGTTCAAATCATCATAGCGAGTGGTTTTCTGTTCTTGATAGTGATGTCTGGAAGAATGATATCCTCACAACTGGTATTGTACCTGCATTGCAGCTGAGCTACGATCACTTGTCATCAGAAGCAAAAATATGCTTTTCCTTCTGTGCTATTTTTTCCAAGGATAGCCTGATGGATAAAGACATGTTAATCCAGCTATGGATGGCAAATGACTTTGTTGCATCAGAAACAAGAGGCCAACACATTTTCGATGTGCTAATTTGGAGATGTTTCCTCCAAGTAGATGTGGAGGTTCAAGAGAATCTGCTCTTCAACCTTCAAGATGATTCTTCGTTAAAAAAATTATATCAAGATGAGTTCATCCACAGACCAACTACCTGCAAGATGCATGATCTCATGCATGATCTTGCTAACTCCGTAAGTGGAAATGATTGCTCCATTCTGCAAGAATCTTCATCATGTCAAGAAATTCTGCAAGAACCCACAGATGCCAGCTCATTACAGCATGAGGTTCGACATTTCTTGATTATATCAGTAATAAAACTATTGCAGCCATGAAGGAAATTCTAGCTCCTCGACCTCGCACGATATTAGCCCAACTGGAGTGGGATTGGTCTGGGACTCCCCTGAGTATGGAGAAGTCAAAATTCATGTCCTTAAGAGCATTGAAGACATTCTCGGTCAAAACCCGTATGACAAATTTGAAGCATCTTCGCTATCTGGATTTTTCTTATTCTGATATATCTAGACTGCCTGAAGCCACTACCATGTTGTATAGCTTGCAAACATTAAAGCTCATTGGTTGTCAAAATCTTAGGAAATTACCAGAACGCATGAGATTTATAAGCAGTCTTCGGCACATCTTCCTCGTTGGGTGTCATCTTTTGGAGTGCATGCCAAAAGGTATTGGTCAGCTGAATTCTCTACAGACATTGACGAGTTATGTCATTGATAGTGATGCAGGTCGTGGAATTGATCAACTGAAAGATTTGAATCTAGGTGGTGCCCTTTCTTTGACTGAGTTGAGGAAAGTGCATGGTACAGAAAATGCTAAACAAGGCAATATGTCCACCAAGCATAATTTGAAACGGTTATCACTTGATTGGGCAAATGGACCTTATAGCACACATGTTGGATATGAAGTACGTACTAATGCAGAAGGAATATTAGAGGCCCTTCGTCCTCACAAAAGGCTTGAAGTTTTACTGTTATCTAATTATCCTGGTGCTAAATTGTCATCATGGATGCACAACTGTACACTGTTAGAACATATCAGTGAACTTTCTCTGGCTGGATGTAAGAGCTGCAATGATCTTCCACAATTGTGGCAGCTGCCCTCTCTCAGGTACTTGGATTTGGATAGTTTGGATAGCTTGGCAAATATATGTGTTGGTAATGATGATACAGACAATGTGAAATTCTGCATTTCTCCACCCCCCCCTTTTTCCTAAGTTGGAAACCATGATAGTTTCCAACATGCCTAAGCTAGAGAGATGGCACCAGGAGGTGACAGGAGAAATAGCGGTTGTATCATTCCCTCAGCTCAAGAAGCTAAATATTTCTGAATGCCCAATGCTAGCAAGCATGCCCAAGATGCTCCCTTTGCTTGAAGATCTACAGATAAAGGGGGCAAGAGATATCCCCCTTTACCATCTCATGAATCTGTCTGTGCAATCTAATCTTGAGTGCAAAGGCTCCATTTCAGTCGAACCTGAAGGTAGTCGGCAGCCTATTGACCTTCATTTCTCGAGGCTTGGTGACTCTGACATGAAACTGAGACTCAAAGGTTTGACGGAAAATGTAGAGCGCGTTGAAGAGGAGCTGAAAAGAATACCTTGCAGATTTATCAGGGAGCTGGGTATAATAGATTGCGACTGTCTTTTCTCATCTGAACTATCCCAAATACAACGAAATATATGGAACTGTTTTGGTTTTGTTGAAAGAATGTGGATTTCAGGCAACAATAATATAGTACAATGGCCAGCAGTGGAATTCAGAAACTTGAATTATCTTCAACGTCTAGACTTGTTTGGCTGTCCCAACTTAACTGGCTCACTTCCATCAACAATATCTGATGACAAAAATGTCCTGCTTCCTCGACTCCGGGATCTTCGAATTGTAGAATGTGAAAATTTGGTGGAGGTTCCAAAGCTGCCTGCATCTCTTGAGAAATTGCACATCATTGCTTGTCCAAAGCTGGTGTCCATGCCAGCAAATATTGGAGACATAAAGAATTTGAGAAAACTCGAGGTATTTGAGTGCGACGCCCTGACGACATTTCCAGATGGAATGTATGGAGTGCCTGCGCTCAAGAAGCTGAGAATGGAGCGTTGCCCCAGGGTAGAGACACTACCAGAGGGACTCCTGCAGCAGCTCCCAGCCCTGGAGAAACTACGTTTCTGTGACTGCCCCAACTTGGAGGGAGCCTTCTCAAGAGGAGGCGCTTACTGGAATTTGATTGAAGGAATTCTACAGAGAGTTGGCTGATCCCATGCGCTGAATGCTTAGGTGGCCTTCAATTGGGATACTTGTGACGATGCTTGTGTATGCCAGACTCGTGGAGTTGTGTATTCCAATGAGGTACATATACCCTCTTCTGTTTACCTTGGTCTCATTCTTTAAAATTTATACTTTGGTCCAGAACTTTGCACAACAATTTGTAACTCAATTTCTAATTGTTGATGAAATGCTCCATCAATCAGTCCGTTAATATATTTTGAGTACAACCTACCTAGAGTCTTTTTACAGTCAGAACTCAAAGGCACTCGTATCTGCTATTGCGCTCAAATTATATGTTAAGAACAACACTCTAAAGAGTCTTCATATCCTTTTCAGGTATCTGCTATTGCTATCAGGTACTTGTTCATGCATAGCAACAGTAAGGGAAAGCCCTTTCTTGTACAAATCAAGTTCATTGAAGTTTATACTTGCCAGTATGCACACACCATGCAAGTCTTGCCTTAGTATGATATATGTTATATATGTACATACTTCTGATTCAAGAATACCAGATTGGCCGTGCATGCAGATAAATAGATTATATTTTCTTAGCAAAGTATGGCCATAGCTTTATGGACTGAAATGAGTCAATATATATTTCCCAATCTTCAAATAATAACTGTAACTGTTACTGCTTGAAATAATAATTCATTGACTGGGATTACCTTTAGCTCACCAAATTGCTAGTTCCCAATTAAGTATGCCGTTCTCGCCAAACAGAAGACGAACTTAAATAAAATGAATCTTTGCTCTTATTTATGGCAGAGACGCATACATGTCTTCCAGAGTTATGCATAACTTAACCTTCAGATTAATTAGATTGTATTTCATTTTTTTCTTTGTTTTTCTTCATATGTTCCTTTAAATCTGTCATCTCAACAAAAGTTTACTCGCGACAGACCAACTTGATCGACCACTCCTTTTTTGTGCTTAACCTACATAATATCCATGGCCATGGTTTTTAGAAACCCTTTTTTTACAACTGCGACGCTAAAACTTCTGCATTAAAATTGTTTACGTAGTACAGTAAGTATGTACCGAAATCAATATTTGTGTACTGCTTCCACCGTTAACAATATTTGTCTTCCTCTTCCACCATTAACGTTGTCTCATCAGCAGGTACGTACTCGTACTACTCCCTCAAAAACGCTCTTATATTATGGGACGGAGTGAGTACGTATCAACGTTGTCTTGATTCAGCTGTCTGTAGACGACCCTGACGCTCGTGTTGACTGCTTCTTCCACAAGTTCCCTGCTGCAGTTCGTGATCTTTGCCGCGTGGTTGGCAGTGCTGTTGCGCATGAAACGGAACAGCAGGGGATTCCTCGTCCTCTCCTTCAGACTTCAGAGAAGCAGAGCCACCTGCCTGTCTTCTGAAACTCTGAAGTGCTGGTATGCTGCAACGAGAAGCAGCAGGGTGTGTTCAGGGTATCCCAGAGGTTGCCACAGAGATGGAAGAGGATCACGATTAGTCCACGGTTAATGATCCGGCGCCTGCCTGATCAAGTTGGTTTTTTTTAGAAGGATTGAGTTGATTATGCAACGAGCACAAAGAACGGCAAATTAACAATCACGTCAGCGAGCTTCAAAAACATAAAATAATAACAGACGTCAGTGTTGGCCTCTCGCAATCGATCCTACTGTACGCGTCTCAAATCGCCAGGATGAGGTGTCCGTGGCGAGTTCGGAGACCGGGTCCGGATCGTGGCCAGGGTTTAGCAGCCGCCATAAATTTGAGGAGAGCACGCTGTAGGTCCCAGATCAGATCGCAAACCCTCCAACACCCAAGTTGAAGGAGGGCAGGACGATCATGGAGGATTCGAAGACGGCAGTGCCGGTTCCCGAGGAGGAGAAGACGGAGATGGAGACGGACCCGGCGCCGGAGCGCGAGGTGATCGACGGCAAGAGGATGGTGTGGAGGAAGCTGCCCATGGAAAAGGTGCAGTACGTGCTCTCCTTCAGCGGACGTGGATTTTTAGAGCTTATGCACCCGGGCCTCACTGTCCTGGCTCTCCAAATGTTGCTGGAAGATCTGTGCTACACAACTAACTTTGTACGTGAAGATTTCTCTTTTTCGTTTTCCTCACATAAAACATGTTTTGAACTTCAAACTTTCTAGTCCAGCATAGATTTCTAACTAGGATGTGGGGTAAAAATTTCAGAATTTTTGGTCCAACATATATATACAAAATAAGATTTTTTAATTTAAAAAAGCTAATTTTGTATATATATATGTTGGACCAAAAAATCTGAAAATTTTATCTCACATTCTAGTTACAAATCTATGCTGGATTGCAAAGTTTGAAGGTCAGGACATGTTTTATGTGAGAGAAATGAAAAAGAGAAACGTACTTGTACGGATCGCGATGCAGTGGATGGAAGGCTAGATAAGAGGAGCCGGGCGCATATACTCTAAAATATGTTTTCGGCCCCAAGCCGCTCAAGATCCCCTAGGGCCCCGTCATCAACCCCATGATCGTCAACTCGATAAAGGAGCGCACGGACGGCCTCGAGCTCCTCCGGCAGAGCCAGGAGGCCATGCGCGAGGAGCTCCGCACCAAGGGCTGCGTCATCGGGTGGGTCACCGACGACGACAAAGAGCAGGAGGAGCAAGACGCAAGCCTGGGTTGTCAAATTCAGAGCTTTATCTATGTATTATTAATTGAACTTACTGCCTGATAATTTAGTGGCATCTTGTGCGTATTTGGAGAGAGATTAACATTAAGGAAGTTAAGATGACCTAGTACTAGAGGTAGCGAGGACTGCAAAATTCACGAGGTTGGCGTTAGAACATAATGTTCCCGATCAGATTCCTGGGCTATCCAAAAACGGGCCGTACTCATCTTCATTATCCGAGTAATGAATTTGTTTGGAAGCTACTAGAGCGAAAGCTAATAGAGTGGCGTCGCCACCTTATTAAAAACAACTTGCACACACATACGTGGTTGCGTGAGTAATGGCTGGTTAGGCATCTCTAACGTCAACCCGCAAATTTCCTCTTCCATCCATCCGTGGACAGGAGATCAGTCCACGGACATGGATGTAGAAAGACGACGTCCAACCGTAGCCGCATACATCAGGACAACAACTCGAACCAATCGGATGAAATTCGATCAAACCGGACGGATTTCATTCAAGTTCGGATATAATTTACATAAAAAGATGAATATTTCGACCATTTAACTAAAAACTAGAAAACAATCTAAACCCTACCGAACGACCATCTCGTACGCCTGGCGTCCCTGGCCCGTCACACCGCCGTCTCCGTCGGTGTCGTCGTCGTGGTCCCTCCAGCGGCGAAACGTCGCCGGAGAGCATCGACAGCCTTGTCCGGCGGCTGCCTGCCACTCGCGGAGGAGCCTCTCCACCTCCTATTGCGCCGTGCGGAGTGCCGTCGCGGCCACTGCCGACGTGGCCTTCGGAGCCCTGGCGGCGGCCTTGCCGCGACCGGCGTTAGCGAAGCAGTCACTAAGCGACCACTCCTCGCCGATCTTGGCGAGCTCGCCATCAAGGCGGTGGCGACACCTGGCGGTTGTCTCCGTGGTGGTCACGGAGCGGTCGAGCACCCACGCCGCGGCGAGGTCAGGGTCGTTGCGGACCCATTCCGGCGCCATGTCCGTCTTGGCGAACGCAGAGCGGCGACCGACACTGCGTCGGTCGTACTCGCCTGCTGCCGTGCCGCGCGCTTGACCTCGGACACCATGGCCCGAGAGCCGGAGGGACCGCCGCCTCCCGGGTAGTGGAGGATGCGGTCACACACCTTGGCAATCGCGGGCGGCACCTCCTCCTTTATCTGGCGGCGATGGCGTCAAGGTGGCGAGGATGGCCCGTCGAACCGCGCGTAGCGGCTGTGCGGCGGGGGGAACGCTGGCTCTGGCTCCATGCGGCGGAGGTGCTGGGGGGATGCGGGCTCCTGCTTCACGCGGCCGCCAATGTGGAGGCCATAGTTGCACGGCGGGGACACCGGCTCGTCCTTCACCTGCCAGAGCGGGGATGCCGGCTCGCCCTGGATGCGGATCCGCAGCGGGGACAGTGGCTCCTACTTCATACGAGCCGGTCCCATCTGACAGAGCGAACGCTCCGTCATGATCTCCATCTGACGGACAAATTCTTCGTCCGTCAGAGCCGCCTTCGACAGCTGACCTGGCTGCTGTTGTGGCTGCACCTCCTCATCGCCGAAGGAGATGACTATCTCCTCCTTGTCGGAGGAGCCCGCTACCGTGGATATCGATGGCCCGGGTGAGCGAGGGCGGCTGCGCCTGATGTCCTACAAGTACATAGAGCTATGTAGCAATTTCGTGATAAGTAAGGTTTGTCGATCCCCACAGGGAGCGAATAGGTTGACACAACAATCCCTGTAGTGTTGTCACTAACACAACCACGTTTACACTCAAACCGGAGTTTGGAAATAGCTCACTTAAGTAAGTTGCAAGGGAAAGGTAAAAGGTAAGAATTAAACTAAGCCAGACAGAACTGAAAATAAATACTAAACTAAACAAAGGAAATAAACTAAGAGATGTATGTGATGTTTTAGATGAGATTGCTGGCATCTAGGTACAATATCGTTCGGTACGGGCGCGAAATGGAGTTAGGGTTTTACGACTATGCCATGTTGTGACTAAGTCAGTACCTGCATTATAGGGTACGGTGGTGTACTTCTAGTGGGTGGTCCCTCACATAACAATATCTCTCAAGACGCGTTGTTGAGATAACTCATTCATTCTACTTCTTGTCCCATACCTGAGGTGGCTAACGCAAATATATTAAGATCCTCGTGGTTTGAGAACCGGACGAAGGCATTAAGTCTATGGACAACCGTGCTCCTAGAATAATTGTGTTTCTCTGAGGATATCTGCACCTGTCACATTGCAGGTCTATCGGTTTGCACAACCATCTATATACTTCATGTGCGACCTGGGGAGTTGGATGTCTCCAACTACGCCAATGGATAGGACATCTCTCATCACTAGTTTACCAAAGGTAAATAAGCAACACAAAGCAACACGCATAATTAGACAACACATATCAAATAACCACTTGGTAATCGACCGACCCATAGCCAACAATTACTCAAATAACATCACATGTAAGGGGGTTCAAGAGTTGTTACAACCCATCACGAAGACCGTGATGGACGAGAAAGAAGGTATGGTGATGGTGGTGGTGACGGCGGCGGCCCATGGCCGCGCCCAACCGTGGCGGCTCCCTTCCGGTCTCCTTTAAGGTTGCAATAATGGTGTTCTTGTGGTGCAAGGGGGCTGGACTTAGAGATGAGATAACGAATGATGAATGATGATAATGGATGACGGAGGCGGCTAGGGTTGGAGGAGTTTATATAAGAGCTCTCCCATAGCCTCCTCCCTTGATATGGCTTCTCTCCTTTGATCCAAGGGCTCTAGATGAGCCCAATCATATCTCAAATAATCCCTTAAAGACCAAGATAGCCGTGGGAACAAACGGGGACGAAATCCACGAAGAATCCCATCAGGAAGGGCAACTTTTGGAGTTGTCTCCACGTCAAACGACCGCCGTAACGACCGCACGCGGTCGTTCGAAAGCTCGTTTTTCGCTCTGTCCTCTTTCGATAAAACGATCGCCATTTTTTCATAGGAACTCGGTATTTGACGTTCTTGGGCTTATTGGATCCGTATGAAAAACGATGATACATTTATGGTTTTAGATCTTCATTTGGAGCACCTTGGAAAAATGACTTTTTCCACCTTCGAAATGGCTAAGTCTGTGTCCTGGATGTCCACTGTTTGAACTCCTTTCATCGTGCTAAGTACTTGGGAAGTCCATCTCACCTAAAAGACACACAAAGACAAAGAAAACTAATAAAAACTAACAAATAATAAAGATTATGCAATGCTCGCGGTGAAAAGGATAAAAACTGGAAATTGTGGCACCCCGGCTCAGCGAACCGGATTACCAGTGTTTCCAACCCAGAGATCATGTCTTCTGGAAACACACAACAACTTGGAACAGAACAGAACTGAACTTTATTGATAAACTTCGGGTACAAGCTCATATTTTACATCGATAGCGAGGCCAAAGGCACACCTGGTGCTATGATAATATCTACATTATTTATGAAACATAGCGGGCCTCGAAACTACTAGGGAAACTCTATGGCGTAGCGGAACATAGCGGGAACTCCATCCACAGGGACACTACTGGGACACAGCCTAGTTAGCGTAGCACGAACCATCGGGACCTCCGTCCTCGGCTTCTCCTGCATCTGGCATGATACGCCAGGTGAGTACTTTGAATGTACTCGCAAGCTCACGACAACCAAGTAATGCAGCAAACAATAGCATGGCAATCAACATGTTAAAATGCTTAAGTGATTCACTTACTGTCATCAGCTATCAACTTACTCTCTTTCGGGTTGTCCCACAACCCTCGGAATACTCATAAGCCATCGAGTACTTTCGAACACAAGACGAGTTCTTCCATCATTATTATCACTGTTACGGTTGACCACCTAGTGAGGTCTGGACGGGCTGTCCAATACCGTGGACGCGGCTATTCGAATAGATTTTACACTCTGCAGAGGTTGCGCACTTTACCCACACCATGGAGCACCTGGCCTCGTGATCCCATTCGGGGTGGACCAGCGTTGCTCCAACGAAACCTGCCTGACCCGTGACCCTCCCATCGTACCACCAGCATTCATCCTCCCCCGGAGTCCTGCCCTGGGTGGCCCCTGTGTCACCTCGTGACACCTGCCACCGTCGTGGCCAAACTAAACTGTCCCAAACGGGGACGCCGACACAAAACTCATCTGAGCTCACAGGGTTATCGCCGCCTACCTGATCAGGGTAGCACGCACGCATAACCCTCCCTGTCTGGATGTACCGGTGAAAGAGCACGGGGCCAGACCAAGTCAAGGCTGTCCCATACTGGCAAATGTGGTTGCACGGATAAGCCCGGACAGGTGACTCAAGATCAACCATCTAAGTTCATTTAGCAAACATAGTAGTTCATCACAATACTTAGGATGGCAGCAACTAGGTATTTAAATTAATTACTATAAATTATTATATAGCAAATAAATGAACATAATGCATTGAAATATGCAATGCTATTGAAATGCTTCAAAAGATGGATGTCCTGGCTTGCCTTGCTCTGTTGGGTTGTCCACAAACTCCTGGTCTTCAAAACCACAAAGATTTCCTTCTGAAAATATTTTAAAATAGCAAAGGAAAATGTCACATAACACATTTCTGTTCACCAGAAATTCTGTGAGTAAAAGAAAAATACCAAAATTTATCAGCAAATAAAGGAGCTCAAGACAAACCTAATGCAAAAAGAATCAATTGATTTGGGATTATAAATAAAAAAGATATGGCTGGTCAAAGTTTCTGGTTAAAACTGAATTTTAAATAAAAATCGAAAAAACAGTAGAGGGCCACGTCGAAGGCGTACTTCGCTCGGGCGCCTCCACTTACCCCTTCGCGCGCGGGGGCTGAGCCGCTGACGGGTGGGGCCGGCCTGGTTTAAATAGAAAGAGAGGAGGGAGACAGAGGCGAGGCGGCTCACCGGCGGTGCTCGCCGGCGATAGGGACGGCGGCGGGGTCGGGAGAAGGCTGGAATGGATCGGGCTCACGGAGACGAACACGCATGTACCAGTAGCGTGACGAGAGATGGCCGGACGACGTCGACCCCTTCTTCTTCGGCGGCGGCGACGTTCGGGTGTCGATGGGGACGGCGATTCCGGCGATGATTTGGTCGGGCAGGAGGTCGGGCGTGATCAGGGAAGTGAGCTGAGCTCGAGGGTGGCGTCAGTGGAAGCCGGGGAGGAGAGGAACGGCGAGGCGACAGGGCTCTGGTGGCGGCGAATCTCCGACGAGGTTCGAGGCCAGAGGGCCTCTCGGCCGTGGCTCGCTGCTCGTGGAGGCGATTGGGAGGTGGTGAGGAGTGGTGATGAGCTCTGGAGGGCCGGGCATGGCCTTTTATAGGCCGGAGGTGAGCGCGGGCGGGCTCTCCCAAAGCGGCGAGACTCGGGCCACGTCGCCGGCGCTAGGACGCCGCGCTGGCTGGCCAGTTGCGGGCGACGGGATAGGAGAGAGCAGGGAGGAGTTAAGGCGCGGTGGAAGCTAGCGGAGGAAGAAGACGCGCCGCAGGCCACAGTGCAGCCACGGGCGGCACAGTGTCCGGGTGCCGTGGCGGCCGCCGAGGCCGATTCCGACGAGGGGAGAGCTCCAGAACGGCCAGGTGGGAGGAGGATAGGATGTCGGCACGCGAGGACGAGGCGAGGCCACGCAGGGTAGCAGGGACGCATCATTTCAGACTCGGGCGCGGTGCAGAGCGCGTGCATTGCATGCCAATGCCGTGCTCACCACGGCCAGTGGTGTCTGGAGGCCTCCCCTGTCCAGCGCACCATGTCTAGCGTGTTCTCCCTTGGCCATTTAGTCCCTCTGTGCCTCTGGTTTGGCTAGGTTCACTCTGGTACGAAGTGTAGCTTCAGCTACAGTTTCTGACAGAAACTTTGGGAGAGCTCTGGAGGAGAGGTGAGCTGGATATGAAGCCAGTGGAGATGTCTGGTGTGATCTACTTTGGAAGGACTACAAACTGGCCAAGTTTGAGAAGGTTTGGATAGGTTTTGAATATAGTTCATGTGCAACTGTTGTTACTGGACCAGAAACAAGATGAGCTTGAGGCACTCATATAGATGATCTGATGAAGCTGAAATTTGGTGGAGGGAGGTCATTTGGTAGTGCCCACATGCCATAAAAATTTCAGAGCAATTAGGCATCTCTAGCTAGTACTTCCTTCACAGAGGTTTGGAATGAGCAGAAACTTGTCAGAATTTTGCTGCTAAAAATTTGTACTGGAAAAGATGATATTTTTGGATATTGTGGCTAGATAGGTCTCCTAATATCTTAGAGAATTATTTGGGAATTTTCTGAGTTAGGAAGATAGAGGTTGCTTCACAAATGGCCAATTCTGACCAGAAAGAAAATAATAATTATGGACAAAATTTTGCATTGGACAATGGGATATTTTTGAGGATTATGGAATTATATGATGATAAGAAGGTGTGACAAGAGTTTGGGATTTTATTGATCATCCAAACTATAGGTTGCTTCACAACCCATAGTGATGACATAATTCCCAAAGGAATAAACGAATTATTGGAAAGTATTAGAAAAATGTTTTGTGGTCCAGAAGGTGTATGACATGGTGTTGGTAAGATGTTGGAAGCTCTGGATCACTTAGAAAAAGTTCAGAGGTTTCCTAGGTCCAAATTAACTAAAAAGATTCGAAAATCAACCAAATTTGCAAATAAAACCAAAAAGATTTTGAAAAGAAAAAGTTGCCAAAAACCAGGGTGTCACAGAAATCATGCATATGGACATATAATTGACTCAATGGAACATGACATGACTTGATATACAGAGATAATGTGCAACGAATAAGCTCTAAAGATGCGTAAAATATGGAGGCATCAGCGCCACGATCCGCCAGACGACGAACTCCCACCGGTGCTGCCTACCGGCTCGGAGAACCAGGCGTTCAGCATCGGCGATGACTGGGCTCAGAGAGGATGTAGACGTCGGAGAGAAGGAAAGACTCGCCAAGGGGGGGAGGAATGTGTGGTGCTCTAGACGGCGCCGGAGCACGACTTAAATAGCCGCAGCCAAGCCAGGCGGTGGGGCGGTCAGCCCGCTTCAATACGACGCAGCCGCCGGAGTTGGTTTCCCGGGACGAGGCGTCCGCATTGAAGCGACGACGCCCAAGAGGTTGCGTATGTCTGCGTCGCCTTCTCATCCGGTCAAATCGCGGCTTCAATGACGGTCGCTGCATCCTCTCGGCAGGCATGAATGCAGCATGACAAGCGGCACGACACATGGGATGGAAAGCGCGGGAAAGGCGGGAGGGGGGTTTAGGTGGGCCATGGTTGTCGGAATCGGGCTTGGAAGCGGTCCCGACACCCGCAAATCACCCCACCACCACCACCACCACGTTTGTCTCTGGTTTGCAGGAGAAATCGCGTCTGGACCACTCCGTAGAGCGATACAGGACCGCATTGGATGTCCGCAGTCTGGACAGCGCGGTTTGAACGGATGCGGACGGTTTGCGGGGCGGTGTTGGAGATGCCCTTAGAGCATCTCTAGAAAACTATAGAGGAGTAAAATTTTAGTTTTATTTTTCTAACCGACACCTAGTCTATCTCCTAAACCGATTAGACAAGTAAAAAATTTACTCCTCCGTGTGGTGGACGACTATTTTACTCGACCGCTACTCCCCTGAGTAAAACTTTTCTTCACGTGAAGGCTCCCTGGTTGCCGGACGGTGACTCACGTGAAGTCCCCTTGTCGACGTCGATATTATTTAGGGGATGGACTAGAGATGTTTTTGGAGGTGATCGTAACACGTCTTATTTCTAGTCTATACCTAATATTAAAGGAAGGATAGTTTCTCCACTTTTTTGGTCCAATCAATGGTTTCGTACGTCGTCCCCTCCTTTTTTTCGTACGTCAAAAAATTAAATTGCATCAGGTGGGACTCGAACCCAGCTCACGGACTAGGAATCCACTCGCACTAACCAGTCCACCTATCTAATGTGTTGTTTGAAAAATAAGAGGAAAATATCCTATATGCCAAAGAACGTAAGACGCACAAAGCCGCGATGGGCCGGTCCATTAACGTACAAACAGCTCGCGTCAATAAAATCCCGGTCCATTAACGTACTAATAGCTCGCGTCAGAGTGCTAACCACTAGACTAAACAACACCTGGTGTTTAAATGACAGCGCGAGACATTAAATTATGTTAAAGTTCGCGCTAGATACCGAGGCAAAAGAAAAATTGTTTTTTTTTTGGAAAAAGTTAATATATTTTCGAACACGAAAATTTAGAAAGTTGTGAATAACATATTTAAACTCGGCCACTTTTTTAAAGAACAGTATTTCCTTTTTTTTTAATCTGAGTAATTTTTTAAACATGGACATTTTTTTAATACTAGGACATACTGTAGTGATTTTTTTTGCGAACATTCAAAAAAACACAAATATAGTTTGAACTTTGAATTTTAAAAGGCAAACTTTTTTTCAAAACATGAACAAAATTTAAAAACCAAGAGGTACTATAGTTAACATTTTTTTAATCTATGCATATTAATAAAACTAGGTGAATTTTAAAATATGCTCACAGATGCATTATTTTAGTTCGATTTATTAAACTATGAATACGGAAGGAATATTTTTCTCCATCGTGTCTTCACATACAACTAGCCTCACTCGACCGACACCCATCAAAATGCATAAGGAGTCCAACTAAGATTTCATGGTCTATCTGACACAAAATTACTCAATTTACATGACAATACAAACGTGTATTATGTGCACTGGTTTCCCTTATTATATTAGCCGAATGATAGAAAAATCTTTGTTCAATGCACTTGATCTTGCCGGACATGAAGGAGGCTCAACGATTCAGCTATTAGACATGGCCAACCTTAGTTAGTGATAACTGGAACTGCGACCACCGGCGACGAGGACGACAAAGAGGGCCAGCGAAAACATGGGTCTGGTGTTATATTAAAATGGTGGATGTGGACCTGAAGATGAGGTACTTGTCATGTTATTATGTTAGGGGCATGCGGATGAGGTCTTTAGCCATGCTCGGTGGGCAAGGACGTGTGAGGAATGTTTTCTCCCGTTGCAACGCACGGGCATGTGTGCTAGTGTGGCTAATGGAAGGAAACGAACGACAATAGTCGCTTTGGAAGACGACGATCGTGTGATCTCATGGTAAAGAAGAGCTAAAGAGACATGTTACCGAGTATGGTCAGGGCCACCGGGGCAAAGCCTATCGTGGTGGTCGGCGGTGGCGGGAGCTCTCCAACAGTCTTCTCTCGATTGGATCTCGCCGCTCGTGCACATCTCACGCCGTCGCCGCCGTCCTGGCTGGGCCTCCTTCCCGCGACTCTTTCCCAGGCTAGGCGGAGTCCGGCCCTAGCGTCTAGGCACGTGGACATTGTCCGTTGTTCAGATCTAGACCAACACGATAGTGGTGGCTAGGTTCTTCGGTTGCCATGGGCGAACAAGGAGCTCAGAGCTCGGAGGCTCCATGGTTGTGCTGGGGCAGTCGCGTCCTCGCGGATGTCAGATGGGACCCTTTTTTATGAATTCGGCTTCCCCATCTCTCGCAATATGACGGCCATAGATGACCACTCTGACCTGCGGCAGCGACATTGCTGCTGATTTTGGTGGCAATCCAAAGGTCTTCATGAGGGATCCCTAGATCTGGTGGTTGCCTTCGGCAGTGAGATGCAATGTACACACGACGACTTGATGTAGAGGGCATGGTTGTGCAGCGGCAACGGTCATATTTTTATCCCAACTTTATGTTGTTGCTGAGATCGCAGAAAAGTGGTAGCGGCGATACATGATTGACTTTGACGGGCTCCAAGGTGAAAACTTAGGCCTGACCCGAGTTGGTTATACCTGGTAATGGTGACATTTTTGCATCATTATCTTGTTGAAGGCATTGCTCGGATATGCTCGGACTTGTTTTTCATGACGAAAACCTGGAATCTGACTTATCGCGGTTGGATCCGTTGACGATGGCGCGTGAGCATCGCTTTCTTTCTGAAGCTTTGTTGTTAAAGAATCTCGTTGTTCTTGTGGCATCATGAGATGATTGATGCGTATGGTCATAGTTGTGCTTTGTCGACCGCGGATTTGATCTCTTCAGAATTTTTTCTTCGTTCGGGCATAGTTTTGGTCTTATATGACTTTGCTATTTACCCGATGTGTGTGTTGATTCTGGTTGTGTGTATAGTAGCTATGCAGAGACCAGGTGTCTGTTTATTATGTTTGTATCCGACTGATGCTTCATTTTGAATTAATAAAATCTAAACTTTACTGGAAAAAATAGATCACATGTCATTTTTCCTTCGTTTCTCTTCGTATGTTCCTTTAAATCTGTCATCTCAACAAAAAATTATTCGTGCGAACCAACTTGTGATTGGATGGTAAGGTGGACTGCAGTATCTCCAGCCCATCAAGGTTCAAATCCTAGTACTCACATTTATTTGTGTATTTATTTCGCAATTTCCGGCTCTGCGTGTTTAGTGGAAGGAGATGTTTCCGTCGACTACGAGGCGCCTTTGATGATTTCGTTAATCTTAAAATGCTCACAAGGAAAGAGTATGGATATGTTCATAGGGATAAATGTATGCGCGTATATATGCGCGCATGCGTGTGCATTGTGTTAAAAACAATTTACTCGTGACGGACCAACCTGATCGGCCACTCCTTTTATGCGCCTAACCAGCGTGGCCATGGTTTTTGATATATTTTTTTAGGGGACTGCTACGCGTCCGCCGGCTGATCTTTTTAAAAGATCGGTTGGCTCGTGGGTCGTCGTACCTGGCGCAGCGATGCCCTCCATCATTGCAACATACATGTTGTTACGGAAAATTTCTGCAATAGAGCTCTTGTTGCATAACTTTTTGCAACTCGGTTTCCGTTGTAGATTTTTTTTTTTTGCAACAGAGGTTTTGTTGCAGAATTGCTTTTTTCACGGTCGTTTTTTTAGAAAAAAAATTACAACTAAGATTTTGATGTAGATTTTTTTTTTAACGGAGGCTTTGTTCCAGAATTTCCTTTTTCGCCTTCTTCTTTTTGCAACATACCTCATGTTACGGAAAAAACTTGCGCAACATTGATGATGTTGCAGAAGTTGTCAAAAAATCGTCAGGAGCCAGTAACATTTTACGTGGGAGACGTGCAGTTAGGCTGCAATGCAATTTGGCGTGGAAGACTATAGTTAGAACGCACAGATATTCGTGTGAACGAGCACGACCCGAGTAAAATCGTCACGAAGCGATCCGACGGTGCAACGCCCGGTGGACGCGCAAGTTACGATCAGCCGGCTGATTAATAACGTTTCCCATTTTTTTACTACTGCGACACTAAAACCTCTGCATTAGAGCATATCCAACAGGCGCCCAAAAACTGCTCCGCGCGCTAAAAGATTCGTTTTTTGGGCGCCGGACAACTCCAACAGACGCTGCAAAATAATGCACATGCTAAAAACTTTTGCGCACGCGCTGAAAAGCACTATCGCGCGCAGCATATTTTGGACGCCGGATTGCGCGCGCTTCACAGTTTGCACTGCGTGTTTATTTGGGCACGCGTTTTTGGGGCATCTGTTAAACCAATGTTGGCTCCGGCGCACTAAAAGTGCTACAGTGGCGTTCTAAAATTATTTTAGCGCGCGAAATTTTTGTGCGGCTGTTGGAGTTGCTCTTAAAGATTAGTAGGAGTAGTACAATAAGTATGTACTGAAATCAATGGTTGCGCAGAGTGCTTGCCTGGTCTGAATGTCTGTCCGACCAAACTAATCTTTCTCCTGCTTTCGTAATTTCTGTAGCTAGAGCTCCTGCACCAACTGACGGATGCTTGCGGAACCAGATCGATCACAGCATTTCACCAACGTCGTCTAAACCCTGTCTAAAGCGTGGTACTCTACATACCAACGTTGTCTTGATTCGGCAGTCTGTAGACGACCCTGACGCTTGTGCGCTTGTGCTGACTGCTTCTTCCACAAGTTCCCTGCTGCTGCTGCTGCTGCTGCTTGTGATTTTCGCCGCGTGGTAGCGACTAGCGAGTACTGTTGCGCGAAACGGAACAGATGAGCATGCCTCGTCCTCTCGTTCAGAGAGGCAGAGCCGCCCGCCTGTCTTCTGCGCGAAACGGAGACCGAGACGGAGCCGTCGCCGGAGCGCATTGTGATTGACGGCAAGAAGATGGTGTGGAGGAAGCTGCCCATGGAAAAGGTGCAGCGCGTGCTCTCCAACAACCCCAAGCCGATCCCGACGGGCCCAGTCATCAACCTCATGATTCTCGACTCGCGAAAGCGGTTGACGGTCATCCTCGAGTTCGTCCAGCAGCGCCAGGAGGCCATGCGCGAGGAGCTCCGCACCAAGGGCTTCGTCATGGGCTGGGTCACCGACGACGACGAGGAGTAGGAGGAGCAAGAGGCAAGCCTGGATATGAAATTCACAGCTTAGTCTATGTACTGAACTTAACTTACTGCCTGATAATTTAGTGGGGCGTATATTCTTGATTTCAACTTAACAAAACATACCCTGAAGAACGGCTCGTGTCAGCTCCGTGGCTTGCTGTGGTGCCAAGTGTAATCTTGTGCGTATTTGGAGAGAAATTAACATTAACTAGATCATTGATGGCGCGCGTTGCTGCGCCCATCTTTTTATGCACTCAAATGTTAAGGATTGATACAAATTTATGTTGAAATTTACTTTTCAAAGTATATATCTGTTTTAGCTAAATTTGGTCCATTATACATATTGTTGGTGTTCTCTTTATTTTTGGTGGATTAGCTGAGTTACATAGTCTAGGATTGCACATAAAAATGATATCTTTCTCATATAATCAATCTCTCTAAGCCCGTGATTTACCACCAAGGATGGCATAAACACCATACTACTGAGATATAACATTTTAAGGGATGAGCTACACAAATTGGCAGCCACTAAACGAATTACAAAGTTTTGTGATGTCATATTCCAGACTACATAGACTTACATGCTTCTGGGAAGCACCAATCCTAGCTAGCTAGTGCGCAGCCACACCATTACAAGCTCTAGGATAATAAACTTTCAATATTTATCAAAGTAAGAAACACAAGAGGAAGGACATATTTCTGATCATGATAACATTAACACCAATATTACCGCACTTTCTCCTATCTTATGACCGAAGCAAGCATGCCATAATATGTTTATAAGCAAATATTCAGTTTGCTAACCAACCCAGGCATGTGGAACTTTCCGAAGTTGTTGCAACCTTGACAGAATTGTTTCTTTAATGGCCAAGACAGGTCTTGAGAAAGCTGATCACACACCCTGTTTGAGTAGCCAAATGTTATTACTTGGATCAAAGCTTCTAAGACCGCAAGATCTCATAATTAACGCGAATATCTATTAAAAAATAATCAACATTAATGTTGATATTTTAAATTGTTAGATGCAATATCGCGAACCCTCTAGAATACTGGTTCTGCTATCTTGGGGTTTTATTTATGTGATGCTGCCTAAAAATAGGGAAAGTGTACTAAGAGAAATTGAAATGTGTGACGCAAACATAGGAGCATGTAAAATTTCTCAATCTGGAAACATCGTATGGTATGATCGAGTGGAACTAAGTGTTGTATATTGAAAATAATCAAATATATATACAGTTACATATAGTATCAAATCTTCAGATTCATTTAAAAATATTTAACGTCAAACCAAAGCAAGAAATTCATTACAACACGATCAATGTATTCCCATAGCATAACAGGTATCTCATATATGACACAAGATTAGATCATGGTTAAAGAGATGAATAGTACCTGAATAGAGGTTGGTGGATCCCTTGGTATATATAAACTTACATACAGTATCAAAAATTTCAGATTAATTCAAACATATTTAACTCAAAGCAGAAGAAAGAAATTCATTACAACACGATCATTTTTGTTCCCATAGCTTAACAGGTATCTCATAGATGAGACGAGATTAGATCATGGTTAAAGAGATGAACAGTACCTGAATGGTGGTCGGTGGAGCCCTTCAAGGCCTTGAGGCGAACGACCATGCCCTAGATAACCCCGAGCCTGTCAACAATGCGCTCGGTCAGGTTGACCGGCTTCTCCCAGGCTGGCTTATCAAACGTACATATTCCCACCATGGCGCCGAATATGTAGTTGTGTACAGTGTATCATCGAAAATCATTTCTAACAATCCAAAACACAAATAACTTATTAAATAGAGTACATAATTTACATGTAATTAAACTGAAAGAGGTGCACAAATAAAATAGCTACTATGTGCAGGACTCCATACAATGGTTTGGAGGTAAATCTGAACTTTAATGAAGCATCGCATGACCCTCTCGGCAGATCAAAGCCTATATCATCTTCGTGATACTCCTGCTTGGATTAGTATTTAGTTCAATGCCTCCAAGGTTACATGCTACTGTACTTCTGCATGTGATTCATAAGCACTTGAAATTAAAGAAAACACTTGAAATTAAAGAAAACACGCATATGATCTGAGCATATACATGGAGTAGCTTCTCAAGAGCCTTCTTTCAGTAAGAAAGCTTCTAAAGAACCTAAGGTTTTCTAAATTTCTAATAAGAGGTAGACATGATATTTACTTAAAGCATAAATAAGAGACTATAGTACTGCCCCAAAATAAATTTGTGGTTCAGTATAGCATACAATTGATCTCTTATCGTAATCCGGATTAAGCACTGCCTAAAGAAACTGAAGAAAAAATCAGAGTCGGTGCATCCTTGACTCCTTATTGAAGATCGTTGGACCAAAATAGAGTTACTAAATCAACAATTTTGTCTATAGTTAACATGTTTGCTGCAATATCCATGCTTCATCAACATAAGCTGAAGTTTTATGAATACACAATTTTAACTACGCATGATAGAAGCAAAATCTGAAAGAATTCCCAGCCGGTACCATCACTCAAATATAGAAATTTTACAACTTAACTGTAATTGATCATCTTGGATCCCAAGAAGATGAGTCCGTATGAAGCTTTATACCTAGTTGTATACCCTCTTTGACCTAACCTGTATAGAAACAAAAGAAAAATTAGAGGAAGATGGATGAGGATTGAGAAGCAGAAAACACATACCTTGAAATGAACTCAGTTTCACACCCAGACCCCCCCCCCCCCGCTTCCCTTTCCGCTGATCTCCTCCCTACTGTCAGCAGCAGCGACGTCACACGTGTCCTTGCGATGCTGTAATGGACATGCGCGCACTGGGGGGAGGTGCCTACTCTGAAACTATTTGATGTAAAATTCACATCTCTCTTTCTTAAGAAATTCCACATCTCTTTGTTCTATTTACATATATAGCTTCAATCCTTTCCTATCTCATGACTGCAAAATGATAATTTGACTCAGCTACAAAGTAATAGTGATGGTTCTTGACAGTCCCACAAAAGTTAGCTGGTGAAGATGACAATTGAACGAATTGATGATATAAAAAGCAAACATGGCAGGTGGAAAGAATTGAAAACCCAAAGTAATGTCGCACAAATATAGCAAAACCGATCTGTTGCCTCCAAAATTTTGAGCTTCATTATTCAGATTCAGATATAACAGATGTTACATACTGACAACAGACAAGGCTTAAGTTCCAATTTTATGTTTATATGCACACATCTAGAAAGATCAAGAAAGCATAACTAATCATCACAAGTCATGGCTTCATTGATTAAAATAAGCCTATTATGTAATCATATCTCATGTTATTACTATCCAGAATGTGCTATTCTCTGAAGTCCAGTACAATTTTTGACTTGCCCAGGGGAAACGACATTATTGTTGTCATACATACATTTTTTAATATAAATGGCTAGAACTGTTCGTGGACGTAGACGTACACAAACCATATTGGCACAGTGTGACTGACCTCTAGCACGAAGAAACGTCGTGGCAGAGAGGCCAAACTGTAGTGATAGGAGATAGGACAGCAAATCTTTGCCATCCTGCTTGCACCTTGAGGTTGAGGGGGAGGTAGGACTGACATGGAGGTAGGTCAAACGCGTGGCATCCGTCTTGGATATCATTGATGCTGGATTCCTGGGGATGCCAGTACGAATAGCGCCGCCACCGGGAAAGTGTAAGAGTCAGAACCGAGTCCGTTAAGGTAGAGAACGAATAATTAGGGAAGAGAAGAGGTACGAAACAGAAACAACAGGAAGAACGGGAATGACAAATTAGCGACCTATGTGTCACCCATGGCTGCAGGAGACCACGTGCATTCCTCTGGGAGGGCCCCTTGGCTGCATCGAGCCATCTCCGCCCGCGGCGCTGCATCAATCCCCGTATCTTTCTGTGGAAGCGACAGGGCAGGGAGGGCGATCCGGTGGGCTTTCTCCTGTATCCCTCTCTGCAGTGGCGACGGCAGCGGCGGCGCACCTTGATCTGCCCTAGCCAAGGTCGGGACTCGGCGGCGCACCGTGATCTGCCCTAGCCAAGGTTTGGACTCGGGAGGAGTCGCGGTTAGGGAGGGTTGTTGCCGAGTCGCGGTTAGGGAGGGTTGTTGGCTGCGGGAAGGGAGGACGTGGATCAGAATCATGGTCGTTAGTTTGACATCCGACGTTCGCTGATGTAAATGAACGAGATGCTTTCGATTCGGCCACCGGAATAGCGGCCAGGACATCCGGCCCACTATCAGCCCAAGCGGGAGCAAAGAATGCCTTGGACGGCCATGGACAGCCGAGACCTGTGATCCGACGGCCTAAATCGATGGGAGCGTGAGAGAGCTCGAAAAGGGTTCAGTTTTACTGTCCTTAATGAGATCTAATAACAGAGGTAGCCACGGCACTGGACAATTTCACGAGGTTGGTGTTAGAACAGTAATGCAAGTGGATGCGATGCATGGCCGGATCCGATTCTTGAGCTGTCACGAACTGGCCGTACTCATCTTCATTGTCTGAATAATGAATATGTTTGGAAGCTACAAGGACGGCGTCGGCGCCTTACCGAAGAACAGCTTGCACACGCATACGTCATGGCGTGGGCAATGGCTGGTTTAGAGGTGAACATATCACGTCTTATTTCCAGTGTGGCTAAGAGCATCTCCAACAGACGCATGCGGCGCGCTAATTTTTTTTTACAGCGCCGAAATAGTGCTTTTGCGCGCGGAACAACTCACTTGCTTCACCAGACGCCTAAAAAAATTTAGCGCGCCAGTGTGCCGCTTCAGCAGGCGCTGTAAAATAGAGCGCACGCCCAGCACAAACAACATTATGCATTCAATGTGAAACAAAGAAGATCAAACAAACACAAAATAAATCGTCAAAAATTAGTTCAATTATTATTACAACTGAAATAAATAATTAAACTTCAGTACAACAAACAGTTTATGACCAATAGAATAAATAAACAATAAAACAAATAGTTTATGACCAATGCAACAAATAAAAAGCACAACAAACATACATCATCATGCACTTTGTCGACCATGCCATGCCCATCACTCTTTGATTATATCCTTTTGAAGATCATCATGCGTTTCGGCACGTCGAATGGCAAGATAAGTGGCAACAAAGCGGGCCACCCTTTCAGCCCTCCTCCGCACTCGTACGGGACATCCCACCAATATATACCTTGCAGGCGTTTTGTCAAAGACCTTGTGGGCGCCGAGCTGCAAACCCCCGCCGGGCGCTGTTCGTCGGCGGAACGGGGCGCTCCAGAAGCGGCCGCGGCGGAGGAAGCAGCGGCGGCCACCGGGGAAGCGGAGGAAGCGGCGCGCACGGTGGGGAACGGCGGGAGGAAGCGCCGACGGATCGCCGGAGAGGATGGAGAAGTCGCGCGCGCGAGTGGGGCTTTCAGATCCGGCGGTTGGTGGGCATTCGCGCGGGCGAGTCGTGGTTCAGCGCGCGGAAGCGGACGCCCGAAAGATGCAGCGCGCGATGCAGTTTTTTGCGCGCGCACGATTTTTGCGCGCCTGCTGGAGCTGTCGATTCGGGCGCGCTAAAAAAGCTGTTTTTTCGGGAACGCGGCTTATATAGCGCCTCTGTTAGAGATGCTCTAATGGATGAAAACGAAGAACGACAATAGTCCCTTTGGAAGACGATGATCGTGTGTCACTATGTCTAATGGTAATGAAGAGCTAAAGAGACATGTTAGAGCATCTACAACCGGATCCCTCATACCCGTCTCAAATGCCCAGGCAGGCCGCCCGGTCACTGACCGGTCATAAAAATTCGACCTAGCCAGAAACCTCAAACATCCGGACTTAACCGGCACCCCTCATATCCAGCTCAAATATGGGGTGGATATGGGGGCGCCCAGGCAGGCGCTTCACGTTGGTCTTATGGCGTGGACCCGCGCAGAATCGCCCGGAAACCCGGCAGTCCGACGAATGCCTCCATCATCGCCGCAGTGTGAACGCCGCATGGCGCTGATACATCTCCAACGTATCTATAATTTATGAAGTATTCATGCCATGTTTACAATAATTCTATATGATTTTGGTATGATTTTATTAGAACTAACCCGGACTGACGCTGTTTTCAGCAGAACTACCATGGTGTCATTTTTTGTGCAGAAATAAAAGTTCTCGGAATGGGCTGAAAATTTACGGTGATTTTTTATGGACCAAAAGAGACCCCTGAAGCATTGGAGTTGGGCCAGAAGAGCCACGAGGCCACCACAAGCCTGCAGGGCGCCCCCCCCCCTAGGGCGCGCCCTCCTGGCTTGTCGCCGCCTCGTGGCCCCTCTTGACTTGTTTCCGACGCCAAAAATTCCTATAAATACAGAAACCTCCAGAAAGAAACCTAGATCGGGAGTTCCGCCGCCGCAAGCCTCTGTAGCCATGAAAAAACAATCGGGAGCCCGTTCCGGCACCCTGCCGGAGGGGGAAACCATCACCGGAAGCCATCTTCATCATCCCGGCGGTCTCCATGACGAGGAGGGGGTAGTTCACCCTCGGGGCTGAGGGTATGTACCAGTAGCTATGTGTTTGATCTCTCTCTCTCTCTCTCGTGTTCTTGAGATGGCACGATCTTGATGTACCGCGAGCTTTATTGATATAGATGAATCATATGGAGTTTTCCCCTCTCTATCTTCTTGTGATGAATTGAGTTTTCCCTTTGAAGTTTTCTTATCGGATTGAGTCTTTAAGGATTTGAGAACACTTGATGTATGTCTTGCGATGGGATATCCGTGGTGACAATGGGATGTTCTATTGATCCACTTGGTGTATGTTTTGGTGTCAACTTGCGGGTTCCGTGACCTTGGGAATCTATGCATAGGGGTTGGCACACGTTTTCGTCTTGACTCTCCGGTAGAAACTTTGGGGCACTCTTTGAAGTTCTTTGTGTTGGATTAAACATGATGAATCTGAAATTGTGTGATGCATATCGTATAATCAAGCCCATGGGTACTTGTGGTGACATTGGAGTATCTAGGTGACATTACGGTTTTGGTTGATGTGTATCTTAAGGTGTTATTTTAGTACGAACTCTAGGGCTGTTCGTGACACTTATAGGGATAGCTCATAAGATTGATCGGAAAAGATAACTTTGAGGTGGTTTCGTACCCTACAATAATTTCTTCGTTTGTTCTCCGCTATTTGTGACTTTGGAGTGAACTCTTTGTCGCACGTGAGGGATTTACATATGATTCAACTATGTTAGTATTGTTGAGAGAACTTGCACTGGTGAAAGTATGAACCCTAGGCCTTGTTTTCAAGCATTGCAATACCGTTTTTGCTCACTTTTGTTACTTGTTACCTTGCTGTTTTTATATTTTCAGATTACAAAAATCTATATCTACTATCCATATTACACTTGTATCACCATCTCTTCGTCGAACTAGTGCACCTATACAATTTACCATTGTATTGGGTGTGTTGGGGACACACGAGACTCTTTGTTATTTGGTTGCATGGTTGTTTGAGAGAGACCATCTTCATCCTACGCCTCCCACGGATTGATAAACCTTAGGTCATCCACTTGAGGGAAATTTGCTGCTGTCCTACAAAACTCTGCGCTTGGAGGCCCAACACGAGTCTACAAGAAGAAGGTTGCGTAGTAGACATCAAGCTCTTTTCTGGCGCCGTTGCCGGGGAGGTGTGTGCTTGAAGGTATATATTTAGATCTTGCAATTAAATCTTTTAGTTTCTTGTTTTTCACTAGTTTGGTTTTATAAAAGAAAACTACAAAAAAATGGAATTGAGGTTGCCTCATATGCTTCATCTTTTTAATGTCTTTCGTGAAAATGATGGAAAGGAAAATTGTGCTCAAGTGTTAGAAGAAGAAGTTATTAAAATGTTTGGCACTAAATCTTTGTATGATGAGCATGATTGCAATGTTGTTAGTATGAATTCCTTGAATATTCATGATGCTAATGATATGCAAAGCTACAAGCTTGGGGATGCTATGTTTGATGAAGATGATATGTTTAGTCCCCCAAGTTTTGATGAGCAAATTTATTATGATGAAAGCATGCCTCCTATTTATGATGATTATTGTGATGACATGTATGCTATAAAGAATAATGATAACCATGAAACTTGTCATCATTATTTTAATTTTCAATTGGATTATGCTTCACATGATAGTTATTTTGTTGAGTTTGCTCCCACTATTATGAATGTGAAGAAAATTGCTTATGTGGAGAGTGACAAATTTTCTATGCTTGTGGATCATGAAGATAATCCTTTATGTGATATTTATATTGTGAAATTCCTTCATGATGCTACTGAAAATTATTATGAGGGAGGAACATATGCTTGTAGGAATTGCAATAATATCAAGTTTCCTCTCTATGTGTTCAAAGTTTTGAAGTTATGCTTGTTTTGCCTTCCTATGCTAGTTGATTCTTGCTCCCATAAATTGTTTGCTCACAAAATCCCTATGCATAGGAAGTGGGTTAGACTTAAATGTGCTTGTCAGGAGATTCATGATGCTCTTTTGCGTGTTTCAATTATTATTCCTATGTGAGCATCATTGAAATCATCATGCCTAGCTAAAAGGCATTAAAGAAAAGCGCTTGTTGGGAGACAACCCAACACTTTTCCTTTATGTTTGTGTGTGTCCACATGATTAAGCTACTGCATAATCATGTTTTATAGCTTTTTTTTGCAATAAAGTGCCAAGTAAAGCCTTTGGGATAGTGTGGATGATAGTTGACTTGATTCTGTGCAAAAACAGAAACTTTTGCTCTCAGTCCAGGAATTTTGTAAATTCACTGGAATGTGCTTTTGATCTGAATTTTTTACACATGATTTATATACAAATTGCCTAGATTTTCCTAATTGTTCAGAATTTTTATAGATAGGTAAGTATGGTTATACTACAGATCTTCACAGACTGTTCTGTTTTTGACAGATTCTGTTTTGCATGCATAGTTTGCTTGTTTTGGTGTTCCCATAGCTTATATTCAGTGATATAAATTATGGGAATGATAGAATCCAGTAGGTATTATGTGAGAACAATTATGAATCTTGTCTTGACAGTACCTAAGTGAATGATTCATCTTTACTACACTAACCCTTCTCACGAAGTTCCATTAAGTTTTGTGTGATTGAAGTTTTGAAGTTTTGGGTGAGACACCGATATGAGGAGAATAAGGAGTGAAAATAACCTAAGCATGGGGATGACCAAGGCACCCCCAAGGTAATAATATCCAAGGAATACTCAAGCGCCTAAGCTTGGGGATGCCCCGGAAGGCATCCCCTCTTTCGTCTTCAACATTATCGGTAACCTCACTTGGAGCTATATTTTTATTCGTCACATAATATGTGCTTTGCTTGGATCATCATTATATTTTGTTATTTTCTGTTAGGCGTTATTCATAATCTTGTTTTTCAATAAAAAGTTTCAAGAATTGCCTTAGGATGCTTGCATTGCATGTTTGATGTGTGCTGTGTAAAAAACAGAAACTTTTGCTGTAGTGTTTGAATTTTCATATTTTACTGGAACGTGGAAAGTTTCTGAAATTTTTACACAGTATTGTCATATAAATTACTTAGCATGTCCTAAATTTTCATAATTTTTTGAGTTACATAAGTACACTGTTTTCATAAATTTCTACATACTGTTCTGTTTGGACAGATTGCTGTCATAGTTTCGTTATCTACTTATCCTATAGTTTCCATAGCCTATATTGGTAGATATAAATTGTGGAGATGATAGTATACAGTACCTAATGTTTGAAAATTATTATGCAACTTGTCTTGGCAGTACATAAAGAGTTGATTTATTATTATGTGCACTAACCTATCTCACGAGTTCTTTTCAAGTTTTGTGTGGATGAAGTTTTTGAGAATAGGTGAAACTGGGATATGAGAGGATTGAACGAGATACAAAAGCTCAAGCTTGGGGATGCCCAAGGCACCCCAAGTAAATATTTCAAGAAGTCTCAAGCATCTAATCTTGGGGATGCTACGCATCCCGCCTCTCTTCATCAACAATTATCGGTTAGCCTATGTTGAGCCTAAATTTTTATTCGTTCACATGATGCGTGCTATTCTTGGAGTGCTATTTTTATTTTGCTTGCTGTTTAATAAAATACTCAGATCTCAAAATATTTATTGAGAGAGAGAGAGAGTCCTCACATAGCTACTTAATTGTTTGACTACTCATTGATCTTCACTTATATCTTTTTGGAGTAGTTTGTCATTCACTCTCGTGCTTCACTTGTATCCTATGAGTAAATGGTTGAATGAATTGAATATCATAAATCTGAAATTAAATATGCTTCATATACTTATCCCATGGGGAGTAATGACTTCACACATAAATAAGTATAGGTGGTAAAATTTATTGAAAGTTAGCAAACACCGCATTGGTCAGTTGAACAATTCATGAAAGAATATTGAAGGAAGAGAGATTTCACATATAAATATACTATCTTGGACATCTTCTATGATTGTGAGCTCATTAATTATTTTCAAACTTGAGCAAATTAGCTGAAATTGGACAAGGAAGACAACGTAATGAGTTATGTTTGGGTATATTTGTATAGAAGTTATATTGTTATGGATCCTCCAACATGTGGTGCTTGCTTCCACCTCATACTAGCCAAAACTTCCGCACCAAGTAGAAATACTACTTGTGCATCCAAACACCCTTAAACCAGTTTTGCCATGAGAGTACACCATACCTACCTATATGCGGTATTTACCTGCCGTTCCAAGTAAATTTGCATGTGCCAAACTCTAAACCTTCAAATAATATTCTGTTTTGTATGCCCGAATCGCTCATATAGTGACTAGGGGCTGTCAGTATCTTCCATGCTAGGTGGGTTATTCTCACGATATGTGTTGATTCACTATCATTCACGAGAAAGTGGCTGGTATTCGGGATGCCCAGTTCCATGCTCAAAAATCAAATCAAAATATAATGAAACAAAACTCCCCCAGGATTGTTGTTTGTATGGACGGTACCCGTGGATTTGGCTCGCCGTGGAGTGTGATTGATTGGTGGAGGGGGAGTAAAAACTTTACCATTCTGTTTGGGAACCGCCTATAATGTATCTAGCATAGAAGATACCGAGATCTCTCGGTTGTTATGTTGACAATGAAAGCATACCGCTCAAAATTATTATTCATCTCTGTTTTAAAAGCTCGAGCTCTGGCACCTTTGCAAATCAATGCTTCCCTCTGCGAAGGGCATATCTTTAGTTTCTAGTACTTACCTTTATGCAAGAGTCATGGTGATCTTCACCACTTCCTATATTTCGCCTTTTTCTCTTGGCAAGCGTCATGTGTTGGGGAATGATCTAGACATATATATATACACAAATATATTTGATCATGAATTATTATTGTTGACAATTATCTATATGATAAATAAGTTGGGAGGCGAAACATTAAGCCCCTATCTTTCTCTGTGTTCGATGGATGTTATTTGTTCTAAAAATATGCTTTGATTGTCAATAATCATGGAAGACTATATGATAGTTGAGTATGTGGAATTTGCTAAATCAAAGCTCTTACATAGACCCTTCCTGGAAATAAGATGAATTGCAATTGTTCGATGACTAGGAATATAGTTTGTTAGTTTTCAAGAAACTTTCTGGTCTATACTTTAACATGTGAATAGCTTGTTACTTGATCATGAGAAGTTTTATGAGATGAGCTACTGTTTATGGTTTATATTGATGCTAGAAAAAGTGATTGGAATTATCATTGATCAAACTTGTGCACTTGCTAGCATTCACACTTCATAAATTATTTCTTTTATCATTTACCTACTCGAGGAAGAGCAGGAATTAAGCTTGGGGATGCTGATACGTCTCCAACGTATCTATAATTTATGAAGTATTCAAGCCATGTTTACAATAATTCTATATGATTTTGGTATGATTTTATTAGAACTAACCCGGACTGACGCTGTTTTGAGCAGAACTACCATGGTGTCGTTTTTTGTGCAGAAATAAAAGTTCTCGGAATGGGCTGAAAATTTACGGTGATTTTTTATGGACCAAAAGAGACCTCCGAAGCATTGGAGTTGGGCCAGAAGAGCCACGAGGCCACCACAAGCCTGCAGGGCACCCCCCCCCCCCTAGGGCGCGCCCTCCTGGCTTGTCACCGCCTCGTGGCCCCCCTTGACTTGTTTCCGACGCCAAAAATTCCTATAAATATAGAAACCTCCAGAAAGAGACCTAGATCGGGAGTTCCGCCGCCGCAAGCCTCTGTAGCCACGAAAAACCAATCGGGAGCCCGTTCCGGCACCCTGCCGGAGGGGGAAACCATCACCGGAGGCCATCTTCATCATCCCGGCGGTCTCCATGACGAGGAGGGAGTAGTTCACCCTCGGGGCTGAGGGTATGTACCAGTAGCTATGTGTTTGATCTCTCTCTCTCTATCTCGTGTTCTTGAGATGGCACGATCTTGATGTACCGCGAGCTTTATTAATATAGATGAATCATATGGAGTTTTCCCCTCTCTATCTTCTTGTGATGAATTGAGTTTTCCCTTTGAAGTTTTCTTATCGGATTGAGTCTTTAAGGATTTGAGAACACTTGATGTATGTCTTGCGATGGGATATCCGTGGTGACAATGGGATGTTCTATTGATCCACTTGGTGTATGTTTTGGTGATCAACTTGCGGGTTCCGTGACCTTGGGAATCTATGCATAGGGGTTGGCACACGTTTTCGTCTTGACTCTCCGGTAGAAACTTTGGGGCACTCTTTGAAGTTCTTTGTGTTTGAATGAACATGATGAATCTGAAATTGTGTGATGCATATCGTATAATCAAGCCCATGGGTACTTGTGGTGACATTGGAGTATCTAGGTGACATTACGGTTTTGGTTGATGTGTATCTTAAGGTGTTATTTTAGTACGAACTCTAGGGCTGTTTGTGACACTTATAGGGATAGCTCATAAGATTGATCGGAAAAGATAACTTTGAGGTGGTTTCGTACCCTACAATAATTTCTTCGTTTGTTCTCCGCTATTTGTGACTTTGGAGTGAACTCTTTGTCGCACGTGAGGGATTTACATATGATTCAACTATGTTAGTATTGTTGAGAGAACTTGCACTAGTGAAAGTATGAACCCTAGGCCTTATTTTCAAGCATTGCAATACCGTTTTTGCTCACTTTTGTTACTTGTTACCTTGCTGTTTTTATATTTTTAGATTACAAAAATCTATATCTACTATCCATATTACACTTGTATCACCATCTCTTCGCCGAACTAGTGCACCTATACAATTTACCATTGTATTGGGTGTGTTGGGGACACAAGAGACTCTTTGTTATTTGGTTGTAGGGTTGTTTGAGAGAGACCATCTTCATCCTATGCCTCCCACGGATTGATAAACCTTAGGTCATCCACTTGAGGGAAATTTGCTGCTGTCCTACAAAACTCTGCGCGTGGAGGCCCAACACGAGTCTACAAGAAGAAGGTTGCGTAGTAGACATCAGGCGCCACACCGGTGGGCCGCGTAATCCCTAGCTCGGCTATTTAAGCCGACCGCCGGCACAAAAACCCTACCCCTCCACATTTTCCTCCTTTCGTCTGCCGCAGCCGTCAATAAGCCATGCCCCCACGCTGCCGCCACTACACTCTGGAGCACCAGCTTTGGCTCCTTGAGCAGGTCCGAATCCAGAGGGCCACGCTGCTACCTATGGATCCAGAGGAGGAGGAAGAGGAGGAGGAGGAGCCGCCGAAGGATGTGGGGGAGGAGGAGGAGGTACCGGCGCTAGATGTGGGGGACGATGGGGATGTGGACATGCGGGCGGAGCAGCAGGTCATCCTGAACTCCATCCGCTCGGAGTCGGCTGCGGAGGCCAGATGTCTTCGTCGGCAGGAGATGGAGGCGTTGCATGCTGCGGCGAAGGCGGCACAGGCTACGACGGACAAGGATGAGCTAGATGGCATCTCCGACGACGAAGACTAGGATAGTACCTAGTACGTAGGATTTTCTTTTGCATGCTTTGTATGGATCTCGGGGATCAAATATGAGAGAGTCGGATGTGGACGAGCAGATTTTAGGACTAACCAGTCAGTACTCGCGGACGCATCCGTGGTTGTTTGAGGACCCGGATTTGCAAACCGTGGTTGTAGGTGCTCTTAGAGAGTATTACAAATTTTCTTGTTGGTAAAAACATCTACAACAACGATGGTCTAATTTCGATTCCCAAACCCGTGGACGTGCCCGGTCATTCGGTTTGAGCCTCCATTTGTGCATCCAGTCAACCATGTTCGCTCTATACTTAATATACTAAAACACATTTATCATGGTTGTCAGAATCGCGACTCAAGTCTTAGAATCTTACGACTTTACGATCCAAACTAGCCCCTCCGATTCTACGATTTTGCTCATAGAATCTACGTTTCTACGATCCTGGTAGTTAAGATTCTACGACTCACGATCCTACCAACGGAGCTCCGATCCGATTCAGAATCTCGATTCTGAAAACTTTGATTGTTATGAATTACTTTTTATTGTTTGGTTACACAAAGTCATGGTAGCACAAGTTGTATGTATAGCTTGAGATACATGGTGATGCAACTTTGTGAGGTCAATTGTGTGCCTCATTTATTAATTCTTTGACAGTTTATGATTTACTGGTTTACACTGAAGGTGCATAGCACCAGCAAAGATTTGATTAGGCCTAAGATATAAGGAGAAATAACGGTTATATATGGAAGCTAAATACACATGGTTTGTCCTTTCCGTGAAGGATTGAGTTATGATAATAGATGAAATATGCTTAATGTCAAATTTTAACATTTTGTTGTATGTGGATCATATTCGAAGACCAAGTTTGTCGTGGTTTTGTCACGGCAGGTGTCCTTGTGAAAGGACTTAGGTGTGAGGCCATTGCCGCTAGGTGGCGACTCAAAGGGGTTGAACGGGAAAGAGAGTCGGGTTTACCCAAGTTCGGCCCCTCCAATGGAGGTAATAGCCTACGTCCTGCTTTGTGTGTATTGATGGATAGATCTCGATTATAAGGGTGCGGAATCGCTAACCTAGCTATCGAGAGATTGTGACCTGCGTCTTTCGGTCCTAGGGGCTTGCCTTTATATACAGGTCAAGACCCTAGGATTTACAATAGAGTCCGAGTCATATCGTGAACCGTAACCTATAATGCCTCTAACTCACCTTGCTCCTCAAGCAAGGAAATTGGCCGGCGTCCTCCGCCTTGTGGGCCTTGAGCCGCCGCCTTCAGGTGTTGGGCCGCCCGTCGACTTAGTCAGCCGCCGCCTTGCTTGTCTTGTCTTCATGAGACGACCCATCTTAAACTTGACTGCAGAGCCGTCAATATATTAACCCGGCCCAGTAGGGCAGGTTACACCGTGGAGTTATATCCCTGACATTAGGCCCCAGATTGATTTGAATTCATTCACGTCAATTTCTCTTCTCTTCCTTTGGCGGCTCATTATTAGACCTGTGTCCTGTATAGATCTCATAATGCCGGCTTGTAGTGTTTTCAGACTTGTTATTTCTCCGGTGTCCATCTGTTAATGATTTCATGCTTACTGACCGTTGTCCTCCAGAATCATCATAACGCACCCCTTTGAAAACTGCGCCAAATCTAGGCAGACGCGAAAATCGAGGCGTGCTTCTAGCCACAAATTTACTGTTGTCATTTCGTCTTTCTCGGTGCCGTTTCATTTCCCTCTTTATAAATCCACTGAGCTCCACGGTAACTTTCCTATCGTCTTGGTCCTCCATCGGCCGAGCACCGCCAGAGCCCCTGAAGTGACTCCGAGGTCCCTGACTCCATCGCCGACGTCATCGAGCCTTCTTGCGATCGCCAGAGCGAACGTGATCATCTTCGTCTCCGCTTCAACGCAATCTGGTATGAATCCCCTCCATTTAGGGTATGATACTTCGGTGTTCTTGCCATGTTCATCGTGTTCGTCCGAAACTTTATTTAGTAGATCCACATGCTATCCACTCATTCCCTCGTATTTCTGGAATGATCTCCACCTTATTTTTCTCATGAGTAGATCTAAAATGAGCCATCCAGGGTTATCCTTTGAATGCCGTAGTTTCGGTCTTTCCATCAGCTAGAACATATATTTCGTTGCTTTTCCTCATTTAATCAGTTCTGTCTGTAAGGACACTTTCATAGAAACTTGTTTGAGACCCAATATCTTTGCTAAGTGTTGGAGACGTCCCTTCGGATCTCTCTGATTTTGCCGGCTCGTAATAGCTCCTTAGTATGGGCGACTTATAATTCACCCCGGCTTATTTTCCTTGTTACTCTTGTAGTCGTTGCATAACCCACCATGGCTCCAAAAAACTCCAAGGTTTGCAACTGGGCCAAGAACTGGGAGTCCAAGCTTACCCTGGATAATCTTGTAGACCAAGGTTTCTTGCCGGCTCAAAAAATCATAGAATGGCGGGCTCCCACAGAAGAGTTGTTCCCACAACCACGGCTAGGGTAGGTTGTGGTCTTTACTGATCATCTGCGCAGAGGTTTCTGTCCTCCCGGCTCAAAGTTCTTTAGTGACCTCTTGCATTTTTTCAAGCTCAGGCCTCAAGATATTGGGCCAAATTCCATGATACGTCTCCAATGTATCTATAATTTTTGCTTGTTCCATGCTGTTATATTATCATTCTTGGATGTTTTACAATCATTTTATAACAACTTTATATCATTTTTTGGGACTAGCCTATTGACATAGTGCCAAAGTGCCAGTTGCTTTTTTTGCTTGTTTTTTACTTCGCAGAAAATCAAGACCAAACGAAGTCCAATCGCGACGAAACTTTTTGGAGATTTTTTCTGGACCAGAAGACACCAAGTGGGCCAAAGAAGTACCGGAGAAGTGGGCCGAGGAGACCACAACCCACTAGGACACGCCCTGATGGGTTGTGCCCTCCTCAGGGCCCCTCTCCACCTCCTCTGATGCCTATAAATTCCCAAATATTCCAAAAACCCTAGGGGAGTCGACGAAACACAATTCCAACCGCCGCAAGTTCCAGAACCTCGAGATCCAATCTAAACACCATCACGAAGGGGTTCATCTTCTTCATAGGTGCCTCTCCGATGATGCATGAGTAATCCACCATAGACCTACGGGTCCGTAGGCTGTAGCTAGATGGCTTCCTCTCTCTCTCTCTTATGATTCTCAATACAATGTCTCTTGGAGATCTATTTGATGTAAACTTTTGCGGTGTGTTTGTTGGGATCCGATGAATTTTGAGTTCCTGATCAGTTTCCATCCATGAATATTATTTGAGTCTTCTTTGATCTCTTATATGCCTTTTTACTTATAGCCTCGTATTTCTTCTTCGAATCTTTGGTTTAGTAAGGACGACTAGATCGATTTTTCTTGCCATGGGAAGAGGTGCTTTGTGATGGGTTCGATCTTGCGGTGTTCTTTCCCAGTGACAGAAGGGGCTGCAAGACACGCATGTATCGTTGCTATTAAGGATAACAAGATGGGGTATATTCCTACATGAATAGATCTTGTCTACATCATGTCATCGTTCTTATTGCATTACTCCGTTTTTCCATGAACTTAATACACTAGATGCATGCTGGATAGCGGTCGATGTGTGGAGTAATGGAGGTAGATGCAGGCAGGAGTCGGTCTATCTATCTTGGGCGTGATGCCTATATAATGATCATCGCCTTGGATATCGTCATGACTATTCGATTTTCTATCAATTGCCCAACAGTAATTTGTTCACCCACCGTGCGCTATACTCATGAGAGAAGACACTAGTGAATCCTACGGCCCCCGGGTCTACTTTTCCAACATATTGCTTTCAGATCTATCTTTTTGCATCTTTGTTTTCAGATCTACAAATCCAAAAAACCCAAAAACATATCGCAGCATATTTTATTTGCCTTTTCTATTTTGTGCTCTTGAGAGATCTATCTCTCCTATATATCACTACCTAATCTATCTTTTTACCGTAGAGAGATTGACAACCTCTCTTTCGCGTCGGGTTGCAATTATTTGTTGTTTGTGTGCAGGTGCTGCATATTGCGTGGTGGTGATCCTCCTACTGGTTCGATAACCTTGCTTTCATAACTGAGGGAAATACTCACCGTCGATGTGCTGCATCATCCCTTCCTCTTTGGGGAAATACCAACGCAGTCTCAAGCCACGTCAAAGGAATTTCTGGCGCGGTTGCCGGGGAGGAAGCGGTCTCTTCTACGTGCCTATCGTAGGCGCCGAGGGGACTCCATCATCATCTACCAGGTTCCTAATCACAAATCTCATCTCCTTGCAATTACATTATTTGCCATTTGCCTCTCGTTTTCCTCTCCCCCACTTCACCAATTTGTCATTTTATTCGCCCTCTTTTTCGTTAGCCTTTTTCTCGCCGGATCTCTTCCTTGCTTGCAATCTTGTTTGCGTAGTCACGATGACTCAAGAAAACACCAAGTTGTGTGCCTTTTCCTATACTAATAATAATGATTTTATTAGTACTCCGATTGCTCCTCCCCCCACTAGTGCGGAGTCTTGTGATATTAATGCCGCTTTGTTGAATCTTGTCATGAAAGATCAATTTGCCGGTAATCCTAATGAGGATGCCGCGTAACATCTAAACACGTTCGTAGAATTGTGTGATATGCAAAAGAAAAAAGATGTGGACAATGATATTGTGAAGTTGAAATTATTTCCTTTTTCCTTGCGAGATCGTGCAAAAATTTGGTTTTCCTCTGTGCCTCGCAATAGTATCGATTCTTGGAATAAGTGCAAGGATGCTTTTATCACCAAGTATTTTCCTCCCACGAAAATTATTTCCCTTAGGACGCAAATCATGAATTTTAAGCAACTTGAGCATGAAAATGTTGCACAATCTTGGGAAAGAATGAAGTTGATGCTAAGAAATTGTCCTACTCATGGTTTAAATCTTTGGATGATCATACAAATTTTTTATGCGGGGTTGAATTTTGTCTCTAGAAATCTTTTAGATTCTGCCGCGGGTGGTACTTTTATGGAGATTACTTTGGGTGAAGTTACTAAATTGCTAGATAATATCATGGCTAATTATTCTCAATGGCATACCGAAAGAGCACCTAATAGTAAAAAAGTTAATTCGTTGAGGAAATTAGTACTTTGAGTGATAAGGTTGATGCTTTAATGAAATTGGTTGCTAGTAAAAATGCTTATAGAGTTAATTCGTTGAGGAAATAATGATTTCACAGATGTGAATTTTTTCTCACAAAACAATTTCAATAACAATGCTTATAGAGGTAATTTTAATCCTAGGCCTTTTCCTGGAAATTCCTCTAAGAATTATGGTAATTCCTATGGTAATTCCTCTTACAATAATAATAGTAACACCTGTGATCTTGAGAGTAATATTAAAGAATTTATGAATGCGCAAAAGGCTTTCAATACTACGATAGAATAAAAGTTGAATACGATTGATGATATGTCTAGAAGCATTGATAGAATTTCCCATGATGTTGAAAATCTCAAGTTGAAAGCTTTTGTGCCTAAGATTTATGAATCTATTAAAGCTTTATATGTCTCCATGGATGAAAGTAAGAAAAGAACCGCTATGCTTAGAGATAAAAGAGAAATCTTAGAAAAAATCGTTTTCTAGTGATTGCCTTCATAAGAAAGATGAAGATCTTAAAGTGATTGGTGTTTCTTCTATTGATTCCTTGTTTAGTAATATTAAGATTGATGATAAAGGGACTGAAGTAGAGTCAACTTTAGCTAGAAGGCATCCCAATAATTTGGAGGGTGAAAATCTTGATGAAAATTTTGATAAAAGTGGGTATGAAGAGGTCAAAACTTTAACTAGCAATGTGCCCACTATTTTGGATTGCAAAGACTTTAATTATGATAGTTGCTCTTTGATTGAATGTATTTGTTTGTTGCAATCCATATTGAATTCACCCCATGCTTATGAGCAAAATAAAACTTTTACTAAACATATCGTTGATGCCATGATGAAATATTTCGAAGAAAAGTTGGAGTTGGAGATTTCTATTCCTAGAAAATTACATGATGAGTGGTAACCTACCATTAAAGTCAAGATTAAAAATTATGAGTGCTTTGCTTTGTGTGATTTGGGTGCTAGTATTTCCACGATTCCGAAATCTCTATGTGATGTGCTTGGTCTCACCAATATTGAAGAATGTTCTCTTAATTTGCACTTGGCGGATTCTACTATTAAAAAGCATTTGGGAAGAATTAATGATGTTCTTACTCTTGCAAATAGGAACTATGTGCCCATAGATTTTATTGTGCTTGATATTGATTGCAATCCGTCTGGTCCCATTATACTTGGTAGACCGTTTTTACGCACTATAGGTGCCGTGATTCATATGAAAGAAGGCAATATTTGTTTTAAATTTTCATTAAGAAAGGGTATGGAACACTTCCCTAGAACAAGAATTAAGCCATCATATGAATCAATCATGAGGGCATCCTATGGATCCAAAACCAAAGATGACAATACTTGAATCTATGTGTTATGCCTAGCTAGGGGCGTAAAACGATAGCGCTTGTTGGAGGCAACCCAATGAATACAAAAAATTGTCTTTTCCTTTCTGTTTTTGAGTGTTGACACAATTATGCCTCTGTTATGATTGTGTTTTTATGGTTTACTTAGTGTTTGTGCCAAGTAAAGCCTTTAGGATGATTCATAGGATGAGTAGAAGCGTTGCTGAATCTGAAACAGAAACTTTGCGTCCAGTATATGAATTTTCATTTTATGCTGGAACATGATCTTGTGCTGAAATTTGAACACAGTGTTTCTATACAAATTCCTTACGTTTTCCTAATTGTTCAGATTTTTTAGAGTTAAATAAGTATGGTTAGAGTGCAGATTACTACAGACTGTTCTGTTTAAGACAGATTCTGTTTTCGTTGCATTGTGTGCTTGTTTTGATGAATCTATGGGTTATATTGAAGGGTATGAGCCATCGTAACTTAAAATATAGTAGGTATAATGCATTAATAAAATATTAATGGGTTTGCAACAGTACCTAAAGTAGTGATTTGCTTTATTATATTAACGGATCTCACGAAGATTTTGTTGAGTTTTGTGTGATTGAAGTTTTCAAGTTTTGGGTGAGATCACGATGGATGAAGGAATATGGAGTGACAAGAGCCTAAGCTTGGGATGATACCGCACCCCCAATATATATCCAAAGAGAAACAAGCAACTAATCTTGGGGATACCCCCGAGTGGCATCCCCTCTTTCTTCTAACAACCATCGGTATTTTACTTGGAGCTATATTTTTATTCGTCACATATCATGAGTTTTGCTTGGAGCGTCTTGTATCTTTGCTTGCTTTGCTTGTTTGTTTTTCCTTTGTATCCTTGCTGTACACACCTATTTGAGAGAGCCAAAATTATGCTATGATTTGTTAGAATTGCTCTTTGCGCTTCACTTAAACTTTTTTAGCTATAGAATTGCTCTAGTGCTTCACTTATATCTTTTTGAGCACGGTGTGCTTGGAAATTTTTGTAGAAATCCTCTCATGCTTCACTTATACCATTTTGAAAGATGAAATCTTAATGCTCATGTGCGTCACTTAAATTTGTTTGAGCTTGCCAAAAAGCAATGGCAATATATGAAACTAGTCCCAAAGTGATAGATATCCAAGGAGGATATAATAAAAACTTTCATGAAGATCATTGGGAAAATTAAACTTGATTCTTTGTAATAGTTTTGAAACATGATGATAGTAATATGTGAGTCATGTAAGTGAGTAATTATGCTTATTAGGAATATTGGTGTTAAGGTTTGTGATTCCCTATGCATGCACAAAAGTCAATAGTTATGCAATGAAGTTACATCCTACTTATGGTGCATTATTCGGTGTTAGTTATGCTCAATGCTCGCTTATGTGAATTTCCGTTTCTTGGTTTGGTTGCTTCTCTATCTATTTGCTAGCCTCCATTTGTACTAAGTAGAAATACTACTTGTGCATCCAAAATCCTTAAACCAAGTTTTGCCTTACGAGTCCACCATACCTACCTATATGCGGTATTTCCATGCCGTTCCAAGCAAATTTGTATGTGCCATCTCTAAATTTTCAACATAAAATTTCTCTTTTGTGTGCTCGTACCGCTCATGAAACGGTGGGGAGTGTCCAATATTTTTCCATGCTAGATGTGTTATTCTCAAGATGAGTGTTTATTCACTTGACATTGTACGAGCGTGCGGCGGTAATAGGGATGCCCATTCCCGAAATGAAAAAGAAAAATATTTACTTTATGTTGTCAAATAATAAATTCCTTGGAAAGTGTTGATATGGAAGGCAACCATGGATACGGCCCGTCATGGAAAGTGAAAGTTTGGTGGAAAAAGGAATAAACTTTATTTTCTGTTTGGGAACCGCCTATGATATATCTAGCATGGAAAGTATTGTGAGCTACTTTGTCGTTTTCGTTGACAGGAAAGACATGCCACCCAAAATATTTTTCTCTATCAATTTAAAACCTTGAGCTCTAGCACCTCTACAAATCCCCACTTCCTTCTGCGAAGGGCCTATCTATTTACTTTATGCAATTTTTATTTTTACTTTGGGTCTCCATCTTCTCTTATAAGTACCAACTAGGGCCCACTATGATCGTACTTCAGCATTGGGCATAGATAATATTTGAGTGTGTATCATGAATGGATCAGTGATTGAGCATGATGGGCTAGGGATAACTTTCTTTAGTGTTGATATTTTGAAAGACATGGTTGCTTGTTCACATGCTTGAGTATTGAAGTCATTATGTTAAAACTAGACTATTGCTTTGAATCATTACAAGTCCAAATGTCCATGCTATACAAAAGAAAAGAATATGATGAACATGTTAGGCAGCATTCCACATCAAAAATTCTGTTTTTATCATTTACCTACTCGAGGACGAGTAGGAATTAAGCTTGGGGATGTTGATACGTCTCCAACGTATCTATAATTTTTGCTTGTTCCATGCTGTTATATTATCATTCTTGGATGTTTTACAATCATTTTATGACAACTTTATATCATTTTTGGGACTAACCTATTGACATACTGCCAAAGTGCCAGTTTTTGCTTGTTTTTTACTTCGTAGAAAATCAATACCAAACGGAGTCCAATCGCGACGAAACTTTTTAGAGATTTTTTCTGGACCAGAAGACACCCAGTGGGCCAAAGAAGTACCGAAGACGTGGTCCAAGGAGACCACAACCCACCAGGGTGCGCCAGGGGGGCCCCGGCGCGCCCTGATGGGTTGTGCCCTCCTCGGGGCCCCTCTCCACCACCTCTGGTGCCTATAAATTCCCAAATATTCCAAAAACCCTAGGGGAGTCGACGAAACACAATTCCAGCCGCCGCAAGTTCCAGAACCTCGAGATCCAATCTAAACACCATCACGGAGGGGTTCATCTTCTTCATAGGTGCCTCTCCGATGATGCGTGAGTAGTCCACCATAGACCTACGGATCCGTAGGCAGTAGCTAGATGGCTTCCTCTCTCTCTCTCTCTTATGATTCTCAATACAATGGTCTCTTGGAGATCTATTTGATGTAAACTTTTGCGGTGTGTTTGTTGGGATCCGATGAATTTTGAGTTCATGATCAGTTTCTATCCATGAATATTATTTGAGTCTTCTTTGATCTCTTATATGCATGATTACTTATAGCCTCGTATTTCTTCTTCGAATCTTTGGTTTAGTAAGGCCGACTAGATCGATTTTTCTTGCCATGGGAAGAGGTGCTTTGTGATGGGTTTGATCTTGCGGTGTTCTTTCCCAGTGACAGAAGGGGCAGCAAGACACGCATGTATCGTTGCTATTAAGGATAACAAGATGGAGTCTATTCCTACATGAATAGATCTTGTCTACATCATGTCATCGTTCTTATTGCATTACTCCATTTTTCCATGAACTTAATACACTAGATGCATGCTGGATAGCGGTCGATGTGTGGAGTAATAGAGGTAGATGCAGGCAGGAGTCGGTCTACCTATCTTGGACGTGATGCCTATATAATGATCGTCGCCTTGGATATCGTCATGACTATTCGATTTTCTATCAATTGCCCAACAGTAATTTGTTCACCCACCGTGCGCTATACTCATGAGAGAAGCCACTAATGAACCCTACGGCCCCCGGGTCTATATTTCCAACATATTGCTTTCAGATTTATCTTTTTCTATCTTTGTTTTCAGATCTACAAAACCAAAAAAACCAAAAACATATCGCTGCATATTTTATTTGCCTTTTCTATTTTGTGCTCTTGAGAGATCTATCTCTCCTATCTATCACGACCTAATCTATCTTTTTACCGTAGAGAGATTGACAACCTCTCTTTCGCGTCGGGTTGCAAGTATTTGTTGTTTGTGTGCAGGTGTTGCTTATTGGGTGGTGGTGATCCTCCTACTGGTTCGATAACCTTGGTTTCATAACTGACGGAAAGACTTACCGTCGCTGTGTTGCATCATCCCTTCCTCTTTGGGGAAATACCGACGCAGTCTCAAGCCACGTCATTCCATGACCAATATTTGTCAGTTTCAAGTGCTATGTGAAGTGTACCTTCAGGTCGAGCCATCCGTGACTCTTTTTAGGGAATTCTTTTACCTTAACCGCCAAACTGAGGTGAAGAATGGTGCTGCCTGTGAGCTCGGTGGTGTTTCAATTCAGAAAAGAAAGAACAGCGCCTTCCCAGAGTCAAAACTGGTGAGTCACCCGAAGGGGTGGAACAAAACCTGGTTCTACTGTAAAAATACTGCACCTGAAGGAGAAAATTCCCTGTCGGGTTTCAGATCGGAGAGACTTAGTGGTAAGGTGGAATTTCCGGGTTGGCCAAACTAAGAGCTCTGACTGCACATGGCCTTACCGGGATAGATCTGATTTGTTGCTGGTTAAAGTGGCGGATCCAACCCGTTAGCTTGAGGGACGGCTTGATGTGTGACTATTCAGGCACCTCAGACGATCCTCAGTGCTTTTCTCGTGAAAATATTTCTGACGACGCTCTTACCAAAGAACCCAAAAGGTTTTTCTCCGACTCGAGAGAGCAATGTAGCGTCACCAGTTTGGGTCCATTCTATCTTCTAAATCCGCCGCCTCAGGTATTGATCGCTTTTATTGTGCTTTGTCGATGTTACTTTTGACTCGCCATTATTTACCATATACTTCGTGTATTTGCAGGCAGATTCTATTTTTTGGAAAGTTTCACCTCAAGCTTCTGTTCCTTCGACGGGTAGGAAGAATACCCCGGCTTCTGTGTCGTCTTCAGGGGAAGAATCTGAGGTAGAACTCGACTCACTCGGCCGCCTGTTTAATGAGCTTGCTGACTCGCCTTCTTATCAGGGTGACTCGGAATTTAGCCAAGCCGGCGAAACTAAGGTAACTCCAATCTCCCCCAGTTCTTTGGAAACGTTTGTTCCCCGAAAACCGAGACAAACTGTCCGGAAAGTTAAGTTGTCACACCCAGAAGCTCATTTGGCTCCCGATTTCTTTTGAAGAAAACACAGTTTGCCGGCTCATCAAAACGCAAGACCCGGGGATATATGGATGACGTAGATCCTAGTTTGTCTCATACGCCGCTAGCTCGCAAACCACGCCTCGAGGTGCCCCATAGTCCAACTGATTCTCGTCCTAGAACCGGTTTGTTTAAACAACCTCTCAGCCCTTCAAATTCCCTTTATCAGGCCTCTCCTCCGTCATCGGGCGACTCAAGTGCATCACAGCTTCCCCCTTTTAATGTTAATCGCGGGTAAGCTTCTATCTTTGCAGTGTTGCCTTATGTCTTTCATTGTTTAATCCCAACTTGTCATAACTTTTGTTTTTCTGACAATCCATAGGGCCAAAGCTGTTGTGTCCAAACGGGCTGGCGGGTCATCCTCTTGGACAGTAGGCCAAGAGGCGCCAACCCCTCCTCTAGGAAAAAACAACTTCAACGGTTGGTCCTTCTGTTGAAAAGGAGCCTGATATGAGGGTGGAGCCGGCAGCTGCCACTGAGACGTCCGAACCAAATGAGCCGGTTTTATGGATGTTCCTCCCGAGACTGAATCATCCATCCTTCCGTCCAAGTCGTCCCATGCAGATGAATTCATGCTGTCGTTTGACCACAACACTTCAGATGTTGTATTTGTTAAAGAGAGTTTCCAGGCCCCAACTGTTTCCACCTCCTTGGCTAAAATCATGAGCAAGGGTGAACCAGTGAATTTGGACAAAGGAAAAGCCAAGATGGCGTTTCCGGAACTGTCCGCGCTTGGTGTTGAAGATTTGTACCAGCAGTACTTGACCCGGCTATCTGAGAGCCAGGAAATTGAAAAGAGCATGATAAATGCTATGAAAGAGAAATATGAGGTAATCCTCTCGTTTTACCATTATCTTGTATACTATCATTGGCTTCCAAAGGCCAGCTTGTTATGATAAGCTGGTTTCATAAAATGGCGAAGGCCTGCAACAGTGTAGCCCCCAAGGGCCGGCTCATCTTCTTAAGATGAGTCGGGTCTTAAAAATTGAAGAAATTCAACCTATAGCCCCCAAGGGCCGGCTCATCTTCTTGAGATGAGTCGGATCTTGAAGATTGAAGAAATTCGACCTGTAGCCCCCAAGGGCGGGCTCATCTTCTTGAGATGAGTCGGCTCTTAAAAATTGAAGAAATTCGACCTGTAGCCCCCAAGGGCCGGCATATCTTCTTGAGATGAGTCGGGTCTTCTCCATATCTTAGTTTTGAAAGAACTGGTATGCATTAGCCCCCAAGTGTCAAGGATAATGCGTGCAATCTTCTTGGGACTTGATAAAGAAGTAAGCCGTCCTATTGCGGCATGAAATTATCTGTAGAAATATTTGTTGATTCTTCTTGTGCATTTATCAGGGATATGTTGAGGATGTTGAGTCGATTGCTGTGAAACTGCAGAAACGGCTCAAAGAAGAAAGAAAATTGAAAACTGAAGCTGAGTCCATGGCGGCTCATTTTGAAGATTCTGCACGTCAGGCGAATGAACGTCTTGAACAGGCCATAAAGTTGTTTGAGGCCATCCTGACAAAACGTGCGGAAAAGGCTGAAGAGAAACTCAATCCCTTGAAGGAAAAATACGCCACTCTTGTGAAACAGATCAACGAAATGTTGACAGCAATCTTTGGTATGTGTTCCGTCTTTCTTTTACCAATGTACCGGCTTATGACTGTGCGACGCTTACTGTACCTTCTTTTCCTTTTGTTTGCATGGTGAAAAGATCATAACCTTGTAGAGCTGCCAATTGTGAAGTTGAAAGCTATTTTCACATACGTAGAACAGTTATTCACAAGCTCTGTTTATTCCATCATGGCAGTGAAAAATCTGAAACACCCGCCAAGGAATATCAAGGACATGTTGAAGCAACTCTCTACGGTGTCACAGTGGGTGACTGAAACCCGAAAATCGGCGGCACGAGGAGGGGCAAACATGGCACTCGCTCGAGCAAAAGCATATCTGCCAGAATTGGACGTGGAGCTCCTAAAAGGCGGCTTCCCGGAGTTTAAACTCGATGGCTCCGCATTCACTCATTCAGATTATGCGAAGTGCATCACGGAGACTCGGCCACTGGCGTCTTCAATAGCCAAGGAGATGGATCTCTCAAAATATCATCCTGCATACACCACTGACAACGAGTGTGTTAACGCGCCCAAGGACGAGCCGTCTGACCTGGTGCCTCCTCGGCGTAAGAGAACTTTTGCTCCTGACGTTGATGCATCAGCTCTTGTTGAAGTAACAGCAAATTTTTAATCTTTGATCTTAATTCGACGGCAACAGAGGGGCCAGCAGGTTGATGATGATGAGCCAGCGGAGTCAGATCCAGAGGCGGCTGATGATAGAGCATGAAGACATCTCGGAAGTTGGATGAATCGCCCCTACAGAGTGAGCCCCCTTGTGTAAGGAAAAATTTCTAGGAATTGTGTGGCCTCCATCGCGAGCCTGTAATAGGGGTAGTGTTTTCAAAACTTCAGAATTGCTCTGTCGTGCCATCGTGCACTTTGGCGCCTTTTGTTGGTGCTGAACTCTAATCTGTTGAGCCTCTGTTAATATGTTTATGCTACTCTTATTACCTGTTCTTGCACTTTTCTTGCTTCGTGCTCAATGAGTCTTATCTCATCTATAAGGCAGGTCATGAATAAGCCAGCAAAATAACGTGGTTTTCGAGACTCAAGTCTATCGAACTCTCCTTCAATGATATTGAAGATAGATAATCTGGAAACTGGTCATAATATGAACTCAGTTATGTAACCCGGTCATTTAAATATAAGCCGGTAATAAGGATAATATTGTACCTAAAAATTATGAGTATATAAATAATTTTTTAATAGGCCGGCTCAGTGAGACTTGGAAAAAGGAGACTGGCTTTCGAGGCGCAAGTCTTGCTTCAATGAAGCGGGTATGATAACCCATGGTTTATCCTAGCTTTCTGTATGCCGGCTCTCACATGACTCAAGCCAATGTTTTAACCTTAAAAAGTTCAGGGTCCAAAAGGATTAACTTTTCAAGAGTACATGGGGTCATCTGATCGGAGTCGCATCAAACATACAAGCAGGTTTAACCATATTTAAGGGCGTTTTTGCCGGGTCAAGAGGGCGAGAAAGTTAAATTCGATGAGTTGGAAGCCCCCAAGTGACCTATGTTTCAAACAATAAAGACTCGTGCTCAATTTATAGGCTGAAACGACAGAGACCCCAAGTTTCGGGGGTGCCGGCTTTATTATATTTGAACATAAAAGAAGTATATACAGAATTTTGCAGGGGGGAGGAATTACAAAAAAGTGAGTCGGTGGCTGACGTGGCTTGATACTGCGTCGGTATTTTGCCAAGGAGAAAGGGATGATGCAGCACAGCGACGGTAAGTATTTCCCTCAGTTATGAAACCAAGGTTATCGAACCAGTAGGAGGATCACCACCACCCAATAAGCAGCACATGCACACAAATAACAAATACTTGCAACCCAACGCGAGAGAGATGTTGTCAATCTCTCTATGGTAAAATTATAGATTAGGTAGTGATAGATAGGAGAGATAGATCTCTCAAGAACACAAAATAGAAAAGGCAAATAAAATATGCAGCAATATATTTTTGGGTTTTTGGTTTTGTGGATCTGAAAACAAAGATGCAAAAAGATAGATCAGAAAGCAATATGTTGGAAAAGTAGACCCGGGTACCGTAGGATTCACTAGTGGCTTCTCTCATGAGTATAGCGCACGGTGGGTGAACAAATTACTGTTGGGCATTTGATAGAAAATCGAATAGTCATGACGATATCCAAGGCGAAGATCATTATATAGGCATCACGTCCAAGATAAGTAGCCCGACTCCTGCCTGCATCTACCACTATTACTCCCCACATCGACCACTATCCAGCATGCATCTAGTGTATTAAGTTCATGGAAAAACGGAGTAATGCAATAAGAACGATGACATGGTGTAGACAAGATCTATTCATGTAGGAATAGACCCCATCTTGTTATCCTTAATAGCAACGATACATGTGTGTCTTGCTGCCCCTTCTGTCACTGGGAAAGAACACCGCAAGATCGAACCCATCACAAAGCACCTCTTCCCATGGCAAGAAAAATCGATCTAGTCGGCCTAACTAAACCAAAGATTCAAAGAAGAAATACGAGGCTATAAGTAATCATGCATATAAGAGATCAAAGAAGACTCGAATAATATTCATGGATAGAAACTGATCATGAACTCAAAATTCATCGGATCCCAACAAACACACCGCAAAAGTTTACATCAAATAGATCTCCAAGAGACCATTGTATTGAGAATCATAAGAGAGAGAGAGAGAGGAAGCCATCTAGCTACCTCCTACGGACCCGTAGGTCTATGGTGGACTACTCACGCATCATCGGAGAGGCACCTATGAAGGAGATGAACCCCTCTGTGATGGTGTTTAGATTGGATCTCGAGGTTCTGGAACTTGCGGCGGCTGGAATTGTGTTTTGTCGACTCCCCTAGGGTTTTTGGAATATTTGGGAATTTATAGGCATCAGAGGTGGTGGAGAGGGGCCCCGAGGAGGGCACAACCCATCAGGGCGCGCCGGGGCCCTCCTGGCACGCCCTGGTGGGTTGTGGTCTCCACGGCCCACGTCTCCGGCACTTCTTTGGCCCACTGGGTGTCTTCTGGTCCAGAAAAATTCTCCAAAAAGTTTCGTCGTGATTGGACTCCGTTTGATATTGATATTCCGCGAAGTAAAAAACAAGCAAAAACAACAACTGGCACTTTGGCACTATGTCAATAGGTTAGTCCCAAAAAATGATATAAAGTTGTTATAAAATGATTGTAAAACATCCAAGAATGATAATATAACAGCATGGAACAAGCAAAAATTATATATACGTTGGAGACGTATCAGCATCCCCAAGCTTAATTCCTACTCGTCCTCGAGTAGGTAAATGATAAAAACAGAATTTTTGATGTGGAATGCTGCCTAACATGTTCATCTCATATTCGTTTCTTTTGCATAGCATGGACATTTGGACTTGTAAATGATTCAAAGCAATAGTCTAGTTTTAACATAATGACTTCAATACTCAAGCATGTCAACAAGCAACCATGTCTTTCAAAATATCAACACTAAAGAAAGTTATCCCTAGCCCATCATGCTCAATCATTGATCCATTCATGAAACACACTCAAATATTAGCTATGCCCAATGCTCAAGTACGATCATAGTGCCCCCTAGTTGGTGCTTTATAAGAGAAGATGGAGACTCAAAGTAAAAATAAAAATTGCATAAAGTAAATAGAGAGGCCCTTCGCAGAGGGAAGTAGGGATTTGTAGAGGTGCCAGAGCTCACGGTTTAAATTGAAAGAGAAAAAATATTTTGGGTGGCATGCCTTTCCTGTCAACGAAAACGACAAAGTAGCTCACAATACTTTCCATGCTAGATATATCATAGGCGGTTCCCAAACAGAAAATAAAGTTTATTCCTTTTTCCACCAAACTTTCACTTTCCATGGCGGGCCGTATCCACGGTTGCCTTCCATACCAACACTTTCCAAGGAATTTATTATTTGACAGCATAAAGTAAATATTTTTTTTCTTTTTCACTTCGGGAATGGGCATCCCTATTACCGCCGCACTCTCGTGCAATGACAAGTGAATAAACACTCATCTTGAGAATAACACATCTAGCATGGAAACATATTGGACACTCCCCACCGTTTCATGAGTGGTACGAGCACACAAAAGAGAAAATTTATTTTGAAAATTTAGAGATGGCACATACAAATTTGCTTGGAACGGCATGGAAATACCGCATATAGGTAGGTATGGTGGACTCATAAGGCAAAACTTGGTGTAAGGATTTTGGATGCACAAGTAGTATTTCTACTTAGTACAAATGGAGGCTAGCAAATAGATTGAGAAGCAACCAAACCAAGAAACGAAAATTCACATAAGCGAGCATTGAGCATAACTAACACGGAATAATGCACCATAAGTAGGATGTAACTTCATTGCATAACTATTGACTTTCGTGCATGCATAGGGAATCACAAACCTTAACACCAATATTCCTAATAAGCATAACTCACATATTACTATCATCATGTTTCAAAACTATTACAAAGAATCAAGTTTAATTTGTCCAATGATCTTCATGAAAGTTTTTATTATATCCTCCTTTGATATCTATCACTTTGGGACTAGTTTCATATATTGCCATTGCTTTTTGGCAAGCTCAAACAAATTTAAGTGAAGCACATGAGCATAAATATTTCATCTCTCAAGAAGGTATAAGTGAAGCATGAGAGGATTTCTTCAAAATTTACTAACTCTCAAATTAATCTAAGTGAAGCATGAGAGTATTTCTACAAAAGTTTCCAAGCACACCGTGCTCAACAAGATATAAGTGAAGCACTAGAGCAAATCTATAGCTCAAAAAGTTTAAGTGAAGCACATAGAGTAATTCTAACAAATCATAGCATAATATTGGATCTCTCAAATAGGTGTGTACAGAAAGGATACAATGGAAAAACAAACAAGCAAAGCAAGCAAAGATACAAGACGCTCCAAGCAAAACTCATGATATGTGACGAATAAAAATATAGCTCCAAGTAAAATACCGATGGTCGTTAGAAGAAACAGGGGATGCCACTCGGGGGCATCCCCAAGCTTAGTTGCTTGTTTCTCTTTGGATATATCTTCGGGGTGCGGTAGCATCCCCAAGCTTAGGCTCTTTTCACTCCTTATTCCTTCATCCATCGTGATCTCACCCAAAACTTCAAAACTTCAATCACATAAAACTCAACAAAATCTTCGTGAGATCCGTTAGTATAATAAAGCAAATTACTACTTTAGGTGCTGTTGCAAACCCATTCATATTTTATTATTGCATTATACCTACTATATTTTAACTTTACCATGGCTCATACCCTTCAATATAACCCATAGATTCATCAAAACAAGCATACAATGCAACGAAAACAGAATCTGTCTTAAACAGAACAGTCTTGAGTAATCTGTACTCTAACCATACTTCTGTAACTCTAAAAATTCTGAATATTTAGGACAACTTAAGGAATTTGTATAGAAACACAGTGTTAAAGTTTCAACTCAAGATCCCGTGCCATAAAAAAATGAAAATTCATATACTGGATGCAAAGTTTCTGTTTTAGATTCAGCATCACTTCTACTCATCCTATGAATCATCCTAAAGGCTTTACTTGGAAAAAACACTAAATAAACCATAAAAATACAATCATAACGGAGGCATAATTGTGTCAACTCTCAAAAACAGAAAGGAAAAAGCAAAAATAAATTTATTCATTGGGTTGCCTCCCAACAAGCGCTGTCGTTTTACGCCCCTAGCTAGGCATAACGCATAGATTCAAGTATTGTCATCTTTGGTTTTGGATCCATAGGATGCCCTCATGATTGATTAATATGGTGGCTTAATTCTTGTTCTAGGGAAGTGTTACATACCCTTTCTCAAGGGAAATTGAAAACGAATATTGCCTTCTTTCATATCAATCACGGCACCTATAGTGCGTAAAAACGGTCTACAAAGTATAATGGGACAAGACGGATTGCAATCAATATCAAGCACAATAAAGTCTATGGGCACATAGTTCCTATTTGCAAGAATAAGAACATCATTAATTCTTCCCAAAGGCTTTTTAATAGTAGAATCCGCCAAGTGCAAATTAAGAGAACATTCTTCAATATTGGTAAGACCAAGCACATCACATAAAGATTTTGGGATCGTGGAAACACTAGCACCCAAATCACATAAAGCAAAGCACTCATAATTTTTAATCTTGACCTTAATAGTAGGTTCCCACTCATCATGTAATTTTCTAGGAATAGAAATCTTCAACTCTAACTTTTCTTCAAAAGATTTCATCATGGCATCAACGATATGTTTAGTAAAAGCTTTATTTTGCTCATAAGCATGGGGTGAATTCAACATGGATTGCAACAAAGAAATACACTCAATCAAAGAGCAACTATCATAATTAAAGTCTTTGCAATCCAAAATAGTGGGCACATCACTAGTTAAAGTTTTGACCTCTTCAAACCCACTTTTATCAAAAATTTCACCCTCCAAATTATTGGGACGCCTTCTACCTAAAGTTGACTCTACTTCAGTCCCTTTATTATCAATTTTAATATTACTAAACAAGGAATCAATAGAAGAAACACCATTCACTTTAAGATCTTCATCTTTTTTATGAAGGCAATCACTAGAAAACGATTTTTCTAAAATTTCTCTCTTAGCTCTAAGCATAGCGGTTCTTTTCTTACTTTCATCCATGGAGACATATAAAGCTTTAATAGATTCATCAATCTTAGGCACAAAAGCTTTCAACTCGAGATTTTCAACATCATGAGAAATTATATCAATGCTTCTAGACATGTCATCAATCTTATTCAACTTTTCTTCTATCGTAGTATTGAAAGCCTTTTGCGCATTGATAAATTCTTTAATATTACTCTCAAGATCAGAGGTGTTACTAATATTATTGTAAGAAGAATTACCATAGGAATTACCAAAATTATTAGAGGAATTTCCAAGAAAAGGCCTAGGATTAAAATTACCTCTATAAGCATTGTTAATGAAATTGTTTCGCGAGACAAAGTTCACATCTACGGAATCACTATTTTGCTCAATAAAAGTAGACAAAGGCACATCATTAAGATCAATAGAAGCATTTTTACTAGCAACCAATTTCATCAAAGCATCAACCTTATCGCTCAAAGTACTAATTTCTTCAACCGAATTAACTTTTTTACTAGTAGGTGCTCTTTTGGTATGCCATTGTGAATAATTTGCCATGATATTATCTAGCAATTTAGTAGCTTCACCCAAAGTAATCTCCATAAAATTACCACCCGCGGCGAAATCTAAAAGATTTCTAGAGACAAAATTCAACCCCGCATAAATTTTTTGTATGATCATCCAAAGATTTAAACCATGAGTAGGACAATTTCTTAGCATCAACTTCATTCTTTCCCAAGATTGTGCAACATGTTCATGCTCAAGTTGCTTGAAATTCATGATTTGTGTCCTAAGGGAAATAATTTTCACGGGCGGAAAATACTTAGTGATAAAAGCATCCTTGCACTTATTCCAAGAATCGATACCATTGCGAGGCAAAGAAGAAAACCAATTTTTTGCACGATCCCGCAAGGAGAAAGGAAATAATTTCAACTTCACTATATCATTGTCCACATCTTTTTTATTTTGCATATCACACAATCATACGAACGTGTTTAGATGGGACGCGGCATCCTCATTAGGATTACCGGCAAATTGATCTTTCATGTCAAGATTCAACAAAGCAGCATTAATATCACAAGACTCCGCACTAGTGGCGGGAGGAGAAATAGGCGTACTAATAAAATCATTGTTATTAGTATTGGAAAAATCACACAACTTGGTGTTCTCTTGAGTCATCGTGACTACGCAAACAAGATTGCAAGCAAGGAAGAGATCCGGCAAGGAAAAGGCAAACGAAAAAGAGGGCGAATAAAACGGCAAATTGGTGAAGTGGGGGAGAGGAAAACGAGAGCCAAATGACAAATAATGTAATTGCAAGGAGATGAGATTTGTGATTAGGAACCTGGTAGATGATGATGGAGTCCCCTCGGCGCCTACGATAGGCACGTAGAAGAGACCGCTTCCTCCCCGGCAACGGCGCCAGAAATTCCTTTGACGTGGCTTGAGACTGCATCGGTATTTCCCCAAAGAGGAAGGGATGATGCAGCACAGCGACGGTAAGTATTTCCCTCAGTTATGAAACCAAGGTTATCGAACCAGTAGGAGGATCACCACCACCCAATAAGCAGCATATGCACAAAAATAACAAATACTTGCAACCCGACGCGAAAGAGAGGTTGTCAATCTCTCTACGGTAAAAGATAGATTAGGTAGTGATAGATAGGAGAGATAGATCTCTCAAGAACACAAAATAGAAAATGCAAATAAAAAATGCAGCAATATATTTTTGGGTTTTTGGTTTTGTAGATCTAAAAACAAAGATGCAAAAAGATAGATCGGAAAGCAATATGTTGGAAAAGTAGACCCGGGGGCCGTAGGATTCACAAGTGGCTTCTCTCATGAGTATAGCGCATGGTGGGTGAACAAATTACTGTTGGGAAATTGATAGAAAATCAAATAGTCATGACGATATCCAAGGCGATGGTCATTATATAGGCATCACGTCCAAGATAAGTAGACCGACTCCTGCCTGCATCTACCAGTATTACTACACACATCAACCGTTATCCAGCATGGATCTAGTGTATTAAGTTCATGGAAAAATGGAGTAATGCAATAAGAACGATGACATGATGTTGACAAGATCTATTCATGTAGGAATAGACCCCATCTTGTTATCCTTAATAGCAACGATACATGCGTGTCTTGCTGTCCCTTCTGTCACTGGGAAAGAACACCGCAAGATCGAACCCATCATAAAGCACCTCTTCCCATGGCAAGAAAAATCGATCTAGTCGGCCTAACTAAACCAAAGATTCGAAGAAGAAATACGAGGCTATAAGTAATCATGCATATAAGAGATCAAAGAAGACTCGAATAATATTCATGGATAGAAACTGATCATGAACTCAAAATTCATCGGATCCCAACAAACACACCGCAAAAGTTTACATCAAATAGATCTCCAAGAGACCTTTGTATTGAGAATCATAAGAGAGAGAGAGAGAGAGGAAGCCATCTAGCTACTGCCTATGGACCCGTAGGTCTATGGTGGACTACTCACGCATCATCGGAGAGGCACCTATGAAGAAGATGAACCCCTCCGTGATGGTGTTTAGATTGGATCTCGAGGTTCTGGAACTTGCGGCGGCTGGAATTGTGTTTCGTCGACTCCCCTAGGGTTTTTGGAATGTTTGGGAATTTATAGGCATCAGAGGCGGTGGAGAGGGGCCCTGAGGAGGGCACAACCCATCAGGGCTCGCCGGGGCCCTCCTGGCGCGCCCTGGTGGGTTGTGGTCTCCACGGCCCACCTCTCCGGCACTTCTTTGGCCCACTGGGTGTCTTCTGGTCCAGAAAAAATCTCCAAAAAGTTTCGTCGCGATTGGACTCCGTTTGATATTGATATTCTGCGAAGTAAAAAACAAGCAAAAACAGCAACTGGCACTTTGGCACTATGTCAATAGGTTAGTCCCAAAAAATGATATAAAGTTGTCATAAAATGATTGTAAAACATCCAAGAATGATAATATAACAGCATGGAACAAGCAAAAATTATAGATACGTTGGAGACGTATCAGTGGCCCCTAAGTGTAATAAGGCCGTAGCTGAGCAATATTCTAGGGCCGGGTTGTCTCCTCCTCAGAAGTATATGATCCTTCTCGTTAGTCGACCAGGTAATATGAACCATTATTGAGGTTTCGACTGATGACGAAAGAACCCTCCCAAGGCGGGGAGAGCTTGTGCATCCCTGTTTGATCTTGAATCAGGCAGAGCACTAAGTTGCCTTCTTGAAAAGTACGGTGTCAAACTCTACGGCTGTGATAACGACGTAGGTCTTGCTGATATATGGCAGATCTGGCTGCTGCTAAGTCACGTTCTTCTTCCAGGGCATCCAGGGAATCTTGGCGTGCTAGCTCATTATCCGCCTCAACATAGGCAGTAACCCGGGGGAGTCATGACGGATATCACTTGGTAGAACCGTCTCGGCTCCGTAAACCGGGAAAAAAGGAGCTTATACGGTGGATCTATTTGGCGATGTTCGAATACTCCAAAGTACTGAAGGGAGTTCTTCAACCCAACAACCCGGCGTGCGTTCAAGGGGCACCATGAGCTGGGGTTTGATTCCTCTCAGGATCTCCTGGTTGGCTCTTTCAGCTTGCCCATTGGACTGTGGGTGCGCAACTGCCGCTAAGTCGAGCCGTATGTGCTCTCGTTGGTAGAATTGTTCCATGGCTCCCTTGGACAGATGGGTACCATTATCAGTAATGATGCTGTGAGGGTAGCCAAAACGGAAAATCAACTTCTTCAAAAATTTGACCGCAATTTCTGCATCACAATTGCTGACCGGCTCTGCTTCGACCCACTTAGTGAACTTATCAACCGCCATCAATAAGTGGGTTTTCTTGTCAGAAAACGGCTTAAACGGACCAACCATGTCTAGCCCCCAGACCGCAAACGGCCAGGTAATTGGGATCATACGCAACTCCTGAGCCGGTACATGAGCATGTCGACCAAACTTTTGGCACCCGTCGCACTTGCACACAATCTCCTCGGCGTCAGCATGAGCCGTCAGCAAATAAAAACCATGCCGGATGGCTTTGGCCACCAGTGATCGTGAGCCGGCATGATGTCCGCAATCGCTGGCATGAATCTCATTAAGTATTTCCTGGCCTTCCTCAGGGGAAACACACCGTTGAAACACGCCAGTGCTACTTCGACGATGTAACTCGCCATTGACGATTGTCATTGACTTTGACCGCCGGATGATTTGCCGAGCAACAATTTCTTCCTCTGGGAGTTCCCCTCGAGTCAGGTAAGCCAAATACGGCACAGTCCAATCAGGGGTAGCATGTAGACCCGCCACCAAGTGTGCCTTCGGGTCTGGAACAGCTATGTCTCCTCATACGGTAATTTGACCGATGGACTGTGAAGAACATCCAAAAAGATGTTGGGCGGCACCGGCTTTCTCTGTGATCCAAGTCTAGACAAGGCATCAGCCGCCTCATTAAGCCGGCGATCTATATGATCGACTTGATAACCTTGGAAATGACCTGCCACATCAGAGACTGGCCATCGATAAGCCGCCATCAGGGGGTCTTTAGAATCCCAAGTCCCTGATACTTGCTGAGCCACTAAATCTGAGTCGCCCAAGCATCTGACCCGGCTAAGATTCGTCTCTTTAGCTATTCTGAGCCCATGTAAGAGGGTTTCGTACTCAGCTGCATTATTAGTACACGGGAACATGAGCCGTAAGACGTAAGCAAATTTGTCACCTTCCGGAGAAGATAATATGACTCCAACCCCCGAGCCCTCCAGTTACCTAGACCCGTCAAAGTGTATAGTCCAGGACGTGTTATCTGGCCTATCTTCCAGAATTTGTATCTCTGTCCAGTCGTTGATAAAATCCACCAACGCCTGGGACTTGATAGCGGTTCGGGGTGCATATTTCAAATGGTGGTCGCCAAGCTCAATAGCCCACTTGGCAATCCTACCCGTGGCCTCCCGGTTTTGTATAATGTCACCGAGAGGCGCTGAACTGACCACGGTGATTGGGTGTTCCTGAAAATAATGTTTCAATTTCTGGCTTGCCATGAAGATCCCGAAAATCAACTTCTGCCAATGCGAGTACCGCTGCTTGGACAGAGTTAAAACTTCGCTGACAAAATAAACCGGATGCTGAACCAAATATTCCTTTCCTTCCTCTTTCCGCTCGAGCACAACTGCAACGCTTACCACTTTGGAGTTGGCAGCAATATACAGGAGCATAAGCTCTTTCTCAATGGGAGTAGCCAAGATAGGCGGATTAACAAGCTGTTGTTTGAGTGCTTCAAAGGCTTTATTAGCTGCATCCGTCCACTTAAAGTCGCTCGATTTTCTCAACAACTGGTAGAAAGGACTCGCCTTTTCTACCAGGCGGTTTATAAACCGGCTTAAAGCCGCGGTGCGACCGGCAAGACGCTGGACTTGATTTACGTTTGCCGGCTCAGACAGCGAAGTCACCGCCTTGATCTTGTCCGGGTTGGCCTCGATGCCCCGCTCAGAGACCAGGAACCCCAGTAGCTTGCCTACAGGGACGCCAAGGACACACTTTGCCGGGTTAAGTTTCATCTGGTATACTCGAAGGTTGTCAAAGGTTTCCTTGATGTCATCCAAGAGCGTCTCTTTCTTTTGAGATTTCACCACGATGTCATCAACGTAGGCGTGAACGTTGCGCCCAATCTGTGGCTTAAGGCAGTTCTGGACACAGCGCTGGTAAGTCGCCCCGGCGCTCTTGAGTCCAAAAGGCATGGACACATAGCAGAAAGCCCCAAAGGGAGTAATGAAAGCCGTCTTCTCTTGGTCCTCAACAACCATCTTGATCTGATGATACCCAGAGTACGCATCCAAGAAGCATAAACGCTCGCATCCCGCCGTAGAATCTATGATCTGATCAATACGCGGGAGGGAGAAAGGATCCTTAGGACAAGCTTTGTTGAGATCTGTGTAGTCGACACACATGCGCCAAGTGTCGTTCTTTTTCTGAACAAGCACCGGGTTAGCCAACCACTCGGGGTGAAAGACTACCACGATAAACCCGACAGCTAGGAGCCAGGCCACTTCTTCTCCAATGGCCTTGCGTCTCTCCTCGTTAAAACGACGGAGGTATTGGCGCACTGGTTTCATCTTGGGATCCATATTAAGGTGGTGCTGAGCAAGTTCCCTCGGGACTCCAGGCATGTCAGATGGCTTCCATGCAAAGATGTCCCGATTCTCATGGATAAACTTGATGAGCGTGCTTTCCTATTTGGGGTCCAAGCCGGTCCCAATAGTGAACTGCTTGGACGAGTCACCCGGCGTGAAGTTGATTTGTTTTGTATCCTCGGGCGGTTTAAATTTGAGCGGAGGTTCCGACTCAGTATTGGGTTTTTTGAGCGGGTTCATATCGGCCGGGTCAACATTGGCTGTGTAGAACTTCAATTCCTCTGTCGCGCAAGCTGACTCGGCATAGGCCGCATCTCCTTCCTTGCATTCCTGAGCTATCTTTCTGCTCCCGTCCACGGTTATGGTGCCTTTGAGTCCCGGCATCTTGAGTTTGAGATAGACGTAGCACGGGCGGGCCATGAAACGAGAGTAAGTCGGCCGTCCGAAGAGAGCATGATAAGGGCTCTTTATTTTGACAACTTCGAACATCAAAGGCTCGCATCTGTAGTTGAACTCATCTTCGAAGGCCACATCGAGCTTAATCCGCCCGATTGGATAAGACGAATTTCCAGGGACGATTCCATGAAAAACTGTCGTTGAAGGAAGCAACTTGCTCTCCTACAGATTCATCCGGTGAAAGGTTTCGTAGTATAATATGTTTATGTTGCTGCCTCCATCCATAAGGACCTTGGACAGGGTATACCCGCCAACTTGAGGCGCCACCACCAAAGCTAAACCGCCCGGATTGTCAACCCGGGGGGGTGATCCTCCCTGCTCCACGTAATTGCGTGTTCGGACCAGTTGAGGTACCTGGGGACCGTCGGCTCAGCCATGTTGACGGCCCTACTCCTGACCTTGTTGTCCCGCTTGCAGGTATTGGTGGTGAACACATGGTATTGATCATAGTTTAGCTGCTTCGGATTTTTCTGGAAAGTACCTTGACTATCATGCTGCTGAAGCTCCGTTCCTGAGTCCCCGTGTGCCCTCTTAGAGCCGCCTGATGCTCCAAATGCGAGCGATGCTTGCGCCGCCATGTTTACTGTAGCGCGGATTGAGGCCTGCAGGGGGAAACCACGAAGTTCCTCGGGGGCCTCTGCTCCAAACGAGCCCCCAAGCTTGGCATCCGAATTGATGACGGTTGCTCCCTTAACAGCCGGTTCGTCCAAGAGACTGACCCGCCGAGAGGGCTCGACAACGTCGTGACTTTGGCCGGCTTGACGTCGGCTGGATTGGGCGTGCCGAGCCAGCTCGATGATGTTGGTGCAGATGTCCGGCTTGGGCACCGACGCGCCGATCTTGCCGATGAAGACATGGATCTTGCCAAAGGGGACCCGGTAGCCGTTCTCAATTGAATCGGTTTCGGGGTCCCAGCCAGAGTCGTCGATGTAGATTTTGCCGCGGCGACTCTTATTCATACGACCAACTGCATAGCTCCCGAACCCTGGAAGAGCTCCCTTTGAGAACTCAACTCCACCGGGCGAGAGCCCCACGGTGGGCGCCAACTATCGTGGTTTTGTCACGGCAGGTGTCCTCGTGAAAGGACTTAGGTGTGAGGCCATCGCCGCTAGGTGGCGACTCAAAGGGGTTGAACGGGAAAGAGAGTCGGGTTTACCCAGGTTCGGCCCCTCCAATGGAGGTAATAGCCTACGCCCTGCTTTGTGTGTATTGATGGATAGATCTCGATTACAAGGGTGCGGAATCGCTAACCTAGCCATCGAGAGATTGTGACCTGAGTCTTTCGGTCCTAGGGGCTTGCCTTTATATACAGGTCAAGACCCTAGGATTTACAATAGAGTCCGAGTCATATCGTAACCCGTAACCTATAATGCCTCTAACTTGCCTTGCTCCTTAAGCAAGGAAACCAGCCGGCGTCCTCCGCCTTGTGGGCCTTGAGCCGCCGCCTTCAGGTGTTGGGCCACCCGGTGACTTAGTCAGCCACCGCCTTGCTTGTCTTATCTTCATGATACGGTCCATCTTAAACTTGATTGTAGAGCCGTCAATATATTAACCCGGCCCAGTAGGGCGGGTTACACAATGGAGTTATATCCCCGACAAAGTTGTTGCCAATGTGTGTGTTACCTAACCTTCAATCTGTGGGTTGTTGTATATAATGTGTTTTTGTAAAGTCTATATGGCTGAGAAGTCTCCATTGTGTGCGCATGTTCGATATGAGATATGGAAAGAATATTTGCAAAGCTATATATAGTTCAAATTTGGATTTGAGCTAAATTGTTGCATGTGTTCATTTTATTGAAATAATTGTGTCTTAACTAGAATGACCGAGGAAATTTGCTTTTATGATTATACGTGCGTTGCACGTGCACGCTTACTAGTGGATGAAAATGGTGAACAACAATAGTCGCTTTGGAAGACGATGATCGTGTGTCTAATGGTAATGAAGAGCTAAAGAGACAGTTACATAGTATTATAAATTTTCTTGTTGGTAAAAACATCTAGAACAACGATTGTTTAATTCTGATTCCCAAACCCACGGACGTGCCTGGTCAATGACCGGCGTGTTTGGTTTGAGCCTCCATTTGTGCATCCATTCAACCATGTTCCTTACGTTGTTTCAAAATTGTTCGGTAAAATGCATATGATTGGTTGGGATGGAGAAGGATATAAGAAAGGATAAATAAAGAGAAAAGATGGTCCGGGGTGAGCCACATTTGGTGTGGATATGCGGCTTTGCAGACAACTCGGTCATATGGGGACAAAGTGTCCGGTTGGGTGGCTTTTTCTTCTCTCTCATGTCCGAAAGTGATGGGCTGTCCTCTAGGACGTATGTAGAGGATTTGGGTGGTCCGGTTGTAGATGCTCTACAGAACCTGCGTCTTTGGTACATCTTCGTATCGATATGTGACAGGGGTAAGGGGATGATAATTGCCACACAATACGAGGAGGGTTTTTCTTTAGGGAAGCATACTACGAGGAATAAGTTGGGTAATAGGACACTATTTTACATCTCAACAGAAACACTACTACTTATTAAGCATCTAAATGAGCATGTAAACATGCAAATTTCAGTTGACATGTGTTAACAAATCTTTAGTTAACATGCAAAAATCAGTAGGTGTGGAATATTCAGTTGCGTACTCATTCAGTTGGCATGTGCAAACATATCTTAACATCACAAGCACAATTCAGTCGACTAAATTGAGTACACATGCTCATACAATTCACATTTCTTTGGCCAACACTTATTTTCAGCAAAATTCACTGACTGTTACTCCCTCCGTTCCTAAATATAAGTCTTTGTAGAGATTTCACTAGGGGACTACATACGGAGCAAAATGGGTGAATCTATACTCTAAAGTATGTCTATATACATCCGTATATATAAGACTTATATTTAGGAACGGAGGGAGTACATGCCAATTTCAGTTAACGAGACACACTGGCCATTCAGTTCACATTCATGATGCATCACATTATTATCTTCGAAAAATCCATCAAAACCACACTTTTAACTGTCCTAACATGCCACATTACGACAACGGTCGCACAAACTCCTGAAACCCCCCTTTAACCACGTCCCAGCATGTTGCACACACAAATTCCATAAAACCCCTTCCTTTACAATTGTTGAACACATACCGCATCAACAAACCATGGCATTCACTACATCTAGACAATGTACACGATCAAGGACAAAGAAAAGGAAAGTGTTGCGTCCTTAGAACAAGGGTGATTATCTGCGGAGGCGGAAGTAAGACACCAACCATAGATTGGAGGAGCCTCACCCTCCAGCCGACTTACGGCACAACCATACTTCGAGTCGACCAAGAAAATCCTAGTCAAAATCATTGCCGCCAAGATCTTCTCGTGTCGTGCTGAAAACCCTAGCATGTCATCGTCGGAATCATCGGTGTCTCCTCCATCCTCTCCCTTTCGTCCTTTCATTTCTTTCCTCTTCAAGTGGTTTTTCACAGCATCGATGGAACCAGGTGGACGTAGGGGGTTAACTGCAAAATTCTAGTGAGAATGTGCGGTATTTTTACACCACACACCCTGGAAAATGCCACATGCCCGTACTTATGACCCCAACGTATCCAATAGCGGCAATAAAAAAGACTGTGAAAATCATGAGTTTCGCACCCGCATTCTTGGTACGCCGAGTTGGCAGCTAACACCGAGCCGTACGGTGACACACGGCCAAAAAAACAAAACGCTGCCGTGACCGTAACTACGGGATCAGAAAAACTTTATCCAGACGAACAAATCATTTTTTTTGAGTTCAGTGACGATTTTGCGCCGGCCAGAAAAGCCAAGTGACAGTAGATTCTTTTATACTGTGAAAATAATGTCCGTCAACATGGAATCATCAGCGTCCCTGAAATCTCTCTAGAACTTGATACGAAGTTTCTCCAACACTACCCATGTTTAGACTAGAGGGGGCTTGTTTAGAGAGGCAGCCACATCGATCGATCTCCCAAAACCAAAAACATTTTTGCGCCAAAAAAAAACTCCTTTCCACGTGCAATCTCTATCCATCACTCTGTCCGGTCCCACATGTGGGGACGGACGGACGAACGAACGAACGAACGAGGTCAGAGGTGGGGCATGTCCCCCCGGAAACCTTTGTTTACTGCAAAAGCGCCCTGGCCGCCACCACCGCCGCAGGACGGACGGGTCCCCGCCGGCAGCGTCATCGCAATTCCCATGACGCATCACGCGCCCACCAATGGCCGTGTCAGACGCAGCCGCAGCAGGCCAGCAATCCTAGGCCTGCGGCGATGGATGGATCCGATCGATCGATGGATGACGCCGGCGACGTGATCCCTCCCTCGCCACTGCTCCTCGACGAAACGAAACTTCCAAACAGTGTCGTCCTGCGTAGGCAAGCTAGCCAGGGACCTCTCTCGCCTCTTTCACACGCTCCCTTCTCAGAAGAGTCCACCAAGCGAGCTGTTTCTTTCTGCTCCAAGAAAACGGAGCACGCATGCTAATGGCGGAGCACGCCATTAAAATCGCAGGAGCGAGGAACCTTCGTGCCGCCTGCCTGCCCGCCAGTGCACAATGCATGGCTGCGCACGAGAGGAAGCGTGTCTCCACTTACTGCAGGACGCAGCAGCACTATTTACTTGCACATTCCCAGCTTAGCCGGGCCTACCTGCCAGCCCGCCAGCGTCGGGAGTTATTGGGGGCACGTACAGCGAGTACCTACGGACAAGCACGGACGAAAGCAAGCTCCACGCCACATGCGCTGCCTCCATTAATGGAGAATGGAGCTCGCCTCGCCACTCCTTTTCTGCGTGCCGCCCCTTTCGAATGCCTACAAATCTATCCATTTCCATTCCATTCCAAGCACGGGTCCCCCTCGTGCTCCCCGTCCCCTTCCCCGCTCACTCTCGTACGCTTCCCATGGAGGAGGAGGAATTAGCCGAGCGTAACCCCCAAAAATGACCACCCGAATCCGATCCGAGCATCCAAAGCCAGCGCGTAGGGCCCCAAACAAAAGGAGCGAGCCAACGGTGCCGGAATATTTGTGGATGGATGCTGCCATTATTGCCGCTGCTGCTGCTGCGATGCGTGCTGCATGATTGCGGCTACTCTACATCGATGGCCATCTATGTTACTGGCGCAGCGCCCGTCTTTTTCAGGGGAATAAAGAGGAGCAAGGAATGCCGACGCGATTCGATTCGGATTCACCAACAACACCAGAGGAGGAAGCAACGGGGAGAGAGAGAGAGAGAGAGTTCGGATTAAAGTTGGTTGTGTTTGGTCCCCCCGCTTCAAAATTCGTTCCATTTTTATATGCCCGTGGTGGTGGTGATCCGGCCGAATCCGCCTCGGCATCCAAGAAGCTTCTCATGTCGTCATCCCATCATCAAATTTGGAACAAGAAATTTGCATTCTTAACAGCCCATATTATATCATCGTCGTCATCGGAATCAGAATCGTTTAGGGGAGAGAACATTTGATTAACAGTAACAGAAACTAATGAAAAGCTTCAGCTTAATTTCGAGAGCGACAGCAACAACATGCGAGGGGAGGAGAGGAGAGGAGAGGGATGGATGGGGTGAATTTGTGGTGCTGGCTTCAGTACCCAAAATGGCTAGGAGGAAGAAAGAAAGATCGACCAAGATCACCGCTCCTCCTAGATCCCACGTCTCGCCGCCGGCCACCGTCCGTCCATCATCCATCCCAATTTGATTTATTATGGCGGGCCGTCAGCACGGCGGGGCGGCGAGGACCTGCGGCTGCTGCGGCGGCGGCGAGGCGATGAACCGGTGCTGCAGCAGCTGCGCCGCGGACGGCCGCTTCGCCGGGTTCTTCTGGAGGCAGCAGCTGATGAAGCTCCTCAGCTCCGGGGACGCGGTGGGCGGGGCCGCCGGCGACTCCGAGTAGCAGATCGCGCACATGAGGGCCGCCCAGTCGCCCTGCTTCCCCAGGTTCTCCCCGAGGGGGAAGCGGCCCAGGTAGAACTCGAGAATGCTGAGGCCGAAGCTCCAGATGTCGCCGGCGTACCCGTTGTAGTTGCCGTCGTTGAGGTCGGTGTTGATGCGCTCGGGGCTCATGTACGCGATGGTGCCCACGGAGGAGTTGCAGGGGTCCATGGTCTGGTTCAGGATGCGCCCCACCCCGAAGTCGGCGATCTTGACGCGCCGCCCCGAGTCGATGAGGAGGTTGGAGGGCTTGATGTCGCGGTGCACGATGTGGCGCCGGTGGAGGTAGGCGATGCCGGACAGCACCTGCCGCGCCACGTCGGCGAGGAACGCCTCGGACGCGATGCGGCGGCCGTCCAGGGACCCGCCGTCCATGTACTCGAGCAGGATCTGCAGCTCGCCGGCCTGCTCGTACATGCCGTGGCAGCGCACGATGGACGGGTGCTCGGCGGTGCGCAGGATGGCGATCTCCCGCGTGATCTGCCGCCGGACGGCCTCGTCGTGGTGCCCGTAGAGCACCTTGAGCGCGTACGCCCGGCCCGTGGGCGCGTGCTGCACCAGCCACACCGTCCCGCCGGCGCCGCTCCCGACGCGCCGCACGCGCTCCAGCTCGCCCAGCGGCGGGGGCGCGGGCGGCGCGGAGCCGGCCGAGTTGGGCGGGGTCATGGACATGGGCATGGGCATGGACGACGCCCCGCCGGACCCCGACCCCGACCCCGACCCCGACGAGGACGTGGACGAGGGCGCCGAGGACGGCGGAGGCGGGAGCGGGAGCGGCACGGCCAGCGACGTCAGGTCGCGCTGCGGGAGCGGCAGCGTGAGATCCGGCCGGCGGCGCGCCCGGCCCGGCGTGCCCGGCTGCTGCGGCTGCAGCCCCGGCCGCGCGTTCGGCGGCCCGCCCGGTCGCATCGCGCGCTCTGGCCGGCTCGAAAGGCGAGGCTGGCTCCTCCCCTGCTCCGCGCGGCGGCAGGATCGGTCGGCGCCGGTGATTGTCGCCGTATGAGGCGGGCAGGCTCGCGGGGTGGGGAGGGATGGGGTGGGGTGGGATCGATCGGAACGGGTCGGGGAAGAGGGATTGGAGGGAGGCGAGTGTTTTTTATAGACGCGAGGGAGGCCAAGGGACGGGGAGAGGAGACGGAGGCACGGAGCTCTGCTCTCGGCCGAGGGAGACGCAGCCGTGACGCCGGGGGAACGGCACGGCAGGCCCGGTAATAAAAGAAGCAACTTTCTTTCTCACAACTCTTTTCTCCCCGCTTTTCGCTCACCGATGGTGTTCCGTTCCGTTCCGCCGGTTTGCCGTGTCCGTTCCATCCATCCTTCCTTCCTCCCGGCCGGCCTCCGCCTCCGTTGCTCTGCAATTCCGGAACAGCATTCACTTGGGCACACTCCAAATGTGATGTGGAGTACTTGTCACGCCACATCTCTACCACGTGACACATAACAACAACGGGAAAAATTTATGTATTCAAATATGTGAGCGTCTGCGTCTGTATTGTACTAACATTTCTTTTTCTTATAAAAAGAGCCTATTGTTATCTGAAAAAAGATGAGCCTATGGTTATCCTATAAGATAGCCGTGCAAGAACATCGATTTTTAAAGGTTTGCGGCGTGTATTTTATCCTCCCTTTCAGGGGTGTAAAGTCTTGTTTTTAGGTCAACGGAATTTTCATGTACACGCCCCCATTTACGATTTCCGTTGTCAAGACAGCTTGCATAATTATGCCCGCATACACGCTTGTATCGACCGTTGCCGTGAATTTGTTTTGTGGCACTGCTTTAACTCTTATACGTGTGATTGTGTTAATTTGTTTTGTCACGCGCCATTAACTCGAGTGCATGAAGTACATGTGAAGAGCCATGTCGTTTACGACGAGAGGCACTGCTTTTCGGAACTGGCGGGCGGCCACCTTCCTTCTGGACAACACACCTCCCCAAATAGTCCACTATCGCGAGAAACTACCATGGATGGACAAGACGGTCGCGGGGAGGAGTTAGGGTTTCTAGCACCGACGAGTAACTGGATTGGGTCAGCGAGCTTGATGGTGGTGTGGTGGATAGGAAGACCGTATACAAGTCTGATTTTCGGATCCACGAAATTCCCTTATACATGTCCCACTTTACAGTTTTCGATCTCAAGACCGTTTTCTAATTACTCCGGTACGTGACCTTGTATCGACCGTTACTGCGATGTGGTCGGCAAGCTTGATGGCGGCGTTGAGGAAAGGAAGACCGATCGTTTTGCGATCCACGAAAATCCCATATACATGTTGCCTTTTACGGCGGCCGCTCTAAAAACAGTTTTTGTAGTTACTCTAATACATGTGCTTGTATCTACCATTACTTGCCATACGTTTCATCACATAGCATTAACACACCTATGTGTGCTTGTATAGACTGTTTCTTGGAATTTGTTTTCTCGAGCATCATAGTTATACTTGAGTTTGCGGCTAGCCACCTCCCTTCGAGAAAGAGGGTCTCCCTAAATAGTCCACTAGCTATAGAAACTGCCAAGGATGGACAAGACGATCATGGAGAGGAGTTGGGTTTCAAACGTTGACGGCTAACTGTGATTGGGCATGTGAGCTTGATGGTGGTGTGGTGGACAGGAAGACCGGTATACTGAGGTGGAAGGAATACCTAACAGCATGGCTTGATGTGAATTAGTGGTTTGGTGAAAATTTGACATTGAAATCAAACTATGAATTGTGGGCTACCTTATTCATTACATATCTGCTTAGATATGACTTCGGTGGCAGCAACTTACAAATTGTGTCTCGTTAAAAGTAGCCCGAGAGAAAGATAACAAGGTGCACCAATTCCTCACTACCTCATATATTACTTTTCGGAAATGAAAACACATTACATTATTAAGTGAAAAGAGTTTTGTGAAAAATGCTTTGGATTCAACTCATTGATATAAATATTTGTGTAAAAAACTTGAGGTCTTGAAATCTTTACAAAACCATTTTGCATGTCATGGTTGATTTGTTGGGGTGAAACTAAATATATTTCTTCTTCCCCGCCCTTCTCCGCTCTGTCATTTCTTTTCACCTCACACTCCCACTGCAACTCGCATTCAATTGCGCTCATCCTTGATCTTCTACAATTGACATTGTACAAACCGTGTCGCGCGTGGTATTGCATTTAAAGGATTTGAGGGTCATATTTGCATCTTAAGTTTGTGGCCCACTTGTGAAATACTCCCTCCGTCCCAAAATAAGTGTCTCAAGCTTAGTACAACTGAGACACTTATTTTGGGACGGAGGGAGTAGTAGACAAGGAGCGAAGATAAGGAGATAAGTCACACTAGATAAAAGCATTAATTACAATGTCACCTCATCTTTTACTTATAAGACTACCCACAATGGGAACTAACATAGAGTAGTAACATATGCATGTTACTACTCTATGTTACTACCTTCACAGTGGGTAGTAACATTGAGCCTTTCATTTATTAGCTTATAGACTCATCTTGTCTTGGTATGTGTTCTGTTACTCATAGCGGTAGTAACATATTATGTTACTCAATTTCTCTCTCTCTTCTCATTAATTAGCTGCCACATCATATTTTTTGCTTAGGTGGCATCTATGTTACTATCTATGTTACTCCCACTGTGGGTAGTCTAAGCATTGGGAGTGCTCTTAATTGGTATTTAAGTGATGTTGCATTTAATTAGTTGCATCCCAACATTATGGCTTACTTATCGATACAAATATAAGAATACCGAAAGGGACAGGTCTAACTAATCTCGGCCATCAAACCATGTGCATCCAACGACCTAGATTGCTCCAATGGTAAGCACTCAATATGCTTAGCGTGTGGTTAATATATGCCAAATAGTATCGCTAGCACTAGCCAAATAATTAACCTAATTAATATCCTACCTATCATAAACAAACATCCTATTACTATCATCGTGCAATAAACTCCCTACCTTTTTTGCACTCTCAGTTTTATACCCTACATGATATCTCGCATGCATTGAATGTGCACATTTCCTAATGGAGAGAAGGGAAGGAGATGGAAGCATAGGAATAAAAGCACAATGGGTAAAAGTTTTAACTATACTATTTAAAAGGAAACGAACTAACAACTATTCTCACATATATCAACATTTTGCGTATAACACTGTGTTAAGAGCTGAGCATTGGAAATGCCTTAGATTAGTCGCAGTACTTCCTCCCTTTTTGTTTAAAAGGGTTTATCTCCATGCCTTCTGGTTTAAGGTTGGTCACAGTAAAAGTATCATAGGTAGTATCGTGCATAACAATTAGGCATTTTTACTCAGGTGACACACAATTAAAATGAGGAAATAGATGAATGGGTATCATGATATGGTATTGTGTCATATTAACCTATGCTAGTATGTGTCATGCATGACATTAAATGAGATCATTATGATACCAAACTACGATACTATGCATTGTGAAAGTAATATCATACACTATTAGTGTCATATGCATGATACTAGTATATGATACTTCTCATTGTTACCTAAGCTTGGCCATAGTGGGAGTAACTTAGCTAGTTGCATGACGCACCCTAAGACAAGTTTGCTTACATGAGAAGTAGTTAATGAGGAGAAGGTGTTTGTGATAACATAGCATGTTACCATAACATAACACATCCCAAGACGAAATGAGTCTATGACCTAATAAACGCAACCATCTATGATACTACTTTTATCACACTTTGCCCTATGAAGGCAATAACATAGACTAGTGTTATATGCATGACACTAGCTTAAATTACTCCCCACTATGACTAGCCCAAAAGCCAAGAGATGTATATGCATTTAGTGGATTCAAACCTGCGCAATAAATATACCCCACATACTCAACTTCGAAGCAATAAGTGCAGCACCCTCCCTCTCATTTACATGATGCATGCATAACCTCTAAACCTCTCTCTCATTTACATAGATTAAGTATGGTGTAGAACTCAAAGCATTTTAACTCAATTATACTCAAAGTGTGACTGATATAGTAGTGAAAATATGAAAAAATTGAGATGGTTCCTTCAAATCGAAAGGGAGGGAAAATGCAGTATTCTCATGTGTTTTGTACTTCGACACACCTCTCTAGCTCTGTTTTTGCGGGATCAATAGTAGTTTATTTCATAATGTTAGATTTACAATCTAGAGGCAAGAGATCCTCAATACATAGGGGTCTTCTATCAAGTCACACAGTCGTGGCTCTTTCAGAGGGACTATACCCTTCCAGTCAATCTGCAACCCTACTCCGAAACCTATGTAATTTTTATGGAATAAATTCTCTGCCGTCCATAAGAGACTTAATCTTAGCTACTAAATGACCGTACACAAAACGATCCAACCCTGATCGTGTGAGGCATGAGAGATTAGTCGAAGAGTCGGACTGTACCATCATCGGGAGCCCGGTATGCTAGCGAGCTAGAGCCATAGCAATCACTAACGCATGTATCTCCACCTCAAGAGCATCAGTGCAGTTAAACAAGAAACGTATGCGGTGAAGATAATTGATCTGTTACGTCTCCCTAAAATCATTCCCACTATCGATGTTCCAGTGTTCCGTCAACCTCCATGAAAGAAATATCCACCAATAAAGCAGCGGCATTGCTTGGTAGTGCAATCCAACGTGGAGCTTGGGGCACCGGACTATGCATTAGTCGACCCCATGAAATATCCACGGTCATCTTTCCTTTTTATCAACTCCTCATTTGAGTATTTGCGAGCATCTATGATAGAATTCAAGTAACTCTACAAAAAATCAAGTGGCAGATGGCTCGTCGTCCTCTCCTTCTTGTGGGTTAAAACCAAGCGCAACTACCAGATCCTCGAGACGAGCATGATGACCATATTACATACCATGTCAAAGCATCATGTGAGCAGCGGTAACAACCAATCCACGCCTATATCATGAATATCTTCCTTCTTTGGCACCGACCGCACTTTTCTCATTTCGTCCCACAAAACACTTGCATGCTCACATGCAACAAGCACGTGAATGACCCTTCATCTTCACCGTCGCATAGAAGACATGTGACACTCGTGGAGAAATGGTGATGCACCTTCCTACTCATCGTCGCCAAAGCTCCAAATGCCGCCTACAAGCCATCATCTTCTTTCTTGCGGAACCAAGGTCCACCACAACACATTCCACATAGGTCGCTCGCCTTACGGATGCGAGCTAGATGATCCTCCTGCAAACACATCCCCATGATCAGAGGTATCAAGTCCGTACGCGTTATGAACCGTGAAGGAACCACTCCGTTCTGTCTCTCGTGCCAAAAAAATCATGCTTGCGACGAGCCGAGGGACGGATCAACAGGATTTGTGCCACGCCATGGGCCAAAAAAGGACACCTCTGCTCGGTCCTCTAGACGGTGCTTGATCCATGCACCATTTTCATGCATAAAATCTGAAACGCGATTCAACCTCCAATTTCTCTCTGGTGTAATGGGGCGGAAGGAGGGTCCTGGGGAATCCAGGGACCCCTCCAAGTTCTGTTAGAACTGGTATCACCCACGCTCCAAATCATTCCCCTCTCGACAAGCTCCAATCCATCCTCAATAAATTTCCAAACTACAGACGAGTTGCAAGAAAACATAATATCGAAAAGATTTCTGTCAGGGTAATATTTGGCCTTTAGGAAATGTGCATATAAATTGTCCAAGTTATCTAATAAGCGCCAAGCCTGCTTTGCAGGGAGGGATTGATTAAATGCTCACATATCACGAAAACTCATACCACCTTTAGACTTTGGAATCATCATCTTGTCCCAGCTTAACCATGCCATTTCCCTTTTACCTTTTTCCACACCCCAAAAGTATTGCCGCATCATACGTGTCCAGTCATCACAAACCGATGTCAGCAACATGAACATACTCATCACATATCTCGCGATAGCTTGGGCAACAACTTTTGTAATAATTTCCTTATTATGAAGTGGCAAATATTGTTCGCTCCAATCAACAAGCCTTGCTTGAATGGACTCAAACCTTTCTTCGTGCATTCTCCCATCATATACTGGCAATCCCAAACATTTTGAGTCAACAATTTGTAGTGTAATTTTTAGAGAATTCTTTGCACCCAACTGAACAACATCTGGATAGTTGTCAGAGAAAAGGATGAAACACTTTGAAGGGTTAATAAGTTATCCCGTTGATGAAGCATGAGTGTTCGACAAACCTTTGACAATCTCTACCTGTTGTACAGAAGCTCAAAAAAAATAGCAATGAATCATCCGCAAATAGAAGATGTGAAATAATTGGAGCATTGCAGTAGATCTTAAGTCCCTCCAAACCTTCCATTTGCACTGGATTTATGCACTAAAGCAGAGAAGACATGAGCAACAAATAGGAATAAAAAGGGAGACAAAGGGTCACCTTGGCGAAGCCCCCTTGACGGTGTAAAAGCCTTCAACAGTTTGCCATTATATATTTCACCTAGGTGACACAAGCCATAATATAGGAAATCCAAACTTGAGAGAAACCCCACTTCAACAATATACTCTCCAAAAGAAAAAAAAAAACCAATCCATGCGATCATAGCCTTCGAAAGATCCAACTTGTAAGCGCAAAAGGCAGAGTTACCTTTCAAGGATTCTATATGGTGGATACATTCAAAGACAGTTATGGAATTATGAGAGATAAACCAGCAGCCTGGAATGCAAGCTCTCTGGTTTTCTGAAATCGACTCCACGAGCCACAGCCGAAGCCGGTTAACCAAGTACTTCGACACAATTTTATAGACCACATTACTAAGCGAATTGGCCCGAAGTCTTACTAAGTTCTTTGTGGAGTGGAACTTTAGGGATTAGTAGTATGGCCATGTGACACCTGCGGGCATCACACCTGGCCGGAAAAACTCCATGACAGCGTCAATAATTCTGTGTTGCCAAGGTGATTTGCTTAACTCCTCCTGGTTCGCCGTGTCCCCATACCTCCCTTGCCAGTCGAGCACCGTACGCCAAGCGCGTCGACACGGGCCCTGCACAGACCGACCGATCGAACAACATGTACACACCGACTCGATAAAAAAGAATCATGCACGCATTTCACAGAAACTGTTTTTTTCCGAGCTCTGCCAGCTCCGTTCTCCACGCGAAGGTCCTCCCTCCAAGAATGCTTCCACACCACCAGTCCGGCCATGGAACACGCCAACTTCCACATGCAAACGCAGCAAAACCGTTGAAGCGGCACAGTTAAAACCGCCCAACGGAACCCCTGGCCGTCGACGTGCATGCATGGTTTCACGGCGGGCCACCCCTCTCTCCAGCATACAAAAGCCGATTAAAATGCATGCGCAGCCACCAGCGCCGGCCATTTGATACTAGTATACCACTAGTAGAAAAAGGGCCATTTGTCCCGGTTTCAGAGGGCCATTTGTCCCGATTCTGGAACCGGGACTAAAGGGTTGGGACTAATACCCAAAACTTTTAGTCCCGGTTTGCTTACGAACCGGGACCAAAGGCCCTCCACATGGCGCTGCCTGGGGCGGGGGAGGGAGGACCTTTAGTCCCGGTTGGTGTTACCAACCGGGACTAAAGGCTCCACATTTAGTCCCGGTTGGTAAAGGAATTTTTAGAAGAAAAAAATTGAATTTTTTTTTGAATTTTTTTAATTTTTTTTTTTGAATTTTTTTGATTTGTTTTTAAGTTTTATTCTGATTTTTAAATCTTTGAATTATTTGACAATTTAATCTCTAATCACCCGTCCTCACTGCTTCAGCGTGGAGCACTCATTTCAAATCGTCTAACTTTCCGGCCGGTCACCCATCCTCTCACTGCTCCAGCCCCAGCACGCTTAACTTCCTGGTTCTATCGACCCTAGTTTCCAAGTCTGCACTTGTTGTTTTCCTGACAATAGTAAGCTATCAATCCTATTAACCCTTAGGTCTTGATGTCACATGATTTAATTTTTTAAATTCTAAACAATTATTAAAATAAACAAAATAAGTACTAATAATATTGAATTTCAATGAAAATAAAATAAGTAATAATATTATTTTATTCATTTTTTGCCATTTATTCATTTAATATGACATAATTAATATCTTTAAATCTGTAAATCGAAATTCGACAAATAATATATCCATTATTATCAGAAAAATGTGAGGAATCCAAATATGACATCATTTATTTATTTTTAAATAAAATTAATTTTTAAAATTATTAAAATTATTATTTTTGATTTGAAATAACTTTTTTTACTTCTGGAATTTTGAGAATCTGAGAAAACTTCACCGGGTAAACCCTAGTGAAATCGAGTCCCAATTTTTCTCTAGTTTTTTTTGATATATTAAATTTTTTTTTTCGACGTCGTATGCAAAAGTTATGGCCGTTTTACATTTTTTTTCGTTTTTTTGCAAAAAAGGTCAAAATTCATATTGCAAAAAATCGTCTGTTACAAAGGCATTTCATTTTTTTAAACTTATTTCAACTCCAGACTTTTTGTGCATTCAATATGCACCATACTACAACATGTTAAAATCTGCATAAAGAACTAACTAAAAATAATAAAAAACAACAATTAAATGACTAAAACAACTATATAAGCAAAACAGTATTGTTTTAATTAAAATCCTAATTTAAATTATTCTAAAAATAACCAAATAAATCTTACCGTGACAACAATCTAACACGTGACTAGGAGCAAAAAGAATTAAATTAAAAACTATTTGTAAACTCAAGTTATTCACAATCTAGGGTTTGAAGCAATTCAAATTTAAACCATTCAAATTTGAAAACTAATGGCACAAACAGAAACTAGACAAAATTTTGAATCCAATGCAAAAAGAATCACTCAAAAACATCAAATATCCTAAAAGATATAAGCAATTTAAAACAGAAAGTAAAAACAGAAAACAAATGTAAAAACAGAAGAAAAAAAAAGGGCTAGCTACAGTACAACCGGGACTAAAGCCTCAACCCCTTTAGTCCCGGTTGGTGTCAAACCTTTAGTCCCGGTTGGAGACACCAACCGGGACTAAAGGGGGGCCCCTTTAGTCCCGGTTGGTGTCTCCAACCGGGACTAAAGGTCCCATTTGAACCGGGACTGATGCCCTAGCCGCTCGAACCGGGACTAATGCTCACATTAGTCCCGGTTCGTAATACAACCGAGACTAATGTGTAGATCGAGCTGTGACGAAAGCCCTGTTTTCTACTAGTGTACACATGCCCTGCATCACGGGTTCACTCAACACTAATATAATCACGGTTGGTACACTCACCAGCTCCTGCCGCCACTGCTGAGCGAGAAAGTTCAACCGGTCAAGCGCGTTTGACATTTCCAGCTTCCAAATCTTTGACGCGGCAGAGAAAACCCAGCGAACCAGAGAGGGAATAAAATCATTTGCGAAAGCAAGCTGAAGCTACCAATAGTAGTAGCTGTGTGTAAACAGAATCCACCAACTGGATTATCGTGGAGTATTTATTTATTACTATAAAAGATGGTTGAGTAATGGGCAGTGTAGTAAGCAGTTGACTTAACCTGCTACTTTGTGGAGTAGTGCCGCAACGATAGAAATATTATTTTTTTAAACGGAGGCAAAAGCTTTGCCTCATCCATTAAATAAGAGAGAATAGAGTTTGTTACAGACCACCCATAATACACGACATGCGGATTACTCTCGCGAAATTAGGGACCCTAATTTTTTGCACCCGCGGTGACCCAAAGGTTCGCCTCCGTCGCGATGGAGGCAAGTAGAACAGTCGGCGGCGCGCTTTTGTGCTTGAACACTCGTGCATTTCGCTCATTCCAGATCGTCCATGAGACAAGCATGGTGAGTGACGCCTTGGCTTGCCTGAGGGGTGTAGCACAATCACAGATACTTGCCCACCAGTCGTTGACTGTATCGAACATTGGCCAGTTGATCATGTCGATACCAAGGATGTGAAACTCATCAATGAGTACAGCCCACAACCTTCGAGTGTACCGGCATTTGAAGAGCAGATGAGATCCACACTCTTGCACTCTCTTGCAGAGGGGGCATAGGTCGCAGTTTGGCCACCCTCATTTTGCCAACCTATCAGCCGTCCAGATTCTGTCCTGGATAGCCAACCAAGCGAAGAACTTGACCTTTGGAGGCGCCCAAGCCTTCCAGACCATCCTATCCATGGGGGAGAGGACCAACCCTAGGAATTGCGCCTTGTACGCGGAAGCCACGGAGTAGATCCCATTGTTTGTGTGCTTCCAGAAAATGTCATCCTGAGACAACTCGTCGAGCTCGACCTCGAGGAGGAGCAGCCATAATGTGAAAAATTGCGTGACATGCTCGGCGGAGATGTTTGTGGGCGGCTTGACCCTTCGGATCCATGCATTATTCTTGAGAGCTTCGCACACCTTCCAGTTTTTCCTATTGGAGGCCTCGTAGATCAACGGTGCGATGTCCATTGGCTTACGCCCATGGAGCCATGGCGTGTCCCAGAAAGGGGCCCGTGCACCATTTCCAATGGTGATGGTGACAGAAGCATAGAAAAAATCTAGGTCCTCATCGCCGCAAGGGTTGCCCATCCCCACCCACATCTTATCGGGGTCCTTCCATTCGTACCACGGCCAGCGCAATAGGAGAGCACGAGTGAACTTGTCTGTGTTGAGGACCCCAAGGCCCCCGTACTCGCGTGGTCTGCACACGGTCTCCCAGTTCACCTTGCATTTTGCCCCCGTTGTCGTTTCCGCACCAGACCATAGGAAGGCTCTTTCCAGCTTGTTGACCTGGAGGAGGATGGTTGGAGGAATGATCAATGGTGTTGCAGGGTAGACCAGTTGGGAGGTGATCACAGACTTTACTAGTGCAGTTCTACCGATGGTTGTGATATTTTGCCCCTCATAGGTTGTAAGCTTGCCCGTGGCCTTGTCGACTAGGAATTGGAAGTCCACCAGTTTCAGCTTCCAAACGGAGAGGGGCAGCCCCAGATAGCGCATGGGGAAGGAGGTCCTAGCCGCCGGGAGACTCTGCGTTAAATGCCCCAGATCAAGCTGGTTCCAACGGATGGGCACGAACAAGCTCTTATGAAAGTTGGTGCAAAGGCCCGTGACCTCTCTGAAGCCCCGCAAAATGTTTGCGAAGTTTGTTGATGCTGGGTTTGGATTGGAATAATGATTATCTGCTTCAAACGGACGCTCGTGATCGTGATCGTGCCTTGTCAGCAGGCAGGGGCCAATGGGATTTGCCTATGGTGTGATCATGTCACTGATTACGGTTCCGTCACACGCCGAAGTCCTTGGCCACCTGTGCCAAATAACATGCAAAAACACGATTACGAGTAGCATTTTCTACTGCCAACACGTCACTGATTACGAAGTAACATTTCATGGCACCGTCATATTCCTTTTGGTCGTGTCAGGAGTAAAAAAATCCAGAGCTGAACACACCAATAAGGTAATCATGGATGGAGCAAATACCAAAGGCTTGAATTAATTCTGTAATATAAAATCGGAGTTAAGAGCCTGTAGACCCCTTATACCCGTCTCAAACGACCGAACAGGCTGTCCGGTCACTGACCGGTCACAAAAAATCAACCCAGCCGGGCCCTTCAAACGGGCCTCAAACGCCCGGACTGATTGCCACCCTTCATATCCAGCCCAAATATCGGGCGGATATGGGACGCCCGGGCACCCCCGTCATGTCGGTCTGATGATGCGGCCCCATGCGGACTTGTCCGGAAACCAGACGGTTCGACGGGCGCGTCGACCGTCGCCGCGTGGCGTCGCTTCGGCTCGCCGCCCGAGGCCATAGTCGGCTATTTAAGCCGGCTGGTGTCCCCTAGCCCTAGCACATCCACCTCCTTCCTCCCTCCGCCGCCACCCAAGCACGCCCGCCTCCTCTCCCCCGCTCTCCCACGCCCTCCCGCGTCGGTATGGTCCGCCGTAGGATCACCACGTATGCTATGCTCACGTCGGGGCGCCGGATGCAGATCGAGGTGGAGATCCAGGCTTGGCGCGCCGCCCGCATCGCTGCGGGTCTGCCTCCGGACTCGCCGGAGGAGGAGGAGCCGGGGGCGGAGCTGCCGGAGGCGATGGAGGAGGACGAGGCACAGCAGATCGAGGCGGACCAGCCTACTCCGGGCTTGAACATGGCGGAGGCGGAGGCGGAGTTCGCCGTCGCCCAAGCCGAGGAGATGGCGGAGAAGCAGGCCATCATGGATTCCATCCGGGATGAGGCCGGGATGGAGGCCAACCGCAGGCTGATCCGGCAGAGGCAGGCGGAGGACGATACCCTCTTCGACGAGCTCGACGCAGAGATAGCGGTAGAGAAGTCCACAGCGGTGGCAATTGCGGACCGTTGAGCGAGTTTGAAGTCGCCCAAGCGGTGGCGGTAACGGAGCAACTTGTCATCCCTGACTTCATCCGCTTGGAGGTGGAGGTGGAGGCAAAGCACCGCTATCTCCGCAAGGCACGGGCATAGGTGGACGCACTCTTCGCGGACATGGGGTCTGACGAGGAGCCAAATTAGTGAGAGACGTACATCCACCAGGAAACAGGTCCATCCGGCACTGCCGGTGAGGTCGTCTACATCTTCGACGACGAGTAGAAGTAGTCTAGGTTTATATATGTAGTACAATGTAGATTTTGTGTTGCATATGTAGCATGGGTTTGAGGTATAATATTGAGTTTGCTATATCCGATGTAGATGCTCTAACGGAGCTGATCTTAAAAGGACCAAGGCCATCTTCAAGGCGGACCTGCAAACCTCCTGCAACTGTCCGGATAGTGCGGTACTAGACCGGAAAGCAATATGTTGGAAAAGTAGACCCGGGGGCTGTAGGTTTCACTAGTGGCTTCTCTCATGAGTATAGCACACGGTGGGTGAACAAATTACTGTTGGGCAATTGATAGAAGATCAAATAATCATGACGATATCCAAGGCGATGATCATTATATAGGCATCACATCCAAGATTAGTAGACCGAAACGATTCTGCATCTACTACTATTACTCCACACATCGACCGCTATCCAGCATGCATCTAGTGTATTAAGTTCATGAAAAAACGGAGTAATGCAATAAGAACGGTGACATGATGTAGACAAGATCTATTCATGTAGGAATAGACCCCATCTTGTTATCCTTAATAGCAACGATACATGCGTGCCTCGTTGCCCCTTCTGTCACTGGGAGAGGACACCGCAAGATCGAACCCATCACAAAGCACCTCTTCCCATGGCAAGAAAAAACGATCTAGTTGGCCTAACTAAACCAAAGATTCGAACAAGAAATATGAGGCTATAAGTAATGATGCATATAAGAGATCAAAGAAGACTCAAATTGTTGGAGATATGCCCTAGAGGCAATCATGGGTTGATTTCGTTTCCTATGTATTCATGAGTATTTTGTATTGTCCTTGAACATCATCAGTGATATGTATCAATAAGTATGTGACTTATTTGTGAGACTATATATAGTATGATGATTGTTCTAATAGTCCCTAGTTGTTAAGGTTATGAGGACACATATCATTTACTAGTATACGATTGAGTTGATGACTATGTTTCACAAGTCATGTGCATAGAGATGCTAAACTGATAGTATGGACTCGGGGATTGAGATCACCGAGTCGGACAGACCCACTTTGAGACACAGCGAGATAATGTCATCTGTTAGTCTCAAGCTCAATGTATATGCCATGTCCTAGACCTGAGGTCATCGCATGTTCTCGGGGTGAGATCGACTTACTTAGGGTCTATCAAACGCTACTCCGTAACTGGGTAGTTATAAAGGTAGCATTCGGGTGAGTCGTGAGACATGCCGCGAGACATGGTTAACCAAGATGGGATTTGCCCCTCCGTGAGGAGAGATGTTCTCTGGGCCCTCTCGTGTGATCAGATTCAGAAAGCATGGCCATGCGACATGGGTTAAGTGTTAACCCAGTTCGGGAATCTGCATCACGGTTTCGAGAAGAGATGTCGAGCTACCACAAGGGTGACAAGTACTCGCCTTGAGCTCTACAAGCTATATCATGAGGCAAAAGGAATGTTGTATATGACACATTGTCGAGGTTCGTCTAACGACTTTGCGCACACATGGGAGTTGGCATATTCTGATAGGAGCCGCTACCGACTATCGACTCGGGTCGTGTCCATGTGTACGTGAACCTATAGGGTCGCACACTTAAGGGATTGCAGCCCATTCGGATTGGATCCGAATGGAAAAGGGGATAGACTCGTCGTGGGCCTCAAGTGTTGAGCCCACCTCGAAGGTCTATATAAAGGGGAGTGGCCACACCTTTCAGGGTTGATCTTTTTCCTCCCGTCGACAGCCACCGCCACTCCCCACGCCACCATGCCGTGCGATCGGACCTAGCAGTCTGCCGCCCGATGCTACCCCCGTACGTGTGGATACCTTGGAGGCATCGCATCTGCGGTGCTTGGACGAACCGTTTGAGGGATCCGTGAGGAACTGTTCGAGGGATCCGCGAGGAGCTGTTTGTGGGAGATCGCTGTTCGTGGGAGATCGGCTACACGAGGAGGAGACGAATCGGCTGATCGACTACACGCATCACCAACTCTACTTCCGCCGCGGTGACTGCGCGTCTAGTGGTAAACCCGATCCCATGATCTATTTCCAGCAGCATGTTCTTGGGTGCGCGGTTGATGTCTACTACGCAACCTTCTTCTTGTAGACTCGTGTTGGGCCTCCAAGCGCAGAGTTTTGTAGGACAGTAGCAAATTTCCCTCAAGTGGATGACCTAAGGTTTATCAATCCGTGGGAGGCGTAGGATGAAGATGGTCTCTCTCGAACAACCCTGCAACCAAATAACAAAGAGTCTCTTGTGTCCCAAACACACCCAATACAATGGTAAATTGTATAGGTTCACTAGTTCGGCGAAGAGATGGTGATACAAGTGTAATATGGATGGTAGATATAGGTTTTTGTAATCTTAAAATATAAAAACAGCAAGGTAACTAATGATAAAAGTGAGCACAAACGGTATTGCAATGCTTAGAAACAAGGCCTAGGGTTCATACTTTCACTAGTGCAAGTTCTCTCAACAATACTAACATAGTTGAATCATATGTAAATCCCTCACGTGCGACAAAGAGTTCACTCCAAAGTCACAAATAGCGGAGAACAAACGAAGAAATTATTGTAGGCTACGAAACCACCTCAAAGTTATCTTTTCCGATCAATCTTATGAGCTATCCCTATAAGTGTCACGAACAACCCTAGAGTTCGTACTAAAATAACACCTTAATATACACATCAACCAAAACCCTAATGTCACCTAGATACTCCAATGTCACCACGAGTACCCATGGGCTTGATTATACGATATGCATCACACAATTTCAGATTCATCATGTTCAATCCAACACAAAGAACTTCAAAGAGTGCCCGAAAGTTTCTACCAGAGAGTCAAGACAAAAACGTGTGCCAACCCCTATGCATAGATTCCCAAGGTCACGGAACCCACAAGTTGATCACCAAAACATACATCAAGTGGATCAATAGAACATCCCATTGTCACCACGGATATCCCATTGCAAGACATACATCAAGTGTTCTCAAATCCTTTAAAGACTCAATCCGATAAGAGAACTTCAAAGGGAAAACTCAATTCATCACAAGAAGATAGAGAGGGGAAAACTCCATATGATTCATCTATATTAATAAAGCTCGCGGTACATCAAGATCGTGTCATCTCAAGAACACGACAGAGAGAGAGATCAAACACATAGCTACAGGTACATACCCTCAGCCCCGAGGGTGAACTACTCCCTCCTCGTCATGGAGACCGCCGGGATGATGAAGATGGCCTCCGGTGATGGTTTCCCCCTCTGGCAGGGTGCCGGAGCGGGCTCCCGATTGGTTTTTCGTGGCTACAGAGACTTGCGGCGGCGGAACTCCCGATCTAGGTTTCTTTCTGGGGGTTTTGGTATTTATAGGAATTTTTGGCGTCGGTCTCACGTCAAGGGGGTTCCCGAGGGGCCCACAAGTCAGGGGGCGCGCCCTAGGGGGGGGGGCGCCCCCTAGGCTTGTGGCTACCTCGGGACTCCTCTCCGGTATCTTTTTGCTCCCGTATTTTTTATATTTTGCAAAAATATTCTTCGTAAATTTTCAGCCCATTCCGAGAACTTTTATTTTTGCAAAAAAAAAACGACACCATGGTAGTTCTGCTGAAAACAGCGTCAGTCCGGGTTAGTTCTAATAAAATCATACCAAAATCATATAAAATTATTGTAAACATGGCATGAATACTTCATAAATTATAGATACGTTGGAGACGTATCAGCATCCCCAAGCTTAATTCCTGCTCGTCCTCAAGTAGGTAAATGATAAAAGAAATAATTTATGAAGTGTGAATGCTAGCAAGTGCACAAGTTTGATCAATGATAATTCCAATCACTTTTTCTAGCATCAATATAAACCATAAACAGTAGCTCATCTCATAAAACTTCTCATGATCAAGTAACAAGCTATTCACATGTTGAAGTATAGACCAGAAAGTTTCTTGAAAACTAACAAACCATATTCCAAGTCATCGAACAATTGCAATTCATCTTATTTTCAGGAAGGGTCTATGTAAGAGCTTTGATTTAGCAAATTCCACATACTCAACTATCATATAGTCTTCCATGATTATTGACACTCAAAGCATATTTTTAGAACAAATAGCATCCATCGAACACAGAGAAAGATAGGGGCTTAATGTTTCACCTCCCAACTTATTTATCATATAGATAATTGTCAACAATAATAATTCATGATCAAATATATTTGTGTGGATATATATGTCTAGATCATTCCCCAACACATGACGCTTGCCAAGAGAAAAAGGCGAAGTATAGGAAGTGGTGAAGATCACCATGACTCTTGCATAAAGGTAAGTACTAGAAACTAAAAGATAGGCCCTTTGCAGAGGGAAGCAGAGGTTGCCATGCGCTTTTTGTTTTTGGATGTGCAAACCCTTAATGCAAAGGAACGTCGCGTTGTATTGCCCTTTGTGATAGCAACCTTTATTATGCAGTCCGTCGCTTTTATTTCTTTACCATCACAAGTTCGTACAACGCTTATTTTCCCTCACAATAAAAGATCATACATATTTAGGAGCAATTTTTATTGCTTTTTGCACCGATGACAACTTACTTGAAGGATCTTACTCAATCCATAGGTAGGTATAGTGGACTCTCATGGCAAAACTGGTTTAAGGGTGTTTGGATGCACAAGTAGTATTTCTACTTGGTGCGGAAGTTTTGGCTAGTATGAGGTGGAAGCAAGCACCACATGTTGGAGGATCCATAACAATATAACTTCTATACAAATATACCCAAACATAACTCGTTAAGTTGTCTTCCTTGTCCAATTTTAACTAATTTTCTCGAGTTTGAAAATAATTAATGAGCTCACAATCATAGAAGATGTCCAAGATAGTCTATTTATATGTGGAATCTCTCTTCCTTCAATATTCTTTCATGAATTGTTCAAGTGACCAATGCGGTGTTTGCTAACTTTCAATAAATTTAACCACCTATACTTATTATGTGTGAAGTCATTACTCCGCATGGGATAAGTATATGAAGCATATTTAATTTCAGATTTATGATATTCAATTCATTCAACCATTTACTCATAGGATATAAGTGAAGCACGAGAGTGAATGACAAACTACTCCAAAAAGATATAAGTGAAGATCAATGCGTAGCCAACAATTAAATAACTATGTGAGGACTCTCTCATCTAAGAATTTCATATCTTAAGCATTTTATTAAACAGCAAGCAAAACAAAAATAGCACTCCAAGAATAGCACGCATCATGTGAACGAATAAAAATTTAGGCTCAACATAGGCTAACCGATAATTGTTGATGAAGAGAGGTGGGATGCGTAGCATCCCCAAGCTTAGATGCTTGAGACTTCTTGAAATATTTACTTGGGGTGCCTTGGGCATCCCCAAGCTTGAGCTTTTGTATCTCGTTCAATCCTCTCATATCATGGTTTTACCTATTCTCAAAAACTTCATCCACACAAACTCGAAAAGAACTCGTGAGATAGGTTAGTACACATAATAATAAATCAACTCTTTATGTACTGCAAAGAAAAGTTGCACAATAATTTTCAAACATAATCTACTGTTTACTATCATATCCACAATTTATATCTACCAATATAGGCTATGGAAACTATAGAATAAGTAGATAACAAAACTATGACAGCAATCTGTCCAAACAGAACAATCTGTAGCAATCTATTAAACCAGTGTACTTATATAACTCAAACAATTATGAAAATTTAGTACATGCTATAAAATTTATATGACAACACTGTGTAAAAATTTCAGAAACTTTCCACATTCCAGTAAAATATGAAAATTCAAACACTACAGAAAAAGTTTCTGTTTTTTACACAGCACACATCAAAACATGCAATGCAAGCACCCTAAGGCAATTCTTGGAAATTTTTATTGAAAAACAAGATTATAAATAACCCTAACAGAGAACAAGAAAATAAAATGACGCTCCAAGCAAAACTCATATTATGTGACGAATCAAAATATAGCTCCAAGTAAGATATACCGATAATATTGAAGACGAAAGAGGGGATGCCTTCCGGGGCATCCCCAAGCTTAGGCGCTTGAGTATTCCTTGGATATTACCTTGGGGGTGCCTTGGGCATCCCCAAGCTTAGATTCTTGTCACTCCTTATTCTCCTCATATCGGTGTCTCACCCAAAACTTGAAAACTTCAATCACACAAAACTTAACGGAACTTCGTGAGAAGGGTTAGTGTAACAAAGATAAATCATTCACTTAGGTACTGTCAAGACAAGATTCATAATTGTTCCCACATCATACCTACTTTATTATACCATTCCCATAATTTATACCACTAAATATAAGCTATGGAAACACTAAAACAAGCAAACTATGCATGCAAAACAGAATCTGTCAAAAACAGAACAGTCTTTGAAGATCTGTAGTGTAACCATAGTTCCCTGTATCTAAAAATTCTGAAAAATTAGGACAACCTGAAAGATTTGTGTATGAAAAATGTGTAAAAATTTCAGATTATTACCACCCTCCAGTAAAAAATGAAAATTCCTGTACTGGAGTCAAAAGTTTCTGTTTTGGTTCAGCATCAATTCAACTCATCTTGTGAGTCATCCCAAAGGCTTTACTTGGCACTTTATTGAAATAAAAGACACAAAACATTATTACTACAGTATCTTAATCATGTGAACACTCAAAAACAGAAAGGAAAAGTGTTGGGTTGTCTCCCAACAAGCGCTTTTCTTTAAAGCCTTTTAGCTAGGCATGATGATTTAAATGATGCTCACATAGGAATAATAATTGAAACATGCAAAAGAGCATCATGAATCTCATGACAAGCACATTTAAGTCTAACCCACTTCCTATGCATAGGGATTTTGTGAGCAAACAATTTATGGGAGCAAGAATCAACTAGCAGAGGAAGGCAAAACAAGCATAACTTCAAAACTCTGAACACATAGAGAGGAAACTTGATATTATTGCAATTCCTACAAGCATATGTTCCTCCCTCATAATAATTTTCAGCAGCATCATGAAGGAATTTCACAACAGAACTATCACATAAAGCATTATCTTCATGATCCACAAGCATAGAAAATTTGTCACTCTCCACATAAGCAATTTTCTTCTCATTCATAATAGTGGGAGCAAACTCAACAAAATAACCATCATGAGGTACTTGATTGACATAACCACTTTGAATATTAAAATCATGATGACAAGTTTCATGGTTACTATCACTCTTTATAGCATACATGTCATCATCATAATCATCATAGATAGTAGGCATGTCATTATCATAACAAATTTGCTAATCAAAACTTGGGGGACTAAAAATATCATCTTCATCAAACATAGCATCCCCAAGCTTGTGGGTTTGCATATCATTAGCATCATGGATATTCAGAGAATTCATACTAGCAATATTGCAATCATGCTCATCATTCAAGGAATTCTCATTAAGTATTTTCATAAATTCTTCCTCTACCAATTGAGCACAATTTTCCAAACCATCATTTTCACGAAAGACATTAAAAAGATGAAGCATATGAGGCAACCTCGACTCCATTTTTTTTGTAGTTTTCTTTTATAGACCAAACTAATGATAAAACAAGAAACTAAAAGATTCAATTGCAAGATCTAAAGATATACCTTCAAGCACTCACCTCCCCGGCAACGGCGCCAGAAAAGAGCTTGATGTCTACTACGCAACCTTCTTCTTGTAGACTCGTGTTGGGCCTCCAAGCGCAGAGTTTTGTAGGACAGTAGCAAATTTCCCTCAAGTGGATGACCAAAGGTTTATCAATCCGTGGGAGGCATAGGATGAAGATGGTCTCTCTCGAACAACCCTGCAACCAAATAACAAAGAGTCTCTTGTGTCCCCAACACACCCAATACAATGGTAAATTGTATATGTGCACTAGTTCGGCGAAGAGATGGTGATACAAGTGTAATATGGATGGTAGATATAAGTTTTTGTAGTCTGAAAATATAAAAACAGCAAGGTAACTAATGATAAAAGTGAGCACAAACGGTATTGCAATGCTTAGAAACAAGGCCTAGGGTTCATACTTTCACTAGTGCAAGTTCTCTCAACAATACTAACATAGTTGAATCATATGTAAATCCCTCACGTGCGACAAAGAGTTCACTCCAAAGTCACAAATAGCGGAGAACAAACGGAGAAATTATTGTAGGGTACGAAACCACCTCAAAGTTATCTTTTCCGATCAATCTTATGAGCTATCCCTATAAGTGTCACGAACAGCCCTAGAGTTCGTACTAAAATAACACCTTAAGATACACATCAACCAAAACCCTAATGTCACCTAGATACTCCAATGTCACCACGAGTACCCATGGGCTTGATTATACGATATGCATCACACAATTTCAGATTCATCATGTTCAATCCAACACAAAGAACTTCAAAGAGTGCCCCAAAGTTTCTTCCGTAGAGTCAAGACGAAAACGTGTGCCAACCCCTATGCATAGATTCCCAAGGTCACGGAACCCGCAAGTTGATCACCAAAACATACATCAAGTGGATCAATAGAACATCCCATTGTCACCACGGATATCTCATCGCAAGACATACATCAAGTGTTCTCAAATCCTTTAAAGACTCAATCCGATAAGAAAACTTCAAAGGGAAAACTCAATTCATCACAAAAAGATAGAGAGGCGGAAACTCCATATGATTCATCTATATTAATAAAGCTCACGGTACATCAAGATCTTGTCATATCAAGAACACGAGAGAGAGAGATCAAACACATAGCTACTGGTACATACCCTCAGCCCCGAGGGTGAACTACTCCCTCCTCGTCATGGAGACCGCCGGGATGATGAAGATGGCCTCTGGTGATGGTTTCCCCCTCCGGCAGGGTGCCGGAACGGGCTCCCGATTGGTTTTTCATGGCTACAGAGGCTTGCGGCGGCGGAACTCCCGATCTAGGTTTCTTTCTGGGGGTTTTGGTATTTATAGGAATTTTTGGCATCTGTCTCACGTGAAGGGGGTTCCCGAGGGGCCCACAAGCCAGGGGGTGCGCCCTAGGGGGGGGCGCCCCCTAGGCTTGTGGCTACCTCGGGAGTTCTCTCCGGTGCCTTTTTGCTCCAGTATTTTTTATATTTTCCAAAAATATTCTTCGTAAATTTTCAGCCCATTCCGAGAACTTTTATTTCTGCAAAAAAAATGACACCATGGTAGTTCTGCTGAAAACAGCGTTAGTCCGGGTTAGTTCTAATAAAATCATACCAAAATCATATAAAATTATTGTAAACATGTCATGAATACTTCATAAATTATAGATACGTTGGAGACGTATCAGCGGTTGAAATTTTTATTTGTCGCTAGCGTAGCGTACCGCGTGTCCCAACAGTGGTATCAGAGCCTCCGCTGTGTGGTGATAGATTCGGTGATTTGCATATGAGATATGTAGATCGGTTCAGGTGCGGGTTGATGAGATCGGCTGTGCACGTCAGTGTTGATGGTTGGTTTCGTGATCTTGATTCCGTGATTGTGATGCAGAGGTCGTGACACGAATTACCCCTACCGGTCGGTTTCTGCCATCGGGGTAGACAGTGGAACATAAATCCAGATGCAGCATGCGAAGATCAATGAGATTGATCGAACCGGAGCAAAGATCGACACCGTAGAAATGTGATTTCCGCAGTGCTGAAATCTGCTGGAGGGGTCACAGTAAAACGGGCATAACTTTTGCATACGAACTCTGTTTTCGCTCCACGACTTGTCAAACTGAAGGGAACGAAAAGATGCATTTGACCTTCAATGGCTTTGCCATTTTCGGCGATAGTTTGAAGGTAAAAATCCTCTTGGAAAATAGAGTTTCGGACAGTTTTATTTTCGACAGTAGAACGTCTGACTTGTTTTTGCAGGGAATGCTTGTGATTTGGTATAGCCCATGAATGTTGCTTGTAAATTATTAAATCATGACCCGCGGGTCATGAGTGCGGCAACCGGCTGGAGCCATATGGTTGTCCCATTATTGTATTAAAGACCTACGTGTCAACATGAGATGCCTTGTAATGTAATTTACTCACATTGCTATTAGTTTGTAATAGCATAGTATCTTATGTAACACTTGGCGGTTGACACCATGTGTGGAGATGGAGATCACCACAAGGGCAACCAAGCATGGAGATGGAGATCGCCATGGGCATGCAGCGCACGTGGAGATGGAGATCACCATGCGTTGATGAAAGGGGCTATACCATATCACACATATATAAACTGCATGTGAAAGTTTATCCCTTTTATGCGCCCTTATTTTGCATGATAGATGTTATTAAGTAGGGTGATCCCTCAAAGAATGTCAAGTAAAATTGCCTCCCCAATTGCTGCAACATCACATGTTAAGTATTTTTAGTGGTGGGCCTATAAAATTAGGGTGCTGCTAATTCTCCTTAACGTGGAGCGTTTGTGTCGGACACTTACGAGCGAAGCATTGGTTAACTTTTCATGGCTATCAAAATAGTTTTGGGCCTCGAGGCATAAGAGTTGGCGTGGCATGAGATGTCCCCAACAAACAAGAGTCGTATAGAGATACGATTAGCTAGTGTTGCTTACCGAGTGATCTAGTCTTCTAGCGGTGATGCAAAAGCTCACTAGTTGACATGCGGATCTTGGATCTTGAATCACTAAGAATCAACGGAGGGATGTTGATTTTAGTGGGAGTAATGTTCTTATTAAAATGTTTAATTTGAATTACTCTTTATGAATACATGTCTTAGTTTTTTGCATATTTCTGTTGTAGATCAATGGCACCACCTGCTCAACCCAGTTTTTCGTTGAAATCAATCCTAGAAAAGGATAAACTGAATGGAACAAACTTTACCACCTTGTATAGAAATCTGAGAATTGTTCTCAGGCATGATAAAAAGGAACATGTTCTAGAGGAACCCCTTCTAGAGGAACCTGCCGAGAATGCTAATGCCACGGCCAGGAATGCCCACCAGAAACTCGTTGATGAGTCAAACGAGATCAGCTGTCTCATGCTGGCTTCTATGGAGCCCGATCTGCAGCAGCATTTCGAAAACACTGAGGCTTTCGATATGATCGAGAACCTCAAAAGCATGTTTCAGATGCAGGCAAGGACCGAAAGGTTCAACGTCTGGCGATCCTTGATGGATTGTGAGCTGAAAGAGGGTGATCCACTGAGCCCGCATGTGATCAAGATGATCGGATACATGCAAGCTTTGGATTGGTTAGGCTTCCCACTTGGGGACGAATTGTCCACGGATACAATTCTGGCTTCTCTTTCGACTAGCTATGGGGCGTTCATCTCTTACTTCCATATGCACGACATGGAAAAGAAGCTCACTGAATTGCATGGGATGCTAAAAGTGGCAGAGCAGGATATCAAGAAAGGCACGCATCAAGTGTTGATGGTGCAGAACACGGCAAAGTTCAAGAAGAGCTGGTCCAAGAAAAAGACTAAGGCAAAGGGCAAGGAGGCAACTCCTACTGTCGCCGTCGCTGCAAGGAAACCGGTCGCTGGAAGAGGAACTGCAGCAAGTGGCTTGCCCAGATAGGCAAGAAGACTGGAAGTGTGACTTCTTCTTCAAGTACACTTGTTGTATATGTTATAGACATTTTTCTTGCTGATATTTCTAGTAGCTCTTGGGTATATGATACCGGATCGGTTGTTCACATATGCAACTCGATGCACGGGCTAAGAAGGACTAGGAATGTTGCAAGAGGAGAAGTTGACATACGCGTCGGGAATAAAGCAAGAGTTGCTGCATTAGCCGTCGGCACCATGCAACTTAATTTACCTTCAGGATTTGTAATGGAACTTGATAATTGTTATTATGTTCCTGCATTGAGTCGAAACATTATTTCGGCCTCATGTTTGATGAGGCAAGGTTATGAATTCAGTATTAAGGACAATGGTTGTTCTATTTACTTGAATGAAATGTTTTATGGCTTTGCACCTGTTAAGAATGGGTTATTTATATTAGATCTTGAAGGTGAATCGGTCTATAACATAAATGTCAAGAGGCATAAGCCTAACGAGATAAATCCGACTTACATCTGGCATTGTCGACTAGGACACATTAATCAAAAACGCATGAAGAAGCTCCATGATGATGGAATTCTGACTTCATTTGATTTTGAATCATTTGAGACATGTGAGTCCTGCCTACTCGGCAAGATGACTAAGACTCCTTTTGCAAAGAGTTGTGAGAGGGCGTCTGAGCTATTGGAACTTATACATAGTGATGTATGTGGACCAATGAGCACGACAGCTAGAGGTGGTTTCCAATACTTCGTGACTTTTACCGATGACTTTAGTAGATATGGATATGTCTACTTGATGAGGCACAAGTCAGAAACTTTTGAAAAGTTCAAGGAGTTTCAGAACGAAGTGGAAAATCAACTCGGCAAGACAATCAAGCTTCTACGATCTGATCGTGGCGGTGAGTATATGAGCCAGGATGATACGGGGCACGCCCGTGTGCGTCGATCTTTCACGAATTGGAGGTGGATTTGTGATTGAACATGAAGAACACGAGGGGAAAATCACAAGAGGAAAACACTCAAGGACAAACTCCGATCACACATCCACTAGAATCACACGAGTACATGAGTGTCACGGTCCACAAACAACCAAAGGATACACGTAACGGTAGTCTTCTCGCTCTGGAGGAGGAGGTCTTGAATCCCGAGGGGATCTTCCCTTAGAGGGGCCTTGGCATCACTCCGGATCTTCTCACGTAGAGGGGAATCACTCCATGAGGGAAGGGAGATAATGGAGCTAAGCTCAACAAGTGTATTTGCTAAACCTAAGCTAACCCTAGGAAGAGGGGAAAGAGGAGTTTATATAGTCCTAGGCGAAAAGGAAGGGGTACATGGGCAAAAGCCCGCGGGGCTGTGCGCAGACAGGGTCCGGACGTCCGGACGGTGTCGGTCGTCCGAGGCTTCACGGCGGTCCGGACGTCCGGAGGTGGCCGGTCGTCCGAGGATTCGGCTCTGGATGGGGGTTCTCAGATTTCCATGGCGCGTCGGACGTCCGGGGCCCGGTCTTCCGGGGGTCTTCGGTCTTCCGAGGATTCGGTGCGGGTGCCGGGGTGTCGGATTTCTGGACGGGTCCGGTCGTCCGGGTGCTGGAGCTTGCCGGACGTCCGGGCGTGGTCGGTCATCCGAGCGCTGGAGCATCCTGGAGTTTCCTTGCGAGGTCGGTCTTCAGGCGTCGGACGTCCGATGCTGTCTGGACGTCCGAGGGCTGGGCCTTGTCCGCAACTTCTCCCTTTTCCTTCCAAGCTTGACGTCCTCCGCTCCGAGCATCTTCTCCATTCCCACTGTACCTGATCATGCAAAGGACCTCTGATTGAGGTAGCATCCAAGTTCCATGAATATCAAAGAGAGAATCATATAGGAGAGATGTCACCTCGTGTTCAATAGCACGTGCCCGGGCTCTAGTCATGGGTCCCTTTGTGGCTTGATGTGATGATGTAGAGTCCATGGGGATGATGGTGGGATGCTCCGCATCATCTCCCCCCCCCCCCTTGGGGAAGATCCGTCCTCGGATCAAGATCTTCATCACCATGGAAAGGGGATAGATCCGTGACGTTGAATGTGTCACTCACGTTGTACTTGTCGCGTGGTATGTCGATCCTGTAGGCATTGTTGTTGTAGTGTGCCAACACCTTGAAGGGGCCGTCGGCGCGAGGTAGTAGCTTCGATTTGCGTTCATTGGGGAAGCGGTCCTTGCGAAGGTGTAGCCACACAAGATCACTGGGCTTGAACACCATGGAGTGCTTGTTGAGGTTGCGCTTGTTGGTGACACGTTCCACTTGACGTTCAATCGTGCGCCTTGTGTCTTCATGCATCCTCTTGATGTAGCTTGCCCTTGCACTTGCGTCCATGTTGACGCGCTCTTGGAGAGGTAGAGGTAGGATGTCCAATGGGGACAATGGATTGAAGCCGTAGACCACTTCGAACGGAGACTTGCCGGTGGTGGAGTGACTTGTGCGGTTGTAGGCGTACTCGGCAATGGGGATGCAATCTTCCCATTCCTTGATGTTCCTCTTGATCAACACGCGAAGTAGGGTAGGAAGCGTCCGGTTCGTCACCTCCGTTTGTCCGTCGGTTTGAGGGTGATATGCCGAAGAGAAAAGAAGCTTGATTCCGATCTTGGCGCATAGGGTCTTCCAAAAGTAGCTCAAGAATTTGACGTCGCGATCCGAGACAATGGTCTTGGGGACGCCATGTAGTCGCAAGATGTCCCTACAAAACAAATTTGCAATATGTGAAGCATCGTCTACCTTGTGACATGGGATGAAATGAGCCATCTTGGAAAAATGATCCACAACGACAAAAACGGAATCATGGCCATGTTTAGTTCGTGGCAAACCAAGTACAAAATCCATACTAATGTCTTCCCAAGGTTGGAAAGGTATAGGGAGAGGCATATAAAGACCATGGGATTGAGCTTTGGACTTAGCTTTGCGGCATGTAGAGCATCGGTTAGTGAAGCGTGCAACATCACGAAACATCTTGGGCCAAAACTAGTTGTTGGATAGTGTGGCATACGTCTTGTCGCGTCCAAAGTGACCCATAAGTCCTCCACCGTGAGCCTCTTGCAAAAGCAACAAACGAAGAGAAGACTCGGGTATACACAATTTGTTAGCATGCATAAGATAGCCATCTTTCATATAATAGTTCGCCCAACAAGTTTTCACTTGGCACATAGAGTAAGAATTAGAAAAATAAGCGTCATGCTCATACAAGTCTTTGATGTGCTCAAAACCAATAACATTCAATTCAAGTTGAGTAATTAGCATGCATTTGCGGGAAAGAGCATCCGCCACAACGTTTTCCTTACCCTTTATGTATTTGATGACATAAGGGAAGGACTCAATAAATTCACTCCATTTAGCATGCCGTTTGTTCAACTTGGTTTGACCTTTTAAATATTTAAGCGTTTCATGGTCGGTATGGATAACAAACTCATGAGGTCGCAAATAGTGTTCCCACACATGCAACACTCTCACCAAAGCATACAATTCTTTGGCATAGATGGGGTACTTAAGTTGAGCGCCGGATAATTTCTCGCTCAAGTACGCGATAGGACGCTTCTCTTGCATAAGCACACCACCTATTCCACTACCACTAGCATCACAATGCACTTCAAATGTTTTATCAAAGTTGGGCAAAGCGAGCAAAGGTGCATGAGTGAGCAAATTTTTAAGTTCATGGAATGCGGTTTCTTGGGAAGGACCCCAAATAAAAGGTGCATTCTTCTTGCTCAAAGCATGGAGAGGAGATGCAATAGTGCTAAAGTCTTTGACAAAACGGCGATAGAAACCCGCTAGTCCTAGGAAACTACGCACTTGTTGCAAATTCGTTGGTGTGGGCCAAGTTTTAATAGCATCAATCTTAGTTTCATCTACATGAACGCCCTTAGAAGATACTACAAAACCTAAGAAAACTACTTTCTCAACACCAAATTTGCATTTCTCCATGTTTGCATAGAGTTGTTCCTTTCTAAGGATTTGCAAAACATCACGAACATGTGTAGCATGCTCCTCAAGAGACTTGCTAAAGACAAGAATATCATCAAAATAGACCACAACACAATATCCTATGAGGGGTCGTAAAACATAGTGCATAACACGCATGAAAGTACCCGGTGCTTCGGATAAGCCCATGGGCATGACCAACCATTCATAGAGACCAAATTTAGTCTTGAATGCGGTTTTCCACTCGTCACCCTCTTGTATGCGAATTTGGTAGTAACCACTTTTTAAGTCAATTTTAGAAAATATAGTGGCACCACTAAGTTCATCTAGCATGTCATCTAAACGAGGAATGGGATGACGGTAGCAAATGGTGATAGCATTGATAGGACGGCAATCGGAACACATGTGCATGCTACCATCTTGCTTAGGCACTAGTATCACCGGAACCGCACAAGGACTCAAACTCTCACGTACATGCCCTTTATCTAGGAGTTTTTGGACTTGCCTTTGTATTTTCTTTGTTTCTTCGGGGTTGACGCGGTAGGGAGCCTTATTAGGAAGCGGTGCTCCGGGGATGAGGTCGATGCGGTGTTCGATCCCTCGTTTTGGTGGTAGTCCCGGAGGTAGCTCATCGGGGAAAACATCATGGAATTCCTGCAACAACTTAGATAACACAAGAGGAAGATGTTGTGAAGGGTTAGTCCGAACGACGTCATCTTTGCACACAAGTACATAGTGAAGAACGGTCGATGGGCTCTCACTCACATCCCTCAAATCTCTTTTGGTGGCTAAAAGAACTATATCACTCATGTCCCTCATCGTGGAGTCGCTCATTTTTGGCTTGTGGCACTCACTCTCTTTTAGGTGGATCACTCTCTCACTTTTATCTCCATGATGGGATGAAACTTGTTTGTCGGCGATGACTTGACTTGGAGTCATTGGGCGAAGGACATATTGCTTGCCCTTCATCTTGAAGCTATATTGATTTGCCCGACCATTGTGTGTGACACCACGGTCGAATTGCCAAGGTCTACCAAGTAGGAGGTGGCAAACGGACATGGGAACCACATCACACTCCAAAGTGTCTTCATAAGCGCCTATCTTGAAGGAAACCTCCACGGTATGATCAACTTGGAGGGTTCCGGAGTCACTTAACCATTGGACCTTGTAGGGGCGAGGGTGCTTTTTCTTGACCAATTGTAGCTTGTTACAAAGGTCCTCGCTTGCCAAGTTGTGGCAACTCCCGCCGTCTATGATGACCTTGACGGATTTTCCTTGGATGCCCGCCTTGGTGTGAAAGATGTGGCAATGTTGGTCCTCGTCTTGTTTTTGTTGGAGCGTCAAAACTTTAGAGACAACGAGAGCGGGGCTCGAATCGTTGTCGCAAAAGATTTGCGAATCTTCATCTTCATTTACTTGGCGGTGTATGGCCACTTGCTCCAAAGCTTGCATCTCGTCGTCACTCATAGAGTCATAGGTGCCATCGTCGAGGAGGATCATGTTGCGTTTGGTTGGGCATTCGAAGGTCTTGTGGCCTCGCCCTTGGCACGTGAAACACTTGATGGAGCTTGTTTTGGTGGTAGCATCCGGTGTTGGGGTAGAGGATGAAGCTCTCGGCTTGTAGGTGCTTGAGGTTGGTCGGCTTGACGAAGTCGTCTTGTCCTTGTAGCTTGACTTGTCGCCGATAGGTGTTGTAGATTTCGAAGTTGAAGGTGTCGTTGTCGTAGTAGCTTGAGCACTTGAGTCGTAGGTTTTGGAGGAGAACTTAGAGTACTTGAAGTCATCTTGCACTTGCCGTTCCGCCTTGGTTGCTTGATGCACAAGTTCGAGAAGGTTGGAGTATGGTTGGAAATCGGCAATTTTCTTGACTTGGTAGTTGAGGCCATTCAAGAAGCGTGCCATTGTTTGCTCGTCATCTTCCTTGACATTGGCTCGGATCATAGCAATCTCCATCTCTTGATAGTACTCTTCTACCGACTTGGTGCCTTGTTTGAGTTGTTGGAGCTTCTTAAAGAGATCTCGGTTGTAGTGTGTAGGCACAAAACGGGCTCGCATGAGGTCCTTCATTTGGGCCCAAGTGTTGATAGGAGGTTCGTCTCTTTCTCTTCTCCGCTCAATCACTTGTTCCCACCAAATTAGGACGTAGTCTTGGAACTCGAGTGAAGCCATGGCGATCTTCTTCTCTTCATCATAGTTGTGTAGGCGAAAGATCTTGTCAACCTTGAGGGCCCATGACAAGTAGTCTTCGGGATCATTGCTTCCGGAAAACTTTGGCATTGTGAACTTGAGCTTGCCGAAGCGTTGTTCATCATTGTGGTTGGGATGCCGAAGTCTTTATCTTGGAGCTGGATCCTCATTGACATTGCCTTGCGCGTGTCGACGTTGATCTTGTTTTCGGTGTCAAAACCGGCGGATCTCGGGTAGGGGGTCCCGAGCTGTGAGACTAGAATCGATGGTAACAGGAGACGAAGGGGACAGTGTTTTACCCAGGTTCGGGCCCTCCTATGGAGGTAATACCCTACGTCCTGCTTGATTATATTGATGATATAGGTGTTACAGAGTTGATCTACCTCGAGATCGTATGACTAAACCCTAGATGAGTTCTGTTGGCCTACAACCTAAAACCCTCTGGCTTATATAGACGCCGAGGGTGCCTAGGGTTTACACATGGTCGGTTACACGTCGAAGGGATAAACATGCCTATTCACTACTCCAAACGTGGAGAATACGCCACGATCCTCGAAGCTTCCTTCCTGGAGACAGGGTCTTCGATCATTCCAGTGTCCGGCCAACGGCCCATACAGTCCGGCCCATAAGAAATAGGTCGGCCTTCCGAGGACCCCTTAATCCAGGACTCCCTCAGTAGCCCCCGTACTAGCCTCCAACGCCAAGGGTCCAAGCTCCAGCTGCTTCGTATGATCAGAGTCTTCGGCTTGCGAGGCGAGTTCCTCTCTCCAAATAGTGATCGGCCAGGCTTTAGTTCGGCCTCCGACGACGTGTAGTTTTTCCGATCATAGATCGTCCGAGCATCATGTATAACCCGGCCCTGAAGGCCAAACGTCAAGGAGTCAATAGTGCTTTCTGACAACCTTTCAGATGAAAGGTCATGGCCCACCACGACCACTGCACCAGTCGTAACAACTCGATCCGCGGTTCGAGGCCGTTTCCACCAGCACGATCCATTAATGCACAGATCGTGCTCCGTTTCACACGGGATATGTTTAATCATGTGCGTATAATGGCACGCATGTCTTGGGAAGCGGAGGGATTCACGGCGTAGTAAAGGGAGGCTAACCGGCAACGAGCCCAATAAAAGGGGAAGAAAACCCCAAGGCTTAACCGCACTTCCCATTCGCATCCCTGCTTCCCCAATCTCCTGAGCCTCTAGAGCCCAGATCTAGATTTTCCACCTTTCCTCCTCCGAGCTCAGCCATGGCCGGCTCAGGCTCCAACGGCAAGTGGGAGGCTTCCACGGTCACAGACCAGGACATCCGGGACCTCAAGGAGGCCGGCTACCTCCCCGCCAACATCTTCCACCGCATCGCAGAGGAGGGCCAGGTGATTCCTACCCCCAAACCAGGCGAGAGGGTGGTCTTCATGCCTCATTTCATCCGAGGACTGAGCTTCCCGCTCCACCCCTTCGTGAGGGGCCTCATGTTCTTCTACGGACTCGACTTCCACGACCTCCCGCCGAACTCCTTCATGTATATATCGGCCTTCATCATCGTCTGCGAGGCCTTCTTGCGGGTCGAACCACACTTCGGACTATGGCTCAAGATTTTCAACATCAAGCCGAAGTGTGTCGCAGGCGCACACGCAGACTGCGGCGGGGCGGTCATCAGCAAGCTCCCACGCGCAGTATGGCCATCCGATACCTTCATCGACACCATCAAGACTTGGCAAAAAGAGTGGTTTTACATCACCGAGCCAAAGGAGGAGGGCTGAACTGTTCCTGCCGAATTCAGGTCCGGCCCCCCGACCAGATTGACCTCATGGGTCCGAAAGGGTCTTGATTGAGGGTCGGATACCGAGGTGGACGACCTGCAGAGGGGCATCGCCTCCCTGATAAAAGATAACATCGATCTGACCAACGTGGTCCAGATTATGCTCCGGCGGCGTATCCTCCCCGACCAGTGCCGGGCCTCTCCTATGTGGACTTACCGGACTGACGATGATCCCATGATCCGTCAACTCTTCCGCACCACTCGGGAGAAGCTATGGAAGGCGCTGTTCAAAGCACAGGAGAAGTGGCCGGCCAAGAAGGAGGACCAGGTCTTGAGCGCCGTCAAGCCCCCATCCGAGGTACAACACCGTTTTATTCGATCGGCTCTGTTTTCCTAAAGAAAGTCTAAGCATTTTCCGATCGCTTCCGCAGGAATGGTTGAGCAAGGCCACGGGCATCAAGTGTCCGGCTCCACAGCCCGAAGACCCTAGGTCTCCGCTGCTGTTGGAGATGCTCGTCGTGGCGCCTTACAAGGCGCCGGAGAAGAAAGAGAAGAAGAAGAAACCAGGCCGAGAAGGCCTGCGCATCAGGGACCGGCTGGGGGTTGTGTCCGAAGAAACCCACGCCTCCACGAATCAAGAGGAGGAGCACGAGGGTGAAGGCGAGGGCGAGGGCGGAGGCGATTCCCCCCTCGCAAGAAAGAGGGCGGCGTCATCGGACGCCTCAGAGGACGTACCTCCTCCCGCACAGAAGAAACCACGTCGGGCACAGGTAGTCCTGTCCGATGACAGTTCGGACTCGGACACCGAGTCCGAGGACTTCGAGAGGGTTTCACGAAGGAACCTCAGGGTCAAGCCCTCTCCTCGAAGGTAAAGATCCGAAGACCTTCTGAGCTATTAATGCTAAGTTTTAAATGTTACTGACTTGTGAACGCCTACTGTCTTGCAGCCCACCGCGTGTTCTCCCCACCGATCAAGTTTCGGATGGGGAGACCCCGCCCGCCGAACTAGCGGAGAGCGGGACCGCGTCGCACCACTCTCCTCCGGACGCCGCGAAGGACGCCACGGAGGTGTCATCCCAGCAGGCTCCTCTGGAGCCGGGCACTGGAGGTGGGGGCGATGACGTCATGGCTGAGGCTAACGCCTCGGCCGCCGAAGACCCGGGGGAGAGGCCCCTCCCGGATACTGAGGAGACCGGACGAGGAGATGTACAGTCACCTCCAAGGCTGTCTCCGGAGCGCACCGTGCCTCCGGAGGCACCGGTTCCGTCCCCTGTTGGAGATCGGGTTAACCGATCCCCACCCTGATAAAAGATAACATCGATCTGACCAACGTGGTCCAGATTATGCTCCGGCGGCGTATCCTCCCATGCCAGCGCCGGGCCTCTCCTATGTGGACTTACCGGACTGACGATGATCCCACGATCCGTCAACTCTTCCACACCACTCGGGAGAAGCTATGGAAGGCGCTGTTCAAAGCGCAGGAGAAGTGGCCGGCCAAGAAGGAGGACCCGGCTATTGGAACTTATACATAGTGATGTATGTGGACCAATGAGCACGACAGCTAGAGGTGGTTTCCAATACTTCGTGACTTTTACCGGTGACTTTAGTAGATATGGATATGTCTACTTGATGAGGCACAAGTTAGAAACTTTTGAAAAGTTCAAGGAGTTTCAGAACGAAGTGGAAAATCAACTCGGCAAGACAATCAAGCTTCTACGATCTGATCATGGTGGTGAGTATATGAGCCAGGATGATACGGGGCACGCCCGTGTGCGTCGATCTTTCACGAATTGGAGGTGGATTTGTGATTGAACACGAAGAACACGAGGGGGAAATCACAAGAGGAAAACACTCAAGGACAAACTCCGATCACACATCCACTAGAATCACACGAGTACATGAGTATCATGGTCCACAAACAACCAAAGGATACACGTAACGGTAGTCTTCTCGCTCCGGAGGAGGAGGTCTTGAATCCCGAGGGGATCTTCCCTTAGAGGGGCCTTGGCATCACTCCGGATCTTCTCACGTAGAGGGGAATCACTCCACGAGGGAAGGGAGATAATGGAGCTAAGCTCAACAACTGTATTTGCTAAACCTAAGCTAACCCTAGGAAGAGGGGAAAGAGGAGTTTATATAGTCCTAGGCGAAAGGAAGGGGTACATGGGCCAAAGCCCGCGGGCCTGTGCGCAGACAGGGTCAGGACGTCCGGACGGTGTCGGACGTCCGAGACTTCACGGTGGTCCGGACGTCCAGAGGTGGCCGGTCGTCCGAGGATTCGGCTCTGGATGGGGGTTCTCAGATTTTCGTGGCGCGTCGGACGTCCAGGGCCCGGTCGTCCGGGGGTCTTCGGTCTTCCGAGGATTCGGTGCGGGTGCCGGGGTGTCGGATTTCCGGACAGGTCCGGTCGTCCGGGTGCTCAAGCGTGCCGGACGTCCGGGCGTGGTCGGTCGTCCGAGCGCTGGAGCGTCCTGGAGTTTCCTGGCGAGGTCGGTCTTCAGGCGTCGGACGTCCGATGCTGTCCGGACATCCGAGGCTGTCCGGACGTCCGAGGGCTGGGCCTTGTCCGCAGCTTCTCCCTTTTCCTTCCAAGCTTGACGTCCTCCGCTCCGAGCATTTTCTCCATTCCCATTGTACCTGATCATGCAAAGGACCTCCGATTGAGGTAGCATCCAAGTTCCATGAATATCAAAGAGATAATCATATAGGAGAGATGTCACCTCGTGTTCAATAGCACGTGCCCGGGCTCTAGTCATGGGTCCCTTTGTGGCTTGATGTGATGATGTAGAGTCCATGGGGATGATGGTGGGATGCTCCGCATCACAGGAGTTTGATGATCATCTGAAGAGCCGTGGAATAGTTCCACAACTCACTCCTCCAGGTACGCCACAGAGAAATGGTGTGTCGGAACGGAGGAATCGGACTTTGTTAGACATGGTCCGTGCAGCCGCATCTATCATATTTTTCCTCATATGTGCGGTCATTTGCACGTGATTGGTGGAGAAGAAGAGAGAGAAAGAAAATAATGAATAAAGAAAGAGAAAATGTGGTCCGGGATGGGGTCACGTCCTACATGGCGGACTGACCGGGCGCGCCCGGACGCGTCTGCGACCCCTCATATCGTCCTTATATTTGAGATGGATATGAGGGGTGCCGGTCAGTCCTGGCGTTTGAGATGGGTATGAGGGATCCGTCTGGATCGATTTTTTGTGACCGGACAGTGACCGGACGGCATGCCCGGACGCTTGAGGAGGGTATGAGGGGTCGGCTGTAGATGCTCTAAATATACGTGCAGCGGTACCAGATCAAGAGTTGAACTATGAACATCAACATCCACGGTCTGGGTTGGTATACTCTGCCTGCTTGCGCCTACGGCCGCGAATGTACGTCGGCGTGGGGGTGGGTGGACATTTTTCTCAGCAGCTGAGGGAGGTGGTACTACCGAGGAGGACAGGACAGGAGGAGACTTTGGCATTTGGTTTTCTGACGCTTTGATTTGGCTGGCAAGAGCAAGACGGCTCGAAGATCTCACCAACGCAGCGCGGCCTGCCCTCTGCGTCGCATCGAGATTCACGCGGCAGTAAATATCGTCTCATGCGGCACGTGGACTTCGGCCCCCGCGCCTCGGGATTCACATCCCCTTAACTCCCCGGTCCCGGAACCAGTCACTACAGTGCACCGCGTAGCGTAGCAGCTTCGCCGCGTCAAGCAGGTTCTGTTAGGGCAACCGCAACGCACGAGCCTAAATCGTCCGTCCGCGTCTGTTTAATAATAAACGGACACAAATCGCGGTTCAACGCGTGGCTGCAAACGAACGCTTTTGAGTCATTCCCGGTCTAAGTTTGAACCATATTTGCGGCAAAACGGACACGCACGGACGGACGCATCGTGTGCCCTTGTCCTCCCCTGGCCCGCCCGTCGGGACACAACCTCTTTTCTTCCTTCCCTGTCCTCGCTCCTCGCTCCGCCCTCTGTTCCTCGCCATCGCCGACACCACCCACGTCGTTCGTCGGTGGCACGGACCCTTTTCTTCCTCCCCCGTTCTCGCTCTGCCTTCCGCCCGCGGTCGTCCACCTTACTTTGCTGCCTGCGAAGAGACTCGACGTGCCCTTTCCGGCCGCATCTCCACCACGATCACAAGGTGTTCGACGCTTTGCTCGCAAGGTATCATGCATAACGGGGATGAGTATTTCTTTCACAACTTTGTTTGTTCATCGGATGATTCGTCCTTGGACGATGAGGGCTTTGTGGTGGCAGCATTGGTTGTCCATGACCACATCAATAGGATGCGGCCTCAGGTCAGGGGATCAATACCCGGTCATGCTCCGGCCTTGAACCGCAATAGGGAGAAAGGGCACACCCTCCTCTATTCCGATTACTTTGAGAATAACGCACTCTACAAACCTCATCAATTTCGGCGTCGCTTTCGAATGAGGAGGCATGTGTTCAATCGTATTCGGGAGGGAGTAGTAGCATATGACTCATACTTTGACAGCAAAGAGGATGTCCTTGGGAAGCTTGGCTTCTCTTCTTATCAGAAATGCACTTCGGCTATTCGCATGCTTGCATATGGAATTCCTGGTGATCTTGTGGATGAGTACGTTCGTATGAGTGAGTCCACGTGTCTCCAATCAATGTACAATTTTTGCAAGGTCGTGGTGGCCGTGTTTGACCCTGAATACCCGAGAGAGCCAAATGCCGCTGATACAGAGAGGTTGTTGACGATCAATGTGGAGAGGGGCTTTCCAGACATACTTGGTAGTATCGATTGTAAATCCTGAAAGTGAAAGAACTGTCCATTTGCTTGGCAGGGGCAGTACAAGGGGCATGTGAAAGGTGCCACTGTCATATTTGAAGCGGTAGCTTCACAAGATCTGTGGATATGGCATTCTTTCTTCGGCACGGCTGGTTTTCACAATGATATTAGCGTTCTTCAGCATTCTCCAGTGTTTGCAAGGCTTGCAGAAGGCCACTCCCCGGAGGTCAACTTTGAGATCAATGGCCACCATTACAACAAGGGATATTACCTAGCAGATGGTATCTATCCCCAGTGGTCCACTCTTGTGAAGACCATACCCAATCCGCAAGGAGAGAAAAGAGAAAGGTTTGCCCAAATGCAGGAGAGTGTTAGGAAATATGTGGAGCGTGCATTTGGTGTGCTTCAGTCTCGATGGGGTATCGTTCGAAACCCTGCATTGACATGGAGCACTCAGAAGCTTCGGAAGGTGATGATTTCTTGTGTGATCATGCACAACATGATCGTTGAGGATGAAAGTGATGGCAGCATCTACGACCAAGGGTTTGATTTACAGGGTGAGAATGTTGAGTCTGAGCACCCATCTCCTGCAACGTTTCAATAGTTCGTCCAATTCCATCGTGAGATGCGGGATCGAGACACTCATACGCAGCTACAAGATGACTTGGTTGAGCACATGTTGGAACACATTGGCAATCAGTAGATCTATCGGTTTAATCTCTTTTCGTGCACACAAACTTTGAGTGGTTTTGTAAAACTATTTGATATTTTTAAAATTTTGATTGGGTTGTAATAAAAGACTATTTTGGACATGGAACAATTTGTTTTCTATGATTTGGATTATTTTCGATATGCTTGATTTTATTGTATTTGGGCTCCGCGGACGAGATGGGGCCGAAGATGCGACCGCGCATTGGACGGCCGGTCGGCGCAATACACAAACCCAAACGGACACGGCTCATTTTCACTCTCAAACGGACGAAATCCAAATAAAACGGCGTGGTGTCCCTCAAAGAAAAAGACCAGTGAACGCAATGCTTCGTCCTCAGTTTCTGTAAAATTTACATGACATTTCGCTGTAAACGGACCACCTCACCTGCTGCAAAATTTTGCCGTGAAGTTCTGTGCGAAAGTGCATGGAAGAATTGAGGCCTCCTTTGATACAAAGTAATTTCGTTGGATTTTTGAAGGATTTGGATCCTTAGGATTTTTTCCTATGATGGTCGTTTGATTCATAGGATTGAAATCCTTTGGAATTTTTCCATAGGATTCATTTGTACTACATTTTGGAGGAAATTTTCCATCCACTTAAACCTCTTTGTAGAATTCCTTTGTTTTTCCTATGCTATCAAACACACTTTCAAATTCTGTAGGGTAGAAAAGGACATGACACTCTATTCCTACGTTTTTCCTATTCCTGCATTTTGAGAATCCTGCGAATCAAAAAGGCCCTGAGCAGTGGAAAGAGAAAGAGAAAGGAAAAGTCAGGGGAATGGAGACAGAGCGAGGGTACGCAAGGGTACATGGTGAGCAGTAGCGCCTTTTGTACCCTGATGATTCTCGGGGCCGGGGAAAGGAGGCCACGATATGGACGGGCGATGGGACGCGACGATGGGTACGTAGGCGGCAACTAGCCCCGCTACGCGACGGCGAGCAAACCAGACACACTAGTGCTCCTACGAACTAGAGTATGTACTAGTACTAGCCAGCGCCCCAGCAGTACTGTTTTAAATAGCGGGCTATAGAAAATAGCCCCGACCCTCAAAATGGGGCTATAGCCGGGCTAAACGGGGCTATAGCCGGAAATTGTACGTGAATTCATTTAGCCCCGAGATTCTCAAAAGGCTATAGCCGAGCTATAGCCGGGCTATAGCCGGCTATTTAAAACTAAGCACCAGTACTCGTACTCCTCAACGCACAAAGTATAGAACGTGCCACTGTTGCATCCCAATTTTGTCTGGATACGATCAGTAAACTGGGCACGAGATTGTGAATGAATGCTTAAGCAAGGTGGAGTACTAAGGCCTCTCCCAATGCTCCACCCTGTACAGGTGCTAAGAGTGCCACATAGGCATAAAAATGATGTGACAAAGCAATTAAAGAGGAGAGAGAGCATTATGGTGACCCTAGGAGGAAACGGTGCTAAGCGCGTGGACCTAGGCAAAAGGCTTACTAACCAATGCATGAAGGAGTTTAATTGCTAAACAATTCAATAAAGCAAGCTTAGCTACAAAAGCTAAGCACCCATGCATTGGGGACATTAGTTACTAAGACTTTAATTGCACTTAGCACCTCACCTAAGCACCAGTGCATTTGAAGAGGTCTAATCTATGGGAGCTTGCGTTTGAATCGCTTCAAATGTTGACTCCCCCGTGACTAATCAGCTCAGGCAAAAGAATAATTCTCATCTTTTAATACTCCTCGTGCCTGGACGGCGACCGCCGGCCAGCCACACACTCACAGACGCCAATGTCAACGCTCCCGGTCGGAATCGCCCGTCGGGCGGAGAGCGAAGTCCGAACGCGCGCCGGCGTGTCGCGCGGACCTGCACCTGCATGCATGGCACATACACTACATACCACCGACGTCAGGCTGATCGGTACTCTTTTTAGATCATCGTTCAGGCCGGTGGATCTCCCGTTCCCTTGAGTCAACGCCGGCGAGCTCGCTTTTACATGCGCCGCACGACGGCCGGACCCGACCAGTTCCGGTCCGGTCCTCTGGGGGCTTGCCGCACGTCGGGGCGGGCTGGAGTTTGGCCGGGAGGAAGGGGGCAGGAACCGATCAACGGCGCGCGTCCACCATTGTTGCCAAAATTTGTCAAGATTTGGAGGCACCCCATCCATCCAAGTGTTCACAAAGGTTAGCAACTTTGTCCTTTCATCTCTCATTGCTAGATTAGCTCTTGCAATGCTTTATAAGTATAGTGATTTGTGGGTTTTAGTTTGGGAGTATTTATATGTGGTAGTTCATTTGATTTATATGCAATTTGAGCTCAAATTAACTTCTTACTTTGCATGTGTAGGTGTGGTTTACTTAGTGCCTTCCCGTCCCCGTCCTAACCACCGTCGATCGCCCGCACCATCCCGTCGCCGGCACCACCTTGGTGAGCCTCTTGTTCTTATCATTTTTATAAAAAAAAATCATGTTTGTAAGATTTAGATAGTTACTTATATAGTTTTCTTACCTATATGGTTGTTTGTTATACATAGTGGCATGGTTTTGATATCCGTCCCCGTCGGCCCTCGTCCGGTTTATGATTCGGATGTGGTATATACTCTCTTTTATAACTGTTTGTTGCATTTCATGTTTATGACAATTATGCCCATCAAGTTGACATAGATATTTTTATCTAGGAGGTATGTGACCCGGAAATTGCAACCGACATAGATATTCTTGTCAAGAAATTAAATTTAGTTGAAAAAGAAAACGAGTATTTGAAAGAAAAATTGAAAAGAGTTGAAGAAGAGAAGATGAAACTGGAGTTGTATGTTTCCGATGTCGTCGATGATCACAAGATCAAGATGGATGCAATGCGCTTGAAGATTAGAAAATTTAAAAAATATGCCATTGATAGTGAGGCTTGGTATCACTATGCTGTTGGATCAATTGTTACCTTAGTTGCGATCTTGATCGCATTTGTTGTTGCATTTAAATGCTTTAGCTAGAGAGTTTGTATGTTGCTTTATGAGAACAAGTGTGTATGAACTTTATGTATGAACTTGTATTAATTTGGTCTTTTCGGTGTTGTGTAATGAAGATGAGTCGGCAATGGATGTACGATGACCGATGCTCTCCCCAGTTCATTAATGGCGTGCATACTTTTCTGGTTGCGGCTGAGGCAAACAAGCGGGCGGATGGTTTTATGTATTGTCCATGTGCTGGCTGTAAGAATGATCGAAATTACTCTAACTCAAGAACCATTCACGTCCACTTGTTTGAGTCTGGTTTCATGTCCGGCTATAACTGTTGGACCAAGCACGGAGAAAGAGGGGTCCTAATGGAAGAGAATGAAGAAGAAGAGGATGACGACAGCTATCCTGGCCATGGGTTCCATGAATACGATGGTACAACAATGGGGGAAGAAGCTGAGCCGGCAATGTGGGAAGGAGCTGAAGAAGAGGCATCAAATGAGCCCGCTGATGATCTTGGTCGGGCCATTGCCGATGCAAAGAGAAACTGCGCAAGTGAAAAGGAGAAGCTGAAGTTGCAGCGCATGTTAGAGGATCACAAGAAATTATTGTACCCAAATTGCGAAGATGACAAGAAAAAGTTGGGTACGACACTGGAATTGCTGCAATGGAAGGCCGAGAATGGTGTACCTGACAAGGCATTTGAAAAGTTGCTGAAAATAATGAAGAATAAGCTACCAAAGGACAACGAATTGCCCGACAGTACGTACGAAGCAAAGAAGGCCGTCTGCCCTCTAGGATTAGAGGTGCAGAAGATACATGCATGCCCTAATGACTGCATCCTCTACCGCGGTGAGTACGAGGATTTGAATGCATGCCCGGTATGATGTGCATTGCGCTATAAGATCGGCCACGATGACCCTGGTGATGTTGCGGGCGAGCGCCCCAGGAAGAAGATTCCTGCCAAGGTGATGTGGTATGCTCCTATAATACCACGGTTGAAACGTTTGTTCCAAAACAAAGAGCATGCCAAGTTGATGCGATGGCACAAAGATGACCGTAAGAAAGACGGGAAGTTGAGAGTACCCGCTGACGGATCACAGTGGAGAAAAATCGAGCGAAAGTGGAAGGACTTTGCAGATGACGCAAGGAACGTATGCTTTGGTTTAAGTGCAGATGGCATCAATCCTTTTGGGGAGCAGAGCAGCAATCATAGCACCTGGCCTGTGACTCTATGTATCTATAACCTTCCTCCTTGGTTGTGCATGAAGCGGAAGTTCATTATGATGCCAGTGCTCATCCAAGGCCCCAAGCAACCCGGCAACGACATTGATGTGTACCTAAGGCCATTAGTCGAAGAACTTTTAGAGTTGTGGAATGGAAAAGGTGTACGTGCGTGGGATGAGCACAAACAGCAGGAATTTGACCTGCGAGCGTTGCTGTTTGTAACCATCAATGATTGGCCTGCTCTCAGTAACCTTTCAGGACAGACAAACAAGGGATACCACGCATGCACGCACTGTTTAGATGATACCGACAATATATATTTGGATAAATGTAAGAAGAATGTGTACCTGGGGCATCGTCGATTTCTTCAGAGCAGACATCCCGTAAGAAAGAAAGGCAAGCATTTCAAAGGTGAGGCAGATCACCGGAAGAAGCCTCGCCACCGTACTGGTGATGATATACTTGATATGGTCAAGGATTTAAAAGTAATCTTTGGAAAGGGTCCTGGCGGACAATCTGTTCCGAATGACGCTGACGGACGCGCACCCATGTGGAAGAAGAAATCTATATTTTGGGACCTACCCTATTGGAAAGACCTAGAGGTCCGCTCTGCAATTGACGTGATGCACGTGACGAAGAATCTTTGCGTGAACCTGCTAGGCTTCTTGGGCGTGTATGGGAAGACAAAAGATACACCGGAGGCACGGGAGGACCAGCAACGTATGCACGGAGAAGACGGCATGGATCCAAAGCAGTTTCAGGGTCATGCCAGCTACGCTCTTACCAAAGAAGAGAAGGAAATCTTCTTCGAATGCCTGCTCAGTATGAAGGTCCCGTCTGGCTTCTCGTCGAATATAAAGGGAATAATAAATATGGCAGAGAAAAAGTTCCAGAACCTAAAGTCTCATGACTGCCACGTGATTATGACGCAACTGCTTCCGGTTGCATTGAGGGGGCTTCTACCGGAAAACGTTCGATTAGCCATTGTGAAGCTATGTGCATTCCTCAATGCAATCTCTCAGAAGGTAATCGATCCAGAAATCCTACCAAGGTTAGAGAATGATTTGGTGCAATGTCTTGTCAGTTTCGAGTTGGTGTTCCCATCATCCTTCTTCAATATCATGACGCACGTCCTAGTTCACCTAGTCGAGGAGATTGCCATTCTGGGTCCTGTATTTCTACACAATATGTTCCCCTTTGAGAGGTTCATGGGAGTCTTAAAGAAATATGTTCATAATCGTGCTAGGCCAGAAGGAAGCATCTCCAAGGGCCATGAAACAGAGGAGGTCATTGAGTTTTGTGTTGACTTTATTCCTGACATTAAGCCGATTGGTGTTCCTGAATCGCGGCATGAGGGCAGACTGGGTGGAAAAGGCACGCTAGGAAAGAATTCAGTAATATGCCGGGACGGGCATTCTTTGGCGCAAGCACACTACACAGTTTTACAAAGTTCCGCCTTGGTGGCTCCGTATATCGAGCAACACAAGAATATTCTACGCTCCAAACACCCGGGGCAGTCTGACGACTGGATTACACATGAACAAACTGTGACTTTCGCCGGTTGGTTGCAGACACGTCTCATGCATGACGACACTGTTGCAGATGACCTGTACTTGCTGTCCAAGTTACCATCTTTGACTATATTGACTTTCAAAGGGTACGAGATAAATGGGAATACATTTTACACGATCGCCCAAGATAAAAAGAGCGCCAACCAAAACAGTGGTGTCCGCTTTGATGCAGCAAACACCAATAGGCCAAAGGACACATATTATGGTTACATAGAGGAGATATGGGAACTTGACTATGGACTTGGTTTGAAGTTCCCTTTGTTTCGGTGCAAATGGGTCAATCTGAGAGGAGGCGGGGTAAAGGAAGACCGGCAGTACGGAATGACAACAGTGGGTCTCAACAATCTTGGGTACGCAGACGAACCATTCGTCCTAGCCAATGATGTGGCGCAGGTTTTCTATGTGAAGGACATGTCTACCAAGCCGAGAAAAAGAAAAGATAAGGAAGCGAATACATCATACGATGAGCCAAAGCGCTACATAGTTCTTTCAGGGAAAAGAAACATCGTGGGAGTGGAGGACAAGACAGACATGTCAGAAGATTATGAAAAGTTTCATGAAATTGCTCCCTTCACAGTGAATGTTGACCCGAGCATCAAGTTAAACGATGAAGATTGTCCATGGTTACGGCGCAAAGGGACACACGCGAAGAAAAAGTTTTATACCCAAAGATCCCACTCTGGGATGTGACCGGCTTCTCTAGTTAGTTTCCGGACTTATATATCTCGAAAGTCCCACTTTGGACAAACCGGAGGGAATTTTTGTAATAGTAATGTACTTATGTGTTTTGGCATTTGAAACGTGAAGAAATATTATGACCAAAGCCACGTCATCAATTTTCAACCCTTTCTGACTTCATTTGCTATTTTTCATGCATTTACTGATTTTTTTGAGCTAAATGACCCTAAAATTGAAAATCACTACAAATGAACTCTGAAAAGGTTGAAAGTTGGCATGGTATCATCATTTTGTAGGGTAACGCAGCAGAAAACAAAAAATTTCTGACCTACGCACCAGCCCAGGACCACTATGGAGACTGCATACAAGGTTTGATCATTTTCGTTACCGACTCGTAGCGCAGCGGAAGTAGAGTCGATGACGAACGGCGGTGCAGATCCCCGCAGCTAGGATTTTACAACCTCCCAACCGCGAGGATGTATACCCTCATCTGCCCCGCGGACAGCCCTCCGGGAGGCGGTCGCACAGTCCCCCGGACGGTGTCGCGGACAGCCTTTCGGGAGGACCTCCGAAACTCGGACTGTCACTCGGACAGCCCTTCGGGAGGACCTCCAAAACTCGGACGGTCACACGGACAGCCCTTCGGGAGGCACTCTCGAACTAAGACCGAAACTACGATCTCTCTACAGAGTTGCACACATACGGTGTCATCTATCCGGCAGGGCTTCGCCGTCCAGAACTAGTTCCTGCCGGAACCCAGACAGCCTTTCGGCTCTACGAAACTATTTCGCTGGGAGGGAGAGAGAATGCCAGATCATGCATGGCTTGTGTATGAGAGTAAGGATGTGTAAGATGGCAGCCCACTCACCTCCTATTTATAGGAAACCCAAGGGGTAGGGTGGTTTTACAAGAAAACCCAAAACCCACATGGAAAGGAGTCCTTCCCAAGGACCTAATGGTGAAACCAAGGAACAAGTGGGGGCTCCATGGAGGAGCCCCATTGTGGCCGGCCACCATCTCTTGGGGGGCCCCCCAAGGGGGTTTCTTAGCCCCCAAGCCTTCTAGAAACCTTTTGGGAAAATATCCCAAAAGGCACTTTTCCAAAAATATCCAAAAAGCACTTTCACTATTCACGACGACATTTTTCAGCGTCTGATCGAACTGAAAATATTCATGTGGGCTTAGAACAATTCCAGTACCCACCAAAATAAATTTCAACGCGAGCCGGAACATTTCCGGTTTTTATCCCGGAAAATTCCAAAAAGTTTCCAGAACGATTCTGGCATCTTCCAAGAATTATCAGGTATGTGCCAAAACCAATTTGACTTTATGGTATCCTCTGAAACAACTTTTCAGTTTTACCGGAACTCATCCGGTGACCTCTCTCTTCGGAACTTTTCCGTTGACCGAAACTTTTCCGGCGTCCGAAACTTTTCGGTGATTTTCTCTCAGACTCCCTGTCTAGCATTCAACAGATAGATGACCCTTAAGCGTGTGACCCTATAGGTTCGGTGAAGTATAGACATGACCCGGAACCCCTTCCGATCAATGATCAACATCGGAGCCGTGGACACCCATATTGACCCCTATACCCACACGAATGAATATTCGAGTGAACCTCCAGTTGCCGTGTGCTATTCCTGTTGCTTCGCGATATGTTATAAATACCCGAGGTGAGACATGTTGGCATCCCCGTGGATCAACAACTTGTCCACTATGCCAGTTACCTCGTTACCGGTATTGTTCTCTTTTCTCGTTCCCGTGTTCCGGCATCCCCGTGATCAAATCACAAAGTGTCTGGCCAGACGATGATGGATACCGTAACACCGAGAGGGCCCAGAGATATCTCTCCATCTTCGGAGGAGCAAATCCCAATCTTGAGCTATCAAGTTACTTGACATACTTTTCCATGAACCCGTAAGCCGCCGTAATAGCCACCCATTTACGGACGACGTTTAACAAACCCCAAAGTTCATGAAGCAAGCATGAAGAAACTCGATACTCTCATGGTCTAAGGAATCATGCAAACGTTAACCATCTCTGTGTTATAAACCATTAACTAATGACGAATGTATCTCATAGCATAACATCAATTCGGGTCGATTCAACACAAATGTTCTTCTAATATTGTGCCCTCAAAATTGCCGGCATAGCCATGCCCATGATCAGGAAAATAGGATCATCATGCAATACTTGAGCCAGTCTTAGAGGCCAGACTAGGAATACATTTTACCGTTTATTATTCCACACGTGCATATGAGTCTTCCTCCGAGCCTCGTGGTTATTGTAGACTCGAGAACCATAGCAGTTATAGCATGGAACATAAACCTAATTATGAACAGGGAGATAATCAATAACATTTATTATTGCCTCTAGGGCATATCTCCTACACATTTCACCCACATAGCATGTGCTAAAAAGTTGAGAGGGTTACGGCAAAAACTGGATGCACTTCGTGTACAAAATGGACAATCTCTTTCGAAGTATCAGGGTTTCAGACGAAAACTCGTCTGTTACAAAGGCATTTCATTTTTTTAAACTTATTTCAACTCCAGACTTTTTGTGTGTTCAGTATGCACCATTCGAAGCCACGTCATCAATTTTCAACCCTTTCTGACTTCATTTGCTATTTTTCATGCATTTACTAATTTTTTTGAGCTAAATGACCCTAAAATTGAAAAGCACTACAAATGAACTCTGAAAAGGTTGAAAGTTGGCATTGTATCATCATTTCACCCACATAGCATGTGCTAAAAGGTTGAGAGGGTTACGGCAAAAACTGGATCCACTTCGTGTACAAAATGGACAATCTCTTTCGAAGTATCAGGGTTTCAGACGAAAACTCGTCTGTTACAAAGGCATTTCATTTTTTTAAACTTATTTCAACTCCAGACTTTTTGTGTGTTCAGTATGCACCATTCGAAGCCACGTCATCAATTTTCAACCCTTTCTGACTTCATTTGCTATTTTTCATGCATTTACTGATTTTTTTGAGCTAAATGACCCTAAAATTGAAAAGCACTACAAATGAACTATGAAAAGGTTGAAAGTTGGCATGGTATCATCATTTCACCCACATAGCATGTGCTAAAAAGTTGAGAGGGTTACGGCAAAAACTGGATGCACTTCGTGTACAAAATGGACAATCTCTTTCGAAGTATCAGGGTTTCAGACGAAAACTCATCTGTTACAAAGGCATTTCATTTTTTGTGTGTTCAGTATGCACCATTCGAAGCCACGTCATCAATTTTCAACCCTTTCTGACTTCATTTGCTATTTTTCATGCATTTACTGATTTTTTTTGAGCTAAATGACCCTAAAATTGAAAAACACTACAAATGAACTCTGAAAAGGTTGAAAGTTGGCATGGTATCATCATTTCACCCACATAGCATGTGCTAAAAAGTTGAGAGGGTTACGGCAAAAACTGGATCCACTTCGTGTACAAAATGGACAATCTCTTTCGAAGTATCAGGGTTTCAGACAAAAACTCGTCTGTTACAAAGGCATTTCATTTTTTAAATAACTTAAGAATTACCAAATTGAATATAATGATAAAACACGCTAGTATTAAACAGCAGAAAAAAGAATCACTGCAAAATCTATTTTTAAAGTAAAGTTATTCACAAACTAGTGATTCACACAAATTTCAAATAATTCGAATTCAAATTTGAAAACTACTGCCACTAACAGAAAGTTTATAAATTTTTTGACCTAACGCAAAAAGATTCACTCATTAATTCTAAATAAAACAAAAAAAACTCAGAAACAAAAGAAAATAAATAAAACAGAAATTAAAAAAACTGGAAAGTAAATAAAAAAATGCCCGCCTACTGGGCCGGAATGCAGTCCCAGTAGGCCCAACAGGGCAGCACAGGTGCGGTAGGCCCAGAAGGCCTGCATTAGAGAGGAGCTCGACACGGTAGCCGCGGCGGGGCTTATAAACCGGTGCGAGCTCCTCTCAACTAGCGAGGTGGGACTAAACATTCTACACGGGAAGCCAGACCTTTAGTCGCGGTTGGTGGTTCCAACCGCGACTAAAGGCCCCCCTTTAGTCGCGGTTGGAACCACCAACCGCGACTAAAGGCTTGCGCTTCCCGCCGCTTTGGCTGGGTGAATTCACCTTTAGTCGCGGTTGGTGGCTCCAACCGCGACTAAAGGGGGGTCTTTAGTCGCGGTTGGAGCCACCAACCGCGACTATAGGTGTTTGTATATAAGCGGCAGTTTGCAAAATTTCAGAACTCATCGCTTTTCCCCCCTCGACGACGCCGAACAGGACGCCGCCAGGCTGCCGGATCAGCACCGCCGTCGCCGTCGACTCGCCTCGCCGTTGCCATCGCCGTCGAATCGCCTCGCCGTCGCCGTCGCCTCGCCGCGCCATCGCCATCGTTGTCGCTCGTTGACCTTGCCGCCCCCCTCGACCTCTCGCGCGCCGTCATCGTCGTCGTCGCCGTCGCAGTCGCCGTCGCCGTCGACTCGCCTCGCCTCGCCGTCGCCCCGCTGTGAGCCCCTCCCCCCTCTCCTCTCCCTGCCGCGCGCCATGGCCGCCCCTCCCCGAGAGCCCACACACACACACACACACACACACACACATGATGCATGAACACACACACACACACACACACACACATGTTAGAATGATGTATTTTTGTGTAGATGAATGTTATGTTAGAATGAATGATATGTCAGAATGATGTATTTTTGTGTAGATGATGTATTTTTGCAAATTTATATGTATATTTGTGTAGATGAATGTTATGTTAGAATGATGTATATATGTAGAATGAATATGGATAAGTTATAATTAGATGGACAAAAGTAGATTCGATGATGGATATATGTAGAATGATGTATATATTGGATGACGTAGAATTACAAAAATCATAATCAAGCATTTAAAAAATGTTAAATTTGCATAGAATTTGTTCTCGACGTCTACGATGCCCGGCCCGCATCCTCGTCGTCGGATCAGTGGCGACGTCCTGCTTCAGAGGGGCAACGTTCGGGACTGGGCTCCGCCGGGCTGGCACTGGGAGGTGCTACCTTCAGGGGCGCGCAGCTTGGTGAGGAACCCGGCCCCGGGTCCCGTCGTCGACCCGGAGCTTCTTTGGTGGCGTTCGCGTGGGCCACTTTCGGTGCGGAGGGAGCTGGCCCCGCCGGAGGTGGTACGTCGCCGTGTCAGGGAGGAGGACGAGCACGTCCATCGCTACATGGATGCGTTGGACGTCAGGTTCTCCAATACCTGATAGGTTCTTCAGGGATCTCACCCGAGCTATGATCCTGTGATGGTTCCTTCTCTTTGGGTGTCCACCGCCCGCGCCTCAGGAACCGCGAGTGAACTAGATTCTTCGATAATATTCGATCTGTATTAGCTAGTGATAATACTCGAGATGTATTCGAGATTATATTCGATAATATTCGAGACTATTTATTCAAGATTATATTCGATGATGCATATTATATGAATTATTCGAGATGCATATTATGTACTATGATTCAGTTTTTCCTTATTGATTGCACGCATTCTAATTTGAATACTAAATTGTTTTTCTTCTGGATTAGTTAAATAAAAGCTATGGACAATACCGACAGAGAAGGAGAAGAGGCTCTGTTCGACATCATACGCTCCACGAGCCCAGAGCATGAACCTAAAGATGATGACGGCTCGCAATATCTGAACAATTCCGGTGAGGGTTGTATGATATTTGATGAAGACGAACGAATAGATGAAGGTGACGACAACGATGTTGACGAAGAAAATGTTCTTCAAATAACAAAGACCGGCGAGGTATATTTAATATATAAGCCATCCGGTGATCATTACATGTCTTAATTGATTTGTATGTATTAATGAATCGATCTTTCTTCTTTTAGGCCTCCGGATCGAGCAAATCTTCTACAAGCGACAGGGTAGTTCGAGGCCCGGCCAAAAAGTTCGACAAAGGCGTAAAGTTCAACATCGATTCCATCAAAACATCAACTGGCGAACCGCTTGAACCTAGGAAAAATGCGACCAAGTTCAAGAATCAATGCGGAGTTATTGTCAGGGACCAAATCCCGATCTCCGTTCAAGAATGGAAAAAGCCAGCAAAGGGAGATCGAGCAGGAGTTACTTTTGTCGACGAAAGAGCAAAAGATGTGCTTTGGACTACGCTCATGGAACATTTCACCCTACCAGATAATTTGACAGATGCAGATCTAAAGAAAGTCAGAAACTATGCTCTTAAAAAGATGGCGATCGCATTCAACACCTTCAAGAAAAATGCATGGACTAAGTACGTCAAATCAAAAAAGAAGACTCCAGAATTCACGGGAGCACTGGTGAAGGCAAAAGATCACTGGGATGCTTTCGTGAAGTTCAAGGAATCGGAAGAAGCTAAGGAACGGTCGAGAATAAACAAGATTAATGCTGCGAAAAAGAAGTGGCACCATACTCTGGGGCCAGGTGGCTACCAGGTGGCCCTGCCTAAGTGGGATCAATCTGAGCAAAAGATGATTAGTGCAGGGGTCAATCCAGTTACATTGACATGGCCCTCCAGGTGCAGGACATGGTTTTATGCGCATGGGGGGAAGTTGGACCCAGAGACAGGGCTGGTTATGGTGAAGGCAAGTCTTAAAGAAGCGACAGACGAAATACTTATTGTAATAGAAGAAGCTCGAACGGGGGTGTTCACGCCCAACAGAGAGAACGACGAGCTTACGCGCGCCCTGAAGAATCGTGAACACCCGGGAAGAACACGAGGCAAAGGCGTTGTTCCGTGGTTTGAGGGGTTTGCGGATTGGAACGACGACTATAGAAGCCGTGCGAGAAAGAAGATGCAGGAGGAGAAGAAGAAGAAGGAGGAAGCACTCCGCCTTGAAGGCCTAGAATCAAAGCACCTGGAGTTGGAACGATTTGTCAGGCGGCAGCAGGAGCAGATCGACTCACTCAACCAGGAAAGGGCGTCTCAGCGGCAGCATGAGCAGATCGATCCAGCATTGGATAGCACCGTCCCATCTATGCCGAGAAGCAGCGTGGGTTCCGCCCCGGCCGATATCGATAATGCATTGCTAGCTAGCTACCCTGTGGATGATATCAAAGACAGGACTAACTGTGAGCTACACATGAAAGTGAAGAACTTATCCATGAAGGTGGCGGACGGCTATGCTTTAGCAAATCCCCCTGAAGCAACCTTCCATTGCAATCCCATTCCAGCTGGCTATGCTCGTGTCGGGGTTGATGAAGTGATGTCAGGATATCACGAGCTACAAGTTGACATTCTTGGAGGTGACGAGGAGAGAACACTAAGAGAGGCCATACATCGTATCATTCTATGGAAAAAGGATTGCATCGTCTTTCCATGGCCACCGACTCCTCCTCCAAGTCCGCCGCCGCGTCAGTGGACTCCTCCTCCTCCAAGTCCGGCACCGCGTCAGCCGACTCCTCCTCCAAGTCCGGCACCGCGTCAGCCAACTCCTCCTCCTCCAAGTCCGCCGGCACCACGTCAGCCGACTCCTCCTCCAAGTCCGGCACGGCGTCAGCCAACTCCTCCTCCTCCAAGTCCGCCGGCACCGCGTCAGCCGACTCCTCCTCCAAGTCCGGCACGACTTCAGCCTAAGCAACAGCGGAAGAAAGAGTCAGCAGCTACGATGGCTAGCGGTACAACAGACAAGAAATTCAAATATGGTCCAAGCCTCAAGCCTCTTCCGAAGTTGTCTTACCACCTGACTCAGGAGGAACTCGACGACGCATGTGATGCCCAATTGAAGGCCCATTTTGCACCAAAACCGCCCGCGCCGCCAAAGGAGAAAGTACCTGAGCATGTCTCACAACACTTTATTGATATGGCTCGACCGGCTGACAATCAGAAGGACTCCGACTATGTGCGGTCTATCAAGAAGTCATATTTAGCAGGGCAAAAGGAGTCGAGCTCGAGCTCGAGCCAAGCAGTTGGCAAAAAAAGCAGGAAAACTGTTCCCCAGCTGGGAGAACAGGCAGTGCAATCGATCCCCCCGCTCATTGTACAAACACCTGTGAGTACCGCCGATCGGCTGGTAATAACCGACGATCTTAGAAGGCAGGCTAAAGAGGCCGGTGTCACTGTTGAACAACTCCTAGGCCTTGAGGAAATCCCTGGGATTACAGAGGAGGAAATAAAATACCAATATGTCCGCGGCAAACCTCTGGTCAAGCCTGACGATGTCAAGCTTCTACCAACGAGAATGTACAATTTGCATACGTGGTACATGCAAGAAACAGCAAATACCAATCAAGAGTCCCTCATGGTGAAAGTCAAGAGAAAGCATTACTTCCATAAAAAAGATTTGTGGATTCATTATTCAGAGTTGTTTCAGTTATTCCAACAAGACGCACTCGACAAATCTATCGTCAGTTGCTATTGTCTGTAAGTGATTTCTTTCTGTAATTTAAGTCTCTAGCTAGCTAGCTAGATGTGCTCTCGTTCATTACCTGTAATTATCCTCACTATATTCTTTTCTGTGGTATTATGTAGAATGAAGATGTATGAAATGAAAAAAGCTGGACGCTATGGCATTGGGTTCATTGACCCAAATACGGTTAATCAAACGATATGGGAAGATCAATATTCGAGAAAAGACACAGAGAGATTCCTGCTAGAGTTTTTGAAGCAACTAAACACCCAACCAGAAATACTACTTCCTTACAACTTCGGGTGAGTGTTACTATATCTTGTACGACAAATTCTATTTTTTGCTTACTAGATGTTAATAAGTGTAGTTGATGAGTTATGCACATGCCCGCTTATTTATAAAAAGCGTGTGCGCATGCAGTTACCACTGGATCTTGTTAATCATTGAAGTTGACAAGGGAAAAGTTGAAGTACTGGACTCACTATATAAGAATCCATCCGAATACGCAATCGTGAGGGGGGTGGTCGACAGGTAATTTCAATCATTATCGCACTATGTCGGCCTCTTTACTTCATTTCCTGATATCAACTAGTTAATAACTCCTTTATTCATTTTCTTTGCCGGCGGGCAGGGCTTGGCAAAAGTTCATCAAAGAGGTCCCCGACGAATGGAAACAACAGCTGAAATGGGTGCGACCCAAGGTAATTAAGTAGTACTAGCTAGCTACGTCTGTGCATCTCTTTAATTCTAGTTTCAATACCATTATCATGCTTGATTAATTATTACCTGATTGAATTTTATTCTCGTAAAGTGCATGAAGCAGGAGCAGGGGAATGCTTTATGCGCATACTACGTTTGCGAGAACATTCGCATGATCACGTCTGAAAGGAGCAGAGATGAAAGAAATCTTTGGGTACGTTTGCCAGAACACTATCCATAATTTTTTTATCATGATCTAGCTAATATATATACACACAACTAATATATTCATCTTGATCTCCTGATTATAGCTGATGGAGATGCGGGGCCAGCTCCTACCAACGGCTCGCGTACGAGCAATTCAAGAGGAAATAGCTGGATTTCTGCTCGACCAGGTCATAGATCCCAAAGTAGAATACCATTACAAGATCAAGCAGTAATGCCCTGCATATGTAATGATCCGCAAATTGTAAGAGAAATTGTATATACCAAATTGTATATATATATATATATATGTATGTGAATGGTCGTCGTACGAGAAATTCGATGATATATATATATATATATATATATGATCAGTTCTACGAGAAATTCTATTTATATATATATGCACAACGTGTACAGTATGTAGTAGCGTAATATATGTTTGAAATGAAAAATAATTAAATGGAAAACACAAAATTAAAAGGAAAAATAAACCATAATTAATTCATAAACCCCTAAAGAATTAAAAGAAAAAATAAACCAAAATTAAAAGAATTAAATAATTTTAGTCCTTTAGTGCCGGTTGGTGTTACCAACCGGGACTAAAGGTCCCCCAGCCCACGGCGCCGGCAGGTGCCACGTGGTGGGCCTTTAGTGCCGGGCAGTGTTGAACCGGGACTAGGGGGGGTCCTTTAGTCCCCACCCTTTAGTGCCGGTTGGAGAACCGGCAATAAAGACCCTTACGAACCGGCACTATAGGCCGATTCTGCACTAGTGACCGGAGGTCATGTTCTGACCTGCTCATATATAGTACCATGTCTTGATGGTAACATTCATACTCTTCCAGCTCAAAAAATAAATAAAAAGACATTCATCCTCTTCTATGAAGATAACGAATGTCTCAATTCTTTTTTCTTTGTGGAGAAAAATACTTTTATTATACTACTATGGTCTTTTTCTTGGTCCCGCATCAGCCATCAAGATGTGCTGACTTGATCGCATTATTATTTGGGTCCCGGCGGCTTAGTTCGCCGGCCGGCCGGCCGGTGCAGTGCAAATGAATACAAGACGAGACGTCGATGACAAAGGCAGGTGCATGCATGCATGCATGCCTGCAACAAATCGCCTAAAAAACAATGCAAGGATCATGATCACAGCCGAAAGAGCGCTCGACTCCACACCACCGATCGGGATACATTTCGTGGCAGTGGGGGCGATGGCGGATATCTGATCGTGACTTCGTGTAACCGCACGCAGAGGAGTAGCCATCGGGGTTGACAATACATGTACGTCCGTCTAACAAGATATGCACAACTAGCTTGGTGTCCAGTTTCTCTCGCGAAAACGTTTCTTCGGCAAAAGGACGAACTTGGTCCTCTCATGATTTCATCGATCATCAGAAAAATGAGTTGTTAGAGCATTTACAGCCGGACTTTGCAAATCCGGCCCCTCAAACACACGCAGATGCGTCCGGGCGCATCCGCAGACACTGACCAGTCACGTCTCAAATTTTCTCCTTCACATCCAACTCTCTTATATTTCAGCCCTTATATCCATACTAAGACCATGCAACTTTTTCAGTATGTACTATGGTGTACTATGCTTCTTCGTCGTCGGAGCCTCAGCCGCCTGCGCCGCCCGCGCGCCTACGCCTGGCCTCCGTAGCCGACTCCGAGCGGATGGAGTTCAGGATGGCGTGCTGCTTCGGCCACAGATCCACGTCGGCGGCCGCCTCCTCCTCGGGCTCCGTGGCCTCCTCCTCCTCGGGCTCCTATGGAGCCTCCTCCTCGGGCTCCTCCCCCACCTCCTCCCCCTCCTCGAAATCCACCTCCGGTTCCAGAGGTAGCCCCGCTGCCCTTTGGATTCGGACCTTCTCAAGGAGGAAGAGACTGTGCTGGTTCGTGTAATACCAGCGACGTGGTGACATGGCCGACGGGCTCGGAGAGGGAAGTGCGAGAGGAGGCGGATGGGCTCGGGTGGCGGCGGAGAGAGGGAGGAGGCGGATGTGATAGGGCTCGGGGGCGCCGGCCGGCTTAAATAGCCGGCCTCGACCTCGGGCGGGGAGGCGGAGCGGCGCCACGCAGCGTTCACGCCGCGGTGACGGTCGAGGCGCCCGTCGGACCTTCGGGTTTCCCGGCGAGTTCGCGTGGGGCCACGCCATTAGTCGGACGTGGCGGGCGCGCCCGGGCTCCCCTATACCTGCCCCATATTTGGGATGGAAATGAGGGGTGCCGGTCAGCCCGGGCGTTTGACACCGGTTTGAGAGGCCCGTCTAGGTCGTTTTTTTGTGACCGGGCAGTGACCGGGCGGCCTGGCCGGACGTTTGAGGAGGGTATGAGGGGTTCGGCTATAGATGCTCTTTGAGCATCTACAGCTGGAACTTGCAAATCCGGCCGTTCAAACGCCCGCTGTCGGTGTCGAAACCGGCGGATCTCTGGTAGAGGGTCCCGAACTGTGAATCTAGGAACGATGGTAACAAGGGACAAAGGGGACATTGTTTACCCAGGTTCGGGCCCTCGTGAGGAGGTAAAACCCTACGTCCTGCTTGATTACATTGATGAATGAGATAGTTACAGAGTTGATCTACCTCGAGATCAAAAGAGCTAAACCCTAATGAATTGAGTTGTCCCTCTACGAACTAAACCCCTGGTTTAGATAAACACCCGGGGTCCCTAGGGTTACAGATGGTCGGTTTCTATCCGGGCACAAATACGTCAATTCTGACTTGGGGGACACACCAAGTCTTTGGTCCTCCTCCTTCCGAACACAGAATTGTCTGACAACTTGGCCTTCTAGCAATTGCTCCTGTACGGCCCATAAGGGATGAATCCATGACCCGAGGACCCCTTAGTCCCGGACTCCCTCGCCCGCGAACGCGTCCGGACGCGTCCGTGGACACTGACCGGTCACGTCACAAATAATGCATTCCACATCCGGACACCTCAAATCTCATATCTCAAATCCATACAAACTCATGCAACTACTACGTCGATGCATTACACACATCGTCCGGCTACTCCATCACTACTAACATGCCATCGGATTACCAAAATTTGGCATGTTTGGCTATGCTGGAGATCATCCACGACTGCCGTTGCCCTTCCCGGCGCCGTCGTTCTCGTGGAAGTACCGGTCGAAGACGCAATACTGATCGAGCCGGATCTGCTCGTCGTCGGAGCTGTCGTCGCCGGAGCTCACCTCCTTCTCCTCCTTCGGCGGCAGTTCAGCCAGTTCACGGCCCGTCCGATTCTGCTCGCGGGCGAGGGCGCGCGTGTTCCTCCGCTGTCGTTTCTTCAAAATGCGGGTGCGGATGGCTTCCTCCTCTGCGGCCGCCCGCGCCGGCGCATCAGCCGCCTCCGCCTCCGCCATTTCCTCCGCGAGAAAGGCCTCGGCAATTCTTATCCGCTCCTTCCCACGGCGGACAACCCGTTCCCAGTGGGACTCTAAGGCCTCCGGATCCGCTCGCCGGGACCTTGACGATCCCCCGGAGGAACCGAGCGCCCGTTGAGCAGACGCTATGGAGTCGCGGCGGACAGAGCCTGCCGTTGGTCGGGCGCTGTCCTCGCGGGAGCGGCGGAGTGCAATGCGAACCATCATTGCCTCCTCCAATCCGCAGGGGGCGACCCCCCAGTTGACGGATCCGGACTGGTCGGAGTTAGATCCGCTGCCCTCCATGCCGGAGACGGCCGGAGATCATCGGAGGTGAGCAAGGGTGGCGGATGGGAGTGGAGTGGGTGGAGTAAAGTGGCTAGGATTTGCTCCGTCGAACGGATGAGGACGAATATATGTGTGGTCGATGCGGGCCAGTGCGGGCGGGCGTGACTGGGCTCCCCCATATCCGCCCCATATTTGGGCTGGAAATGAGGGGTGAGCCCGGGCGTTTGAGGAGGGTTTGAGAGGCCCGTCTGGGTCGATTTTTGTGACCGACAGTGACCGGGCGGTCCGTCCGGGCGTTTGAGGAGGGTATGAGGGATCCGGCTGTAGATGCTCTAATATATGCAGCCAGCGTCATGGAACAGTGATAGCATGGCGAGCAAAACCACCGGCGGGTAGGGGTAGCCCATCTTCCAAACCAGTGACTTGGGAACCATATACATCCACGGTCACGCGGGGCCGACGGGATGATCGGGCAAGTAGATGGGTGAAGATATCATCACTATAATGCAGCTATGCTTCTGTGGGGACGGACCTCGCTGAGTATAACAATCACCCAAAAAAAACAATATCTCCTGATGCCGCCGCCCGAGCAAATGGATAAAACTGGGGCGAGTAGATAATAACCTTTTACCGCATGCTTTAAGAGTGTTTCTGGTTCTGGCTAGTGGCCGAGCAACTGGTTCTGGTGGCTTTCGGCATATGTATGCGGATTATCATGCATATCTAGCCATCGACGTCAGTGAACTAGCAGTAGCTCCCTCCGTGATTCGTCGTCATTGCATAATCTTTTCACACAGGGATCATATTCGCAACATTTAAAAAAATTCCAGGCCCCGCCCACAAGGCTTGTTGTGGAATAAAAACAGAAATCTTCCTCCACGCGTCGTGATCGAAAGGTCGCCTTCCATGCCCCGAAAGAAAAACGGAATATGTTTTGATTTGTTCTGCTGTCAATCGCGGTTCTTTTTCAATTTTCGTTGCGCGCATTCGACACGGGAGAAATTGATTAAATGCACGGCGTTCTCTCGCCCACGTCCGGCGGGTGATGAAGGGCGCCACGCTGTCATCACCTCACCTGGCCGTCACTCTTCTCCGCCGTGGTTCCGGTCCAGGTGAAACAAATCACACGGCGTCGGCGAGTGGGCGCACGCACGTCGGGCGCGGGGGACGACGGCGACGGGTATGGCGCCGTCGGGTCGTCGGTCAAGGGGTCGTCACGTATGCGCGCGTACGCACGGCCGGCCGGCGCCGGGGCGATCGGCGTCGGTCCCGTCCCTGTACCGCCGTACGTGCGACGCCGACACGGAACCAGACGCCTTTTAAGATTCAGTGCTCGCCGGTCGAGATCGATCAGTCTGTCAATGGCTGCCCTGCGATCCACGGCTTCGTCGGCTGCGGCGACGTTCCGATGGCGAGGCGGACGGATGGATGGATGGATAGACGGCGAGGCCTGGAGCCACTCGCCCGCGAGATGCGCGCGTCTGCCGTCGTGCATGCACGGAGATTTCGTTGGTTTGCTGCACTTGCGGGGTGCGGACAGGTACGCGCGGGGCCGACGGGATGATCGGGCATCGACCGTCGGCGAGGTTCGGCGTACGAAACCGCGCGCCACTAGCATGGCTAGGCCGCTACGATACCAGCCGCGCCGACGGCATGGCGCGCGGTCATTTTTGTGGCTTCGATGTAGGAGGAACTTTCCGATCTTGCATCAATTCTCCAATATTTAGGGCCGTGACGAGGCAGGTTACTAAGTGCCTGTTCGGCAACCCTCCATGGAGCGGAGAGCGCGGAGCTCACTTTTAGCAGCTCCACAAATTGTAACTGGATGCCACTCCGCTCCGGCGCAGAGTCGTGGAGCGGAGGGAGTCCGAACGCGCAGTAACTATCGAAAAAGTATGGTGGCGTCCATTACACCATAATGTTGATCTTGGTGATGTCCTATCTTGTTTCTGAGCCCTTTGGTCCTCGCTTCCTTTACGATATCTTGGCCTTCTACTCACCGTGGGACACCTTCGACATCAGGATTTCCAGCACCTTGAAGACAAGGCAGCAGCCAAGTTGACGCCATGGTGTCGGAAGCACATCACCACGCCCAGTTAGTGAGGTGCTCATCAAGTCGGTGCTCACCTCGCTCGGAATCTACTACCTAACGCCTCTCAACGTCCCAATTGTAGTCCTGAACTACATCGACAAGCTTCGTAGAGCCTACCTTTGGACCGACAGTGATAAAGTGACTAGAGGTGTGCAAGGTCGATTGGAAAACGCGTGTCCCCAAGGAGTTCCACGGTTTCGATTATGAACCTTTTTTTTGCAACGGCTCCGAGACTCGCGTGGCTTTGGCTTGAGTGGACTGATGCCCCCTAGACCTTGATTGGGTTGTGCGTTATCATTGTTGCAACAGGGATAAGACTTTGTTCTGGTTATCCCCATGGTTTGAGGGTTTGAGACCTATAGCATCGGCCCAATTACTTTCTCTTTGAGTATTCTCGTAAAGTAAGAAAGTTATGAAGCATGCTTTAGAGAACAATAAGTGGGTGGACTGGATCAACACTTCTAGTGGCCTCATGGTGGGCTATCTTTAGGAATTCACCTATCTTTGGGAAAGATTGAACATGACGTAGTTGAACCTTGCTTCTGCAAAGCTCGCTGCTGATGCTCGTCCTCAACCGCCTCTGCCTACAACATCCAATTGACGGGCCTTGTGGACTCGGGCATGCAACCTCCTTGTCTGGAAAATGTGGGCCCCTTCTAAGTGCAAATTCTTCGTGTGGCTCATCCTTTAGGATCACCTATGGATGGCGGTGCGGCTACACGCTCTATGGATGGTCAAACTGTTGACCCTATCAGCTTTGCAGGTTTGAGCATGAATCAGTGTCCCACTTTCTCTTCTAGGGCAGACTCACAATTAGAACTTGGAAACTGGCCCTCGTGATAACCGTCAGTATCGACCCTACCGTCGGTATCAGCTTTGCAGGTCAAATGAGTTGATTGTTAGTTTAGTGTAATTTTAGCAGTCCTCATTATATCGATCCAACTGTCATAACAACCGTTAGTATGACGATTTTTGGCCAAATTGACACTATAGCAGAGTTGCCACATGGCCCCGAGTCGCATGTGTGCTACTGTGGGTCCAGGCAGTGGGCACCTTGTTGAGTATACTATAGTGACAAATGGAGATAAGAACTGCTCCAGAAAACATTACTAGCTCATGATGCCGCCCTTGCAAAGGGATAGAATTGGAAGGATAATAACCTTTTACCACATGCTTTAAGGGTGTTGATAACAATGATAAAAGCTGGCCAGTGGCATGGCAATTGGTTCTGGTAGCTTTCGGCATATGCACGTATGCAAATTATCATGCATATCTAGCTATCGACGTCAATGAACTACTAGCAGCTCCCTCCGTGATTCGTCGTCATTACATAATCCTTTTCATACGAGATGATATTCGCAACATTTTAAAAATTCAAGGCCCCACAACAACGAGCTGTTGTAAAACAAAACAAAATCTTCTTTCATGCGTCCCGATCGAAAGGTCGCTTTCTATGCCCCGAAATTAAAAGGGAATTTTGATTGCTGATTGCTTTGCGGTCACTCACTGTTCTTTTTCCTCCGTGGCCAAATTAAACAAGGAGAAAGTAAATGCGCATACGTAGTACATGTAACTGTCGTGATTGTGCTAAAAAAATGTAACTGTCGTGATGGCAAATTCCAGCGGGGATGATGGAGGCTTCTTGCCGACGGCGACGTGGGGCGGGTGATGAAGGGCGCGAGGCTGTCATCACCGGCACGTCACCCGCTCGGTCCGGCCGCACGCCACGTACGTAGGTAGGCACTACTCCGGTGATGGCCGGAACGGCCGTGGTTCCTTCCAGCCGGGCCGCCCCTGCGTAACAAATAAATTAAAAACTACTGCCCGCGAGGCGCACGTACGTACGTACGTACGCGTTGTCCATTCCATCGCTTTTGGGCGGCGCGTCCGGCCGGTGCGTGCCGCGCATCGGCAGGCGTACGTCTGTCTCCGGGCTTCGGCGAATGGGCGCACGTCGCGAGCGAGCGGCCACATCGCGCACGCACGGGGCGCGATGGACGACGGCGACGGCTGTGGCGTCGTGTCGTCGTGACGGAGGGGCCCTGATCCAGGGACAACGATGAGAGTGGGCGTCACGTAAGCGGGCGCACGCCCGGCCCGGCGTCGATCCCGTCCCTGTACCGCTGTGGGTGCGACGCCGACACGGAACCTGGCGCCTTTTCCGAGTTAATGTTGCCTAGTCGAGATCGATCGGTCGGCGGCTGCCCTGCGATCCACGGCTTCGTCAGCCGCGACGACGTACCGATGGTGAGACGGCTGGATGGATGGGCGGCGAGCCTTGGAGCCGTGTGCCGCCGTGCGTGGGCGGTTTTGTTCCTTTGCTGCACTTGCGGGGCGCGGACAGGCGCGCACGGGGCCGGGCTGATTGGGCGGGCACCGGCCGGCCGTCGGCAAGGTTCAGCGCACGAAGCCGCGCGCCAGTGGCTAGCTCTAGGCCCGTGCCAGCCCCGCCGCTCGCCGACGACATGGCGATGTCGTGCGGATGAAACAAACAGATGCGGAGTGAGACACCGAGGCGTGGTGTTCCTGCGCAGGGCTAATCGGGCACGCACCCAGTTGCGCAACTAGCAGTTGGGTGGGCAGGCCAGTTAACCCCACGCTGACATGGGGAGAAAAAGGTGCTTGCAATTAGCACGAGGGGTCCAGGGTATCTTCACCTGGCCGACAGATGCGGCTCTGCGCCATCAATCTCAGCATTTATTTTCAAATGGAGTTGTGTACGTGTACCAGCAAGCTCACTAAACACATGATAATTGTATTCGAGAAAAAACACATGATAGTTACCTCAACGTGAGATTTAGGGCCTGTTTGGGCTGTGACTATATTTGTCACATATTATCATACTATATTATCACATTTGCCTTACTCGAAGTGCTTAAATAGTTAGTCATACTTTGGCTTCCTTTAGAAAATCTTGTCACACATTTTATTTTTATAACATGTGGGGTTTAGCGCTAATAGAAAGATCTTTTTTTAGTTATGGCAAAAACCAAACACACATCTAAAAGCATCTATAACCACGTATGACAAATATGACCCCTCAAACGTCCGCGAATGCTCCTGGACGTGTCCGCGGGAAGTGACCGTGCACGCCTCAAATTAGCGCAATTTCATCCGGACACCCCTTACTAGATTCTTATATCCTATGTACCACGTACCAAACTACTACTCATCGGAGATGTCGATTATCTTCGTGCCCTCTGATGGATACACGCGCGGCAACTGCAGCTCCGTCCCCTCCGGCTATTCCGCTCCGGCCTCCTCCTCCTCCATGTCCGCCTAGAGTTCGGCAAAGAGCGTATCGGCCTCCGCCTGCTTTTGCCGGTTGGCATCCACATCGGTCTCATCCTGGATGGACTCCAGGATGATCTGCTGCTCCGCCATCTCCTCGGCTTGGGCGACGGCGAACTCCGCCTCCGCCTTCACCATGTTGAACCCCGGAGCAGGCTGTTCCGCCTCGTCCTCCTCCGGATCCACCACCTCCATCGGCTCTTGCAGCTGCTCTCCCTTCTCCTCCTTCGGCTCTGGCGAGTCCGGAGGCAGCCAACAGCGATGAGGGCGACGCGCCTGGCCTGGATCTCTGCCTCGATCTGCATCCGGCGCTCAGGCGTGAGCATCGCGTAGGTGATGATCTTAGGCCGGGCCATGACGACGCCGGAGAGCGTGGGAGAGGAGGCGGATGGGCTCGGGTGACGGCGCATAGAGGGAGGAGGTGGATGTGCTAGGGCTAGGGGATGCCGGCTGCTTAAATAGCCAGATTAGGCCTCGGTGGCGAGCCGAAGCAGCGCCACGTGACGTTCACACCGTGACGACGGACGAGGCGTCCGTCGGACCGCCGGGTTTCCGGACGAGTCCGCGTGGGATCCCATCGTCAGTCCTACATAACGGGCGTGCCCGGACGCGCCGAGACGTCCCCATATCCGCCCCATATTTAGGCTGGATATAAGGGATGCCGGTCAGCCCGGGCGTTTGAGGCCCGTTTAAGGCGTCCGGTTGGATCGAAATTTCGTAACTGGACAGTGACCGAGCAGCATGCCCATACGTTTGAGGGGGGTTTGAGACGTCCGAGTGTAGACGCTCTAACTTTATCAAATTTGCGTAAATTAAGATGTGAAAAGCTTGGAACCAAACAATCCCTTAATTTAACCTGATGGGTAAATCGACATGAACAAACGAGTGCACCCATATTTTTGGGTGTGCGATATTGCACTACTGCACCCTCCTCGTATCATGATTGCACAAGTGACCGACAAGGCCCCCAACTTTCTTTAGCAGAGAGAAGCACATCCCAACCGGCCGGACCGGCAGCATCACCCACAAAGCATCTGTCCCGACCATGTCGCCCGAGTCTAGGCTGCTGCTTGTCTTGCCTCGTAGGCACATCATGCTCGAGCACCGGACCGGACCCCAACAGACGACGCACGACGCCCCAAATGACTGTGAGACGAGGTACGCGATCTCATCATGAAACCGGCAAAAGCTGGCTTGGTTTGCCCGGCACAACACCCATCGCTTGTCCCGTCTGTTTCCCTCTGCCGCTACATTTTGCCGGGTCGAACGGCGCTGTCCGATGAGCGGCTGACAAAGCACGTGTACACAAAAGCGTTTATGCGGACACGTGGAAAGCATCACCAAAGCTGCTCGCTGGTGGACAAATTCAGTGTTTTTATCTTTTGACGAAGTTCAGATCTAACCCTATATCATTTTTTTTCTTCCAGATTTGACCATTTTTCCTATCGCCACCCGCTGTGGCGGTAGGCATACACACCCTATCGCCACAGGCAGTGGCGGAAGGGTTTGGGTCAACACAGATGGCATCGGGTTAGCGGAGTCAAACGGGAGTCAAAAGAACCCTACCACCACAGCCTCTGACGGTAGAGTATGTGTGACGGTAGGAAAAAGGGTCAGATCGGAAAAAAATTCACAAGCAGGATCAGATCGGGCTAAAGTTAGCGAAAAGGGTCAAAACGGAGTCAAAACAGTGAAATCGTGAATTTGTCCTTTCAATGTACTCCCTCCGTCCGAAAAAGGTTGTCTCCGTGGCCATTTTGCAAAAAAAAAAAACCCTCCTCAAAGCCCCGACACAACCCGCACTCCCTGCTGGTCTCCCCCGAGCGGAGCTCCTTGGTTGGCTCCTCCGCGCCGGAGCTCCCTTGCTCAGCTCCCCTCCTCTGCTCCCCTGCACAACTCTCCCGCGCGTCGCCCCACGCCGGAGCTCCCCTGCCTCACGCCGTCGCCGCGTTGCTTCCCCCTCCTGTTCCTCTCCTCGTTCCCCATGGGAAACCACGGCGAGAAGTCTTGATTTTTTTTTCGATCTGCTCTCTGACGGCGGCGTCCTTCCCTGAGGACGGTGAGCCGAAGCTGTCCCTGCGCGTCGTCGATCATCTTCTCGCTGGCTGGACGCCGTCGACCACAGAGACGGTCCCGACTGCTGCTCAACTCCACAGTCACACTCACACCAAGAATTGGTCTTGGCTAAAATCAGTCTTCTCCAAGCGCGCGCCGCCGTGTGGGTTGCCGAGACGCCGCTGCCGGAGAAGAAGTCTCCGATCTCCTCACGCCCGCCGCCGACCTGCACATCAGGTAACACATCCGCCGCACATCACTGGATTCAGTTTCGGCTTCAGACTGCATAAATTCAATTCTGCATTCTTTCAGCTCTTGGGTCTGTTAAGGAAGCAGTTCTAGTCCAGCCATCTGGTGTCATTCTAACTCACAAGGTTTGACCTTAGCTCGTCAGGATTTAACATATTCTTTGTACAATTATTCAACATCGCAAACATCACTAGCATGAAATTCTAAAGATGAAAATGTGGGTCAAGTGATTGCTTTTAACAAGTAAATGTTAGTGTCAAATTACTCTGCATTCAGTTTTTCCTCTTGTTCATGATAGCATAGGAAACACTCCAATAAATCCATATAAATCCAAATCCATGCAAAGCATTTACTCTGTATTCTTTTTCCTCCAGGACATATTCTAGCATCTGTACACAGGATGGTTAACCTGAACCTGAACCCTGAACCTGTACATTTTGCATTCTGTTTCAGTAAGATCAAAGTGTTTCTTACTGAATGTGTAGCTACTGAATGTGTGCTCAATAAATTTAGTTAAGCTTGACTGAATGCACTAAATTCAGTTTAACTATGAATATGTACTCTTAAGATCAAAGTACTGTGATGTAAATTTGGACATGACTACATCCCATCTAAGTTACACAATATTCTAAAGAAGAGAAACTTAAAGAGTAAGTTGCTGAGTCAAATTACTCCTGAAGCAAATTTGATGGAAATAATCTTAAGAAAATCTTGGTACATTTAGTCTTTAGTCAGCTACTGGCATCTGGGTGTGAGTTTAGTCATTTCTCCTGCATCTGGGTGTGAGTTTCTGGAGATAACTGAATTTTCTAAAACTAGCAGCAACAAGTCATCACACACAGCTAACCACCTGTATCATTTTAATTTGATTTTGATTATTTTATCTTATCTTAATTTCAAGTGTTGTGTCTGATAGTCAAGATTTTCTACCTTTCCTTGCTTCCTTGCTTTGATTTGATTGTAAACAAATAAGATTTCATTTCATTTGGTTTGCTTGTGTCAAGGAAAGGAAGCAAGGATGCATCCTGTGAGTGAGACCATCGACACACACACACACTATGTGCCATGGCAACTGCTGTCAAAACACCAAGACATAACAAAGAAGAAGAAGAAGAAGAGACACTCATCATGTAAAACAGGGACTTCCTTTTTAAGATTCTCATCAAAAATTTGATTATTTCCAAGCAAATATCTCATCATGTAATCGCTATTGTACATGATTTCTCCTATTACCGGTTTTTGTAGGAGATATGCCCTAGAGGCAATAATAAATGTTATTGATTATCTCCCTGTTCATAATTAGGTTTATATTCCATGCTATAACTGCTATGGTTCTCGAGTCTGCAATAACCACGAGGCTCGGAGGAAGACTCATATGCACGTGTGGGATAATAAATGGTAAAATGTATTCCTAGTCTGGCCTCTAAGACTAGCTCAAGTGTTGCATGATGGTTTTGTTTTCCTGATCATGGGCATGTCTATGCCAGCAATTTTGAGGGCACAATGTTAGCAGAACATTTGTGTTGAATCGACCCGAATTGATGTTATGCTATGAGATTCATTTGTCACAAGTTAATGGTTAATTACACAGAGATGGTTAATGTTTGCAAGATTCCTTAGACCATGAGAGTATCGAGTTTCTTCATGCTTGCTTCATGAACTTTGGGGTTTGTTAAACGTCATCCGTAAATGGGTGGCTATTACGGCGGCTTACGGGTTCATGGAAAAGTATGTCAAGTAACTTGATAGCTCAAGATTGGGATTTGCTCCTCCGACGATGGAGAGATATCTCTGGGCCCTCTCGGTGTTACGGTATCCATCATCGTCTGGCCAGACACTTTGTGATTTGATCACGGGGATGCCGGAACATGGGAACGAGAAAAGAGAACAATACCGGCAACGAGGTAAATGGCATAGTGGACAAGTTGTTGATCCACGGGGATGCCAACATGTCTCACCTCGGGTATTTGTAACATATCGCGAAGCAACAGGAATAGCACACGGCAACTGGAGGTTCACTCGAATATTCATTCGTGTGGGTATAGGGGTCAATATAGGTGTCCACGGCTCCGATGTTGATCATTGATCGAAAGGGGTTCCGGGTCATGTCTATACTTCACCGAACCTATAGGGTCACACGCTTAAGGGTCATCTATCTGCTGAATGCTAGACACGGAGTCTGAGAGAAAATCACCGGAAAAGTTTCGGACAACGGAAAAGTTCCGCAGAGAGAACACCGGAACAGTTTCGGTAAAACTGAAAAGTTGTTTCAGGGGATACCATTAAGTCAAATTGATTTCAGCACATGCCTGATAATTCTTGGAGGGTGCCAGAATCATTCTGGAAACTTCTGGGAATTTTCCGGAAGAAAAACCGGAAATGTTCCGGAGCTGCCGGAACCGCTTCGGATGCTTTTCGCAGATGAAAATCACTAATCCGGAATTGTTCCGGAACGCATTGAAAATTATTTTAGTGGGTACTGGAAATGTTGTAAGCCCACATAAATATTTTTAGTTCGAACGGACGCTGAAAAATGTCGTCGTGAATAGTGAAAGTGCTTTTTGGGATATTTATGGAAAACCACCTTTTGGGATATTTCCAAAAGGCTTCTAGAAGGCCAAGGAGGATAAGGGAGCCCCTCATGGGGGGACCCCAAGGGGGTGGCCGGCCAAGGTGGGAGGAGCTCCATGGAGCTCCACATGGCACCCCAATTTCCTCATATACCCCTTATGTGTGACATAAAGTGGGGGTACTTTGGTATTTTTGAATACCCATCCTACCCCTTGGTTTTCCTATAAAAGGAGGTGAGGGGGCTGCCCAATCCTTCATCCCTTCTCACATACACATGTCATTTGACTTGTCTGGCTTCTCTCTCCCTCCCCGCGAAATAGTTTCGTAGAGCCGAAAGGCTGTCTGGGTTCCGGCAGGAACTAGTTCTGGACGGCGAAGCCCTGCCGGATAGATGACACCGTATGTGTGCAACTCTGTAGAGAGATCGTAGTTTCGGTCTTAGTTCGAGAGGTCCTCCCGAAGGGCTGTCCGAGTGACCGTCCGAGTTTCAAAGGTCCTCCCGAAGGGCTGTCCGCGACACCGTCCGGGGGACTGTCCGACCGCCTCCCGGAGGGCTGTCCGAGGGGCAGATGAGGGTATACATCCTCGCGGTTGGGAGGTTGTAAATCCTAGCTACGGGGATCTGCACCGCCGATCGTCATCGACTCTACTTCCGCTGCGCTACGAGTCGGTAACGAAAAGATCAAACCTTGTATGCAGTCTTCATAGTGGTCCTGGGCTGGTGCGTAGGTCGGAAATTTTTTGTTTTCTGCTGCGTTCCCCTTCAGTGGTATCAGAGCCGTGCTATGCGTAGATGCAGGTTGCGATCTAGAATACATAGAGATGTATGGGTGTTGCACAATATAATTAGGTAGTAGATGAGTTCTATTTCTGAAAATTATTTGTGCGGGTAGCAGATGAAATCTGTTACCCGATGTTCTTGTTGCTTCCCTGGAATTTGCATATTTCTGATCTTGATAACAGCATGGTGGAGTTTCAATGTTCTGGCAATCCGCGATCCTGATTGATCAACGAAGTGCTAACAGTTCATTGAATTCCACTGTAGTTAAAAAGAAAGATGAAATTTCGCAGACAAAAGGGCAATGCAGATATGATCTGCACGGGGGTCATGCGTATGACGAAGTTCAGTATGGGGCTTGAGATTTTATTATCTCGTGTTTCATACACCCCGCGATGTTAATCTAGCGACCTGGATTATCATGCTTGATGATGGACGTTGGTAGCTTCGGTTTGTTTCGAAACCTTAGAAGCCACGTAAAACAAGTTTTTGCATGAACCGATTAGAGGCGTCTAACTTGGTTTTGCAGGATGGTTTGCATGTGCATATGATGTGGTATAGCAGTGCTCATATTAATTTGATTATGTATGAGATAACTATATGATGTAATATTAACATGACCTGCGTGTCATGATTCGGCATGATGGCTGGAGCCATATGATTGTCACTTTAATGACCTGCGTGTCAACCTTAAGTAATGCACTTATTTTATTAGCTATAGAGATAGCAACATTATCTGGTGCATCGACAAGGTGGTGGCAATCTTCGCGAAGGTGAACACCAACGCGAATGCCGAAGACGAAGAAATGAAAGACTTCTCCGTCAGAAAGGGCTATACCATATCATGCTATTATGAATTGCCTGAGATGTTTATCCCTTATGATGCACCCTTCTTGATTGCGCGGTAGTCGCTTTTTATTAGGGTGATCTCTCACAAAAATATCAAGTAGTTATTGTTCTCCCAAGTGTAGCACCGTCACGGCACCTATCTTTTCGGGGTGCGCCGTGTCACACGGGTACGAACGATTTGAGAAGTGTGAGGCGGGTGAGTTGAGACCTCGCAGCGAGATCACTTGGTTGTCTTGACGTTCAGGCATGACCGTTATGAGCTCGGAACACACGCATCGAAAGATGAACAAGAGTCACATAGAGATGTGATTGGCAAGTTGGCCTACCGGTTGAGATTTTCGTCATCAGTGGTGTTACACCAATGGCGAACAATTGAAATGCGGGTCTTGTATCACTCAAAATCAATTATGAGAGATATTGATTTGAGTGGGAGCGCACTGTAGAATTAATTCTTTTAATTCTCAGTGCAATTAATTGTGAACTTTGTCTAAGTGTAAATTGCATAATAGTTGTAGACTAATGGCTCGCGTTTCCACCTTCCCGATTAAAATTGAATAGCTGTTAAATATCTGGTTAAAACTTTACGGTTGGTAACGTAATGTGAGGATTGTCCTCAAGAGTGCCGAGAAGGACTTTGTCCTATCGCATGCTTTTGGTATTCTCCCGCTGATGCTATGGATGATGTGACTCTCGTCCTTCGATCCAAAAGCTAAAATTCCGTTACGGTCAAGTGAAATATGTTTTCCTCCATGAGACCCGAACTTCGAAAGTTTGGATAGCTATGTGATATTCATGGAATCTGAAAATCATTTTCAGAGACAAACAAAGGCTAAACGATATGAGATATCCAAAGCCATGTTTGTTTGCAAACTATTAGTAAAAGTGTTTATTGGGCATTTGACTGTTAAGAGAGGGATCCAGAAGAACGCCTGTCATATAATGAAGGTGAATAAAACAACAGCTTAAAGAGAAAGGAAGTGTCCGAAGGGTGTTAGTGAAACTTTCACGCCTAGGAAGTCCGGGGCTAACGCCACTCTCAAGTTGGGTGCTTCTTCTGAGAGTAGGAGAAATACTAAAAGTTAAACTGTTAGAAGTATAATGGCAGAAAGAAAGAAGACTGGAATATCCAGCTCATGTATGAATGTCATACAAGTTTTTGATGTATAAAAGGCTGGTCAAAGATATAGTTCTTGGGAATTATGGTTAAACATGTTAATCACTAATTCTTGGGTATTGTGAGTTGATCACAAAGATACCCGCTCGATTGCATTATGTTGCAACTCGATGTAAGAACTACTATGGCCTGAAAGACTAGCCAGGAATGAGGTTTTGATACACGCTGGAAACATAGTAAAAGTTACTATACCTTTCATCGATGTATTACCTATGTATTTAGTTTCATAATTCATTTTAGAGTTTCATACACTCTAGCCCTTTGCATAAGGTATCTTGCAAGAAGGTTATTCATAAGAGAACTTTTGATGTTCGGTGATATGAATAACATAAGGGCCATACTTTCATTATGAATGAGATGTATGTTATGAATATTGATAATAATACATTACCTCTATATTTACTTTCATAATTCATTTAGAGTTTCATATACTCTAGCCCTTTTGCATAAGGTATCTTGCAAGAAGGTTATTCATAAGAGAACTTTTGATGTTCGGTGTTATGAATAACTTGAAGGGCCATGCTTCCATCCAGGATGGGATGTATGTTATGAATATTGATGGTAATATGACACATCCATAACACTGACGCTAAATGTCGCAAGACTAAAAGAATACCACATATGTGTGGCACTGCATTTGGTCACATTGGAGAAACCCGCATGGAAAATTCCATTATGATGGATTTTAAAGTCGTTTGATTTTGAATCATCTGATACTTGCAACTTTCCTCCGAAAGGTGAAGTGACTGAAATACCGTTCACAGTCCATAAGGAACGAGCAACAAACTTATTGGTGATCATACATTTTTGATGTGTGTAGTTCAATAAATGTTATTGCAAGTAGTGGATTTATCTATCTTCAAAAATGACTCAAGTAGATATATGGATATTTACTTGATGAGACGTAAGTCTGAATCTTTTGAAATCATTCAAAAGGTTTTTAAAAATGAAGTAGAAATTATTGTAACAAGAAAATTATGTTTCTACAATTCGATTGCAGAAAGGAATATTTGAGTTACAAGTTTAGCGAATGTCTGATGCGTTATGAAAGGGGTTTCATAACTTGCACCTCCCGGAACACCACTGCAAGTGGAAAGTCCGTGAAGATGTAATCGAACCATTTATGACATGGTAAGATCAAAGATGACATAAATAAATTTTCCATTATCCCTTTTAAAGAGTGATGCTTTAGAGACTGCGGCTTTTACACTGAAAAGAGCTCCATCAGGTCTGTTGAAATGACGCCATGGTATGGTACGCCCAACCATGTTATATCTTTTCTTAACATTTGGAATATGGGGCTTGTGTACAAGGTTACAAACCTATTCCAAATCAGACAAGTGCTATTTTGTAGGTTATCCCAAGTCATTGGGTATTCCCCCACCACTATACCGAGGCAAAGGATTTTGCCACAAAATGGTATGCTTTTAATGAGAATAGTTCTTGCAAAAGGTGAGTGGGAGAACAGTGCAACTCGACGAGATAAACAGTATCTTCATCATCAGATCAAAGGAAAGAGACCTTGGAAGTAATTCCAGAGTTTCCTACTGCGACTGATACGGAAGCCTCTACATGAGATGTATGGACTTCGGTCGAACTTGCAGCTGAACCACGTAGGAAAAACTCGTGCAAACCTCTCAGGTGCACATACGAGATATTGTTGTTAGACAACAGTATACCTACGATACACAAGGAAGCGTTGATGGGCCCTGACTCCGGAATTGGCTAAATGCCAATATAATCCGAGATAGTTTCCATATAAGTGATTCAAGATTAAAACCTTGATACACCTTTCGGAAGACTTAGAGTCTAACGAATATTTATGAAACTATAAACTGATGTGGATAAAATGTTTTATCCATAAAGCTCGACTTGTTGCAATAACAAGTTCAAGGAGTTGACTACGATGAGGTTGTTTCATCGTAGCGATGCTTAAAGTCGGTTCGGGTTGAACTAGCAATTAATACATATTTCAAACATGAGATATGAAACATGGATGCTAGAAAGGATTTCCATCTAATGGAAATGAAACCAAGGACTTGCATGTGTTACAGTCCAAGGTATTTTTTCAGTCCAGAGGATGCTAGTAAGTATGCAAACTTCAAAGATCCAGCGATGGACAAAAGAGAGCAAAATGGAGTTGGAATCTTCGTGTTTTGATGAAATGGTCAAAAGGGTTTTGACTTCATCAATGGGTAACGAAGATGCTTGTGATTCAAGAAAGTAAGTGGGAGCATAATAATATTTCTAAAAACGTTGTGTGCTTGACACATTGTTAATTGGAAATAAATTTCTTGACACGAATTAGGACTTCATTTGAAAAAGGTTTTTCGATGAAGTGCTTGGGCTAAATAGCCTTAATATTAGGCATGATGATCTATGGAGATAGATTTACCTAATGGGGCTGAGCAAAGATACATATTGACAAGATGCTAAAACTTTTTAGCATTTAAAACGCCAAGGAGTGATTCTTGCCGAAGTCACATGGAAAGAGTTTTTGCAAGACTCGGTGTCCCAAAAACACGGATGGGCAAAATACATGATGGAGATTCCACACACCTTCGTTCTTGGATTAATCATGTATTCCATGGTATGTAAAAACAACCAGATATGTCCAAAACTCCAAAGTTGTTGCGAGTATAGATACCAAAGTGATCAAAAGTTATGATCATGGGACAACAGTGAAAGATGTCATTAAGTACTAGAGTAGTACTGATGACATGTTTTCTCGCAAGTAGAGATTATGAAGTACTCATTGTAAGTAATTACATCGATACAGTCTTCATCAATGCTCCATGCGATTTTCGATTTAAGTTAAGGATCTTTTGTGTAATACACAATATGGTGGCACAGTAGTTGGAAATTGTTCCAAACAGGTTACTGTGGCGAATTCTATAACAAATGTCTAAGTATGTTGACGCTTTAGAAGCGACAAAGAAGTTGTTGAATCATATAGTTCATTCATGAACTTAGTATGGTTCCAAGATGGCCTTGGTCAATGGGACACTATTGCAGATAGTTGCTCCATAGCTCAGTCTGAGGAATCAGGTTTCGACCAATGATTCACACATATGCAAAGCCAAGTCCACACAAAATATGAATTTTGTGAAAGCGTGAAAACGCGGGGATATGCAAAGATACACACGGAGCTGAAGTCGTCAGATCCGTTGGACATCAGGCTATACCACAAGCGAAGCATATTTACACCGGTGTGCCACAGGTGTAAAGTGCATTAGCATTAACTAGATTATTGACTCTAGTGCAAGTGGGAGTCTATAGGAGATATGCCCTAGAGGCAATAATAAATGTTATTGATTATCTCCCTGTTCATAATTAGGTTTATGTTCCATGCTAAAACTGCTATGGTTCTCGAGTCTGCAATAACCACGAGGCTCGGAGGAAGACTCATATGCACGTGTGGGATAATAAACGGTAAAATGTATTCCTAGTCTGGCCTCTAAGACTAGCTCAAGTGTTGCATGATGGTTTTGTTTTCCTGATCATGGGCATGTCTATGCCAGCAATTTTGAGGGCACAATGTTAGCAGAACATTTGTGTTGAATCGACCCGAATTGATGTTATGCTATGAGATTCATTCGTCACAAGTTAATGGTTAATTACACAGAGATGGTTAATGTTTGCATGATTCCTTAGACCATGAGAGTATCGAGTTTCTTCATGCTTGCTTCATGAACTTTGGGGTTTGTTAAACGTCATCCGTAAATGGGTGGCTATTACGGCGGCTTACGGGTTCATGGAAAAGTATGTCAAGTAACTTGATAGCTCAAGATTGGGATTTGCTCCTCCGACGATGGAGAGATATCTCTGGGCCCTCTCGGTGTTACGGCATCCATCATCGTCTGGCCAGACACTTTGTGATTTGATCACGGGGATGCCGGAACACGGGAACGAGAAAAGAGAACAATACCGGCAACGAGGTAAATGGCATAGTGGACAAGTTGTTGATCCACGGGGATGCCAACATGTCTCACCTCGGGTATTTGTAACATATCGCGAAGCAATAGGAATAGCACACGGCAACTGGAGGTTCACTCGAATATTCATTCGTGTGGGTATAGGGGTCAATATGGGTGTCCACGGCTCCGATGTTGATCATTGATCGGAAGGGGTTCCGGGTCATGTCTATACTTCACCGAACCTATAGGGTCACACGCTTAAGGGTCATCTATCTGCTGAATGCTAGACACGGAGTCTGAGAGAAAATCATCGGAAAAGTTTCGGACACCGGAAAAGTTTCGGACAGCGGAAAAGTTCCGCAGAGAGAACACCGGAACAGTTTCGGTAAAACTGAAAAGTTATTTCAGGGGATACCATTAAGTCAAATTGATTTCAGCACATGCCTGATAATTCTTGGAGGGTGCCAGAATCATTCTGGAAACTTCTGGGAATTTTCCGAAAGAAAAACCGGAAATGTTCCGGAGCTGCCGGAACCGCTTCGAATGCTTTTCGCAGATGAAAATCACTAATCCGGAATTGTTCCGGAACGCATTGAAAATTATTTTAGTGGGTACTGGAAATGTTGTAAGCCCACATAAATATTTTGGGCAGAGTATTAGTAGTTGAGTTGTCAATTCAACCACACCTGGAGATTAAATATCTGCAGCAGAGTGATCAGTAGCACAGTAATATGATAGTTTGATAGCAGTAGTGACAGTAACAGTAGCGGTAACAGTAGTAGCAATAGTTTTGTAGCAGTTGGAACAGCAGCAGTAGCAATAGTAACTTAGCAAGAACAATAAGTGGAAAGGTCGTAGGCACTGGATCGGTAACTCGTTGGATGATATTCGTCATGTAACAGTCATAACCTAGGGCGATACAGAACTAGCTCAGTTCATCAATGTAATGTAGGCATGTATTCCGTAAATAGTCATACGTGCTTTTGGAAAATAACTTGCAAGACATCTTTTGTCCTACCCTCCCGTGGCAGCGGGGTCCATAAGGAAACTAAGGGATATTAAGGCCTCCTTTTAATAGAGAACCGGAACAAAGCATTAACACATGGTGAATACATGAACTCCTCATACTACGGTCATCACCGCAAAGTATCCCAAATATAGTCACTATGGGGTTGACGGATCATAACACGTAATAGGTGCATATGACTAGGCAAGATCGTATCAAGAACATAGATATAGAGATGATAACATAAATGGTTCAGATATGAAATCATGGCACTCGGGCCCTAGTGAAAAGCATTAGGCATAGCAAAGTCATAGCAACATCAATCTCAGAACATAGTGGGTACTAGTGATCAAGCCCTAACAAAACTAACTCGATTACATGATGAATCTCATCCAACTCCTCACCGACCAGCAAGCCTACGAAGGAATTACTCACTCCCGGTGGGGAGCATCATGGAATTGGCGATGGAAAAAGATTGGTGATGACGAAGACCGAAGATTCCCCTCTCCGGAGCCCCAAACGGGCTCCAGATATGGCCTCCCGATGAAGAACAGGAGGTGACGGCGGCTCCGTCTCGTGAAACATGATAATTCTTTCTCTCTGATTTTCTCCAAATTTAGGAATTTATAGTGGCGGAGTTAGGTCAAGTGGGGCCACGAGGTGGGCACAACCCACCAGGGCGCGCCGGGAGGGGGCTGGCGCGCCCTGGTGTATTGTGCCCAACCTGGGCCCCCTCTCCGGTGGTTTCTGGCTCTAGTATTTTTTATATTTTCCAAAATAAATCTCCAAAAAGTTTCGTTCCATTCCGAGAACTTTTATTTCTGCACAAAAACAACACCATGGTAGTTCTGCTGAAAACAGCGTCAGTCCGAGTTAGTTTCATTCAAATCAATGCAAATTAGAGTCCAAAACAAGGGCAAAAGAGTGGGGAAAAGTAGATATGTTGGAGACGTATCAACTCCCCCAAGCTTAAACCTTTGCTTGTCCTGAAACAATTCAGTTGACAAACTGAAAGTGATAAAGAAAAACATTTATGAACTCTTTTGTTCTTGTTTACACATATATATGCTTAAGTAGCACCCAAGTTTTCAACAAAGATTATGACTAACCAAGTCAACAATAACTCTTAGAAATTATATTTACTCATAACAATAGCATAAGCAACTAGCGAGCAATAATAAGATATCTCAAACGCCAATACTTTGTCAGAACAATCATGATACAATATGACAATAGTGGTACCTCGCTAGCCGTTTCTGAGACCGCAAAACATAAATGTAGAGCACCTCCAAAGTTCAAGCAGCGGCTAAACATTTATACCATTCACTTGGAATTGTTTCTTCGGAAAGTGCACTGTGTGCTCATTACCATTAATATTAAAAGTGACTTTGCTTTTATTGCAATCAATAACAGCCCCTGCAGTATTCAAAAAGGGTCTACCAAGGATAATCGACATGTTGTCGTCCTCGGGCATCTCAAGAATAACAAAGTCCGTTAAGATTGTAACATTTGCAACAACAACGGGCACATCCTCACAAATACCGATAGGTATGGCCATTGATTTTTCAGCCATTTGCAATGATATCTCAGTAGGTGTGAGTTTATTCAAATCAAGTCTTTTGTATAAGGAGAAAGGCATAACACTAACACCGGCTCTCAAATCACACAAAGCAGTTTTGACATAGTTTCTTTTAATGGAGCAAGGTATAGTAGGTATTCCAGGATCTCCATGTTTTTTAGGTACTCCATCCTTAAAATAATAATTAGCAAGCATGGTGGAGATTTCAGCTTCCGGTATCTTTCTTTTATTTGTGATGATGTCTTTCATATACTTAGCATAAGGGGCCACCTTCAAAATCTCAGTTAAGCAGGTACGCAAAAAGACTGGCCTAATCATTTCAGCAAAGCGCTCAAATTCTTCATCATCATTTTTCTTAGATGGCTTAGGTGGAAATGGCATAGGTTTCTGAACCCATGGCTCTCTTTCTTTACCATGTTTCCTAGCCACAAAGTCTCTTTTGTCATACCGTTTATTTTTAGGTTGTGGGTTATCAAGATCAGGAGCAGGCTCTATTTCAACATCATTATCTGGTTCTACATCATTACTAGGTTGAGCATCATTGTGAACATCAACATTATCATTTTCATTATCACTAGGTGAATGTTCACTACCAGATTGAGTTTCAACATCAGAAATAGAGACATCATTATTATCAGGAGGTTTTTGTGTCTCAGGTTCACTAGAGGTATGCAAAGTCCTATCATTTTTCTTTTTCTTTTTCTTTTTCCTCTTAGAAGGACTAGATGCATCAGTATTAATTCTCTGAGAATCTTGTTCAATTCTTTTAGGATGACCCTCAGGATAAAGTGGTTCTTGGGTCATTCTACCTCCTCTAGTTACTACTCTAGCAGCAAAATCATGCATATTATTATTCATTTCATCAAGCAATTCTTTTTGAGACTTAGCAACTTGTTCTAACTAAGTTTGAACCATAGAGGCATGCTTTCCTACACCTCTAACATCATTACTGATTCTAAATAGCAAGTCACTCAAACGAGCAATCATATCAGAATTATATTTCAATTGTTTCAGAATATGAGCATTGAAATGATCTTGCTTCATAATATAGTTGTCAAACTCATATAAGCATTGACTAGGATGTTTATTGTGAGGGATGTCACCTTCATTAAACTTTAATAAAGAATTTACCTCTACCACCTGTGGAGGTGGTGGTGTGTCTGTTGGAAATATGCCCTAGAGGCAATAATAAAGTGGTTATTATTATATTTCCTTGTTCATGATAATCGTTTATTATCCATGCTATAATTGTATTGATTGGAAACTCAATTGCATGTGTGGATACATAGACAACACTGTGTCCCTAGTATGCCTCTAGTAGACTAGCTCGTTGATCAAAGATGGTCAAGGTTTCCTAGCCATAGACATGAGATGTCATTTGATAACGGGATCACATCATTAGGAGAATGATGTGATGGACAAGACCCAAACTATGAACGTAGCATATGACCGTGTCAGTTTATTGCTATAGTTTTCTGTATGTCAAGTATCTGTTCCTATGACCATGAGATCATGTAACTCACTGACACCGGAGGAATACCTTGTGTGTATCAAACGTCGCAACGTAACTGGGTGACTATAAAGATGCTCTACAGGTATGTCCGAGGGTGTCTGTTGAGTGGGCATGGATCAAGACTGGGATTTGTTACTTCGTGTGACGGAGAGGTATCTCAGGGCCCACTCGATAATACAACATCACAATAAGCCTTGCAAGAAAAGTGACTAAAGAGTTAGTCACGGGATCTTGTATTACGGAACGAGTAAAGAGACTTGCCGGTAACGAGATTGAACTAGGTATAGAGATACCGACGATCGAATCTCGGGCAAGTAACATACCGAAGAACAAAGGGAACATCATACGGGATTAACTGAATCCTTGACATAGAGGTTCAACCGATAAAGATCTTCGTAGAATATGTAGGAACCAATATGGGCATCCAGGCCCCGCTATTGGTTATTGACCATAGAGGTGTCTCGGTCATGTCTACGTACTTCTCGAACCCGCAGGGTCTGCACACTTAACGCTCGGTGACGTTTCGGTAGTATTGAGTTATGAATGGTGGTGACCAAAGGTTGTTCGGAGTCCCGTATGAGATCCCGGACATCACGAGGAGCTCCGGAATGGTCCGGAGGTAAAGATTGATATATAGGAAGTCCCGTTTTGGTCGCCGGAAAAGTTTTGGGTACTTCCGATAGTGTACCGGGGGTGCCGGGAGGGTTCCGGGGGACCATCGGGAGGGGCCACCCACGTCGGGAGGCCACATGGGCCTTAGGGGTGGCGCACCAGCCCTTAGTGGGCTGGACAAAGCAGCCCCAAAGGGCCCATGCGGCTGGGGTGTGGAAAAGGAAAAAAAACCAAGTGGGGAAGGAAATCCAAGTAGGATTGGAATCCTACTTGGAGTAGGATTGGAGGTGGACTCCTCCACCTCCTGTTCGACAGACTCCTAGGGGGAACCCTAGGGGCGCCGGCCCCTCCCCTCCCTCCTATATATATTGGAGGGGAGAGAGGACAGCCGCACCAAACCCTAAGCCACGGTGCAGCCCTCTCTCCCCACTAGATCGTCTCCCCTAGATTTCGACGGTGCTTAGGCGAAGCCCTGTCGGAATAGTTCCACTACCACCGTCGCCGCTCCGTCGCGCTGCCGGAGAACTCATCTACCTCTCCGCTCCCTCTTGCTGGATCAAGAAGGCGGAGATCGTCATCGAGCTGTACGTGTGCTGAACGCGGAGGTGCCGTCCGTTCGGTGCTAGATCGTGATTGGATCGCGGGACGACTTGCGATTTGGATCGCGAAGACGTTCGACTACATCAACCGCGTTTCTTAACGCTTCCGGCTTAGCGATCTACAAGGGCATGTAGATCCACTCTCCCTCTCGTAGATGCTCATCACCATGGATAGATGTTGCGTGTGCGTAGGAAATTTTTTGTTTCCCATGCAACGTTTCCCATCAGTGGCATCATGAGCTAGGTCTATGCATAGATGAGATCACGAGTAGAACACAAAGGAGTTTATGGGTGTTGATGCTCCGATTGCTTCCTCCCTTGGTCTTTTCTTGATTCAGCGGTATTGTGGGATGAAGCGGCCCAGACCAACCTTACTCGTACGCTTACGAGAGACCGGTTCCATCAACTGACATGTGACTTTGTTGCATAAAGATGGCTGGCGGGTGTCTGTCTCTCCCACTTTAGTTGGATCGGATTCGACAAAGGCGGTCCTTGAGAAGGTTAAATAGCAATTTGTGTATCACCGTTGTGGTTTTGCGTAGGTAAGAATCGTTCTTGCTAGATACCCATAGCAGCCACGTAAAACATGCAACAACAATTAGAGGACGTCTAACTTGTTTTCGTAGGGTATGTTGTGATGTGATATGGCCAATTACATGAGGAGATATATGTGATGTATGAGATGATCATGTTTTGTATAGAATATCAGGACTTGCATGTCGATGAGTACAGCAACCGGCAGGAGCCATAGGGTTGTCTTTAATTTATTTTCGCCGTTTTTGCTTTACTTTATCGCTATGAGTTAGCAATAGTCATAGAAGCAACAGTTGGCGCGACAACCTCATGGCGACACGTTGATGGAGATCAAGATGATGGAGATCATGGTGTCATGCCGGTGACGATGGAGATCATGCCGGTGCTTTGGAGATGGAGATCAAAAGCACAAGTTCATGGCCATATCATGTCACTTATGATTTGCATGTGATGTCAATCCTTTTCTGCATCTTATTTTGCTTAGGACGACGGTAGCATTATAAGGTGATCCCTCACTAAAATTTCAAGATAAAATTGTGTTCTCCCCGAGTGTGCACCGTTGCGAAAGTTCGTCGTTTCGAGACACCACGTGATGATCGGGAGTGATAGACTCTACGTTCACATACAACGGGTGCAAGCCAGTGTTGCACGTGCGGAACACTCGGGTTAAACTTGACGAGCCTAGCATGTACAGACATGGCCTCGGAACACAAGAGACCGAAAGGTCGAACATGAGTCATATAGTAGATATGATCAACATGAAGATGTTCACCATTGAAACCACCTCATCTCACGTGATGATCGAACTTGGGTTGGTGAATTTGGATCAAGTGACACTCGAATGACCAGAGGGATGTCAATTTGAGTGGGAGTTTTTAAGTAATATGATTAACTAAACTCATTATCTTGAACAATAGTCTAAGTTGTCTTTGCAAAATTTATGTTGTAGATCAATGGCTCGCGCAGTAGCACCCCTGAATTTCAATGCGCTCCTAGAGAAAACTAAGTTGAAAGATGATGGAAGTAACTTTGTAGACTGGGTCCGTAATCTAAGGATTATCCTTACGGCTTCCCAGAAGGCTTATGTCCTTGACGCACCACTTGGTGAACCACCCGCTCCAGTAGAAGTCGCAGAAGTTGCGAACGCCTGGCAGGCACGTTCTGATGATTACTCAATAGTTCAATGTGCAATGTTGTATGGCTTAGAACCGGGACTTCAAAGACGTTTTGAACGTCATGGAGCATATGAGATGTTCCAGGAGTTGAGGTTTATCTTTGAGAAGAATGCCGGGATCGAGAGGTATGAGACCTCCGATAAGTTCTATGCTTGCAAGATGGAGGAGAACGGGTCTGTCAGTGAACACATACTCAGAATGTCTGGGTATTCCAAACGTCTGGCTGAATTGGGGATGCCCCTTTTGCCAGAGGTGATCACTGACAGAGTTCTTCAATCACTGCCACCTAGCTACAAGAGCTTCGTGTTGAACTATAACATGCACGGGATGAACAAGTCAGTCGCCGAGCTGTTTGCGATGTTAAAAGTCGCTGAGTCTGAGATTCAGAAGGAGCATCAAGTGTTGATGGTCAATAAAACCACTAGTTTCAAGAAGAATGGCAAGGGCAAGAAGGGTAACTCCAAGAAGAGTGGCAAAGCAGTTGCCCCTCCCATGAAGAAACCCAAGGCTGGACCCAAGCCAGAAACTGAGTGCTTTCATTGCAAGGGAACTGAAGCGGAACTGCCCCAAGTATCTGGCTGACAAGAAGGCGGCCAACACCAAACAAGGTATATATGATATACATGTTATTGATGTGTACCTTACCAACTCTCGTTGTAGTGCCTGGGTATTTGATACCGGTTCGGTTGCTCACATTTGCAACTCAAAACAGGAACTGCGGAATAGACGGAGGCTGGCAAAGGACGAAGTGACGATGCGCGTGGGAAATGGTTCCAAGGTTGATGTGATCGCCGTCGGCACGTTCGCTCTTCGATTACCATCGGGATTAGTGATGAACCTGAATAATTGTTATTTAGTGCCTGCGTTAAGCATGAACATTATATCTAGATCTTGTTTATTGTGAGACGGTTACTCATTTAAATCAGAGAATAATGGTTGTTCTATTTATATGAGTAATATCTTTTATGGTCATGCACCCAATGTGAGGGGTTTATTCTTATTGAATCTCGATAGTGATGATACACATGTTCATAACATTGATGCCAAAAGATGTAGAGTTGATAATGATAGTACCACTTTCTTGTGGCACTGCCGCTTAGGTCATATTGGTGTAAAACGCATGAAGAAGCTCCATGCTGATGGACTTTTGGAGTCACTTGATTTTGAATCACTTGACACCTGTGAACCATGCCTCATGGGCAAGATGACTAAGACCCCGTTCTCTGGAACAATGGAACGGGCAGGTGACTTGTTGGAAATCATACATACTGATGTGTGCAGTCCGATGAGCATTGAGGCGCGCGGTGGATATCGTTATTTTCTCACCTTCACCGATGACTTAAGTAGATATGGGTATATTTACTTAATGAAACACAATTCTCAAACGTTTGAAAAGTTCAAGCAATTTCAGAATGAAGTTGAGAATCATCGTAACAAGAAGATTAAATTCCTACGATTTGATCGAGGAGGAGAATATCTGAGTTATGAGTTTGGCAGTCACTTAAGACAATGTGGAATTGTTTCACAATTGACACCGCCTGGAACACCACAGCGTAATGGTGTGTCCGAACGTCGTAATCGAACCTTATTAGATATGGTTCGTTCTATGATGTCTCTTGCCGATTTGCCATTATCGTTTTGGGGTTATGCATTAGAGACAGCTGCATTCATTTTAAATAGGGCACCATCGAAATCCGTTGAGATGACGCCATATGAACTATGGTTTGGCAAGAAGCCAAAGTTGTCGTTTCTTAAAGTTTGGGGATGTGATGCTTATGTCAAAAAGCTTCAGCCTGAAAAGCTGGAACCCAAAGAGGAGAAATGCGTCGTCATAGGATACCCAAAAGAGACAGTTGGGTATACCTTCTATCTCAGATCCGAAGACAAAGTGTTTATCGCTAAAAACGGAACATTTCTTGAGAAAGGGTTTCACTCGAAAGAATTGAGTGGGAGGAAAATAGAACTTGATGAGGTTGTTGAACCTTTACTTCAACCAGAGAGTAGTGCAGCGTAGAAAAATGTTTCTGTAGACTACATCGGTTGAAGAGGAAGTTAATGATGATGATCATGAAGCTTCGGATCAAGTTACTATCAAACCTTGTAGGTCGACAAGGACGCATACTGCTCCTGAGTGGTACGGCAACCCTGTCTTAGAGGTCATGTTGTAGGACAACGATGAACCTACGAGCTATGGAGAAGCGATGATGGGCCCGGATTCCGAGAAATGGTTAGAGGCCATGAAATCCGAGATGGATTCCATGTATGCAAACAAAGTATGGACTTTGGAAGTATTACCTGAAGGGCGAAAGGCCATTCAGAATAAATGGATCTTTAAGAAGAAGACGGACGCGGACGGTAATGTCACCGTCTATAAAGCTCGGCTTGTGGCAAAGGGTTTTTCACAAGTTCAAGGAGTTGACTATGATGAGACCTTCTCACCCGTAGCGATGCTTAAGTCCGCCAAAATCATGTTGGCAATAGCTGCATTTTTCGATAATGAAATTTGGCAGATGGATGTCAAAACAACGTTCCTTAATGGTTTCCTTAAGGAAGAGTTGTATATGATACAACTGGAAGGTTTTGTCGATCCAGAGAATGCCGACAAAGTTTGCAAACTCCAGCGATCCATTTATGGACTGGTGCAAGCATCTCGAAGTTGGAATCTTCGTTTTGATGAGGTGATCAAAGCGTTCGGGTTTATACAAGTTTACGGAGAAGCTTGTATTTACAAGAAAGTGAGTGGGAGCTCTATAGCGTTTCTAATATTATATGTGGATGACATATTGCTGATTGGAAACAATATAGAAATGTTGGAAAGCGTGAAGGAATATTTGAACAAGAGTTTTTCAATGAAGGACCTAGGAGAAGCTGCTTTCATATTAGGCATCAAGATCTATAGAGATAGATCGAGACGCTTGATAGGACTTTCACAGAGCACATACCTTGACAAAGTTTTGAAGAAGTTCAAAATGGATCAGTCCAAGAAGGGGTTCTTGCCTGTATTGCAAGGTGTGAAGTTGACTAAGACTCAATGCCCAGTGACTGCAGAAGATTGAGAAAAGATGAGTGTCGTCCCCTATGCTTCAGCCATAGGCTCTATCATGTATGCAATGCTGTGCACAAGACCCGATGTCAGCCTAGCCATAAGTATGGCCGGAAGGTTTCAAAGTGATCCAGGAATGGAACACTGGACGGCGGTCAAGAATATCCTAAAGTACCTGAAAAGGACTAAGGACATGTTTCTCGTTTATGGAAGTGATCAAGAGCTCGTCGTAAAGGGTTACGTAGATGCAAGCTTTGACACTGATTCGGATGACTCTAAGTCTCAAACCGGATACGTATTTATTCTCAATGGGGGTGCGGTAAGCTGGTGTAGTTCCAAGCAGAGCGTGGTAGCTGATTCTACATGCGAAGCGGAGTACATCGCTGCCTCGGAGGCGGCGAAGGAAGGTGTCTAGATGAAGGAGTTCATGACAGATCTTGGAGTAGTGCCCAGTGCACTAAACCCAATGACTCTGTTCTGTGACAACACTGGTGCCATTGCTCTGGCCAAGGAACCAAGGTTTCACAAGAGGACCAGTCACATAAAACGACGCTTCAATTCCATCCGCGATTACATCAAGGAGGAGGACATAAATATTTGCAAAGTGCACACGGATCTGAATGTCGCAGACCCGTTGACTAAACCTCTTCCAAGGGCTAAACATGATCAACACCAAAACTGTATGGGTGTTAGATTCATTACAATGTAAATCACATAGTGATGTGAACTAGATTATTGACTCTAGTGCAAGTGGGAGACTATTGGAAATATGCCCTAGAGGCAATAATAAAGTGGTTATTATTATATTTCCTTGTTCATGATAATCATTTATTATCCATGCTATAATTGTATTTATTGGAAACTCAATTGCATGTGTGGATACATAGACAACACTGTGTCCTTAATATGCCTCTAGTAGACTAGCTCGTTGATCAAAGATGGTCAAGGTTTCCTAGCCATAGACATGAGATGTCATTTGATAACGGGATCACATCATTAGGAGAATGATGTGATGGACAAGACCCAAACTATGAACGTAGCATATGATCGTGTCAGTTTATTGCTATAGTTTTCTGCATGTCAAGTATCTGTTCCTATGACCATGAGATCATGTAACTCACTGACACCGGAGGAATACCTTGTGTGAATCAAACATCGCAACGTAACTGGGTGACTATAAAGATGCTCTACAGGTATGTCCGAGGGTGTCTGTTGAGTGGGCATGGATCAAGACTGGGATTTGTTACTCCGTGTGACGGAGAGGTATCTCAGGGCCCACTCGGTAATACAACATCACAATAAGCCTTGCAAGAAAAGTGACTAAAGAGTTAGTCACGGGATCTTGTATTACGGAATGAGTAAAGAGACTTGCCGGTAACGAGATTGAACTAGGTATAGAGATACCGACGATCGAATCTCAGGCAAGTAACATACCGAAGAACAAAGGGGACAGCATACGGGATTAACTGAATCCTTGACATAGAGGTTCAACCGATAAAGATCTTCGTAGAATATGTAGGAACCAATATGGGCATCCAGGTCCCGCTATTGGTTATTGACCGTAGAGGTGTCTCGGTCATGTCTACATAGTTCTCGAACCCGCAGGGTCTGCACACTTAACGTTCGGTGACGTTTCGGTAGTATTGAGTTATGAATGGTGGTGACCGAAGGTTGTTCGGAGTCCCGGATGACATCCCGGAAATCACGAGGAGTTCCGGAATGGTCCGGAGGTAAAGATTGATATATAGGAAGTCCCTTTTTGGTCGCCGGAAAAGTTTTGGGTACTTCCGGTACTATACCGGGGGTGCCGGGAGGGTTCCGGGGGACCATCGGGAGGGGCCACCCACGCCTGGAGGCCACATGGGCCTTAGGGGTGGCGCACCAGCCCTTAGTGGGCTGGACAAACCAGCCCCAAAGGGCCCATGCGGCTGGGGTGTGGAAAAGGAAAAAAAAACCAAGTGGGGAAGGAAATCCAAGTAGGATTGGAATCCTACTTGGAGTAGGATTGGAGGTGGACTCCTCCACCTCCTGTTCGGCCGACTCCTAGGGGGAACCCTAGGGGCGCCGGCCCCTCCCCTCCCTCCTATATATATTGGAGGGGAGAGAGAGCAGCCGCACCAAACCCTAAGCCACGGTGCAGCCCTCTCTCCCCACTAGATCGTCTCCCCTAGATTTCGGCGGTGCTTAGGCGAAGCCCTGCCGGAATAGTTCCACTACCACCGTCGCCGCGCCATCGTGCTGCCGGAGAACTCATCTACCTCTCCGCTCCCTCTTGCTGGATCAAGAAGGCGGAGATCGTCATCGAGCTGTACGTGTGCTGAACGCGGAGGTGCCGTCCGTTCGGTGCTAGATCGTGATTGGATCGCGGGACGGCTTGCGATTTGGATCGCGAAGACGTTCGACTACATCAACCGCGTTTCTTAATGCTTCCCGCTTAGCGATCTACAAGGGTATGTAGATCCACTCTCCCTCTCGTAGATGCTCATCACCATGGATAGATCTTCCGTGTGCGTAGGAACATTTTTGTTTCCCATGCAACGTTCCCCATCAGTGTCCAGCGCATGTATTTCTTCAATAGGTGGCAAATTCTTAACATCCTCAGCTTTAATACCCTTTTCCTTCATAGATTTCTTTGCCTCTTGCATATCTTCTGGACTGAGAAATAAGATACCCCTCTTCTTTGGAGTGGGTTTAGGCGGTGGTTCAGGAAGAGTCCAATCATCATAATTCTTCAATATGTTATTCAATAATTCCTCAACCTGTTCAACAGTTCGTTCCCTGAAAACACAACCAGCACAACTATCTAGGAAATCCCTAGAAGTATCGGTTAGTCCATTATAAAAGATATCAAGTATTTCATTTTTCTTGAGAGGATGATCAGGCAAAGCATTAAGCAACTGGAGAAGCCTCCCCCAAGCTTGTGGGAGACTCTCTTCTTCAATTTGCACAAAGTTAAATATTTCCTGTAAGGCAGCTTATTTCTAATGAGCAGGGAAATATTTTTCAGAGAAGTAGTAGACCATATACTGGGGACTACGTACATAACCAGGAGCAAGAGTGTTGTACCATGTCTTAGCATCACCCTTTAATGAGAACGGAAATAACTTAAGGATATAATAGTAGCGAATCTTCTCATCATGAGCAAAGAGGGTGGCTATATCATTCAGCTTAGTAAGGGGTGCCACTACAGTTTCAGTTTCATAGCCATGGAAAGGATCAGATTCAACCAAAGTAACTAACTCTGGGTCGACAGAGAATTCATAATTCTTATCGGTAACAAAAATAGGTGAACTAGCAAACTTAGGATCACATTTCATTCTAGCATTCAAAGTCTTTTCCTTATACTTGCATAGCAATTTCTTAAGATCGTCTCTATCCTTGCAAGAAAGAATTTCTCTAGTTGTCTCTTCGTCCATAACATAACCTTCAGGTATCTTAGGCATTTCAAACTTAGGAGAGCTAGGACTAATAGGAGTTTCATAGTTATCATTAGTTTCATAAGCTTCATCAATTTCAGCAGTTTCATTCTCTCTAGCTCTAGCAATTTGTTCATCAAGAAATTCTCCTAGCGGCACATTATCATCAAGCATGGTACTAGCATCATCAATAGCATAATTCATAGCAGAGGTAGCATCATCAATAACTTGCGACATATCAGGATTACTAGCATGTGGTGGTGTTGCAAGCTTACTCATAACAGAGGGTGAATCAAGTGTAGAGTGTGATGGCAGTTCCTTACCTCCCCTCGTAGTAGAGGGAAAAATATTGGTCCTAGCATCCTTCAGATTCTTCATAGTGATAGATTGATATAAATCCCAAGTGACTCAACAAATATTGCTATGCTCCCCGGCAAAGGTGCCAGAAAAAGGTCTTGATAACCCACAAGTATAGGGGATCGCAACGGTTTTCGAGGGTAGAGTATTCAACCCCAATTTATAGATTCGACACAAGGGGAGCCAAAGAATACTTGAGAGTATTAGCAGTTGAGTTGTCAATTCAACCACACCTGGAGATTAAATATCTGCAGCAGAGTGATCAGTAGCACAGTAATATGATAGTTTGATAGCAGTAGTGACAGTAACAGTAGCGGTAACAGTAGTAGCAATAGTTTTGTAGCAGTTGGAACAACAGTAGCAGCAATAGTAACTTAGCAAGAACAATAAGTGGAAAGGTCGTAGGCACTGGATCGGTAACTCGTTGGATGATATTCGTCATGTAACAGTCATAACCTAGGGCGATACAGAACTAGCTCAGTTCATCAATGTAATGTAGGCATGTATTCCGTAAATAGTCATACGTGCTTATGGAAAAGAACTTGCAAGACATCTTTTGTCCTACCCTCCCGTGGCAGCGGGGTCCATAAAGAAACTAAGGGATATTAAGGCCTCCTTTTAATAGAGAACCGGAACAAAGCATTAACACATGGTGAATACATGAACTCCTAAAACTACGGTCATCACCGCGAAGTATCCCAAATATTGTCACTATGGGGTTGACGGATCATAACACGTAATAGGTGCATATGACTAGGCAAGATCGGATCAAGAACATAGATATATAGATGATAACATAAACGGTTCAGATCTAAAATCATGGCACTCGGCCCCTAGTGACAAGCATTAGGCATAGCAAAGTCATAGCAACATCAATCTCAGAACATAATGTGTACTAGTGATCAAGCCCTAACAAAACTAACTCGATTACATGATGAATCTCATCCAACTCCTCACCGACCAACAAGCCTACGAAGGAATTACTCACTCCCGGTGGGGAGCATCATGGAATTGGCAATGGAGAAAGGTTGGTGGTGACGAAGACCGAAGATTCCCCTCTCTGGAGCCCCAAACGGGCTCCAGATCTGGCCTCCCGATGAAGAACAGGAGGTGGTGGCGGCTCCGTCTTGTGAAACGCGATAATTCTTTCTCTCTGATTTTTTCCTCCAAATTTAGGAATTTATAGTGGCGGAGTTAGGTCAAGTGGGGCCACGAGGTGGGCACAACCCACCAGGGCGCGCCGGGAGGGGGCTGGCGCGCCCTGGTGTATTGTGCCCAGCCTGGGCCCCCTCTCCGGTGGTTTCCAGCTCCAGTATTTTTTATATTTTCCAAAATAAATCTCCAAAAAGTTTCGTTCCATTCCGAGAACTTTTATTTCTGCACAAAAACAACACCATGGTAGTTCTGCTGAAAACAGAGTCAGTCCGGGTTAGTTTCATTCAAATCAATGCAAATTAGAGTCCAAAACAAGGGCAAAAGAGTGAGGAAAAGTAGATACGTTGGAGACGTATCAAACAACAACTGGCACTTTGGCACTATGTCAATAGGTTAGTCCCAAAAACGATATAAAGTTGTTATAAAATGATTGTAAAACATCTAAGAATGATAATATAACAGCATGGAACAAGCAAAAATTATAGATACGTTGGAGACGTATCAGCACGTTGCTCTCAAGTTAAGGTTCTTCAGGCAGTACATAGTAACTGTTTTTTACTCTGGTCATGTCGTACCATTTCTCGTCAATATGGATCATGTCATTCATTAATTTGAAGCTAGGATAGGGGGTTGACATCGATTGCTCATCCGTCATGGATATGCAGAACTTGAGCCTCTCGATCTTGTTTTCTGGCTTAAGGGAGGGCTTGTCTTATTCTTGTGATGTGTTTGAGCTCTTTCAACTGAAACCTATCGTGTAGCGTCGAGCGGGGAACACCCAAACACCTTGCAAGAGATCTAATTGTTCTTCTTCTGTTCAACGGGACCGTAGTTGTTCGCGCCAAGTCTATCTCTTTTCTCTTCCTACCAACATTCCCCTTCTTCTTGCTTGAAATGTTCACTTCTTGGCCTAAGGCAAGCTGTTCTTTAGCTATATTCCATATTCTTGTAACTATTTATAGGCATACATTCATCAGTGTTGCGACGAGCACCTTATCATATAGATGAACCTACCCATCTCTGAGCTCGATTACTCGCAGAGCAAAGTAAACACCAAACCTCTCATTGTCTGGCAGCTCCTTCTTTTTAGGATTACCTTGTGCATCAGCTTCTTGAGCTTCTTCCTCTTGAGCTTCTTGACCTTCTTCCTCTTCTGCATCATGTTGACCTTGTTGAGCTTCTTCATCCTCTTCAGCCATCAAGTTCAAATCCATAGCATGACCCTGTTGAGCTTCTTCATCCTCTTCAGCCATCAAGTTCAAATCCATAGCATGACCCTGTTGAGCTTATGCATCCTCTTCAGACATCAAGTTCAAATCCATAGCATGACCCTGTTGAGCTTCTTCATCCTCTTCAGCCATCAAGTTCAAATCCATAGCATGACCCTGTTGAGCTTCTTCATCCTCTTCAGCCATCAAGTTCAAATCCATAACATGACCCTGTTGAGCTTCTTCATCCTCTTAAGCCATCAAGTTCAAATCCATAGCATGAACCTGTTGAGCTTCTGCATCCTCTTCAGCCATCATGTTCAAATCAATAGCATGAACCTGTTGAGCTTCTGCATCCTCTTCAGCCATCAAGTTCAAATCAACATCATGAACCTGTTGAGCTTCTTCCTCTTCTTCAACCATCAAGTTCAAATCCATAGCCGTTCCTCTGCTTCTATCTATAATCAATGATAAATGGAAAAAGATGAATCTGGTTAGCACCATAATGGCAACAAATGAAGCATTCTTGCCAATATACAAATGAATGAGACAAGTAATTGTAACAGGGCAAAGAGGCTGCCATGGCACCATTTTGAGTATTCTCAGTTAACAAAGGTTTTAAATATCCAGCGTCCATTCTTCAACTTGAAGCTTCAGTTAACAAAGTATTCTCAGTTATTTTTTTGAAGCTTCAGTTTTGCATCTCAAGTCTGATTGAAATGCACATTATAATGCATAGAACATTCGAATCGCAGAATGGATGCATAAAAAAGGTAAAAAGGAAGCAAGAAGGGAGAGGATATTTTTGCATCTCAAGTCTGAATGAGATGCACATTATAATCCTTTGTACAGGAGTGTATTGGCCATGCAGGAGTGTTAACCATAAAGGATTTTCTGGGAAAATGCTTTGTACTCCTGAATTAATTTTTGACAGAAATATACTCAGATATCAATTCAATTTGTGTTTACTGAAACTTATGCTTCCTCTGAATTTTTTGACATCTAAGATCTTCTCAACTGGAGCAACAGAAGCATAACAGTAGAAATTACAGGTGTAGATTGCTTTGTCCAACAACAGGTGTAGATCTCCTCAACATTATTGTTGTAGATTACTCTGAATATTTTCAGTTAAAAGAACCTGAACCTGAACATGTTCAGTTAACAGAACCTGAACCTGAACATTTTAATCCCCCTCTCCCTTTCAGGTGAATGCAGAATTGTAGACTATTGTGAAAGTTTAGCACAATTTCAACAAGCCGATTGAATTTCTAGTGCCAATTTCTACTACAGAGGCGGGGCACAGGACTCACCTTTTCAATATCAGAGGACTTCAGACGGCGAGGAACAGCAGCAGCATCAGACGATGAGGACTTAGACGATGATGAGCAGCAGCATCAGACGGGCATCGCAAATGTCCTCGATCAGGACGCCGGCGAGAGGCGGGGCGAGCTCGTGTGGGCCGCCAACAGCAGCACGCGTCGGCGGTGGGAGGGGATTGCGGCGGCCGGTGATACGTCCATTTTGCATCATGATTTCCTACTGTTATTTATTATGTTTTGTTGAATAATAATGCTTTAGGGAGTGATTCTAATGCCTTTTCTCTCATAATATGCAAGGTTTAGACAAAGAGGGAGAATACCGGCAGCTGGAATTCTGGACCTGAAAAAGCACATCAGAGATACCTATTCTGCACAACTCCAATGAAGCTGAAACTTTACGGAGATTATTTTTGGAATAAATAAATAATACTGGACCAAAGAACTACCGTAGGGGGCCACCCTGGTGGGCACAAGACACCAGGGCGCGCCCTGGTGGATTGTGCCCTCCTCGGCCCACCTCCGATGCCCATCTTCTGGTATAAATTCACTTTTAACCTAGAAAAAAATGAGAGGAGGACTTTCGGGATGAAGCGCCGCCGCCTCGAGGCGGAACTTGGGCAGGAGCACTTTTGCCCTCCGGCGGAGCGATTCCGCCGGGGGAACTTCCCTCCCGGAGGGGGAAATCGAAGCCATCGTCATCACCAACACCCCTCTCATCTTTGGGAGGCCAATCTTCATCAACATATTCAACATCAACATCTCCTCTCAAACCCGAGTTCATCTCTTGTATTCAATCTTTGTACCAGAACCTCAGATTGGTACCTCTGGGTGACTAGTAGTGTTGATTACCTTGCGTAGTTGATTACTATATGGTTTATTTGGTGGAAGATTATATGTTCAGATCCATTATGCTATTTAATACCCCTCTGATATTGAGCATCATTATTATTTGTGAGTAGTTACCTTTGTTCTTGAGGTCACGGGAGAAGTCATGTTGGAAGTAATCATGTGAATTTGATATGTGTTCGATATTTTGATGATATCTATGTTGTGATTCCCTTTGTGGTGTTATGTGAACGTCGACTACATGACACTTCACCATGCATGGTCCTAAGGGAATGCATTGTGGAGTAGTTATTAGATGATGGGTTGCTAGAGTGACAGAAGCTTAAACCCTAGTTTATGCGCTACTTCATAAGGGGTTGATTTGGATCCAAACGTTTAATCCTATGGTTAGATTTTATCTTAATACTTTTCTTGTAGTTGCGGATGCTTGCGAGGGGGTTAATCATAAGTGGGAGGTTGTTCTAGTAAGAACAGCACCCAAGCACCGGTCCACCCACATATCAAATTATCAAAGTAGCGAACACGAATCAAACCAACATGACAAAAGTGACTCGATGAAATTCCCGTGTACCCTCAAGAACACTTTGCTTATTACTAGAAATTGTTCTGGCCTGTACTTTGACACAAAAGGATTGGGCTACCTTGTTGCACTTTATTTACCGTTATCGTTACTTGCTCGTTACCAATTATCTTGCTATCAAACTATCTGTTACCTACAATTTCAGTGCTTGCAGAAATTACCTTGCTGAAAACCGCTTGTCATTTCCTTCTGCTCCTCGTTGGGTTCGACACTCTTACTTATCGAAAGGACTACGATTGACCCCCTATACTTGTGGGTCATCAATACTCTTTTCTAGCGCCGTTGCCGGGGAGTTAAGCGCTCTTGGTAAGTGGAAATCGGTAAGAAAAAACTCGTACTATGTGCTGAAATTTATTGCTACTTGCTACTATGGAAAACAATCCTTTGAGGGGTTTGTTTGGGGTATCTTCACCTCGACCGGAACCAAAATTAGTTGCCCCTCAACCTACTGCACCTACTAAAAATATTGGCTATGAAATTCCTTCGGGTATAGTAGAACAACTGCTTGCTAAACCTTATGCAGGAGATTGAACTGAACATCCTGATATGCGCCTATTATATGTGAACGAAATTTGTGGATTATTTAAGCTTGCAGGTTTACCCGGAGATGAAGCTAAGAAGAAGGTTTTCCCTTTATCTTTGAAGGGAAAAGCATTGACATGGTATAGGATATGTGATGATCTTGGATCGTGGAACTGGAATCGCTTGCAATTGGAATTCCACCAAAAGTTTTATCCCATGCATCTAGTTCATCGTGATCGGAATTATATATATAATTTTTGGCCTCGTGAAGGAGAAAGCATTGCTCTAGCTTGGGGGAGGCTTAAGTCAATGTTATATTCATGCCCCAATCATGACATCCCGAGAGAAGTTATCATTCAAAATTTTTATGCTCGGCCTTCTCATAATGATCAATCCATGCTCGATACTTCTTGTGCTGGTTCTTATATGAAGAAGACTATTGAATTCAAGTGGGATCTCTTAGAAAGAATTAAACGCAACTCTGAAGATTGGGAACTCAACGAAGGTAATGAGTTAGGTATAAAGCTTGAGTTTGATTGTGTTAAATCTTTTATGAATACCGATACTTTTCATAAGTTTAGCACTAAATATGGACTTGACTCTGAGATAGTAGCCTCTTTCTGCGAAGCATTTGCTACTCACGTTGATCTCCCTAAGGAGAAGTGGTTTAAATATCACCCCCTATTAAAGAAGAAATTAAAGAACCGGTCATAGCTAAAGATGAAACCATCATATACAATGTTGATCCAGTTGTGCCTACCGCTTATATTGAAAAACCACCTTTCCCTGTTAGGATAAAGGAACACGTGATGTCTCCTATGCAACTTTATTCTTGTAGACTTTGTTGGGCCTCCAAGCACAGAGTTTTGTAGGACAGTAGCAATTTTCCCTCAAGTGGATGACCTAAGGTTTATCAATCTGTGGGAGGTGTAGGATGAAGATGGTCTCTCTCAAACAACCCTGCAATCAAATACAAGAAATCTCTTGTGTCCCCAACACACCCAATGCAATGGCAAATTGTATAGGTGCACTAGTTCGGCGAAGAGATGGTGATACAACTGCAATATGGATGGTAGATATAGGTTTTTGTAATCTGAAAATATAAAAACAACAAGGTAGCACGTAACAAAAGTGAGCACAAACGGTATGCTTGAAAACAAGGCCTAGGGTCCGTACTTTCGCTAGTGCAATCTCTCAACAATGCTAATATAATTGGATCGCATAACCATCCCTCAATGTGCAATGAAGAATCACTCCAAAGTTCTTATCTAGCGGAGAACATAAGAAGAAATTGTTTGTAGGGTACGAAACCACCTTAAAGTTATCCTTTCCGATCGATCTATCCAAGAGTGCGTACTAAAATAACACCAAGTTATCCTTTCCGATCGACCTATCTAAGAGTTCGTACTAGAATAACACCATATGATACGCATCAACCAACTCTAATGTCACCTAGATACTCCAATGTCACCACAAGTATCCATGAGTTAATTATACGATACGCATCAAACAATTTCAGATTCATAATACTCAATCCAACCCAAAGAACCTGAAAGAGTGCCCCAAGATTTCTATCGGAGAAAGTAGGACAAGAACGTGTATCAACCCCTATGCATAGATTACCCCAATGTCACCTCGGGAATCCGCAAGTTGAGTACCAAAACATATATCAAGTGGATCAATAGAACGCCCCATTGTCACTACGGGTATCCGCATGCAAGACATATATCAAGTGTTCTCAAATGCAATATTCAATCCAACATAACGAGATCTCAAAGGGAAAGATTCAATTCATCACATCAAGATAGCAAGGGAATAACATCATATGATCCGACTATATTAACAAAGCCCATGATACATCAAGATCTTGACATCTCAAGAACACGAGAGAGAGAGATTGAACACATAGCTACTGGTACATACCCTCAGCCCCGAGGGTGGACTACTCCCTCCTCGTCATGGCCTCCGCCGGGTTGATGAAGATGGCCACCGGAGATGATCTACCCTCTCCGGCAGGGTACTGGAAAACCTCTAGATTGGTTTTTCATCGATACAGAGAGTTGCGGTGGCGGAACGGAGAGTCTAGGGTTATTTTTGATGGTTTCTATATTTATAGGATTTTTGGTCGTCAATTTCACGCCAAGATGGGCCACGAGGCGGGCACGATACACCAGGGCACGCCTGGGCCCTCTGGCGCGCCCTGGTGGGTTGTGCCCACCTCGTGGCTCTTCTTCGGTGGTTCTTGGCTCCAATATTTCTTATTTGGTCCTGAAAAAATCACCAAAAAGTTTCGGGCGATTCCGAGAACTTTCATTTTCTGCACAAAAACAACACCACGGTAATTCTGCTGAAAACAGTGCCAGTCCGGGTTAGTTCTAAATAAATCATATAAAGTGCATCAAAACCATATGAAAGTATTGTAAACATAGATGAATATGGCATGAATACTTCTTAAATTATCGATACGTTGGAGACGTATCGGCATCCCCGAGCTTAATTCCTACTCGTCCTCGAGTAGGTAAATGATAAAAACAGAATTTTTGATGTGGAATGCTGCCTAACATGTTCATCACATAATCTTTTCTTTTGTAGCATGGACATTTGGACTTTTAGATGGTTCAAAGCAATAGTCTAGTTTAAAGATAATGACTTCAATACTCAAGCATGTCAACAAGCAACCATGTCTTTCAAAATATCAACACTAAAGAAAGTTATCCCTAGCTCATCATGCTCAATCATTCATCCATTCATGACAAACACTCAAATATTAGCTATACCCAATGCTCAAGTACGATCATAGTGCCCCCTAGTTGGTGCGTATAAGAGAAGATGGAGACTCAAAGTAAAAATAAAAATTGCATAAAGTAAATAGATAGGCCCTTCGCAGAAGGAAGTAGCGATTTGTAGAGTTGCTAGAGCTCAAGGTTTTAAATTGAGAGAGAAAAATATTTTGGGTGGCATGCTTTTCCTGTCAACGAAAATGACAAAGTAGTTCACAATACTTTCCATGCTAGATATATCATAGGCGGTTCCCAAACAGAAAATAAAGTTTATTCCTTTTTCCACCAAACTTTCACTTTCCATGGCGGGCCGTATCCACGGTTGCCTTCCATACCAACACTTTCCAAGGAATTTATTATTTGACAACATAAAGTAAATATTTTTTTCTTTTTCATTTCAGGAATGGGCATCCCTATTACCGCCGCACTCTCGTGCAATGACAAGTGAATAAACACTCATCTTGAGAATAACACATCTAGCATGGAAAAATATTGGATACTCCCCACCGTTTCATGAGCGGTACGAGGACACAAAAGAGGAAATTTATTTTGAAAATTTAGAGATGGCACATACAAATTTGCTTAGAACGGCATGGAAATACCGCATATAGGTAGGTATGGTGGACTCATAAGGCAAAACTTGGTTTAAGGATTTTGGATGCACAAGTAGTATTTCTACTTAGTACAAATGGAGGCTAGCAAATAGATTGAGAAGCAACCAAAACAAGAAATGAAAATTCACATAAGTGAGCATTGAGCATAACTAACACCGAATAATGCACCATAAGTAGGATGTAACTTCATTGCATAACTATTGACTTTCGTGCATGCATAGGGAATTACAAACCTTAACACCAATATTCCTACTAAAGCATAATTACTCACTAACATGACTCACATATTACTATCATCATGTTTCAAAACTATTACAGGGAATCAAGTTTAATTTTCCCAATGATCTTCATGAAAGTTTTTATTATATCCTCCCTGGATATTGATACGTCTCCAACGTATCTATAATTTATGAAGTATTCATGCCATGTTTACAATAATTTTATATGATTTTGGTATGATTTGATTAGAACTAACCCGGACTGACGCTGTTTTCAGCAGAGCTACCGTGGTATTGTGTTTTGCAGAAATAAAAGTTTTCGGAATGGGCTAAAAATTTACGGAGAATATTTTTGGAAAATATAAAAAATACTGGAGCAAAAATATACCGGAGAGGAGTCCCGAGGAAGCCACAAGCGTAGGGGGCGCGCCCCCCTAGGGCCCGCCCCCTAGCTTGTGGGCCCCTCGGGAATCCCCCTGACATGATTCGAACGCCAAGTACTCCTATAAATCGAGAAACCTCCAGAAAGAAACCTAGATTGGAAGTTCCACTGCCGCAAGTCTCTGTAGCCACGAAAGATCAATCTTGGCCCTCTCCGGCACCCTGCCGGAGGGGGTCACCATCACCGGAGCCCATGGAGGAGGAAGACGGAGGGGCCATCATCACCATGGAGGCCAAGGACCAGAGGGAGAACCTCTCCCCACCTAGGGGGGAGGCCATGGAGGAGGAAGCACAAGGGGGAGACCCTCTCCCCCTCTCTCCCGGTGGTGCCGGAGTGCCACCGGGGGAACCATCGCCGCGGTGATCGTCTTCATCAACATCACCTTCTTCATCACCATCCTCATATCCTTTCAGCGGTCCACTCTCCCGCACCCCGCTGTAATCCCCTACTTGAACATGGTGCTTTATGCAACATATTATGATCCAATGATGTGTTGCCATCCTATGATGTTTTGAGTAGATTTCTTTTGTCCTTTGGGTTGATTGATGATCTAGATTGGTTTGAGTTGTATGTTTATTTTGGTGCTGTCCTATGGTGCCTTCCATGCCGCGCACATGTGAAGGATTCCCGCTGTAGGGTGTTGCAATACGTTCATGATTCGCTTATAGTGGGTTGCTTGAGTGACAGAAGCATAAACCCGAGTAGGTAGGTTGTTGCGTATGGGATAAAGGGGACTTGATGCTTTAATGCTATGGTTGGGTTTCACCTTAATGATCTTTAGTAGTTGCGGATGCTTGCTAGAGTTCCAATCATAAGTGCATATGATCCAAGTAGAGAAAGTATGTTAGCTTATGCCTCTCCCTCATATAAAATTGCAATAATGATTACCGATCTTGTTAACAATTGCCTAGGACAATTCCGCACACCGACCCATCATTATTCCACACTCGCTATTTGTAATATATTGTAATATATTCTAACTTTATGATAACAGCACCTATTTTTATATTTTATTTCTCCGATATCATGCAAAGCTATTCTCTTCATACCCACAACGTAGTTTATTTCTCGTTTCTAGTTGGAAGCAAACGTTCGGCGTACGTAGAGTCGTATCAGTGGCAGATAGGACTTGAGAGAATATTGATCTTACCTTTAGCTCCTTGTGGGTTCGACACTCCATACTTATCACTTCCACCTTTGGAAATTGCTACGATGATTCCTTGCACTGTTCTGTTTTCTATGCATTGTTCTCTTATTTTGATGAATCTATGGGTAGTATCGGGGGGTATGAACCATGGTGAAGTTGGACTACAGTAGATATAATGCGAATATGAATTTGGAATGAGTTCACAACAGTACTTAAAGTAGTATTTTGCTTTATTATACTAACGGATCTCACGAGGGTTTTGTTAAGTTTTGTGTGAATGAAGTGTTCGAAGATCGAGGAGGTATCGATATAAGAAGAATACGGAGAGACAAGAGTTCAAGCTTGGGGATGCCCAAGGCACCCCAAGTAAATATTTCAAAGGAGACTCAAGCATCTAAGCTTGGGGATGCCCCGAAAGGCATCCCATCTCGATTCTTCAACAATTATCGGTATACCTCGGTTTTTGTTTTGTTCACATGATATGCGTCTTTAGTGTTTTTCTTTTCCTTTTATGCACCCTTCTAGTATGAGATAGTCCTTCATTGATTTGTAGAATGCTTCATGCGCTTCACTTAAATATTTTGAGTATGACTTTGTAGAATGCTCTTTGTGCTTCACTTAAATCTTTTGAGTATGGTTTTATAGAATGCTTCATGTGCTTCACTTATATATTTTGAGCTTGGATATTGGTTAATATATATTAATTGTAGAATGCTCTAGGAACTTCACTTATATCTTTTAGAGTATGAATAAAATTATCATCGGAATTAGGCTTGGAAGAGTATCATTAAAATATCATGCCTAGCTAAAAGGCATTAAAGAAAAGCGCTTGTTGGGAGACAACCCAACACTTTTACTTTCTGTTTTTGTGTGTTCACATGATTAGGATACTGTAGTAATCATGTTTCGTATCTTTTATTTCAATAAAGTGCCAAGTAAAGCCTTTGGGATGACTCACAAGATGAGTAGAATTGATGCTGAACCAAAACAGAAACTTTTGACTCCAGTACAGGAATTTTCATTTTTTGCTGGAGCGTGATAATGATCTGAAATTTTTAAAAATTCTTGATATACAAATTCTTCAGGTTTTTCTATTTTTTCAGAATTTTTAGAGACAGGGAAGTACGGTTACACTACACATCTTCACAGACTATTCTGTTTTTGACAGATTCTGTTTTGCATGCATAGTTTGCTTGTTTTAGTGTTCCCATAGCTTATATTCAGTGATATAAATTATGGGAATGATAGAATACAGTAGGTATCATGTGGGAACAATTATGAATCTTGTCTTGACAGTACCTAAGTGAATGATCTATCTTTATTACACTAACCCTTCTCACGAAGTTCCGTTAAGTTTTGTGTGATTGAAGTTTTCATGTTTTGGGTGAGACACCGATATGAGGAGAATAAGGAGTAAAAAGAACCTAAGATTGGGGATGCCCAAGGCACCCCAAGGTAATATCTAAGGAAGACTCAAGCGCTTAAGCTTGGGGATGCCCCGGAAGGCATCCCCTCTTTCGTCTTCAATATTATCGGTATATCTTACTTAGAGCTATATTTTTATTCGTCACATAATATGTGCTTTGCTTGGATCGTCATTATATTTTGTTATTTTCTGTTAGGTGTTTTCATAATCTTGTTTTTCAATAAAAAGTTCCAAGAATTGCCTTAGGATGCTTGCATTGCATGTTTGATGTGTGCTGTGTAAAAAACAGAAACTTTTGCTGTAGTATTTGAATTTTCATATTTTACTGGAACGTGGAAAGTTTCTGAAATTTTTACACAGTATTTTCATATAAATTCCTTAGCATGTCCTAAATTTTCATAATTTTTTGAGTTACTGAATTACACTGTTTTTTATAAATTGCTACAGACTGTTCTGTTTGGACAGATTGCTGTCATAGTTTTGTTATCTACTTATCCTCTAGTTTCCATAGCCTATATTGGTAGATATAAATTGTGGAAACGATAGTAAACAGTAGATGATGTTTGAAAATTATTGTGCAACTTGTCTTGGCAGTACATGAAGTGTTGATTTATTCTTTTGTGTACTAACCTATCTCACGAGTTCTTTTCGAGTTTTGTGTGGATGAAGTTTTTGATAATAGGTGAAACCATGATATGAGAGGATTGAACGAGATACAAAAGCTCAAGCTTGGGGATATCCAAGGCACCCCAAGTAAATATTTCAAGAAGTCTCAAGCATCTAAGCTTGGGGATGCTATGCATCCCATCTCTCTTCATCAACAATTATCGGTTAGCCTATGTTGAACCTAAATTTTTATTCATTCACATGATGCGTGCTATTCTTGGAGTGCTATTTTTATTTTGTTTTGCTGTTTGAATAAAAGCATTGGATCTGAAATTTTGAATAAGAGAGAGAGTCCTCACATGGCTATTTAATTAATTGACTACGCATTGATCTTCACTTATATCTTTTTGCAGTAGTTTGTCATTTACTCTCGTGCTTCACTTATATCCTATGAGTAAATGGTTGAATGAATTGAATATCATAAATCTGAAATTAAATACGCTTCATATACTTATCCCATGGGGAGTAATGACTTCACACATAATAAGTATAGGTGGTAAAATCTATTGAAAGTTAGCAAACACCGCACTGGTCACTTGAACAATTCATGAAAGAATATTGAAGGAAGAGAGATTCCACATATAAATATACTATCTTGGACATCTTCTATGATTGTGAATACCCATTAATTATTTTCAAACTTGAGAAAATTAGTTGATGTTGGACAAGGAAGACAACGTAATGAGTTATGGTTGGGTATATTTGCATAGAAGTTATATTGTTATGGATCCTCTAACATGTGGTGCATGTTTAGAACCTTTTGCTAGCCAAAACTTCGTACTAAGTAGAGATACTACTTGTGCATCCAAACCCTTGAGCCAAGTTTCTTCCATGAGAGTCCATCATACCTACCTATATGCGGTATTTACCTACCGTTCCAAGTAAATTTGCATGTGCCAAACTCTAAACCTTCAAATAATATTATGTTTTGTATGCCCGAACCGCTCATGTAGCGATTGGGGGCGGTCAGTATCTTCCATGCTAGGTGGGTTATTCTCACGATATGTGTTGATTCACTATCATTCACGAGAAAGTGGCTGGTATTCGGGATGCCCAGTTCCATGCTCAATAATCAAATCAAAATATAATGAAACAAAACTCCCCCAGGATTGTTGTTTGTATGGACGGTACCCGTGGATTCGGCTCGCCGTGGAGTGTGTTTGATTGGCGGAGGGGGAGAAAAAACTTTATCATTCTGTTTGGGAACCGCCTATAATGTATCTAGCATGGAAGATGGTGAAATCTCTTGGTTGTTATGTTGACAATGAAAGCATACCTCCCAAAATTATATTCATCTCTGTTTTTAACAATGAGCTCTGGGACATATGCAAATCCCTGCTTCCCTCTGGAAGGGCCTATCTATTTACTTTCATGTTATTTACTATTCATGTTGAGTCAACTTCTTATTCCAACCTCAATCTATTAGTTGGCAAGCATCATGTGGTGGGGAAAGAAACAAACATATATATCCAGTCAAATATATTTGATCATGAATTATTATTGTTGACAATTATCTATATGATAAATAATTTGGGAGGCGAAACATTAAGCCCCTATCTTTCTCTGTGTTCGATGGATGCTATTTGTTCTAAAAATATGCTTTGAGTGTCAATAATCATGGAAGACTATATGATAGTTGAGTATGTGGAATTTGCTAAATCAAAGCTCTTACATAGACCCTTCCTGAAAATAAGATGAATTGCAATTGTTCGATGACTAGGAATATGGTTTGTTAGTTTTCAAGAAACTTTCTGGTCTATACTTTAACATGTGAATAGCTTGTTACTTGATCATGAGAAGTTTTATCAGATGAGCTACTGTTTATGGTTTATATTGATGCTAGAAAAAGTGATTGGAATTATCATTGATCAAACTTGTGCACTTGCTAGCATTCACACTTCATAAATTATTTCTTTTATCATTTACCCACTTGAGGACGAGCAGGAATTAATCTTGGGGATGCTGATACGTCTCCAACGTATCTATAATTTATGAAGTATTCATGCCATGTTTACAATAATTTTATATGATTTTGGTATGATTTGATTAGAACTAACCCGGACTGACGCTGTTTTCAACAGAGCTACCGTGGTGTTGTTTTTGTGCAGAAATAAAAGTTCTCGGAATGGGCTGAAAATTTACGGAGAATATTTTTGGAAAATATAAAAAATACTGGAGCAAAAAGATACCGGAGAGGAGTCCCGAGGAAGCCACAAGCGTAGGAGGCGCCCCCCTTAGGGCGCGCCCCCCTGGCTTGTGGGCCCCTCGGGAATCCCCCTGATTTGATTCCAACGCCAAGTACTCCTATAAATCGAGAAACCTCCAGAAAGAAACCTAGATTGGAAGTTCCACTGCCGCAAGTCTCTGTAGCCACGAAAGATCAATCTTGGCCCTCTCCGGCACCCTGCCGGAGGGGGTCACCATCACCGGAGCCCATGGAGGAGGAAGACGGAGGGGCCATCATCACCATGGAGGCCAAGGACCAGAGGGAGAACCTCTCCCCACCTAGGGGGGAGGCCATGGAGGAGGAAGCACAAGGGGGAGACCCTCTCCCCCTCTCTCCCGGTGGTGCCGGAGTGCCACCGGGGGAACCATCGCCGCGGTGATCGTCTTCATCAACATCACCTTCTTCATCACCATCCTCATATCCTTTCAGCGGTCCACTCTCCCGCACCCCGCTGTAATCCCCTACTTGAACATGGTGCTTTATGCAACATATTATGATCCAATGATGTGTTGCCATCCTATGATGTTTTGAGTAGATTTCTTTTGTCCTTTGGGTTGATTGATGATCTAGATTGGTTTGAGTTGTATGTTTATTTTGGTGCTGTCCTATGGTGCCTTCCATGCCGCGCACATGTGAAGGATTCCCGCTGTAGGGTGTTGCAATACGTTCATGATTCGCTTATAGTGGGTTGCTTGAGTGACAGAAGCATAAACCCGAGTAGGTAGGTTGTTGCGTATGGGATAAAGGGGACTTGATGCTTTAATGCTATGGTTGGGTTTCACCTTAATGATCTTTAGTAGTTGAGGATGCTTGCTAGAGTTCCAATCATAAGTGCATATGATCCAAGTAGAGAAAGTATGTTAGCTTATGCCTCTCCCTCATATAAAATTGCAATAATGATTACCGATCTTGTTAACAATTGCCTAGGACAATTCCGCACACCGACCCATCATTATTCCACACTCGCTATTTGTAATATATTGTAATATATTCTAACTTTATGATAACAACACCTATTTTTATATTTTAGTTCTCCGATATCATGCAAAGCTATTCTCTTCATACCCACAACGTAGTTTATTTCTCGTTTCTACTTGGAAGCAAACGTTCGACGTACGTAGAGTCGTATCAGTGGCAGATAGGACTTGAGAGAATATTGATCTTACCTTTAGCTCCTTGTGGGTTCGACACTCCATACTTATCACTTCCACCTTTGGAAATTGCTACGATGAGATATCTATCACTTTGGGACTAGTTTCATATATTTCCATTGCTTTTTGAGAAGCTCAAACAAATCTAAGTGAAGCACATGAGCAAATGACAAGCTACTCTCAAAAGATATAAATGAAAATCACTGAGTAGTCAAACAATTAAGTAGCTATATGAGGACTCTCTCTCTCTCAATAAAGATTTTCAGATCTAAGTATTTTATTCAAACAGCAAACTAAACAAAAATAGAACTCCAAGAATAGCACGCATCATGTGAACGAATAAAAATTTAGGCTCAACATAGGCTAACCGATAGTTGACGAAGAGAGGTGGGATGCGTAGTATCCCCAAGCTTAGATGCTTGAGACTTCTTGAAATATTTACTTGGGGTGCCTTGGGCAACCCCAAGCTTGAGCTTTTGTATCTCGTTCAATCCTCTCATATCCCGGTTTCACCTATTCTCAAAAACTTCATCCACACAAAACTCGAAAAGAACTCGTGAGATAGGTTAGTACACATAAGAACAAATCAACACTTCATGTACTGCCAAGACAAGTTGTAAAATAATTTTCAAACATCATCTACTGTTTACTATCGATTCCACAATTTATATCTACCAATATAGGCTATGGAAACTATAGGATAAGTAGATAACGAAACTATGACAGCAATCTGTCCAAACAGAACAGTCTGTAGTAATCTATTAAACTAGTGTACTTCTGTAACTCAAATAATTATAAAAATTTAGGAAAAGCTAAAGAATTTATATGACAACACTGTGTAAAAATTTCAGAAACTTTCATCGTTCCAGTAAAATATGAAAATTCAAACACTACAGCAAAAGTTTCTGTTTTTACACAGCACACATCAAAACATGCAATGCAAGCATCCTAAGGAAATTCTTGGAACCTTTTATTGAAAAACAAGATTATAAATAACACCTAACAGAGACCAACAAAATAAAATGACGCTCCAAGCAAAGCACATATTATGTGACGAATAAAAATATAGCTCTAAGTAAGATATACCGATAATCATGAAGACGAAAGAGGGGATGCCTTCCGGGGCATCCCCAAGCTTAGGCGCTTGAGTCTTCCTTGGATATTACCTTGGGGGTGCCTTCGGCATCCCCAAGCTTAGGTTCTTGTCACTCCTTATTCTCCTCATATCGGTGTCTCACCCAAAACTTGAAAACTTCAATCACACAAACTTAACGGAACTTCGTGAGATGAGTTAGTATAATAAAGATAGATCATTAACTTAGGTACTGTCAAGACAAGATTCAGAATTGTTCACACATGATACCTACTGTATTCTACCATTCCCATAATTTATACCACTAAATATAAGCTATGGAAACACTAAAACAAGCAAACTATGCATGCAAAACAGAATCTGTCAAAAACAGAACAGTCTGTGAAGATTTGTAGTGTAACCATACTTCCCTGTCTCTAAATTTTTTGAAAAAAGTGGAAAACCTGAAGAATTTGTATATCAACACTGTGTAAACATTTCAGATCATTATCACACCCCAGTAAAAAATGAAAATTCCTGTACTGGAGTCAAAAGTTTCTGTTTTGGTTCAGCATCAATTCTACTCATCTTGTGAGTCATCCCAAAGGCTTTACTTGGAACTTTATTGAAATGAAAGACACAAAACATGATTAATACAGTAGATTAATCATGTGAACACACAAAAACAAAAAGGAAAAGTGTTGGGTTGTCTCCCAACAAGCACTTTTCTTTAAAGTCTTTTAGCTAGGCATGATGATTTCAATGATGCTCACGTAAAAAGTAGTAATTGGAACATGCAAGAGAGCATCATGAATCACATGACAAGAAAATTTAAGTCTAACCCACTTCCTATGCATAGGGATTTTGTGAGCAAACAATTTATGGGAGTAAGAATCAACTAGCATAGGAAGGCAAAACAAGCATAACTTCAAAACTTTGAACACATAGAGAGGAAACTTGATATTATTGCAATTCCTACAAGCATATGTTCCTCCCTCATAATAATTTTCAGTAGCATCATGAAGGAATTCAACAATATAACCATAACATAAATCATTCTTTTCATGATGCACAAGCATATAATTTTTATTACTACCCACACAAGCAAAATTCTTCTCATTCAAAGTAGTGGGAGCAAACTCAACAAAATAACTATCATGAGATACTTGCTTGACATAACCACATTCAATATTAAAATCATGATGACAAGTTTCATGGTTACTATCACTCCCTATAGCATACATGTCATCATCATAATCATCATAGATAGGAGGCATGCCATCATCATAATAAATTTGCTTATGAAAACTTGGGGGACTAAAAATATCATCTTCATCAAACATAACATCCCCAAGCTTGTGGCTTTGCATATCATTAGCATCATGGATATTCAGAGAATTCATACTAGCAACATTGTAACCATGCTCATCATTCAAGGAATTCTCATTAAGTATTTTCATAAATTCTTCCTCTACCAATTGAGCACAATTTTCTGAATCCTTATTTTCACGAAAGACATTATAAAGACGATACAAATGATGCAACCTAAACTCCATTTTTTATAGTTTTCTTTTATGAAACCAAACTAGTGAAAAACAAGAAATTAAAATATTTAATTGCAAGATCTAAAGATATACCTTCAAGCACTCACCTCCCCGGCAACGGCGCCAGAAAAGAGCTTGATGTCTACTACGCAACTTTATTCTTGTAGACTTTGTTGGGCCTCCAAGCGCATTGTTTTGTAGGACACTAGCAATTTTCCCTCAAGTGGATGACCTAAGGTTTATCAATCCGTGGGAGGTGTAGGATGAAGATGGTCTCTCTCAAACAACCCTGCAATCAAATAAAAGAAATCTCTTGTGTCCCCAACACACCCAATACAATGGCAAATTGTATAGGTGCACTAGTTCAGCGAAGAGATGGTGATACAAGTGCAATATGGATGGTAGATATAGGTTTTTGTAATCTGAAAATACAAAAACAGCAAGGTAGAACGTAACAAAAGTGAGCACCAACGGTGTTGCAATGCTTGAAAACAAGGCCTAGGGTCCGTACTTTCGCTAGTGCAATCTCTCAACAATGCTAATATAGTTGGATCACATAACCATCCCTCAATGTGCAACGAAGAATCACTCCAAAGTTCTTATCTAGTGGAGAACATAAGAAGAAATTGTTTGTAGGGTACGAAACCACCTTAAAGTTATCCTTTCCGATCGATCTATCCAAGAGTTCGTACTAAAATAACACCAAGTTATCCTTTCCGATCGATCTATCTAAGAGTTCGTACTAGAATAACACCATATGATACGCATCAACCAACTCTAATGTCACCTAGATACTCCAATGTCACCACAAGTATCCATTAGTTAATTATACGATACGCATCAAACAATTTCAGATTCATAATACTCAATCCAACCCAAAGAACCTGAAAGAGTGCCCCAAGATTTCTATCGGAGAAAGTAGGACAAGAACGTGTATCAACCCCTATGCATAGATTACCCCAATGTCACCTCGGGAATCCGCAAGTTGAGTACCAAAACATATATCAAGTGGATCAATAGAATACCCCATTGTCACTATGGGTATCCGCATGCAAGACATATATCAAGTGTTCTCAAATCCAATATTCAATCCAACATAACGAGATCTCAAAGGGAAAGATTCAATTCATCACAACAAGATAGCAAGGGAATAACATCATATGATCCGACTATATTAACAAAGCCCATGATACATCAAGTTCGTGACATCTCAAGAACACGAGAGAGAGAGAGAGATTGAACACATAGCTACTGGTACATACCCTCAGCCCCGAGGGTGGACTACTCCCTCCTCGTCATGGCCTCCGCCGGGTTGATGAAGATGGCCACCGGAGATGATCTACCCTCTCCGGCAGGGTACTTGAACGCCTCTAGATTGGTTTTTCGTCGATACAGAGAGTTGCGGCGGCGGAACGGAGAGTCTAGGGTTATTTTTGATGGTTTCTATATTTATAGGATTTTTGGGCGTCGGTTTCACGCCGAGATGGGCCACGAGGAGGGCATGATACACCAGGGCGCGCCTGGGCCCTCTGGCGCGCCCTGGTGGGTTGTGCCCACCTCGTGGTTCTTCTCCGGTGGTTCTTCGCTCCAATATTTCTTATTTGGTCCAGAAAAAATCACCAAAAAGTTTCGGGCGATTCCGAGAACTTTCATTTTCTGCACAAAAACAACAACACGGTAATTCTGCTGAAAACAACGTCAGTCTGGGTTAGTTCTAAATAAATCATATAAAGTGCATCAAAACCATATGAAAGTATTGTAAACCTAGATGAATATGGCATGAATAGTTCATAAATTATCGATACGTTGGAGACGTATCAACACGCTAAGGTATCAACTGTGGTTCGTAAGAGTAATATAAGAGCACCTAAGCCCCCTGAGCACATTAAGGTAGAACCTAGTGTTGCTATGGTTAAAGATCTCTTGGTAGAAAATATTGGTGGGCATGTTATCTACTTCTGTGATGAAGCTGCAAGAATTGCTAAACCCGATGAAAAAGATAAACATAAACCCATAGAAGGCATACCTGTTGTCTCAGTTAAAATAGGAGATCATTGCTATCATGGTTTATGTGATTTGGGTGCTATTATGGGTGCTATCCCTTTTACCTTATACCAAGAAATTATGGATGAAACAGCACCTGCTGAAATAGAATACATTGATGTTACTATTAAACTTGCTAATAGAGAAACCATCACACCACTTGGAATTGTTAGAGATGTTGAAGTCCTGTGTGGGAAAGTAAAATACCCTACTGATTTTCTAGTTCTTGGTTGCCCACAAGATGACTTTTGTCCCTTTATCTTTGGTAGACCTTTCTTGAGCACCGTCAACGCTAAGATAGATTGTGAAAAACAAACTGTCGGTGTCCGTTTTGGTGGTGTGTCTCATGAGTTTAATTTTTCCAAGTTTAGTAGACAACCTCGTGATAAAGCATTATCTAGTAAGGATGAAGTAATTGGTCTTGCTTCTATTGCCGTGCCTCCTACTGATCCACTAGAACAATATTTGCTTGACCATGAAAATGATATGCACTTGCGTGAAAGAAATGAAATAGATCAAATTTTCTTTAAACAACAACCCCTCCTGAAACACTATTTGCCTATTGAAACTCTTGGAGGTCCTCCTCCACCTAAAGGTGATCCTGTGTTTGAATTAAAGCAATTGCCTGACACTTTGAAGTATGCTTATCTTGATGAGAAAAAGATATATCCTGTTATTATCAGTGCTAACCTTTCATAACATGAAGAAGAAAGATTAATAAAGGTTCTAAGGAAGCATAGGGCTGCTATTGGATATACTCTTGATGATCTTAAGGGCATTAGTCCCACTCTATGTCAGCACAAGATTAATATGGAACCTGATGCTAAACCCGTTGTTGATCACCAACGGCGATTGAATCCTAAGATGAAAGAAGTGGTAAGAACTAAAATATTAAAGCTTCAGGAAGCAGGTATAATATATCCCATAGCTGATAGTAGATGGGTAAGTCCCGTTCATTGTGTCCCTAAGAAAGGAGGTATTACCGTTGTTCCTAATGATAAACATGAACTCATTCCACAAAGAATTGCCACTAGCTATAGAATGGTAATTGATTTTAGAAAGTTAAATAAAGCTACTAGAAAAGATCATTATCCTCTGCCTTTCATTGATCAAATGCTAGAAAGATTATCTAAGCACACACACTTTTGTTTTCTGGATGGATATTCTGGTTTCTCTCAAATACCTGCGTCATAATCCGATCAAGAAAAAACCACCTTTACTTGCCCTTTTGGAACCTATGCTTATAGACGTATGCCTTTTGGTTTATGCAATGCACCTGCTACCTTTCAAAGATGTATGACTGCTATATTATTTGATTTTTGTGAAAATATTGTGGAGGTTTTCATGGATGATTTTTCCGTTTACGAAACTTCTTTTGATGATTGCTTAAGCAGCCTTGATCGAGTTTTGCAGAGATGTGAACAAACTAATCTTGTCTTGAATTGGGAGAAGTGCCACTTTATGGTTAATGAAGGTATTGTCTTGGGGCATAAAATATCTGAACGAGGTATTGAGGTGGATAAAGCTAAAGTTGACGCAATTGAGAAAATGCCATGTCCTAAAGATATTAAAGGTATTCGCAGTTTCCTTGGTCATGCTGGTTTCTATAGGAGGTTCATTAAAGACTTCTCTAAAATTTCTAGGCCTCTTACTAATCTTTTGCAAAAGGACATTCCTTTTGTTTTTGATGATGATTGTGTGGAAGCCTTTGAAACACTCAAGAAATCCTTAAACTCTGCACCTATCGTTCAACCACCTGATTGGAACTTGCCTTTTGAAATTATGTGTGATGCTAGTGATTATGCTGTTGGTGCTGTTCTAGGACAAAGAGTTGATAAAAAATTGAATGTTATCCATTATGCTAGTAAAACTCTAGACAGTGCTCAACGAAATTATGCTACTACTGAAAAATAATTTTTAGCGGTTGTGTTTGCCTGTGATAAATTTAGATCTTACATTGTTGACTCAAAAGTTATTGTTCACACCGATCATGCTGCTATAAAATATCTTATGAAAAAGAAAGATGCTAAACCTAGACTCATTAGGCGGGTTCTCTTGCTTAAAGAATTTGACTTACATATCGTTGATAGGAAGGGAGCTGAGAACCCCGTAGCTGATAACTTGTCTAGGTTAGAAAATATTCTTGATGACCCACTACCTATTGATGATAGTTTTCCTGGCAAACAGTTAGCTGCAATAACTGTTTCTCAAAACACACCTTGGTATGCTGATTATGCTAATTACATTGTTGCTAAATATATACCACCTAGCTTCACATACCAACAAAAGAAAAAATTCTTCTATGACTTAAGACATTACTTTTGGGATGACCCACATCTTTATAAAGAAGGAGTAGATGGTATTATTAGACGTTCTGTACCTGAGCATGAACAGGAACAAATCCTACGGAAATGTCATTCCGAAGCCTATGGAGGACATCATGCGGGAGATAGAACTGCTCACAAGGTATTGCAATCTGGTTTTTATTGGCCTACTCTCTTCAAGGATGCCCGTAAGTTTGTCTTGTCTTGTGATGAATATCAAAGAATTGGCAATATCGGTAAGCGTCAGGAAATGCCTATGAATTATTCACTTGTTGTTGAACCTTTTGACGTTTGGGTTTTGATTCTATGGGGCCTTTTCCTTCCTCTAATGGATACACTCATATTTTGGTTGCTGTTGATTATGTCACTAAGTGGGTAGAAGCTATTCCAACTAGTAGTGCTGATCACCACACCTCCATTAAATTGCTTAAAGAGGTTATCTTCCCAAGGTTTGGAGTCCCTAGATATTTAATGACCGATGGTGGTTCACACTTTATTCACGGTGCTTTCCGTAAAATGCTTGCTAAATATGATGTTAACCATAGAATTGCATCACCCTATCATCCTCAATCTAGTGGTCAAGTTGAACTTAGCAATAGAGAAATAAAATTAATATTACAAAAAAGCTGTCAATAGGTCTCGTAAGAATTGGTCTAAGAAATTAGATGATGCACTTTGGGCCTATAGAACAGCTTATAAATATCCTATGGGTATGTCTCCATACAAAATGGTATATGGAAAAGCTTGTCATTTGCCTCTAGAATTAGAACATAAAGCATTTTGGGCAATTAAAGAACTTAACTATGATTTCAAACTTGCCGGTGAGAAGAGGCTATTTGATATTAGCTCACTAGATGAATGGACAACCCAAGCCTATGAAAATGCCAAACTATTCAAAGAAAAAGTAAAAAAATGGCATGACAAAAGAATCCAAAAGCAGGAATTCAAAATAGGAGACCATGTTCTTTTGTTCAACTCTCGTTTAAGATTTTTTGCAGGTAAGCTTCTCTCCAAATGGGAAGGACCTTATATTATCAAAGAGGTTTATCATTCTGGAGCTATCAAGATTAATAGCGCCGAAGGTACTAACCTGAAGGTGGTCAATGGACAAAGAATTAAGCACTATATCTCAGGTACGCCTATTAACGTTGAAAGCAATGTTATCCAAACCATGACACCGGAGGAACACATAAAAGAAACCTTTCGGAACACTCCAGAATTCTGAAAAAATAGGAGGTACGTGATACGGTAAGTAAACGGACTCCGAAAAATCCACAAAATTATTTTTTGTCAGTTTTGGAATATTAGAAAATTTTGGAAATAAAGAAATAAACCGGAAGGTGATCGAGGTGAGCACAATACACCAGGGCGCGCCGGGCCCCCTGGGCGTGCCCTGGTGGGTTGTGCCCACCTCGGACACCTTCCCGACTCCGTTTTCCTTCCATATGCTTGTTTTCCAAGAATAAAAATTCTCTATATATATCCCCGACTGTTTTGACGACCGCATCGCAGAAAAATCCTCTGTTCTTGTTTCGTGCTGTTTTCTCGTCAGATCTAGATATCCATGGCTCCACCAAGCTCCTCCAAGGACAAGTTCTTCGAGAAGGTCATCAACTCGTACTTGCCAGAGGTGATGAAGCACCCTCAAGCTATTGAGATGCGTGAGGGGGTGCTCCACATCCGCGATGTTCAGGGACCCAAGAAGACCGGAAGCGTGGAGGCTAGGCTCGAGGCGGTGGAGCAGGAAATCTTCAAGTGCCAGAAGATGGTGGAGCGTGGACTTAGTGCCAATCACTCCATGATCACGGAATTCACCCGTGATCAGATGGTTGATGGCCGGTCTATGAAGGACATCATCTCCACCCTCAACGAGCAAATTAATTTTCTGCAAAGCCAAGTTTATGATCTTCAAAACCAAGTTTTTGAGTATGAAGCAGGATTTAAAGGTATGAGTTTAGCTGCCAGTTGCACGACTCAGGGGACTCTTGCATCAACCTTTGATGGGGAGCCCTTGCCAGGGAAGCTGGAGGACAAACCTACCACATCATCACCACCACCTTCTTCATCACCACCACCAAAGGAGACTTGAGCACACGGGTATGGGCACTCCCCTTGGCTTGAGCCAAGCTTGGGGGAGGTGCCCCGGTATCGTATCACCATCACTTTTATTCACCTTTACCAATTTTAGTTCGATCTTTAGTTTCCCTTTACTTTAGTTGAATAAAAGTTTAGCATGATCTATTTTCGTGTGTTAGTTTCGTGTCCTATCTATCTATGTAATCGAGTGAGAGTTATATAATAAAGTTTAGTTTGAGTTTTTGCCTCTCTACTTTCTTGTTGCAATCAAAATAAAAATAAAAGAGAAATAAATGAAAAAGAATCATATGCTAATCTTATGGTGAGTAATGACATCACATAAGAAAAAGTATAAGTAGTAAAATTTATTGGAGATTGACAAACACAGCATTGGTCAATGATGCAATTCATGAAAGAATTAATAAGGGAAGAGAAGGTCCACATGCAAATACACCATCTTGGACATCTTTTATGATTGTGAGCCCCCATCAAATATTATATGTCAAAATTGTTGACGTTGGACAAGGAAGACAACGTAATGATGTATGTTTGTTCATATCCACATAGAAGTTATATTGTCATAGATCCTTCAACATGTGGTGCTTGCTCAATATATTTGCTAGCCAAAAATTCCGCACTAAGTAGAGATACTACTTGTGCATCCAAAAACCCAAAGTCAAATTCATTCTTTGAGAGTCCACCATACCTACCTATGGATCGAGTAAGATCCTTCAAGTAAGTTGTCATCGGTGCACTAAGGCAATAAAAATTGCTTATAAAAGTGTTTTGATCAATTAGTGTAAGAGAAAATTGAGCGCTATACGAACTTATGATGGCAAAGTAATAAAAGCGACGTACTGCATAATAAAGGTTGCTATCATAGGGGCAAATATAGCGTGACAAACCAAAAAGCGCATGACAACCTCTGCTTCCCTCTGCGAAGGGACTATCCTTTACTTTTATGTATTTACTTTTATGCAAGAGTCAAAGTATTCTTCCCTATTCCTTTTTTTTTTACTTTTTCTCTTGCAAGCATCATGTGTTGAGGTAAGATCTAGGCACATATATCCAGTTGGATATGGGTGGGCATGATTTATTATTGTTGACATCACCCTTGAGGTGAATACGTTGGGAGGCAAAACTATAAGCCCCTATCTTCCTATGTGTCTGGTTGAAACTTTTTGCTCATGGGTATGCCGTGAGTGTTAGCAATCATAGAAGACTAAATGATGGTTGAGTATGTGGACTTGCCAAAAGGCTCCGACATGAGACCCTTCCTGAAAATATAATGAATTGTAGTTGCAAAGTTGACTGGAGAACATAGTTTGTTGGTTTTCAATAAGGTTTATGCTTCATACTTCTATGTTGTGATGAATTTTTACTTGTTCATGAGAAGTTATATGATGAAAATATATTGAATAAGTTTTATGTTAGAATTTGTTGCTATTATGATAATAAGCATGATGCTACTATGTCCGTATTCTGTTTTTATCGACACCTCTCTCTCAAACCATGTGGACATGCTTTTCAATATCGGCTTTCGATTGAGGACAAGCGAGGTCTAAGCTTGGGGGAGTTGATACGTCCATTTTGCATCATGATTTTCTACTGTTATTTATTATGTTTTGTTGAATAATAATGCTTTAGGGAGTGATTCTAATGTCTTTTGTCTCATAATATGCAAGGTTTACACAAAGAGGGAGAATACCGGCAGCTGGAATTCTGGACCTGAAAAAGCACATCAGAGATACCTATTCTTCACAAATCCAATGAAGCTGAAACTTTACGGAGATTATTTTTGGAATAAATAAAACATACTGGAGCAAAGAACTACCAGAGGGGGCCAACCTGGTGGGCACAAGACACCAGGGCGCGCCAGGCCCCCCTGGGCGCGCCCTAGTGGGTTGTGCCCTCCTCGGCCCACCTCCGGTGCCCATCTTCTGGTATAAATTCACTTTTAACCAAGAAAAAATGAGAGGAGGACTTTCGGGATGAAGCGCCGCCGCCTCGAGGCGGAACTTGGGCAGGAGCACTTTTGCCCTCGGGCGGAGCGATTCCGCCGAGGGAACTTCCCTCGCGGAGGGGGAAATCGAAGCCATCATCATCACCAACACCCCTCTCATCTTTGGGATGCCAATCTTCATCAACATCTTCAACAGCACCATCTCCTCTCAAACCCTAGTTCATCTCTTGTGTTCAATCTTTGTACTGGAACCTCAGATTGGTACCTGTGGGTGACTAGTAGTGTTGATTACCTTGCGTAGTTGATTACTATATGGTTTATTTGGTGGAAGATTATATGTTCAGATCCATTATGCTATTTAATACCCCTCTGATCTTGAGCATGATTATTATTTGTGAGTAGTTACCTTTGTTCTTGAGGTCACGGGAGAAGTCATGTAGCAAGTAATCATGTGAATTTGATATGTGTTCGATATTTTGATGATATGTATGTTGTGGTTCCCTTAGTGGTGTCATGTGAACGTCGACTACATGACACTTCACCATTCATGGGCCTAAGGGAATGCATTGTGGAGTAGTTATTACATGATGGGTTGCTAGAGTGACAGAAGCTTAAACCCTAGTTTATGCGCTACTTCGTAATGGGCTGATTTGGATCCAAACGTTTAATGCTATGGTTAGATTTTATCTTAACACTTTTCTCGTAGTTGCGGATGCTTGCGAGGGGCTTAATCATAAGTTGGAGGTTGTTCAAGTAAGAACAACACCCAAGCACCGGTCCACCCACATATCAAATTATCAAAGTAGCGAACACGAATCAAACCAACATGACAAAAGTGACTAGATGAAATTCCCGTGTACCCTCAAGAACAGTTTGCTTATTACTAGAAACTGTTCTGGCCTGTCCTTTGCCACAAAAGGATTAGGATACCTTGTTGCACTTTATTTACCGTTACCGTTACTTGCTCGTTACCAATTATCTTGCTATCAAACTATCTGTTACCTACAATTTCAGTGCTTGCAGAAATTACCTTGCTGAAAACCGCTTGTCATTTCCTTCTGCTCCTCGTTGGGTTCGACACTCTTACTTATCGAAAGGACTACGATTGACCCCCTATACTTGTGGGTCATCAGCCGGGGAATTGCCAAATCCCACACCGGCGGCCGCAGGCGCGAGGAACCGCGATGGGACGCGAGCAAGGTGACTACGGATGCGCCGTCAGCCGTGGGGGAGGCACGCCCCGTGGGAGGCGGCGCAACTCTCCTCCATGCGGGCGGTGGCTTGATACGTCTCCAACGTATCTATAATTTTTTATTGTTCCATGCTATTATATTATCTGTTTTGGATGTTTTATATGCATTAATATGCTATTTTATATTATTTTTGGGACTAACCTATTAATCTAGAGCCTAGTGCCAGTTTTTGTTTTTTCCTTGTTTTTGAGTATTGCGGATAAGGAATATTAAACGGAGTCCAAACGGAATAAAATCTTCGGAATGGTTTTTTTTGGACCAGAAGAAACCTGCCAGACTTGGAGATGAAGGCAGGAGACCTGCCGGGAGGCAACAAGCCACCAGGGCGCGCCCTAGGGGGGCGCGCCCCCCTGGCTTGTGGCCCCCCAGCAGCTCTCCTAACCCTATTCTTCGGCCTATAAATTCCCAAATATTCCCTGAATACTAAAAAGAGCCACAAAAATACTTTTCCGCCGCCGGAAGCCTCTGCTCCCGTGAGATCCCATCTTGGAGCCTTTTCCGGTAATCTGTCGGAGGGGGATTCGATCACGGAGGGCATCTACATCAACTCCATTGCCCCTCCGATGATGCGTGAGTAGTTCACCACAGACCTTCGGGTCGATAGCTAGTAGCTAGATGGCTTCTTCTCTCTCTTTGTTCTTCACTACCATGTTCTTCATGATCTTCATGGAGATCTATCCGATGTAATACTCTTTTGCGGTGTGTTTGTCGAGATCCGATGAATTGTGGGTTTATGATCAGCTTATCTATGAATATTATTTGAATCTTCTTTGAATTCTTATATGCATGATTTCATATCTTTGCAAGTCTCTTCGAGTTATTGGTTTTGTTTGGCCAACTAGATTGGTAATTCTTGCAATGGGAGAAGTGCTTAGTTTTGGGTTCAATCTTGCGGTGTCCTCACCCAGTGACAAAGTAGGGGTAGCAAGGCACGTATTTGTATTGTTGCCATCGAGGATAAAAAGATGGGGGTTTTCATCATATTGCTTGAGTTTATCCCTCTACATCATGTCATCTTACCTAATGCGTTACTCTGTTCTTCAAGAACTTAATACTCTAGATGCAGGCAGGAGTCGGTCGATGTGTGGAGTAATAGTAGTAGATGCAGAATCGTTTCGGTCTACTTGACACGGACGTGATGCCTATATGCATAATCATTTCCTTGGATATCGTCATAACTATGCGCTTTTCTATCAATTGCTCGACAGTAATTTATTCACCCACCGTATTATTTTCCTTCATGAGAGAAGCCTCTAGTGAAACCTATGGCCCCGGGTCTATTTTCCATATTATACTTTCAGATCTATAAACCAAAAATACCAAAAATACTTTGCTGCAATTCTTTTACTTTTGTTTTACTTTTCGTTTTAGCACTCTTTTATATCTATCTCTATCAGATCTCATCCTTGCAAATAATCGTGAAGAGATTGACAACCCCTTTATAGCGTTGGGTGCAAGAGTTTGATTGTTTGTGTAGGTGCGAAGATTGGGGACTTGCTTGTATCTCCTACTGGATTGATACCTTGGTTCTCAACAACTGAGGGAAATACTTATCTACTTTGCTGCATCACCCTTTCCTCTTCTAGGGAAAACCAACGCAAGCTCAAGAAGTAGCACGCCTCAGGTGGGCGGCGGCGGCGGAACAAGGGGCAGGGGCAGCGCAGGAGGGCAGCGGTGGTGCAGGTGGGCGGCAGCGCAGGTGTGCCTTTCTGGCGCGAAGGTGGCTGGGCCTGGGTGCCGGTGGTGGCTGGGGCCCTGTGCTTCCGCCGGCGAGAGGAAGAAGGAGGGGCTAATTAGCAAAGAGATTTAAAAGTCTGAGGGCTTTTTTGCAAAAATACAAATGAACTACGCCCTGGACAACTTTTTTTTCGGACGGAGGGAGTATTTTGGAAGGTCACTGATCTGCACCGGCGCGCTGGCCCAAATTTGGGCCGGTCGCACCCTGTCCGTCAGATTTGGACGCCCTTGACCGTCAGATCCCATCATCCCCAACCTTCAGCCAACGAACGCGAGCACCTCGCCGGTCGTCCTCATCCAACACGCAGCGCCCCCCCCCCTCCCCAGCTGTCGCGGTCGAGCGGTCCTTCTCCCATCGCCCCCTCTCGCCGGTCGTCCTTGCCGCCGGTCGCCGACCTTGCAGCTCCCGTCGTTGCCTCTCGCCATCGTTATCAAGCTCGCTGCTTGTAGCAGAGGCTGCAGCTCGCCACAAGCCATTGGAAGCCCTTGCAGCTACTGTTGTTGCCACTCGCCATTGTCAACCCACCGGTCGAAACTTTCTCGTCGTCGGTTGCAGTTGTTTCCTCCGGTTGAAATTGTTTCCCCGAAGCTGGTTGAAGCTTTTTTCACCGCCGGTTGAAGCTTTTCCTACGCTGGTTGAAGCTTTTTTCAACTGTTGATACTGGTTGTAGCAAACTCGATGCCGGTGGTAGCACGGGCAAATGCAGGTTGCAGCAAAACTGGACGCCGGTTGCAGCTCCTTGATCATAAGTTGCAGCTATATGTCGTCGCCAGCCACAAGTTCGCCGTCGCCGGCCACCCAAGGTTGAAGCTTTTTATGAAGCCGGTTGAAGCTTTCTATAAAGCGGGATGAAGCTTTTCAATTCAACGGTTGAAGCTTCCCAACTCAAAATGGATGCAGCTTTTTTGTGCTCGGTGCCCCGGCGACCAGCTTCTTCGTATTTTTGGTTGAAGCTTTCCCGTCGCCCGTTGTAGCTTTCCAGGCCACCGGTTGCACCGTTTGTTGCAGGAGTGCGCCGGTGACCAGCATCTTCGTTTGTCTTCTGAAACTTTTTATGTTGCCGGTTGAAGCTATCTTGGTCACCGGTTGTAGCATTTTGCGCTGCCGGTTGCAACTTCTCTCACGCACGGCCATGGGACGACGGTGCGGCCATGGCGAAGAACGCGGCCATGGAACGGCAGTGTTGCCTGATACATCTCCAACGTATCTACTTTTCCTCACCCTTTTGACCTTGTTTTGGACTCTAATTTGCATGATTTGAATGGAACTAACCCGGACTGGCGCTGTTTTCAGCAGAACTACCATGGTGTTGTTTTTGTGCAGAAATAAAAGTTCTCGGAATGGAACGAAACTTTTTGGAGAATTATTTCAGAATATATGTGAATTATTGGAGCCAAAATCCACCGAAGAGGGGGGCCAGGGTGAGCATCACCCACCAGGGCGCGCCCTGGTGGGTTGTGCCCACCTCGTGGCCCCACTGACCCTAATTCCGCCACTATAAATTCCTATTTTCGGAGAAAAAAATCAGAGAGAAAGTTTCATCACGTTTTACAATACGGAGCCGCCGCCACCTCCTATTCTTCATCGGGAGGCCAGATCTGGAGCCCGTTTGGGGCTCCGGAGAGGGGAATCTTCGGTCTTCGTCATCACCAACCTTTCTCCATCACCAATTCCATGATGCTCCCCACCGGGAATGAGTAATTCCTTTGTAGGCTTGCTGGTTGGTGAGGAGTTGGATGAGATTCATCATGTAATCGAGTTAGTTTTGTTAGGGCTTGATCACTAGTATCCATTATGTTCTGAGATTGGTGTTGCTATGACTTTGCTATGCCTAATGCTTGTCACTAGGACCCGAGTGCCATGATTTCAGATCTGAACCGTTTATGTTATCATCTCTATATCCATGTTCTTGATCCGATCTTGCCTAGTCATATGCACCTATTACGTGTTATGATCCGTCAACCCCATAGTGACAATATTTGGGATACTTCGCGGTGATGACCGTAGTTTGAGGAGTTCATGTATTCACCATGTGTTAATGCTTTGTTCCAGTTCCCTATTAAAAGGAGGCCTTAATATCCCTTAGTTTCCTTATGGACCCCGCTGCCATGGGAGGGTAGGACAAAAGATGTCATGCAAGTTCTTTTCCATAAGCACGTATGACTATTTACGGAATACATGCCAACATTACATTGATGAACTGGAGCTAGTTCTGTATCGCCCTAGGTTATGACTGTTACATGACGAATATCATCCAACGAGTTACCGATCCAGGGCCTACGAGCTTTCCATTATTCTTGCTATGTTACTATTGCTGCTGCTGCTGTTCCAACTACTACAAAACTACTGCTACTACTGTTACCGCTACTGTTACTGTTACTACTGCTACCAAACTATCATATTTCTGTGCTACTGATCACTTTGCTACAGATATTTAATCTCCAGGTGTGGTTGAATTGACAACTCAAGTGCTAATACTCTCAAGTATTCTTTGGCTCCCCTTGTGTCAAATCTATAAATTTGGGTTGAATACTCTACCCTCGAAAACTTTTGCGATCCCCTATACTTGTGGGTTATCAAGACCTTTTTCTGGCGCCGTTGCCGGGGAGCATAGCAATATTTGTTGAGTCACTTGGGATTTATATCAATTGATCACTATGAAGAATCTGAAGGATCCAAAGACTAAGATTTTTCCCTCTAAGACGAGGGGAGGTAAGGAACTACCATCTAGCTCTGCACTTGATTCACCTTCTGTTATGAGTAAGCTTGCAACACCACCACATGCTAGTAATCCTGATATGTCGCAAGTGATTGATGATGCTACCTCTGCTATAAATTATGCTTATGATGAGGCTAGTACCATGCTTGATGATAATGTGCCAGTAGGATAATTTCTTGATGAACAAATTGCTAGAGCTAAAGAGAATGAAACTACTGAAATTGTTGAGACTTCTGAAACTGATGAAGCTTATGAAAATGATGATGACTATGAAACACCTATTAGTCCTAGCTCTCCTAAGTTTGAAATGCCTAAGATACCTGAAGGATATGTTATGGACGAAGAGATAACTAGAGAAATTCTTTCTTGCAAGGATAGAAACGATCTTAAGAAATTGCTACGCAAGTATAAGGAAAAGGCTCTGAATGCTAGAATGAAATGTGATCCTAAGTTTGCTACTTCACCTATCTTTGTTACAGATAAGGATTATGAGTTCTCTGTCGACCCAGAGTTAATCACTTTGGTTGAATCTGATCCTTTCCATGGCTATGAAACTGAAACTGTAGTGGCACACCTTACTAAGCTGAATGATATAGCCACCCTCTTTGCTCATGATGAGAAGATTCGCTACTATTATATCCTTAAGTTATTTCCGTTCTCATTAAAGGGTGATGCTAAGACATGGTACAATACTCTTACTCCTGGTTGTGTGCGTAGTCCCCAGGATATGATTTATTACTTCTCTGAAAAATATTTTCCTGCTCATAAGAAACAAGATGCCTTACAGGAAATATTTAACTGTGTGCAAATTGAAGAAGAGAGTCTGGCACAAGCTTGGGGGAGGCTTCTCCAATTGCTTAAATCTTTGCCTGATCATCCTCTCAAGAAAAATGAAATACTTGATATCTTTTATAATGGACTAACCGATGCTTCTAGGGACTTCCTAGATAGTTGTGCTGCTTGTGTTTTCAGGGAACGAACTGTTGAACAAGCTGAGGAATTATTGAATAATATATTGAAGAATTATGATGATGGGACTCTTCCTGAACCACCGCCTAAACCCACTCCAAAGAAGAGGGTATCTTATTTCTCAGTCCTGAAGATATGCAAGAGGCAAAGAAATCTATGAAGGAAAAAGGTATTAAAGCTGAGGATGTTAAGAATTTGCCACCTATCGAAGAAATACATGGCCTTGACACACCACCACCTTCACAGGTGGTAGAGGTAAATTCTTTATTAAAGTTTAATGAAAGTGACATCCCTCACAACAAACATCCTAGTCAATACTTATATGAGTTTGACAATTATATTATGAAGCAAGATCATTTCAATGCTCATGTGCTGAAACAATTGAAATATAATTCTGATATGATTGCTCGCTTGAGTGACTTGCTCTTTAGAATCAGTAATGATGTTAGAGGTATAGGAAAGCATGCCTCTATGGTTCAAACTCAGTTAGAACAAGTTGCTAAGTCTCGAAAAGAGTTGCTTGATGAAATGAATAATAATATGCATGATTTTGATGCTAGAGTAGTAACCAGAGGAGGTAGAATGACACAAGAACCACTTTATCCTGAGGGTCATCCTAAAAGAATTGAACAAGACTCTCAGAGAATTAATCTTGATGCACCTAGTTCTTCTAAGAAGAAAAAGAAAAAGAAAAATGATAGGACTTTGCATACCTCTAGTGAACCCGAGACACAAAAACCTCTTGATAATAATGATGTCTCTATTTCTGATGCTGAAACTCAATCTGGTAGTGAACACTCACCTAGTGATAATGAAAATGATAAACATGATGTTCATGATGATGCTCAACCTAGTAATGATAAAGAACCAGATAATGATGTTGAAATAGAGCCTGCTCCTGATCTTGATAACCCACAACCTAAAAATAAACGGTATGATAAAAGAGAATTTGTGGCTAGGAAACATGGTAAAGAAAGAGAGCCATGGGTTCAAAAACCCATGCCATTTCCACCTAAGCCATCTAAGAAAAAGGATGATGAAGAATTTGAGCGCTTTGCTGAGATGATTAGGCCAGTCTTTTTGCGTACCCGCTTAACTGATATCTTGAAGGTGGCCCCTTATGTTAAGTATATGAAAGACATCATCACAAATAAAAGGAAAATACCCGAAGCTGAAATCTCCATCAAGCTTGCTAATTATTCTTTTAAGGATGGAGTACCTAAAAAACTTGGAGATCCTGGAATACGAACTATACCTTGCTCCATTAAAAGAAACTATGTCAAAACTGCCTTGTGTGATTTGGGAGCCCGTGTTAGTGTTATGCCTTTCTCCTTATATAAAAGACTTGATTTGAATAAACTCACACCTACTGAGATATCATTGCAATTGGCTGAAAAATCAACGGCCATACCTATCGGTATTTGTGCGGACGTGCCCGTTATTGTTGCAAATGTTACTATCTTAACGAACTTTGTTATTCTTGAGACTTGATTATCCTTGGCAGGCCCTTTTTGAATACTGCAGGGGCTGTTATTGATTGCAACAAAAGCAAAGTCACTTTTCATATCAATGGTAATGAGCATACGGTGCACTTTCCGAAGAAACAGTTCCAAGTGAATGGTATAAATGTTATTGAAGAATCTCCGACCATCACTATTGGAAGTTTTAAATTACCTCTGCCTACTGCCAAAAAGAAATATGATATACTTATTGTCGGGGAAATGCACATCCCCATTGAGGTAAATTAGTGTTTTACGAAAGTTCTTCGGTTTCATGCTAATCGGAAGTGGTTGTTAATAAGACTTGATCAACCTTATTAATGGATCATTTTTGAGAGGTATGGAGACGATGAATCTGGTAAGCACAACTCTCTGCTCCCGTCTTTTATTTTCTGTTTTAGTTAGTCAAATAAAATAAAATGCCATGATTATCCTGTTTTCTGTTTTCTCCGTGCAATAAAAAATGACCCAAAAATAAAAATTCTCATAATGCCCTGAAAATTTAACACGATTTTTTTCCAAATATTTATGATTTTTTTGGCACAAATAATACCAGAGGGGGGTGCACCTGGTGCCCACAAGAGACCAGGGCGCGCCAGCACCCCCAGGCGCGCCCTGGTGGGTTGTGGCCCCCACGTGGGCCCCCCTCACTTATCTCTTTAGCCCACATCATCCCCTACCTCCAGAAAAAAATCACCACAACCACCATTCTCGTGTTCTTGCTCTCAAACCAGGGGATTTCGATCTCTTTGCTCGAAGCTCCATTTCTGAAACTGTTTGGAGGGATTGCTACTTGGTATGTGACTCCTCCATTGCTCCAATTAGTTTTTGTTTTAGTGGGTTATTTTTAGAGTAATTAGCTACTCTTGGTGCTGCTGTAGATGAGCTTGCATGTTGAATTCTTAGAGTTCTAAGTAGTTTGAATGCTCAATATGGCCTCTATGCATGCTTAGGAGTAGTTGCTAACAATCTTACAAAGTTTTGTTGACAAATTTTTGTGGACTAAATTTTTGCAGAAATTTTCTAGGAATAAAATGCAAATCTTTAGGAAGTTTTCGTCCAAGAAAAATGCTAAGGGAGTCATTGGGGAATCATCGTACAATGACCTTCACACCCCAAGGAAGGCGGAGGTGCGGCCATGTGAATGGCCGCATGATGCCTTCATGGAGGAGGCCGGGTTCCATCAAGAGTTCGCTCAGTTTGTTGCAAACGCTGGGTTGACTGAGTTCCTCGCAGCTAAGTGTGACCAATATCACATCCTTACAAATTCCTTTGTGCAAGGCTTTTATTATTTAGGGAGAAACAATCCTCCTGAAGTGTAGTTTAATCTTTATGCTGAAACTTACAAAATACCGCTAACTGACTTCTGCAACATATGCTTGATCCCTTCTGATGAGGAATTGAGAGAACCTAGGCCATCTGAGTTTGAGGATTTTCTCCTCACTTTGACAGTGGGTGACGATAGAGGCGTGTCGAGCGCCACTGCGACCAGCTTGCAGTTTCCCTCAGTGCATTATTTTGCTCTGGTCATCGCAAAGTGTTTTACCGCTAGGGAGAAGGTCGGCGCACTCAGTGCCCCCGACCTTGCTATTTTACGTCGTGCACTCTATGATGATCACACCTTTAGTATGGGGGCTATTATTGCTCGACGCTTACATCATAACAAAACTAAGGGAAAGATACATGGTGGTATTTATACTACTCGCTTAGCGAGACACTTTAAGGTTCAGTTTCGCCCACATGATTATCTTTTATCCCGAGTTTACCTTGATCACAAGTCACTGCAGGACCACCAATTCCTTGATGTATCTGATTCTCCCCGTGACATTCATTATAACCTAGTATTCAGCAAGGAAACACGCGATGTTATTCCATTGCCTGCACCTGCTTTGTTTGATTCTATTGCCAGGAACGGATACAGGATCATGCCAGATGACATTACAGCCTACCGGAACAACCTAGTAGCTGCTGAGGAGGATCCCCAGGGGTGGGATGCTCAGGTGCTGCCTCCACCTCACTACAACTTACGACCGGATGGCTACTACGGATGGTGATTACCAAGCTAGGCCAAAAGCCTAAGCTTGGGGGAGTACGTATTTCCACCGACATTACATTCATGTTCACACATTTCATTCCAGTTGTCGGTGTTCACACATTTTCATTGTAATATCCATGCTAGATTTGTTTTCTCGCTTTCTTCTTGTGTGTTTGAAAAACTTTGAGAAAATCCAAAAATATTTCCTACTTCTTTTTAGTTTTTCTTTCTAACTTAGTTTAATTGTAGCATCAAAAAGAAAACCCAAAAAGATTTCTCACTTCTTCTTTTACTTGTTGGGAGCTTTCCCGTGTAAATAGTTTTTCGAGTTTTTGTTTTTCTTCTTTAATTTGCTTTCTTCAAGAAAAACCAAAAACTCCAAAAATATTTCAGTGTGTTTCTCTGAAATTCTTTTTTTTCTTGAGTCGTACCTAGAAGAAGACCACAATGAAATTGTTGAGTGGCTCTCATCTGCATTATTGTTTATCCAACAAAGAGCCCATATTACTTTGTCTTCTCCTCTTGAATAAAATGTTTGCTGATTCCAGCTTACTCCACGACACTCTTGCACTATTATTATCTTCTTATTGTTCGGTCGCGCAAGTGAAAGGCAATAATGACGACATTTGATGAATTGACTGTGGCAGAGATAAGCGGGTATGAACTTGACTTGTTTTTGTTTTTGTAAATATGTTTAACCTAGTATCAAACATGTTTGCAATGACCATTAGAGATTATAGTTGTTCATGACATGCTTAAGTCGCTAGGAGTGGATAATGATTTATCTTGGGTGTCAACATGCATTAAAATGGTTGTGATGCGGTATGATGATATGGTATCCTCCTCTGAATGTTTCAAGTGGCTTGACTTGGCACATGTTCACGCTTGTAGTTGAATCAAAACCAACATAGCCTTCATGATATTTATGTTCATGGTGTCCATATCCTACTCAGGCTAGTACTCAATGTTGATTATATGTAATGCATGTTCATGACCGTCTTCGCTCTCTAGCTGGCCGCTTCTCAATCTAATTGCTAGCCTTCGCCTGTACTAAGCGGGAATACTGCTTGTGCATCAAAACCCTTAAACCAAGTTATGCCAGATGAGTCCACTATATCTACCTATATGCGGTATTACCCTGCCGTTCCAAGTAAATTTGCATGTGCCACCTCTAAAAATTCAAATGAACATCTGTTTTGTGTGCCTGGACCGCTCATGGAGCGACAGGGGGCGGCCAGTATCTTCCATGCTAAGCGGGTTATTCTCATGACGAGTGTTTATTCACTTGTCCTTACACGAGAGGGGCGGTAATAGGGATTTCCAGTCCCGAAATCAAAAATCAAAAATAATTAAACAAAACTCCCCCAGGAATGTTGTTGGTTTGGACGGTACCCGTGGATGCGGCCAGCCGTGGAGTGTGATTGTTGGTGGAGGGGGAGTAAACCTTTACTTTTACCGCTTGGGAACCGCCGCTAATTTGTTTAGCATGGAAGATATCAATAACTCTTGGTCATGACGTTGGCACGAAGGGTGTACCTCCCAAAATTATATCTATCTCTGTTTTAAACTTTGAGCTCTGGCACCGCTGCAAATCCATGCTTCCCTCTGCAAAGAGACTATCTATTTACTTTTATGTTGAGTCATCACCTTCTCAAATAAGCGCCAGACCTGAGAGCACTATTGTCATCCTCATGCATTGTGTATAGTTGATGTTGGGTGCAGCATGACTGGATCTTTTCTACCATGAATTACAATGTTTAGTCGCTGCTTGAACTTTGGAGGTGCTCTGCATTTATGTTTTGCGGTCTCACAAAGGGCTAGCGAGATACCACTATTGTCATATTGTATCATGATTGTTTTGACAAAGTGTTGGCGCTTGAGATATCTTATTATTGCTCGCTAGTTGCTTATGTTATTGTTATGAGTTAATATAATTTCTAAGAGTTATTGTTGACATGGTTAGTCATAATCTTTGCTGAAAACATGGGTGCTACTTAAGCATATATATGTAAACAAGAACAAAAGAGTTCATAAAAGTTTTTCTTTATCACTTTCAATTTGTCAACTGAATTGCTTGAGGACAAGCAAATGTTTAAGCTTGGGGGAGTTGATACGTCTCCAACGTATCTACTTTTCCTCACCCTTTTGCCCTTGTTTTGGACTCTAATTTGCATGATTTGAATGGAACTAACCCGGACTGACGCTGTTTTCAGCAGAACGGAACTTTTTGGAGAATTATTTCAGAATATATGTGAATTATTGGAGCCAAAATCCACCGAAGAGGGGGGCCAGGGTGAGCATCACCCACCAGGGCGTGCCAGGCCCCCTGGGCGCGCCCTGGTGGGTTGTGCCCACCTCGTGGCCCCACTGACCCTAATTCCGCCAATATAAATTCCTATTTTCGGAGAAAAAATCAGAGAGAAAGTTTCATCGCGTTTTACGATATGGAGCTGCCGCCACCTCCTGTTCTTCATCGGGAGGCCAGATCTGGAGCCCGTTTGGGGCTCCGGAGAGGGGAATCTTCGGTCTTCGTCATCACCAACCTTTCTCCATCACCAATTCCATGATGCTCCCCATCGGGAATGAGTAATTCCTTTGTAGGCTTGCTGGTTGGTGAGAAGTTGGATGAGATTCATCATGTAATCGAGTTAGTTTTGTTAGGGCTTGATCACTAGTATCCATTATGTTCTGAGATTGGTGTTGCTATGACTTTGCTATGCCTAATGCTTGTCACTAGGGCCCGAGTGCCATGATTTCAGATCTGAACCGTTTATGTTATCATATCTATATCCATGTTCTTGATCCGATCTTGCCTAGTCATATGCACCTATTACGTGTTATGATCCGTCAACCCCATAGTGACAATATTTGGGATACTTTGCGGTGATGACCGTAGTTTGAGGAGTTCATGTATTCACCATGTGTTAATGCTTTGTTTCGGTTCTCTATTAAAAGGTGGCCTTAATATCCCTTAGTTTCCTTATGGACCCCGCTGCCACGGGAGGGTAGGATAAAATATGTCATGCAAGTTCTTTTCCATAAGCACGTATGACTATTTACGGAATACATGCCTACATTACATTGATGAACTGGAGCTAGTTCTGTATCGCCCTAGGTTATGACTGTTACATGACGAATATCATCCAACGAGTTACCGATCCAGTGCCTACGAGCTTTCTACTTATTATTATTGCTAAGTTACTATTGCTACTGCTGCTGTTCCAACTACTGCTACTACTGTTACTGTTGCTACTGCTACCAAACTATCATATTACTGTGCTACTGATCACTTTGTTGCAGATATTTAATCTCCAGGTGTGGTTGAATTGACAACTCAATTGCTAATACTCTCAAGTATTCTTTGGCTCCCCTTGTGTCGAATCTATAAATTTGGTTTGAATACTCTACCCTCGAAAACTATTGCGATCCCCTATACTTGTGTATTATCATTGCCCCAAGGGGTGCACGAACAGCACAGGAGGCGGGAGCATGAAGGCCGACCTGAACATGGAGTTTGCTGCCTGGGCGGTCGCAAGGAAGAAGATGTAGATGCGGGCGTTGGGGACAGGATAAGGTACAGGTGTTGCATTCCTGGTGGCTAGCGCCCGCGAGTCGAAACGACCGGCCCGAGCGTTCCGCCGACGCACCGCGCGCAATCGTTTCCCATTTTGCAAGGGTTGTAACGGAATGCACTAATTAGGTTATGGCTTTTGATTCGAAAGATTTTCATAGATATTGTGAAGGATTAAAATCTTTAGAATTTATTTCTATGTTGGTTGCTTGATTCATAGGATTGAATCCTATAGAATTTTTTTCTAATAGTTTCTTGAGTTAAATGCACTGGAGGTCCTAAAAGTTTTGTCGGGGTGTCACTTTAGTCCTAATTCTTCCAAAATGCACCTTTAGGTCCTAATTCTTTAGTAAGAGGTTCACCTGAGGTCCTTTTTTCGCGAGCGCTCGTTTACCTGCCCGCGTGGCGCGTTGACCCACACCACGTCGACAGAGGGCCCAATCGTCAGGCGAGAAAAATACACTAGAGGTCCTAACAGTTTCTAGGGAGTGTCATTTTACTCCTACTTCTTTCAAAATGCATATTGACGTCATAATTCTGTAGTAAATGGTTCACCCGAGGTCCTAATTCTATAGTAAATGGTTCGCCCGAGGTCATTTTTTGCACGCTTGCTCGGTGACCTGCTCGGTTGCACGTTGACCCACGCCATGTCGATTTAGGGTAACTAGCAGATGAGGAACATTGCCAAAAAAAATATTTTTTTCGCCGCTATCATCCCGTAGCTATGTGATTTCCTTTACTTTGCCACAATCACTAGCGGTAGGCGTTGATTTAGTTCGATTTGCACTGTTCATTAAGTTTATCAAACCGCTTGCTCTGATTTGAGATTAGATGGTAGGACCTTGTGAAGGAGGCGGCGCCAATGGCGATGCTGCAATGCTCCTCTTCGTCACCCGCTTCCCTACCGAGGAGCTTGCAGTCCCATCCATGGTGACAGTGTGGGCTTGAGAGAGAGAGAGAGAGAGAGAGAGAGAGAGAGAGGGAGGGAGGGAGGTAGAGAGAGAGGATTTCAGTAGGGGTTGGGGAATGTCAGGAGGGGGTTTAGAAGGGGCTCCGCAAAAAAAGGGCAACCGTAGTGGCCTCTAAGTTGACGTAGCGTGGGTCAACGCGTCTCGCGAGCAGGTCAGCGAGCGATTGTGCAAAAAAAAACCTCGGGTGAACCACTTACTATAGAATTAGGACCTAAACGTGCATTCTGAAAGAAGTAGGACCAAAGTGACACTCCCTAGAAACTATTAGGACCTCTAGTGTATTTTTCTCGCCTGGCGGTTGGGCCCTCTGTCGACGTGGCATGGGTCAACACGCCACGGGGGCAGGTCAACGAGCGCTCATGAAAAAAGGACCTTGGATGAACCACTTATTAAAGAATTAGGACCTAAAGGTGCATTTTGGAAGAATTAAGTTTAAAGTGACACCCCGATGAAACTTTTAGGACCTCCAGTGCATTTAACTCTAATTTCTTAGTAAGTACTCTCTCCATTTTTATATACAATGCTACAATCTCAAATTACAGGTACCAAGATAAAATCTAATACATGACAATCACTACAAGACAAAGCAAGACAAACCTCTTTTATAATTCTCGTAACCTAACTTTGCTCTTCGTCTACTGGGATCATTGATACACCACGATCGCATGCATGCAAGAAAACTGAGTGGAGGAAGTAACTGAACATCATTATGATTGCATGCATGCAAATATTAAACAAGTTGTTATTACAGTTAAACATCATTAATTTTTGCCTCGATAATTATTGGTGGCCTTATATAGATACAAAATATATATATTTCATAGTGGCCTTGTATAAGTAAATGGAGAGAGTACTACCTTTTGTAGGATTTCTACATCATACACTCCAACCTCTTTGAAGCAATTCATTCGAGTTTGTCTTTCAGGCTTTGATCCTCCCTGAGTTCGTTCGTTTGGACGTAATCGACGGTGTTCCGGTGTGGATTCTTGACGTCTTCTTGGGGCGGTGACGTGAGTTTCTTTTGTCATGTGGTGAGATTTCGCGTCAGGTGTTTCGGATCTATGCAAGGGTTCAACGACGACAACTGCGGATCCAAGGCGATATTCCTTAGGGGCACACTCACGAAGACTTCCCGACTGTCATGGATAAGGTCAAGCCGGCTCCGGTAGGGGAGCGACGATAGTGGCGCGTGGACAACTCGTTCTGAGGGCAGTACTGGTTGGTAAGTCGTCTCGAAATCTTGATGTATTTTTTATTTTTTTAGGTACTGTGTACTTCCGATGATGAACTTTTATTATAGATACAATCCTTTTCGCAACAAAAAGACTATTTGAAAGAACTCTTTGTGTTTTCCTACGATGCAATCAAACAAATATACTATATCACTAAACCTTCTAGGATTGGAGGCCTCACAATCAATTGAGGTCTCCAATTAGAATTTGGTCATTCAATTTTGACCGGGTCAACAATCTTTTTTGTTTATTTTTTATACAATACACTATGCTTCTTAATTTTTAAATCTTCACAATTAATTGAGCCTTCAATTTAAAATTGGGTCACGATTTTGACCGGGTCAGCAATTTCTCAAGGAGCTCTCCCAAATTTTAAATCTCTTTAATTCAATTGAGGTATTTAATTTTGGATTTGGTTTACGATTTTGATCGGGCAAACAATTTTTAAAATCAATCAACGGCAACCGGCCTATAAAAACATATCAACCCCTCGCAAACTCCTATCATGGCAAAAAACGCCACCATGTGATACTATATCACGAATATAGTATACGCAACCAACGATGAAAAAATATCCCCACATAAATATGGCTTAACTAGCGGATAACATAGAATCACACCGAGTAAGGCTCACCAAATAATCACATTATAAATAAACGTAAAACATACTCCATCGTCTCCCCCACCGGCCAAACTAAATACTCCATCAACTTTAAAATATAAGGATTATTAGTCAGAGCCAAAAATATCGACATCCACAATATAAAACAAAAAAATATGAAAATTCATTTCCTGATGAATCTAATAACATCGATTTGTATTATGAATTTCGATATATTTCTCTGCAGATTTGATCAGACTTAAAGAGGTTTGACTTTAAAAAAAAAAGCAATACGTCATATTTTTTGAAATAGAGTGAGTAAAGAAATTTAAGAATCCCAACAAATTCAACAGCATGACAAAGCGCGCCTAACCCTTCTAGTAAATATCAATGTTGGATGTTTGATCAGGCATTGTATATATGCGTACTAGCAGATTATTAACTAAGTTTTAGCATGCGCAACATTTTACTTTCACGGAAATCTCATTTTTACCATGTATTTGCAGTTTTACTTGGTGATGTGATGGATCGGGTGACGGGTAAAGATATGTTCAAAAGTATGATTCACAACTTCACAAGTTCTATTCAGTGGTATCAGTACAATTACTAAGCTCCCAGGAATTGGAGCCCTGGGAGAGCTCGGGTGTATTTCTTCGGAATGGATCCCATTCGTCAGAGAAAGATCTTGGAACCGACTTCCAAGGTTTAACCCTGGTGAAAATATGGAGCGATACCGGGCTTGGGCTTTTGCCGCCGCCGTGTTGTGGGCTCACTTTGACGGTAGCATTGGCTCGCAAATATTATCCCCTCTTCCTGTGTCGTGTCATCATCCCACCGCTCCCCTCCTCTATCGATTCCACCTTCGCCACCTTTCCCTTAACTTCGGCGGCGGCTAGGTCTAGAGATGGCGTGTGGAGGCGGTGTGGGAGGAGGCGTTGGCGATTTGAAGCAACAAGACAACACGAAGGCCCTGGACCAGCGGCGCGGCGGACAGGCCCGGAGGCGTTGTCGTCTTCCTGGACTCTGACGGCCGGAGTACAACGATTCTTGCCCGGGGAAGACCATCCTGTCGACTAGCTGGGCTAGATGTGGCGGCAGTTAGTCTGGTGCCGGCTTTGTTCATGGCCTCCATATGTAAGTTACTCCTATGAGCGAAGAGCAGATGCGGGAGTGGGAGGCCGTCAGCAATCAGTTTCATGGTAACTTTATTAAAGCATGCTGATGATTTCTTGGATTATTTCTTCTGTTATGACATTACCCTTCAGAACATATATAATGTGTTGAAGGAAGGCAAAGACAGTAGAAGGGTAATTGGGTAAATATCGTCAGGCAGAAGTGTGTCATGTTAGGTGAACCAGAAACTCCTAGGTCACTTCTACCTGACTGTCCTTTTGTAGTTCTTATGCTGATTGCTTTGTGAGTATTTGTTTATGTTTGCTAATCTCTGTATAGAATTCGCAAGTGGTGATGTAAGGTGTCGCTGGGAATGCATTATTTTGAAGTAACTACCCGAATTCAGCTCAAGGTGTATGATTGCTTTTCTTTAAGAATTTATCATATTTTCAGTAAATTTATCGGTCATGTTATGTGCAAACTTATCTCTGCTGCTAATTGTTCCAGTATATTAGTGTTGAGATTATTACCACTGTAAATCACAGCAATGCTCCTGCTGTATGCCCATGTGTTTACAGATCTTGGTTTGACGATGTAAGCTACTTAATGTATTGTTGTTAGTTTCTTGAAGCTTAAAATAAAATATATTTACATCAGTTCAAAGTTCCAACTGAAGGTTTCATTGATGTTTTTTTATCCCAGTACATCTGAGACTCCTTCTCAGCTTGCACTCAGGTTCGTTATGTTCTCTGTCTCTTAAAATGTAAGGCCACTGTTCATTTCGTCAGGAAATGAATAACATTGAGGATTCTAAGGGCCGCTGTTATGTTTTTCTTAATGTGGCACTGAAGGTTCTGGCATTTGTAGTATAATGTGAATATGTTTTTTCTTCTGTATCTGCCTTTGAATGTGTTCCTGTGTTGGTGTTGGAGCGAGTAAATAACCTTTTTTGAATGTAAAGCACCTTAACTTGAGCTATCTTCCTTCTTGTGTTGCTTGAAACTGCATCTCCCTAATTATTTAGATGTATATATGTAATATCAGGACGTCAGGAGGGAGCTGAGGCATTCTATGATAAAGGATTCAGCAACCATCAAGAACGAGGGTCTGGCTGTGCGGAAACATCGGGAGGAGGACAACAACGGCCACCGGGAGTCTAGAAAGATAATAAAAGGCAGTAAGGTTTCCAGGAGAATTGCTGCACACTATCATGCACTGTGCTATGTGAATGTTCGATACACATTTTGGTTTAGATAGAAGACTCATTTGAGTCATTTCACCGGTCCAACATATATTAGGATTGTATGGTAAGTGCTGAACCGTTTAACATGCATCAGTAGATTATCAGTTACATCATCTTACACCCAGCTGAAATAACTGATATATCAGCAGAGTGTGTGATTTTTATTCAGCTAATCCAATCTGATTAGTGTGTGTGTGTGCGCGCGCGCGCGCCTGCGCGTGCATACGTAGTTACATCATGTTTCGAGAATTTATTCTACTCCCTCTGTTCACTTTTGTAAGGCGTTTAAGACAGTTGAAATTGAACTATTTTAGGTGTTGTCTTAAATGTCCAAAACGTCTTACAAAAGTGAACGGAGGGAGTATGTTTTTATGTGCACCAAGAAAATGAGTCCATCTCAATCTTTGCTCTGTTTGGATGGTTCATAATTGTTTGGAAAATGTTCTTATGGATAACTAAAATTGGTTTGGTTAGTAATAGATATTAATAGGGCGGGTAAGCTATGTTGGGGTGGAAACAAATATAGTAGCCACCCTGTATGTTTAGTATGAACTTGATCATAGCAAACCGACACGATTTCATTAGATAGCATAGTCATCGGTATATTTTCATGTTATTTGGATATTTAATGTATTCAAATAAATATAATATATCAAACATAAAAAAATGGCATACAGTGCGGCAAAGCGCGCTTATGCCTCTAGTAATTATTATTGTTGGTAGAAACTATGAATGCTTTTAAATGATAAGCTTGCCTTTTTTTAATCCGGCCTACCTTATGGCCTCTTTTGATTATATTTGTCATGTAGGTCCAATAAGATAGCTTCTTTTATTGGTTCTAAACATTGTTGGATCGGACAACACACGCCCTAGAAAAGTGGATCGCCCCTGTGTCGTCCCCGCGTCGGGCGATTCGGGTGGATCCAATCCCCGCGGCCGGCGGGGTCGCCGTCTCCTCTGTCCCTTCCCTCCGTCGCTGCCGAAGGACGCCGTCGGGATAAGCCTAGGTGACCGACCGTGGCGGCGGAGGCTCCTCCCTTCCCTACGTCAGCGGGTCACGCGGGACCTCCTTGCGCGTGGAGGCATCGCTAAGGCCTGCGCTAGGACGGCGCTCGGCTGGCTCCCGACGTTGGCTTGGGCGGCGGCGTGGGTCGCGCGGCGGCGGATATTGTCGCTCCGGTCCTCGTGGAGATCTCTGGATCTTGGGCGGCGACCCCAACATGCATGGCGACGACGCCCTCGGCTGGCGGCGCTCGCGGGTGGTGGATGGACGGCGTCTTTACCGCGTCGGCGGTGAGTTGCCGGTGGATCTGTTCCTCGCTGCAGGCTCTCTCCCGATGTACTTGGTGGCTTGCTGTCCCGGCCGCCTGTTGGGGAACGTAGTAATAATTCAAAAAAATTCCTACGTGTCACCAAGATCAATCTAGGAGATGCTAGCAACGAGAGAGAGGGAGTGCATATTCATACCCTTGAAGATCGCTAAGCAGAAGCGTTGCAAAGAACGCGGTTGATGGAGTCATACTCACGGCGATTCAAATCGCGGAAGATCCGATCCAAGCGCCGAACGGACGGCGCCTCCGCGTTCAACACACGTACAACCCGGGGACGTCTCCTCCTTCTTGATCCAGCAAGGGGGGAGGAGAAGTTGAGGGAGAGCTCCGGCAGCACGACGGCGTGGTGGCGATGGAGCTCGTGGTTCTCCGGCAGAGCTTCGCTAAGCACTACGGAGGAGTAGGAGTAGGAGGGGGGAGGGCTGCGCCAGGGGCAAGGGATGAAGCTCCCATGCGCCTCCCCACTATATATAGGGGTGGAGAAGGCTGGTTTCTTGCCCTCCAAGTCCATTGGGGCGTTGGCAAAGGTGGGAGGAAAGAAATCCCATCCTTTCCCTTCCCCACCGATTGTTATCCCCCTTCTTAGGGATCTTGATCTTATCCCTTCGGGATATGATCTTATTCCTTATAAGGGGGGATCTTGGTGCGCCTTGACCAGGGGTGTGGGGCCTTGCCCTCACTACCCACGTTCATGTGGGTCCCTCCATGCAGGTGGGCCCCACTCCGGAACCTTCTAGAACCTTCCCGGTACAATACCGAAAAATCCCGAACATTTTCCGGTGGCCAAAATAGGACTTCCCATATATAAATCTTTACCTCCGGACCATTCCGGAACTCCTCGTGACGTCCGGGATCTCATCCGAGACTCCGAACAACTTTCGGTAACCACATACAATTCCCATTACAACTCCAGCGTCACCGAACCTTAAGTGTGTAGACCCTATGGGTTCGGGAACCATGCAGACATGACCGAGACACCTCTCCGGCCAATAACCAATAGCGGGATCTGGATACCCATATTGGCTCCCACATGTTCCACGATGATCTCATCGGATGAACCACGATGTCGGGGATCCAATTAATCCCGTATACAATTCCCTTTGTCCATCGGTATGTTACTTGCCCGAGATTCGATCGTCGATATCCCTATACCTTGTTCAATCTCGTTACCGGCAAGTCTCTTTACTCGTTCCGTAACACATGATCCCGTGACTAACTCCTTAGTCACATTGTTCAATCTCGTTACCGGCAAGTCTCTTTACTCGTTCCGTAACACATGATCCCGTGACTAACTCCTTAATCACATTGAGCTCATTATGATGATGTATTACCGAGTGGGCCCAGAGATACCTCTCCGTCACACGGAGTGACAAATCCCAGTCTCGATTCGTGCCAACCCAACAGACACTTTCGGAGATACCTGTAGTGCACCTTTATAGTCACCCAATTACGTTGTGACGTTTGATACACCCAAAGCATTCCTAAGGTATCCGGGAGTTGCACAATCTCATGGTCTAAGGAAATGATACTTGACATTAGAAAAGCTCTAGCAGACGAACTACACGATCTTGTGCTATGCTTAGGATTGGGTCTTGTCCATCACATCATTCTCCTAATGATGTGATCCCGTTATCAACGACATCCAATGTCCATGATCAGGAAACCATGACCATCTATTGATCAACGAGCTAGTCAACTAGAGGCTCACTAGGGACATGGTGTGGTCTATGTATTCACACATGTATTACGGTTTCCGGTTAATACAATTATAGCATGAACAATAGACAATTATCATGAACAAGGAAATATAATAATAACCATTTTATTATTGCCTCTAGGGCATATTTCCAACAGTCTCCCACTTGCACTAGAGTCAATAATCTAGTTACATTGTGATGAATCGAACACCCATAGAGTTCTGGTGCTGATCATGTTTCGCTCGTGAAAGAGGTTTAGTTAACGGATCTGCGACATTCAGATCCGTATGTACTTTACAAATATCTATATCTCCATCCTGAATGTAACCACGAATGGAGTTGAAGCGGCGCTTGATGTGCTTGGTCTTCTTGTGAAACCTGGGCTCCTTGGCAATGGCAATAGCTCCAGTGTTGTCACAGAAGAGAGTCATCGGGCCCGACGCATTGGGAATCACTCCTAGGTCGGTGATGAACTCCTTCATCCAGACTCCTTCCTGCGCTGCTTCCGAAGCAGCTATGTACTCCGCTTCACATGTAGATGCCGCCACGACGCTTTGCTTGCAACTGCACCAGCTGACTGCCCCACCATTCAAAATATACACGTATCCGGTTTGTGACTTGGAGTCATCCAGATCTGTGTCGAAGCTAGCATCGACGTAACCCTTTACGACGAGCTCTTCGGCACCTCCATAAATGAGAAACATATCCTTAGTCCTTTTCAGGTACTTAAGGATATTCTTGACCGCTGTCCAGTGTTCCATTCCGGGATCACTTTGGTACCTCCCTACCAAACTTATGGCAAGGTTCACATCAGGTCTGGTACACAGCATGGCATACATAATAGAGCCTATGGCTGATGCATAGGGGATGACACTCATCTTTTCTCTATCTTCTGCCGAGGTCGGGCATTGAGCTGTGCTCAATCTCACACCTTGCACTACAGGCAAGAACCCCTTCTTGGACTGATACATATTGAACTTCTTCAATATCTTGTCAAGGTATGTGCTTTGTGAAAGACCAATGAGGCGTCTCGATCTATCTCTATAGATCTTGATGCCTAATATGTAAGCAGCTTCTCCAAGGTCCTTCATTGAAAAACACTTATTCAAGTAGGCCTTTATGCTTTCCAAAAGTTCTATATCATTTCCCATCAACAATATGTCATCGACATATAAAATGAGAAATGCTACAGAGCTCCCACTCACTTTCTTGTAAATACAGGCTTCTCCATAAGTCTGTATAAACCCAAACGCTTTGATCACCTCATCAAAGCGAATGTTCCAACTCCGAGATGCTTGCACCAGCCCATAGATGGAGCGCTGGAGCTTGCATACCTTGTCAGCATTCTTAGGATCGACAAAACCTTCCGGCTGCATCATATACAATTCTTCCTTAAGGAAAACCATTAAGGAATACCGTTTTGACGTCCATTTGCTAGATCTCATAATCATAAAATGCGGCAACTGCTAACATGATTTGTACGGACTTCAGCATCGCTACGGGTGAGAAAGTATCATCGTAGTCAACTCCTTGAACTTGTCGATAACCCTTAGCGACAAGCCGAGCCTTATAGACGGTCACATTACCATCCGCGTCAGTCTTCTTCTTAAAGATCCATTTATTTTCTATGGCTTGCCGATCATCGGGCAAGTCCACCAAAGTCCATACTTTGTTCTCATACATGGATCCTATCTCGGATTTCATGGCTTCAAGCCATTTGTTGGAATCCGGGCCCGCCATGGCTTCTTCATAGTTCGAAGGTTCACCGTTGTCTAACAACATGATTTCCAGGACAGGGTTACCGTACCACTCTGGTGCGGAACGTGTCCTCGTGGACCTACAAAGTTCAGTAGTAACTTGATCCGAAGTTTCATGATCATCATCATTAACTTCCTCTCTAGTCGGTGCAGGCACCACAGAAACATTTTCTTGCGCTGCGCTACTCTCCGGTTCGAGAGGGGGTACAATTATCTCATCAAGTTCTACTTTCCTCCCACTTACTTCTTCCGAGAGAAACTCTTTCTCTAGAAAGGATCCATTCTTGGCAACAAAGATCTTGCCTTCGGATCTGAGGTAGAAGGTATACCCAATAGTTTCCTTAGGGTATCCTATGAAGACGCACTTTTCCGATTTGGGTTCGAGCTTTTCAGGTTGAAGTTTCTTGACATAAGCATCGCATCCCCAAACTTTCAGAAACGACAGCTTAGGTTTCTTCCCAAACCATAATTCATACGGTGTCGTCTCAATGGATTTAGACGGTGCCCTATTTAAAGTGAATGCGGTAGTCTCTAATGCATATCCCCAAAATGATAGCGGTAAATCAGTAAGAGACATCATAGATCGCACCATATCCAATAGAGTGCGATTACGACGTTCAGACACACCATTACGCTGAGGTGTGCCAGGCGGCGTGAGTTGTGAAACAATTCCTCATTTCCTTAAGTGCGTGCCAAACTCGTGACTCAAATATTCTCCTCCACGATCAGATCGTAAGAACTTTATTTTCTTGTCACGTTGATTCTCTACCTCACTCTGAAATTCCTTGAACTTTTCAAAGGTCTCAGACTTGTGTTTCATTAAGTAGACATACCCATATCTGCTTAAGTCATCGGTGAGGGTGAGAACATAACGATAGCCACCACGAGCCTCAACGCTCATTGGACCGCATACATCGGTATGTATTATTTCCAACAAGTTGGTTGCTCGCTCCATTGTTCCGGAGAACGGAGTCTTAGTCATCTTGCCCATGAGGCATGGTTCGCACGTGTCAAATGATTCATAATCAAGAGACTCCAAAAGTCCATCTGCATGGAGTTTCTTCATGCGTTTGACACCAATATGACCAAGGCGGCAGTGCCACAAGTATGTGGGACTATCATTATCAACCTTACATCGTTTGGTATTCACACTATGAATATGTGTAACATGACGTTCGAGATTCAATAAAAATAAACCATTGACCAGCGGGGCATGACCATAAAACATATCTCTCATATAAATAGAACAACCATTATCCTCGGATTTAAATGAGTAGCCATCTCGCATCAAACGAGATCCAGATACAATGTTCATGCTCAAAGCTGGTACTAAATAACAATTATCGAGGTTTAAAACTAATCCCGAAGGTAGATGTAGAGGTAGCGTGCCGACGGCGATCACATCGACCTTGGAACCATTCCCGACGCGCATCGTCACCTCGTCCTTCGCCAGTCTCCGCTTATTCCGCAGCTCCTGTTTTGAGTTACAAATGTGAGCAACCGCACCGGTATCAAATACCCAGGAGCTACTACGAGTGCTGGTAAGGTACACATCAATAACATGTATATCATATATACCTTTGACGTTGCCGGTCTTCTTATCCGCTAAGTACTTGGGGCAGTTCCGCTTCCAGTGACCGGTTCCCTTGCAATAAAAGCACTCAGTCTCAGGCTTGGGTCCATTCTTGGGCTTCTTCCCGGCAACTGATTTACCGGGCGCGGCAACTGCTTTGCCGTCCTTCTTGAAGTTCTTCTTACCCTTGCCTTTCTTGAAACCGGTGGTCTTATTCACCATCAACACTTGATGTTCCTTTTTGATCTCCACCTCCGCTGATTTCAGCATCGAATATAACTCAGGAATGGACTTCTCCATCCCTTGCATATTGAAGTTCATCACAAAGCTCTTGTAGCTAGGTGGAAGCGACTGGAGGATTCTGTCAATAACCGAGTCATCCGGAAGATTAACTCCCAGCTGAGACAAGCAGTTGTGTAACCCAGACATTTTGAGTATGTGCTCGCTGACAGAACTATTTTCCTCCATCTTACAACTGAAGAACTTGTCGGAGACTTCATATCTCTCGACCCGGGCATGAGCTTGGAAAACCATTCTCAGCTCTTGGAACATCTCATATGCTCCGTGTTGTTCAAAACGCTTTTGGAGCCCCGGTTCTAAGCTGTAAAGCATGCCGCACTGAACCAGGGAGTAATCATCACTACGCGACTGCCAGGCGTTCATAACATCTTGAGTTGCTGGGAAAATGGGTGCGTCACCTAGCGGTGCATCAAGGACATATGCTTTCTTGGAAGCTATAAGGATGATCCTCAAGTTACGGACCCAGTCCGTATAGTTGCTTCCATCGTCTTTCAGTTTGGTTTTCTCTAGGAACGCGTTGAAGTTGAGGGCAACATTAGCGTGGGCCATTGGATCTACAAGATAGATTGTAAAGACAATTTTAGACTAAGTTCATGATAATTAAGTTCATCTAATCAAATTATTTAATGAACTCCCACTCAGATAGACATCCCTCTAGTCATCTAAGTGATACATGATCCATATCGACTAGGCCGTGTCCGATCATCACGTGAGACGGACTAGTCATCAATGGTGAACATCTCCATGTTGATCGCATCTACTATACGACTCATGTTCGACCTTTCGGTCTCTCGTGTTCCGAGGCCATGTCTGTACATGCTAGGCTCCTCAAGTCAACCTAAGTGTTTCGCGCGTGTAAATCTGGCTTACACCCGTTGTATGCGAACGTTAGAATCTATCACACCCGATCATCACGTGGTGCTTCGAAACAACGATCCTTCGCAATGGTGCACACTTAGGGGGAACACATTTCTTGAAATTTTAGTGAGGGATCATCTTATTTATGCTACCGTCGTTCTAAGCAAATAAGATGTAAAAACATGATAAACATCACATGCAAATCATAAAGTGACATGATATGGTCAATATCATCTTGCGCCTTTGATCTCCATCTTCGGGGCGCGGCATGATCACCATCGTCACCGGCACGACACCATGATCTCCATCATCGTGTCTTCATGAAGTTGTCTCGCCAACTATTACTTCTACTACTATGGCTAACGGTTAGCAATAAAGTAAAGTAATTACATGGCGTTTTTGATTGACACGCATGTCATACAATAAATTAAGACAACTCCTATGGCTCCTGCCTGTTGTCATACTTATCGACATGCAAGTTGTGATTCCTATTACAAGAACATGATCAATCTCATACATCACATATATTTCATCACATCCTTTTGGCCATATCACATCACATAGCATACCCTGCAAAAACAAGTTAGACGTCCTCTAATTGTTGTTGCAAGTTTTACGTGGCTGCTATGGGTTTCTAGCAAGAACGTTTCTTACCTACGCAAAAGCCACAACGGTGATATGCCAATTGCTATTTACCCTTCATAAGGATCCTCTTCATCGAATCTGATCCGACTAAAGTGGGAGAGACAGACACCCGCTAGCCACCTTATGCAACAAGTGCATGTCAGGCGGTGGAACCAGTCTCACATAAGCGTACGTGTAAAGTCGGTCCGGGCCGCTTCATCCCACAATGCCGCCGAATCAAGATAGGACTAGTAACGGCAAGCAAATTGACCAAATCATCGCCCAGAACTACTTGTGTTCTACTCGTGCATAGAATCTACGCATAGACCTAGCTCATGATGCCACTGTTGGGGAACATAGTAATAATTCAAAAAAATTCCTACGTGTCACCAAGATCAATCTAGGAGATGCTAGCAACGAGAGAGAGGGAGTGCTGCGCCAGGGGCAAGGGGTGAAGCTCCCATGCGCCTCCCCACTATATATAGGGGTGGAGGGGGCTGGTTTCTTGCCCTCCAAGTCCATTGGGGCGTTGGCAAAGGTGGGAGGAAAGAAATCCCATCCTTTCCCTTCCCCACCGATTGTTATCCCCCTTTTTAGGGATCTTGATCTTATCCCTTCGGGATATGATCTTATTCTTTATAAGGGGGGATCTTGGTGCGCCTTGACCAGGGGTGTGGGGCCTTGCCCCCACTACCCACGTTCATGTGGGTCCCTCCATGCAGGTGGGCCCCACTCCGGAACCTTCTAGAACCTTCCCGGTACAATATCGAAAAATCCCGAACATTTTCCGGTGGCCAAAATAGGACTTCCCATATATAAATCTTTACCTCCGGACCATTCCGGAACTCCTCATGACGTCCGGGATCTCATCCGAGACTCCAAACAACTTTCGGTAACCACATACAATTCCCATTACAACTCCAGCGTCACCGAACCTTAAGTGTGTAGACCCTACGGGTTCGGGAACCATGCAGACATGACCGAGACACCTCTCCGGCCAATAACCAATAGCGGGATCTGGATACCCATATTGGCTCCCACATGTTCCACGATGATCTCATCGGATGAACCACGATGTCGGGGATCCAATTAATCCCGTATACAATTCCCTTTGTCCATCGGTATGTTACTTGCCCGAGATTCGATCGTCGATATCCCTATACCTTGTTCAATCTCGTTATCGGCAAGTCTCTTTACTCGTTCCGTAACACATGATCCCGTGACTAACTCCTTAGTCACATTGTTCAATCTCGTTACCGGCAAGTCTCTTTACTCGTTCCGTAACACATGATCCCGTGACTAACTCCTTAATCACATTGAGCTCATTATGATGATGTATTACCGAGTGGGCCCAGAGATACCTCTCCGTCACACGGAGTGACAAATCCCAGTCTCGATTCGTGCCAACCCAACAGACACTTTCGGAGATACATGTAGTGCACCTTTATAGTCACCCAGTTACGTTGTGACGTTTGATACACCCAAAGCATTCCTACGGTATCCGGGAGTTGCACAATCTCATGGTCTAAGGAAATGATACTTGACATTAGAAAAGCTCTAGCAGACGAACTACACGATCTTGTGCTATGCTTAGGATTGGGTCTTGTCCATCACAGCATTCTCCTAATGATGTGATCCCGTTATCAACGACATTCAATGTCCATGGTCAGGAAACCATGACCATCTATTGATCAACGAGCTAGTCAACTAGAGGCTCACTAGGGACATGGTGTGGTCTATGTATTCACACATGTATTACGGTTTCCGGTTAATACAATTATAGCATGAACAATAGACAATTATCATGAACAAGGAAATATAATAATAACCATTTTATTATTGCCTCTAGGGCATATTTCCAACAGTCTCCCACTTGCACTAGAGTCAATAATCTAGTTACATTGTGATGAATCGAACACCCATAGAGTTCTGGTGCTGATCATGTTTCGCTCGTGAAAGAGGTTTAGTTAACGGATCTGCGACATTCAGATCCGTATGTACTTTACAAATATCTATATCTCCATCCTGAATGTAACCACGAATGGAGTTGAAGCGACGCTTGATGTGCTTGGTCTTCTTGTGAAACCCGGGCTCCTTGGCAATGGCAATAGCTCCAGTGTTGTCACAGAAGAGAGTCATCGGGCCCGACGCATTGGGAATCACTCCTAGGTCGGTGATGAACTCCTTCATCCAGACTCCTTCCTGCGCTGCTTCCGAAGCAGCTATGTACTCCGCTTCACATGTAGATGCCGCCACGACGCTTTGCTTGCAACTGCACTAGCTGACTGCCCCACCATTCAAAATATACACGTATCCGGTTTGTGACTTGGAGTCATCCAGATCTGTGTCGAAGCTAGCATCGACGTAACCCTTTACGACGAGCTCTTCGGCACCTCCATAAATGAGAAACATGTCCTTAGTCCTTTTCAGGTACTTAAGGATATTCTTGACCGCTGTCCAGTGTTCCATTCCGGGATCACTTTGGTACCTCCCTACCAAACTTATGGCAAGGTTCACATCAGGTCTGGAACACAGCATGGCATACATAATAGAGCTTATGGCTGATGCATAGGGGATGACACTCATCTTTTCTCTATCTTCTGCCGAGGTCGGGCATTGAGCTGTGCTCAATCTCACACCTTGCAATACAGGCAAGAACCCCTTCTTGGACTGATACATATTGAACTTCTTCAATATCTTGTCAAGGTATGTGCTTTGTGAAAGACCAATGAGGCGTCTCGATCTATCTCTATAGATCTTGATGCCTAATATGTAAGCAGCTTCTCCAAGGTCCTTCATTGAAAAACACTTATTCAAGTAGGCCTTTATGCTTTCCAAAAGTTCTATATCATTTCCCATCAACAATATGTCATCCACATATAAAATGAGAAATGCTATAGAGCTCCCACTCACTTTCTTGTAAATACAGGCTTCTCCATAAGTCTGTATAAACCCAAACGCTTTGATCACCTCATCAAAGCGAATGTTCCAACTCCGAGATGCTTGCACCAGCCCATAGATGGAGCGCTGGAGCTTGCATACCTTGTCAGCATTCTTAGGATCGACAAAACCTTCCGGCTGCATCATATACAATTCTTCCTTAAGGAAAACCATTAAGGAATGCCGTTTTGACGTCCATTTGCCAGATCTCATAATCATAAAATGCGGCAACTGCTAACATGATTCGGACGGACTTCAGCATCGCTACGGGTGAGAAAGTCTCATCGTAGTCAACTCCTTGAACTTGTCGATAACCCTTAGCGACAAGCCGAGCCTTATAGACGGTCACATTACCATCCGCGTCAGTCTTCTTCTTAAAGATCCATTTATTTTCTATGGCTTGCCGATCATCGGGCAAGTCCACCAAAGTCCATACTTTGTTCTCATACATGGATCCTATCTCGGATTTCATGGCTTCAAGCCATTTGTTGGAATCCGGGCCCGCCATGGCTTCTTCATAGTTCGAAGGTTCACCGTTGTCTAACAACATGATTTCCAGGACAGGGTTGCCGTACCACTCTGGTGCGGAACGTGTCCTCGTGGACCTACGAAGTTCAGTAGTAACTTGATCCGAAGTTTCATGATCATCATCATTAACTTCCTCTCTAGTCGGTGCAGGCACCACAGAAACATTTTCTTGCGCTGCGCTACTCTCCGGTTCGAGAGGGGGTACAATTAGCTCATCAAGTTCTACTTTCCTCCCACTTACTTCTTTCGAGAGAAACTCTTTCTATAGAAAGGATCCATTCTTGGCAACAAAGATCTTGCCTTCGGATCTGAGGTAGAAGGTATACCCAATAGTTTCCTTAGGGTATCCTATGAAGACGCACTTTTCCGATTTGGGTTCGAGCTTTTCAGGTTGAAGTTTCTTGACATAAGCATCGCATCCCCAAACTTTCAGAAACGACAGCTTAGGTTTCTTCCCAAACCATAATTCATACGGTGTCATCTCAACGGATTTAGACGGTGCCCTATTTAAAGTGAATGCTGCAGTCTCTAATGCATATCCCCAAAATGATAGCGGTAAATCAGTAAGAGACATCATAGATCTCACCATATCCAATAGAGTGCGATTACGACGTTCAGACACACCATTACGCTGAGGTGTGCCAGGCGGCGTGAGTTGTGAAACAATTCCTCATTTCCTTAAGTGCGTGCCAAACTCGTGACTCAAATATTCTCCTCCACGATCAGATCGTAAGAACTTTATTTTCTTGTCACGTTGATTCTCTACCTCACTCTGAAATTCCTTGAACTTTTCAAAGGTCTCAGACTTGTGTTTCATTAAGTAGACATACCCATATCTGCTTAAGTCATCGGTGAGGGTGAGAACATAACGATAGCCACCGCGAGCCTCAACGCTCATTGGACCGCATACATCGGTATGTATTATTTCCAACAAGTTGGTTGCTCGCTCCATTGTTCCGGAGAACGGAGTCTTAGTCATCTTGCCCATGAGGCATGGTTCGCACGTGTCAAATGATTCATAATCAAGAGACTCCAAAAGTCCATCTGCATGGAGTTTCTTCATGCGTTTGACACCAATATGACCAAGGCGGCAGTGCCACAAGTATGTGGGACTATCATTATCAACCTTACATCGTTTGGTATTCACACTATGAATATGTGTAACATGACGTTCGAGATTCAATAAAAATAAACCATTGACCAGCGGGGCATGACCATAAAACATATCTCTCATATAAATAGAACAACCATTATCCTCGGATTTAAATGAGTAGCCATCTCGCATCAAACGAGATCCAGATACAATGTTCATGCTCAAAGCTGGTACTAAATAACAATTATCGAGGTTTAAAACTAATCCCGAAGGTAGATGTAGAGGTAGCGTGCCGACGGCGATCACATCGACCTTGGAACCATTCCCGACGCGCATCGTCACCTCGTCCTTCGCCAGTCTCCGCTTATTCCGCAGCTCCTGTTTTGAGTTACAAATGTGAGCAACCGCACCGGTATCAAATACCCAGGAGCTACTACGAGTGCTGGTAAGGTACACATCAATAACATGTATATCATATATACCTTTGACGTTGCCGGTCTTCTTATCCGCTAAGTACTTGGGGCAGTTCCGCTTCCAGTGACCGGTTCCCTTGCAATAAAAGCACTCAGTCTCAGGCTTGGGTCCATTCTTGGGCTTCTTCCCGGCAACTGATTTACCGGGCGCGGCAACTGCTTTGCCGTCCTTCTTGAAGTTCTTCTTACCCTTGCCTTTCTTGAAACCGGTGGTCTTATTCACCATCAACACTTGATGTTCCTTTTTGATCTCCACCTCCGCTGATTTCAGCATCGAATATAACTCAGGAATGGACTTCTCCATCCCTTGCATATTGAAGTTCATCACAAAGCTCTTGTAGCTAGGTGAAAGTGACTGGAGGATTCTGTCAATAATCGAGTCATCCGGAAGATTAACTCCCAGCTGAGACAAGCGGTTGTGTAACCCAGACATTTTGAGTATGTGCTCGCTGACAGAACTATTTTCCTCCATCTTACAACTGAAGAACTTGTCGGAGACTTCATATCTCTCGACCCGGGCATGAGCTTGGAAAACCATTCTCAGCTCTTGGAACATCTCATATGCTCCGTGTTGCTCAAAACGCTTTTGGAGCCCCGGTTCTAAGCTGTAAAGCATGCCGCACTGAACCAGGGAGTAATCATCACTACGCGACTGCCAGACGTTCATAACATCTTGAGTTGCTGGGAAAATGGGTGCGTCACCTAGCGGTGCATCAAGGACATATGCTTTCTTGGAAGCTATAAGGATGATCCTCAAGGCATGGGTCGGGCTGGAGGGAAGGAACCTCGACGGAGGAGCGGCGTCGCTTATGGCACGTCGACAATGGCGAGCCTCAGCGGCATGGAGCAGCGGGGTCTCGGCGGTGGGCGTGTGATGATGGACGAGCGCGGGATGGCGGCGTTGTCTGGCATCGTGGTGGCGTTGATGGCAGCTAGGCCTGGCAAGGTCGATGCGTCAGTACAGCTCTGAAGAGGGATCGGTGGAAGACGACGACGGCGGCCTTTGAGAGTGCGTCGGACCGGTGTGTGTCCCAGACCCGACAATGTGGCTTGGTTGGGCCCTCCGATTTTAGATGTTAGGCTATGGTGCGAGGTCTGTTTGGTATTCGGCTCGGACTATCAGCAGCCCTTCATCAAGTGGATAGGAGTAGCGACTGATGTTGCCAAGATGGTGGCTTTAGACTTATCAATGTATCACTTTGTAAGGTCTTTTGTGAATAATTAATAAAGTGGCTGCATGCATCACCCAGATGCAGAGGCCGGGGTCTTCCTCCTTTTCAAAAAAAAAAGTCCAATTAGATAGAAAATTGTTGAGTTTTTCAACCTACTCGCGTCACTTTACAGGTTAGCTAATGTACCAAGCAGATACAATTTTCAATCAATGGTCTTATGCATGATTAGTTTTCTTATTTTTGCTCTCTCTGTCGGATAATAACCTAATAGACTATGCGTGTTCCAATAATCACTCCAAAAATCAGCTGTCAATGGATTATGTATGTTTCATAGGTTACTGATTAAGTTTAGTGTTTGTTTCCATAAAGACCGGATTTAGTAAAGTTCCTAGGACTAGCTGAAAGGGTATGCAAACCAAAAAGATTGTGCACCACGACGTTTGCTTATTTGGCTATAGATGCACATTGTTGTCTTAAATAGAGATCAATTCTTGTATGTACATCGACGCTCTTGAGTCCAATTTCAAATAGCGGGATGTGGAAATCTTGAAGTATCACGAGGCAGTCACAAGGACAGTATTTCATGAAATGAACATTGAAGATCGATAAGTTGCGGTAAGCGCTCAAATCTTGAATAACTTATGTTAAAGGTTGGAGAATTCGTGAGGTAATTATGTGCTAATTACTATGGGATTTCTCGCAAATTGAGCAGATTTTCTGGACTACCAAGCTTGCAATGGAGCACCATATATGCAGTATATACAAGACCTTTGTCTCCTCAAACAAGGAATCATAAGTTCCATACTCACCTTTGTCTCCTCCAATCAAGGAAAGGTAAAGTTCCATACTCACATACCATGCATTCTTCTAGGAGGTACGATGTCACTACTATCCTTATCCTCTTTGGATTGTACTTATCATGATAGTTCATTAGTGACGACCTTAACTATTTTGGAAACCCTAAATTAATAAATTGCGTCGTATGTGAATGTAGGAAAATCAAGAAAAATGGTGCTACCATAACAATCAAGAGAGGACAATTCATAAGAGAAACCAAGATTATACAAGATGTGTTTATGCTTTCAATGCTCGGGAAGACCATGTATTATGGTTCGTGGTGCAAGTAAAACTCCCAAGCACATTAGAATCCATAATATATTTACCTTCTTTTGTCATAGTTATCTCTATTCTTGTCATGAAAATTTTGTTTGATGCTTAAATTTAGCACAACTCAATTTATATTGAACTTTTATGTTCCATGTCGTCATATATTTACTGAATTTCGAACCATTTTAATGGACAAATGGACATTTACGGCAACGCGTGCCATCAATGATTTAATAGTAAGTAAAAGTAACATTTTTACAAAAAGTAAGCAAAAGTAACCTACTGTAGTGAATTAACTTACTTTGTTAAACAACGGTAATTATGAAAATTGGTATATCTTACCATCATGATTTTAGATATCAATGATTCTATGTACGCTACCATTAGCTTTAATTACTCACAATCAACTAAAGAGGTAGTAAACAGAATATCATAGTTGGCTAATATTAACTTAAACTAAAAGCCAAAATAGATGCACGATTTTAAAAACGGGTTGCGAAGGACTTCACAGTTAGCACACATGACATAAGCATACATGCATGAATATTTTTATTGTGCGATGTTAGTAAATAAAAAAAAAAACACTGCTCGTACAATATTTATATTATCAACATAGTAATCTAAAGATAGGGTAGTTCATTCGATTAGATGACAACGATTTATGTCCCATGTTTCAAACTAGCGCCCGAGAGAATCCTATTGTTAATTGATCCATTACTTTTGTCATTTGCTATTTTTCTCCCGTTGCAATGCATGGACATATTTGCTAGTTTTGCTAGCGGGCGCTACCCCTTCTCCACGCTGGGCCGGCCCATCAACAATTTACTTTTCTTGGTTTAAAGCGCAAAAAAATATTCAAGACGTGGGAATCAAACCGACATGGGCATATTTGCTAGTTTTGCTAACGGGCGTACAACCCCTTCGCCGCGTTGGGCCGGCCCATCAACAATTTTGTTTTCTTGGTCTCCGTTTTGGGCCTGCCCATACAATTTTATTTTCTTGGTTTAAAGCGCAAAAAACTATTCGAGACCTGGGAATCAAATCGACGACTCCATGGTTGATTGTACGAAGCTGTTACCAACGGGTCAACAGCACGTGATGTGATTAATTACATCTTTTCACTGTTTTATTCTTTCATTTCCACTTTTTCTCATTTTTGGAACAGTTTTTTTCGGTTTTTCGGTTTTTTGTTTTTACTTTTATTTTGTTTTGTTTTTGCTAAATGATTTAACTATTTACAATTTGGCAAACTTTTCTTATAAAATTGATGGACTTTTTTTCAAATTCATGAAATATTTTTTCAAATCGATGAACTTTTTGAAAATCGGTGTTTTTTTTTCAAAATGATGAAATATTTCGGAAAATTGATAATTTTTTTGCTTCAAAATCAATAAAAAAATTCTGAAATTTGATGTTTTTTTAAATTGATGATTTTTCAAAATTGATAAACTTTCTAAAAATCACTGAATTTTTGACATATCGATTATTTTCTAAATAGCAATTTGCTAACTTTCCTTCGAAATCAAAGAACTTCTTTTAAATTAATTGATGAACTTTTTCCTAATTTGTGAGATTTTTTCAAACACGTGCACGTTTTTTTGTCCAAATTTTGAAATCTATCTACTACCCCTAAAAAAATGATGAAAGGGCAGATCCAACTCAAAATCTGAACCCTCTAATCATCTACTACTATCTACTCTTATAAAAGCACGACAGGGCAGATTCAAACCATCATCTCAGCCGTCTATGATATCACAGGTTAAAAATCTCTGTTAAACGAAACTGCCCTCGTTAACAAGACGTAATCCCGCTTCTCGTCTCAACCCACGCGTCCCCTTTCGTGTGTGTGCATAACCGCTCAGCCCCTCCGCGGCTCCGCCCACGCCACTCTGCCCCGCCGCCCCTTCACGCCGCTCCGCCCACCGCCGAGACGACCCGCCACTGATCCTCCGCCGCATCCCGCGCCGTCTGCCGCCCGTCCTCTGCCGCCGCCCGCCGATCCTCCGCCGTCCGCCGCCCGTCCTCCGCCACCTCCCGCGCCGTCCGTCGTCCGTCCTCCGCATCCTTCCCGCGGACAAATGCGAGCGTGAGCAGGCCGGTCCTCCTCTGCTGCTGCAAAAACACGGAAGAGCCCCCGTCGTCGCTGCCCCACAGAAGGACGTGCGTGCCCCGTCGGCCTGCCTCTGCTGCCACACGGAAGGACGTGAGCGCGGGCCGGCGGCGTCATACTCTGCTGCCAATCGGACGCCGACGACCTGATCTGAGACCACAGAAGCCAGTAAGTTTCCTTTAGATTGAAGTGTAGATTGAACAGGATGAACTGAAAACAATCGGTAATTTTTTGCCTGGACCGTTGTTTCTTGTGATAGTCCATCAGTCATTTCTGAACCTGGCGTTCCTTTAGCAGACAATATTCTCATTTGAAAAAGGTTTAGTGAGTCTAGATGGTCATGGCCTGTCGTCAGTCTTTAAGGGGATTCAGAGCCCGGTTGGATCGCACAACGTCTGGCTTGGACATCGGAAGAAGATGCAAGATTTCTAATGAGATTACTTGCCTCAATGCTCAATTTATGATCCTATTCGTTTGAACTTATTTATTCGGTGGTCTCACTAATTTATTTGTCCTCAAATGCCGACAAGCATTTGGTCGAAAAACTCAAATGATTCGATCGAGGTAATAACAAGAAGAACGACAAGTACTGGGATGTCATTACTAGAATAGTAAGAGGCCAAGTCACAGGAAGAGAGATGTTGCACACAACTCAAGCAACATTTTCATAAAACGATCAATGTCTCCATGGCGAGCATTCTGCTGTCAGTGAAGTTTAGACAAGTGGTTATTCTAATGACCAATTGCAATTGACCTTGAAAAAATATATGAGCAAACAGAAGCACATTTGGGAAGAGTTTGGACCAAAATAATTTATCTTCATCAATTGAGTCATCACTTGGAGGCAATGCATCAGGGAGGTGTCTCTAGGCAATGCATTTCGAAGCGCCCTTAGAAGACTGAACTTTCCCTAACTGAGTGAAACTGATTGAATATGGTGTCAACAGAAATGAAGGATACTATGTCAAAGACATATGGATATCTTAACGTAGTTCATGTTGCTCATGCTACAACATTCTTTAGATTATATTTTTCTTATAAATTAGGGTAACCTTGTAAGTGTACTTAATCATTTAGAGAAAAGTCCACATTACAACCCTCAACTTGCCACTAGGTTTAGATTTCAACCCTCAACTCCAAAACCGGTTATCCCACACCCTTAACTTGCCACTCGATTCACAAATCAACCCCCCTGCTCGGTTTTGGCTGTATTGACCGGTTTTGACTATGTTGACTGCTGACTAGACAACGCCACGTTAGCTTGGACTGGGTCAAAATTTTGAAACGTTATCTTCATGTGTTTAACTAAGGTGCAGTCCACGAGTCAGCTATATAGATTAGCAAAGAGGGTTAGAAATCACGTGGCTCTGGGCACATCTGGCAGTGATCGTATGGACATTTGAACACCGGTAGCCACTTGCCATGCGAGAAGCGCTAGCCCAGATCAATCGACCTAGCCGGCGGTTAGCTACTTTCCTACGTACATGAGCTACTACGAGCAATCGATCCACCTGCCTGTGTGCTAGCTTGCACTCATACCGTCATATGTCACACATGAGTTAGCTCTCGGGAAGATCCAAGCTAGCGTTCTAAAACCTACAGCCGCAGCTTGCCGCCAGTCCACCTCGAACCGGAAGAGAGGAACAGGTACTCGGCCTCCCCGCCGTCCATGGTGGAACTACACGTCCCGACGGCTGGCGACACGAGGGAGCAGGACTGCGTGGTGTACCTTGAGGAGCTGTCGCGCCAGACGGCTGCCGGAAGACGAAGCTCAAGGTGATTCCCAGCTCCCACTCCGTCCACTTGCGCTGCTTCTTCTGCTGGCTCCGCTGTAGCCGGCGCTGCCCGGTGTGTCACTCCGCGATGGCCGCCTGCACAGAGGAGCCCCGCAAGTCCGAGCAAGCACAATCAGCGGCCCAACTCTCGTGGCCCATCACATCCAATCCGAGCACTAAACACAGAAATAACGTTTCAAATAAGCTGACTGGATAATCAAAGGCTGATGTGGCGTTGCCCTGTAGGCAGTCAACACGGTCAAAACCAGGCAAAGCATCCGAAACCAGTCAAAATCAAGTGGTGGTTGATTCCTGAACCTAGAGGGAAGTTAAGGGTGTCCGAGGACCGGTTTTGAAGTTGAGGGTTGAAATCTAAACTGAGTGGTAACTTGAGGGTTGTAACGTGGACTTTTCTCAATCATTTACCATGTGTACTCTATTATTTTTCAAATCCCATATCAACACACGGGTATTATGTGCTTTTGGGGACTTTTAAGATAGCTTTTTCTGAGAGCAAGCTTAACCTGATGATCAGGATATTAAAAACTAAGTCACATTTTGAAGTGTTTTTTTTTTCCTTAGACATGCGAAAGTTTTGTGTTGTTGTGTATTAAAAGAATGGTGAAAAGGTGAGGAATAGTATAAACTGGGGATAGAGGATCATACTTTCAAAGTTGGTCATGTTTCACATTAATCCTTGTGCTTGTGTTTGTGAGTTATCATCTTTCCGAACCATATCAACAATGGTTGTGCTGAGCATATCATTAGATATAAGCTTCTACATTTCATTAAGAGATGAGATGTTGAAAATAGCATATATCACATTATTTTAGAGCTACAAATGCTTGATAGTATAATGTGCGTTAGTCGTGTAAGCTTACTAGTACATCAAGGGTCTAAATGCTTCGTTAACGAAATTGCCTTCGTTAATTGCGTTCGTTAACGAAACGCACGTCGCTGCCCCGCCAACTGCTCCCGCACCTCCCGCACCCCACCCGCCGCCCCAGCCCCGTCGTTCTCGACGCCGCCCAACACCGCCGCCAGCCAGACCTGTCGCCGGCCCCGCCGCCAGCCCTGCGCTCGGCCCCGCCGCCAGCCAGACCAGCCGCCGGCCCCTGCGCCCGCCCCGCCCCCCGGCCCCCGCGCCCAGCGCCGCCGCACCCGCCGCTCAGGGCGGCCGCATCCGCCGCTCAGCGCCGCCGCCAGCCTCAGCCTCCAGCCTCTCCTTGCGCGTCGGTCAACGCCCGCCGTCCTTCGTTCGGCCTCCCGACCATGCACGGCGAGGCTGCTAGCTGCCGCCTGACCATCCACGCCACGCCTTAGGTTCTGGTTTCTTCTCATGTTCATGTGCAAGTGCAAAAAAAGATTGATGTATGTTGCACTGTCTGGTTCTTCTTCGACCCGTCAGTAAATCTGATTTACTAAAATAAACAAATGAGTAAACTGTACTCTTATTCATAATTGGTTTAGTTGCAGAAAAACATAATTTTTCTTCATGGTTCCACTAATGCATCTTCTGGCATGTATGGCATTAAATAGGTTCCGTTCATAATTCCAGATGTACAATGTTGTAAAAAGAAGCTTGCAATTGACTGCATTTACCTTTCTTTGCTCCATTTTTTCAGAATTTGCATACTGCATACACCCAAGTACAAGGTTTCTTTTCTCTGGCAATTATTCACGCGTTCAGTATTGAGCTACTTACCCATTCTCCACAATAACATTTGGTTCTGCCATGTCTCACCAGATTGCAGTACAATGTCCCTCTCATTGGGGCTTGGGAGCAGTTCTTGTTGTTCATCTTATATCTACTGAAGTGTGTAATCTTTTTTCTGTATGTTGCTAGGTTTTGATTCTTCCTGGTTTACCATGAGCTTGCGACATTGATAATCTGAATTGAGCCATGCGTTTTCACCTCCTAATGTTGATCTGTATCTGAATTCTTTGTTGCATGTTTCAGGGTCAGTGTGAAGATGAGGCATGTGTTTGAGTTTTCAAGCTATATGGCAAGGTGAAACATGCACCAAAGTAGTTGCCAAACCAAGGCACAGTTGCCAGTTGCGACACACTTACGCGATCAAGCGGAAAGCAAGTGGCGGCGACGGTAGTGGCACGGTGGGGCGCCAAGTAGCGGAGCCGGCGACGGGCGACCAGGTTCCATTCTCCATCACCCTAAACTCTCCGTTTGCTGTGGCTTAGAGTGCTGTAGATTTTATAATGCAGCGGTTCTTGTATGTAACCACCCCGTCCTTCCATCACTGGACCGTCATACAGTTACTCGAAAAACTCCTCTCTGCAACGGCGCAGCCATGGCAATGAGGTTGTTGCCGCGCTTATGCCTGCTCCTGTGTTTTCTCGTCGGCGTCGCGCGCTCGTCGGTGTCGCCGGTGCTTCGAAGGCTCAATGCAAGCACCGCTGAAAACTGTACGAACGATCCCCTTGTTTGGTTTCTACGGTCTGCAGTTTCCTTGGCCACGCACGCACGGTTGCGCCTCCTAACTTGACCAGATGGGTTTTGCGTTGCTTGCAGTCCATATACCACCGGGTGTTGGCCGTGCCCTCTCGCCCCCTCTCATCAGCCACGGCGGCCGCCTCGTCGCTTGCTCCGGGAAGAACCTACTCGCTTTCGAGCCAAACGGATCCTTCGCGTGGATCATTCACCTCGGATACAACTGTAAACAAGATATCAGCTTGGTTAGCGAGAGAGACAAGGTAAAATCAAATCGCATTGCTGCTGCATTATGAACATGCTTTTATTTATACTTATACTTGGTGTCAGAGAATAAGGTGTATCGATTCTTGTAGATATATTTGGTGGCAGAAGATAAGGTCATAAAAGTAACACCACAAAACTTACACACTAGTGCCCCAACATCAGAAGTGTTTTTCAGTCACAGTTCAGCACCAGGGAGGTCTGAGGAGATCATCGGCCTATCGACCAGCAGCAGCTATGCATCTCTTTTCATCACCATTATGAACCGTGGCCTTTTCTCTTTCTCATTGCGTGACGGGAAGCTACAGTGGAGTGCCGGGCCTGTGGCCGATCGCTTCGGTTACCGTCTAGGCTGCAAGGCCAACATCTCAGTCTGCTATTTCAATTCATCTCCAGTTGTTGATCAATGCGAGGGTACTCTTTATGTAAGGCCTTATTTTTCACTGGGTAATGTTTTTTTTTTAACTCCCATGGTTTAGTTTTCTCATCTTTTTCACCCTACCATTTTAATTTCATATGACTGAGCAGATATCAAATACCGAAGGCCAGCTCTATTCCATGTACATTCATAGCCGTCAGTATAGATGGGTCCAGGACTTGAGCTCGATCGACAAAGTCGTGACAATTGCACCGGGAAATAATGGGCGCCTATACATTGTCCTTCCAAGAAAGTCAATAGTGATGGGGCTTGATGTACTGTCAGGAAACATTTCATGGCAGCAGAGTGTTGGTCCACTTAGTAATGAGAAAATCTTGCCAGCTGTGGATTCCAATGGTAAATCATCCATTTGGATTTTGAAACATGTTTGTTCCTTCGCTAATTCATTCACATCTAGAGCTGTTTAATTCTCAAGGAACTTTAATTGTTTTTTTAACTGCATTCTCTTCAACATTCATATTACCAACATCTATTTGCATGATAATTTATACTATCATATATCACCCTTCATGCTACTTTGTTCAACTCTTGTAATAGGTTGGATATCAATTGGCTCGTTAGATGGGATCTTGTATTCAGTTTCTCCTGATGGTGATATCAGAAAGTTTCTTCAAAGAACAGCACCTAACTCGGTGATCCAATCAAGTCCAGTCCTTGACTGCTCAGGGTTTTCAGTCTACATCAGCCAGACCATAATGGAGGCAAAATCAAGCCAAACTATCAGTGATTACACCTATGTATCGGCGATGAAGCCATCAAGCATCTTGTTTACTTTGTTGGCTCCAGCAACTGGAACGGTCTACTGGACTGAAAAGTATCCTGGTTTGTTTTGTTCTTTATATGAAGGTGTCATTCTTGTTCCTCCAAAATGGTGGCACAAAGCTGATTTTATGTGGTATTCATTTCCTTACCAGGAGAATTATCGAATTTGTTGTCCAGTAGCGACCTGTACTACTTTACACTAGATGAGACCATTCTTCTCACTGTTCTATCTGCTGCAAGTAAGTCTTCTTTAGCTCTTGAATCCTCGATTAAGCAATTATTATGCTTCGAGTTAACTGAAGAGAGAAACAACGTAAGGGTATTTAGTAAAGTTATAGTACATGACAAAGCTTTGAGCTCCTGAAATTTCTTGTCACAGGAATCGGCAATACCGTGCAATGCTACACAAGAAGTATGCTTTCTTTTCTCATGTATCTAGTTGACTTTCCATCCTAAATCTGTATTGTTTCTTTTCTCATGTATCTAGTTGACTTTCCATCCTAAATCTGTATTGTCTTACCGAGTACTTTACCTCTTTGTTCTGCAAGGTCAAAAGATTGCTTGGACTTGCAGAAAAGCAAAACCAAAGTTTGTTCATGGTGATCCAGGTGACATTCAAGTTGTGACATTTTTCTTTTATTGATGTTGTTTAGTTAGAAATGCATAATTACCGACTAAGTAATGTATGTCCATCAGGTGACCACAACCATGTCCTTCTGTTGTTCTTTTTCCAACTCATTGTCATTGTGGTACAAGTGGTAATTGTGTGGTTTTGCTGCATCTTCTGGAGGAAGAAAAAGCTTCAAAACAATGACTTGCAAAAGTTCCTGGAAAAGAGGGTATGTCCCCTAGAAACATAGTTTAGGGTGACTTCTGCACTGAACTATGGTCTGACCTCTAACTTCTGAAATGCAGCGTTCTCTTCACAGCAAGAGGAGAATCTTAGGCAAGATTATCTCCGAGTTAGAGCAGAAGGCGGTCGAAGACGCCTCTTCAAACGAAACTTTGGAGCAATTGGGTGAAATGGTGAAAGCCAAGGATGGTGTTGAGAGGAAGCTGTACACATCATACAGTCTTGGCAGGGATGCCTTGGGCTTGAGACAAGGCTCTTCCATATTGCCTCTTTATAATGGGAAGTACAAGAGTCACTCATTTCATGGAGCACAGAGAGAAAGCATTACGGTCTTTAATGCACTCGACGACAACTCTACTTCGGAGGATAGAACAAGCAGTAGCTACTCCAGTGGAAGCTACAACAGTGGTAGTAGCTTTGAAGAAATGGAACTGGACACAAGGTCCAAGTCAGCAGAAGAGGCTGGACCTTCGGAGGATATTGCCAAGGGAGCTCAAGACAAATTGCCGGTAGATGTCACATCATCGTATCAGGTGTTTATGAATCCGTTGTATGTGCAAGGAGAAACCAGTAGCAAATCACCGTCGCAAAGGGAAGAATTTATAGTGAAGACCATGCGGCATGATAATGCACCAACCAAGAGAATGTGGCTGAAGAGGAGGCGAACTCTGTCCTCAACAAACTGATATGTAACTCAACAAATTAGATGAAGATTTAGCTTGCTTGACTGTCGATGGTAATTATGTTCCTAGAAAACTAGGATGTTATTTATTGTGGTTCATTTGTACAAGTTTTAGCTTGCTTGACTGTCGATGGTAATTATGTTCCTAGAAAACTAGGATGTTATTTATTGTGGTTCATTTGTACAAGTTTTAGCTTGCTTGACTGTCGATGGTAATTATGTTCCTAGAAAACTAGGATGTTATTTATTGTGGTTCATTTGGACAAGTGTACTCAGATGCATATGGACCTGGTTCTGTTTCTTCTTCTTGCAAGGCATCCTTCATTTGGATTCAGATTGCATACAGACAACCAAAGTGATCCAAGTGAACGGAATTGCCCTTAACTTTATATGCCTTGAACATTACAAAGATTGACCTTAACTTTATATGCCTTGAACATTACAAAGATTCTTTGAATTTTTCTTAAAGCAAGCACAAACTTGTCATTTTATTTTTGCCAAATTTGGGCAACATTCTGACGGAAAATGTGTGACAGCTACCAAATATAGATGTTCTCTCCCCTGACCAAATATTGTACAGTTTCAATAATTTAAATGGAGATAGAAGCTAATAAAACTCTATGTTGGTTCAGTTAGCCCAAGCAAACTGAATTTAATCAACAGAATACATGGATATGACAAACTCCAGTTAGCATAGCTGACAAAAAAATAGTAAGATATGAACATGTCTATCCTCTGCATGCATTCGTCTCCTGAGGGTCCAGTGCTGCTAGGCTCTTTGGCGTGTGAATCCCGGCTGAAACAAAGTGTAATGCAGGGTGAGGCCCCAGCAGCAACAGAAACGTAATTTATATATATGTTGCCCATATAGAACTAATAAACTCCAGGGGTGATACGAACTGAAGGACTATACCTGAAGTAGCATTGAAGGGGCCCTCGTTGGAGTTTCAGCAGCTACATGGCTCCGAGTCTTCCTCCCATTTCCAGCAAGAACTGAAGGGCTATCGCCTCCAAAGTCCCACAAAGTACGCTTCTTAGCCGTAGGCATAGGTGACGTGAACCGGTGGCTCGGGCTCTTCAGCTCGCCTGCATCTTTCTCGGCCTTCCGTAGGCTTGCCCTTGTGATCACTCTTCTCTCAGCTGTTGCTGATTCAGGGTCATTTGAATTCTTCCTGTTGATCAGACCACGGATGAACTCGTCCCTCTGCTTGAGCTGCAGAAAGTGTTCCTTCTTCATCTTCTCGATCTCGGACTCCAGGGTCTTCGCTTTCCTCTGCAGATCCCGGACGAGTACAATGTCTGCTGGCCTCTTAGAATTTGGTGTGCTGAAACAACTCCCGTCTAAAATAGACCTCTTCGTCTTTCTTTATGTTGAGCATGGCGTGGGGGCAGCACATTGTTGTGGCGAGCTGTTGGGAGCAAGTGACTGAGCCTGAACAGTCAGTAGCTTCTGTTGCTGCTTCACCACCTGCTGCCTCATCTCGCTATTCTCCTTCTGAAGCTCCAGTACTAGCTTGGCCTGCTCAGTATCAGAATCTGGTGCCTTGAAAACTTCCTCATTCCTGGCGGTCAATGGCTGAAAATCACAAGATTATTTCATTTTATCATGAGTTATGTTCAGTAGAATGTTGCAAGATTAATGTTCATACAACCATATTTTCAGACCTTTGTTTTTATCTCCTTGGCACGATCAACCCAATGGAGAGTATTCTGTGTCTCACCAAAGGAAAGATTCGAAGGGCTGATGTTTGCAATCATGACAGTGTTGCAGCCTTGCAGGACCCCCCAAGTGAATCCTTGAGGAGCTGGGTCAGCTTGGAATTGCGATATGATACATGCTTCTTCCCCTCCACAAGAGCATTGATGCAACTGCTGAGTGCAAGGAGAGACCGATTTATGTTCGCTCCTTCGAGCGATCTCTGTGAGCGTTGGTCAGTAGCTATAGCCCTCTCTGATCCAGAAAGATCGATGAGTGAGAGCTTTCCAACTCGTGTTACAACACTAGTTCCATCCATGTATCTATATTCCATGACAACCTACAAAATTTGCAATGGTTTATATTTATGCAGTTTGAGGGGCGTGTTTTTCAGTAGTAGTGAAAGTGCATTATGCAGTTTGAGGGACCGTGTTTTTCAGTAGTAGTTAAAGTGCATGATAGACATTCACCTGTAGTATTGCATGGGAGCGTGATGATGTCTCATTAACTCGAGTTGGTTCAGTTGTTCTGTTATGGTTGCCTTGCTAAAGTAATTTCATAACCTGTGATGAACAGAGATATTAGTTAAGAATGTTATTAACATTTTCATTGCCAACTGCAAAGCAATAGTAACTAAGAAAGAGATTATTACTTCATCTGTAGAGTATGCTCTATATTGTGTAAGACCGGCAGCAACAGTTCCCTGGAATGCACAATACACTTTTCTGTTAGAATACTCATTATAAGAAGGGCTATAAATTATACATATACTGTAAAATGTGTACAGAATATATACAATGGATCATTTGGCAACATAATATACTCTTCGTTCTATTCGAACTGATTAATTTTACAGTACTAGGAGGACTACTAACTTGATATTGTTATGAAATAAGCTTATCCATTATCGGGGCCAACAGGCCAGCACATATACATGTAGGGAAAATAGCAAAGAAGCCCCTATACAATATGATAACTACACACAGCACAACACCCTGTTCTAACACCCCCCCTCAAACTCAAGGGGGGTCTTGGACACTGAGTTTGGACAGGAAAACGTTGTGTTGTGACCGTGTCTGAGCTTTTGTGAGAAAATCAGCAAGCTGAAGCTCCGAGGGCACATACTGAAGGGCCACAATCCTCTCTTGCACCTGAGAACGCATGTAGGAGGCATCAACACCGATGTGCTTGGTGAGCTCATGTTTAACAGGATCACGGGCAATGCTGAGCGCCCCAGTGCTGTCGGAGAGCAAAGGGGTCGGTGCAGCAGTGGTAACACCAAAATCCTGAAGAAGCCACAATAGCCAAGTAATCTCTGCAGTCACGAATGCCATAGCTCGCAGCTCAGCCTCAGCACTGGAATGAGAGACAACAGTCAGCTTCTTGGTCTTCCAGGCAATCAGAGAGGAGCCGAGAAAAACACAATAGGCAGAGAGAGAGCGGCGATCAGTGGGATCGCTGGCCCAGGTCGCATCACAGTAGGCCTGAAGCTGAAGAGAGCTGGAGCGAGGGAAGAATAAGCGACGAGTCACAGTACCACGAAGGTAACGAAGAACCCGAAGAAGATGACTGTAATGAAGTTGAGTGGGAGCAGAGACAAACTGACTCAGAATGTGCACAACATAAGAAATGTCAGGACGAGTGATGCCTAGATAGACAAGACTCCCAACAAGATGACGGTAGCGGGTGGGACGATCTGCAAGGAGTTCACCCTCACTAGGGCAAAGATCGAGACCAAGCTCCATAGGAGTGTCAGCCGTACGCTGATCAGTGAGACAGGCACGAGTGAGAAGATCTTGGATGTACTTCGCTTGAGAGAGATAAGTGCCCTCAGGGGAAGAAGTGATCTCAAGTCCAAGAAAGTAGCGAAGAGAACCCAAATCAGTCATCAAGAATTGCTCATGTAGACGTTTCTTCACAAAATCAGTAAATTGGTGGTCATCCCCGGTGATAATCATGTCATCAACATAGAGTAGTAAAAGGGTGCGACCGCGAGGAGAAGTGTGAATAAATAGAGCAGGATCATGAGCACTAGCAGAGAAACCGGTCGCTATGATGACAGAGGAGAAACGCTCAAACCAGGTACGAGGAGCTTGTTTCAGCCCATAAAGAGAGCGCCGAAGGCGACAGACAGTGCCGTCAGAGACAGTACAACCAGGAGGCGGCTGCATATAGACCACTTCCCGCAGCTCACCATTCAAGAAGGCGTTCTTGACATCTAATTGAGAGATGGACCACTGCGGAACAGCAGCAACAGCCAAAAGAGTGCGAACAGTGGTCATGTGAGCAACAGGAGCGAAAGTCTCATCATAGTCACGACCATACTCCTGCTGGAAGCCACACGCAACAAGACGAGCTTTGTAACGCATGAGGGAACCGTCTGAATGTGTCTTAACCTTATAGACCCATTTGCAAGTGATGGGTCTAACGCCTGTAGGCAGGGGTACAAGGTCCCAAGTGTCTGTGCGCTCAAGAGCCTGAATCTCCTCTGCCATAGCATGCTGCCATTCAGAATGAGCAGCCGCCTCATGATACGTAGACGGCTCAACAATAGTGGTAGCAGCAGCCACATAGTAGGCAGGAGGCTGGAGAGTGTGGCGATCACGCAGATTATACCGAGGAGCAGGTGGGGTAGGTGGTTCTGAAGGAACGGGACCCAATAGGGAAGGAGTGGAAATGGAAGTGGGCGCATCCAAGGGAGAAGGGTGTTGAGCACGACGGGAGTAGAGAAAAGGAAACGGAGAGAGAGTGGAAGTGGAAGGTGGCACATCTGAGGGAGAAGGGTGTTGAGCATGACGGACGGGAGAGTTAGGAACAAAAACCTCATCCTGTGTAAGCTGAAGCTCATGAGCAGACACATGTGAAGGGTTAGGAGTGGACCTAACAATTGACGATGAGGGTGGAGAATCAGGTAGAGTCAAAAAAGAGAGAGGCTCGAGTAACGACTCGGTGGTGGCAGTAGAAGAATGACGAGGGTAGAAGAAGCGAGGCTCATCAAAAGTGACATCTTTGGAGATTCTTAGTCTCCTAGCAATAGGATCCCAGCAACGGTAACCCTTGTGCTCCAAGCCATAGCCAAGGAAAACACAATCAACAGATTGAGCAGTCAATTTGGTGCGTTCATGAGGGTGGAGAAGAACAAAACAGGCACAACCAAACAGGCGTAGACCACTATAATCAGCTGGACCGTCACCTAGACGATCAACTGGTACCCCCCCTTGAAGAGCAATAGAAGGCTGTATATTAACGAGGTAAACAGCGGTAGAGACAGCCTCAGCCCAAAAGTGTGGGGGACATCAGAAGATAAAAGAAGAGCCCGAGCAGTCTCAAGGATGTGACGATGTTTGCGTTCAGCCATCCCATTTTGAGCATGGGCACCAGGACAAGAATACTGAGGAAGCATGCCCTGTTCAGCAAGGAAACCACGAAGTGCACGAGATAGGTACTCGCCAGCCGAATCAGCACGAAAAACTCGAACAGAGGAATCATACTGAGTGCGAACCATGGTAGCAAAAGACTTGTAAATTTGAAGCACTTGATTACGAGATGACATAAAGTAGATCCAAGTGTGGCGAGAAAAATCATCAATGAAAATTATATAATATTTGTGACCCCCTTTTGAAACAAAGGGGGCAGGACCCCATACATCAGAGTGAACAAGTTCAAAAGGTCGTTGAGAAACATAATTACTAGAGGGATAGGGGAGTTGTATCTGCTTGCCAAGTTTACAACCCATACAACTTAGGGAACTATCACCAGAGACAGACCCTAGAACACCACTCCTAACCAAAGAAGACAAGCGGGAGCCACAAATGTGGCCCAGTCGATGATGCCACTGAGCGAAGGATGTGGTGGAGGTGGCAGCTGAAGCAAAAGGGGTGGTGATGTCCGACCGGCTAGATGACGCAGCGGAAGGAAGGTGCAGCCAATCGACCTCCCAAAGGCGTTGGGAGTCATGGCGTCGAGGACCGATCCCAACCAGAGTCCCCGTACGACGATCCTGAGCACAACAAGAGTCAGAATCCAGAATAACACGACAACCCAAGTCAGTAAGTTGACCAGCAGATAGAAGTTGCATAGTCAGTTTAGGAACATGAGAATGGCAGGGACATGAAAAGAAGACGTGGAAAGAGTCCCTCTTGCGGCAACAAGAAGAGACGTGCCATCTGCAGTCTGAACCGTAAGTGGAGAAGGCACAGAGGTGACATCACAAAGGTGATCTATGTGTGGTGTCATGTGGAATGAGGCCCCAGAATCAAGAATCCAGGGCAAAGATGTACCTCACGAAGAGTGTGGTGGTGGACCAGACGTCTGACCAGCAGAATCAACAGAACCTGAGGATGGTGCAGAAGCAGCAAGACGGTGCAACAAGGTGAGCATCTCCTGGTGAATCTTTTCAAGCGGGGGCTCACGAGAATTTGAGGAGCCTCTCGAGTCCTTTTGAGGACGGCCACCACGGCGACCCTGCCTCCTCCTCTTGATGCACTCCATGATCACGTGACCATCCTGCTTGCAGTAGTTGCAGAAAGCACTAGTGGAGTCTGCCACCATCGGTGTATAAGAGGGCACACGAGGCAGCGGTAGTGGAACACGGGCAACCAGGACTGCTGAAGAGGATGGCAACAAGCTCGTGCTCCGTAGACGCAACTCCTCAGATCGCACCTCGGCAAGGGCCTCCAGAGTAGAGAGCCGAGGATGGCGTGCCAATAACTGAGCACGACTCTGCTCAAACTCCGGTCGAAGACGAGTGAGGAAGTCGTAGAGGCGACGAACCTCCAGCTTAGCTTGTTGATGCACACAACAGTGCCATCTGCGACAAACATCAGCTCCCGGAGAGTCCAATTGGCGCCACACCGCCGACATCTCCTTGTAGAAGTCATCCACAGTAGCATCTCCCTATTGTAGTTGTTGCTCTTGACGAATAACAGAGAGATACATCGCATCCCACATCTGATATGCAGTGGTAAGGGCCACCACATCCATGGTGAGATCAACATCCATGTTGTTCACCAAGATAGAAGAGGCTCAAGCATCATCATTAGTCCATTGCTTGTACATGTGGAGTTGATTCTGATACTCTTCAGTGGCTTCTTCAAAGGCATCCAACATCTCACGTTGGTGGGTTTCATAGGCATCAACCGGGAAGGCCAACTCAGCCAGAAGAGTGGGCAGCAGGGGACAAAGCAGAGCACCAGAGAGGTGCTCCCACACCATCTGGCCCCTGATGTGCAGCTTCATGTGCTGCACCCAGTCCCTGTAGTTCTGTTCGTTGAAGATAACAGGGCATCGTGGGACTGGGACAGCACCGGTGGTGGAGGGCGCCATTCCAGCAGAGCAGCAGCAGCAGCAGCTCGTTAAAACAACAGCAGAAGAGGGCACAACTTGATGGCGGCAGCAGACCAGGGAGGAGCAGCAGCTGCTGCCGCGGATGAAGAGGCAGGAGGGCGGCGGTTGGCGGCGGAGGCGGCGGCGGCGCCGGCCGGGAAGGACGCCGGTAGGAGCGACATGGAACCACAACGGCAGCTACCAACAGCAGGTCGGCATGAAAGAAGAGGGGAGAGGCTCGATGGAGAGAGGAGCGGCGGCGGCGGCGGCGGCGACCAGAGGCGACGGCGGCGGCTGGGAAACGTAACCCTAGCTCTCATACCATGTTATGAAATAAGCTTATCCATTATCGGGGCCAATAGGCCAGCACATATACATGTAGGGAAAATAGCAAAGAAGCCCCTATACAATATGATAACTACACACAGCACAACACCCTGTTCTAACAGATATCACCAAGAGTAAAGTAAAATTGCTCAACAAAAGCTTTGCTTCATTGGTTGAAAGATGGTTATAGGCTAGAATACCTGCTGCTTGTCTTCTCTCAGAAGGAGGGGTCTACCAGGAGATAGCAAGTCCCTCACTGTCTCATTGTAGACCTCGAGGTACGACAACTGAATCGAGTGGCTGCCATCATAGCTCCTCTGCCTCACCTTCAAGAATAAATCCTTGATTGCCAGCACCATTACGCCAGGGTTTTCCATCGTCCCGAGCATTGTATAGGTCTTCCCAGCCCCTGTTGCTCCATAGCAGAACACGGTCCCATTCCTCCCTTGCAAAACACCTTCCACAAGATCTGCTGTTCTGCAATATCAGAATGGAGGATTGGACTAATGTTAAATGCCAGGGAAGTGCAGGAATGCAATTGAGCAATGCATTACAAGCACACATACCATCGATTTGTCCTAACAGTCAAGAAACTAGCTCACTCCTGTAATCAATATCCTACTCTCGCCCAACATTTCACAAATATTACCACTTCTATAACCAATTTGTCAACTATCATGAAAGGTGCCTCCTACTATCGAATCTAGTAAAAAACATGTAGGATTGAGATGAGCATGACAATGTAATCATATATTTTCCCTATTTTCTGAGTTTTAGAATCCCGTGAATCAAAGAAGCCCTAGCTGTTAGATGTGCTAATGAAATGAGAGCTCGTGTTCTCACGGGAGATATGTTAGCCTAGTACGAGGGAGTCGGGTTTAGGAGATTCTATGACTGGTTCAGATCGGTTATAGGATATTTCATGTGTTTTCTTTCTATTTATTTCCGTATAGTTTTTTTATCGAATTTTCTTTTGATTACTGGTTTTATTTGTTTCTTTACCCTTCTTTTGTTTTTCTTTGACACGTACACTTTGTATAATATACATCTTAAATACTTTTTTGATACACATTGAACTTTTTAAATTACACGAGGACACATTTTTAATATAAATATTTTTAATGTTCTAATAAATAACATCAGATAATTTTTAAATACATATTGAACATTTTGCAACTTATTTTAATTGCAAGTACATTTTTTAAATCTTGCAAATACTTTTTAAAATGTCATGATTTTTTTTCTTTTGCAATGTGTGAACATTTTCTAAATGTCACGGATATTTTGCTTCAACGGTCAACGCTATCAACGTTTTTTTTCAAGTTACGTCAACAATATTGTTACAATGCGTTAACATTTCTAATTCATGAGGTGAACTTTCTAGACGAACAAAATTTTCTAGAATATTATTGGAAATATAACGTAAGTAAAGAGGGAAAGGAATAAAGACGAATGAAGAAGTGGAGAAGAAAAACGAACAAACATGCACGAAGCTACTTGGGCGTCCCTTGAGGCGGGCGTGACTATATATGTCGCTTATGGCAACTCGAACTAGATCTGGCCTCAAAAAACAAAAAACAGCCTTCTCTCAAAAAACAAAAAACATCCCGGGAGCAACTAATTAGGGAGCACTCCCTGGAAAGCCTTCCAGCGATCACTCCCACGCACCGTCACTTGGCGCATTCTCAGTCGTCGCCACGTGAAGCGTTCTGAGCGTTTCCTTCAGATTTTATTTATTTTATTTTTTCGCACGCGTTTTCGTCTTTTTAGATTGGGTTTCTCCGGAGTTTTTTTTTGTGTTCCGGTTTTTCACCGGTCTTTCTTAGATTTCGGACGAAAAAAAAGTTCAAATTTTTGCGCGAAAAAACGCGTTTTCTATTTATTTTTTCGAGAGAGGCACGGTTTTGCTTCCGCGAGAGGCACGGTTTTTCTTTCGCGAGAGGCACTGCCATGCCTCTCAGAAAGGGAAAAAAACGTGTTTTCTATTTTTTTTGGCGAGAGGCACGGTTTTACTTTCGCGCCTCTCGGAAAGGGAAAAAGAACGCGTTTTCTATTTTTTTTTTGCGAGAGGCACGGTTTTGCTTCCGCGAGAGGCACGATTTTGCTTTCGCGAGAGGCACGGTCGTGCCTCTTGGAAAGGAAAAAAACGCGTTTTCTATTGTTTTTTTTCGCGAGAGGCATGGTTTTGCTTTCGCGAGAGGCACGGATTTTCCTTCGCGAGAGGCACGGCCGTGCCTCTCGGAAAGGAAAAAAACGCGTTTTTCGAAGGCACGGTTTTTTCGTCTGGTTTTTGTCGTAAAAAAAAAAAGTTCGTCAAAATCTATCAACATGGGATCTAGTTTTGAAGATCTTGACGCGAGGAACTCAACGGTGAAAACGGTTCGAGATTTGGACGCACGGTTTAAGAGATAAAACGTTTTAAAAATAGGGATCTACGAAAAAATGGAAAACTCTCAGGTTGCGACAAGTGGCTTGCGACAAGTGCCACTTGTCACAACCTGGGAAGGTGGAAGTGATCTTTGAAATGTGTACTCGGTAATTAGTGATCTTGAAACATCACTGCCCAGGCTAGTTTTGTTATGGGCCAACCCAGATTAATATAGTGCTGTTTGAGGCGACCCAGGTTATTTCAATACATATATTTTCAAAAAAATATATTTTAATACATTTATTGCAAAAAATATATTGTTTTTAGTAAATCGTGAAGTTAAAAATGTCAGTGCATTGTAGTTGTTTTTTGTTAGCGTAGTGTAATTTTTTTTATAGCATTCAGAAAAGAAGTGTTCAACCGATCCAAAAAATGTTTTTGTGAAAAAAAATTATACAATGTAAAAATAATGTTCACGTAGATTAAAAAGTGGCTATATCATTGAAAAACGTTTCAATGTGTAATTGAAAATTTGTTTGTACATATTTGAAAAAATGTTCAAAAACTTCTTTTTTTTAAAATATATGAACCATGTATTTGGAAAATGTTAAACATGTATAAAAATTGTTTCAGGTGCATACGAAAAATGTACAATGTGTATGAAAAAGTGGACTTCAAGACATATATATGATAAAATGTTAATCATGTATTTGAAAATGTTAAACACATAATTGTTTAATATGTATAAAAAAATGTATAATTTGTTTGAAAAACTGGGGACGTCAAAACATATATTTGAAAAAAAAATGATCGTGTATTTGAAAAAATGTATAAAAAAATGTTCCCTATGTATAATTTTTTTATACAATGTGTATGAAAAAAAGTGTACATCAATACTTATTTGTAAGGAAATGTTGTTGATGTATTTAAAATTGTTAAGTGTTTATAATAAAATGTTCATGTTGTATACAAAATATATACAATATGTATGGGAAATGGACATGTATTGATTAAAAACTATAAAACGAAATAAAGAAAACCGACAAATAAACAAAGAAAATCAAAGAAACCTGAAAAAGAAACAAAGTAAAGCGAAAAATAAAAAAAAGAAATTGAAGGAGAATCCCGATGCCAAACCGCTCGTCGGTGTGTCCCTTACTGGGTTGACCCACAAGCAGCAAGTAGGGCGGGTGTGAGAGGTGCGAAGTGATTATGAATCAGTGTGGGCTATACATAGCCCTCACGCTTTCGAGTCTCGCACCGTTCACTTGGGATGCGTTTGGTTGCCTGCATCATTTTTGGGCACTTTGCATACTTGTCCCAACTGGGCCTGACTGAACATATGCAGGCAAAAAACCAACATCTGCATGTTGATTGGTTGCCTGCATTGCATCAAGGCCCATATGGCTGCAAATTGTTTGGTTGCTTGTGTTTGTGGTTTAGGTGTGAGCAGATGCAAAGCACAGCTGTTTGGTTGTGTGCAAGTACTTGATCTGCTCACCACTTTCAAATGTGGAGTTACCACCCATTTGACAACACACAACACACTATGATCAACATCAACACAAAAACAGCAAGAACAAGCAAAGAACAGGCTGATCATAAGCTACTAGGCATAAGTTTAAAACAACAGGTCATCCCATGCCCCTGCTGGACCCCAGGATGCTGCTCCCTGGGCAAAATATGGACATGTTGACAGCAAAAGAGACGATCGGGCTTCAGTTCAAACCTACACTACTTCAGTTCAGAGTACTACGCATGGTTCAGACTAGACAGACGAACTAGAGGGCCTGAGTGATGTCGCCGACGCAGCCGTGCCTTGTACACCGGACGATGCAGATGTTGGAGCTGTTGGCGTTGTAGATCTGCACCTTGAGCCCGAGAGCTTGAAGACTACAAGGTCGCCGGGGACGATCTTGTGCCGGCCGCAGAAGTACTCCTAGCCGTGCCCCATCACCATGTGCCCCTTGAACATCTGCACCTGGACCCAAAACTCGCACCACTTGTTGGCGGAGAGGCTGACGGCGTAAGGAGGGCCGCTGACCGACCATTGCTTCATCACCGGCCTGAACTTACGCGGGATGATGAGCATGGCGATGTCCTTCTGGTCAGTGATCTGCACGTAGAACCTGATAGGTTCCCGTGCACCCTCTTCGTGCCCCATCCTCGGCCTCCTGCCAGCGCCCAGTGGCATCCTCATGAACTCCACCCTGCCAGGGAGCACCACCCTCTTCAACCACCGGTTGGTGGGGATGAGGTCCTCCGCCCCCTCTGCACCAGCGACGACCTGCGCGGCACAGCCTGCTATGTCCCACTCTGTCTTCATTATCTTGTCAGCAAAATGGCCATCAGTTAGCAACACATATGACACATGATCAAAGCTAACAAGTAGAACATGATGTATGCTCACTGAATACAGCTTACAATGATCACTACTAAGTAGTAACACATTATTAGTGCTACTCTGATCTGTGGTTACAGTTACCAGTGGTTATAGTTATCAATGCTAACACCGATCAGATGAAGCCACCGCTCACTTGTCCTACTTGCACATACTATTTTTGGCATTCAGGTATGTCCTACTTGCATGCCACATGCACTCACGTACCTTAGCAACAAGAGCAACATAACAACAGCAGCAGGAAGAGTAGCATCAACAACAGCAGCAAAAGAGTAGCATGAACAACATCACTAAGAACTAACAACAGTACCATATACACTAGTAATAGCATCAAGAACACACAATGTGGCGCTACAAACTAACAATTTGGCAGTAGAAAGTAACAATGTGGCACTAAAACGATGCAAACTACCACTACATTATGAACAATCTAGGCATGTGGGATGAACAAAGTAAGCATGCACTCTTGTTCATCCCCAAAACAGTGGATTATCATCGAATCCGGTCGAATCTAGTAGAATCCAGTCGAATCGGATCGAATGTACGGGCCACAATCTAATCTAGCACACTATGAACTACCCTAAGAACCCTAACTAAGAAGCAGAGGGGGATTTGAGAGCTTACAGTGGGGGTTGCCGGTGTAGCGTACGCCGGCCGTGGTGAAAACCCTGGTGGGAAGAGGGGTGCTGCCGCCGCCGATGAAGAGGACCCGACCATTCCCAGGGCCGCGGCCCTGCACCTCGTCCTGCGCCGGCTCGAAGATGAAGCCGGCGTCCTGGAGCTCCCCTCCCCTTGCACCGGACGTAGAGGAGAAAACCCTCTTATGGGGGTAAAAATACCCCCACAAGAGGGGCCTGCAAAGGACGGCGCCCGCGGGTATTGGATCCCCGCGATGTTCGAGCCGATGGAGAGGACCACCGGCTCCGGTGGCGGAGCCGGAGCGACCGGCGCCGGCGCTGCATTGGCCCGGGGCGGCGGCATGGTGCAGAAAGGGGAGGGAGCTCGCAGTGTCGCCGCCAGATCTACTCCGGCCGCGAAGAGGCCGACAACGCGCCTCTCTTGGATGGGATTGGTGCCGATGATGACCGGAGTGTGTGGGGCGTGGCGAGACGGAGGCGTGGCCATCGGAGAAACCGAACGAGCGGTGAGGTGAGAGAGAGGGAGTGGGTGTGAACTAGCGAGGGAGGTGACGGGAGAGGGTGTGGGGAGTTATGAGCAGTCGCGTCGTCTTCCGGGCGTCCCAAGGCGTGCAGGCGCTTGCCACACATGGCTCGAGCGAGCCTGGCTTGCCAAAAACGGCCGATTCGGCCATTCCTCCAGAGCCAGGCTGAGGCCTGCTTTGAGGTTCGTGCGGGCCAGGTTTTTGATGCGGCCCAGGCAACCAAACGGGCCAGATTCTTCCCGCGCAGGCCTGGCCCGACCTAATGCGACCAACCAAACGCGTCCTTGTGTTCTTCCCAATACGCAGCCACATAGCAGCAAGCTGCGCTGTGGAATTTCGACATCTTAGGGGGTGCGACAAAATGGGACGCTGCCGTGTAAAGCATAAGTGGTGTCGACTAGGCTTGGCATGTGGTAAACCGGCCCATGCGAGCAGGGCGATCGTTGTCATGCACATGCACAAGTCTAAGTATTAAAGCATCTACAACCAGACGCCTCAAACGACGTCTCATACGCCCGCGAGCGCGCCTAGTCAGTGACCGGACAGGAGAAAGAAGGAAAAAAGTGACCCAACCGGACCCCTCATATCATCCCTATACGTCCGGCCTGTCTGCGAACCCTCTATACATCTCAAATATAGGAAGGATATGAGGGCTCGTGGACGCGCCCGGTCAGTGACCGGACAGGAGAAAGAAGAAAAAATGTGACCCAACCGGACCTCTCATATCATCCCTATACGTCCGGGCTGTCCGTGAACCCTCATATACATTTCAAATATAGGAAGGATATGAGGGCTCGCGGACTCGCCCGGGCGCGCCCGGTCAGTCCGCCACGTAGGACGCGACCCCACCCCGGACCACCTTTTCTTTTTTCTTTATTCATTCTTTTCTTTCTCTCTCTTTCTCTTCACCAATCACGTGCAAATGACCGGACATATGAGGAAGAAAATGAGGAGTGCGGCTGCGCGAACGGACAAATAGGGGACACGCCCGGTCACTGACCGGACGCGTCCGCGGGCTTTTAGGGGGTCATATTTAGCTAAGTCCGGCTGTAGATGCTCTTATGTCTCAAAAAAACCCTCTAAGTATTCCCCTCTCGTATCCCTATGAATATTGATCAATTAAACTCCATTGTTCCCCAAAAATTTATCCAATTATTCTAAAAAAAGTACAACTCTCTAAAGTCTTCTTCCCCATAGAAAAATCTCTATTTCCTTCTAAAAAATCACTAATCTCTAGGTCACCGTTATATCCTCTAAAACAACTTTTGCCAGGAGTAGGTGCAACGACAATTTTACAGCAAAAACAGAAGCAAAGGGTATGTTTATAGCAGGTGCGTGCATCTATTTTTCTGTAGCTGGTACCTAGAAGGTGTGCCTAGCAGCGGCATTTCATAGTAAAAGAGAGTCACTTGCAGTGGCATTGCAACAATGCATAGACAATGCTATGGAAAGTACTAGTGTCCCTTCTTCAGGTCAAAACTAGTTCATTTGAAAGTGTTTTAGTTCACAAGTCAATCAGTATATTGCACTAACCGGTGACGATGAGGACGATGTCATACCGCAACGCAGGAGGCCAACCAAACTTTCCAGTACTGTTGCGTCAGCAGACGCGTCTTCATTTTTTTTAATAGTTCTTTTAGTCTTTTTTTTTTATAGTAAAGACGCGTCTTCACTCGAGAGCGGCATCTTCGCATTTCCGGCAAGGTTGGGTTAGGCCCGGACGCCGGGCGAGGGCTCGCCGGTCCGCCCGCCGTCCCTAGCGGGCCGAGCGCGGCCGGCGCGCACCCACCCCATTTACGGAAACGCGAGGCCCTGGCGGCCCATTCCGGCCCGCTCGCCGCACCTGCTTTGCGGGAAGGCGAAGGCATCGTCATCCTCCATCATATTTTCCCAATCCGAGATGGGTTAAGACCCTCGCCACCAACCCCTCCCCGTCTCCGCCCTCCCCACCTCACCGCACCGAAGCCCACTCCTCGCCGCCGCCCGCCGCCCGATCGCCGCCGCCAGCAGCCGACTGGCACCGCCGCACCCCTCGCGCCGCCCGGTCGCCGGATTCTGCCGTCATCCCTCCCCTCGCGCGCCGCGCGAGCTGCCTTGCACAGTGAGTAGTAGATAGGTTAGGGTTGACACTCCCCCCTTCTTCGCACCCGCGCTTACTCCTCCTCCTCGTCCTCCTCATAGTCGCCTTTTCGTGCTCCCCGTGTCAGTCCTCTCCCCGCCGCCAGCTCCGTCAGGCCACCCGGCGTCGCCTCCCCCCTCCCTGCCGCTGCTCCTCACGCCGTCGGCGCCCAGTTCGCCGGGGTTGCGCCAGGGGAGTGCCGGCTGTCTGTCCGTCGATCTACTCTTATCGGCGCTACTCGAGTGCTGCGGTAACGATCTCACCCAGAATCATCTCTCCCGTGCGATTTGTTTGTGCGGATCGGACGATTTGTTTGTCAAATCAGAGGTGGCTCTTGTGTTGATACGCCCTCGGTTGACCGGATCTGCGAGAATTCTAAAATTTAGGTGTCCTGCTGTCAATGTAGTACGGTCCGTGTAATGTTGGTCAGGGTAATTTGCGGTGATGTTGCAGTATCTTATGTCACCATGTAGTTGATTACAGGGTGAAGCACTTTGGGTCGTTGTGCCTATTATTGGAACGATCTGTGGTTTGTTTTGGCTGTTTCCATGTGTACTGTTTCGTTTATGCATTGCTGTTCAGGGTTTAAGTGCTAGTGATGCCTATTTGGATCATGCTCCTATGTGGCTCACGTGATTGCTGATTACCATCATTTCACAGTTTTCATTGGTTTCTTCTATATTTAATTATGCTTCTATGTCTTGCATTTGGTGGTTAGTTTGTTAGCTTATAGCGATATGTTGACATGATAAATTGTGGTAGATGTGAAATGGTCTTCAATGTTGTGCTGTGGCCCAACTAATCCGTTGTATCTCACTACACTATATGTCTATTTGGATCGAACCTTATTGTTGTGTAGTTCAACTAGTGTGGTGGTAACCTAGTAGAGGTCTACTACCAGCTACAATCTGCTAGTGCTTTTTTATTTTGATATATTTCTCTTGAGTTTGATGTTGTTTCCTATTAACCTTGGCCTTGAGGATTTAAAGTTGAGCTCTGCTCAGATGAAAAGGCAACTTGTACTTCATTGTCACTATGAGCTTGTGATCTTCACACTGTTGGCGATAATGATATTTTTTATGCTGTTCTACGTGACAAGAATCATCACTTGCATGATTTGTTCGTTCATGCATAGTACCTCACTTCTTTACTGTTGTTGTTATCCTTAGTCCAATAAAAATGGTTGGACTTAGGAGTTGGCATTTGAACTGCATGGTGGCTAGTACTTAGTCTATAAATAAATCACAATATACTCAGTTGCAAGTTCAAAAGGTGGTGTTGCAAATTAGAAATTTGGTTTCAACTTTTAGGCTGTTACTGAAATGGGTTTAGGCTAGGATGACCTTTGGTGCTCCTTGCCTTGCTCACTTCACCATATGCACACAACCGCCTGACTTTGCTATGTCATATGCCATATTACCCTAGGCACATTTATCATTGGTTACATCCCTATCTTCCATTGCAAGAGGCGTCATGTTCCAAGCCTCTACCGAATTTCTGTATTTACCATTTGCTTTATAAGTAATTAAACTTCTTTATCATGCATTTGCTTTCACTTGGTAACATTTGTAGAGTTCTGTTGTTTCATCCTGATCACACTTTTCTTTTGAGGTGAACATATTTTCTTTAGGCAAAAATTTCTGATACATATGAATATATCACTCACTTATTTTGGATCAGAGGGAGTAGTAAATTAATTTTAGTAGCCGATTGGTTTCATTATGTTTGAAAATGGTGCTCTTTTCATGTGTGCAAATGGTGACACACTAATGCATTTTTCTTATTACTGTTGCAGGACAACTATCATTGCTTATATTAACCGAGAGGCTAGTTTGAAGTTTTTGATTCTCTGTTGAAGCGTGCACACAAATCCTTTGTTAGAACATCCATAACAGGAGGGTAGTGAAATGTGGCAGCTTGCCTCCAACCTTTGTTACTTTTGAATACTGAAGAGCTTAGCTTATCATATACCTAAAAATTCAAGGTCATACTGCTATGCAATCTGGGATGGAACAAACAACAGGGGTAAGTGGTCATGAACATGTAATTGATATTCCAAGGGATAGCGGTCCTTCTGCCTCGGCATCACACAATGTTGGTAGAGAGAACCATGAAGAGTTGAATCCTGTGGATAGACCTTCAACAAGAGCTGCAACGTCTGCCTTGCAGCCACCAGCAGCAATAGGTCCTCCTCATGCAGACAATACTTCAGGCACTAGGAGACGTGATAACTATGGTCGGCGACATAGGAGCCCTTTGAACTCTGGACTATGGATTTCGGTTGAAGTTATCGTTAATGTTAGCCAAATTGTTGCTGCCATTGTTGTGCTATCCCTATCAAGGAAGGAACATCCACAAGCTCCATTGTTTGAGTGGGTCATAGGTTACACAGTCGGTTGTTTTGCCACTTTGCCACATCTTTATTGGCGCTATATACACCGTAATATTGTGAACGGTGAGAATGAGCCAGCACACTCACTTCAGGGCTCCTCGCAGAACAACTCGACTGAGCCCACCCCTGCAAGTGTATCAGAACGGCGAAGGAATGCGGCACGAAATGCAGTTCTGGCTAACCCAAGGTACATTGTTTGTGTCTTTTCGCATGAATAGTCCTCAATACGTTTGTTGCTTTTATATATGAAATGGTAGCTTGTATGTGAAATTCACTCTTTTCCAGCTCACAAATGCATTTCTGTATCATAGTAACTTTTGTTGAATCATCATATGGATGAACCTGGCTAGCTTTGCTGTTTCTGCTATTTGACCAGGAACATATTACTAGACGCTGCTCTCAGCTAGGTTACGGTATATGGGAGCTAGTTTATGCCTACCCTCCACGCATCTACTTATGATAAATACTACAAAGTCCATAGTTCTGTTCTGTTATGGATGGGACATAATACGAACCAATCTTTAATTGATGATGGTGCCCCTTGTTTGCAGGATTAATGCACTTTTTGACCACTTCAAGATGGCCTTGGATTGTTTCTTCGCCGTGTGGTTTGTTGTAGGAAATGTTTGGATATTCGGTGGGCGTTCTTCGGCTGTTGATGCTCCAAATTTGTACAGGTAAGTACATATATTGTTTCTTCGGATGTGATGTTGTGTTTCTTTACCCTGGTGCTCACGTTGTTTCCTACCAGGTTATGCATCGTGTTCCTCACCTTCAGCTGTATTGGGTATGCCATGCCTTTCATCCTCTGCGCAATGATATGCTGTTGTCTCCCCTGCATTATATCTGTCATGGGCTTCAGAGAAGACACAAACAATACAAGAGGGGCCACCTCGGAATCCATCAATACTTTGCCAACTTATAAATTCAAAACGAAGAAACGCCGCCATGGTTCAGGTAACGAAGCCGAAGGCCAAGAGGGAGGTATAGTGGCTGCAGGGACTGACAAGGAGCGATCGCTTTCTGCCGAAGATGCCGTATGTTGCCTTGTTCCTTTGTATCTTCTGTACATGCTTATTGCAGCAAAACGCAAGTTCCATGTTGCAAGCACTTACCGTCTTGCCTTTTCTCGTGCTTCCAGGTTTGCTGCATCTGCCTTGCCAAGTATGCACACAACGAAGAGCTCCGTGAACTTCCCTGCACACACTGTTTCCACAAGGAATGCGTCGACAAATGGCTCAAGATAAATGCCCTCTGCCCTCTGTGCAAAGCCGAGATAGCAAGCTCGTCTGGCACATCTGATAATCGCCACATCGACCATACTGTACCGACGCAGGAGATCGAAATGCATTAGATTGGTCTGCCTTCCATCGTCCGAGGTGATACATAAGCATATAGTTGCTCGCGGTGCCGGTCTGCATGTATAAAGTTGATGCTTTTGATCTATGGATTGTAGCGATGATGTCCCAAGGTTTTTTTTTGGTCCTTTTTTTTTTATCTTGGAGAAGTTACAGCTCTTCTCGCTGTCAACACTCGACAATGCGAATGCAATATTGTTTCTATTTGGCGTTCCACTGAACTTGGAGAAATGCTGGCCCAGGCCCAGGTATATATATGTTGCTCTTTTCACTGTGGTACGGCCTATGTCTAGCATATATTCCAAAATGTCAAAAATAAAGAAGATCTAAATCCAACCGCATACGCATGTTCCTCTACAGGAAATACTGTCGTTGCCCGAGACCCCGAGTGTTCAGCTGCGTGCTCAGTGTAAACTCACGGGTACTCAACATACGGACTCGTCAAAAACCCAATACTCAGTAATGTGGCGTCTTTGCCGGTAGCTCGGCAAAGTTCACGCCACGTGTCCCTCCCCGCTGCGTTTAACGGCGGGCAATATAAGCTAGTTTCTATTAACTGTACACGGCTTACTTATTTACATTTTTTATAATACAGTTAATGGTATGCCGAATGTCTGATATATAAAAATGTCATTTTTTGATTAAGAGGAGACAATTCATGATTTATTTCTGTTATGCCCCTCTACTACTTTCAATATTCATGTTACTCAGTTTTGTTCGAAGTCAAAGTATCTCTACTTTGACTAAACTTATAGAAAAAAGTATCAATATTCACAATACCAAATCAATATTGTTAGATTCATTATGAAAGATAGTTTCATTGTATAATATATTTGGTATTGTAGATGTTGATATTTTTTAATATAAATCCGGTCAAACTTTGCAAAGTTTGACTTGACAGAAATCTAATACGCGGAGTAAAAAGGACCGGAGGAAGTACTTACTCCCTCCGTTTCTAATATAAGTCTTACATACGGATGTATATAGACATACTCTAAAGTGTAGATTTACTCATTTTGTTTCATATGTAGTCCATAGTGAAATCGCTAAAAGGCTTATATTTGGGAAGGGAGAGAGTACAATTTAGCAACGCCGGTAAGGCTGTGTTTGATAGCAAGGTATTAAAAAAAATCCAAAGTATTGAAAACGGCAGTATTTTAGCCCGCAGGTGCAACATACCACAGTTTAGTTTTGGCATATCAAAGTATTTGGGGCGCGTTTGGTTGCTCGCATTTGGCCAAACCAGACCCGCGCATGACGAAAATGAGGTGTTTGGTTACTTGGGCTGCACCCACATCTCGGCCCACACGAAACTTAGCTACTGTCGAATCGGCAGTTTCTTCGCAGCCAGGCTCAGCGCGGCCACGCGTGGCTCTTCGCTGCACGCCTCGGGGAGCGCAGGAGACGGACGGGACGTCTCATAACTCCTCCCTCTCTCGTGTCACCGCCCACTCCCTTACACACCACGCTTCCTCACTCTCCTCTCACCGCCCATTGCTCTCCTCTCCTCCGATGAGTCGCCCGCCACTGCGCCGTCCGCTGACCCCCATCAGCGCCGACAACAACTGCATCCACGAGCGGTGGGTTTGCCGGCCTGGCGAACTCCGGGGTCAATCTCATGAGGGATCTCCGCGTGCCGTCTCCTTTCTGCACCAGGCCGCCTCATCCGGCCAATACGGTGCCGGACGCTTCAGATCCGCCGTCGTATCCGGACCTCATGGTCCTGGGTTCGATGGCGCCGCCGGAGGGGGCGGCCGCCGCGCCGATACTTGGAGCCCCTTTGGGCGGTTTTTTTAACCCCCATCCGAGGGTTTTCTCTGGCAGCGCGGCATGCCCATGGACGACGGTGCCCTCCTCCTCGACCGCACGCGTGGCCACGAGCACCGGGCCAATGCAGATGGTCGTCGACATTGTGGGCTCCTCCCCATCGCCTGCTGATACGTCTCTAAAGTATCGATAATCTTTGACTGTTCCATGCTATTATATTACCAATCTAGGATACTTTATATGCAATTATATGCTATTTTATATCATTTTTGGGAACTAACCTATTAACCCAGTGCCTAGTGCCAGTTGCTGTTTTCTGCTTGTTTTTGATTTTCTAGAAAATCAGTACCAAACGAAGTCCAAACGCTACGAAACTTTTTGACGATTTTTTTCTGGACAAAAGAGACCCTGGAAGCTTCGGGAGAGGACCAGACATGAAGCGAGAAGACGACAAAGCAACAAGGCGCGCCCTGTTACCTTGTGGGCCCCTCGTGGCTCCGTCTGACCTAATTCCACCTTCATAAATTATCTAAAATCGGAAAACCAACAGAGAGCCACCCGAAACACTTTGTCCGCCGCCGCAAGTCTCTGTTCCGACGGGAGCCCATCTGGAGACCTTTTCCGGTACTCTGCCGGAGCGGGAATCGACCACGGAGGTCTTCTTCATCAATCTTGCCGCCTCTATGATGATGTGTGAGTAGTCCACCACAGACCTACGGGTACACAGCTAGTACCTAGATGCCTTTCTCTCTCTTTGATCTTCAATACCATGTTCACCTTCCTCGCGCTGATCTATCTGATGTAATCCTCTTTTGCGGTGTGTTTGTTGGGATCCAATGAATTGTGGGTTTATGATCAGATTATTCATTGAAATTAATTGAGTCTTTTCTGAATTCTATTATGGATGATTGTTATATCTTTGTATTTCTCTCTGATCTGTCGGTTTGGTTTGGCCAACTAGATTGACTTATCTTCAGAGGGAGTGATGCGTTGTAATGAGTTTAATCTTGCGGTGTTCTATATCCCAGTGACAGAAAGGGACGCGGCATGTATTTGTATTGTTGCCATTAAGGATAAAACGACGGGGTCTGAACATATTGATTGTCTTACTTTGTCTACATCATGTCATCTTGCTCAAAGCATTGCTCCGTTTGTCATGAACTTAATACCATAGATGCAGAATCGTTTCGGTCGATTGGTGGAGTAATAGTAGTAGATGCAGGATCGTTTCGGTCTACTTGTTTATGGACGTGATGACTATATACATGATCATTGCCGTGAATAACATGTTATAACTATGCGCAATTCTGTCAACTGCCCAACAATAATTTGTCTATCCATCGTATGCTATGTTCAAGAGAGAAGCCTCTAGCAAAAACTATGGCCCCCGGGTCAACTTAATCATAAATACTAAAACTATAAAAATACTCTGCTGCAATTTATTTACGGTTATTTTGCTTTTATATCATCTATCTCTATCAAGATTTAATCCTTGCAAGTAACGAGTTCAAGGGGCTTGACAATCCTCTTACCCGTGTTGGGTGCAAGTGTTTGGTTTTGTGTGTGTAGGTGCTGTCAAAGGAAGTTTGCTTGGTTATCCTATTGGTTCGATAACCTTGGTTCCCACTGAGGGAAATACTTATCACTACTGTGCTGCATCTTCTCTCTTCTTCGGAGAAAATCCCAACGCAGCTCACAAGCAGCAGGAAGAATTTCTGACGGCGTTGCAGGGGAGATATCATCAAACTCTCGTCAGGCCCCTACACATAAATTATCTTTCACTTGTTCTACTTTCTATTTTCTGTTATATTTTGCTTTATATAAAAATAAAAAATACAAAAATATTTCTATTTGCTTGCTTGCTTAGTTATTTAGTTTACTTGTTTGCTTGTTAGTTTGCTTGCTTGTCGTTATGGCTAGTTCTTCTCTTATTTCGTGTACTCCCGAGAATGAAGTGCTTAATTTTAAACAAAGGGGAGGAGAAAATTTAAAGATGCTCGGTATATGATTTGCAATGCTCAAAATAGATCAACTCGTAAGCAATCCAACACTATTTTGCTTCGTAACTTTTATGCGGGTGTTACTACTTGGTATAGATTTGTGCTATACACTATTACCGATGGTAATTTCTTAATGAGTCACACTTTGGACTCTTTCAATGCCATGGACATATAGTAGGATCACCCCCTATTATTGTTAATGGAACCATATTTACACTGGAAGATGTTATGCGTAGGCTAGATGCTATAGAGAATAAAATGCCTACAATCGAGCACATTGAAAATCTAGACAAAAAGGTCCACAATCAAGTTACTCTATTCGGTTCAAAAGTAAGAATTATTCTAAAGATGCTATAAGATAGTGAGCCAAAGATTAATGAACGACTAGGACAAAGTCCATCCAGAATTGAGAAGTTGGAAGAAATCCTTAATAAAATGGGCTTCGCTTTCGCTCCTACTAAAAATATTGATAAGGCCCTCAATAAGAGTCCCAAGATTTTGTATGTTCCTAAGCACACAAGTGTCACACCTATTAAAAGTAACGAAGATCTTAAAATGATTAGTGTGCACCCAATTTTCATAGATGTAATAAAGGAACCCATCATTAAGCCTCCTCTCTTTGTCCCTAGGAGAGTGGTTATTAATAACTTATGTACTAAACTTCATAGGAAGCATCGTTGCATAATTGAGGAGTTGGATTTCAAGGATGACAATACTTGAAACTATGCATTATGCCTAGCTAGGGGCATAAAACAATAGCGCTCGTTGGGAGGCAACCCAATAGTTATCTTTAAGTTTTTGTTTTACTTTCTGTTTTGGTGTGTTGACATGATTATTGCTATTGTAATGATTGTGTTTTTATTTTTAAATTAGTGGTTGTGCCAAGCAAAGCCTTTGGGGTGATTTGGAAGATAGTAGAATTGATGTTGTGCAAAAACAAAAACTTTTACATCCAGTGCAGAATTTCTCTGATCTTACTGGAACGTCTTTTTGATCTGATTTTAAAAAAAGTATTGTTATGAAAATTCCCCAGGTTGTACTAATTTTGCAGAATTTTCGGAGCTACAGAAATACGGTTTTAGTATAGATCACTATAGACTGTTCAGTTTTAGACATATTCTGTTTTTTCTTGCATAGTTTGCTTGTTTTGATGATGCTATGGATTGTATCGAGGGTATAAGCCATGGAGAAGTTAGAATACAGTACCTATTATGCAATAATAAAATATGAATCAATTTATAACAATATCTATTTGATATGTCTATTATACTAATGGGTGTCACAAGGTTTTGTTGAGTTTTGTATGCTGAAGTTTTCAAGTTTTGGGTGGGAGAACGGTAGATGAAGAAATAAGGAGCGGCAAGACCCTAAGATTGGGGATGCCCAAGGCACCTCAAGGTAATATTCAAGGAATACCCAAGCGTCTAAGCTTGGGGATGCCCGACATCCCCTCTTTCGTCTCTAATCTATCGGTATGTCACTTGGAGCTATATTTTTATTCATCACATGATACATGTTTTGCTTGGAGCGTCGTTGAAAGTGCAACTGGCACTTAGTTGTGTTTTGGTGTGATGGCAATATGGTTAGAGGATCTAATATCAGCTGCTAGTTTATCTCAGGTGATTTGTTCCATGCAGTTCTCTATGGAGGTGTGTGACCCCCCCCCCAATTCAAAAAGGTTAAAGGCATGGTGTTCCCGGCGACTCGAAGGTTTTCGTTTTGGTTCGATTTGAGTCATAGGAAATACCGCACTATTAAGAGGGGTCGTAGTGGATTTGTGTTGTGTGGGAATACCTCCAAGACTTTGCTTCAGCCTTCCTACCACTTCCTACATCCACTAGGGTCTGTTAGTGTCGTGCCCGGGAACTCTGTGATGTTTCGAGAGATTTTCTGGACACCCCATGTGCATGGGGCCTTTTGACCCCCGTGCGCACGGGGCACCCCGAAACTCCCTGAGCAGCCCGTGCGCATGGGGTCTTTTGACCCCCGTGCGCATGGGGTACCCCGAAACTCCCTGAGTAGCCCGTGCGCACGGGGTCTTTTGACCCCCGTGCGCACGGGGTACCCTGAATCTCCCTAAGTACCCCATGCACACGGGGCCGACTTAGCCCGTGCGCACGGGGTCCAACGGTCAGATTTCCCCACCCAGCCAAGAACACTATAAAATGACCCCTTCTTCCTCCTCCATCCCTAACCCTAATGTCTTGTTGAGCTCCACCATTTCTACACCTCATTTTGCTCAATACTCTCAATCCCTCCACCCAAACTTGTTGATACTTTAGGGATTGGGAGAGCAAGTACCGATCTACACTTTGACCAAACCAAATTCGTGTTCCCCACAACATTTGTTCACCATTGATTTGTTACTCTTGGAACTTGGGCTCTGATACGTCTCCAACGTATCGATAATTTATGAAGTATTCATGCCATGATTGCCTATGTTTACAATACTTTTATATGGTTTTGATGCCTTTATATGATTTATTTAGAACTAACCCGGTCTGACGCTGTTTTCAACAGAATTACCGTGGTGTTGTTTTTGTGCAGAAAATGAAAGTTCTTGGAATCGCCCAAAACTTTTTGGTGATTTTTTCTGGAGGAAATAAGCCATATTGGAGCGAAGAACCACCAAAGGGGAGCCACCTATGGGCCACAAGCCATCAGGGCGCGACACCCCCCTAGGTCGCGCCCTGATATGTGGTGGGACCCACGTGGCTCCGTTGCACATGATTCCAACGCTGAAAAATCCTATAAATCCCAGAAACCCCAGAAATAAACAGAGACTCTCCGTTCCGCCGCCGCAACTCTCTGTATCAACGAAAAAACAATCTGGAGACGTTCCAGTACCCTGCCGAAGAGGGGAAACCATCACGGGTGGCCATCTTCATCATCCCGGCGGAGGCCATGACGAGTAGGGAGTAGTTCACCCTCGGGGCTGAGGGTATGTACCAGTAGCTATGTGTTCAATCTCTCTCTCTCTCTCTCTCTCTCTCTCGTGTTCTTGAGATGGCACGATCTTGATGTATCACGGGCTTTGTTAATATAGTCGGATCGTATGATGTTATTCCCTTGCTATCATGTTGTGATGAATTGAATCTTTCCCTTTGAGATATCGTTATGTTGGATTGAATACTTTGGTTTGAGAACACTTGATGTACGTCTTGCGTGGGATACCCGTAGTGACATTGGGGTATTCTATTGATTCACTTGATATATGTTGAGGCATCAACTTGCGGATTCCGGTGACCTTGGGGATCTAAGCATAGAGGTTGATTGCACGTTTTCATACCACGTTCTCCGATAGAAATCTTGGGGTGCTCCTTGAAGTTCTTTGTGTTGGATTGAATATGATAGACCTGTTTCATAATTTACCCATGGATACTTGAGGTGACATTGGATTATCTAGGTGACATTAGGGTTGATTGATATGTATCATTGGTGTTGTTCTAGTACGAACTCTAGGGCTGTTTGTGACACTTATAGGAATAGCCAAAAAGATTGATCGAAACGAATAACTTTGAGGTGGTTCTACTACCTACACCAATTTCATCTTATTGTTCTCCGCTAGATTGGAACTTTGGAGTGATTCTTTGTTGCACTTTTAGGGATGATCATATGATTCAACTATGTTAGCATTGTTGGGAGATTGCACTAGTGAAAGTATGAACCCTGGGCCTTGTTTCCAAGCATTAATATATCGTTTTGCTCGCTGTTTACTATTTATTACCTTGCTGTTTTTATATTTTCAGATTACAAAAATCTATATCTACCATCCATATTGCACTTGTATCACCATCTCTTCGCCAAACTAGTGCACCTATACAATTTGCCATTGTATTGGGTGTGTTGGGGACAAAAGAGATTTCTTGTATTTGATTGCAGGGTTGTTTGAGAGAGAACATCTTCATCCTACACCTCCCGCGGATTGATAAACCTTAGGTCATCCACTTGAGGGAAAATTGCTACTGTCCTACCAAACTCTGCGCTTGGAGGCCCAACAAAGTCTACAAGAATAAAGTTGCGTAGTAGACATTAGGCTCCTATGCGGTTAGAGGTTCCTCCGGAAGCTTCCTTGCTTGTGGTGTGCTCCGGAGACGTTTGTAAAGGTGTGGTGGTCGCCTTCAAGACCAACGCCGAGTGATCCGAGGCCATCCATTGGGGGTGACTCGAAAGAGATACGGTGAGCCTTCCGTGGCGTTCCGCAAGCTTTGGCTCCGGCACCGCTCTAAACGGAGAGTAGCTCTTCCCCAAGGAAGAGTGAACTTCGGGATAAAATCTGCGTCCTCGTCTCACTTGTGGTTATCCTTTCCCGCACTTTACCTTGCTTTGTATACTTGTTGGCTTGTTAGTTATCTTGTTGCCTAGCATATTAGTACTACTTGTGTTTGTCATATAGGTTGTGTTCACCTAGTTGCATATCTAGTGAACCCTATTTATCCGCTTATCCCTAAAATTGACAAACAAGATTAAAATTTGTAGTCTCCTATTCACCCCCCTCTAGTCAACCGTATCGATCCTTTCAATTGGTATCAGAGCCTTGTGCTCTTATATAAGGTTTTACAACCTTAGAGGATATGGACGACATTGAGGATGTGGGAGGTCAACTCCCGGCCACGGGACTTGGTCAAAACCATGGTCCTCTCGCGGCCGAGGTTGCCATACCTCAAGCCGCTGCTTCCGTAGCTCCCAACCCGGTTGCCCCCTTAACCGCGGCGAATGTCCTCTCAATGTTTGCGGATCTCAAAACCGCAATGTTGAGAGAAGTTCGTTCCTCGGTTAAGGAGGAAATTGATGCGCGCTTAAAGCCATCATAATCCACATCAAACTCATTTAATCCAAATGAGGTCTTTGATGCAGATGACTCAAGGGAACCCCTTGCATCACCAGTTCACACACAAGTTCCGAGGTATAATGCCACGGAACCCTTTTACTGACCTCAACCCTTGCAACATCCTCGCATTAATCCTGTTGGGCCTCCGCCCCCTTTGAAAGCTAATGTGTTTGCTAAGTGGAAGCTAGATATGGAGTCTCACATTCGAAGTGCATCTACGCAATTATGGTGGATTCTGGTCAACGGTTTCAACCCGAAGGACCCAACAAATCTCACTCCAAGGGAAGCTGTTGATGATCAACTCAATGCAACCACCCACAACATCTTGCGTAATGCTATGACCGAAGACTATAGTGACTCCATTGCTCTTCTCAAGACCGCAAAGGAAATCTGGGATTGCCTTGAGGAGGCTCTTGAGGGTGATGATGCAATTCGAATATCTCGGTTGGCCTTGCTCAAGCAAGAGGTAAACTTGTTCGTAAGAAATGATGGTGAGACCGCGGAAGAGATATATCGAAGGTTGAAGTCTCTTGTGCTAAACCTAAGAACCTTTGGATGTGAATGGGCTAACGATGGTTTCATCAAGGTCAAGTTCATTGATGCAATGGTTCTAACAGAACACACTATGGTGATGATGATCCATCAACACCCGGACTACCACAAGTTGACTGCGGCACAAGTCGTGTCTACCTTCTGTACCCATGTGCTTTTGGAGACCAAGTCAAAGAAGACCTTTGCAATTGCTCAAGCCACCAAGAACTCAACTCTTGCCTTGAAGGCCAAGAAGGTGATTGCTCAAGCTAGAGAAGAAGATGTGCTTGAAGAGTGCGGTGAAGATGATGGTGACACTACTTGCCCGGCCAATGACTTTGCGGAAGACTTGGCTCTCTTAGTCAAGAAATATTCGGGCATCATGGCCAACAAAGGAAAGAATCTTCAAGGAATAAGTTTTGGGAGAAGAAAGTGCTACAATTGTGATAGCCCAAGACACTTTGTGCATGATTGCCCATATGAGAGACGTGAAGACAAGTCCGAGAAGCTTGTGCTTAAAAAGAAGAAGTTCTCCAAGTTCACCAAGAGGAAAGATGACAAGGCACTTGTTCATAAAGAATACATGCCAGGAGATGAGGATAACGGTGATGATGACCAAGTGGGCACGGCTGCTCTTGCCTTGCATGCCACTAACTCGTCCTCATCCACCGGCCTCTTTGAATCTCCAAATGAGGACAACCCCTTCACTCATCAATGCCTCATGGCTAAAGAGGTAAAAACTAAGTCTAAATCTTCTATCCTCGCTAACCACACTCCCAATATCTCTTGTACGATAGTGGAGGATGAGTGTGAGGCTAGCGTGGATAATGATGAGGAATCCTTGATGGCTTTCATGAAAACTCTTCATGGTGAAGCGCGTGCTCATTTTACCGATCTCCTTAAGTCACTTGTCGAACGCGATGACTTTATTGAGAACATTAAAAACCTCCTCATAGAGGAAAAAGATAGAGTCGAACTCCTCGAGCACAAACTACATGAAGAAAGTGCCATGAGAGCCTCCCTCGAGGAAGCCATGTCTTCCCATGACATTGACTTTATTAAAACCAATGATGCTTTACTAGTTTCTCTTGAGAACAAAGATGCCATTACTCTTAAATATGAGAAGCTTTTAGTTGATCACTCTCGGCTTAGTGAGGAACATGAGATCCTTGTGAAAAGTTCCAAGGTTGTCAAAGGTGACCTCATTGCCCTCACCGAGTCATATGCTAAACTCAAAGCTACTACCATGAAGGCTCTTACTACCGTCTCTCGCATTGATTTAAATGATGAATCTTGTACGGCTAACTTTGTTCATGATTGCACCTCTCTTCAAGAAGAGAACAATAAGTTAAAAGCCCAAATAGAGAAAGGGCTTGTGTCATGCATTCAAGGAGAGAAAAATCTCAATGACCTCTTGAGCAACCAAAATGAGTGTGTTGCAAAAGAGGGAATTGGGTTTGATCCCTCTCTCAAGGCAAAGAAGGCCAAGAAGAAGAACAAGAAGAAGAAGATCGGTTCCACTCCCTCTCCCGAACAAAAGATAGTTTTTGTGCAAGAAGGGCACAAGGAGAAGGAGAAGGAAAAAGGGGAAGATGGGAATGGCAAGGTCATGAGGGACAAGGCCATTCCTAAAGAGTTTGCCAACATGAACAACCCATCCTATGTCCTCATGAGAGGAACGGATGGTTACACCTTTGCTAAATTCGTTGGCACTAATTATGATGATTATGCATGGACTATTTGGATTCCTAAGACCTTTGTTGCTAAGTCTCTAGGACCCATTGTGAAATGGGGACCTAAACTCAAAGCTTGATTCATGTAGGACTATATCTCCGGTGGAACGCAATGGGTGATCGATAGTGGATGCACCAATCATATGACCGGAGATAGAGAAATTCTTGTGGAGTTCGTTGATTCCCTCAAGGCCTCCTCAACCATTTCGTTTGGTGACAATATCAAGGGCAAGGTATTGGGATTGGGTAAAGTGGTAATCTCTAGTGATTCATCTCTATCAAATGTCATGCATGTTCAATCCCTTCACTACAATTTACTTTCAACGCTTCAATTGGCACGTGCCGGTTATGATTCTCATTTCGGTGAATTTCATGTGACCGTCTTTAAGAGGAGAAATCTCAATGTGGACTTTGTTGGGCATGTTGAAGACAACCTTTAGTGGTTGATTTCTCTAAAGACAAAACACATCTTGCAACATGCCTAATGGACAAGGCCGACGTGGGGTGGCTATGGCTCCGACGGCTAGCCCACGTGGGTATGAGAAACTTGCAAGCTCTCTTAAAGGGGGAGCACATTCTTGGACTAACCAATGTGTCTTTCGCCAAAGATTGTCCTTGTAGTGCTTGCATTGCCGGGAAGCTTCATGAGAAAGCCCATAAAGTGAAGACTATCATTTCCACTTCGAGGCCCTTAGAGCTCCTTCACATGGATCTCTTTGGTACCCCATCTTATGATATCTTGGGAGGTAGAAGGTATTGTCTTGTCATTGTTGATGATTATACAAGATATACAAGGGTATTCTTCCTCAAGACAAAAGATGAGACCCAAGAAACTTTCATCAACTTTGCCAAAGAAGCTCGACGTCAACATGATTGTGAGATCAAGGCAATTCGAAGTGACAATGGGACCGAGTTCAAAAATTACAGCATGGATGAGTTCTTGAGCGATGAGGGGATCAAGCATCAATATGCCGCGGTTTATACTCCTCAACAAAATGGTGTTGTGGAAAGGAAGAACCGAACTCTTATTGAAATGGCTAGGACCATGCTTGACGCGTACAAGTCTCCATACAAGCTTTGGGCCGAAGCCATCAACACCGCGTGTCATGCATCAAACCGGCTTTATCTTCGCAAGGTCAAGAACAAGACCCCATATGAAGTTCTCATTGGGAGAAAACCCAACGTCAAATACTTTCGGGTGTTCGATTGTAAGTGTTTCATTCTAAACAAGAAAACCCGTTTAGCTACATTTGAGTCTAAAACTTATGAGGGCATATTTGTTGGATATGCTTCAAATTCTCATGCTTACCGTGTTCTCAACAAATCCACCGGATGTATTGAGGAGATGATAAATGTGGAGTTTGATGAAGATAACGGCTCCTGTATGGAGCAAATTGTTCCTAGTGTGGTAGGTGATGAGGCTCCTTCACAAGCTATAAGGACCATGGGGATAGGACACATTCTTCCACAAGAAATACCCCAAGTCCAAGTAGAAGAAGAAGGAGTAAGAGCCCCTCTTGTGGAATCCCCACAAGGGAAGTCATCACCGCCACCACAAGTGCAAGATGCTTTGGGAGATCATGAACCTATCCAAGAACAAGATCAAGTCCCTCATGTTCCCGAGCAAGATCAAGGACAAGCTCAACCAAGTGGTGATGAACCAAATATAGAGGTCCAAGAAGTTTCTCAATACAATGGGCAAGATCAAGGACAAGCTCAACCAAGTGGTGATGAACCAAACTTTGAGGTCCAAGAAGTTGCCCAAGACGATGATCAAGATCAAGATCAAGCCCAACCTCAAGTTCAAGAAGTTGAGGTTGTGAAGAGAAGGGTGTCCGCAAGACTCAAACGCGCCCAACCTCAAGTGTCTTCTACCAAGCCACAACCACGTGTTCAAGAAGTTGAGGTTGTAAAGAGAAGGGTGTCCGCAAGACTCAAACACGCTCAATGCCAAGTGTCTTCATCAAGTGCAACACCAAATGATGAAGAGCTTTCTTTAAAAGAGCAGAAAGTGGCCGCCAAGTTAGAACATCTTCAGCATCTCACCGAGAACATTTATGGAAGCATCAAAAGGGGGGTAACTACTCGTAGACGTGTTGCGAACTTTTGTGAACATCACTCGTTTGTCTCTTGTATTGAACGTCTTAAGGTGGAAGATGTTCTTGACGACCCAGATTGGGTAAATGCTATGCATGAAGAACTCAACAATTTCACCCGCAACAAAGTATGGACTCTAGTGAAGATACCACAAGAACATCATAATGTCATTGGGACCAAGTGGATCTTTAAGAACAAGCAAGATGAACATGGAATAAGGCAAGGTTAGTGGCACAAGGTTTCACTCAAGTTGAAGGTTTGGACTTTGGTGAAACTTTTGCCCCCGTTGCCCGTCTTGAGTCCATTCATATTTTTCTTGCATATGCCTCTCATCATAATTTCAAGTTGTATCAAATGGATGTGAAAAGTGCATTTCTTAATGGTCCTCTTAAAGAGTTAATGTACATCAAACAACCTCCCGGTTTCGAAGATCCCGGTCACCCCTCTCACGTCTATGAACTCCATAAGGTGCTCTATGGACTTAAACAAGCACCTCGTGCTTAGTATGATCACCTTACGGCTTTCCTAGGCGAGAAGGGGTTTCAGATCGGGTTAATAGATTCCACTCTTTTCACAAAGAGGGTAAAAGGGGAGTTGTTTGTGTGCCAAATCTATGTAGATGACATTATTTTTGGTTCAACTAACCATGCTATTAACGTTGAGTTTGAGAATCTTATGACAAAGGAATTTGCGATGAGCATGATGGGAGAGTTGAAGTTCTTCCTCGGATTCCAAGTAAATCAATTGAGAGGAGAAACATTCATCAACCAATCCTTGTACATCCAAGACATGCTCAAGAAATTCAAGATGATTGATGTCAAGCCCAAGAAGACACCCATGCCAACAAATGGTCAACTTAATCTTAATCCCAAGGGTAAAGCCGTGGATCAAAAGGTATACCGCTCCATGATCGCTTCTTTGCTTTACCTTTGTGCATCTAGACCGGATATTATGTTGAGTGTGTGCATGTGTGCAAGATTTCAATCTGCTCCCAAGGAGAGCCATTATATGGCGGTGAAAAGAATCCTTCGATATTTGGTTCATACCCCAAACTTGGGCCTTTGGTATCCCAAAGGATCATCATTCAAGTTGATAGGGTATTCCGATTCGGATTGGGCCGGAGACAAGGTTGATCGCAAATCCACATCCGGTTCTTGTCAGTTCCTTGGAAGGTCCTTGGTAAGTTGGTCCTCTAAGAAGCAAAATTGTGTCTCTTTCAACCGCCAAAGCCGAGTATATTGCCACCGGAAGTTGTTGTGCACAATTATTATGGATGAGGCAAACTTTGATGGATTATGGTGTCAAATGTGACAAAGTGCCTCTTTTGTGTGACAATGAAAGTGCAATCAAGATCGCGGACAACCCCGTGCAACACAACCGTACCAAGCATATTGTTATTCGTCATCATTTCATTCGGGATCATGTGGCAAGAAAGGACATTGAATTTTTCCATCTTAACACCGAGGTGCAACTTGCCGATATTTTCACCAAGCCACTTGATGAAGAAAGGATTCCGCGAGTTAAGGCATGAGCTAAATATCGTGGATTTTAGTAACTTAGTCTAAGACCCTTGCATGCACTCACATACTCAACTTGTATCTTGTTTAGATGTAGGCACCTATGTAGGGAGAGCTAGCACAACTCATGGGCTATCTTATGCTACTAGTGCATAAATTAAACCAAATCTTTCACACTCGCCATTTCTTGATGGTACATGTGCTTCAAAGATGAGCATTGGTCTTGGGCCCAAGGTTCATATCTTCGCGGTGCCATACCAAATAAACTCAAACATGGTGGCTACGGCCATCGCCCATGTTTCAAGGTTGGTTTTGACGTAGTTTGGGTATTTTTAGACCTTGTGTTCAAATTTGTTTCTGTCATGTGCTTGTTGTTTTTCATATTGTGCAAGTGCCCCTATCCTTTTCCTTCCTCATTGTTGTTTTTCTTTCTCGTGCGACATGTCTAGAATTAAGACCAATATCTTTTGTTCTGGATACCCCGTGCGCACGGTCATGTACCATGTGCACGGGGGGGGGGGGGGGGGGGGCGTGTCCACTGGATAAGTTGGCCCCGTGTGCACAGGGGTGTGCGGTTCTAGGCCCTTTTGGGTGGGACGCGGGGGGGGGGGGGTAGGGTTCATTCCATCCCTTCGTCCTCCCCACGCCCCTGTCGCCTCTGGAGCCGCCGCCGTCTGCCTCTCCTGCCCCGTGTGCCTTCGCCTTTGGTAGTGAGGAGGATGGGCTAATCCTCTGGTATGTGCCCTCGTCCTTCTCTCCTCCTTACCTCCTTTAGTTTGTGTCCCTTTTTAAGTGTTAGGGTTTCTCTCTTCTAGGTTTGCTTTGTTTTTCTTTGCTGCTTTAGTCTAGCTGCCAGCATAGATCCTTGGCGTATCCGTTTGGCCACTGTCAAATCCAGTGCTCGATCTATTTTTGGCCACCGCCAGGAGCACCCCGTGTCCATGGGCCTGTCTCGTGCGCACGGCCGCCGCGTGTGCACGGGCTTGTACCATGCGCACGGGACCCCGTGTCCACGGGCCTCTGGCCCTGTGTGCACGGGGTTGGCAGTGATTTCCTCTGCTAGCTTTTCATTGCATTTCGCTTCAGGGCACCTGCACTGATCCTTCTTGCATATGTTGTTTGGATGTTGTGTTTCTCAGACTCCACTGACAAGGTGGCTGCTGCTCGTAGCAAACAATCAAAGACAGGGTATGCTCAGTTCACTATCGCTTGCCATCAGCTTTCAGAGGGAGTTGGTCAGGGCTCTCAGAGTCGTGCTCGTCGTGCTGCTGCATCCAAGAAGCCTGTGATAGAAGCCTCTGATGACTCTGAGGAGGAGAATGATTCCGTGGAGGATGAACACTATGAAGCAGAAGAAGAAGAAGCAAGGGCAGAGGAGATTGCAGATGATGACGACGATGAAGAGGATGGTGGCTCTAGTCCTGGTGATCAGCCTATTGCAAGTGGTCATAACCTTCGGAATATTCCTCTGTGTGATCAGCACAAACCAGAAATTTGGGAAGCCAGGCAGGCGCACCCCTATGTTCCTGCCACCGGTCCAGACGTGGATCCTAGGTTCAAGAATGATCTTCAACACAAGATTTACTCGGAGCTTCTCATGACCAAGGGCAAGAAGTTTGCTCCGCACAGGAAAGTTGATGTGGAGGCCCTCCGCGACAATGATCACATCTATCCCGGGGTCTCTGCTGCTCTTGGCAGGTTGGGTCTCATTCCGTTTGTCAGTTTCAACCATCCATACAATGAAGAGCTTGTCACACAGTTCTTTGCCACTGCTTTCTTCCATAATTACATTGCTCGCACTCTCACCTGGATGTCTGGGACTCGCCAATGTTCAGCTTCTATGGCCAAGTTTGCTGAAATTATTCCATATCCGTTCTTTGAGGAGGAACATGATGACTATGGTCGAGTTCGTGATGATGGGCAGCGCCATAAGGATGAGACTGTGTTTGCATACAAGCAAGAGAAGTCTTTTGTCATTGGCTCGATCAAGGACTTGCTCCTAGTATATGATACGATGCACCACATTCTTCGGTACACTCTCACTCCCAAGGCCGGTGACTCACATAATATAAGGAGCTCTATGTTGGATATCTTTGTGTATCTGCATAACAGGAAGAAGGTGGATGTTCTGAATTTCATGTTCTATGAGCTGTGTCAGTGTGTGCAGGAGGTTAAGTCTTTGATCTATGCCCCATTTATCCAGGCCCTCATTGAGTCTGTATGCCCTGCACGGTACATCTCTCAGTACAAGACTACTACTCCTAAGTGCAGTATTCGTTGGTCCCCTCAAGCTCCTGCTCCTTATCAGGCTCCTAAGAAAGGGCGCAACCCTAGAGCTGATGAGCGGTTTACCTTGACTCCGGGGTGCTCCTCCAATGCCCGGATTCCTCGTGGTCCTAGCAAGAAAAGTTCTGAGGCATGCTTTACTCATGATGAGAAGAAGTCCTTGTTCAAGACTCTGCACAACATATTTAAGATGTGTCAGTCCACTCAGGGCCGTCTGGTCAAGGAGACCAACAGGGGGAAACTTGTGCATCGTTAGGAGAAGGCTGAGCGTGCTGCTGCTGGTGAGGATGTTGGCCAAGGGTCTGAGGACAACAACAGTGTGGCGACGGCTCATTCCTTCTCGATAGCAGGGCGGCGTTTTGATGATGATGATGATGCTTCGAGCACACCTCCCCTTGTCTGAGTGTTTTATTTGCATCGCCTTTTCCCTTTTTGTTGTCTTGATGACAAAGGGGGAGAAGTGGTTTAGGAGTTTGAGTTTCTGAGATCTCAAGGCCTCGTGCTCTTTGTGGTGTTTATTTGGCTTGAGATACTCTTATTTGTTTTCATCGTGTGCTTGTGAGCTACCTTTATCTCTCTATGTGTGAGACAATGTCTTATAGATCATACATGCTGCTTTGGTCTATCTTATGTTGTATGAGATTAGTTATCATGTTTTGTCTCACCACACCTGATCACCACACTCTATGCATATGTTCTAGGCACCGTATAGGTTACATTCTCTGTATGATCACATGCTATTGACCTCATTGATCTAGGGGGAGCCTCTTATGTGTGTGCTTGATGCATACTCAAGCAAATCGTTATCCATGCACACATATAGGGGGAGCTCCGATGATCAAGTGTTGTCTTGTTTCATGGGCTTAAAATTGATATATCTTTTTGCCATGTCCTAACCACGTTGTCATCAATGCACCAAAAAGGGGGAGATTGAAAGTACACCTGACACTTAGTTGTGTTTTGGTGTGATGGCAATATGCTTAGAGGATCTAATATCAGCTGCTAGTTTATCTCAGGTGATTTGTTCCATGCAGTTCTCTATGGAGGTGTGTGACCCCCCCCCCCCCCCCAATTCAAAAAGGTTAAAGGCGTGGTGTTCCCGGCGACTCGAAGGTTTTCGTTTTGGTTCGATTTGAGTCATAGGGAATACCACACTATTAAGAGGGGTCGTAGTGGATTTGTGTTGTGTGGGAATACCTCCAAGACTTTGCTTCAGCCTTCCTACCACTTCCTACATCCACTAGGGCCTGTTAGTGTCGTGCCCGGGTACTCTGTGATGTTTCCAGAGACTTTCTAGACACCCCGTGTGCACGGGGTCTTTTGACCCGCGTGCGCACGGGGCACCCCGAAACTCCCTAAGTAGCCCGTGCGCACGGGGTACCCCGAAACTCCCTGAGTAGCTCATGCGCACGAGGTCTTTTGACCCCAGTGCGCACGGGGTACCCTGAATCTCTCTGAGTACCTCGTGTGCACGGGGCTGACTTAGCCCGTGCGCATGGGGTCCAACGGTCAGATTTCCCCACCCAACCAAGAACACTATAAAAGGACCCCTTCTTCCTCCTCCATCCCTAACCCTAGTGTCTTGTTGAGCTCCACCATTGCTACACCTCATTTTGCTCAATACTCTCAATCCCTCCACCCAAACTTGTTGATACTTTGGGGATTGGGAGAGCAAGACCCGGTCTACACTTTGACCAAACCAAATTCGTGTTCCCCACAACATTTCTTCACCATTGATTTGTTACTCTTGGAGCTTGGGCTCCTAGGCGGTTAGAGGTTCCTCCGGAAGCTTCCTTGCTTGTGGTGTGCTCTGGAGAAGTTTGTAAAAGTGTGGTGGTCGCCTTCAAGACCAACCCCGAGTGATTCGAGTCTCATCCATTGGGGGTGACTCGAAAGAGATACGGTGAGCCTTCCATGGCGTTTCGCAAGCTTTGGCACCGGCACCGCTCTAAACGGAGAGTAGCTCTTCCCCAAGGAAGAGTGAACTTCGGGATAAAATCTGCGTCCTCGTATCACTTGTGGTTAATCCTTTCCCGCACTTTACCTTGCTTTGTATGCTTGTTGGCTTGTTAGTTATCTTGTTGCCTAGCATATTTAGTACTACTTGTGTTTGTCATATAGGTTGTGTTCACCTAGTTGCATATCTAGTGAACCCTATTTATCCGCTTATCCCTAAAATTGACAAACAAGATTAAAATTTGTAGTCTCCTATTCACCCCCCTCTAGTCGACCGTATGGATCCTTTTAGTCGTGTATTATATTTTTCTTTTCCTTTAGTTTGCCACAATCATAGTTTGCTAGACACACATATTTGAGAGAGACACATGGTCATCATAATTTGTTAGAATACTCTATATGCTTCACTTATATCTTTTGAGCTAGGCAGTTGCTCTAGTGCTTCACTTATATCTTTTAGAGCATGTCGGTGTTCAGATTTTATAGAAATAATTGAACTCGCATGCTTCACTTAAATCTTTTTGAGAGTATAAGAAATAGGAACGGTAATGGACACGTGTTATAAGACTAGTCCAAAAAGGATAGGTATTCAAGGGGGGTATAATAAAAACTTTCATGTAACTCACTAAAGAAGAAACATTGGTTAATTATATTAATGTAGTAATATGAAAGGGCATGAGTACATGATCATTGGTTAGTAGAAATACCAGAATTTAAAGTTTGTTATTTCTTATTCATCTAAGTATTAACTATGGCATGTTGATGATGTGTGAGCATTTTTATGTCTGAAATGAAATCCTATTGAGTTGTTCGATGGTTAACTCCTACCAACCTAGTCCCTAGAGGCATGCGGTAGTACTTTGCTTCGAGAGAGCTAATAAGGCTTTACAATAAGTATATGAGTTCTTTATGACTAATGTGAATCCATGGATATACGCACTCTCACCTTTCCGTAATTTGCTAGCCTCTTCGGTACCGTGCATTGCCCATTCCCACCTCGAGAGCCGGTGCAACATTCGTCGGTGCATCCAAACCCCGTGATATGATTCGCTCTATCACACATAAGCCACCTTATATCTTCCTCAAAACAGTCAACATACCTACCTATTATGGTATTTCCATAGACATTCCGAGATATATTGCCATGCAACTTCCACCGTTCTGTCACATGACTTGTGTGTTCATCGTCATATTGCTTTGCATGATCATATAGTTGACATAATATTCATGGGAAAGCCATCGTTCATCATTATCTACATGTTACGCTAGATCATTGCATATCCCGGTACACTGCAGAGTGTAACACCCTGGATTTTGCCCATTTTTTTTATTTTGGTTTGGTTTTGCTTTTCTGTGGCTTGGTAGTCTTGGAACCTGGAGGGATCACCCTTGATTCCTCTTCCCTAGTGGCTTGCCAACCTCTAAACCATTCCAAGACCTTTTCATTTCCATCTGGAACCAATCCCAATAATCTTTTTCCTGGGAATATTCCTTTTTCTATTAAAGGAATAACCCTGTTTGCCCTGGGTTGTGAAGCAACCCACATTTCTATCATTCCAAAAATTCCCAAATAATTCTCATAAATTGTTTGGGTCATATCTTCCTCAGAGATGTCAAAACCTATCCTTGTCATGTTCAAGAATATTTCCCAAATATTCCATTTCTGATTCTGCCCTAGCTGTCAAGTTGTGAAGCAAGTACCCTTTATATCCGCTTGCTTACTCTCAAACTTTTTGTGCACTCTCTCCTATTCATATAATTGCCACATGACAAAATTCAACTCAATTTGGATAGTAAATATTTCTTGGCAAATTTCCAAAGTTTTGATCCAGAGGAAGCTTTGAGAAGCAAGTGCTAGCTAAGAGTATGCAAATGAGTTGAAACTTTTCCATGATCTCAATATGCTCAAATTAACACTCTACACAAAATTTGAGCATCATATATTCAACTATGTGAGCACAGCATCAAATCTTTGTTTCTGGTCATTATTCTGGATTGTGAAGCAACTATATTTCATTTTGCTCCATAATTTCTGAAATTTTACCAGGACATTCTCCCACCTATATAACACCTCTCCACCAAATTTGGGCTCATTCCATCTACCCAATAATTCCCTAGAATTTCTCTAAGATTCTGTCCAGTAGGATGCTGTGTGAAGGAAGTACCATTTTTGTTTATTAAAATGGCATGAAACTTATACAGAATCTTCATATGCCTAAATAACTCATATCCTCCAAATTTCATCTCCATCTCATTTGTTATGTGAGTGCCACATCAAGATTTGCATTCTGGACCAGATTGGTCAGTTGCAAAGCAACCCTATTAAATCTTGGTTCTTTTCTTCTAAAACTTCCCAGGATTATAGTCCTTCTTAACCTAAACCTCCCAGACATCTCATTTGGCTCTTATCACCTTCCTGTTGATCACAGATGCGCAGACAAGTTTGCTACAACAAACTTCAGGTGATCACTCCCATCTAACCACAGTTCCCCTGATCGAGCCATCACCTCTCTAGGACTATTCCTTGGAAGGACTCTCTGCTAGACACCAAATTGGGTGCCAGGGTGCACCGCGTGCGCCAGTTCATGCGGTGACCACGCGGCTGGCATGTCAATGCACGCGCTCTGTGCATTGGGGCCCTCGGCCTCATCCGTTTCCTCGCTCCCTCGACACCTCGCCGTGTCCAGGGGCTTCGCCTCGTCGTCTTCTTCCTCCCTGGATAAGTCTACCCCTCTCGCGTCCCCTCCTACGCGGTGCAGCAGCCGCGCCCGTGACCGGCAGCAGCTGTCGCCGTCGTATTCGGTCGTCTGCGAGAACCCGAGCCTTCCCGAACTCGCCTGAGCTCTCTCTCCCCCTCCGTGAGTCCTCTGGACGCCTCTCCCCTCCTCCATGAGCGTTCCCGAAGCTCCGGCGCACGGCGCACGCGTCGCCGCGGCCGTGGCCGAGCCTTGCGCCGTCCCGGCTATTTAAAGCCACCCGAGCCCCTCTCGAGCTCATCAGCAGCTCTTCTCTCCCTCCTAGCCCTCCCCATCCATCCCCGGAGCCCTCCCCGTGCCAAATTCCGGCGAACTCCGCCATGGCCGCCGCCTCCTCTCGCCTCAAATTCAACCACTCCGGTCCTTCCCCGCCTCCACTTAGCCCACCTCTGATCTTCCCAGTCACCAGAGACCCCGCCCGCACCCTCTTCCCGTTTCCCCAGCCACCGAAGCGCCTTCTCCACCGCGGAGCCGCCGCCGTCGGCCGCCATTGCCGCGACCAACTCCGGCCACCTCCGGTGCTCTCTCCACTACCCACGGGCACGGGGGGGAGTGGCGCATCCGTCCCCGGTGGCGCCCCAGCCCGCCGTGGCCTCTAGTCGTCGGCGCCGACAGGGCCGAGGCCCTGCTGCGCTCTGTCGGGCGGGAGGAGGAAGGAGATGGAGGGAGGAGAGAGAAGGGGTGCGGGGCCCAGCTGTCGGTGACCGCAGCCGCAGCCACGTCAGTTAAGTGGCAGCGCCCGGGAGCGAATACGCTTTCCCCGTTGGGAAGCGTATTCCACTGAAATGCGCAACCGGCTGTGCTGTCAAGGACCCCTCTGTGAATATTCTTTTTGCAGATAGATCCCTGGCAGAAAAACATTTATATCTTTTTCCTCGTGACTCCGATTGAAGTGATTCCAAAGCCCACGTCTTCGTCTCGTCGAGCCCGTCATGTTGGTATCATTTTCATTATGTGTTCACATAGTGAAAATGACAATCTTGCCCTTGCCCGTAAACAGCCCCCTTCAAGAGAGAACTGTTTCCGGCAATCATTTCCGCGGACTCTCCGCACTTCTTCCCGATGGTTCCGATACCCCCAGGCAAGCTACAACCCTCATTTGCATAATTGCATTGCAATATCATAGTTTAACCAATTACTTTAATCGCAAGTATAATTATTTGTAGTATGGATTAGATTATGCAATGTTTGAACAAATTCTTGAATAGGTGACTACCATATTGAGTACGGGATTGTTAGTAACTAGTATTTTACCCACTAGTTGATGCCATGACGTTGAAGATTACTGTCTATGATTATTTTGGGTTTCATCCGGCAGTTTGTGGATATGAATCAATAGCAGTGGCTTGAGCTTATTGGTTATTGGATTACTATGATATCGGAGTGTCAGCTATGACAGAAATATTATTCGGGGATAGGATACTTAGTTTGTTGATCGAGAGTCACCTGTCCGGACTTATCTGTGCAACCACATTTGCCGGTATGGGATAGCCTTGACTTGGTCTGATCGCGTGCTCTTTTATCGGTACCACTAAGCAGGGAAGGTTATGCGCGCGCTACCCTGGCCCGGTAGGCGGCGATAACCTTGTGAGCCCAGTTGAGTTATGTGGGTACCCGTCCCCGTTTGGGACAGTTTAGTTTGGCCACGACGGTGGCAGGTGTCATGAGGACACAGGGGCCACCCAGGGCAGGACTCCGGGGGAGAATGAATGCCGGTGGTACGATGGGAGAGTCACGGGTCAGGCAGGTTTCGTTGTAGCAACGCTGGTCCACCCAAATGGGATCACAAGGCCAGATGCTCCATGGTGTGGGTAAAGTGCGCAACCTCTGCAGAGTGTAAAATCTATTCGAATAGCCGCGTCCACGGTATTGGACAGTCCGTCCAGGCCTCACTAGGTGGTCTACTGTAATATTGGTAATAATGATGGAATAACTTGTCTGAGTATGGTAGCAGTTAGGCATCATGCCACTGATAAGTCTTGGTAGCAATCTTGAGGATATACGCTGGATGTTCTTGGAGTGAACACGAGTTGGTCACCAGAGTTCAGGTGGAATAGCCTGTTATTGTTAATTTTCAACTATCCCTTCGGTAATGATAAACCTTTACCTAATCCTGATTGCTATGATGTTGTCTTGCCTTAATGCTGATGTTTGTTGTGAGCTTGCGAGTACATTCAAAGTACTCACCTGGCGTATCATGCCAGTTTGTAGGTCCTGTCAGGTTTGCTTGCTTGTCGTGGATGTCGAGTTTGCGAGCTAGGACGCGCGTTCCAGCCAGAGTCCCTGCGGAGTGGAGTCCATCACCGCCGTCGTGGTTCCGCTGTCGAGAGTACTCCGCTTCCTCGAGCTGTTCCGCTGTTAGCATAGAGCTACCCTGGGCAGGCGTAGTATTGCCGTACCGATGTAATCCATGTACCCTTGTAACCTTTTCCATAGTAATAAAGAGCTGATTTGTTCTATGCCAACAGTGCCGTATTCCAGAAGACTTGTATCTGGGCTGGAATACGGGGCGTTCCGGTTTCCTCTGAGCCGGGGTGCCACACAGAGGCATTCATATAGAGTCATATTGTTCTATGTTGAGTTGTAAGTAAATAAAAGTGTGATGATAATCATTATTAGAGCATTGTCCCAGTAAGGAAAGGATGATGGAGACTATGATTCCCCCACAAGTCGGGATGAGACTCCGGATGAAAAAAAATAAAAAAATAAATGGGGGAGGCGAAAAAAGAACAAGAGAAAAGCCCATCATGAGAAAAAAAGAGAGAAAAGAGAGAAGGGGCAGTGTTACTATCCATTTACCACACTTGTGCCTCAAAGTGGCATCATGTTCTTCATATAGAGAGTTTCCTGAGTTGTTATTTTCATATGCTAGTGAGAATTTTTCATTATAGAACTTGGCTTGTATATTCCGATGACGGGCTTCCTCAAATGCCCGAGGTCTTCATGAGCAAGAAAGTTGGATGCACACCCACTTAGCTTCCGTTGAGCTTTCATACACTTATAGCTCGAGTGCATCCATTGCATGGCAATCCCTACTCCTCGCATTGATATCGATTGATGGGCATCTCCATAGCCCCTTGATCCGTCTAGTTGATGCAAGACTTTCTTTCCACTTTGACTCCTTTTGATGTCTACCCCATACTCTATGTTGGAAATATGCCCTAGAGGCAATAATAAATTGGTTATTATCATATTTCCTTGTTCATGATAATCGTCTATTATCCATGCTAGAATTGTATTGACCGGAAACCTAAATACATGTGTGGATACATAGACAACAACATGTCCCTAGTAAGCCTCTACTAGACTAGCTCGTTGATCAAATATGGTTAAGATTTCCTAACCATATAAATGAGTTGTCATTTGATAACGGGATCACATCATTAGGAGAATGATGTGATGGACAAGACCCAACCGTAAGCTTAGCATTTGATCGTATCACTTAAGTTTATTGCTACTGCTTTCTTCATGTCAAGTATGTGTTCCTAAGACCATGAGATCATGCAACTCCCTGACACAGGAGGAATACATTGTGTGCTATCAAACGTCACTTCATAACTGGGTGATTATAAATGTGCTCTACAGGTATCTCCGAAGGTGTCTGTTGGGTTGGCGTGGACCGAGACTGAGATTTGTCACTCCGTATGACAGAGAGGTATCTCTGGACCCTCTCGGTAATACAACATCACAATAAGCTTGCAAGCAATGTGACTAATGAGTTAGTCACGGGATTTTGTATTACGGAATGAGTAAAGAGACTTGTTGGTTGACGTGGCTTGAGACTGCGTCAGTATTTCCCCAAAGAGGAAGGGATGATGCAGCACAGCGACGGTAAGTATTTCGCTCAGTTATGAAACCAATGTTATCGAACCAGTAGGAGGATCACCACCACCCAATAAGGAGCACCTGCACACAAACAACAAATACTTTCAACCCGACGCGAAAGAGAGGTTGTCAATCTCTCTACGGTAAAAAGATAGATTAGGTAGTGTTAGATAGGAGAGATAGATCTCTCAAGAACACAAAATAGAAAAGGCAAATAAAAAGTGCAGCAATATATTTTTGGGTTTTTGGTTTTGTAGATCTGAAAACAAAGAGGCAAAAAGATAGATCGGAAAGCGTAGATACAACATGGCATCACAACAAAACATGGCATCACAACAAAACTCTACAACATAACATTTATTTAGGAGGCTCCGAAGAACCAACATAGTATAATGTTACAAGCAGGGGGGTCACATGACCCAACATTCAGAGCATACAAACAACAAGCGGAAGTTACATGTCTGGGTACAGACATCTACTAAAAGCGGCTGGAAGAGCCTGAAAAGCTACAATGACCCTACCAAAGGAGCCAGACCTCTGTCTAGGATTCCCAAGCTAATCCAGTCAACATCAAACTTCACGTCATACAAATCACTAATGAGACTGAAGTCTCATCTGCAAAAACGTAAATAAGCAAACGTGAGTACAAAGGTACTCAGCAAGACTTACATCAGAACTATCTACATATGCATCATTGTCAACAAAGGGGGTTGTGGAGTTTATTGCAGCAAGCCAGCTTTGACTCTTGGCTAACCTGTACTATGGCTATGAGTACTTTCTTTAAGGTGGCGTATCACACACGAGTCCACATATTCACCACATCAATACACCACTATGGATCCTCTCTCGTCTTCCTACGAGAAGCCATCCATAGCCTCACACTTATCTGGAGCATTTTAGAGTATCCATTTAAGGTTATCTATGAACAATGCAAGTCTCCAAGTAGTCCATATCCGCGGACGCGGCTATTCGAATAGATAGATTACCCTGACTCAAAGGAACCGACGTCCTCGTGCCATCAGCAACGTTCCCTCCTGGAACACGTATCTGCGTCCAGTCCAGCACATGTGCTATGCCGTGTGCCACGACGGGCCACACACGCCATGTGCCACGACGGGCCACACGCGCCGTGCGCCACGACGAGCCACACGCGCCATGCGCCACATGCCCGCGCACCTGACCCACACATGTCCATGTAACAACGAGGTAGGCTCTGATAAGCACAAAACCCAGTTCCTATGAGCCATATCACAACACAATCCACCATGTTCTCCAACACGGCCTCTCATCACCATCTTGACCAAAACGGGTCAAGACACTTAAATCTCATCATTAGGACATGATCATTCCAATCCATCACCCAGATGGATCAGACCAACTCAACTCTAAGCATAGCAAGCGAGCATGGCTGAGTAGTCACAACATAGCTCAAGCAACTCCTAAGTATGCTTGGATGGTTTAGCTATTTGGCAACAATGACAGGTCATGCAAAGGAGTGGGTTCAACTACCGGAACACAAGTAACAGTTGAATCGTTTTTCCTAATGCATTGAAATGAGAGCAAGAGCGAGAGAGTGGGATTATATCGGAATGCTCAAGGGGGGTTGCTTGCCTGAAGATCAGAAGAACTCAGATGTTCTTCGATGTCGTCGATAACTACGTCTCGCAAGTCTATCGACAAAGTCTAACAAGGAGAAATTTAAACATGGCATATGCTTCGCAATGATGCATGAGTATGACATGTTAATATGATGCTGGTTTGAACCAATGCAGCTATCAACAAGGTTAAATGAATATGGTTTGAACCCAAGGTTCAAATTCAACTCCATGTGTAAGGTTACATAATGTGTTTTGAACAAAATGCCCAAGTTCTCCTATTTAGCTTGATCTAACATGCATGAAAATGGTACCATCAGATTCCTTGCATTTTTCTGATAATTTTTCATATATAAATTATTTTAATCTGAGTTACAGATTGTTTTCTATGAATTTTAGAAGTTTTAGGTATTTTCTGGAATTATTTAAAATCCATGAATCAATTACCGCGTCACGCTGGCGTTAGCAGGTCAACGGCGCTAGGTCCAGGTCAAACTTGACGACCGGGACCCACATGTCATAGGCTCAGCGGCTGACCCGGTTTAGTTAGCTAAACATGGGGTTAATTAGGGCGCCTGGGCCCACCTGTCATTGGTTCTAGCGGGTGGTTAGGCTTAACCTAATCCGAACACGTCAGCCGACCGGAGTTAGGTCGCCGGCGACCATATAGCGCGGCGGCGGCATGCCCGAATACCCTACGACGACGGTTTGCTCGCGCGGAGGGCACCCAGAGGGAGCTCTCGCTCGCCCGCATTTGATGGACCCGACGAGAGGGCGCGGGGTGGTCGGAAACAGCACCGCCGGCGAGCCTTGGCGGCGGCCGAGGCACTGGCTCGACGCGGTCATCGATACAGAGCATGGGGAGGCGAGCCGATGAGCTTGCCGGGCTCCTGGCCACGTGATAAGCACATCTCGGTGCGTGGCCGGGGCTGACAGGGTCTCAGGCCACGACGGCGACAATCACGGCGGCCGGAGCTCGGGCTTGAGGTGGGGTGAGGCTACGGCACGGGAGAGGGCACGGGAAGAGACGGAGAGGGACGGTGAGCTCACGGGGAGTCGGAAGAGACACTCAGTGGGCTTGGGGACGAACTGCAGGTGGCGAATCGACGGCGGCGGCCGCCGGTGCCGAAGCTCGAAGATGGTGGCGATGGGGAAGACACAGGGCGTCCGGGCTTCCGTGCGTTGGAGAATACATCGACGCCATCGAAGCGGTTCTTCTGGCCACGGTGGGGCGACGAGGGGGGGGGGGGCTGTGGCTGCGTCTAGCGTGGTGGCGGCCATGGTGAGAGAGGGAGAGAGAAAGAGGTCCAGGGGAGGGGAATGAGGATGAGGGAGAGATCAGGGGGGTTCCCAGGGTGTCGTGGCATCCTTAGAGGCTCCAGGGCGTCGTGCTGGAGGCAGGAGGTGGCAAGGTGTCGTCGGCGAGCTCTCCATGGCTCTGCCTGTCCTCCTGGCACGGGGGAAGAAGACGACTCAGCCCCTACTGGGCTGGGCCTCTTTTGCCACTTAAGCCCAGGTACTTCTCTCTCTCTTCCTTTTTATTTCTTTCTATTTCCTGCAATTTGTTTTGGTTCAGATAGCATACTAAACCATTTTTGCAAAATCTGAAATTTGGCATGTGAGCTAGATGGTCTTAACCAGAGCCACACCAAAGTTTTCAGAATATTTGGAGCTATATTTAATATGTAACAAATATAACTCCAATTTAATTATTTATTGGATTAACTCAAATGCCCAACATAAATACTTCTGTGATTCCAAAAATATTGGTTTGCATTTTACCTCATGCCAATATTTTCTTAGAATACCAGGAAAATTTTCTTGGAGTTCTTTGAGGCAATTTTTATATTGCTTATTTGAGAAAAATTCTTTCTGAGGCTTGATCATTCCTCAATTCAAATTCATTTGAATTTAAAAATGCATGCATGAAATGCAATGACAAGCAATGGCTAGCTAGGTCTGTGACAACTCACCCCCACTAAACAAGAATCTCGTCCCGAGATTCAGTCGTAGGGTATGAGGGAAGGGGACACTAAACTATCTCAACTTCATGATCCAATTGCCCTTCTCGGAGATGTTGATTCATTGCATCATGCTGATCTTGACATATTTTCCTTCGGGATCTTCATCCAACCATGACGATAAGAGAAACGGGAAAACTTTATAAGAATCGATCTTCTCAAAGATCGAGCAACTCATGAGCAACTCATGGAGTGAGACATAAGAACATCTCTTGAGCCGAGACACAAAACACATCAAGAACGACAGAATGATGCAGATGATGGAGGTTCAAGGGGTAGGCAACAATTCCACGCTGAAGCAAGATGGTGCATGGGTTTCAAAGTAGCGAGGAAATAATTGCCATGATTCCATAACGGGGCACCTTAGGGGGTGACTCGTAGAGTATTCCCTTAGGTGGTAAAAAGAATTACTTTTGATCCAGAGATCATTGAAACTCTTCATAACAGCCTAAGGCAATTCACAAACGATAGTTTGAAGGAATTCGAGCGAATAGCATACTCAATTTGAAAAAGAAACTAGAGTTATAGAACAAGGCGGCAAACGGAAGGCACAATCCGATTGATACCGAAAATATAACCCAGTGTCTGAGCGTGCTCTCAAGAACTTGAGAATTTCCATATTCATCAGGGTTTTACCAACATCCATGCCAATGATCCTGGCAACACATCATACTACCATGATGAATAATGATGGAGGATGCAGATATAAAGGAGGACAACACTTTCTTAGATTTCACCTTAGCTATGCCAAGGGAACGAAATCTAGATGATCGACCGAGAGACATTTAGCACTCCGCTTCTAATGTTCTCCTTGATGAAATAGCATAACCCAATTATAGGTCATGTTCGCTATCTAGAACATCAAGTAAAAGTCAGACTTGGGATCACAAAAGGGTCCATGAGGAACAACTTCTAGAATAAGTCATATGAAATCCTCATGTAGAAGTGGTCAAATTCGCTGAATCAAGATACTACAATGATAGATCTTCCGACTAGGTGTGTCGGTCAAAATATCAACTTTGCGGAAGCCTACACCATAGATCTTGGGAAAATTTCAACCATCATATCTGCCTGAGATGCAGATCTGGTTGGTGACAGGCTACTTCGGACTCAGCAGGTCTGAAAGAGAAGGTTTGCAACATAAATCGACGAGATGGCATTGCGAGATTCTCAGGAAATGAACTACGGAAGCAAGCTCCAAAACTTGAGCTGGATTACAAGACTCGCGTGGACACACTGTCCAAGACAATCGTGACCATATGGAGTTCTTACAACAAAACACTACCGAGTTCTGGTTGGGAACCAACTTTGGGGATATCGATGTCCTTGCATAAGGCATGCTCTTAAGAAGAACTTCTTTTCCTTGAACAAGACAATCAGTGGCTTGGTGTGCTAGGAATACATATGGACTGGAGATGACTAGTCTATCAACCCATAGAATACTTCGCACATGCATGATTGGCTTGGGATGATTCCAAAGGAACAAAATAACTTATCTCGAATTCATGGTGGAAACTTGCATCAAATGCACGTGAATTTCGAGTAAGTCACTTCTTATACCAAACATATACTCCATGTACGGAACATGAAGATATTACCTACAAAGTTTCCAACACTAGCTTTACGTTCATCATGAATCGTGGAGAGGATAAACAAGGTTGTCGATGGGCTCAACAACAGTTCCTCGAGGTTTCCATGAAGATGGAATTCCACAACTATGTGAACAAGGTGATAGAATTGGTCAGACCAAGAGATATAATTGTGCAAGCTCGAGGAGGCATCCACGAGTATGATAACATTAGGAAAATCTTTGGTTTTGAGTTTGATTTGACGATAGCCCACACTCAAATCAAAGATTGGACAATACAATAGAGACAACAATTTATCACACGGGTCAATCGACGAGGATATCGTCTTCCTTCAACACACACACACACACACAAGATATCCCTTTGGCATGAACTAAGTTAGATCAAGCTTTTATCTTTCAACTCCCCAAGTTGTTGTTTAGCTTAACCAACTAGCTCAGGGGTATCCAACACAGAGTCTTGGAGAAAAGGTGGCTTACAGGAAGCCAACTTGATCACGAACTCAACATAACGGTCAGGGGACAATCTGGTGATACATCCGAGAAGATATTCGGAAAATCATGGACCACCGATATGTTATCAAGCTCGGGAACAATCTTTCTTTTCAGGGCAAGACGATATGATCAAAAGAGCTTGGCACAAACCTAACTCGTTGATCGAAGAGTGCACCAGGAAAGATGGACTAGGTAGCACGATCAAACTTAGAATGGTGATTCAATAACCAACACACTAAGAATGATATAATTGTCCATTAAGTTCCAAGCAATAGGGTTGCTAGAGGTATTGATTTCACGCATCACGGTTCACTTGTCGACATTCCGGTTACAACCAACACGGAGGCCAAGGAATGAATAATGATGGCGAGAAGTACCACTGTATCAAGAATTCATGAGAGGTGGTGCAATTCTCACGATACTCCTGACATAAAGAGGGTAATACTTCAAGGTAGAACAGAGCAAAAGCTGGATTTGCATTTTGATCTGCGGAATACAACTACTTTGACCCAATCCTGGATATGGATGAGGTGCTAGAGTTTGTTTCTCCCAGTAATTCTGAAATAGAATGGCTTGACAGACCACAAGAATAATAGGCATCGATGAATACGAATGCACCACTACTCTTGACTATCCACTGATAGAAGAAGGTCGAAATACAAATGAAGGGGGCAACTCAAGTGCACATGATTTTTCTGAGTTGTGGATGCATAGGTCAGCATGTCGAACGAGTTCAACAAAATTCTTTCGGATAACCCGTGTGGAAAGGTAGGATTGGCCGAGTCACAACTATGGAATGGAGAACTCATCAAGAGCACTCTTGTTGTGATCTTAAGCTCACGAGGAACTTCTGCCATAATGGCTCATGGTATTGGAAGAATGATATGCCACGAACCTTGAAGACTAAAACAAGGTTACTAATCATCCTAAAGGAACGAGCAAACACTATCAACAGGAGTGAGCAGAATGATTCTCAGGTTCAAGAACCCAGAAACAGAATACCTACTGACTAAGTAGCATCACAGAATGCTTTCGATAACGATGGCCAGAATTATCACACTGGGAACGAAGGACACAACTAGACCGTCGGGTGGTTCACTGAACTAACATGGTTTCCTATCACTTCAATAAACATGTCGAGGTAATAGAGTACCTCAACACAATATTTAGTGTGATTTGTCTGGCCAAAAGACATTAACTCTGGAGGAAAGGATTTGCAAACGCATTAGATCATTTAGAAACCTTGGATAACTCGGACAACATAACGACTGTACGGGCATGAAATATGAGGCAACCTACAAGACAACTGACAACATAACATTGAATTCCAACGGAGACACTGATCCAAGAATACCACAACTTTCCTATAAGTCTTCAGTATAGTAACTCGTCATCCTGATAGATAGATGAGAAAGCCTAGTTCCTTAACCCCGTAGAAAGTAAGAGGGTGACTCAGAATATGAATGACACAAGGAAAGGAGTAAAAAGAATCTTACGTTCCCTTCCACAATCAATTCCCTTATATTACTAAAGCAGTTCTAGACTCAACATCGACTAGTTTGGCTTGATAGTCCTACAGGCAGTCAAGCTCTGATACCAATGCAGTCGGGACCCCGATCCTAAGCCATACAAGTCTAGCATGTAACACATCATATCACTTTGCAGCCTCACGCACGGTAATCCCCACGGCTGCCACCTTACCTTGGCCGGGACCGTTTGCGCCTTTTGGCTCACGTATATGATTATGTTGTTAGCAATCATATGTCAAAGAACCCGGGTTGACATGACTAGTTATAGACCCTAGTGGCACAACCGTACAGGGACATGCATACATAACCCAGCAATGTAGGTGTCAGTCATCAACGTGTGTAGACGAGTCATAATAAGCTACATGGACTCCATTACACCGCGTGACATTTCCCCGTAGGGACAGACACAGCAGCAAATAAGGATACATGCCGGTCAATCAATGTGTCCGGAGCAGTAGCAAGCTACCAAGGCTCAGTGGAGGCACAAAGAGGCATTTCCCCGTAAAGAAGGCTACTAAAGGTATACAGCTAGGTGTCAAATCCCACACATACCAATGCATTTCAACCATACACACATTATGCACGATATGCGTAGATACAACATGGCATCACAACAAAACTCTACAACATAACATTTATTTAGGAGGCTCCAAAGAACCAACATAGTATAATGTTACAAGCAGGGGGGTCACACGACCCAACATTCAGAGCATACAAACAACAAGCGGAAGTTACATGTCTGGGTACAGACATCTACTAAAAGCGGCTGGAAGAGCCTGAAAAGCTACAACGACCCTACCAAAGGAGCCAGACCTCTGTCTGGGATTCCCAAGCTAATCCGGTCAACATCGAACTTCACGTCATACGAATCACTAAAGAGACTGAAGTCTCATCTGCAAAAACATAAATAAGCAAACGTGAGTACAAAGGTACTCAGCAAGACTTACATCAGAACTATCTACATATGCATCATTGTCAACAAAGGGGGTTGTGGAGTTTATTGCAGCAAGCCAGCTTTGACTCTTGGCTAACCTGTACTACGGCTATGAGTACTTTCTTTGAGGTGGCTATCACACACGAGTCCACATATTCACGACATCAATACACCACTATGGATCCTCTCTCGTCTTCCTACGAGAAGCTAGCCATAGCACTCACAGTTATCTGGAGCATTCTAGAGTATCCATTTAAGGTTATGTATGAACAATGCAAGTCTCCAAGTAGTCCACATCTGCGGACGCGGCTATTCGAATAGATAGATTACCCTGACTCAGAGGAACCGACGTCCTCGTGCCATCAACAACGTTCCCTCCTGGAACACGTATCTGCGTCCAGTCCAGCACATGTGCCATGCCGTGTGCCACGACGGGCCACACACGCCATGTGCCACGACGGGCCACACGCGCCGTGTGCCACGACGAGCCACACGCGCCATGCGCCACATGCCCGCGCACCTGACCCGCACATGTCCATGTAACAGCGAGGTAGGCTCTGATAAGCACGAAACCCAGTTCCTATGAGCCGTATCACAACACAATCCACCATGTTCTCCAACACGGCCTCTCATCACCATCTTGACCAAAACGGGTCAAGACACTTAAATCTCATCATTAGGACATGATCATTCCAATCCATCACCCAGATGGATCAGACCAACTCAACTCTAAGCATAGCAAGCGAGCATGGCTGAGTAGTCACAACATAGCTCAAGCAACTCCTAAGTATGCTCGGATGGTTTAGCTATTTGGCGACAATGATGGGTCATGCAAAGGAGTGGGTTCAACTACCGGAACACAAGTAAAAGTTGAATCGTTTGTCCTAATGCATTGAAATGAGAGCAAGAGAAAGAGAGTGGGATTATATCGGAATGCTCAAGGGGGGTTGCTTGCCTGAAGATCAGAAGAAATTCAGCTGTTCTTCGATGTCGTCGATAACTACGTCTCACAAGTCAATCGACAAAGTCAAACAAGGAGCCATTTAAACATGGCATATGCTTCGCAATGATGCATGAGTATGACATGTTAATATGATGTTGGTTTGAACTAATGCAACTATCAACAAGGTTAAATGAAGATGGTTTGAACCCAAGGTTCAAATTCAACTCCATGTGTAAGGTTACATAATGTGTTTTGAACAAAATGTCCAAGTTCTCCTATTTATCTTGATCTAACATGCATGAAAATGGTACCATCAGATTCCTTGCATTTTTCTGATAATTTTTCATATATAAAATATTTTAACCCGACTTACAGATTGTTTTCTATGAATTTTAGAAGTTTTAGGTATTTTCTGGAATTATTTAAAATTCATGAATCAATTACTGCGTCACGCTGGCGTAAGCAAGTCAACGGCGCTGGGTCCAGGTCAAACCTGATGACTGGGACCCACATGTCATAGGCTCAGCGGCTGACCCGGTTTAGTTAGCTAAACAAGGGGTTAATTAGGGCGCCTAGGCCCACCTGTCATTGGTTCTAGCGGGTGGTTAGGCTTAACTTAATCCGGACACGTCAGCCGGCCGGAGTTAGGTTGCCGGCGACCATACAGCGCGGCGGCGGCACGCCGGAATACCCTACGACGGTGGTTTGCTCGTGCGGAGGGCACCCAGAGGGAGCTATCGCTCGCCCGCATCTGATGGACCCGACGAGAGGGCGCGGGGTGGTCAGAAACAGCACCGCCGGCGAGCCTTGGCGGCCGGAGCTCGGGCTCGAGGCGGGGTGAGGCTACGGCACGGGAGAGGGCACGGGAAGAGACAGAGAGGGACGACGAGCTCACGGGGAGTCGGAAGAGACGCTCAGTGGGCTTGGGGACGAACTACAGGCGGCGAATCGACGGCGGCGGCCGCCGGTGCCGAAGCTCGAAGATGGCAGCGATGGGGAAGACACAGGGAGTCCGGGCTTCCATGCGTTCGAGAATACATCGAGGCCGTCGAGGCGGTTCTTCTGGCCATGGTGGGGCGACGAGGGGGGGCTGTGGCTGCGTCTAGCGCGGTGGCGCGGCCATGACCGCTTCGGCCATGGTGAGAGAGGGAGAGAGAGAGGTCCAGGGGAGGGGAATGAGGATGAGGGAGAGATCAGGGGGGGTTCCCGGGGTGTCGTGGCGTCCTTAGAAGCTCCGGGGCGTCGTGCTGGAGGCAGGAGGTGGCAAGGTGTCGTCGGCGAGCTCGCCACGGCTCTGCCTGTCCTCCTGGCATGGGGGAAGAAGACGACTCAGCCCCTACTGGGTTGGGCCTCTTCTTCCACTTAAGCCCATGTACTTCTCTCTCTCTTCCTTTTTATTTCTTTTCTATTTCCTGCAATTTGTTTTGCTTCAGATAGCATACTAAACCATTTTTGCAAAATCTGAAATTTGGCATGTGAGCTAGATGGTCTTAACCAGAGCCACACCAAAGTTTTCAGAATATTTGGAGCTATATTTAATATGTAACAAATATAACCCCAATTTAATTATTTATTGGATTAACTCAAATTCCCAACATAAATACTTCTGTGATTCCAAAAATATTGGTTTGCATTTTACCTCACGCCAATATTTTCTTAGAATACCAGGAACATTTACTTGGAGTTATTTGAGGCAATTTTTATATTGCTTATTTGACAAAAATTCTTTCTGAGGCTTGATCATTCCTCAATTCAAATTCCTTTGAATTTAAAAATGCATGCATGAAATGCAATGACAGGCAATGGCTAGCTAGGTCTATGACAAATAGACCCCATCTTGTTATCCTTAATGGCAACGATACATGCGTGACTTGCTGCCCCTTCTGTCACTGGGAAAGGACACCGCAAGATCGAACCCATCACAAAGCACCTCTTCCCATGGGAAGAAAAATCGATCTAGTCGGCCTAACTAAACCAAAGATTCGAAGAAGAAATACGAGGCTATAAGTAATCATGCATATAAGAGATCAAAGAAGACTCAAATAATATTCATGGATATAAACTGATCATGAACTCAAAATTCATTGGATCCCAACAAGCACACCGCAAAAGTTTACATCAAATAGATCTCCAAGAGACCATTGTATTGAGAATCATAAGAGAGAGAGAGGAAGCCATCTAGCTACTGCCTACGGACCAGTAAGTCTATGGTGGACTACTCACGCATCATCAGAGAGGCACCTATGAGGAAGATGAACCCCTCCGTGATGATGTTTAGATTGGATCTCGAGGTTCTGGAACTTGCGGCGGCTGGAATTGTGTTTCGTCAACTCCCCTAGGGTTTTCCGAATATTTGAAAATTTATAGGCATCAGAGGCGGTGGAGAGGGGCCCCGTGGAGGGCACAACCCATCAGGGCGCGCCGGGGGCCCCCTGGCGCGCCCTGGTGGGTTGTGCTCTCCACAGCCCACCTTCGTGGCACTTTTTTGGCCCACTGGGTGTCTTCTGGTCCAGAAAAAAATCTCCAAAAAGTTAAGTCCTGATTGGACTCCGTTTGGTACTGATATTCTGCGAAGTAAAAAACAAGCAAAAACAGCAACTGGCACTTTGGCACTATGTCAATAGGTTAGTCCCAAAAAATGATATAAAGTTGTTATAAAAATGATTGTAAAACATCCAAGAATGATAATATAATAGCATGGAACAAGCAAAATTTATAGATACGTTGGAGACGTATCAGCATCCCCAAGCTTAATTCCTACTCGTCCTCGAGTAGGTAAATGATAAAAACAGAATTTTTGATGTGGAATGCTGCCTAACATGTTCATCTCATATTCTTTTCTTTTGTATAGCATGGACATTTGGACTCATAGATGATTCAAAGCAATAGTCTAGTTTTAACATAATGACTTCAATACTCAAGCATGCCAACAAGCAACCATGTCTTTCAAAATATCAACACTAAAGAAAGTTATCCCTAGCCCATCATGCTCAATCATTGATCCATTCATGAAACACACTCAAATATTAGCTATGCCCAATGCTCAAGTACGATCATAGTGCCCCCAGTTGGTGCTTTATAAGAGAAGATGGAGACTCAAAGTAAAAATAAAAATTGCATAAAGTAAATAGATAGGCCCTTCGCAGAGGGAAGTAGGGATTTGTAGAGGTGCGAGAGCTCAAAGTTTTAAATTGAGAGAGAAAAATATTTTGGGTGGCATGCTTTTCCTGTCAACGAATACGACAAAGTAGCTCACAATACTTTCCATGCTAGATATATCATAGGCGGTTCCCAAACAGAAAATAAAGTTTATTCCTTTTTCCACCAAACTTTCACTTTCCATGGCGGGCCGTATCCACGGTTGCCTTCCATACCAACACTTTTCAAGGAATTTATTATTTGACAACATAAAGTAAATATTTTTTCTTTTTCATTTCGGGAATGGGCATCCCTACTACCGCCGCACTCTCGTGCAATGACAAGTGAATAAACACTCATCTTGAGAATAACACATCTAGCATGGAAAAATATTGGACACTCCCCACCGTTTCATGAGTGGTACGAGCACATGAAAGAGAAAATTTATTTTGAAAATTTAGAGATGGCACATACAAATTTGCTTGGAACGGCATGGAAATACCGCATATAGGTAGGTATGGTGGACTCATAAGGCAAAACTTGGTTTAAGGATTTTGGATGCACAAGTAGTATTTCTACTTAGTACAAATGGAGGCTAGCAAATAGATTGAGAAGCAACCAAACCAAGAAACAAAAATTCACATAAGCGAGCATTGAGCATAACTAACCCCGAATAATGCACCATAAGTGGGATGTAACTTCATTGCATAACTATTGACTTTCGTGCATGCATAGGGAATCCCAAACCTTAACACCAATATTCCTACTAAAGCATAATTACTCCCTAACATGACTCAGATATTACTATCATCATGTTTCAAAACTATTACAAGGAATCAAGTTTAATTTGTCCAATGATCTTCATGAAAGTTTTTATTATATCCTCCTTGGATATCTATCACTTTGGGACTAGTTTCATATATTGCCATTGCTTTTTTTGACAAGCTCAAACAAATTTAAGTGAAGCACATGAGCATAAAGATTTCTTCTCTCAAAAAGGTATAAGTGAAGCATGATAGGATTTCTTCAAAATTTACTAACTCTCAAAGTAATCTAAGTGAAGCATGAGAGTATTTCTACAAAAATTTCCAAGCACACCGTGCTCAACAAGATATAAGTGAAGCACTAGAGCAATTCTATAGCTCAAAAAGTTTAAGTGAAGCACATAGAGCAATTCTAACAAATCATAGCATAATTTTGGCTCTCCCAAATAGGTGTGTACAGCAAGGATACAAAGGAAAAACAAACAAGCAAAGCAAGCAAAGATACAAGACGCTCCAAGAAAAACTCATGATATGTGACGAATAAAAATATAGCTCCAAGTAAAATACCGATGGTTGTTAGAAGAAAGAGGGGATGCCACTCGGGGGCATCCCCAAGCTTAGTTGCTTGTTACTCTTTGGATATATCGTGGGGGTGCGGTAGCATCCCCAAGCTTAGGCTCTTGTCACTCCTTATTCCTTCATCCATCGTGATCTCACCCAAAACTTGAAAACTTCAATCACACAAAACTCAACAAAATCTTCGTGAGATCCGTTAGTATAATAAAGCAAATCACTACTTTATGTGCTGTTGCAAACCCATTCATATTTTATTATTGCCTTATACCTACTGTATTTTAACTTTACCATGGCTCATACCCTTCAATATAACCCATAGATTCATCAAAACAAACACACAATGCAACGAAAACAGAATATGTCTCCAACAGAACAGTCTGTAGTAATCTGTACTCTAACCATACTTATGTAACTCTAAAACTTCTGAAAAATTAGGACAACGTAAAGAATTTGTATAGAAACACTGTGTTAAAATTTCAGCTCAAGATCATGTTCCAGCAAAAAAATGAAAATTCAAATACTGGACGCAAAGTTTCTGTTTCAGATTCAGCATGGCTTCTACTCATCTCATGAATCATCCTAAAGGCTCTACTTGGCACAAACACTAAATAAACCATAAAAACACAATCATAACAAAGGCATAATTGTGTTAACACTCAAAAACAGAAAGGATAAAGGAAAATTTTATTTATTCATTGGTTTGCCTCCCAACAAGCACTATCGTTTTACGCCCCTAGCTAGGCATAACGCATAGATTCAAGTATTGTCGTCTTTGGTTTTCAAATATTCAATCACACAACTAGATTTATTCAAGGATTTAGCATGCATATTCTCGATGACAACACTCCTAGGAAGAAAACCAAAAAAATCATTCATGTAAATAGGGTCCCTTATGATTTCAACAAAGTCGGGATGAATACTAATCATTTTAAGACCCCCCTTGTGACTACTAGGTGTATCAACTTTGTTCTTGGTGACTTGTGTGGTTTTGCCAATTTTTACGGGAGTTTTTTAAATAGTTTTGATAGAAGGAAAAGCTGAGCTCAAATTACTAAAAATCTCTTCCAACTTACCAATCCGGTAAGGGCTCTCTTCTACCCTTTCGTTAACTACGGTTTCTTTTTTCCTTTAGCAATTTAAAAGCATCTCCCGCCTTAGACCCAATTTTATTAGCAAGATTATGCATTTTTTTATTTAAATCATCAAGATCTTCTTTAGTAATCATCTTCTTTTCAATAGCATCTAATCTCTCCATAACGTGATCATGATAGGTGGTGATCCCACTAAACTTCCCAGAGCATTAATAGCATCTAAAGATGGACACATCAAGAAATTCCTACCGGTAATCGTATCAAGGACGAATCTATACCAAGTGGTGATGCCAACATAAAAACTACGAAGAAGAACAACGGTAGATTGCTTATGGATAGATCTATTATGAGCATTGCAAATCCTATACCAAGCATCTTTTAGGTTCTCCCCTCCCCTTTGCTTAAAATTAAGAACCTCATTATCGGGAGTACACGCAATAAAGGAAGAACTACCCATAATGACAAGGCAAGAGATCTGACGAGAAAAAGGCAAACGAAAAAGAGGGCGAATAAAACGGCAAATTGGTGAAGTGGGGGAGAGGAAAACGAGAGACAAATGGCAAATAATGTAATTGCAAGGAGATGAGATTTGTGATTAGGAACCTGGTAGATGATGATGGAGTCTCCTCGGCGCCTGAGATAGGCACGTAGAAGAGACCGCTTCCTCCCCGGCAACGGCGCCGGAAATTCCTTTAACGTGGCTTGAGACAGCGTCGGTATTTCCCCAAAGAGGAAGGGATGATGCAGCACAGCGACGGTAAGTATTTCCCTCAGTTATGAAACCAAGGTTATCAAACCAGTAGGAGGATCACCACCACCCAATAAGCAGCACCTGCACACAAACAACAAATACTTGCAACCCGACGCGAAAGAGAGGTTGTCAATCTCTCTACGGTAAAATGATAGATTAGGTAGTGATAGATAGGAGAGATAGATCTCTCAAGAACACAAAATAGAAAAGGCAAATAAAAAGTGCAGCAATATATTTTTGGGTTTTTCGTTTTGTAGATCTAAAAACAAAGAGGCAAAAAGATAGATCGGAAAGCAATATGTTGGAAAAGTAGACCCGGGGGCCGTAGGATTCACTAGTGGCTTCTCTCATGAGTATAGCACACGGTGGGTGAACAAATTACTGTTGGGCAATTGATAGAAGATCAAATAATCATGATGATATCCAAGGCAATGATCATTATATAGGCATCACGTCCAAGATAAGTAGACCGACTCCTGCCTGCATCTACCACTATTACTCCACACATCGACCGCTATCCAGCATGCATCTAGTGTATTAAGTTCATGGAAAATGGAGTAATGCAATAAGAACGATGACATGATGTAGACAAGATCTATTCCTGTAGGAATAGACCCCATCTTGTTATCCTTAATGGCAACGATACATGCGTGCCTTGCTGCCCCTTCTGTCACTGGGAAAGGACACCGCAAGATCGAACCCATCACAAAGCACCTCTTTCCATGGAAAGAAAAATCGATCTAGTCGGCCTAACTAAACCACAGATTCGAAGAAGAAATACGAGGCTATAAGTAATCATGCATATAAGAGATCAAAGAAGACTCAAATAATATTCATAGATAGAAAGTGATCATGAACTCAAAATTCATCGGATCCCAACAAACACACCGCAAAAGTTTACATCAAATAGATCTCCAAGAGACCATTGTATTGACAATCATAAGAGAGAGAGAGAGGAAGCCATCTAGCTACTGCCTACGGACCTGTAGGTCTATGGTGGACTACTCACGCATCATCGGAGAGGCACCTATGAGGAAGATGAACCCCTCCATGATGGTGTTTAGATTGGACCTCGAGGTTCTGGAACTTGCGGCGACTGGAATTGTGTTTCGTCGACTCCTCTAGGGTTTTCCGAATATTTGAGAATTTATAGGCATCAGAGGCAGTGGAGAGGGGCCCCGTGTTGTGCACAACCCATCAGGGCACGCCGGGGGCCCCCTGGCGCGCCCTGGTGGGTTGTGCTTTCCACAGCCCACCTTCCCGGCTCTTTTTTGGCCCACTGGGTGTCTTCTGGTCCAGAAAAAAATCTCCAAAAAGTTTCGTCGTGATTGGACTCCGTTTGGCACTGATATTCTGCGAAGTAAAAAACAAGCAAAAACAGCAACTGGCACTTTGGCGCTATGTCAATAGGTTAGTCCCAAAAAATGATATAAAGTTGTTATAAAAATGATTGTAAAACATCCAAGAATAATAATATAACAACATGGAACAAGCAAAAATTATAGATACGTTGGAGACGTATCATTGGTAACAAGATTGAACTAGGTATGGAGATACCGACGATTGAATCTCGGGCAAGTGACATACCGATGGACAAAGGGAAGTCCATATGGGATTGACTGAATCCTTGACATCATGGTTCAATCGATAAAGATCTTCGTAGAATATGTAGGAACCACTATGGACATCCAGGTCCCTCTATTGGTTATTGGCCAGAGAGGTGTCTCGGTCATGTCTCATGATTATCGAACCCGTAGAGTCCACATGCTTAACGTTCGGTGACGCTAGAGTAATATTGGGATATGTATGTTGGTGACCGAATGTTGTTAGGAGTCCCAAATGAGATCCCGAATGTGACGAGGAGCTCCGAAATGGTCTGAAGGTAAAGATTTATATATGGGAAGTCGTATTTGAGCCACCGGAAATGTTCTGGGTTTTACTCGAGGTGTCGGAAAGGTTCCGGGGGTCCACCAGCCCCAGAGGGCTACATGGGCTGTGAGGGGAGGTGCACTAGGGGCTGGCCCCCACCCCCCAAGGCCCAAGGCACATAGGGTTGGTGGAACCCTAGAGGGGGGCGCCACCACTTGCCTTGGGTGGCAAGCTACCCCCTAGGCCGTAGCCCCCTCCTTGGAGGAGGGTTTGAGGGTCGGCGCCCCTCCCCCTTGCTCCTATAAATAGAGGAGGAGAGGGAGGGATGCCTTACACCTCTTCCCACGCCTCGGCGGCAGCCCTACCTCTCTCGTTTCTTCCTATGTCCACAATCTTCGTAGTGCTTGGCGAAGTTCTATCGGGATTGCTCCACCACCACCGCCACCACGCCGTCGTGCTGCCGGAGATCCCATCTACTACTCCGCCCTCGCTCGCTGGATCGAGGAGGCAAAGACGTCATCGAGCCGCACGCGTGCTTAACGCGGAGGTGTCGTCCGTTCGGCGCTAGATTGGATCGGATCGCTATTGGATCGTGAAGAGTACGACTACATCAACCGCGTTATAAACGCTTCCGCTTAACGGTCTACAAGGGTACGTATACACACTCCCCTTTCATTGCTATGCATCTCCATAGATAGATATTGGGTGTTCGTAGGATTTTTTTTCCATGCTTCGTTCCCCGACAGTGGTATCAGAACCAGGTTTATGTGTGGATGATATGCACAAGTAGAACACAAAGAAGTTTTGGGCGTTGATGTTCAGATTTCTTACCTCCCTTGTCTTATTTTGGTTCGGTGGTATTGTGGGATGAAGCGGCTCGGACCAACTTTACTTGTCCTTGCACAAGAGACCCGTTCCACCGACTGACATGCAACTTGTTTTGCATAAGGTGGTTGGCGGGTGTCTATCTCTCCCACTTTAGTTGAATCGAATTTGACATAGGCGGTCCTTGTAGAAGGTTTAAAGGCAATTTGATTATCACCATTGTGGCTTTGCGCAGGTAAGGACGGTTCTTGCTAGTTGCCCGTAGCAGCCACGTAAAACTTGCAATAACAAAGTAGAGGACGTCTAACTTGTTTTTGCGGGGCATGTTGTGATGTGATATGGCCAAGATGTGATTTGATATATGTTGATGTATGAGATGATCATGTTTTGTAATAGTTATCACGACTTGCATGTCGATGAGAACGGCAACTGGCAGGAGCCATAGGGTTGTCTTTAATTTATTATGACCCGCGTGTCAATTATTAAACACCGTTAGCAATAGCTGTAGAAGCAATAGTTGGCGAGACAACCACGTGACGACACAATGATGGAGATCATGATGATGGAGATCATGGTGTCATGTCGGTGACGATGGAGATCAAAAGCACAAGATGGCCATATCATGTCACTTATTGATTTGCATGTGATGTTTATCCTTTTATGCATCTTATTTTGCTTAGGACGATAGTAGCATTATAAGATGATCCCTTCACTAAATTTCAAGATAAAATGTGTTCTCCCCAAGTATGCACCATTGCGAAAGTTCGTCATTTCGAAGCACCTCGTGGTGATCGGGTGTGATTGACTCTTCGTCCACATACAACAGGTGTAAGCCAGTTTTGCACATGTAGACTACTTGGGTTAAAATTGACAAGCCTAGCATGTACAAACATGGCCTCGGAACACGGAAGACCGAAAGGTCGAACATGAGCCATATAGTAGATATGATCAACATGGAGATGTTCACCATTGAAACCACCTCATCTCACATGATGATCGGACTTGGGTTGGTGGATTTGGATCATGTAACACTTAGACAATCTGAGGGATGTTGATTTAAGTGGGAGTTCATTAGTAATATGATTAACTGAACTTATTATCATGAACATAGTCTAAAGTCTTTACAATATTACGTTGTAGATCAACAACTTCTGTAGTAGTTCCCCTGAATTTTAATGCGTACCTAGAGAAAGCTAAGTTGAAAGATGATGGAAGCAACTATGCAGACTGGGTCTGTAATCCGATGATTATCCTCACGGTACTCAAAAGGCTTATGTCCTTGATGCACCACTCGGTGCGCCACCCCCTCCAGCGTCGTCTCTAGAAGTTGTGAACGTCTGGCAGGCACGTTCTGATGACTACTCTATAGTTTAGTGCGCCATACTTTATGGCTTAGAACTGGGGCTGCAAAGACGTTTTGAACGTCATGGAGCATATGAGATGTTCCAGGAGCTGAAATTGGTATTTCAAGCTCATGCCAAGATTGAGAGGTATGAGACCTCCGATAAGTTCTTTGCCTACAAGATGGAGGAGAATAGCTCTATCAGCGAGCACATACTCAAAATGTCTGGGGTACTACAATCTCTTGAATTAGTTGAGAGTCGAGCTTTCTCCTGAGCCGGTTGTTGACAGAGTTCTCCAGTCACTGCCACCTAGCTACAAGAGCTTTGTGATGAACTATAACATGCAAGGGATGGATAAGACGATTCCAGAGCTATTCTCGATGCTTAAGGCCGCGGAAGTAGAAATCAGGAAGGAGCATCAAGTGTTGATGGTTAAGAAAACTACTAGTTTCAAGAAAGGCAAGAGAAAGAAGGGAACCTTCAAGAAGAATGGCAAGCCAGTTACCGCTCCCGTGAGGAAACCCAAGGCTGGACCCAAACCTGAGACTGAGTGCATCTATTGCAAGGGAACTGGCCACTGGAAGCAGAATTGCCCCAAGTACTTGGCAGATAAGAAGGATGGCAACGTCAACAAAGGTATATTTGATATACATGTTATTGATGTGTAACTTACCAGTGCTCGTAGTAGTTCCTGGGTATTTGATACCGGTTCAGTTGCTAATATTTGTAACTCGAAACAGGAGCTGCGGAATAAACGGAGACTGGCTAAGGACGAGGTGACGATGCGCGTCGGAAATGGTTCCAAGGTTGATGTGATCGTCATCGGCACGCTCGCTCTTCAATTACCTTCGAGATTAGTTTTAAACCTAAATAATTGTTATTTGGTGCATGCATTGAGCATGTACATTATATCTGGATCTTGTTTATTGCAAACGGTTATTCATTTAAATCAGAGAATAATGGTTGTTCTATTTATATGAGTAATATCTTTTATGGTCATGCACCAAATGTGAATGGTTTATTCTTGTTGAATCTCGATCTTACTGATACACATGTTCATAACATTGATGCCAAAAGATGCATAGTTAATGATGATAGTACCACATACTTGTGGCACTACCACTTAGGTCATATTGGTGTAAAGCGCATGAAGAAACTCCATGCTGATGGATTTTTGGAATCACTTGATTATGAAACATTTGAAACATGTGAACCATGCCTCATGGGCAAGATGATGAAAACCCCGTTTTATGGAACAATGGAGCGGGCAAGTGACTTGTTGGAAATCATAAATAATGATGTGCGGTCCACTGAGTGTTGAAGCACGTGGTGGATATCATTATTTCCTTACCTTCACTGATGATTTGAGTAGATATGGGTATATTTACTTAATGAAACACAAGTTTGAAACGTTTGAAAAGTTCAAGCAATTTCAGAGTGAAGTTGAGAATCATCGTAACAAGAAAATAATGTTTCTACGATCTGATCGTGGTGGAGAATATCTGAGTTGCGAGTTTGGTATGCATTTAAGACAATGTGGAATTGTTTCACAACTCACGCCACCTGGAACACCAAAGCGTAATGGTGTGTACGAACGTCGTAATCGTACCCTATTGGATATGTTGCATTCGATGATGTCTCTTACCAATTTGCCACTATCGTTTTGGGGTTATGCATTAGAGACAACTTCATTCACTTTAAATAGGGCACCATCTAAATCCGTTGAGACGACACCGTATGAATCATGGTTTGGTAAGAAACCTAAGATGTCGTTTCTTAAAGTTTGGGGATGCGACGCTTATGTCAAGAGGCTTCAGCCTGATAAGCTCAAACCCAAAGCGAAGAAGTGTGTCTTCATAGGATACCCTAAGTAAACAATTGGGTATACCTTCTATCTCGGATTCGAAGGGAAGGTCTTTGTTGCCAAGAATGGATCATTTCTAGAGAAGGAGTTTCTCTCGAAAGATTTGAGTGGGAGGATGGTAGAACTTGATGAGGTTATCAAACCTTCACTTCAATTGGAGAGTACCGCAACACAGAAAGATGTTTGTGTGATGCCTACACCAGTTGAAGAGGAAGCTAATGATGGTGATCATGAAACTTCGGATCAAGTTACTATCGAGCTTTGTAGGTCGACAAGGACACGTACTGCCCCTGAGTGGTACGGTATTCCTGTCTTGGAGGTCATGTTGTTAGACAATGATGAACCTACGAGCTATGAGGAAGCGATGGTGGGCCCGGATTCCGACAATGGCTAGAGGCCATGAAATCCGAGATATGATCCATGTATGAAAACCAAGTATGGACTTTGGAGGACTTACCCGATGATCGTAAGGCCATTCAGAACAAATGGATCTTTAAGAAAAAGATAGACGCTGACGGTAATGTGACCGTCTATAAAGCTCGACTTGTTGCAAAAGGGTTTTCACAAGTTCAAGGAGTTGACTACGATGAGACTTTCTCACCCGTAGCGATGCTTAAGTCCGCCAGGATTATGTTAGCGATAGCTGCATTTTTCGATTATGAAATATGGCAGATGGATGTCAAAACAACGTTCCTTAACGGTTTCCTTAAGGAAGAGTTGTACATGATGCAACTGAAAGATTTTTTTATTCTAAAAATGCTGACAAAGTGTGCAAGCTCCAGCGATCCATTTATGGGCTGGTGCAAGCATTTCGTAGTTGGAATCTTCGCTTTGATGGGGTGATCAAAGATTTTGGGTTCATACAAGTTTATGGAGAATCTTGTATTTACAAGAAAGTGAGTGGGAGCTTTATAGCATTTCTAATATTATATGTGGATGACATATTGCTGATTGGAAACAATATAGAACCTTTGGAAAGTGTGAAGGAGTATTTAAACAAGAGTTTTTCAATGAAAGACCTTGGAGAAGCTGCTTACATATTAGGCATCAAAATTTGTAGAGATAGATCAAAACGCTCAATAGGATTTTCACAGAGCACATACCTTGATAAGATTTTGAAGAAGTTCAAAATGGATCAGTCCAAGAAGGGGTTCTTTCCTGTTTTGCAAGGTGTAAAGTTGAGTAAGACTCAATGCCTAGCAACATCAGAAGATAGAGAAAAGATGAGAGTCGTCCCTTATGCCTCAGCCATAGGCTCTATCATGTATGCGATGCTGTGCACAAGACCGGATGTGTGCCTTGCCATAAGTATGGCCGGAAGGTTTCAAAGTGATCTAGAAGTGGAACACTGGACAACGGTCAAAAATATCCTTAAGTACCTGAACAGGACTAAGGAAATGTTTCTCGTGTATGGAGCTGATCAAGAGCTCGTCGTAAAGGGTTACGTCGATGCTAGCTTTGACACTGATTCGGATGACTCTAAGTCTCGATTCGGATACATATTTATTTTAAATGGTGGAGCAGTTAGCTGGAGTAGCTCCAAGCAGAATCGTTTCGGTCGATTGGTGAAGTAATAGTAGTAGATGCAGGATTGTTTCAGTCTGCTTGTTTATGAACGTGATGCCTATATACATGATCATACTCGTGAATAACATGTCATTACTATGCGCAATTCTGTCAATTGTCCAACAGTAATTTGTCTACCCACCGTATGCTATGTTCAAGAGAGAAGCCTCTAGCAAAAACTATGGCCCCGGGTCTACTTAATCATAAAAAAATACTTTGCGACAATGTATTTACTGTTATTTTGCTTTTATATCATCTATCTCTATCAAGATTTAATCCATGCAAGTAACGAGTTCAAGGGGCTTGAGAATCCTATTGCACGCATTGGGTGCAAGTGTTTGGTTTTGTGTGTAGGTGCTGTCAAAGGGAGTTTGCTTGGTTCTCCTATTGATTCGATAACCTTGGTTCTCACCGAGGGAAATACTTATCTCTATTGTGCTGCATCTCCTCTCCTTTTAGGGGAAAATCCCAACGTAGCTCACCACCCGCCATCTCCTTCCCGCCGGGGTTTTCTCCCCGGCCGGCGTACGCTCGAGCTCCACTCGCTCTGGTAAGAACCAAGTCTCCCCTCTCCTCGTAGATGTGTAGATTGGGGTTTTCATCATTAGCATGACAATGAATCGATTGGATTCGATTCCATTCTAATCGAATCGATTCGATCCCTTCTTGCGTGGTATTGTTCATATGCAGGGTAGTGTTCATGCTTGTGTTGTGTTTGATGTGCATGCTTAGCTTAGTGTTCATAGGCAGGGTAGATTTCTGATGTGTTCGATGTTAATGCTTAGTGCTCATGGTGTACAATGTGTTCATGGGCATGCTAGATTGGTGTTGTGTTTGATGTTCATGCTTAGTCTCATGATGTACAATGTGTTCATGATTCTAGCCGTATTGATGTTGTCTTTGATGTTCCTGCTTACTGTTCATGTGCATGTTATCTAGATTGGTGTGTGTTTGATGTTCATGCTTAGGGTTCATGGGCATGCTAGCTATATTGGTGTTGTATTTGATGTTCTTGCTTGGTGTTCATGTGCATGTTAGCTAGATTGGTGTTGTGTTTGATATTCATGCTTAGAGTTCATGGGCATGCTATGTTGTATGATTTAGTTACGTGCATGGTTTTCATGGTAGGTAGGACCAATGTGTTTGCTACTTTAGGTACTAGTACAAATGTAGCATGCTGCCAATGCCCTGTTACTAATCCATGTCATCTTACCTCACAAGGTGATGAAGACGGAGTGGGACGGGGCTGGAGGAGGAGCCCATGTCGTCGCTGGTGTCGAGGCCGCTGTGGACTTCATCCCCACGAACCACTAGCTCAAGAGGGTGAACCTACCTGGCAGGGTCGCCTTCATGAGCCTACCACGTTCAAGGGGACGAGCTCCTAGGACCAGCCACGAGAGGGGTCCCGAGAGCCTCTTCGCTTTACAGGAAAATCAAGGATGGGGAGGATCTTGCCATGCTCCTCATCCCTCCCAAGTATGTGGAGGTGATGAACGAATGGCTGACGATGAAGCTCCCGCGCGTCGTCAGACTCTCGGTGAACAAGTGGTGCGAGTTCTGGATTCAGGTCCAGAACTTCGAGGGGCAGATGGTGCTTGGCCGGGGCTGGCAGTATTTCTGCCGCCGCCACAGTATCGTCCCCGGCGACCTCGTTATGCTGCGCATCGCTGGCCTAGGCCTCAAGGTCCAAATATACAACCATGACAGCTCCATCAGGTGCAGGGTGCGCTGCAGCAGGCACAGCTGCATCGGTGATCTAGCTTTCGCCCTCTAAACTTTTTTAGTATGAACATCTAGTTATTTCCCTGCGGTGATGGAGAGAACTTGATGTGAAACTGTTAATATTTTTTGATGAATTAACTAGTAATATTTTGTCCAGGGTTCTGCACCCTGTGGTGAAGCAGGGGCATGGGATGCCCCAGCTGTCTTAAAATTATGCCTAGCAGTATGGTTGTTTAGTTGCTTGTTTATCTGTTGTTAGCTGTTTTTACCTGCTTGTTTTTGTGTTGTTTGCTCCTGTTTACCTGCTAGTTTATATGTTGTTTACCCCTTCTTTCTAATTCATTATCTCGACACTTTTCCCAATCCCATGTTTCCTGTCCTCTGTCTTTATCGCCATTTTTCCACTTCAAAATGGTGTATTGCCCTTTTACTCTGTACGCCAACCTTGCATACCAATGTTAGGACCCCGTGAAAAAGGAGAGGTGGTTCCGACCTTTTCTCGGTATCCAGATCTAGCCAGATATTGCGGGTGATGTCCGCGACTGCCATAAGGTTCTAGACCGGGATGCAATAAACCATCGCATCGTCTGACGCGCCTTCAAGGATGGAGGTTTGGACCTCGCCCGCCCGTGTTAATGAAGGAGTAGCGTCTGCAGGGGCCACGTGGTGCGGCCTCCTCCATAACGATGGTGGTTGCCCATTTGTTGGCAAGAGCGTCGTGATCACTCTGCAAACAGAGTTGTGCCTGCACGAGGGCTTTATGTTGGGGCCCGTGGCGATTCCACCTTCAGGCTTCAACATTTATTTACAAATCAACTCCACCATTTTTCACATATTGTTTATATGGTTCCAAGATTATCGTAAAAACAATAACTACTCAAAAAGTTCATTATGCATGCATGAAGGCACAAGAGGCAACACAATTCACAATCTCCAAATGGTATAGCTAACATAAATTCTTTATCAATCTTTATACGTGTGGCATAATTTCCATTGTATTCATTGTACCCATGGAACATGAAATACTATACAAGATACATGTTGTAAATAACTTAGATACACATACAAACTATACTTAATTAAAGTGGATGTGTGCAAATATTTGATATTTGTGTGCGTATGAGGACATGTGGCATAAGACACTCTTTCTATGCAGTGGGGTAAGAAGGCTCCATCGCAAGGCCACACATGCCTCTCGTGTCGGTAATGTCCTTCTCCATTCTTAAATATCCGTTCTCGCCCCATGTTGTTCCCCATGAATTCTTCAACAACCAATACTTTGTGTTGTCGCTGGTCTTGCCATAACCAATAACTGCAATACCATGGTCTAGTTCGGTTCCACATGAGCCGGTCATTACTCCACCTTTGTAAAACTAGAACGTCATATCTCCGCCATCTACAGCTACCGAGACTGGTTGACTTGCGACGGCTTGCATGAGGGCTCCTTCATAGTTGGATGGAACATCCTCATAGCTTTTGATGGTTGCGACACCATTGGTTCCACTCTTGTAATTGTCATCTGTCTGGGTATATGGGTAGTTCGACTCGGTGGTGAGACCACCATTCTGGATTATGAACTTAAAGGCATCTTCCATGAGCCCTCCTTCACAACCTTGGTCTTCACCATGGACATCACAATCCACCAACTCTTGCTCTGACAGTGAGATAAGCTTGCCAGTTTTGAGTTTAACAATTCCCTCCATAGCGCCGACAACAGAAAATGCCCAACAACAACCTAGATGTGGTTATGTTTGGTAGTTACTATTAGACAAAATTCTAAAAAAGTAAACATATATGCAATAAATCATTATCCTTACTCACCACATTGACCCTAATCCTTGATGGGAGTGACCACACCTTTGGTCCTCGAGTCTACGGTTGCGGGAAGTGCATCAAGACTTAAATTCTTGTACCTGAATCCGGTAGGAACCCTGTGCAAGCTTGGTTTGCAACCCTTGTTAGCCTTTGTCCCCTTGAACTCCTCGTTTGTGAGGTCAGTGAACTGATTGATGCCCCAATAGAATTTGCGGTTCTCGGCGTTAAACGACTCGATGAACCTACATTGGCCGTGAACACCTCAAATCGATGTGCCTTCTTAGTAGCGTCTTTGTGCACACTGTTGTACTGCACCATCTAGGTCTCGTGCCTTTCCACCATAGAAAAGTCATCGTTGAGCTCGCGAGCTGCAAGGACTGAACTACAGAAGCAGAGGCATCCGAGGATGCCAATGATCAAAGCTTTTGAGATGGCCATCATATGTTTGATGGATTACTTGGTACTACTACTGTGCAATGTGTGCTCTGCTTTGTTTCTGGGAATGAAACTGGTGACTTATATAGTTCCATGCATGTATTTAAGTATAGGGGACTAAGATGGTCTCCAGCGTAGCTGTGAAGTACGTTTAGTGGGTGGCTGTTAAATCAAACGTACTTGGAGTCTGGTGCGCGGATGGTATAAATCAAATAGACTTAGCTGGATGTGCTTGCATGGTGACGTTGGCAGTTTTGGCGCGAGTATGGGGCACGAAATATATAAGTTCGATGTCGTCTTTGCAATACATGTATTAGCTTTCTACACGCTAAATTTATGTTGCAGAGTAACATTAAGTTTTAGATTCCGTTGATTTACATAATTGTGGGTATCTACAGAGAATATAGCAAAGAATCCTTGTAGCTGCAAGTATAAAATGATTAGATGTGCTGCTTATAGAGACTAGGGGTGTAACACGGACATAATAAGTTGATTAAGACAACTTACCTAACCATATCATGGTATATTAAACTAAAATAAACTAATATTAGTTACCCGATTTGAAGTAATTTAATCCGGAGTTCAAAAAAATATTTGGTACTCATCTTCTATTTTTTGTTCTATATGAACTCCGTGAGCCCCAAGCGTACATCAAGTGCAAGAATTCTAATAACTCTGGATGTATTTCCCTGCCACGCTGATACTTCTTTCCACTCACAATTTCGTAGAGTTCAGTATCTCACAATTCGTGCGGCGGCCGTGGTGTGTGGGCGGGTTGCTGGGTCGAGCGACGTTGTAGCTCAAGGCTGAACGGTAGTATGTAACACCCGGTAAATTAGACACACCGTGCAACGCACCAAGCGACACATGCAACCAACGCAGTCGACACTTTTCTCCTTCCCATGATTTGTAGAGCTATAAAAATGATACGCGGGAATCGAGCAAAGTACACATGCACGGTTAGGTGTGCCAGGGCAAGAGAAATATTGGTGGGCAGCTGAGAGCCGACGTGAACACATGCCACACACACTTACAGATGGGACCAGTGTTGGAGGAAAGGGAGATGGCCGCTTGTAAAAGGCAACATCTACACAAAATCATGAGGGCGTACAACACCCGATTTCTAACGATCATGATAAGTTGGGATCCTTTGGCACTCAGAGCTTCATCGCCAACACCGCAGGTCTCCTTGATCTCGTTGCTCCCCTCTTCAAGCGCCAGGTTCACATCTTTGGGAGCCTGCAGTTCCTTGCCGATCGATTCAGCAAGGCGCGTCTCTGTAACTCGACACTACACCGGGCACAAGAGCCAATGTTGAGGCAATGCCTGGGATCTACATAAACAATCCACCAGCCCACCCCGACTTGCCAACTTGTGGCGATGGTGGTTCTCCTACCTATCTTGGATGACTATGAGTATTGGGGGGACGAGGGCTCAGACAGCCGCTTGTTGGAAATATGCCCTAAAGGCAATAATAAATGTTACTGTTTATTTCCATGATTGTAATTAATTTTTGTATTTCTATGCTAGAATTGCTATAGTTCTTGAATGAAAGGTTCAGAGGAAAACGCATATGCATGTGTGGAAGCATAAACGTAATTAGTTCTTAGGGGGCAAGGCAGAATCGCCACGGGCCCTGGCTTTGCAGAAACGCCACGGGGCCCAGCGTTTCCACCTTGAATATGAGGACTCCTCCATGTGATCTAAACCGAATTTTGGGAGGCCCCCTCCCCAAGTTGCGACCCCATGTTTCCACCTATATATACAGGGGAGGGCAACTCCTAGGACACACAAAACCCCTTGGAGGTTGCCCTATTGCTGCCGTGCACCCTATTTCTGGAAACGGCGGGCCCGTGGCGATTCTACCTCGCCCCCTTAGACAACTCTTGGTCCAGCAACCTAAGGTCTTGTGGGCCTTTCTACTTGACCTAGCAAAGGTAGCCATGCACCAGGGACCATCTGGATTTATCCCGAAGGTTCCATAACCATTCAGACCCCTCCAGAAGTTTTCAGGACCCTCCCAAGACCCCACGGAACATTTCCGGCAATAGCTGCAACACTTCCAAAACCACCCGAAACTCTTTCGGTGCCTATTCTCTCATTCCCCTTTATATCCTAGTTTTCCTACAAACAACTAACCAATAATCGAGTGACCCTACAGGTTCGGTAATATCCAGACATGACCCAAAACACCTTCTGGTCAAGAATCAATAGCGGGATCTGGACACTCATATTGATTCCTATATACGCACAAATATATTTATCGAGTGAACGTTCTATTTGCATACACTATTTCCTTTGCTTCACGATACTTAACAAAACCCGAGGTGAGACTTTTGTAAGTATCCTTGTGAATCAACAACTTGATCACGATACTAAGTTATCCTTGTTACCGATTTTGTTCTCTTTTTTCCTTTTTGTATTCCGGTATACCAGTGATCATATCACACTGTTTGTAGCTAGATGATGATGGATATCGTAATACCGAGTGGGCCCAGAGAGTATTTCTCCATCGTTGGAGGAGTAAATCCTCACATCTTGAGCTATTGAGTCCCTAGATAGACATGCTTTTCCAATGTATCCGAAAGATGCATTTATAATCACCCTGTTACTGGTAACGTTTGACAATCAACATTGTATATGGTCCGGCAAGAAGGTACCTGATACTCTCATGGTCTAAGGAGTGAGTATACGATAACACTTTTATAATTGTACTTATAACATTGTGACGATGTGTTCTTATAGTATATCATTTGGTTAGATGTGTTCAACATCATTGTTTTGTTAACAATGTGATGTCGTTGGTGCCGACATCCTTATTACATCAAAATGTCCTATGATCAGGAAAACGAGATCATCACTGAACAAGTGCGCTATTATTAGGGGCGAGACCGGGAACCTATTTACGTTTATGTTTCCACACATGCGTATGAGTTTTCCTCTGAATTTCGCATTCAAGAACCATACCAATTCTAGCATAGAAATATAAACATTAATTACAATCATGGAAATAAACAATACCAATTATTATTTTCTCTAGGGCATATTTCCAACAAGCGGCTATATGAGGCATCTTCCCCCCAAAACTCATATTCATCCAAGATAGGTGGAAGAACACCATCGCCACAAGCTGGCAAGTCGGGGTGTGCTGGTGGATTGTTGATGTAGATCCCATGCATTGCGTCAACATTGGCTCTTGTGCCTGGTGCAGTGCCGAGCTGCAGAGACACGCCTTGCCGAATCGGTCGGCGATGAACTGCAGGCTCCGAAAGATGAGAACCTGGCCCACGAAGAGGGGGGCAACAAGGTCAAGGTGACCCACGGCATTGGCGATGAAGCTCAGGGTGCCAAAGGATCCCAACTTATTATGATCGCTAGAAATCAAGTGTTGTAGGCCCTCCTGACTGTTTTGCATGGATGTTGCCTTTTACAGCCGGCCATCTCCCGTTCCTCCTACACTGGTCCCATATGTAAGTGCGGGTGTCATGTGTTCACTTCGACTCTCAGCTGCCCACTGATGTTTCTCTTGCCATGGCCCACCTATCCGTGCGTGTGTACTCTTCTTGGTTCTCGAGTACAGTATCAATTTTGTAGCCCTACAAATCATGGGGAGGAGGAGAAAAGTGTCAACTGCGTTGGTTTCGTGTCTCGCTTGGTGCTTTGCACGGTGTGTCTAATTTACCAAGTGTTACATACTACCGCTGAGCCTTGAGCTACAACGTTGCACGACCCAACGGCCCACACACACTGCACAGGGTGACCGCCCACAGACCACAACCACCGCATAAATTGTGAGATACTCCCTCCGTCTCAAAATAAGTGTTTTAAGCTTAATACAACTTTATACTAGAGCTACTACAAAGTTGAGACAGTTATTTTGGGACGAAGGGAGTTCGATACTTCTACGAAATTGTGAGTGCAAAGAAGCGTCTGCTCGGCTCGGAAGTACGTCCGACGGTATTAAAATTCTTGCACTTGACGTACGCTTGGTGCTCACGGAGTCCATAAACAACAAAATGGAAGATGATTACCAAGTATTGTTTGGACTCCGGATTAAATTACTTCAAATCAGTTAACTAATCTCAGGTCCTTTTAATTTAATATATGATGATATGGTTAGTTAAGTTGTCTTAGTCAACTTATTATGTCAGTGTTACACTCCTAGTCTCTATAAGCGGCACATCTAATCATTTTATATTGGCGGCTACAAGGATTCTTAGCTATATTCTCTGTAGATACCCACAATTATGTAAATCAACGGAATCTGAAACTTAATGCTACTTTTCAAAAAAAAAAAAATCGAGGAACCGGCAGGAGCACTGCCTTTTCATTTCAGACGAAAAAGAGGGTTTATCACTAGTAGAAAACAGGCCTTCCGTTTAACCCTTTAGTCCCGGTTTGGCTTTGGCCCGGGACTAATGTGACCATTAGTCCCGATTCCAACGGCTAGGAGCGGTCAGGGGGCACGGGCACCATTAGTCCCGGTTCATTTTGAACCTATAGTCCCGGTTTGTATCACAAACCGGGACTAAAGGGGTGGTGGCAGGCTGACACAGGCTGGTGTCAGCCTGGGGCCCCCATGAGCCCTTTTAGTCCCGGTTTGTGATACAAACCGGGAGTATAGGTGGACCTTTAGTCCCGATTTGTATAACCAACCGGGACTAAAGCTTTCCCTATATAAACCCTTCGTCCAGCCCGACTCCATTTCTTTGTTTTCTCCATTCGAATTCCCCTCTCTGTTTCTTCCCCTAGCTCGAGCTCCTCCCTCCATTTTTGCCAAGATTTGTCAAGATTTGAGGCACCCCAATCCATCCAAGTGTCCACAAAGGTTAGCAACTTTGTCCTTTCATCTCTTATTGCTAGATCAGCTCGTGCAATGCTTTATAAGTATAGTGATTTGTGGGTTTTAGTTTGGGTGTATTTATGTGGTAGTTTTTTTGATTTATATGCAATTTGAGCTCAAATTAACTCCTTAGTTTGCATATGTGTAGGTGTGGTTTACTTAGTGTGCCTTCCCGTCCCCGTCCTAACCACCGTCGATCGCCCGCACCGTCCCGTCGCCGGCACCACCTTGGTGAGCCTCTTCTTGTGTTCTTATCCTTTTTATTAAAAAAATCGTATTTGTATGATTTAGATAGTTACTTGCATAATTTTCTTACTTGTATGATTGTTGTTATATATAGTGCCATGGTTATGATATCCGTGCCCGTCGGCCCTCGTCCGGTTTACGATTCGGATGTGGTATATTCTCTTTTATAACTATTTGTTGCATTTCGTGTTAATGACAATTATGCCCATCAAGTTGACATAGATATTTTTATCTAGGAGGTAGTTGAACCGGAAATGCCAACCGACCCTATTGTCGAGAAGTTAAATTTAGTTGAAAAAGAAAATGAGGATTTGAAAGGAAAATTGAAAAGAGTTGAACAAGAGAAGATGAAATTGGAGTTGTACGTTGCCGATGTCGTCGATGATCACAATATCAAGATGGATGCAATGCGCTTGAAGATTGGAAAGATTAGAAAATATGCCATTAATAAAGAGGCTTGGTATCATTATGCTGTTGGATCAATTGCTACCTTAGTTGCGATTTTGATCGCATTTGTTGTTGCATTTAAATGGTTTATCTAGATAGTTGTATGTTGTTTTATGAGAAAATAAGTGTGTATGAACTTGTATTAATTTGGTCTTTTCGGTGTTGTGTAATGAAGATGAACCGGCAATGGATGTACGATGACCGATGCTCTTCCCAGTTCATTAATGGTGTGCAGAGTTTTTTGCGTGCAGCTGAGGCAAACAAGCGGGATGGTTTTATGTGTTGTCCATGTGGTGTGTGTAAGAATGATAAGACTTACTCTAGCTCAAAACAGATTCACGTCCACCTGTTTACGTCTGCTTTCATGTTCGGCTATAATTGTTGGACCAAGCACGGAGAAAGAGGGGTTCTAATGGAAGAGAATGAAGAAGAAGAGGATGACGACAATTATCCTGGGTGTCCTGAATATGATGGTACTACAATGGGGGAAGAGAATGAAGAAGAAGAAGCTGAGGCATCGTATGAGCCCGCTGATGATCTTGGTCGGGCCATTGCTGATGCAAAGAGAAACTGCGAAAGTGAAAAGGAGAAGTTGAAGTTGCAGCGCATGCTAGAGGATCACAAAAAAGGGTTGTACCCAATTGCGAAGATGACAACACAAAGCTCGGTACCACACTGGAATTGCTGCAATGGAAGGCAGAGAATGGTGTATCTGACAAGGCATTTGAAAAGGTGCTGAAAATAATGAAGAATAAGCTTCCAAAGGACAACGAATTGCCCGACAGTACATACGAAGCAAAGAAGGTTGTCTGCCCTCTAGGATTGGAGGTGCAGAAGATACATGCATGCCCTAATGACTGCATCCTCTACCGTGGTGAGTACGAGAATTTGAATGCATGCCCGGTATGCAATGCATTGCGATATAAGATCGGTCGCGATGACCCTGGTGATGATGTTCAGGGCGAGCGCCCCAGGAAGAGGATTCCTGCCAAGGTGATGTGGTATGCTCCTATAATACCACGGTTGAAACGTTTGTTCCAAAACAAAGAGCATGCCAAGTCGTTGTGATGGCACAAAGAAGACCGTAAGAAAGACGGGAAGTTGAGAGTACCCGCTGATGGGTCGCAGTGGAGAAAAATCGAGAGAGAGTGGCCGGACTTTGCAGATGACCCATGGAACTTATGGTTTGGTTTAAGTGCAGATGGCATTAATCCATTTGGGGAGCAGAGCAGCAAGCATAGCACATGGCCTGTGACTCTATGTATCTATAACCTTCCTCCTTGGTTGTGCATGAAGCGGAAGTTCATTATGATGCCAGTGCTCATCCAAGGCCCTAAGCAACCCGGCAACGACATTGATGTGTACCTAAGGCCATTAGTTGATGAACTTTTACAGCTGTGGAATAAAAAAGGTGTACGTGCGTGGGATGAGCACAAACAGCAGGAATATGACCTGCGAGCGTTGCTATTTGTAACCATCAATGATTGGCCTGCTCTTAGTAACCTTTCAGGACAGACAAACAAGGGATACCATGCATGCACGCACTGTTTAGATGAGACTGAAAGTATATATTTGGACAAATGCAAGAAGAATGTGTACCTGGGACATCGTCGATTTCTTCCGACCAAGCATGCCTTAAGAAAGAAAGGCAAGCATTTCAAAGGTGAGGCAGAACACCGGAAGAAGCCCGTCCTCCATACTGGTGATGACATACTTGATATGATCAAGGATTTACAAGTAATATTTGGAAAGGGTCCTGGCAGACAATCTGTTCCGACTGACGCTGAGGGACGCGCACCCATGTGGAAGAAGAAATCTATATTTTGGGAGCTAGAATATTGGAAAGTCCTAGAGGTCCGCTCTGCAATCGACGCGATGCACGTGACGAAGAATCTTTGCGTGAACCTGCTAGGCTTCCTGGGCGTGTATGGGAAGACAAAAGATACACCGGAGGCACGGGGGGACCAGCAACGTGTGCACGAAAACGACGGCATGCATCCAAAGCAGTATCAAGGTCCTGCCAGCTACGCTCTTACCAAAGCAGAGAAGGAAGTCTTCTTTGAATGCCTGCTCAGTATGAAGGTCCCGTCTGGCTTCTCGTCGAATATAAAGGGAATAATAAATATGGCAGAGAAAAAATTCCAGAACCTAAAGTCTCATGACTGCCACGTGATCATGACGCAATTGCCTCCGGTTGCGTTGAGGGGGCTTCTACCAGAAAATGTTCGATTAGCCATTGTGAAGCTATGTTCATTCCTCAACGCAATTTCTCAGAAGGTAATCGATCCGGAAATCCTACCAAGCTTACAGAATGATTTGGTCCAATGTCTTGTCAGTTTCGAGTTGGTGTTCCCACCATCCTTCTTCAATATTATGACGCACATCCTAGTTCACCTAGTCGAAGAGATTGCCATTCTGGGTCCTGTATTTCTACACAATATGTTCCCCTTTGAGAGGTTCATGGGAGTCTTAAAGAAATATGTTCGTAACTGTGCTAGGCCAGAAGGAAGCATCTCCAAGGGCCATGAAACAGAGGAGGTTATTGAGTTTTGTGTTGACTTTATTCCTGACATTAAGCCGATTGGTGTTCCTCAATCGCGGCATGAGGGGAGACTACGTGGAAAAGGCACGCTTGGACCAAAATCAATAATATGTAGGGACGGGCATTCTTGGGCACAAGCACACTACACAGTTCTACAGAATTCTACCTTGGTGACCCCGTATATCGAGAAACACATGGATATTATACGCTCGAAGAACCCGGAGAAGTCTGACCCCTGGATTCAACTTACACACATTGAGGCTTTCGGCGGTTGGTTGCGAACACATCTCATGAATGACGACAATGTTGAAGATGACTTGTACTTGTTGGCCAAGAGACCATCTTCGACCATATTGACTTTCCAAGGGTACGAGATAAATTGGAATACATTTTACACGATCGCTCAAGATAAAAAGAGCACCAACCAAAACAGTGGTGTCCGCTTTGACGATGCGGCAAACAGCAAGGAGAAGGACACATATTATGGTTACATAGAGGAGATATGGGAACTTGACTATGGAGGTGATTTGAAGGTCCCTTTGTTCCGGTGCAAATGGGCCAATCTGACTGGAGGAGGGGTAATGGTAGACCCGCAGTACGGAATGACAACAGTGGATCTCAACAATCTTTGGCACACAGACGAACCATTCGTTCTAGCCAATGATGTGGCGCAAGTTTTCTATGTGAAGGACATGTCTACCAAACCAAGAAAAAGGAAAGATAAGAAAGCGGATACATCATACGATGAGCCAAAGCGCCACATGGTGCTTTTTGGGAAAAGAAACATCGTGGGAGTGGAGGACAAGACAGACATGTCATAAGATTATGAAAAGTTTGATGAAATTCCTCCCTTCGCAGTGAAGACTGACCCAAGCATCCTGTTAAATGATGAAGATTGTCTATGGTTACGGCGCAATAATCAAGGGACACACGCGAAGAAAAAAAATTATACCCCAAGATCCCACTCTGGGATGTGATTGGCTGCACCGTCATCACTTTTCTACTCTAGTGAGTAGCCGGGATGGTCCAGTTTTGTACACGAAGTGCATCCAGTTTTTGTTGTAACCCTCTCAACTTTTTAGCACATGCTATGTGGGTGAAATTATGATACCATGCCAAGTTTCAACCTTTTCAGAGTTCATTTGTGGTGCTTTTTAATTTCAGGGTCATTTAGCTAAAAAATATCATTAAATGCATGAAAAATAGCAAATGAAGTTAGAAAGGGGTGAAATTTGAATATGTGGCTTAGAATGGTGCATATTGAATGCACAAAAAGTCTGGAGTTGAAACAAGTTTAAAAAAATGAAATGCCTATGTAACAGATGAGTTTTCGTTCGAAACCCTCATACTTCGAAGGAGATGGTCTAGTTTGTACACGAAGTGCATCCAGTTTTTGCCGTAACCCTCTCAACTTTTTAGCACATGCTATGTGGGTGAAATGATGATACCATGCCAAGTTTCTACCTTTTTAGATTTCATTTGTAGTGCTTTTTAATTTCGTGATCATTTAGCTCAAAAAAAATCATTAAATGCATGAAAAATAGCAAATGAAGTTAGATAGGGTTGAAATTTGAAGATGTGGCTTAGAATGGTGCATATTGAATGCACAAAAAGTCTGGAGTTGAAACAAGTTAAAAAAAATGAAATGCCTTTGTAACAGATGAGTTTTCGTCCGAAACCCTCATACTTCGAAGGAGATGGTCTAGTTTGTACACGAAGTGCATCCAGTTTTTGCCGTAACCCTCTCAACTTTTTAACACATGCTATGTGGGTGAAATGATGATACCATGCCAAGTTTCTACCTTTTTAGATTTTATTTGTAGTGCATTTTAATTTCAGGGTCATTTAGCTCAAAAAATCATTAAATGCATGAAAAATAGCAAATGAAGTTAGATAGGGTTGAAATTTGAAGATGTGGCTTAGAATGGTGCATATTGAATGCACAAAAAGTCTGGAGTTCATTTGGGTGATTTTGATTAAAACAAATGAAGGTATAAAACTAAAAGAGTTAAACAGAATCTGGTTTTGATTAAAACACCTATTTAAATTATCCTAAAAATTCCCAACTTTAACATAATGATAAAACATACTAATATTAAACAACAGGAAAAACAATCACTCAAATATCTATTTTTAAACTAAAGTTATTCACAAATTACTGTTTCACACAAATTTCAAATGAATTCAAATTTGAACTATTTAAATTTGAAAACTACTGGCACTAACAGAAAGTTTGTAATTATTTTGACCTAAAGCAAAAAAGATTCATTAAAAAACTATAAATAGTGTAACAGTTATTCCAAATCTAAAAACGGAAATTAGAAAAACAAAACAAAACAAAAAAGAGAAAATACACCTTTAGTCCCGGTTGGTCCTACCAACCGGGACTAAAGGTCCCTTCCCGCGCGGAATTTGGGCCGAAAAGATGGGCCTTTAGTCCCGGTTGGTGGATCCAACCGGGCCTAAAGGGAGGACCTTTAGTCCCGGTTGGTGATACCAACCGGGACTAAAGGGTCTTTAGTCCCGGCTGGAGATACCAACCGGGACTAAAGAGTCCCGGGGTATTTAAAGCGCGCGCTCCCTCCTCAGTTCTCCCCCCCTTAGTTTCTCCACACCACGCCGCCAGGCTGCTCGATCGTCTCCGTCGTCGCTCCTCGCCGCCAACCTCGACGTCGGCCCGCCCCCTGCTGCCCGCCGACGAGCCCCTGCTGCGCCCACTCCTCCCTCGGTGAGCCTCCGCCTCCTTCCCCCCTCTCTGTTCCGCTGCCCTGACTTCCCCTCGCCATGCCCGAGCGCGCGCGGCGGCACCATGGCCGCCGGCCTGCCCGAGCGTGCAGGGCCGGTCCTAGCAATCTAGAGGCCCTTGTGCGAACTAGGTATAATGGGCCCTGTGCTTGAACAACACATGACCTCCATGTCTCCACCGGATGCCATCGGACCCTGGCCAAGCCCCAAAGATGAACGACCACGCCTGATGTGGTGATGCCTTGCCGCTGCACACTCTGGTCTGTTGCTCTTCGGTGCCCGTCATGGCGTGCCATCAGTTTGTCATCGACTGGCCTCCGCCCGCCGGGACTTAAGGGTAATTGTAAGATGAAAGAAACAGAAGAAATCAATGAATAATGATACGATCGAAATTTCATTAATTAGCTTGGGGAGTTGGGGTCATGGACTCTTAGAAACTGGGGACAATCAATTGGAGAAAAGACGATGTAGATCAGGAGATGAATGAGCGCTGGCGGCGCGCTTGTGGGGAGAGAACGAAGCAATACGATGCAATTGGTGTTCCTGCCGACTTGCTTCTCTTCTGATCGGCCTGGCCTCCTTGCTTTTAGTCTTTCTTTTCTTTCATGTGGTAGTACTTTTTTTCTTTCCAAAATACATACTGGTGTGCATCCATCAGGTATATATGGGCCCCTGCTCGGGCTGGGCCCTAGGCCGTCGCACTCGCCGCCATGGCCCAGGGCCGGCCCTGCGAGCGTGGCGGCGCCATGGCCATCCCCTTGAGCACGCCTGGCCATTTCAATAACGATGAATTTCACTACTATTAGGAGCAGTGGCGGAGCTTGACAAGAATCTATGGGGGGCCAATGACAAAAAAATCAGAACTTGTAGCCTCGAGGAAATTTTATACTTATCATTACTCATACTAGATCATTGACGGCACGTGTTGCTGTGCCCGTCTATTTTGCCGACACATCGTTGTTATAGATATGAGTAATTTGTATACATTTGAATGCAACAGTATGAAGTATTGTTTTTTTTGTGACTTGTTTTTATTGCCTTCATTTTCCATTTCCAAAATATGGGTATGTAAATGAAGAGCCTCTGACTGGTTAGCCCTTGATCCCCAAATCCATTCACATGTTTAGATGTTTAGATGTTTGATGTTTGATGTTTAGATAGATGTTGTTTAGATAGATGTTTGATGTTTAGATGTTTGATAGATGTTTAACTCCAAAAAAATTGGTAGATGTGTTTGATGTTTAGATGTGTATAGATGTTGCTGATTAGCTAATCCCACGTTTGTTTAGATGTTTGATGTTTAGATGTGTTTAGATGTTGCTGAATTTCTTTATAAATATGAGTAGGATAATAAAATGATAATCATTGTTAGGCAAATCCCACGTTTATAAGTTCTCGAGTCGACGATGCCCATCCCGCATCCTCGTCGTCGAGTCGGCGGCGACCACCTGCTTGAGAGGCACCATGTCCGGGACTGGGCTCCGCCGGGCTGGCACTGGGAGGTGCTGCCTTCCGGGGCGCGGAGCTTGGTGAGGAATGAGGGTCCCGTCGTCGACCCGGAGGTTATTTGGTGGCGGTCGCGTGGACCACAGTCGGTGCAGAGGGAGCCGGCCCCCGCGGAGGTGGTACGTCGCCGTGTCAGGGAGGAGGACGAGCACGTCCGACGCTACATGGCTGCGTTGGACGCCAGGTTCTCCAATACCTGGCAGGTTCTTCAGGGATCACACCCGAGCTATGATCCTGTCATAGTTCCTTATCTTTGGGTGTCCACCGCTTGCGCCGCGAGACGTCAACTATTCTGATGATGTATTAGTGATATTATATTTGATGATGTATTAGTGATACTATTCGATGATGTATTAGTGATATTATATGATCGCATTTGTTGTTGCATTGCCTTGTATTGATTTGCATATCTCCGGTTCTGCTTATTGAATGCATTCTAATTGTTTTATATTAGTTCTGGATTAGTTAAGCTATAGACGGTAGAGACAGAGACCATGATCAAGAGAATGCCATGTACGACCTTATACGCTCCGGAAACGAAGAGAATGAAGTAGATGATGGCTCACAATACCTTAACCCATCCGGTGAGGGAATTGAGGAAGAACAACCAAGAGACGAAGGCGAACCAGCTGACAATGACGATGGCGAAGAAATTTTTGTCCATTTAACAGAGTCCGGCGAGGTATTAATTTGCCCTCTGGTGATCATCAGATGTATTGATTGATTTGTATATATTAACGAATCTTTCTTCCTTTTAGCCCTCCGGATCGAGAAAATCTTCTACAAGGGTTAAACGTGGCCCGACAAAAAAGTTGAAACAAGGCGTAAAGTTTAACATCGATCAAATCAGAGCAGATGGCGAACCGATTGCTCCTAAAGAGAATGCGGACAAATTTATACATCAATGCGGAGTTATCGTTAGGGACCAAATCCCGATCACTGTTCAAGAATGGAATCAGCCAAAACATACCCAAGCAGTTTCTTTTGTCAGCCAAAGAGCAAAAGATCTGCTTTGGGAGGAGCTCGTGAAACATTTCACCCTACCAGAGGTTCTCACAGATCTCCAACGGGAGAAAGTCAAGAAGTGTGCTCTTAAGAAGATGGCCACACAATTCCAGTCTTGGAAGAAAAGATTATGGAAAAGTTACTTGGAAAACGAAAGGAAGACTCCAGAATTCAAAGGAGAATATGTGAAGTTAGCAGATGACTGGGACGAATTTGTGAAGTTCAAGGAATCAGAAGAAGCTAAGAAACGGTCGAGAATAAACAAGGTAAATGCCAACAACAAAAAAGTGGCACCATCGTCTGGGGCCAGGCGGCTACAAGTATGGGTTGCCTAAGTGGGATGAATCGGAGAGAAACATGAAGGCTGCAGGGGTCACTCCAGTAACAGAGACTTGGCCCGAGAGGTGCAGGACTTGGTTTTATGCACATGGGGGAAAGTTGGACCCAAAGACAGGGAAGGTTCTTGAACTAGCAAGTCTTAAAGAAGCCACGGACGAGTTACTTAAAGCAATAGCAGAAGCTCGAGCGGGTGTGCACGTGCCCGAGAGAGAGAAGGACGAGCTTTCACGCGCCCTCAAGAATCCTGAACACCCGAGACGAACACGAGGCAAAGGCATGGTTCCGTGGTTTCTAGGGTTTGCGGATTGGAACGACAGCTACAGAAGTCGTGACAGAAAGAAGAAGCATGAAGTAGATCGGATTCAGGACTTGGAACGCAAATATAACATGTAGCAGGAGTAAATCAACAAACTTAGCCAGCAAGGCGCGTCTCAGTAGCAGCAGCAACCAGATCCAGCATTGGATGGTACCATTCCATCATCTATGCCGAAAAGCAGCGTGGGTTCCACGGAGGTCCCGGCCGATGATGCACTGCTAGCTCGTTACCCCGTGGATGATATCCTAGAGTCAACACCTTGTGAGCTACACGTGAAACTGAAGAACATATCCATGAAGGCGGCGGACGGCTTTGCTTTACCGAGTGGACATGAAGCAACTTTCCACGGCAATCCGATTCCACCTGGCTATGCTCGTGTCGGGGTGGATCAAGTTGTGTCGGCATATGAAACACTAGATCTTGACTACCCTGGAGGTGAAGGGGAGCGGACACTGGGAGAAGCCAGGCGTTGTGTCATTTTATGGAAAAAGGAATGCATCGTGTTTCCAAACTCGGTGCCAAGGCCACCGACTCCTCCTCCAAGTCCGCCGCGTCAGCAGACTCCAACCCTCCCCGAGACGGAGCGCAGGGTGAGTCCGCCATATCCATCTCCGCCGCGCCAGCCGAATCCATCCCACCCCGAGACGGAGCACATGGCGAGTCCGCGATATCAAGCTCCGCCACGTCAGCAGAGTCCATCCCACCCCGAGACGGAGCCTAGCGCGAGACGTCCGCGATATCAAAAAACAGCGTCTCCAAAGCGGAAGAGAACACAAAAGAAGAAACCGGTCGAGCCTCCTGCCAAAAAGAAGTTATCTTACGAGAAGACTGACGAGGAACTCGATGAATCAGTGAAACTCTCTTTGCGGGCCCATTTTGGACCAAAAGCGCCCCCGCCGCCAAAGGAGAAAATACCCAACGAGGTCGTACAACACTTTATTGATGCAGCTAAACCGGCGGAGAAAAGACCGGTATCAGACTATGAACGCTGTATTACCAAGTCCTATGCATCCCAGAAAAGACAAAAGTCGAGCGGTAGCAGTAAATGCGGGAAAACTGTTCCCCAGCTCGGAGAACAGGCAGTCCAATCGATCAGCCCGCTCAAGGTGAGTGCCAATAACGTGGTAATAACCGACGCTAATAGAGAGAATGCTAGAATGCTCGGTATCACCGTTGAACAATTCCTAGAGATCGAGGAATTTCCACCGTTAGATCTGAAGGAAATAGAACGGCAATATGTCCCCAGGAAACCTCTGGTTAGTCCTGACGACGAGAAGCTTCTAACAACGCAAATGTACAAATTGCATGACTGGTACATGAGAGAAGTAAAGGATGGGCGAGAGAGCCTCATGGTGAAAGTCGAGAAAGAGCATTACGTCAATGAAAAAGATTTGTGGATTGAAAATGAAGAACTTTTTCAGTTATTCAATCAAAAAGCACTCGACAAATCTATCGTCAGTTGCTATTGTCTGTAAGTGATTTCTTTCTGTAATTTAAGTCTCTAGCTCAGCTCGTTCATTGCTTGTTATTATACTCACTATATTCTTTTGTGTGGTATTATGCAGAATGAAGATTTTTGAATTGAAAAGAGCTGGAGTCTATGGCATTGGGTTCATTGACCCAAATACCGTCAATGAAGAAGTGTTGAGAAGGCACCCTAAAGACACGAAGAAATTGCTTCTAAGGTTTTTGAAGGCCCTAAAGTACAAAGCATAAATAATTTTACCTTGGAACTTCCAGTGAGTGTTACTGTCTTGTACTATAAATTCTATTTTTGCTTATATATATACTCGATGTTAAGTGTAGTTGATGAGTTATGCATGCCCGCTTATACAAATCGTGTGCGCAGCTACCACTGGATCCTTCTTATCATTAGAGTTGACGATGGAATTGTTGAAGTACTGGACTCGCTAAGTAAAGACCCTGAAGATTACATAAGCTTGCATTCGTTGCTCGAAAGGTAATTTCAATCATTGACGCACTATGTCGGCTTCTTTATTAGTTCATTTCCTGATATCAAGTAATTAATAACTCCTTTATTCATTTTGTTTGCCGGGCAGGGTTTGGAAACATTTCATCAAAGAGGTCACCGGTGAATGGAAACCAGAGTTGAGATGGCGAAAGCCCAGGGTAATTAAGTAGTACTAGCTACGTCCGCGCATCTCTTTAATTCTAGTTTCAATACCATTGTCATGCTTCATTATTATCTGATTGAATTCTATTCTCGTAAAGTGCATGAGGCAGGCAGCGGGGACTGAAATATGTGCATATTACGTTTGCGAGAACATTCGCTTTATGACCGAAAGCAACAAGAGTGCAAGAGATCTTTGGGTACGTAAACACCATTCTTATTTTTTTATCATGATCTAATACATATACGCACAACTAACATGTTCATATTGATCTCCTTCTTTAAAGATGCACGAGATGCGGGATAAGCTCCTACCAACGGACCGCATACGAGCAATTCAAGAGGAAATTGCGGGATTTTTGCTTCAGCAGGTCATATCTCCCGACGGAGAATACCATTACCCGATCCGCAAATGATCTGCAAATTATACGATAAATTGTATATACCAAATTGTATATATATATATATGTGTGTGTATGCATGTGGTCGTACGAGAAATTCTATGATATATATATGATTGCTTGTACGAGAAATTTTATGATATATGATCGGTTCTATGAGAAATTCTATTATATATGCATAACGTGTACAGTATGTAGTAGCGTAAAATATGTTTGAAATGAAAAAGAATTAAATGAAAAACACAAAATGAAAAGGAAAAATAAACAATAAACACTAATTAAACCCCTAAACACCTAAACCCCTAAACCCCTAAACCTTTAGTCCCGGTTGGTGTTACCAACCGGGACCAAAGGTCCCCATGCCCTGGCGCGCGCTGCCGACCACGTGGCCAGTGTTTAGTCCCGGTTCGTAGCCAACCGGGACTAAAGGCTTGGACCCTTTAGTCTCTATACTTTAGTCCCGGTTGGGGAACCGGGACTAAAGGCCCTTCCCAACCGGGACTAATGGCCTGTTTTCTACTACTGTATATACATAGTTTCAAAATAAATTTAGTGTGTACAAAACTTATACATGCATTGTAAAGACGACATCGAACTTAGATATTTTGTCCCGCATACTCACGCCAAAACATTATAAAGATACATAGGTATAACATTGATAGACAAATCTGTTAACATCACCATGCAAGCACATTCAGCTAAGTCTATTTGATTTATACCATCCACGCATCAGACGCTAAGTTTGTTTGATTTATAATAATCCACCCACTAAACGTACTTCACCGCTATGCTGGAGACCATCTTCGTCCCCTATACTTAAATACATGCATGGAACTATATAAGTCACCCAGTTCCATTCGCAGAAATAAAGCAGAGCACACATTGCACACCAGTAGTACCAAGTAATTCATCAAACATATGATGGCCATCTCAAAAGCTTTGATCATTGGCATCCTTGGATGCCTCTGCTTCTGTAGTTCAGTCCTTGCAGCTCGCGAGCTCAACAATGACTTGTCGATGGTCGTAAGGCATGAGAGCTGGATGGTGCAGTACAACCGTGTGTACAAAGACGCCACTGAGAAGGCACATCGATTTGAGGTGTTCAAGGCCAATGTTGGGTTAATGGAGTCGTTTAACACCGAGAACCGCAAATTCTATTTGGGCATCAATCAGTTCACCGACCTGACCAATGAGGAGTTCAAGGGGACAAAGGCTAACAAGGGTTATAAACCAAGCTTGCAGAGGGTTCCTACCGGATTCAGGTACGAGAATGTAAGTCTTGATGCACTCCCCGCAACCGTAGACTGGAGGACCAAAGGTGCAGTCACTCCCATCAAGGATCAGGGCCAATGTGGTGAGTATATTAACGGTAATGATTTATTGCATATATGTTTACTTTTTTGACAGTGTCGCCTAATAGTAGCTACCAAAACATAACCACGTGTAGGTTGTTGTTGGGCATTTTCTGTTGTCGCCGCTACGGAGGGCATCGTTAAACTCAAAACTGGCAAGCTTATCTCACTGTCGGAGCAAGAGTTGGTGGATTGTGATGTCCATGGTGAAGACCAAGGTTGTGAAGGAGGGCTCATGGAAGATGCCTTTAAGTTCATAATCAAGAATGGTGGTCTCACCACCGAGTCCAACTACCCATATACCACGACAGATGACAAGTGCAAGAGTGGAACCAATGGTGCCGCAACCATCAAAAGTTATGAGGATGTTCCAGCCAACAACGAGGGAGCCCTCATGCAAGCTGTCGCAAGTCAACCCGTCTCGGTAGCTGTAGATGGAGGAGATATGACGTTCCAGTTTTACAAAGGTGGAGTAATGACTGGCTCATGTGGCACTGACCTAGACCATGGTATTGCAGCTATTGATTATGGTAAGACTAGCGACGGCACAAAATATTGGTTGTTGAAGAATTCGTGGGGAACAACATGGGGCGAGAACGGATATTTAAGAATGGAGAAGGACATTACTGACAAGAGAGGCATGTGTGGCCTTGCGATGGAGCCTTCTTACCCCACCGCATAGAGAGAGTGTACTACGCCACATGTCCTCATACGAACAAAAATATCAAATAATTGCACACATCCACTTTAATTATGCATAGTTTGTATCTGTATCTAAATTATGTACAAACTTATGGTTTGTATAGTATTTCATATTCCATGAATACAACGTAAATTATGCCACATATATAAAGATTGATGAAGAATTTGTGTTAGCTATATCTTTTAGGGATTGTGAATTGTGCTGCGTCTTGTGCCTTCATGCATGCATAATGAACTATTTGACTAGCTCTTGTATTTACGATAATCTTGGAACCGTATAAACAATATTTAAAAATGGTGGAGTTGATTTGTAACCCCCAATCCCTGTTGTCCTGGTCGTCCAACCCTCAACACCAGCCTCCTCTCCCCAACCCACAACGCCGGCCGCATGCCTCCTGCATGTACTAAAATTCAACAAACTAAAACTTGAGCTTTCGTAGAGTTGCAGTAGTATGCAAAGCACTGGCGCGTTCAATGTCCCACTGTGAACATTAATGTCACGTTTGTGCTGCGAGGTTTCAAACGTGGTCGACCAATGTTTCAGCAAATCTGTAGCGCTATATATGCAGCTTTTGATATCGAGGCTTGCCGCGGGCACCTCGAACCCGTGCTGTGATAGAAGAAGGCGAAGGCTAAGGAGGCATGCATGAGCCCTGCCCTGACACCACGCGGATTTCGCCGAGCAGACAGCCGAAGCTCCGGAGGCCGGCCGAGCGACGAGTGTTGTTCCGGTGGCTGACACGCTCGCCGAGCCGGTTCGGTTCTCCGGTGGTTACTCCGGCTGGCTTGGTGTCCAGCCTACTCGAGCTCGTGGTACACGGAGAGCATCGTCACTGGTCACGGTCCGTCGGGGCATGTGGTGGATGTGTTCCCCTCCTCGAAGCCTCGTATATATGCCTTGTTGCTGGGCTGAAACCTGGAAGGCCGGATCGCAGGCAGACAGCTAACACCTTTGCAGATTGCGTCGGTGTCTCGATGTGCTCACTGCTCAGTGCGTTCACCGGGCGCGCTACCCTCGTCGGCCATGGCTCCGATCGACGGACGCTTCTCTCTCTCTCTCCAAATGAGCATCACAGATCTGTTGTTCAGAGCAGTGGTCCATGGACTGATAGCTGGGTAGGGGAAGGGGACTCGCAGAAGCAAAGAACATGTTTCAAAGCCATGCATGGATGGTAATCATGCATACACATGAACGACCTGACGGCAAACCATTCGAATAAAGATAAGACACAGCCACACAGGGTGCTTTGGGACAGAGGAACGAGACACAGAAAGCAACATATTACTGGCAAAAAAAGAAAGGAAGATAAAGATAAAGAAAAAAAATACATAAACGAAAGCAACATATTCCAAGGGGGGAAATGGGAAAAGGATAAAGATAAGCATCCCTTGTATGGTAAGACAGGTCCTGCAGGACCATCGCAAATGTGCTTGTGAATTTACTAGCTTCTAGTATATACTAGCAGGCTCACTGGTCAATAACATGTAGTTTTGTATATTTGTCTCAAAAAATGCAAGTGTTTATTTTGCATTATTCTTATTTTCTGGAACATTATGCAAAAGTACTCATTCCGGGCACAATTGAGTGTATTACATACATTTCTATCCGCACTGAAGAAAACAATTGGTGCAATTCCATCAATGCTACAAAAGTGAATTAGGAGAAGCATCAGAAACTGAAGAAAACAATTGGTGCAATTCCATCAATGCTACAAAAGTGAATTAGGAGAAGCATCAGAAACTGAAGAAATATTTGGAAAGAAGAGACCATAAAACTTGGCCTGACTACATAATCAACCTTATTTCATTCCTAGCGTACACATTCTGCTTGATGTCGTTGGCCTGGTTCAGACACAAAACAATGCAGGTAGTAACAGGTTGGTTGTCAAAACAACTTTCAACTTGTAATTTTAGGAACCTTACCATCCAAGATCACTGGTACGGCCATAGCCAGCAGCGGTCCCATGCACCTGACCGTGAACCTGAAACTGAATAAATCAAGATACCAAAAATCAGAATAATTTCAATCCATCTCAGCGAATCAAATGCACAAATGAGTCACTGAAAAAAATATGGCAAGGAGTGGATGGGGCGGCTGCTACTTCGTCCCTTAATCGTTGGTCCGGACTCCGGAGAGATCGACCAAGTAGGAGCACGCACAGGTGAAGACAACTCGAGCAGGCTGCTAGGGTTATGCGCGAGGACACATGTGGGAGCAAAGAACACAAACGGCGCTGAGAAATCGATAGAGAAGATGGAGGGATAGGCGTAGCCAGACGAAGCGCCGGAGGGAACCGGTGGTGATCTGCCGATGCGGCGGGGGTCGGGGCGCGCCGTCCCGTACGCCATCTCTGTGGCTGGCGCCGGGAAAAGAGATGGAGACCGGCTCTGTGTGCTCCGGTGAGCAGTGGCGGCGGCCGGCAGGGAGGGCACAGGGCAGCAAGGATGGATGTGGGCGTCGCTGGGATTCAGGAAACCGCCCCGGCCTGCGTTCCGCCTCCAGCGCCCAGGTACGCCCCCGGCCCCATTGCTTCCTCTCGTCGGTCGTGCCCTCCACGCGGCTTTATGGTTCCAGTCGGGGGTGGGGCGAGGGGGAGAAAGAAAGATGGTGGAGCACCGGAGCAGAGAGACAGAGAGAAGTGCGGGTGTAACTGATGTGCTTTTTGAAGTGCGGGTGTAACTGATGTGCTTTTTGAAGTGCGGGTGTAACTGATGTGCTTCATTATCTGCTTTTTTTAATGTGCCGAGAACTTAGGACCTGGCTAGCTGGCGCCCGAGCGCCCGTTCGGGCCAGCGAGCGCTCTCCCCGAAAGGAAACCGCAGCCGCGCGCGCCCACGATCGGCCGAAAAAGGAAAGTGCTCGCGCGCGTTGTCTGGTTGGGCCTGCGGCTCACGCGTGCTTGGTCTGGCCGCGTCCGCGGCTTGCGCGCCAGCTGGCGCATCCGAGCGTCCGCGGCTCACACGCGTCTGGTCCCCCACGCCCTCCTGCCAACGCCCACACCCACACCCCCTTTTTCTTTCCTTTCTTGCTGTGCAAGTCCATACCTGCCCCTTCTTCCTCCTTTCTCCTCCTTTCTTCTTCTTTCTTCCTCCTAATCAGATCTGAAATCCCCCAGGCAAAGCTCCCCCCATCCCATGGCTTCTTGAGACAGAGGTAAGCACCAACCTCCACCCCAACCACTTCACCACCCCCACACGCCCCCTCCTCCCCACCCCCCAAAACACTGCCCCCTCTCTCCATTGATCTTGCATCAACTCTCCCACGCGTGAAAAATCACCCAAACCCCATGCTGGTTGAACATCAACATGGCTTTTTGTTCCTGCTTTGCACAAAAGAAAAGTTGTGATGTAACATTGGTGAAAGAAGAACGCAATGGAAAAGCGAGGAACTAGAGCTCTGATTGTGAGCAACTAGAGCTCTGATTGTAGGCAACTCTAAAGAGTTGATGGAGCAACTGTGCAGTTGCTTGATGTTCAACCAGTACTGGTTTTGGGTGATTTATGAGCAACTAGTGCTCTGATTGTAGGCAACTCTGATGAGTTAATGGAGCAACTGTGCATTTGCTCCAGTTCCCCTCCCTCAACCTCTATCCTCCTTGATATAGTGAAAACCATCTCCCCCCATTGATCAACCAGTACTGGTTTTTACAAAGAAAAGTGTGCATAATATGTAAAACTGAGCAACTAGTACTCTGGTTGTAGGCAACTATATTAGTTTGTGCAGCAACTATGCATTATAAGCAAGCAAGTATGAAAAAAAAAACAGGGTGTAGCTTGACACATGTGCTGAATGAAGAAGTAAAAGCAATGATATTACTACAAAATGCAGCAACTCCTGCGTGTTTTCGTGCATTTGCATCAGGTTATTTGTGTGATTTCCATGCATTTGCATCGGGTTATTTGCATCAGAAAAAAGTTCATGCTCGCAGAGTTTTTACTACTAAAAAAGGTAGTGATGCTATAGGTACCAGTAACATGCATATATTCTTGCTAAATTCAAACCACAAGTCCACAAACCACAACCACAAACGATTCCAACTAGTTCACTAGGCTTCTAGAAAAAAAGAAAAAAGGAACATGAGGTTTAATGTACAGCGCTATATGTTTTCTCCATCCATCTACGTCATGTTCCATATGTCTTCGGCATCCTTCTAAGCTCTCCATACGATATGTGCTGACCTTGTTTCTCCTTCAAAAGTTGTCATCATCCCTGCCTGTGAAAACACAAACAACAAACAAAATATCAGCTATATGGACAGAAAGTTGCCTCAGGTTAACTATGTAGTTAACCTGATGCCCAGAAAACTATATGCAGTTGCACAGATTAACTATGTAGTTGCCCAGAAAACTACATGCATTTGCTCTTCCATAAAATAACTAACTTTCTGTCCATTACTCGTCGCAAAAAAAACAGTGGGTTTTTTGTTTTGTGCACATAAATGATGCATGCTTATGTTGTCCACTAACACATAGTTTGTTGCAGGTTTGATGTGTTGAGGGGAGGACAGTTAATAGTGCAAAAAAGAAGATGATTGATCTCAATGAACCACCGCTCGACGTTGAGTCCGTCAACATTTCAGTTGAGTTGGGTACACCCTTCTTACATGCAGGTTATGAGCAAGAGGATCACCATTTGGAGGAGGGGGTTGGTGACTCCCCTGACCCCAACATTGGCTCTAACACTACTCATGTCCCGAACAATCATGTCCCTGCTCCCCCACCTATGGTTGCTCCTGCTAATGCTTTAGTTGATGAGGCACATGAGTTGGAAGACGAAGAAGCTGGGTCACAGCCACAGCTTCCTTATGTTGGCATGCGCTTCGACACATTAGTCGATGCGAGGGAACACTACAATCGCTATGCTTTGATGGTGGGTTTTTCAATCAAGTCGAATACGTCTTACAGGTCAGCCTACACGGGCGTGCTGGAAAAACAACAATTCTGCTGTAACAAGTTCCGCAAGCCGGTGGAGAGGGTTGGGGTCTCGGATGCTGTTTCGTCGAGCAAAAACACTACATGCCCGAGCTCACCTGAACAAGATGGTGAAGAGGATGGCGAAGAACACACTTACAAGAAGAAGAGGAAGCGAGAGACTATAAAGCAAACAAAATGCCCTGCTAAGATGGTGGTGAAGCTTATAGATGGCAGATGGGAGGTTGTCACTTTTGTTGCAGATCACAACCACCCACTGATTGACAAGCCATCACTTTCAAAATACCTCCGTTCTCACCAAGGCATCCCGCCGGAAGAGAAAAAATTTCTCACTCACCTTAACGACTGCAACTTGACAGCAGGTACAAACAAAAAAACTGCCCACACCACCTTCCACCCCCCCCCCCCTTTCTCATTGAATTAATCTTGTTACTGTAGAAGTGTTGCTTATTCCTGCCTCAAGTACTTGGATTTCTTTTCTATCCTAGTATAAACTACTTAGGATTCGTGGGCGACCCTGATCAGAAAAACCTGACAACTTGAACATTAAACTGAGGCAACTATGTTCATTTTTTATGCAACTCTGATGATAAAAAAAAGCATGACCCAGCAAAAAGACTTTGTGAAAAAAACCTGGTATTGTTCTACTTATGCATAAGTGATGCTTTATGTTCTCCGCTAAAAAAGAAGTTGCTCGCTAGATTGTGGTTACTTTGTCCTGAAACACAAGTTTTCTGTTTTTTTGATTTCTTCCAGGAAAGATGATGATGATAATGTCATCATACTACGGCTCGGAGTTAATTGTCCCGTACACAGCTAAAGCCATCCATAACCACTGTTCGAAGCTGAATGCCCCAACTAAGGACATTGACATTGAAGAAACACTCAACTACTTTTGCAAGGTGATGGAAAACAACCCAGGATTCTTCTTTAAATGCAAGACGGATGCGGAAGGCAGGACATAAAACTTGTTTTGGGTGGATGGTGCGGCACGGAAAGCTTACGCGGAGGCTTATCATGATTGCGTATCATTTGATGCAACATATCTCACAAACATGTACAGTATGCCGTTTGCCCCCTTCATTGGCATCAACAGGCATGGGCAGTCAATTATGCTTGGATGTGGATTTGTGCAGCAGGAACTAGCCTCAAGTTATGACTGGTTGTTTGATGCTTTTCTGGAGGCAATGGATGGGTTGGCTCCAGACAACATCATCACGGACCAAGATGTTGCTATGGCACAAGCTATCAAGAGGAAGTTCCCGACAACGATTCACCGTTGTTGCCGTTGGCATATAATTAAGAAAGCCCAAGAGAAGCTTGGCCCTGTGTTGGCTAGGAACCCGGATTTGGTCAAAGACTTCAATGAATGCATTGACTTCAGTTTCACCCCGGTTGAATTTGAAAGGAAATGGGCTGCGCTTCAGTTGAAGTATGAAGGCCTTATGCATGGCCACTTTGAGAAACTCTATGAATACCGGGCTACATGGGTGACGTGTTACTTCAAATTCAGGTTCTTCCCTTTCCTTCAGTCGACGCAACGCAGCAAAGGGTTCAATGCTGTCTTGAAGCGCTATGTGAACCCACACAAGTCAATTCTCAACTTCGTCAAGCAATACGAGAAGATTCAGGAACACATACTCGTGAGGGAGGGCGGGAACGACTACCGGACAGATCATTTAGACACACAAAGATGGTCGCGTTTCCCCATTGAGAGGCATGCCTACAAGGCATACACTAGGGACATCTATGTAAAATTTAGAACTGAGTTTCAGATGATTGGCCAGTACGATGTGCGCCCCGCTGGAATCAACTTCTATCACCTTGAGCCCAACATGGAAGAAGTTACAGGGTATGGCTCGAGGAAGTATCTAGTCACAGTGACTCCAGAGTCAGCAATCTATGATTGTGAATGTTGCAAGTGGCATAGGGACGGCCTACTTTGTTGCCATGTCTTGAAAATCTTCACGCACCTTGGCGTTAATGAGATACCTTCACACTACATCAAGCACCGCTGGACGCAGAATGCAGTGCCAAGTGCGCCGCCGGCAACTAATGAGGGCCCTCCACCGGACTTGCCCGCTGAGTCAGAGAACCAGGTTCGGCAAGTGACTATGACAATGGATTTTGCAAAGCTAGCCAAGAAGGCAATGACGAGTGATGAGGCAGCCGCTGCAGTTAGGAGGCACATGAAAGCAGCGGATGTTGAGGTCACTAAGCTAAATAAACTAAGGAAGAAGAGGCTAAAGGCAGCCCGAGAAGCGGCTCGGGCTAGGGAAGCATCAAACGGTAATGCCCCAAGTGGTTCAGGCCAACCTCCTGCCCCCCTGCCCCCCTTGCTCCTATGGATCCACCTCGGTCAGTCACAAAAGGGCGCAGCCGCAGCAGGCGCTTCCGATCAGCAATAGAGCTTCACCCCAAGAAAAAGAACAAATGCAGCATCTGTGAATCAATCGAGCACACTGCTGCGACGTGTCTAGGGAAGCTGCTGTGATGGTTACCACATGAAGAAAATGACCCCCTGGGCTTGCAAACTAGCTGAAGCAAAAAAAGCAACAAGTGTCCCCCCTAGATGAAGCAACTGGGGCCTGGTTTTTGAGCAGATCTAGAAGGAAAATCAAGCAACTTACAGTTCAAACAGCAACTATGGATTTTTGTGTCCTGCATGAACTTGTTTTTAATTTATGTGTTTTCCTAGCTTTAAATTCACAAAATGGAGACATTGTGCCCGGGGAAGTTGCTGTGATGGGTGAAGAAAAGGACAACTTGAGTAGCAAAAAAGGGAGCAACTCTAAGCTTGTTTTTGAGAAGATGACAAAGAAAACTCAAGCAACTGAAGTGTGTTTTTTTGTCGTCGAGACTGTCATGAGCTTCATTATGGTTGGGATGTTTTTGAGGAACTTGTTTTGATTTATGTGTTTTAATTACTTTGAATTCATGAAAAAAGTGGACACTTCTAGATGGATGCTTATCATTTGTGTACCTGGTTCTCGTTCACTTCTTGACCGGTTTGAGGATGTCCTGCCAGACAACCTTGTTCAGGTCACACTTTATCATCGAGACAGTCAAAAGCTTCCTTATGTTCGGTATGTCGTCTTGTCCGTAGTTTGGGAGCCACGTCCCATTCCACAGTAGTGTGTTCATCAATGCGAATATCCCACAGTCACCTCTGCAAAACAAAAAAACACGAGAAAACTTGAGGTCATGAGAACACTTGGAAAGAAAAAAACTATGTCTTAATACAACAATCATTGTAAGTTATTTAGTACTTACAATACAACTTGCTTGGGTGCATCAATGTCCTCAAGTGGGAACTTCTCCATCAAGATTGCCTGCTTCGGGTAGTGCTTGTCCCAAAGCATACGAACTGCTGCAACAATGCACCTTGCTACTTCATCCAACCTCTTGCTTTTCTTCAGTGTCCTTGATGAGTCAAACACCTCGAACCTTCTATCCCTCAAGTTGATGTTGAATAGCCAATAGTGATGAGCACCACTCACATTCCCTGGATCTAGGTTTTCAATGACAGGGATCATGACCTGAAAAAAAAAGGAACAATCCTGAATTCAGCTACAACAAAAAAATCTGATATGTTCTATACAAACAAAAAACAAGCACACACTGATGAAAATTCAGGCAACCCTATGTGTTCTTGGGACCAACTTTTGCTTGAGTTGGTGTAAGAAAAATGAAAAAGACAAAAACAAAAGTAGTTATTTGGGAAACTATAAACACACAGAACGAACTTGCTTTCCACCTCATGTTCAATCTGGCACTAGGGCCCCCAGAGTTTCTAGGCAACTATGTGTTGCATTTCAGGCAACTTAGATACTAAAAGAAAGCAACATACAAAAACAGCTGGACCATATCCCAACTTATCAAAGCATAAGATGTTTTTAGGCAACACAAAAGGAGATTATGAGCAACTAGCATATTAAAACAAAGCAAAAGTGACATAAAAACTGCTGGAAAACATGGGCAACTTAGATGCTAAAAAACAAAAACAGACAACACATGGAACATACATTGTCTTGCTCATCCAACCGGTTTGATGGTTTGAACCTGTCCTGCAGCTCATTTACATTGAGATCAATTTTTTGTAGCCAATTCTGTTAAGAGGAAACAAGTGATAGAAGAAAAAAATCAGTACCAATCGAAAGAAATAAATCTGTAAAAAGAAGAAGTAATTGAACAAGAAGTGTGGGCACTTACCGAAAACCTAAGAGGCATAATGACTTTCTTGGACCCCGCCCGCCTGTTGAACATGATTGCCTCAATCCCCAACTCAAAGACATGAGTTTTCAGCTACCCGGTCTTCTTCATTGATTGAGCAAGCTCGTTCAATGTGCAATAATAACCGCGATAGTTTACAATCTGTGGCCTGTAGAACAAGAAAGGTTCTTATTTAGCAACTGCAAAAAGAAAAGAAGATCATTTCATAAGAAGGGGAAAAAAGGTTGTTACTGGAAAAAACACACACGTTTTATCCTCCCCCTTCGACGTCCTTGTTGTCCCTCCTCCTCCTCCAAGCAACAGAACCATTGCATACAATCTGTTTACTTCTGCTGAGCAACTAAAGTCTTTTTTCACTTCTACATTCACATATGGTGACCTTTGTGATGGGGGGGGGAGGTTTAGTATTCTCCTCTCGCGCTTCAGAGGAATGGGCTCACCCGAGCTGCTGGCAGCACCTTTGCTCAATTCCCCCTCACCGGGTTTTTTTGCGTCAACAGTTGGTGTACTGAAACCGGAAGGTGACAAGTGCCCTGCGCTCTCTGCTATTGCAGCACTTTTGACTGCCCCCTCGATGACATCATCGAAATCAAGGTTGCCCCAGTCAATTCCCCACTCGATGTCTGCACTCGGCGATGCGTTTTCCACCCCCTTACACTCTGCTGCAGTGTCCTCCTTGGTTTTATTTTCCTCCATTTCATCTATGCCGAGGTCAAAGGTTGGAGCTGGACAGTAATCATCCAAAACAGCACTTCCAGACTTTGATCTTTGCAGCGACGGTGGTGGTTGACCTAAATCAGACGCTCCTTCGTTCGATGACAGATTCATGACAGGGGATGCCCGTATTATTGGTATGGTTCCAGCAGATTTACTTCTCACGAGCGGTGGTGTCGATCCTGGGCTGATGCACTTTTCAAGCAGCTCGTTGATGCTCCGGATGTCGTCAACTGGGATTTCTTTGCCTTCTGCAGGGCATGCTTGCTTTGTGGCAACGGCCGGAGGCTTGTCACTTGATTGCGGTGCATTTGCTTCTGAAGTTGCCTGGATCAGCTCAGGAGTTGCTTCCTCCAGCACAGCAGTTGCTTCCTCCAGCACAACAGTTGCTCCTGTCTGTCTTGACTGCTGCCTAATGCTCGCTTCTCCTGCTGAACCTTTCCCTATATCCTTGTGATGTCTAGTGACAACTCCAATGTCAACCGCTGACTCCGTACGTTGCTTGGGAGGAGTTGCTCCCTGCATGCTCACTGAAGTTGCTTGAATTTTCTGTTTAGTTGCTTCCAAATTGTCATCAGTTGCTCTCTTTTGCCTCTTTGCTGCTTGTTTCAGGTAAACCTTTGTTTTTGGAGCTGTTGCCACTTTCTGACTTGCCACTTCAACTATTGACCTCAGGATTGCCGAAGCTTGCTGAGTGGCTGTCGTAGTTGCAGCACTTTGACCCGCCGCACCCTGGCCTGCTTCCGGGGACAAAGGGGTAGACTTAACTGCCTTGTGTGTTAATTTCTTGATGTTCTTCCTAACACCCCTTTCAGCTCCACCTGCAAGCCATGTTTCAACCTCACTTGGTGGTTGCGCAGCATCTGCAGTCACCTCAAGGCATACATCCATCTCGGGGAGTTTTTCCTCAGTTGGCATCACGGGCACAGGAAAAACAGGGATATCTCGGAGCTCAGGGATGACCTGCTTCTGCTTGTACTGCGTGTCTCCAATCCTCACCACATCTGCAGCTGAAATAACAGGCCCGCTGTCTACCTCAAACGGCTCCTTCCGCATGTCCTTCTTAAAAAAGCTGCTTTGAAAAAAACTGCCGGCGCTTTCGATGCTTCCTTGTGTGCTCTCAACAGACATCATTTGCACTGGTTGCTGTTGTTCCTTGCCAGTACGCTTGAGTTTCTCCATGATCTTACTTAGCGGCACCTCATCATCGTCAACGCTGCCCCCGCGCCACCCCTGGTTTCGTGAACCATCCTCATCATGGCAGCCGCTGCCACCGGGCTTGTCGGTGCTAGCGTTGCCGCCCGTGCCGTCATCATCCTTATCTTCATCCCCCTTCTTCCCTCCCCCACCATCTTCCTCCACCTCATCACCTTCATCCTCACTATCTTCCTCCTCCTCTTTTTTCTCCTCTTCATGCTTTCCATCGTCCTCTTTCTCCTCTGCTTCCCCCTCTTTCTTTTCTACTTCATTCTCTTTTTCATTGCCCTCTTCCGCATTTCTCTCCTTGTCTTTGCTCTCTTCATCCTCCTCTTCCTCTTTACCATCCTCCTCCTCGTGATGCTCTTCCTCTTCATCATCCTCCTCGTCGTCCTCTTCCTCCTCTTCACCACCATCTCCCCCACCAACAGACCGCTGAGAGTTGTCAACATCCATGTGCTCTGACTCATCATCAGCAGTTTCTGTTGCTGCTGGTGGGCTGCTGTATGAGGGAGGATCATCATCATAGTCATTGTCATCGTCGTCATCGTCATTGCTGACCCCCTCCTCATCCGAACTCTCCTCTTCGGGACTGTCCTCATCTTTCCCTTCCTCCTCTTCTTCTTCTTCCGAAGATTCAAATTCTTCCTCGTCCGATTCCTCCTCCTCTTCATCGGACAGCAAAAGTGTGTCCTCGCACCGAGTGCTACTGCCCCTTACTTTCTTCAGCTTTGCAATCTTCTGCTGTTTTGGACTTGCCGCTGCCCTTTTCTGCCTTTCCCTGCTCACTGATTGACGTGCGCTTGCGACCCTTGAAACACTTGTGCCTGCCGGTTCATCATCCTCCTCGTCCAGCTTGCCCACGCCTTGAACAAACCTCCCCATTTGGACTGATATTTCAGAGCACATAGCATGCACCAGCAATGACAACTTCCTTTGTTTCTGCAAACACAAAAAAGCAACTGAATGAGGAGACTATATAACACAATGATGAACAAAAAAAAGAGGCAGTGCGTTTCGTAGGAATTAACAAAAAAAAGGGAACCAAAAATACATTAGGGTTGTAGGTTTGAGGAAGCCTCGCAGCGACAAACTTCTGGATGTGATCCATGCTCCCAAAAAGGCTATCATCTGCGCTCCTCGAGAACTCGCCTTTGAGCTGTTTTTGTTAAAAAATGACATGATAAAACAGTTAGCAAAACATGATATAGGTGAAAAGGGGTGGCTGAGCAACTGCCTCCCTAACTTAGGGCAACACCAGCACTATTGATGGGCAACTGCATTTATGGACATCACAAAAACTGCAGCAGCTACAGTAACCTGATGAATGATCAACTACGAATATTGGCAATTGTAACTTCAAAAAAACCTCATGTAAAATATCACCACTTGGAGAAAAAAGAATGAGGATGATTACCATGCAAATTTTGATGCAAAAACTTTCATACATTAGCTAGAGCAACTAGCTCCCTAAAATTAGGCAACACCATCCCTATAGGTGGGCAACTGCATAAAAATAATTCATGCAACTACAAAAAAACCTGATAAAAAGGCAAATCCAACCCTTATTATTGGCAACTGTGTACTTAAAAAAACAAAAAAAGGTTGGGCATTGGGTGATACACACGGTTATTTAAAAACAAAAACACTACATGCGCACTTTCATAAACATGGGATCTCTGTGCATGCTGAAAACACAACAATGAAAAAGGAAAATAGGCTGAAAAAAATTATGTGCAGAGGAAAAGTAAAGTAAAACTTACTCGCAACTTTCCATAAACGCCCTTCCTAATCCTGTCCTTCTTAATGACTGCCTTGATCAGACCATCATTCCATGCTTTGACCCTTGGAAAAACAGTTGGCGTGCTCTCATCCACATAATCCTTGTCGATTGTCCTGTAGTCCACATCAAGCGAGTCGAGATAAAGGAGTTGTTTCAAAAAAGGGAAAAACACATGTAAGTTGCAAAAAACCTATCCAACTTAATAATAATAAAAAAGGGTGAAAGAAAGAACACAATGAACCAAAAAGGGGTGGGGGGAAGGTCTAAATCATTTTACCGCTAGGTGAAAAAGGCAACAACATATTGTGTTCTTCTTGTCTCCAAGACCCATGAAAGCAAGCCTAAGTTGTTCGACGACAAACTGGCAAACATTTGAGTTCACAATCTCACGTGGATTGAGCGCAGCTGAGTATGCGCGCGGGGACACCTTCAAGCTGGTGGTCGGTGCAAGAAAACAACTGAAAACAACGACAAGCCAAGCACTTAAGAACTTGTCATATGCAACAACTCCCAGCCCCTTTAACATTTCACACCACTTGGTCACTGTTGGCGCGGGCCCTGAGGGGATGTTGAACATCTCATTGAACAACCTAACTATATCTGGATCCACTTCATACACAACCTTCTTCTGCCCCCTTGGCAAGCCCCAAATTCTTTCTACGCTTGCTGCATCAACTGGGATCTTCCCCCTATCTGGGATAACAAGCTGCGACAACTCAGGGTCATAACACTTCATGACAAACTTGACAACATCTCCCTTCATTGTTCTTGTGCCGATATCAAGCACGCCGGCAAAACTTATATCACCGATTGCATCCTTTTGTATATCCTCAAGGCCACTGTTTAAGACAAAAAGTCTTGAAGGTGATGCCTTGTTCCTCGGTGGTGGCCCACTGCTACCAATCTGCGTAAAAAATGTATAGAAGAATTCATATTAAAAAAAAGGGCACATGCTACAATTATATTAAACTGAGCAACCCATTGTATTAAAACTGAGCAACCCACTATGCTAAACTAAAGCAACCCACTATGCTAAACTAAGCAACCCACACCATAATTAAAAAAAAAGCTGTGTTTGCTAAAAACTGAGCAACTAGAACTATATTGAACTGCAAATGCTAGTATTAAAGTAGGCAACTGCTATACTGCTATTCTACTGCTTATCAACGATAGGAAATGTATACAAATGACATGTTGATTAAGCATTACATATTTCAAAAAAGAAAGACTCAGATGTCTCCCTTCTTTCAAGTTTTTCATAAAAAAAATACCTCATCCCCAACTTTCTTCGCACGTTTCGGATGCCTCCCTCCTTCATCACGAGGAGCGGAAACGGGTGCCCGTTTCCCCGCCCGACCACCCCGGGCAGAATTGGTGGCCCGTTTCCCCGCCAGACCACCCCGAACAGGATCCACAGCCGTCCGCCCACGCTTGCGTCCAACATTACTCTTTGCTGTTTGAGCCACCACCTCTTCTCCCTCATTTTCACCATCAGTTCTCCCCGCGGTCCTTTTCCTTTTCCGAGCCATTCTGTAAAACAAACACACCAAAAAAATGTTCGTGAAAAATTGAGCAAACTCCGAGCAACAGCACCTCATATATCCACAAAACAACACTATAAACAACTGCTTGTCCAGTATCATACCAATTGTTCGTGAAAAATTAAGCAACTCCCAATCAACTAAACCTTTACATTATAAGCAACTCCTGACCAATTTCACAGCAACTGATGAATATAAATTGAGCAAGTCCAGAAAAATAACCCTATACATCCAGAACAACACTACACCTTCACATTATGAGCAACTACGCCTTCACATAATGAGCAACTCCTGACCAATTTCATATTATGAGCAACTACACCTACACCTTATGAGCAACCCCTGACCAATTTCATAGCAACTGATGTATATAAATTGAACAACTCCAGAAAAATAACCATATACATCCAGAACAACACTACAAACTCTACGACGCAGCAAACCCTCATCTGTACCCCTCATCCCCGAACCCCCCAGCGCCCTCTCCCGAACCCCCAGTCCCCCCACCGTTCCCCAACCCAGCACAACCATGCCCCCCCCCCAACGCCGGGCCGGCGCGCGCGGTGACGGGGAAGGAGTGCTGCGACCAGCGCTTGTTCCGTCGCGCCTCGAGGCTCCACACGCCGCCCTGGCAGTTGAGTGCCCGAACCTCACTCAACCGAGCACAGCCATGGCCCCGCCCCAACCCAGCCCCGCCGTAGCCCCGCCGTGCACAGGAAGCCTCGCGCTCGCCCTCCTTCCACAAAACGGAGAATCCCCTTCCGACACCCTAACCCTAGCCCGCCATGGCAACCAAATCCGACGAGGGAGACGCTGAGAAGATGCGGGATTACCTCCACCAGTCGCCGACGGCGCGCCGCGGCCGCGAACGACCTCCCGCACTGGCAAAAGCTCGCCGAACCCACGGGTGGAACCCCACGCTCGTCGTCGTCGACGCAAGGAAGAGCGGAGAAAGGGAGAGGAGCGGAGCGGGGCAGTTCCAGAATGGAGAGGGGGAGGGGAGAGGGGGGATTCGAACCAGGTGTGCGGGCGGTTTCACCTGAAATTAAGGAGCCGGGCCCACCACTACGCACGAACGGTTCGCTCCCCCTCGCGTCGCCACCTGTGTCGGAGCCAGCCCGTTACATCGCGCTGCGGGGGCGGATCGGACGATGGAGCTGCGTGCGCTCGCGACGCCCAGATCGCGCAGCTGCACTTTTAAGCATTTAGGGAGAATTTATACTGATGTCTACATCTGATCTGACCATCAGCTCATGGCGGACAATTCTACGTGCAAGGAGCCCTATATATCGTGCTGCCGGGGGGATTATAAGCAGTGTTTGATCAACTGCAACGATGGCGTTCCAGGGGTCGAGGATATGTTCTTTGACACCATATCAGGGCAGTTGTGGCGAGTGGAGGCGATGCTGCTCGTCAACGCCATCCTTGCAGGGGTTATCGTCGGAATAGGTGCCTATGGCCATCGTTATCGCCACTATGGCTTCACCCGCTATCTCTTGCTGGGGGCAACCACCTTGTTCCTACCCATCATATCTTATGTCCTCTCCGCATTTGGCACCGTCGGCGATAACTTTTATGTCGTTATCCAAGCTACATTGATAGCCAATTGCTGGGCAAAATTCATTCACACATACATGGTCATAGTATCCACCTGCCTTGTTCTGATTTCTGCTATCAATACAAGCCCGATAGTTGCTACTGATGATAGAGAAGATCGAAGCATACGCCCTCCCTTCGAACTTCTTGTTCAAGGAATTTGGATAGTTTACCTGGTTATCAGCACTAAAACTATTCAGCATGAAAGTAGACTTAATTATCTCAGACTGATCGCACCGTTTCCTCTTATCTATGCCAAAATGACATTAAAATGTTATGCATTTATAAAGGCCCAGAAATCCTTTGCACTTGGACACAATCCTCGTCTTATTGTTGGATACATGCAGCAACTGCAAGAAGAAAATGATGGACATGCAAGTGAGGAGGATGTGCATCCTCCAGCACCACTTGTAATTATGGGTGAGGAAGAACATAAACTAGAGAAGCAACCTCATGGTTACATGTTCAGAAAGAACTTGGAGGAGGTTCAACAGGGCGGTTTGGTGACCATTGACAGAGTTTGGCAATTAGAAAACTTGTTTCTAAAAGATACTCCTATATGCTTGTCATTTGCATTGTTTAAGTTGCTCAGGTGTCGATTTGCAAGATACAAACTCACCGATGTGATCCCCACAGAGACACTCAAATTTGTCACGAGCGTCTTGCTAAAGGATGGTGGACATGAAAGAGCCTTCAGGATAATTGCAGATGAGCTTTCTTTTCTTCATGATTATTATGATTCACCACTCCCAATCTCCTCTCAGATAACTGGTTGGTTATAGTTAGTATGATTATCTCACTCTTGAGCGTGGGTTACTGCATATTTGTTGGGATGGACATCATCACATTGGTGCACATTGCTGTTTGGAATCCTGGGAATCATCGCCAAGGACTGCACACAATCACTTGCGGCTACTGTTGTCATTGGGGTTATTTCCTAATCCAGTACGTAAACAAAAAATTTGGAAATTTGTATTTTGATACAGTACCAGTACTGTTACTCCTTGTGTTTGTGGTGGTTGCTGAGGCGAGGGATATTGCTTCCCACACATGCTCTAACTGGACCAAAGTAATCCTCACATGCCGCTGTGTGCACCGTGCCTCGCAGCTTCCCCCCGTCATCCCGAAATGGGTTGGCCGTTTGTTGGAATGCAGATGCGAGTGGTTGATGAGGCATTGGAACGACAAAATGAGACAGAGCTCATTGCTGGTGCTTCGCCCAAGGCAATTTCACCAGCTTGTTTTTCCTGAGTGCCTCCGTCGTTTGCTGGACCGAAACAGGAGCAGTAATGCCAAAGTACCATCAGAAGTGAAGGCTTGCATCATCAACGCCCTAAGAAGTACTACTAGTGAAAGCAATGGAGCTGGCCTAAGCAAAGGCATAACGCCCCTGAGCCAGAGTCAAGTTGGCAGAAGCTTACTCTGGGCCTGCAAGAACCGCAAAGGTACATCTGACACCATACTTGTGTGGCAATTGCCACGACCATCCTTGAAGCAAGGCATCCGCACCACCGACATGATGACCATCCTCAGCAAACACTACAAGGCGGCCGATCTTCTTCTGTTTCCGAGAAGAAGACCGCCGCCACTCACCTGTCACGCTATTGTGCCTAGCTGGTGGAGTCCTGCTCCGAGCTACTTCCTGATGATGACACATGGAGCAAGGATCTGTACAAGAAAGTCAAGAAGGACGCCGAGCGAGCCCTCGCCACCGCCACCGACAGCGGCACACCGGTGTCGCCAGAAGCGGGGTACCTAAGGTTGATACAGTTGTTGGGCGCTACACATAGTGACGAATCTAGCATGACAATGGAGGATAGGCTCAAAACATGAAATACTAAGCCTAATTAGCAAATGTGTTGCAATTGTTGCATGTAAAGCATCTCGATGTAATTGTCATATGGTATATTTAGCTGAAATAGGATTTTGAAGGGTAGGCTTCAGCCTATTGAAGCCCCCCTACTAGAATCGCCACTGGCTTGGCTACACAGAATCATGAGGTGCTCAAAGATGCAGCGAAGCTCGCAGGGCAGCTCGGGAAGCTGGCCGGAGGCGAGGAGATGGCGTGGGAGTTGCTGGCTGGGTTTTGGTCGGAGATGATCCTTTACCTGGCTCCGTCCGACAACCTCAAAGGGCACCTGCGGGCCATCGACCAGGGCGGCGAGCTGATCACGCTCCTCTGGGCCATGCTCATCCACATCGGGATCATCGACAGGCCCAGCGACGCAGCCGCTGCAAGTGCTCCAGGTGTTTAAGTTTGCTCTGCCTATTCATGCATAGGCTGATTTGCATGCTTAGCTGTGGATTTCAGCTCTTTTTATTCTTTTCTTGGTTGTGAGTGTGTTTAAGGTCTTGCCACTGGAAGCCCGTGTTAAAAATTTACAGCTTTTTGAGTTGCTTTGCTATTTTCGCAGCATTAATTGAATTTCCGGTAAATAAAAAGGCAAAAAGCGTCTATGGCTACAACTTATTCAGTCTAAGTACCTTTCGGGCGTGCCTCTCCTAGCGTGTGGCCACATGGACGGCTCCCAATTCTGGAGGTCTATCCAGAAGATAAAAAACGAGATTCGCCTTTGTTTATCCTTCACGACTAGGAATGGGGGTGGGGACATGTTTTTTTTGGACCGGTGAATTGGGGATACCCCTCTCAACACGGGGTCCCGCGCCTGTTTGCCATATGCGGGGACCCCTCGCTCTTGGTCTCTGAGGCGGTCCAGGATGGACAGTGGTACATCCAGTTCCGTCACTCACTCGGACCAGCAGAGGTGGTAGAGTGGGCCAGTCTTCTGGAGTCCCTGCCGCCTCGGTTGGACCCCACTCCTGACCAAGAGCGTTGGCTTCCCTCTTCCTCGGGAGATTTTTCTGTTGCCTCGGCATATCGGGCGTTGTGCCGGAGATTGCCGCTTTCATGGACGTCGCCTCTTTGGAAGGCGCCGCTAACACTTAAGATTAAAACTTTTGTCTGGCAACTTCTGCGGGATCGCCTCCCGTCGGGGATTGAGGTCCTCAAGAGGCATGGACCGGGCGATGGGCTATGCCCCTTATGTGTCCGGGACCCACATACTATTTTTCTGCACGGCGGCTAGGTCGTTATGGAGCTTTGTACGGGAGGCCCTAGGGCCTGAGTGGGAGGCTTCGGATCTTACCAGCTTCCTGCAGGACCGGGCCTTCCAGGCTGGGAGGCAAAGGCGACTTTTTTGGTTGCTCTTTGCCACTATGTCTAGGACTTTATGGACTACGCGCAATAAGATGGTCATCGAGAGGGTCTTCTTGCGACACGCATCTGATTCATTCTTCAAATTTCTTGCCTTCCTGCAGCACTGGCACGCGCTGGCTAGGCAGAAAGATCAGGAGTGCCTTGGACGGATGTTGGACGCCCTTCAGGTGACGGCTCGCCGTCTCTCTTCGTCGGCTCCCTAGAGGGGTAGTGTTGTGATGGCCACTTGGTGGTCTTTTTTTGTTTTGTTTTTTGCTTCCTTTGGGCTATCTTGTGTTGTGGCCCCAGCAGACATTTATGTTCGTTGCGTTGGTACTCGCTGTCGGTTTGGATGGTTGCTTTATTTATAAAGCGGGGCAAAAACATGTTTCGAGCAAAAGGGCAAAAAACTTTGGGCGTGCAAACGAGCTCGGAATGTGATGAAACTTTGCATGGTGTCTTCATTGAACACCTGTATGGTGTGCTAAAAATTTGAGATCATTACGACAAAAACTTGATGCATGTCGTGTATAAACTGGACACCCTTCCACCCAGTGTAAGAGCTTCGAACGAAAACAGCTGCCTGACACAGACGATTCATTTTAAAATTATTTTGAACTTAAAAAATCATGAGTAATAGACGCTATTGGAAGCCCCGTGCTAAAAATTTGCAGTTTTTTTAGTTGATTTTTTATTTTTACGGCATTAATTGAATTTTCGACAACTAGAAATGGCAAAAAGCTTTTGGGTGCAAACGAGCTTGGAATGTGATGAACCTTTGCATGTTGTCTTCATTGGACACTTGTACAATGTGTTAAATATTTGAGATCGTTACGACAAAAACTTGATACACATAGTAGGGTTAAATTACGTGTGGCGGGACACTCCCTAGTACCCGCCACTTCTAACTTCTAGATATACATACTTTACCTGTGGCAGGCGCATGTATTGCCCCCCACTGCTAACTTTTGGAAAAAAAAAATCGAGGTTCACCATAATATATCTGTGGCGGGCATTCCTAAGGCCCGCCACCGAAAACCGTAGTACCAGTGACGGGTGCTTGTCCCGGCCCGCCAGTGCTCTCTTTCATTACGGGGGCAAATTGGTGGAAGTTAATTGTGGTGGGTGCCAGTACTCGCCCCTCACTGATAGGACACTAACAGTGACATGTGTGTTTTGCCAACTGCCGAGCTTCTTTTTCAAAATACTAGTGGCGGGTGCCCGCCTATGTCGGTCACTAATTTAAGGCCACCTATAAGCTTTTTTCAGTATTGTGGATACAAATATCAGGTGCATTACACTTGGGCTGGTATATGTAGATGACAAGGTAGTAAATAATGTAGTTTTTGTGACCAAGAGAAAACAATTCACTATCTGTTTCTAGCATGCCACTTGCCAAGCTTTTGTGGCGTACTATTCGTGTGTCTTTTAATGTGTCTCCGCCAACTAGCATATCAAATATGTTTGGTAACCGGCTAGGTAGGGTAGAGCCCAATACTACGGCGTGAATTCATGTGGAAGTTTGTGCATTACTTTGGGCTATTTAGAATTGTCAAAATGATTTTGTGTTTAACAGGAAAAGGTTTTTAAAAAATTATAGGTTATCTACAGAGCATCGGGATGGATCCGTACATGGTCATTATTTCACCATTCGGACGAGGGGGTTTATGGCTTATGGGTGCATCGATTGGTAAACAGTAGACAAGACATGTACAACCGGTTTGGACGGCGATCCAATACTAGAATATGTGTGTAGGCATTTTATCCCGGTTTTGGCATTTGGACTTGTAATTTTATTTTTGTTTTGCAGAGATTGTTACTTTTTTTTTTGAAACGGAGGCAAAAGCTTTGCCTCATCTCATTAATAAAGCATAAGAGATTGTTACTTGACACATCTTAATAAATGGCTGTGTGCATCAAATGATGGACAGGCCCGGGGTATTCCCCATTTTCCAAAGATAAATAAATATATTTTTTATGCTTGCAGATACGGAGATTATCACACTGGGAAGATAATGATGTCTTGGACGCACATGTTTTAATGGTTGATTTGCGTTCTCATGACGAACTCGTGACACATTTGGCAAAAAAATTGAGTTAAATCCCGGATCTGAACAAACTAAAACTTGTGCTTTTTCTTGAGTTGCAGCAGTATGCAAAGCACTGGTTCCATTCAGTATTGAAACTTGCTGTTGGGCGGTCGAGTCTGTGCACTGTTTTTTTTTAAGGGACGCTTTATTACTTAAGAATTTAGGCCCTGTTTGATAGCAAAATATTTTTGAAGTATTTAGAGAATACTACAGTTTTTAAGATTACCTTAGTTTTATTTACAGTGACCTGTTTAGTTGCACCTAACAACTGTGATTTTAATGTTGTAGTATTGGCAAAACTGTGGTTTTTTCTCTGTATAAAAAAAACAACCTCAGACCTCTTTTTAAAAAACAGAGCAGACAGAACTCGCGTCGTTATCCTTCCCCGTTCTGCTCAACACTCGCTCCCTCGTCTGTCATGGGGAAACAAAGAGACGGCGATGGAGAGACCAAAGGCGAGTACACTGTCCTTCATCCTCCCGCATCTCCACGCCGGCCGTGGGCTCCTTCCTCCGCCCCGTGATGGAATAGGCCAGGGCACTAGATCTATTTGGTTCTTGCTATCTCCAAAGCATGATGAGCTGCTGCTGCGGCTGAGGGATTGAGTAGGGACGGAGCTTAGGCTGTGAGCACCCATGTCTGCAAGTACAAACTGTGTGAGCTGAGGTCTGTTAGTTGTTCTTTACCTGCGGCTGCAGTACTTGAACACACGGCTTGTTTCATCAGAGCAGGCAAAAAGCTCGATTCAGATTGCTCACAGATCATCTGCCTACTTACTCCGCCGCCGCCGCTGCTAATCATAATTAGTCTAATCGATCAATATATTCTATTCCAGTACTACAACACGGTCGGCTAGCTGCGTGTGCTTGCACTGCTAATGCAATGGCTAGGTGCCTAGGTAGCTGCTGAGTGTTTGAACGCAACGGCTAGGCAGCAAAATTTACAGCGTTGTGCGGCAGCAACCAAACAGGTTCTATGTATTGTGAATACTTCAAAATATTGTGTTTTGGTAAAACCATGGTATCTCATACCTACAGGCAAAATTATTGTAGTTTTTGATACTTTGGTTTATATAATACTTTGCTATCAAACAAGCATTACATCTGACCTAGTCTGTGGACTGGTAGAGAGTTAATTGCATAAAACCACCACATTTCAGGCTTCGTTTGCGGAAAACTACCTAGTCCCTAATTACTTGTAAAAATCACCGCGTTTCTGGTAATCTTTTTGCAAAACACACTGATCGGAGTGTTTGGCCTGTTTGATCATTTTCTGACAAGTAGGCCCATACGGTAAGGAGCTGACTAGGCAAACAAAATTACACACACACCCCTAAATCAAGAAATAAAAAGCAATTAATCAACCCCACCCACTCACCCCGACTGCGTCGCACCGCCCCACCAGCTCCCGCCGTCGCCCCCATCGGCTCCTGCCTCCGCCGCCAGAAACCCACCGCCGGTCGGCCGGATGCGGAGACGAGGAGGCACCGGCTCCCGTCGCCGGCGCAGGAATCCCACCGCCGGCGCAGGAATCCCACCGCCGGCCGTCCGCGGAGACAACGAGGCACCGGCAACCGTCGCCCCCCGCCCACCCCACTCCCGTCGCCGCCGCCGGAAGCCCACCGCCGGTCGTCTGGACGCGAAGACGAGGAGGCACCGACTCCTGTCGCCGTCCCCCACCGGCTCCTGTCGCCGCTGTAGGAAGCCCACCGCCGGCCGGTCAGACGCAAAGAAGAGGAGGCACCGGCTCCCGTCGCCGCCCCCCACCGGGTCCCATCTTCGCCGCCAGAAGTTGAGCCGTCGGGTGCTGGTTGGCACGGCACGGGCGGCTGGAGCTTCTCGTGCAACAACGCCGGCGGCACGGGCCAAGCTGTAGAGGCACGTCGGCGGCCGGGGCATTTGTTTGTGCCGAGCGGCATAGATGAGGACCAGGTGGCGCGGCTCGTGGCCGAGGACGACAGTGTGCTGGTGGGCATCGGGAGATGGCCAGCACATGCGGGGACATCTCCGGCGCCGCCGCGAGGCTTGCCGACCGGTGTGCCCACCCATTGTTGCGCGCGGGGAAATATCTGATATCCAAGGGGAGGGGGTTGATTGTTTTTTTTTGTAGATCTAGGGGGATGTATGTCAATTTGTTGCCAAATCAGCGCCTTACAATCCGGACCTACTTGTCAGAAAGTGATTAAACGGGCCAAACACTCCTATCAGTGTGTTTTGCAAAAAGATTACCAGAAACGCGGTGATTTTTGTAAGTAATTAGGGACTAGGTGGTTTTCCGCAAACGAAGCCTGAAATGTGGTGGTTTTATGTAATTAACTCCACCGGTAGAAGAATCCATAAAAATATAAAGGTGAAAGATCATTATCCGTGCACTAGTACTAGCTCTTTGCATCGCATCGGTGTCTCGATAGGCTGAGTGCTGCGGTCACCGCGTGATGTGCCCTCGCCGGCCGTGGCAATTCACACGTGCGTATCCTTCAGACATCATGCCATTGGAAGAGCCGCGGGCGGCGAGAGGTGGGGACGCGTAGGATGGTCTATCATCTTCTCATGGACGTTTCTCCCCGAATGAGCGCCAAAGGTCTGTTGTTCAAAGCAATGGTCCATGGACTGATAGCTGGCTAGGGGACTCGCAGAAGCGAAGAACATGATGCACACACAAGAAAGATCTAACCGCAGATCATTCGAATAAAGATACTCCCTCTGTAAACTAATATAAGAGCGTTTAGATTACTAAAATAGTGTTCTAAACGCTTTTATATTAGTTTACGGAGGGAGTAAGACACAGCCACACCCAGAGAGGGTGCTTTGGGACAGAGGAAAGGGACATATTAGTGGCGGAAAAAAAGAAGATAAAAGAAAAAGAAAACCATGAATGAAAGCAACGTATTCCAAAGAAAGAAAAGGAAAAGATAAAGACTGGTCTTGTGTGGCCATCAGAAATGTGCTCGTTAAGGTGGTAGTACTATATATTAATTACTAGTTCCATTCCCCACATGCTTTGCAGACAATTATCAAACAAGAGTACACCACCAGGCATTCTGTATCGTGTCCGGTTGATCGCCCCTACGAGGCTACGACTTACAAGGTACAGGCCTCTGCTGAGTTGAGTACAGTTTTGATGGTTTTTTCCATTCATTTCCAACTTAATTTGCATGGCCGTCGTTAGAGCGTCATTTCTATTTGCATTTGTGTCAGCAGTTGCTTCATTTCTATTTGCATGGCCGTTCGAGAGTCATTTCCGACTTAATTTGCATGGCCGTTAGAGCGTCATTTCTATTTGCATTTGTGTCAGCAGTTGCTTCATTCTCAGGTTTTTTGTGCAACATTTTTACTGATGTTTAAATTTAATCATCAGCCATGGCGGATAATTCTACCAGCTGGTTAAATGTGTGCTGCAAGGATATTTATAAACTGAGGGATTGTCCAAGCAAGTCCTGCGACTATTTTGTCGAGTATAAATTCTCCGAGAACATATCAGAGCAGATTTGGCGAGTGGAAGCGATGATGCTCGTCAACTCCATCCTTGCAGGAGTCATAGTCGGAATTGGCGCCTATGGCCACCGCTATCGCCACTATGGCTTCACTCGCTATCTCTTGCTCGGGGCAACCACCTTGTTCCTCCCCATAATATCTTATGTGCTCTCCGCAACTGGCTCAACCGATGATTCATTTAGTTTCACTGATGGAGACTTCACAGTCAGTTGCGGAGTATTGGACATTCACCCATACATGATCATAGTATCCACATGCCTTGTTCTGATTTCTGCTATCAATACAAGTTCTATAGTTGCTACTGATGATAGAGAAGATCGAAGCATACGCCCCCCTTTTGAACTTCTTCTTCAAGGAATTTGGATCGTTTACCTCGCTGTCAGCACCAAGATTTTTCCCTTATATCATATTTATGATCTTCCCAGCTTGACACCATTTGCTCTTATTTATGTCAAAATGGCATTAAAATGCTATGCATTCATCAAGGCCTGGAAATCCTTTGCACTCGGACGCAATCCTCGTCTTATTGTTGGATATATGCAGCATCAGCTGCGAGAAGAAGCAAATGGTCAACATGGCGAGGAGAATGTGCCTCCTCCACCACTTGTTGTTATGGGTGAGGACGAACGGCAAGTAGAGAAGCAACCTGATGGTTACATGTTCAGAAATAACTTGGAGCCACTTCACGATGGCGACTTGGTGACCATTGACAGAGTTTGGCAGTTAGAGAATATATTTCTGAAAGATATATGCTTGTCATTTGCATTGTTTAAGTTGCTAAGGTGTCGATTTGCAAGGTACAAACTCACCAATGTGATCTCTCTAAAGACCCTCAAATTTGTCAGAAGCGTCTTGCTAAAGGATGGTGAGCATGAAAGGGCCTTCAGGGTGATTGCAGATGAGCTTTCTTTTCTTCATGATTATTACGATTCACCACTCCCAATCTCCTACTCAGATAGCTGGTTGACTTTATTTAGTATGGTTGTCTCACTCTTGAGCATATGTTACTGCATAGTTACTGGGAAGGCCGTCATCGAATTGTTGTACAACAGAAAGGAAGATTATTATTGGACTGTTGACGGGATGCACACAGTCAAGTGCGATTACAATTGTACTCTGGGATGCTTCGCCGTCGACTGTGGTCAAACCAAAATGTTTGGAAGTTTGTATTTTGATCTAGTATCAGTACTGTTACTCCTTGTGTTTGTCGTGATTGCTGAGGCGAGAGATATTGCTTCCCACATATGCTCTAACCGGGCCAAAGTAATGCTCGCCTGCCGCTGTGTGCACCGTGCCTCCTTGAAGCTCTCTCCTATCGTCCCAAAATGGATTGGCCTTTTGTTGCGATGCAGGTGCAACTGTTTGCTGAGGCATTGGAACGACAAAATGAGACAAAGCTCATTGCTGGTGCTTCACCCAAGGCAATTTCACCAACTTGTTTTACCTGATTGCCTCCCTAGTCTGCTGGACCGGAAGAAGAATGTCGAAGTACCATCAGAAGTGAAGGCTTGCATCATCAACGCCCTAAGAAGTACTACTAGTGAAAGCAATGGAGCTGGCCTAAGCAAAGGCATAACGTCCCTGAGCCAGAGTCAAGTTGGCAGAAGCTTGCTCTGGGCCTGCAAGAACCGCAAAGGTACATCTGACACCATACTTGTGTGGCACATCGCAACGACCATCCTTGAGGCGAGGCACACACACCATCAACATGATCATGGTCCTTGTCGGCAAACACCGCAAAGTGGCCGGTCTTCTTCTGTTTCCGAGAAGAAGACCGCCGCCACTCACCTGTCGCGTTATTGTGCGTATCTGGTGGCGTCCTGCCCCGAGCTACTTCCTGATGATGACAGATGGAGCAAGGACCTGTACAAGAAAGTCAAGAAGGACGCCCACCGAGCCCTCGCCACCGGGGGCGGCATTGCGGTGTCATCCCTGATGCCCGAGGCAGCGTACCGACGGCTGATGGAGTTGTTGGGCGCAACACAGAATCATGAGGTGCTCAAGGATGCGGCGAAGCTCGCGGGGCAGCTCGGGGAGCTGACAGGAGGCGAGGAGATGGCGTGGGAGCTGCTGGCCGGGTTTTGGTCGGAGATGATCCTTTACCTGGCTCCCTCGGACAACATCAAAGGGCACCTGCAGGCCATCGACCGGGGCGGCGAGCTCATCACGCTCCTCTGAGCCATGCTCACCCACATCGGCATTTTCGACAGGCATGACGACGCCCCTGCCGCCGCGGCAAGTGCTCCATCTACTAGTGTTTAAGTTTCCTCTGCCTATTCATGCATATGCCGATTTGCATGCTTAGACGTTGATTTCAGTTCCTTTCATTGTTCTCTTGGTTGTGAGTGTGTTTTAAGGCCTTGTTGTTGGCTTCTTTTTTCTCATTTCTATTACCGATTGTGTGGCTTTTGGAGTGCGAAAGATATGAAACGTTGGTGTTGGTCTTTCTTGCCGCTTCTGTGGTTGTCATCTTTGAAGCCTGGATCGTTCAAAACCGTTCCGTAGTTACTGGCCTGGCTTCAAGGCCTGCAGCCCGTGCACGGAGGCAGATGGCTCCCTGATCGCCGTCCATGTCTTCTGAGGGGCGCGACGCGTTCCGCCGCGCTGCCCATGCCAGCCGCGGCAGTCCGCAGGCACGGAAGCCATGACCAGACCAAATTGAATGGCACTATCAAAGGTGACAAATTATCAACAGATTCAGTGCCTGGTCCAAGCTGCAACCACCATATATACACATCCTCTGTCACCAACAAGAGAGCTGATCCAACAGCCAACTCCTGCACTGGAGGAACACAGCCACACTGATTCGACGACGACGCAGATCCTATCCTGCAAAAAAAAAAAAAAAAAGGCAATTGCGATCGCACACCGAGGTTCAGTGCCCCTAACAATTGGGTTCTCCTAATTACTAGTGGTACTACGAAAGATAAGACCAATCAAACCTACTGTGTTCCTCAAGAATTTGGTTCAGAAAAGAAGGGAGCATACACGAGGGGAGAGGAAAAACAACGATAATGACGTCTACTCTACGGGTGTGACACCCTATTCACATCATCCCTAGGAGTATTATTACAGCATTTACCATGTTATTAGCCTGCTATTGGCTGGCCGGTGGATTCCCCTTGCTAGCCCCATTCACCACCGGGTTATGTTGGCGAATGGCTGGTGCTGTTCCGGTGCCGGTAAGCAAGTTCCTGGCTGGTGGTGCTCCGGTGACAGGAGCCACATTCCTGGCTGGTGGTGTTCCTGTGCCGGTGAGCGAGTTCCTGGCCGGTGGTGCTCCGGTGACAGGAGCCGCATTCCTGGCTGGTGGTGTTCCTGTGCCGGTGAGCGAGTTCCTGGCCGGTGGTGTTCCAGTGCCGGTAAGCGAGTTCCTGGCTGGCGTTCCAGTGCCGGGAGCCGTGTTCCTGACTGGTGGCGTTCCAGTGCCAGGAGCCGTGTTCCTGACTGGTGGCGTTCCAGTGCCGGGAGCCGTGTTCCTGACTGGTGGCGTTCCAGTGCCGGGAGCCGTGTTCCTGACTGGTGGCGTTCCAGTGCCGGGAGCCGTGTTCCTGACTGGTGGTGTTCCAGTGGCAGGAGCCGCATTTTTAGCTGATGTTCCGGTGGCAGGAGCCACATTCCTGGCTGGTGGTGTTCCGGTGGCAGGACCCACATTCCTGGCTGGTGGTGTTCCGGTGCCAGGAGCCGCATTCCTGGCTGGTGGTGTTCCAGTGCCCGGAGCTGCATTCCTGGCCATTGCGCTACTATTTGAGTTCATAGCGTGCTGCTTCTGGGCCATAATTTCTTGGCACCTATTTTGTTTGCCTGTGGTGCCTGGACCAGGTGGCTTCCGATATATTGCTTTACTCAGCAGACCAGCATTGCCTGTGCCAACAAGGCCACTAGAGGTGACTGTTGATGGAAACGTCGCCCCATGTGAAGCTAGAGCTTTGGTCTTCTTCATGGTTACAGGTGCTCTAAACACAGGGATGCTTTTCCCAACTGTGGGTAGCTGCTTCTTCTTCTGGCTGGCAGTAGCTCCTTGAGCTCCAGGAGCAATTTTGACACCTTTGCTCTTATCCAAATAATCTGTAGTCAAGCATCCTTGGGCAACAAAGCGATCGAACTCCAGCATGTCAGCATCCTTGGGATCTATGATCTCCTCAGCTTTGGGATCTACCATCTCTGGCTGCTTCACCGTCTCTGGCTGCTTCACCATCTCTGGCTGTCTCACCGTCTCTGGCTGCCTCACAGTCTCTGGCTGCTTCACCATCTCTGGCTGTCTCACCGTCTCTGACTGCTTCACCGTCTCTGGCTGCTTCACCGTCTCTGGCTGCTTCACGTCTTCAGGAAACAAGTCCTCCATCGTGACTACACAAAATGTTGAGTCCTCGTCAATGTCCATATTGTCGCATGGGCCAGGCACTGGTGTGGTGCTCAATGCTCTATCAGGTTCCAACAAATGTGCACTAGCAGATTGTTCCGGGGGATTAACACCTGCAACTTCTGGCACAACATTAACTTGCTCGGTTGACTGTGTTATCAAAACCGTAGGAGATGGTGTAGGGGCACTGCAGTTTGGAAGTTCTGGGTGTTGAGCACTGCCAGTCTGTGTTCCAGGCTCACCAGCCATAGTGGATGCTTTAGAGCTTGTAGAAGTTTTTGAAGATCCTTTTCCTCGAGATCTTATGTGCACAGCTTGCGGGGATTGTGCTGCTTTCAATAAATTGGTGGCGATGCTTGCTGTGGCGATTCGTCCACCAGCAGCAATAGCTGCAGCTTGTATAGAGGAAGGAGCATTTGTAGGATTTGCTTGTGCAGTTTGCTTCTTAGAGCTATTTCGTGACTTGATTGAAGCATTTGACACTTTTGAGGGCGCAGCTTGAGCAGGAGCTTGTTGCACCCGAGGAGGTTGAATTTGCACTTGTGCTTGCACAGGCCCAGGGGCTGCACTTGGCACTGGTACTGGCAACGGGAATGATGAAGAGGATGTTGCAGATTTTAACTCAGGTGCCGCAGCACCAAATACTGGAGCAGGATGTTGAGTGCTTTGCTGTGAAGCTCCTACATGAAAAAGCTTCAATGAGCACCAAAAGGCTAGCACAAGGCACTCCAAAGATGCCAGAACGGATTTACATCTCAGATACGCAACGAAGCTATAGAACAAATGTTTGACTTGTTGATACTTCGGTAAAGAAGCATTATTCTAAATGAGTGAGATGTCTGTACTGACAATTTATAAGATTTTTATAATACCTGATCTTGATGTAGACAATCCACCAGGCTTCCCCATAGGCATATCAAGAGCCATAAAGAATGCCTTTTGAGTAGCTTTTATATCGTATCCCCCGGTGACTGGTTTAGCTTTAGCAGGCTTGGTTGTTGCTTGACGCTTGCAAATTACTGCCCATCTCTGAAAACAACAACACATGTTACCTAATTACTCTACAGACAAATATGTACACGGAGAGACATGGATGTCCCATCATGCTAATCATTATACTATGCATCAGTTATATGCGAGTGAGAACTAAACAAACAGACCAAGTAAGATTGAGATGGAACTTTATCTAGGCACAGATAACAAGCAAAGCAACATAACTACTGCAGCAAAAAGCACATGTATTTGCCTACTTACCTTAGAATATTTGCAAACCATGTTACCAAGTTATTATAAGTCAGGAAGACTTAAGGAAAACCGAATGGATGTAAACAAGGATGAACTGCAGCACAATAATAGATGCTAGTATGCATTTTACAAGGTGACCATAGAGTTACCTGAGACAGTTGACCATAAGTTCTTGTGCTATCGAAGTTATATTTACGCAGAATGTCCAGCCAATTTCCTTCACCACACTTATGTACACCAGCCGTTAACTCTGCATCCTCATCCTTAGACCATGCTTTAGTCTTCTTTGTCTTTTTATGAGGTCCATTCCCATCAAAAGAATCAGGAGATAACCCTGTATGGGGTGCCTGTTTTGAGTTGGAAACTGGACCTGTACCATTTGTTAGACGATGGCTCTGAGCAAGCTGTTTGTCAGATGGAACACGTGGTATCTTTTCATTTGGAGTGTTTAGCAGAGGAACATCTGAGTTAGCACGATGACTAGAACCTTGCTCGCGTGAAGGTCCATACATCAAGATCTGCAATTTATATGATAGGGTCAAAGTACATTGCGCATATCTAAGATAACAAGAAAATGGTAGTGCAAATATGCAACAGAGCAAATAGTACATGGCATGACTGCATTACACTCAACATAGTTAGTAATCAATACAAATTTGCTAACGAAACTACAGATTTGCCTTTTCCATAAATGATGACTATTTTACGTAAGTGAAATGGAAGCTGTCATAAGAATTACTTTTTATAGACTAATCTGCCAGTGATAGAAGGATGACATTTTGGGTGTAGACATGGTCCCCAAACACAACTGTGACTATACTTGATTTAAATTGCAATAAGAATAAAAAAACTTTCAATAACTAAAAGCATTTTTTGAGAAAAAATCTATGATTATTAATTTCATCTGTCTAATTTAATATCCCAAAAGATATTCATTCACTGCCAAAGATTACAAGGTTGACTGCACATATCATGTCCTGCCACTCTTTCATCACTAGAGGGGGCAAACATGATAGCTACCCTTTTCTAACTGGAGGGTGTGAACATTATGACGCTTTAATTTTTGTCTTTCTGCATGTAAAGGTAGAGACTGACTCATAGTTGCAGTTGCAGAATTGGTAGGTTAGCCAGTTTTCTGTAGAAACTACTCTAAGTTTGTGAAACTTGAGAGAGCGACTTGTGAGGCATTAGAGGCAGTCCATCTTGTAAATCAAATAAAATGGACCTTTACCCTCTCTGTGATAGAACCATAAACTTGGATGAATCATATGAACTCGATCTTCATTGACGAATACAGCCAAACTGTTCACTGTCCTATAATATCTAGTGAAACACCAGACTTCATGTCTCATTTGATAACGAGGCATCAATCAGCCATCAATAGGCACATACTGAAGAGCAAACTGCATCTGCAGTCCCAAAAGTATTGAGGGGGTGTCAAGTTAGTCCTAATTCTATTAAAGTTCGCATTCCGGTCCCTGCAGTACCTTAAGGGAGCATTTAGTTCTAAGAAAACCAGATTTAAAGGAATGTGTGAATTACTAGGAATATTACCATGGTAATGAGATAATTGGGAATATGGCATTACCCTCAAAGTTTTCCAACGAATACAACATTGAGTTGTTTGGGTCATTTGGTGCAATAGCCTGTTAATGAGACAATGTTTTGTAGATTAACACTGATGTATTTCAAAGACTTGTTTTTATTTCTCTATGTCCCTTTCTGACAAAGACTTTCAGATTGTCGATTAATAAGATCTAACTCTTTCTCACAGCAGAGTATTCAAATGGAACTGCTTTTTTGGCTAGTATTTTTTATTAACAAAACACTTCTTAGACCGAACTACTTATCATTGCAACTTGCAAGGCCGCTAGGTTTGACTTTAGAAACTTTTTATTCAGCTAGTAAGCTGTTCTTTCACTGCTGATGAGTCTGCTTTTAGCATAAATAAAGGCACGCTGTGAAACAATCTGTATCTTACTAACTTATACAGAATAAAGCCGAAATTAGGGCACAAGGGTTATTATCGATCTTCAACGAAAACTGGAGCTAGTGTTCCATAAGAAAGTACAATTTCAACAAAACAAGTAACTGTATGTTCAATTTAACAATGCAAATGCGAGAAGGAATTGGTTGCACATCATGTCAAGGTGCATTGTCAAATAGCAGGACATGATGGATTGAATTGTCTCAGCACCATTAGTTGGATGAGTTTTAATTAGTACATAAGCATGGATATACAGTATGATTGAGGTCCTAAATGGGATAGACACAAAGCCCTTCACAAGATAAGTACAATTCGATCACTATGTTTGAACCGAACTAATATCTAAAGTCTAGCGTTTTTTAGGACAAGATAGACACCTGTTTCAAAAGGAATCCATAGGCCCCATACAACTGGGATCCTATAGTAGTAATCTAGTCTCTAACTAACATTCCAAGTGGTTATGCCAAATGCAGGAATCTAACCAGATTGCCCTGCAATTTCTACTAAGCCTCACAAGATTCCTGCAACCAAACACAGCCTAAAACTGAGTCACCGCGGGTCCTGAGCAGCTCAGCTCAGCACAGTAAGCTCCCTTTGCAACAAAACTCCTGACATGGCAGCATTCTGGCTGTTTGGTTGCGGTCAAAGCACCACGAGTGCCAGTCAGCAACGATCTGGGTTGCTCAGGACCCATGAAGACTCACTTAAAATACTATAAGGAACCGGAATCTGCACTTTCATATATTTAGGACTAATTTAACACCACCTCAATACTTTTGGTTTTGGGAGGGCAGATGCACTTTACTCAGTACTGAATATGTCAACAGTTACACGCTTACTACATGAAACTCCTAGTGTACAACAGCATTACTAGTAAGTAAATCCAAGTAGGTCACACCTTGCAACTCCTTTGTATAAGATCATAACAAAAGATCTATATGGACAAGACAATAACCATATAGCATACATAGCACGACATTAGATACTGATTTGTGGTACAATAGGACACAATGACCTTAAGCAGATGCCAGACAAAATTTTGTGCGCATCTCACACTCGATCCCAGATGTGCTTGATCAAAGAATCAAATAAAATAAAGAAATGCAATTGCTAAATACACTGATGGTGTTTAAGTTCATATATATCCAGGATTCCGGGTTCCTAATGAACACAGCTAAACAAGGCAAAGGGGTGAAACAGAAAATTAGGCTTTTGGCATCCTAAATCGAGAAGGAGCATCTGATAAGCAAATGAAACGTATCAGCTACAATACAAACATAAATGCTTCTGACGAAAACAAAATGTGGTACCTTGGCGAACCGTGAGGCCTCAGCGGCGGCTTCGTTGCTCGGCTTAGGAGATGGTTCAATCTCACACTCCAAGTCGCTCTCATCACCCTGCCATGATCAATCAGGGCAACAGAAGCACCACAAACATCATTAGGAAAAGATAAGGCAACAGTTGAACAAACTGAATTTCTTCTATACACCAACCTCTTATAAGATCTAACAGTTCCTGACACGACAATACTGGCTAGAAGACACAACTGAGGCTAGTCGAAATTAAACTGGCAGAGTAATCCATCCAGGAGCACGAACCAGTGGCTGGGGGCTGCCGTCCTCGACGTTCTCGACGAAGTCGTGGCCGTAGGCGATGTAGCGCCAGAGCATCTGGTACTCGCGGGCGGAGGTGATCCCCGTGGCCGTCTTGGCCACCAGCGCCCGCCAGTCGATGCTCCTCCGCTGCGCGTGCTGCGTCACCTCCTGGAGCGCCGTCAGGATCGTCGCCGGCGAGTACCTGCGGCGGAGAGGTCGAGCGGCGCGTTAAGAAACCCTAGCTAGGGCGGACCGGTGAGAAGCGGCGAGCGGCGCGAAGAAGGGAGAGGAGGAGGAGGAGGAGGAGGACGGACGGACTTGTGGAGGATGAGGTACAGGTCGTCCTCGGACAACTCTCGCTTCCCGGCGGCCGCCAGCGCCGCCGCCGCCGCCGACGCCATCTCGGAGTGTGTTGACTCGTCGGCGCCTCCGCGGTGAGCTGGGGAAAGACTCGACCGTGGGCCGTTGGATCGGATGGATGAGCGACCCGGCTTGGCCACGCCGGAGCTTGAGGGGACTCTGTACATTTCGCGAAAACCACCCCGATTATAACATCTCTACAAGAAAAGCCCCCACTAGCCCTGACCGACCAAAGCCATCCGTGAACGGTGAACCGTGATCCGTGGGAGATCCAACGCTCATATTCGTTTTTTCTATTTTTCACCCTATAAAAAAATCGACGTTGACCGAGCGTTCGGTCTCCGTTTGGATAGACAGCAGTAATTTGGCTCCCATGCTTATTTGGGTTTTCTCTTTCAAGGAAAAAAAAAGTATCGGCGAGGCGTGGTGGCCGAATTGTCTGTCAATATTTTGGAGCACCGATCAATGGCTGGGCACACACACGCAAGCAGATTACAAGGCACTCAACTTCTGTTTATGGCAACATTTTGCTGCCATTCTGTGATGTTCAGTTATGTTGCAGTTTAAACCAGTTCCCGTTTGCCACCGGCAGATTACGACGACTTCCAATTCAGTGATCGGAGTCTAAATGGCTGAGCTCATTCAGTCACAACAACGACATCGAGTTACTTCAATCTCTTTTGGCATACTTAATTCAGTCAAAACAGTGACACAGTATCGCTGATCTGCTCTCAGATCAGTTTACAATCTAAAGTTCTGCCGCTGTTGGCGCTCACCGATGCGGCGCGACCTCGACGGCGCCGTGCAGCCATGGCAGTGGCGGCCGTCCCCCCTCTTGGTCTTGGGATGGTGCGGGCTCAGCAACACGGCGACTGCTTGGCGTGCAGGCACCCAGTGATCCCTGAACCTGAAGCTTTTATTAAACAGAAACGACACTTCCATGACAGACAGACCAGTGTCATAGTGTATGCTCCTAGAATCTCGCGCCGCAGCTCGCCGGCGGCAGGGTCAGTAGGGCCGCTCCCCGACGACGTTGCCGGGCGGGTAGTAGTTGCACGTCATGAAGACGCCGCCGTCGTCGCACACGACGCGCGCGCAGCCGACGTAGGCGGTGCGCCGCCACACGATCTGCGTGTAGTGGCCGCACTCCCGGCCGGGCGCGCACGCGTTGGCGGCGTAGGAGTAGTCCACGCCCTCCGCCGCCCAGTCCTTGACGGCGTCCCCGGGCCGCCAGTCGGCCCCCGCCCCGCCCCAGAAGATGTTCTCGCCCAGCGCGAACTGGCCCTCCGGGAACGAGTGCCGCAGCGCGCAGTCCGCCCGGCGCTGCGACGCCCACGACCGCGCGTACGACTCCAGCCGCGGCGACCACGCCAGCGGCAGCTCCCACCGCGCCATCCGCACCGCGTTGTGGTAGTAGAGGAACTCCACCGCCTCCGCCCACGCGCCGAGGCCGCCCAGCGCCGCGCCGGCCGCGGCGCCGTCGCTGCCCCCGCAGCCTGCGCACCGCGCCGCCGAGACGTTGTACACCGTCGCGTTGTGCTTGTAGGCTCCCGGTGCCTGCGGGTGGTGATGGTGGGCGGACGGCGCCGGCGCCGTGGCAAGTGCTCCCCGGAGTAGGAAGCACAGGCAATGGATGTGGAGGCTGGAGACGAGCAGAGCGGCGAGCGGCTTCATGGTTTCTCACTGCCCCTCTGTCTCGAGCAGTGGACTCGTGGTCAGTGGAGTGTAGGTGTGTTGTGTAGCAGGGCTGGGATTGGATGGAGGGATCCAAAATTATATGTACGGCCAGGGCCGGTCCTGAGGCTTCAGGGGCCCGGGGCGAAACTATAATCTGGCCCTTAGTATAAATTTTTAACTAGTAATCATCAGATGTAGATACTTTTTATCAAAGAAAACAATTAAGTGCATCCAAAATCAGTGTGCATATCACATAATGTATTACATATTACCTCAAAAATTCCTCTAACATTCTGAGATGCAAAATCACTAATGATAGTATCAATATCAATTTCATCAAGCATTTTTTTCTCAATGCATAAGGTTGCCAAGCCATTTAATCTCTCTTGCGACATTGTAGATCTCAGGTAGTTCTTCAATAATTTCAACTTTGAGAAACTTCTTTCAGCCGATGCCACAGTCACAGGCATAGTAAAGAAAATCCGATATGCAATAGAAATATTAGGATAACAATCTGCTTCTCTGACAAACTCAAAAATCTCCATAGCTGACATTGCTCTATCGGGCAAAGTTGACTGCATAACAGTTAACTCGGAAATCAGATCATTTAAATCAACATCGGATGAACCACTTGAGGAGAAAGAACTTGCAAATTTAATGCAACTGTCTTTAAGTTCAGAATGGTCCAATGACTTCAGGGACGTCGAACTCATTAAAAATCCAAATATATTTTTGAAGGATTCAAGTTCTTCAAATCTGATTTTCAGTGAAGTGGACGCCTTATCAATCATGACCAAGAAATAATTGACTTTAAAGTCCTTCTCAGCTTCAAACATTGCTTCATCATTATCATCCTCATCAAATTGTTTCTTTCTAGAAACACGATGCTTTACTGGAAATGATGGGTCAACACCCATTTCAGCTGCAATTTCTTTGGCAATTATCACACTAGAAGCAAACCCTTCCTCTCTATAAGTGTTAAAATAAGTCCTCATACCATCTATTTGAGTTAAGGCAGCCTCAATGCACATGGATGGTGATTGCAACTTCCTGCTCACTGTATCTACAGCAAATAGAATCTCATGCCAAATGACCATGCCAAGTATGAACTCATAGCTGCCAAGCACATCAAACAAATTTTTTGCATCACTCCTATCCTTGGGTTCGGTACCACTATCTTCACTTAACTCAAGTAGAGCTGATCTTATGTTTGGAGCTTGAAATCTAATTGCTTTTACACTTTTGATCCGACTCTCCCAACGAGTATTGCTCAAAGATTTCACAGTTAAATCTTTCACATGGCTAACAAAAACTTTCCATCTTTTAGTAGAACCACTAAATAGTACATATATTCGTTACACAATTCCAAAAAAAGAAACAGCTTTACCACAAGATTTAGCCATATCACAAAGAGTGAGATTGAGACTGTGGCAAGCACATGGCATATACAAAGCTCTTGGATTTATATCAAGCAACCGACTTTGCACCCCCTTGTATTTTCCTTTCATATTGGATCCATTATCATAACCTTGGCCCCTAATGTCATCAATATTAAGATCCAAGGACCTCATAGAATCAACCAATACCTTGAAAATTCCCAAACCAGATGTGTCCTCCACTACCAAAAAACCAAGAAAGTACTCCACAATTTGTATTTTTCCATCACACATATGAACACATCGAACCAACAGGCTCATTTGTTCTTGATGACTCACATCCGGGGTACAATCTAGGATAATAGTGAAATATTTGGCCACTTTGACAATCTTGATGATAGAATTTCTAATGTCAGCAGCCATAAGAGAAATCAACTCATTCTGAATTTTATGGCTAAGATAATGGTAATGTATATCTTTGCTCTGAATACGCCTAAGATGATCTTGCATTACCAAATCAAATTCTGCAACCATCTCCACACAAGCTAAGAAATTGCCATTGGAATCATCATAAAGTTTCTCGCTGGATCCTCTAAAAGCCAAATTGCGCTTACCAAGAAATTTCACAATGGCAACTATTCTTAATAAAACTTGTCTTATGCGTTCCTTCTCCTTTGTGATTTGCTGTTGTAACTCTTTATCAATTGTTTCATGCTTGCTGAGTCTAATTCTCAGTTCATTCCAAGAGTTCATGTTCGTAATGTGGTCGACACTAGCTTCATGTTCTTTCAGTCTTTCACTAATATGCCGCCAATCACAAAACCCTTCATGCCCCAATGCACTCTTGCATTTATCAGAATTGAAAAGCTTACAACAAAAACAAAACACTTTTTGTGCGTGTTTTGAAAAAACTAACCATCTCCTATCTCGCACCTCTCCATTGCTCATTTTTCTTGAGTAATGGCTATACGAAAAATGTCGTAAATTTTCATCCAAAGGATATTTAGTGTTTTCTTCTTCCTTTTAGGCCCCTTTTCCACTAATATGTCCCTCGCTTTATTATCAAGACTACTCCAATTGCTTGGATCATAAATATCCACAGTAATAACCGGTTCCTCATCAACACTAGCAGATTCCGTCGCAGATGAATTAAATATGGGTTCATGATCACTCACATTGGTATCATCCATGTTGATGTCAACATCTTCTTCTGTAGGAGTAGGATCATCATCTTTCTGATTGGCATTAGTTTGGTCATCCACAAGAACTATTGCCAACTCCTCTGGATTTCTTGAAGTGCTCGTGTTGCTCTTATAATATTTAAAAAGGGATCCACTCAATGCCGCTTTCTCCTTATCTACCTCCTCCTTCTTTTTTCTTTTATGACTTCCGGATGGATACTTTCTACCCGTACCGGACATGACCTTGTTAAAATTGAAAGGAACAATTAGCTTTCACAATTAGCACAAAGCTAATTAAAATATTAGATTAACTATAGAAGATCTTCATATAATATCATGACAAAATCTGGTAGGGCATAGTATAGTACCTTCTCTCTGTAATCTAATCTGGCTATGTGTGCTTGATGATTTGATCGCCCAACCAACAATTCCTTATTGTTATTGACCTGTTGATTCCGGAATCAGGATTAGAGAAAAAAACTAGGAAGAAGAACATTAGAACAGGCAAGGGCAGACGGCAGAGCCGCAGAGGGCCCTGGAGAGACGTACTTGCTACAGTTGGCAGTCGTCGTCTTGTTCCGTTGACCGTTGTTCGTCAGGACGCAGAGGCCGCAGAGTTGAACGAGCGAGAGCCGAGACGGCGATTAGACGAACAAAATAGGTAGCGGCGGCCAGCGGAAGAACAGGCTAGCGATCCGTCGATCCAAAGGAAAAGAACCCGTGAATTCAGCGATTCCTTTTGTTCACGTCCAGACTCCCGTGCCTGTTAGCCTGTACGTGGTGCAAACATGGGCTAGGCCCACATCTCCTTTTCTTTCCAAGGCTAAGGCGTCCTTGTCTCGTACGTGGAGTTTTACCATCAATTTTCTTTTCGCTCGCACTAATACCTGTATCGTAGCCTACGTAGACATACCTGGGAGGGGGGCCCTGGCTTTTGGGGTCCGGGGGGCCGGCCCGGCGATTCGTTTGTCTTTTGCATTGGGCGCGCACCCGTGACTGAGAGCGGCAGCCGCTTGCTAATTGCCTTATCAAAAGGTGGCGTGGTTTTGGTCGTGTGTACTACTACTACTCCTAAGTCCTAAACCACGGTTGAGCTAATGCAGATTAGTACTACTTAGTTAGCTGTCCATCAGGCGGCGACAGGTGGGGCATGGATTCTGTCAGGACGAAACATTCCTACGTGATATATGGTCCTTGACTCCTTGTGTAACTATCCGTGACCGTGTGGATCGTGATATTTACTGCTACATTCCCACGGACAGAGCGTTTATGGTACAGTGTTGACCGCTGGGTTTGCCAGAGGTACGTACGATGGGTGGGTGGATCCGTGGATCAGCACTCACGACCGCATCATAACTGCCATGTCGTCTGTAAGATTCACACGTTCACACATTTTCCCCATGGATGCGATACTTCTACCGACCACATTCGATATCTTTAGCAAGGCGAGGCAGCAAGCTTGACCCGTGACCATCACCATGGTCGGTACCAACTGGTCTCATTTCAAGAAGCTTCCACCGTCACGAGCGCGCACCACCGATCACAGGCCGGCATCGCTAGCCGCTCCCGCCATGCCCGGGGCCCAGCTCCGCTCTCCCGTGCAGGCACTGTGTGAAGGACGTGTGGTGGGTGCGCGCGGCGCGGCGCGACGTGACCGACCGCTCCGTGCATGCATGGGGGCATGAGGAGATTGGCGTCGCGCGCGTACGTGTCTCCTCCGCCGGCGTTCTCCGGGGCCGCCGCCGAATCTCCGGCGGTGCATGCCAACCGCCGGCTCGCTCGGTTGTGGTACTTGTCTCCACCGCGAGCGCTCCGGGGCCGCCGCTGGAAATGGCAGCGGTGCATGCGAACCGCCGGCTCGTCCTGTTCATGGTCTGTGATAGGCGTGTTTGGTTTGCCGGAACGATGGTTGGGAGAGTGTATATAGAGACAATATTTCACTTCGCACGGTGCTTCGTTATTTGGCTCGCATCAATTTCCTGCCTGAGAACTACAGGGCCATTCTAAGGAGGAACGGTCGATTTGGCAGTATCCACTTATACAGGCTCGCGCGGACAATGAGATGAGAAAGATTCTTTCATTTTCCCTGTCAGAATGCATGCTCCTTCCACAGCATGCAGGAAGCCGCCGCTACCAAACGCGCGAGCCTGCATGCTACGAAACTCCACTGATCATCATGCAGAGGTAACCAATCAAGCATACGTCGTTTTTTGTACTATTTTTCCTCAACTAGGCTCTGCTCAGTCCGTCTCGTTTTTCTCGCACAGTCTGGCCCGATGACTACAAGCAATCAAACACGCCCGAAAGGCCAATTTGCACGTGTGCGTCTCTGCCTCGCTTTACGCTAGACGTGCAGGACTAGGCCGGCTCAGGCGCGTGGGAGGCCACAAGCCAAAGCCTCTTTTTTTGTTTTTGTTTATTTTCTATCTAACTACATATATAACAAAAGGCACTTTACATAAAATGTTTGAAGAATATTGATCAAGCATTTCAAAAATGTTAAATGTGTATATCTAATATATATTTCATGTATGAATTTTTTTTATCAAAATATTTGAAAAAAGATCAAGCATTTAAAAAATATTAAGCAAGTTTTGACAAATGTTAATCAATCATCTGATAAATGTTAAATGTGTATAGATAAAATGTTTTTGATATAAACGCATTTGTATAAAAAATATACAATGTATATGAAAAGAATGTTTATTCTGTATTTAAAAATAATAAACGTGTATAAAATGTACATCATGTATTTATTAAATGTTAAACACGTAGAAAAAGTATTGATCATGTATTGAAAAAAATTTCACTGGCACTGAACAATTTTTCACACGCAATGTATTTTTTTTTATACATCAGGAACATTTTTATATACATATTCAACATTTTCTAAATACATAATTAACTTATTAAAATTTGGTTTATTATGTATACTTATTAAAAAATTTCACCATTTAAAACAAACATGATCACCAGTTTTTCATATGAACAAAAGAAAGACAAAAAAACCAATGATAACCAAAAAAGAAACAAAGGAAATCAAAAGGAAAAAAATCAAATAAAAACCATCACAAATAGAATGGATAATAGTGAAAACCGAGACAGAAACAAATAATATGAAGGAAACCGGTGAAAAATAAGAAAGATACAGAAAGAAAATAAGAAAAAAGCAAGGCAAAACAGTGGGACATAGAGAAAAGCGTGCCGGAAACACACAAAAAAATGAAAATCAAAGAGGACCATAAAGACAAACGACGAAAACTGGGTAAAATCGTAAAGAAATCATAAAAAATTGTAAAGAAAAACAAAATCATGTTTGTCGTTTTCTTTTTTCTTTTATTTTTATATTTTTTTATACTTCCAACTGTCAAAAATAAATATATTACAACAAACACTTTAGATACAAATTTGAAAATATTGATCAATTATTTGAAAATTGTTAAACGTGTGTCCAAAAAATGTTTCTCATGTATACAAAAAATATATAATATGTGTGAAAAAAATTGATCACGTATTTTAAAAAATTGTTAATCAAGCATTTGAAAAATGTTAAATGTGTATAGAAAAAAATGTTTCCCATCTATACGAAAAATGTATACAAAAAATATACGGTGTGTATGAAAAGAACGTTGATCGTGTATTTGAAAATAATAAACGTGTATAAAAAATGTTGATCATGTATTTATAAAATGTTAAGCGCGTATAAAAAATATTGATCATGTGTTATACATTTTTATTGTCAATAAAGAACCACACAGAATGTAAAAAATATATACATCAGGAAAAAATTTATATACATTTTTAACATTTTTTGAACATAATTAAGATTTACAAATATGTTTTATTGTGTCTAATTTTATTGAATGTTCTTTGAACATTTTTTGTGTAAATGATCAACATTTTTTATACACTTTTAACATTTTAATAAAATATGATCAACATTTTTTTCATGAAAACAAAAGTAAGATAGAAAAAATAACGACAACCAAAAAAGAAACAAAGAAAATCGATAGAAAACACCTAAAAGAAAGAAAAACCAAAGAAAAATCTCCGCGAAGAGCCCAAACGTATAGGAATGATATAATAGGTCCGGTTGAGTCATTTTTTCCTTGTTTCTCTTGTCCGTTCATTGAACGGGTGTATCCGCAAACGTTTGAAGAGGATCTGAGGAGGCCGACTGTAGATGCTCGTAGAAGACAAAATAAACTATGTAACTGAAAGGACGTGGATGTCGCCTAGAGAAGGGGGGGGGGGGGTTGAATAGGCGCTTTAAAATAATTACGGTTTAGGCTTGAATAAATGCGGAATAAAACTATCGTTTAATTAGTCAAGCACAAAACCTAAAATAACTAGGCTCACCTATGTGCACCAACAACTTATGCTAAGCAAGATAGACAACTAAGTGATAGCAAGATATATAACAAGAAACAATATGGCTATCACAAAGTAAAGTGCATAAGTAAAGGGCTCGGGTAAGAGATAACCGAGGCACGCGGAGACGACGATGTATCCCGAAGTTCACACCCTTGCGGATGCTAATCTCCGTTCGGAGCGGTGTGGAGGCACAATGCTCCCCAAAAAGCCACTAGGGCCACCGTAATCTCCTCACGCCCTCGCACAATGCAAGATGCCGTGATTCCATTAAGGGACCCTTGAGGGCGGTCACCGAACCCGTACAAACAAGGTTGGGGCAAACTCCACAACTTAATTGGAGGCTCCCAACAACACCACGAAGCTTCACCACAATGGATTGTGGCTCCGAGGTGACCTCAAATGCTCGGGGCAATCTCCACAACCTAATTGGAGACCCCGAAGCTTGCCCGGAGCTTTGCACCACAATGATTGAGCTCCGAGGCACCACCAACCGTCTAGGGCGCCAAAGCACCCAAGAGGAACAAGCTCAAGGGTGCTCAAACACCCAAGAGTAATAAGCTTCTCAAACTTCACTTCCACGTATCACCGTGGAGAACTCAAACCTATGCACCAAATGCAATGGCAAGGGCACACGGAGTGCCCAAGTCCTTCTCTCCCAAATCCCACCGAAGCAACTAATGCTAGGGAGGAAAATGAGAGGAAGAACGAAGAAGAGAACACGAAGAACTCCAAGATCTAGATCCAAGGGGTTCCCCTCACATAGAGGAGAAAGTGATAGGTGGAAACGTGGATCTAGATCTCCTTTCTCCTTTCCCCAAAAACTAGCAAGAATCCATGGAGGGATTGAGAGATAGCAAGCTCGAAGAAGGTCAACAATGGGGGAAGAACACGAGCTAAAGAGTTTGGGGACCATTGGGGAAGAAGACCCCCTTAAATAGGTCCCCACACATCTGCCCGTTATGTGCAGAATAGCACACGGGCGGTACAACCGGTGGAGTGGGCGGTACAACCGGTACAACCGGTAAGACCGGTACAACCGCCCTACTACCGCCCAACCACCGGACCATAACAGAAAGTTGGCCGAGTGCAACCGCTCAACTCGATCGCTGGACATGACAAAGTCCCAAGCGGTAGAACCGCTTGAGACACCGGTAGTACCGGGCTATAGTGATATAGCGGTACAACCGTCCAACCTCCGCCCAACAACCGCAGCACAACAGAACCGTGTCCGGTTGTAGCCCGGTGTTGGGCCGGTACAACCGCCCAGGGCTGCCACCCAGGGTCACCCAACAATTGGCGGTACAACCGCCCGGAGGCAGCGGTACAACCGCTGGGGACCAGATAGTGACAGCACCCCCAGGGTATCACTCCTGGGGTGGTGGTTATGCCGGAAGACACGAGCGAGCGGTACAACCGTATCAAGAAAACAGGTAATACCAGAACTGCCATAACCTCTGCAAATGAGCTCCGAATTGAGCAAACTCAAGCTTGTTGGATTCAGGACGACAAGAGCTATCCAACAGCGAATGGTATAGAGATGTGAAACCTCTTTCAATGAAGAATCGGCAAAAACTCGAACATCGAAAACATCATAGAAGATGCATATGGACTTCGTTTTCGATGAACTTGAGCTTGTCATGAAGTTGACCATAAGCTCAAGAAACCTCAAAGAGAAAAACCAACCAAGAACCAAGAAAGATGATGATGCCAAGAATGGAATGGTTTGAGCTCTCAACGAACGATACGATCAAGCTACTCACTTGAGAGCCCCCTTGATAGTACGGCTATCTATCCTATAACCCAGTCTCCCAACTACCACTATGAGACCGGTAAAATAGAAAACCCTATCAAGGTCAAACCTTAGCCTTGCGCATAGTCCACTTGAGCTAGATGATGACGATCTTGACTTCCTCAAGATGGACCACCTTTCTTGATTGCGTTGGCTCGATGAAGACTAGATGATTGCTCCCCCATACTCCACTATGGGTGAGCCACTCTTTAGCACATCTTCACAAGTCCATTGTCACCACAATGGACGGCAAGCTTCAAGCATGATCTCTCCGTGATGCTTCACTTGAACTTGCACACCGCAACCTTGATGACGATCACCACTTGATGTCATCCTCCATGGGTTGTATGAGATCTTCCTCTTGACGCAAACCCATGGAAATATACCTAACCCCACAACGAACTCTCACGTAGACCATGGGTTAGTACACAAAGCGTAATGGACAATGCTTACCATACCATGGGATCACTTGATCCCACTTGGTACATCTTCTACGCTTTGTGTGTTGATCAACTTGAATCATTCTTTGCGCCTTAATCTTGATCAACCTTGTGTCTTATCTTCTCTCTTCATAAAGATGATGTCTTGAAGGTAAACATGAATGCTCACACAATCTTCTTCTTCAAGACATGCTTGCAATAAGCTCAACTCCCTCATGACCAATCTTTGGATAAACCTTGAATACCACCTTGGTCACCATATAAACTCCTTGAAACCAACAGATGGACTTCAAGAAGTACCTACAGACAAACCCTTCGAATATAACTCAAGGCAACCATTAGTCCATAGGGATTGTCATCAAGTACCAAAACCACACATGGATAAATGTGCTCTTACAGTAACCTTAGCAGAATAAATAGACGTTCACCTAACGGGGAGAGGGACATATTCGATCAGAGCCAAGAGCACACAAATCCTGAAGACTCGGGAGACTAGGCTTGAAAATTATATATGATCTAAAGATCCCATCTAGATCGTCTAGCCACAACTCATCGAGTTCACCCGAAACTCAACGAACACTTCATGTACATGATAATTGTAATCCCTTGATGATATAATTCCAAATAAGAAGGATTAGAATTGTTACTCATCACGCGAGGGCTTGAAACTGGGCAAAACTTGCCCCCTGTCCATCTAGTAATCTTTGGTTATGTCTCATTGTCATACAAATAAGTGTGAACCCCGCATTTTTGTTAGCTACTTTGAAAAAAAAAACACCTCAACAGCTGGCGTTGACCGTGGGAACCCTCGTGGTACCAGGTCGGACTATGGCATCAACAATGTTTTCTTTGACCCCATCCGGATCTACTCCAACAACTCCAATGATGACCACCCTCGTCGAGCGACCTGGATGTCGGGAGGCGGCGCCTTGTTAAGGATATTTCTTAAGAAATTCTAACAGAAATTCTGTTGGGCCCTCAAGCGCATGTACCAAGAAGTAAGTTTCCCTCAAGGAGAACCAAGGTATCAATCCGCGGAATTCTCTTATGAGGAAGTGGTTAGCCTTGCACTCAATTAAGAAATTTTCATTTGTCCCCCAACATCTCTAGTAAGGTTGTCAATCTCAGTAGCTTTGCTAGTTACAAGGGTTAGCATATCAAGTGTATGGAATTGATTTTTGTATGCAAAGGAAATAAGTTTTAGAATACTAAATAACTGAAAAGGCAAGTAAATGAGGTTGTATGTATGAGGAATAAAAGATTTGGATCCATAACGTCACTAGTGGCACATCTCCAGAAAACATATATGTGGTGAAAAAAATACTGTTGTATATGGATTAAATGGCAATGTTTATGCTTAATCCTACATGTCATGATTGCATATAGGTATTGCGTCCTTATATCTATAGAGTAATATTCAATTGTATATATAGCTAATACTCCACTAAAAGGCTGTTATCCAACATACATCTCTATTTATTAAGTAAAAACAAAGCGTTGCATTAAGCAAGATAACATAAAACTAATAGTATATTCTCTATACTAAGGGCCTCACTGAGTCTCAAAGGCATGTGCAAGCCTTTATCTCTTCTTAAAAGAATTTGTAAGGCCATGGCTTATGTTCGTTTCTTTCGTCCTCTCTTTCCACCCATCTTTGTTTTGGGTTTTGCTGATTTTCTGCATGTTCCAAAATCACCTCAACTATCCTATGTCTTATTAGTTTATCAAATAAAACCATGTTTTCTTAAGACAATGGGTAATGTTTCAGCCGACAGCTAAAATCCATTTCTAGTACATAGTCACATTAATAATAAAAAATAATAGGTAAATCATGATGATTACGTACTGAATTTTGTATGTCAATTATCTAGTTTAAAAGGGAAAACCAAAATAAGGATGACCAAAAAAAAGTTTTAGTTTGATCGTCTGGAGTGAAAGGTTGTGACCCCTGGCCGGAGCAAGGCGTGGGAAAATATCTAGTGCTCCGACGCCTCAGGCGCTACGGTGATACAGAGTCATGCGAGCGCTTTGGGAAATTTTGTTAAAAGTGTTGAGAGGAAGAGAGAGGTTTGGTGGAATAGTTGTTGTATTGCTTGAGCCTCGTGGGCATATATATAGAAGTACATGATCAACTTGGAGTACAAGACAAGACAGGAAGAAATCCTAGTCTATCCTATACTTCCTAATAATCACGTTACTCAACAAAAAGAAAACTAGAAGTCGAAAATTATGCATAGGTCTAGCAGATAAGGAGCTCCCCAGATGCCGTTTGATCTGACATCCGACGGCCTAGGCGCCTGGAGTGAAAGGTTGTGACCCCTGGCCGGAGCAAGGCGTGGGAAAATATCTAGTGCTCCGACGCCTCAGGCGCTACGGTGATACAGAGTCCTGCGAGCGCTTTGGGAAATTTTGTTAAAAGTGTTGAGAGGAAGAGAGAGGTTTGGTGGAATAGTTGTTGTATTGCTTGAGCCTCGTGGGCATATATATAGAAGTACATGATCAACTTGGAGTACAAGACAAGACAGGAACAAATCCTAGTCTATCCTATACTTCCTAATAATCACGTTACTCAACAAAAAGAAAACTAGAAGTCGAAAATTATGCATAGGTCTAGCAGATAAGGAGCTCCCCAGATGCCGTTTGATCTGACATCCGACGGCCTAGGAGCCCGGCCGTCTCATGGGAGCACCTGATATTCACTCTGTGGGCACTTTTATTGAGCCGAGATCTCAACCTTCTTCGTTCCATTTTATCATCTTCTCCTGCCGCTACGAGGGTGCGTCCGTGCATGTGAGCTTGTGCGCGTCAGTTGGCAGTTAAAGCCGTCCACGCATGTGAGATGCAGCGACGACGTGATCATGAGACTATACTCGCTTGCTAGGCGGCCATTCACGTATTCCTCGCATCACATGGAAGGAGATCAAAGCTCGACCGTGACATACACGCAGCTATATTATTGTTCCATGACAGCACCTCGCCATGTTTAACGTGAGCATCATCTAGGCTAGGCTAGATTGGACGGCGGCCGCACTGGCGTTGTAGCAGTACTGTTTTTTTAACTATGCTGTTTGAATGTCGTGTAGCCCGTCTATTTAAATGGAATCTCACCTGATCGTGCAGGCATATTTGGCCGTGCCATGTCAGGACGCAGCCGGGAAAAAAAACCACAAATATAGGGGGCTGGTAATGGGATCATGGTTGGGCAACATGGAGCATGTCATCTTGCGTTTCGCTTGGCATTTTTTATGGGGCGTGGACAAACGAAACAGCACAAGAGATTAAAGGTTTGACAAATTAAGTGTAAGGGCATCGGGAAATCCAATTCGGCTCCCGAGAGCATGTGCTCCTGCGCGCAATTTTTTTTTTTCAAATGTCAAAAAAATCCCAACAAAAAAATTGTGTATTTGTAGTTACATTCAAATGTCACCTGCAAAGTTTTAGGCAAAAAACTTAAACATTGTGGCCTATGCAAAAATAACAAATTTGAACACCAAATGTTACCCCAAAATATCATCCAAATTTGTTTTTTTTTCACCGAAGAAATATTACTGCTCGGTTTCATATGAAAATTGTCAAGCATGTTTGCTACACTCACACAAACATCTACAAAAAAATTCAGATTTTTTCGAAAACATTTTATGATATTTTTCATGGTATTGTTCATCCGGGAGCAAATGCTCCCGGGAGCCAAAACGCCCCTCACGCAGGGCATCTTCCTTAGGTACGCATATGCTAGCTGCTTTCTTTTTCTTTGACGGACGTGAATAATGACGCAGAAGGGCATGAGGGATACAACTGCCGTAATGTAAAAGACTATAGTACTCAACATCCATTTGCAGGCAGGTATGAGAATAAAATCACATTGGCAGTTTTGATTTATCTACAACCGATTTGGATGGCGGTCTAGTAATAGGATAGATTTTTTCGATAAAGGACATTTCATTGAATTGATTTATCAAGGTGATACAACCGCATCGAAAGAATGCCCGGCCTCTGCATAGCATGATGCACACAACCAACAAGTCCAAAATACCAAAAAATAAAAATGGTTTTGTAGCAAAAATAAATCAATCCAGCCTAGGGTGGGGTAGATCCTATCCGGAGATTACACCGCCATCCATGGAGGGAGAAAATCTCCCTGGCCGTACGCTCCAGCCGGGTAGACGCCATCATAAAAAGGTCTCTGTCCTCCGGCCTCTGCAGGATAGACCAAGTACGGAGCCATCGTGTACATGCATGAATAACCTGCACAGGAGAAGAAACACATTTATTATTAAAAACCACATCATTCCTGGTAAGCCACTGATGAGGATGCTTACCCTGGGTAGGGTCATAAGCCTGACATCTGAGGCCCACCTATGGTCCTTCAATGTCACTAAAGCCCCTGGCAGAGATTCATTTGGATGAATATAGCCGTTCACTCGGATTATTCATGTCACTCGGACTACGCGGCGCCATTCGGACAGACAGAAGCTCAGGCGACCCGGAAGACAAAACGTCCGTAGAATTCAAGTAGTCATTCGTTATGAGTTAATTCACCGTTACCAGTAACGCCAGGTTAATCAGTCGTTCTGTAACGCAGTATTCATTGGCATTTATTGCCCTAATCATGGCGCTCGGCCGGTGGTGGCGCACTCTATATAAGCCACCCCGGGCGCCATAGCAAGGGTTCCGACCCCCTTAATCTTCTACCACCATAAGCAAACACCACAACCCCCGGGCTCGAGACGTAGGGCTGTTATCACTTCCGAGTGAGGCCTGAACTCGTACAAACCGAGTGCACACTTGCGCCGTAGTTAGACTTCGCCCTTCCTTTCGTACCCCCTAGTACTATTGTCAGGTTCATTCCCACGACAGTTGGCGCCCACCGTGGGGCTGCGCGTCTAGCGAATTCCGGCGCAGGTGGAATTTCCATTTTCACGTTCATCATGAACACATTCGGCGACGAAATCCTCTTTGGGTCCCTCAGCTTCGTCGTCGACGATTCGGCGTGGCTGCAGGAGGCTCCGCTGGATGCTGAGGCACTGCCCGCCCGAGGTGCAGTGCACTTCAGCGCGACGACGTTCGGAGTTCTTCTCCGACAACCGTCTTCTCCTTATCGGCCAGCTTCTCCGACCCGTCTTGCGGCTTGTCGCCGGCGCTCCGGGCGCTCGCGGCTGCAGCGTTGGATCAAGCACGCTGTGGCGGCCCAGGCCGCAGGACAGCAGGTGGTCGCGCTCGAAGCCGACGAATCCATCCACTGCCTCTTCCCGTCTTCGGATGACGAATCTTCCAGAACAGCCGAGCACGAGAGCAGCGGCGACGTTGCGGAGGTCTTGATGGCCGGCCCAGCCCGAGGTGCCGCTCCACCTGGGCATTCCGCGGGAGATGCCCGCGATCGGGACGACGACCGCAACAACGCCAGCTCCGACGGCTATGTTCCCCGACCCCTCACCCGGGAGCAACGGGAGGAAATCAGGCACATGAACGATCAGGTCCTTCTGACGCCCATAGCGGGGAATACCCCGGAAGAGATAGCCCTGGAGGCTGCTCGCCAAGCCACCCTGGCTGAGCGCGAGCGTCTCGAGCGGCTACAACATTCACTCGACGAACGCGCGGCGAGAGACCTTCCCAGCTCCAGCCGTAGCCGCTGTCAGTTGTTCACAAAGGATCGTCCGTACACCATCCCGGTGATGCGCACGCCTTTGCTGAATCTGGCCGCGGCCACTCGGATTGCAAATTCGATCCAGCCGTCTGATTCGGTGGCAGGCGAGGGCATTCGGCAAATCCAGGCTTTGCTGAAGACCGCCCTACAACAAAACTCAGAGCCATCACAATCTCACCAACGCATTCGCAATGAATCCACATGGGGCAGATACCGTGCAGTCAGCTCACAGTCCGCTCACGTCGAGGAAAGACCTGCGAACTCGTCCTCATCCGAGAGGTCCGTACGGAGGACGCGGGTGCGACGACCACGATTTCAGTCGGACTCCCCCTTCGAGGGGCGGTCTGCGTGGCCAACGTCCGTATGACGGAGGCTACCCACTCGGGAGGAACCGTGGGCGGAGCCCTGTTCGGCACAAAGGCTACGATGCCCGGTCTGACATCACTCAGCGAGTGGTCGATCGGAACAGGCATGACAGAGACCGAGCGAGCGGCTGGGGAGTTACCGGCCTTGGGTGTTTCAGCAGATACATCCGAGAGGCGGAGATACCTCCAAATTATTGGTTGGCAACCGGGATTGGAAAGTTCAATGACGAATCCAAGCCAGAGACTTGGCTCGAAGACTATCTAGTCGCTGTCCAGATCGGTGGCGGCGACGATTTCGTTGCCATGAAGCACCTTCCGCTCATGTTGGAAGGGTCTGCGCGGGCGTGGCTGAATCAGTTGCCCGCTAATTGCATTTACTGCTGGGAGGATTTGGCCCGAGTGTTCGTCAAGACATTCGAGGACACTTACAAGCGCCCGAGTGGGTTGACAGAACTACAACACTGCGTCCAGAAGAGCAACGAGACTCTCCGAGAGTACATTCAGCGCTGGACCACATTGCACAACACTATGGAGAATGTGACCGAGCATCAGGCCATGTGCGCCTTCAAGGCAGGCACTCGGTATCGGGAGTTGATTTTGAAGTTCGGCCGGTCTGGGGATCTGTCCCTCAGTCGGGCCATGGAGATCGCAAACAAGTACGCCAATGGCGAGGAATAAGACCGCCTCCGTAGCGGCAAAGGGAGAGCTGGCAACGCCCCTCAATCGGGAGGCAATGCCGGGAAGAATCAGAAGCGGAAGGTTGACTCCTCCGGCAAGGCAGAGGTCACAACCGTCAAAGGGCAAGGGCAAGGCAAGCCGAAGCCCAAGAAAAAGAAGAAAGAGTGGACTCCCAAGAAGAAGTCCGACTACAAATCCGACATTCTCGATCAACCATGCCAAATTCATACCAAGACGGATGAAGAAGGCAACGTCGTGCTCCCGAAGCACACCACTCGGGAATGTCGCCTGCTCAAGCAAGAGATGGGTGCTAAGCCCTCGAGTGAAAAGGTCGATGTCGAGGATGAGGAAGATACTTCCGAGTATCCGAAAGTCGATAAAGTCCTCAACGTGATCTTCGCCGACGTTGAAAGCAAGAGGCAGCTGAAAGTTGTCAATCGGGAGGTCAACATGGCAGTTCCAACTGCCCCCAAGTACCTCAACTGGACGAAGACGCCTGTCACCTTCGACCAGTCCGACCATCTGCCTCACATAGCCACCCCTGGGAGGCAGGCGTTGGTCGTCGACCCAACAGTGGGTGGCGTCCGACTGCGCAAGGTCCTGATGGACGGAGGCAGCGGGCTCAATATCATATATGCTGATATGCTCAAGGCAATGGGCATCCCGATGTCTCAATTGAGCAAGAGCAACATGCATTTCCACGGGATTGTCCCTGGGAAGAAGGCAGAGTCACTCGGCCAGATCGCTCTGGACGTCGTGTTCGGAGGCGAAAAGAATTTTCGAAAGGAAAGGTTAACCTTCGAGGTGGTCGACTTCCGCAGTGCTTATCACGCCATCCTGGGTAGGCCTGCCTATGCACGTTTCATGGCCAGACCATGTTACGTGTATCTCAAACTCAAGATGCCAGGGCCTAAGGGCGTGATTACAGTGACCGGCGACCAGAAGATCGCCGAAGAGTGCCTCCAGCAGGGCTCGAAGATCGCCAACGAACAAGTGCTTGCAGTCGAGCTTGAAGGGTACAAGAAGGAAGTAGATATGGCCGATCTGCTCAGATCAAAGCGGCCGGCTTCAAAATCAGCCTTCCAATCGGCTGGCGAGACCAAGCAAGTCCATGTTCATCCGAGTGACCTAAGTGCTGCTCCGACGAACATCTCCACCTCACTCGGAGAGAAATAGGAAGCCGAGCTCATCCAGTTCCTCCGTGAGAACTGGGACATCTTCGCATGGAAGCCGTCTGACATGCCTGGTGTTCCCAGGGAACTGGCGGAGCACCGACTCCGAACCGATCCCAAGGCCAAGCCAGTCAAAGAGTACTTGTGCCGATCCTCCGTCGAGAAGCGCAAGGCGATTGGTCAAGAGATAGCTCGGCTCCTTGCCGCCGAGTTCATTCGCGAGGTTTACCACTCCGAGTGGCTCGCGAATGTCGTCCTAGTACCGAAGAAGGACAAATCACTCAGTATGTGTATTGACTTTAAACACCTCAATCGGGCCTGCCCGAAGGATCATTTCCCTTTACCTCGGATAGATCAGATAGTAGACTCTACTGTCGGATGCGAACGTCTGTCGTTCCTGGATGCGTACTCCGGGTACCACCAGATCCGAATGTACGGTCCTGATGAAATAAAAACAGCCTTCATCACCCCATTCGGGTGCTTTTGCTACGTCACGATGCCATTTGGCCTGAAGAATGCTGGGGCCACTTTCCAGCGCATGATCCAAAAATGCTTGCAAAAGCAGATTAGTCGGAACATGGAGGCTTATATGGACGATATCGTAGTCAAGTCTAGGAAAGGTTCCGACCTCCTGACTGACCTTGCCGAGACCTTCGCGAACCTACGGCGCTTCGGGATAAAGCTGAATCCAGCTAAGTGCACATTAGGAGTGCCTGCCAGAAAGTTACTCGATTTTCTCGTTTCCGAACGAGGGATCGATGCCACCCCAGACATAATCGGCGCTATAGTCCGAATGAAGCAACCAGAGCGCTTACACGACGTGCAAAGGCTGATAGGATGCCTTGCGGCCCTGAGTCGATTCATCTCAAGACTCGAAGAGAAGGCACTTCCTCTCTACCGATTGATGAAGAAGTCCGACAAGTTCGAGTGGACCAATGAAGCGCAAGCCGCGTTTGAAGAACTCAAGGCATTGCTTTCCACCCAGCCGGTGTTAGCTGCTCTGGGCGGCCAGGAACCTCTACTCCTGTACATCGCGGCGACTAGCCAGGTGGTGAGCACAGTCCTTGCAGTAGAGCGCGAAGAGCCAGGAAAAGCATTCAAGGTTCAAAGACCCATATATTACATCTCAGAAGTGTTAACCCCTTCCAAGCAAAGGTACCCGCACTACCAAAAGCTGGTCTATGGTATTTACCTGACTGCTAAAAAGGTGGTTCATTACTTCCAAGATCACTCGGTCACGGTCATCGGCAACGCTCCCCTGTCGGAGATCCTGCATAACAGAGATGCTGCTGGCCGGGTGGCAAAGTGGGCAATTGAGCTCCTTCCGCTGGAGATCAAGTTTGAAGCTAAGAAAGCAATCAAGTCCCAGGCATTGGTCGATTTTATGGCCGAATGGATCGAGGAAGAGCAGCCAATTCCGAGTGTTCCCGAACACTGGACTATGTTCTTCGACGGATCCAAGATGCTCAATGGCTCGGGGGCTGGTGTGGTTCTTGTCTCTCCCAAAGGAGACCAGCTGAACTATGTCCTCCAAATCCATTTCGACTCATCAAACAACGAGGCCGAGTACGAAGCCCTCCTGTACGGGCTCCGCATGGCCATATCACTCGGCATTCGTCGATTAATGGTTTACGGCGATTCGGACCTCGTTGTCAACCAAGTGATGAAGAAATGGGACATTCGGAGTCCAGCGATGACCGGTTACTGCAACGCGGTCAGGAAGCTGGAGAAGAATTTTGAGGGTTTGGAGCTGCATCACATCCCTCGTGAAAAAAATCAGACAGCAGACGACCTGGCAAAGATTGGATCCACTCGGCGACCAGTCCCTAAGGACATATTCCTCGAACATCTGCGCGCCCCAACGATTGCAGAATAACCTTTCACAAAGGAGCCCCCACAGGCAGTCGGTCCATCTAATCCGACTGAGGTTGACGTTCCGCCTGTAGTGGATCTGGTCCACGGAATGCTGGTAATCACTCCCGAGTGGACTCAACCCTATTTGGCATACTTGCTCAGGCAAGAACTCCCCGAAGATAAAGAAGAAGCTCGTCGGATCGTCCGTCGTTCCAAGTCATTCAAAGTTTTGGGAGACCAGTTATACAAGAAAAGCACTACAGGAGTCACTCAGAAATGCATCTCCCCAGAGGAAGGGCTGCAAATCTTACACGAAATCCACTTGGGAACTTGCGGCCACCACGCGTCCTCTCGGACTTTGGTCGCAAAGGCTTTCCGAGCGGGTTTTTATTGGCCCCGAGCCAATGAAGCAGCCAGAGATTTGGTCGACCTGTGTGTCGGGTGTCAATTCTATAAAAATAAGTCGCACAAGCCTGCATCCGCGCTAAAGATGATCCCGCTCACCTGGCCGTTTGCAGTGTGGGGCCTTGATATGGTCGGTCCCCTGCGGACTGGGACGAGTGGATTCACCCACCTGCTTGTAGCGGTTGACAAGTTCACCAAGTGGGTCGAAGCGAAGCCCATCAAGAGTTTGGATGCGGGAACTGCCGTCAGCTTCATTCGGCAGATCATCTTTAGATTCGGCGTGCCACATGAGATTATCACAGATAATGGAAAGAACTTCGACTCGGACGAGTTTCGCGAGTTTTGTTTCTCTCAAGGCACTCGGGTTAACTATGCCTCAGTGGCTCACCCGCAGTCGAATGGACAGGCAGAACGTGCAAACGGAATGATTCTCCAAGGTCTGAAGCCTCGTTTGATGAGAGACTTGAAGTATGCTGCGGGGGCCTGGGTTGAAGAATTGCCTTCCGTCTTATGGGGCATTCGGACAACCCCGAACCGCTCTACGAAACGCACCCCTTTCTTCATGGTGTACGGATCAGAAGCTGTGCTGCCGAGTGATCTTCAGCACAATTCCCCCCGAGTGGAACTATATGATGAAGTTGAAGCTGAAGCTGCACGGCAAGATGGTCTTGACCTTTTAGCGGAAGAGAGAGAGAGAGCTGGCCCTCATCAGGTCGACGCTCTATCAGCAGGATCTGAGGCGTTACCATGACAGACACGTCCAGGGCCGAGCTTTTCAGGAAGGAGATCTTGTCCTCCGACTGGACCAGCAAAAACCCCACAAGCTAGCGCCTCCGTGGCAAGGGCCGTATGCAATCTCCAAAGTCTTGCACAATGGAGCCTACCGGCTCTACAACATCGAAGATGGTGTAGAAGAGCCCCGAACTTGGAACGCGGACCTGCTTCGCAAGTTTTACACCTAGAACATAACTACTTTAGTTTGTCATTCCAGTAATGAATCCGAGTGATCTCGATGAATAAAGTTTCGTTCCCTTATATTTTGTCGAAATTTGATTCTTTTCACTCCGGTGAATCAATCTCCTGTGTCAGCCCCAGTGGGTGTAAAACGCTTAGCCGCGACCTCGCGTCGCCTAAGTTAAAAACCGTCTCGAGTGGGACATCCTCCACACTCGGACTCTAAGATGGACAGGACCATCATTACTAAGATGGACAGGACCATCATTGTTCTCACGAACAATTCCGAGTGCGGGCCACGCCTACACTCGGGGGCTTAGCTGCGACCCCGCGTCGCCTAAGTCATAAACTGTCTCGAGTGGGACATCCTCCACACTCGGACTCTAAGATGGATAGGACCATCATTACTAAGATAGACAGGACCATCATTGTGCTCACGAACAATTCCGAGTGCAGGCCATGCCCACACTCGGGGGCTTGGCTGCGACCCCGCGTCGCCTAAGTCATAAACTGTCTCGAGTGGGACATCCTCCACACTCGGACTCTAAGATGGACAGGACCATCATTACTAAGATGGACATGACCATCATTGTGCTCACGAACAATTCCGAGTGCGGGCCATGCCCACACTCGGGGGCTTAGCTGCGACCCGGCGTCGCCTAAGTCATAAACTGTCTCGAGTGGGACATCCTCCACACTCGGACTCTAAGATGGACAGGACCATCATTGTTCTCACGAACAATTCTGAGTGAGGGCCACGCCCACACTCGGGGGCTTGGCTGCGACCCCGCGTCGCCTAAGTCATAAACTGTCTCGAGTGGGACATCCTCCACACTCGGACTCTAAGATGGACAGGACCATCATTACTAAGATGGACAGGACCATCATTGTTCTCTCGAACAATTCCGAGTGTGGGTCTCGCCCACACTCGGGGGCTTAGCTGTGGCCCCGCGTCGCCTAAGTTACAGACCGTCTCGAGTGGGACATCCTCCACACTCGGACTCTGAGATGGACAGGACCATCATTACTAAGATGGACAGGACCATCATTGTTCTCTCGAACAATTCCGAGTGCGGGTCTCGCCCACACTCGGGGGCTTAGCTGCGGCCCCGCATCGCCTAAGTTACAGACCGTCTTGAGTGGGACATCCTCCATACTCAGACTCTAAGATGGACAGGACCATCATTACTAAGATGGACAGGACCATCATTGTTCTCACGAACAGCTCCGAGTGCGGGTCTCGCCCACACTCGGGGACTTAGCTGCGATACCTCATCGCCTAAGTTTAAAGCATTCAAAAATCAAAGATCGAATAAAGCCAAGACAAATAAGAACTGCGTCACTTGAAACGAAAGTACGGATAAAGGTTCGGACGACGGGAGCCTCAGGCTCATTCAAAGTCTTACGGTTACAGCTAGGTCGATGATCACTCGGGTTGAGGCACTGCTTCGACGAAGGTGTCTAGGTCCATGCTGTCTGCGATCCGAGTGGCAGCTTCCATGAACATCTCCATGAAGTCTTCGACCTTGGCATGCTTCCTGTTGGCGACCTCCAAGGACTTCAGCTTTTTCTCGTCCACTCCCTTGCAGTGGACGCGAACGAGTGAGAGGGCAATGTCGGCTCCAGCCCGGGCTGCAGATTTTTTCCAAGCTTTCACTCGGCTTGGCACGTCTCTCACTCGGGTAAGGGCTGATTCCGGATCCTTCGAGGTCTCTTCTTCGGGGAAGACGTCAGGATCAATCTCCAAGATGGCAGTGCTGAGCCTCTTCATATACGAAGTCACTTGATCGACACGTTCTTCCAAGCGAAGAATGGCCAGAGTAGCACTGTCCTTGAACAGCTCCCGGGACGGGTCCAGCTCCTTCTCGATCTTGTCAGTCTCCTCAGCGACGCCATCACAAAAATCTGGGTTTGCGTCAGATGAAGAAAAGAGTCAGAAGTGATCGGAATTCATTCGGCCAGATTACGATCACTCGGGAACATTACCTTTGAGTTTTTCGCTCACGGAGTCGCCATACTCCTCGACAAACTGCTCCAGCTCATTCTTCTTCGCGGTGATATGCTTGAGCTTGGTCTCCCACTCGGAGTATGACTTCTTCAGATCGGCGAGCTCCTCCTTGGACTTCGTCGCAGCAGCTTCCAGAGCTTTCTTCTCTTCCTCATAAAAAGGTCTCTGTCCTCCGGCCTCTGCAGGATAGACCAAGTACGGAGCCATAGTGTACATGCATGAATAACCTGCACAGGAGAAGAAACACATTTATTATTAAAAACCACATCATTCCTGGTAAGCCACAATGCCCACAAGAATATGTGTAGAAAATTGTTTATCAATACCCCACAACCAATTGCCGAACATGTTACGTGCACTACGTGGGGGTATAGATTGGAAGCTACTTGAACAATGGCCCATACTGCCCGAGCGAACTTACACTCAAAAAAATAAGTGTTTAATAGACTCGTCATGTTGGCAAAAGACACATGTTTTACTACCTTGCCAGTTACGTCATGCCAGGTTATCTCTAGTTAAAATGACCCCTCTGCTTAAAAACCAGAGGAATATCTTCATTCTTAGAGGTATTTTTAGCATCCACAATTTATTGTTATCAACGGGAACATCACTATGAACCATTGCATCGTACAAGGACTTCACTGAGAAACTGCCATTCTAATGCAGCTTCCATCGAAACTTGTCTGGCTCGCTTGTAAGTTGAATATCCTCCAGACGAGAGAGTAATTCATTCTATGCTGCCAAGCGAGGGCCAAAGAGGTCCCTACGAAAATAAATATCGGGGTTTTCTTGTCCCAACACTTGTTTGATCGTGACAAATTTGCGTCTCACAATCATGTACAAGTTAGGGTACTGCATCATAAGTGGGGTGGTGCCTAGCCAGGTATCTTCCCAAAATCGGACCTGAGAACCATCCCTAACTGAGAAAGTACCAAATTGGAAAAATAATTTCTTGGCCTTCATGACACCATACCAAAAATGTGAATCACCGGGTTTCCAATGAACTTGAGAGATAGCTTTGGACCCCACGTATTTGTTACGAATGATTTCCTGCCACACTCCATTTTCAGTGAGTAATTTATAGACCCATTTACTAAGAAGAGCGATGTTTTTAATCTAAAGATCTTGAATTCCAAGCTCCCCTTGACTTTTAGGGCGGCATAATACAGTCCACCTAGCCAGCCGATATTTCTTGGATTCATTATCGCATTGCCAAAAATATCTGGATCTAAAGTAATCCACATGCTGAAGAACCCCTTTCGGTAAGTGGAAGAAAGACAACATGTATAGAACCATATTGCTAAGGACGGAATTGATCAAAATCAATCGTCCCCATATGACAAGAGCTTGGCCTTCCAACTGGCTAGCCGTTTCTCAAGTCTCTCTTCCACATACTTCCACTCAGCGATAGTTAAGCGCCGATAGTGAATCGGAATACCGAGATACCGAATCGGGAACTATCCGAGCTAGAAGCCAAAAATGTCAGCATACTCAGCCGCCGACTCTGCAGCGTCGCCAAAGCAAAAAAGCTCGCTCTTATGAAAATTAATTTTAAGACCAGATAACTCCTCAAATGCGCATAAAAGCAGCTTGAGGTTTCTTACTTTATCTAGGTCATTATCCATAAAGAGAATAGTGTCATCCGCATATTGTAGAATAGACAAACCTTCTTCTACTAAATGGGGGAATAACACCACTAATCTGACCGGCCACCTTAGCCCTCTCAACAAGGATAGCTAACATATCGGCCGCGATGTTAAACAAAATAGGGGATATGGTGTCCCCTTGGCGAAGGCCCTTCTTGGTATGGAAATAATTGCCAACATCATCGTTGACTTTGATAGCCACACTACCTCCAGAAACAAAACTCTCTACCCATCGGCACCATTTTGGCGAAAACCCCTTCATGCGTAAAGTTTGCAAGAGAAAGGGCCATTTCAAAGTCAATTTTCAGGATGACTCCGCTCAACTTTTTACGGTGAAGCTCATGTACGGTTTCATGCAGCACAACCACTCCATCTAGTATGTTGCGTCCTTGCATAAACGTCGTTTGAGTGGGTTTGACCACATGGTCAGCCACCCCATTCAACCGATTTGTTGCAACCTTTGTAAAGATTTTAAAGCTGACATTTAGGAGTCAAATCGGTCGATATTGTTGAATACGACTAGCCTCCTTAGTCTTGGGCAGTAGAATAATTTCCCCAAAGTTTAAATGGGCAATGTCAAGGTTTTCAGTATGTAATTGGTTAAACAACTGCACCGAGTCCACCTTAATCATATCCCAAAAACATTGAAAAAACTCTGCCGGAAACCCGTCTGGCCTAGGGGCCTTGTTGTGTTCCATTCGAAACACCGCAGTGTGAATTTCCTCCTCAGAGAACGGAGAGGTTAAAAAATCATTTTCCGCCTCCGAAACTTGAGGGATGTCATGAGCATTAGACTCATCTAGCACAAAGGAACTTTCAGCTGAAGGTCCAAAAAGATCTTTGTAGTACTTAGTAATGTAGTTTCTGAGTGGTACATCACCCTCGATACGGCCTTCGTCCTGGTCAAGTGCGAAAATACGTTTATTTCTATGTCTACCATTTGCCAACATTTGAAAGTATTTCGTATTGTCATCACCTTGAACAAGCGAGTCAACCTTGCACCGTTGGTACCATTTAATCTCTTCATCGCGTAAAAGGCGGGCAATCTGCTCATTTAGACGGCTTTTTCGCCGGTTGTGGCATCCTTTGTTTTTTATGAACTGTGTTTATGTTGCTCCTTCAGAGCCTGTTCGGAACCGCAGACTATTTGATTTATATCGTTAATAAAGGGGCCGCATGCATCGTACTGATGCAGAGGCCGGAGGTAATCCTCCTTTTCTAAAAAAATGTGCAGGCAGGTAGGAGAATAAAATCACATTGGCAGTTTTGATTTATCCATTTTTATGCAAAGGCCGGGCATGTGCTCACTTTGTTTGTATTCCCTTGATGCTTTATTTTTAGATAATAAATCCAGTGCCGAAGGTTGGCAAGGTTCGCGCGGGGGGGGGGGGGGGGGGGGGGGGGGGGGGGGTGCGTTAGACATCTTCGCTAATTTACCCAAACCTCGGGACGGTGGCCCATGCAGCGTTGCAGTAAGCTCCACCAGTGAATAAATTCATTCTTTGTCAAAAAAGGCCATCATAATGTTGTGTAGAAAAATAATGTTATTCTTGATCTACGACCTATGTTGTTCCTCGGGGTATTTCATGCCTCTAGTAACCATAGCGAGAGACGATCTTGGGCGTCGTGCCGCCACTTCTCATCTGCTAGTAGGTCCACGCACCCATCTTCTGCGCCTCTGTAGGTGCGGGAGTGCAGGGATCCCGAATTTACTGAATGGAGATGTAATTTCCTTATCTCCGGGTTTTTAGGTAGGCCTTCAACGCCCGTCACTTGGGTCCCTCTGGCGCTGGTGGTGACGGATACACCAAAGTCATCTCCACTGGCACGTTGTTGATTGTGACGACGGTCCTTCCATGTCCAATTCACCCAACAACGCAATGACAATGAGTAAGGGATTTCACCTTTACTTTGCTTATCCTTACTTCTGTAACGAGAAGAATTAGAACGCTTGGAATCTTTCGAACAAGAGAGCCTTTCTTATCGAAGAAAACTAGTATGCCCGGCGAATAATTCTTAAGTGAACCTTCCCATCTCGGCGATGTTGCTTGCGACAGTTGGCGTAAACTCGATCTCTGTTGTCCATTCCAGATGGCGAGGCTAGGTTTTGCAGAATTTGTTTGCATAATGACTTGCCTTCGCAATTGGTGTCCTCCGGTTCATGTGTGTCGTGTTACTGCGCTCTTCGGTGCTGGTAATTATGAATTATGAACTTTTTGGGGAGCCAAGCACACTATTTCTTCTAATGTATGTTGTCCCAGAAAAAATTTCTTCACTAATTTACCCAAACCTGCGAGGGCGGTGGTCCCTATGGCGTTGCACTAAGCTCCGCCAGTGAATAAATCCATCCTTTGTTAAAAAAAGGCCAGCACAATGTTGTGTAGAAAAAAAGGTTGTTCTTGATCTAAGACCTACATTGTTCCTCAGGGTATTTCCCCCCTCTACTAACCCTAGTAAGAGGCGATCTTGGGCGTCATACCGCCACTTCTCATCTACTAGTAGGTCGGCGCACCCCTCTTCCGCACCTCTGTAGGTGTGGGAGTGCAGGGATCCCTGATCTACCGAATGGAGATGTAATTGGTCTTCAATTGTCGTCGCTTCGGTTCTTCTGGCTCTGGTGGTGACGGCATACAACTAAGTGGTCTCTAGTAGCACGTCATTGATCGTGACGACGATCCTTCCATGTCAAATTCACCCAACAATGCAATGACAATGAGTAAGGGATTTCATGTTTATTTTGCTTATCCTTACTTCTGTAACGAGATGAATTAGAACGCTTGGAATCTTCCAGATAAGAGAGCCCTTCTTATCGAAGAAAACTGATATGCCCAACGAATAATTCTTACGCGAACCTTCCCATCTCGGTGATGTTGCTTGCGACAACTCGCGTAGATTTTGTCTCTGCTCTCCGTTCTGGACGGTGAGGCTAGGTTTTGCAGAATTCGTTGGCGCAACGGCTTTCCTTCGTTTCAATGTGCGCCGTGTCGATGCGCCCTTCGGTGCTGGCGAGAGACCCACGAGATTCACTTCGCGCTTCTTCTCCAGGGCAATGGACTGACATGATCGTGACCTTGATGACTTCCCATTCACCGACCATAATGAACAATATTAGGCTGGGTTTGGTGTCAGAGCGGCTTGCGGCGGTGCGTCATCCACCCGTTCGAGATGTTGAAGATGGCCGGCCCACATGAACTTTGATGTAATTTCTTTATTTTCCAGGGTTGTTTATACCACTCGTTCGATTTATGGACCTGATTGTGTGTTTTTTTCTACCTATATATAAAGAAAAAGAAGAGAAAAGGACCCAGTGGCACACACTTGAGGCAAGGAGCTCGTGCACAGAACCGGTTTGTAGCGAAGAAGACTATCGAGACTGGACAGGAAATGCACCGTCGCCCGTGGATGCTCTTTTTCTGGGCAACTGTTCCGTGTGTGGTTCATTCATGGGCACATGTCCCGACTGCATTGCACTGGGAGCGGACGAGCGAGCCGACGACCCTGCAGTTTGCAAGGGCGCGAGCAAGCACATGCACGTTCAAATCCGCAGCCAGCCCTCTACCCAACACGCGCTGCGCCTTTGTTTGACATTTGCCACACGACCTGCACTGCACTGCAACATCCTCGATCCCCCAAGCGCAGCCGAGACATTGACCGTCCTCTCGCTCCACCGGGAATGGGATCCCTTCGTCTTTGACCCGCATATGATACTAGCCGGCTGTGAATCGACGGAGGACACCCGCACACGCCGTGGCGCCGGCCGGTCGAGAGATCCCACGGCGGCCGGCGGCCGGCGAGCATCGTAGCTGCAGCGCGCAGCTGGACGCGCGGGGCGTGCACGGGCGCGTCTAGCTGCTAGTAGGCTGCTGCTGCTGCCATGGCGCGATGAATGCGCGAGGGTTGCAACTTGGCGTGGCGCCGCGGGGTTGGCGGGGAATTGAAGGAGCCGGGGCCGCACCGCCGCACAGCATCGGATTCCAAGTGCCCATGACGCAGCGCACGCCTGGACCTGGGAGAGCAGGGCAGGCCAGGCTCTGTCTCTCAGCAGCGTCTCCCTCCAATCCATGCTGGCAAGGTGGCACATGCGCCAGCCAGCCTCGACTATACATGCTCACGTACACAGCTCACTTCCACAGCTCGTGAGGAGGAATCTAATAAGTCCAGCCACCAAAAAGCCACGCCAAAAAGTGGACTTTTTTTTGCGTCAGCAGCTCAGCATTCTTCTTTGCAACTACTGTGATTTTCTTTTCTTAGAAAAAGTGCTGTCATTCTTACAAGCATAGGCGTATGATTGAGACACCAATAAGGGCGGAATTCCTTTATTTTATTTTATTTGACAGAGCAGCCAAATTGGTAGCTCACGATTCATTTCAGATTATGTTTCGTAACCTCAACAGGTGTGTATATTTTTGCAAGGAAAAACAAAATGCAGTACTAGTGGTAGCAGTAAAAATATATTTTGTACACTCGTGGCATCACCATCGATCGTCTTGAACTCTCGGTGAGCAACAATGAATGGGACACAGCAGGATAATGGAGTGCTACGTAGCAGTCGACACGCGCGTCAACCGGAGCTGGTGAAGAAATGGACCCGCATCGTCGACGGCGGCGGCATCAAAAGACGACCACCGGCTCCGGACGGCCGGTCATCACTCATCAGTAGGGGCGCATGCCGACGTAGTTGCCGGGCGGGTCGTAGTTGCAGGTGATGAAGGTGCCGCGGCCGCCGTAGCACTCGACCATGGCGCAGCCGACGCGGGTGCTGCCGCGCCACACGATCTGCGTGTAGTGGCCGCACATGCCGCCGCTGCAGCGGTTGGCCCAGTAGTCGTACCGCGGCCGCTCCGCCAGCCACGCGCCGACGGCCTGCGCGGGCGCCCAGCCGGTGCCGCTGCCCCAGAAGAGGTTCTCGCCGTAGGGCCCCGACGAGTGCACCAGCGCACAGTCCCCGCGCCGCGACTCGGCGTACGACCGCGCGTATGCCGCCACCCGCTCGTCCCACCTCAGCGCCGGCAACCCCATCGCCGCCCGCGCCGCGTTCTGCTGGAACAGGAACTGCACCCGGTAGTCCCCCCCGCCGCCGCCGACGCGGGGGTACCCGGCGTCCACCACGACGACGAATGCCGCATTGCAAAGCGCGACGGCGAGGAGGAGCGCGATGGCCAGGCGGGCTCGGGTACAAGTGGAGGTAGCCATTGGAGGAAACGCTGAGCTGTGGTGGGTGGTACTGCTATCTGCTCTGCTTACGGCCGGGAGGCTGAGATATATGGAGGCTTGGAGGGAGAGCAGGAAATCTTGTCAGAGTTTTTTTAAGATGTGTCGTTGGGGAGGCGAGGCCATGTTCCGCCATGATTGCGCCACACCGGAGCTCTGGAACTACTGGAAGGAAGGTCTACCTAAAATCAACTGGAATCAAATTAGCAGCAGCTGCTCTTGTTTCCGGCGGTGCTTATTGAATTAGTGCTCCACCGGAATCAAGTTGCTAACTGATTAGTTCGTTCGTTGTAGGCTGGTCAGAATGTGCACTGAGCACGTTGATCAGACGTGCCTTGGCCCGTCTTTTCTAAGTAATATTTGACATCTTGGCTCTGAATTTACTGCTCAAGCCATCAGCTTCTCCTTCGTTTCAGTTAATTTGCTACGTGGAGACTAGATAAAAATTGCGAAATGGAACAGTTGTGTATTTATCACCGAATGCCATTCAATTGGCCAGGGTGGTCGCTCAGACAGAAAGAGGCAGAGAGACGCGCATCGTGGCATGAATCAACAGGGAATGGCATGTAGCACACTGTCGAGCTCACCAAAAGGGGCTCTTTACAACTCACACTAGATCATTAATGGCGCGCGTTGCCTCGCCCGTTTATTTAGAATTTTCTTAAATATAGAATTTTCTTCAATACAATTTGCATCTATTAACCTATTTGTTAGCAATAAAAGAGAGATAAACTTTAGTTGGCTTGCAAAGAAGTATTGGGGTAGTATGGCAGGATATGGTTTTTGTTTAGTTTAATGAACTTCAATTGGAGCGAAATGACGCGTGATGGGGTACATAGTTAAACCAAGAAAAGTAAGTGTGCTTCATATTTGGGACTGTAGATTCGTATAAAATGTATACTATTCAATTGGAGCGAAATGACGCGTGATGGGGTACATAGTTAAACCAAAAAAAGTAAGTGTGCTTCATATTTGGGACTGTAGATTCGTACAAAATATATACTATTCAATTGGAGCGAAATGACGCGTGATGGGGTACATAGTTAAACCAAGAAAAGTAAGTGTGCTTCATACTTGGGACTGTAGATTCGTACAAAATGTATACTACTGTTTCTGGAAAAGAATGATTAAACTGCACTTTGTTTTCTTTGGCAAAAAGGGAGAGCACATACTACAATACAATGTTTTGATATTTTGGCATGGGAACTTCTAAAAATGTTTAGTGGGGGGGGGGGGGGGGGGGGGGGGGAATACAGGATGCACTATTAACTAATACATCCTTAATAAAGTTGCAGACGATTATTATTTAACAATGTATTTGCCAATAATAACATGCACATTTTCAATGTTCGCTTCCATGAATTAAAGACTTCAAAGAATGCATACATAGACATCCAAGAAGAAAACAGATGTGTGTATTTCATCAAACAAAGGACTGACCAAATCTAGAGATAAGAAAGGGGACAAAGATAGTAGCATGAGCGAAAGGCACTTACGATTGGAGTGTCCTTTAAGCTACAGGAATGGTTCAGTGACACACATGCACCGGAGTGAGGGGGCTCGTTGCTGCCTGCCACGCAAGCACCGGCCAACATGGCACCTGCCCAGTACGGTATTCGCTCGAGTTGGAGATGGATCTAACAGCCAATCCACTCCATGCTCCTGCTCGTCTCCAGCACCGCAGCAAGGAGCCTGTATGTGCATGGTAGGAGACCTGAATCGATCGTCAAGGCAAGCATCGCCTTACTCCGATTAAGCCAGTCGCCTGAGAAGTTCATCTCTTGTGTGTTCGATGTTATACAGTGCTTCAAGTCTACAGCCAAAGAGAAAGATTGTTTGACATTTGCTAGAATAAAGTTTGTTTAATTGAGAGGCCACGTCTCTACTTGAATACTTAAAATCAGTTTCTTTTCTTGCAGAAATATATTACCAACAAAAAGATAATCCTGAAGTAGGAAAACACGAACGATCTTGTCTGTGATGGCACTTGAAAATTGACACCCAAGGGAAAACACCAACACCAGCATACCTGAAATGAACAAGAAAACGAGCTTTAACTAATCAGAAATGAAGTTCTATAGCCTGCAAAATCTGGAAAATAAAGGGTTTCTGACAATCAGAAAAGCTAATTATTTATGAGCAATATTATCACATATTTGTTCAGATATTAGGATATATGTTCATCTTAGGCAAAAGCTCTGTTTGCTCACAGCATTTGAAATAGCAAAGCATGTAATGTAGGCACAATAGGAATAATTAATTTAACACAAATGCCCAAGTAAGGTCATGATAAAAGCCGATCTGTATTTACTTCTTTTAGGGAAGTATTTACTTGGGCATTTGTGTTCAACTGTAAGTAAAATGGACTTCCACAACTTGTACCTTCCGCAGATGCATTTGCCTTCGCAAGTGAGGACGCTGGGGAGAATAGGGTCCCTCCTTTTCTCCCTGGTCCAGGAGAAATCCTCCGTTGTCGCCAGAGAGATCCCTTCCGGAATCCAGCTAGGACAATTTTACTCTAACCAGGTTATATACTACTCGAAGCCACGCACAGATTGATCTCAAATACATAACCACACCAACCAGCGAAAGCCCGCAGTCAACACAGGTCGTGCAGAGCAAGCAGCGGGGGGTTGGGATCGCGCGTACGGCGTACGTACCTAAACGCAGCTGCAGACACCATGGCCACCTGGATGACTCGGGTGAAGGGAGGACGAAGCGTATCGTGGTGGGGGTTGCCGCTCCAAGTCGCGCTCGGCGGCGCACCAGAGGGGGAGTAAGGAGAAGATGAGATAACCTAGGCACGGGCTTGTCGGGAGAGATGAGGTGCAGGGAGGGATGGAGGTTTCCGTTCGACGGCGGGCATCACCAGTGTCGCCGGCTTGTCGCAGCCGCCGGCGCAATCTCTTCGCTCCGCCTCGAATCGGGACGGGATTTTTTTCTTGAGGCAACTGAACCGTGGTGGACTGGACGCGGTCGCTCCTCTGTATGCCTCGCAAGCCCAGCGGACCTCCTTTAGCGCTGGAATGGGCTGACGGCCCGGTGCACCAGATGCCTTCATTTCGGCCTCTGGAGCAGCAGCCCACAGGACAGCTGGGCCAGATTACACGTAGTACGGGACAAAACGCTTTGTACACGAAATCTGACGGCCACAAACATCCTGATCGCGAAAATGGACGGCCGAAAATGCTAATCGCTGAGAGAGCTCGGTTTAGGTCCAGTTTTACTGTCCTTAATTGGGTTGCCTTGCCGGCACAGTGATAGCCCGCTCTTCTCTTCTGGAAGCGCAATTTTTTCTCTTCTGTCTGAAACTAAAGAGTTTTTTTTTTTTGAAAAGGAGGATGACTCCCAGCCTCTGCATTGCATCAGAACGATGCATGCAGGCATATGTTATTAATAATGCAAAATTTAACAGCCAAACAACCTCAATCCGTATATAAAGCGGAAAACAAACTCCGAGGCCGTATACCTTGTGACGGCAAGAGCATTTACAGTCGAACCTTGCAAATCCGGTCCCTCAAACGCCCGCAGAGCGCGTCCACGGACACTGACCGGTCACGCCTCAAAAAATGACTACTGCATCCGGACATCTCATATTAGATTCCTCAAATCTATACAAAAGCATGCAACATATTAAACCTACGTACTACGTACGAGCTATCTACTCTTCGTCGGAGATTTCAACGATCTCCGTGCCCTCCGGCGGATAGATGTGCGGCAGCCCGCGGTCTGCGCCCTCCGGTGCCGGCGCTGCGGCCCCCTCCAGCGCCTCCGGCTGCTCCGTTGCGGCTTCCTCCGCCGCTATCTTCGCCTCGAGCTCGTCGAAGAGGGCGTCGGCCTCAGTCTGCCTCTGCCGAATGAGCCGGTGGTTGGCCTCCACCTCGGCCTCATCCCGGATCGAATCCAGGATGGCCTGCTGCTCCGCCATCTCGCCGGATTGGGCAACGGTGAACTCCTCCTTTGCCTCCGCCATGTTGAACCCCGGAGCGTCGTCGTCGTCCTCCGGCTCGTCCTCCCCCATGGCCTCCGGCACCTCCTCCTCTAGCTCCTCCTCCTCCTCCTCCTCCATTTTCGGCAAGTTCAGAGGGAGACCCGCAGCGATGCGGGCGGCGCGGCAAGCCTGGATATCCACCTCGATCTGGTTCTGGCGCTCCGACTTGAGCTGAGCGTAAGTGATGATCCTCTGGCGGACCACAGTGAGGCAGGAGAGCGGGGGAGAGGAGGCGGATGGGCTCGAGTGGCGACCGAGGGAGGGAGGAGGTGGATGTGCTAGGGCTGGGGACACCGGTCGGCTTAAGTAGCCAGCTATGGCCTCGGGTGGCGAGCCGGAGCGGCGCCACGCGACGTTCACACCGGGGCGACCGTCGAGGCGCCCGTCGGACCTTCGGGTTTTCGGACGAGCCCGCGTGGGGCCACGTCGTTAGGCCGACGTGGCGGGCGTGCCCGGGCGCAGCTCGGGCTCCCCCATATCCGTCTTATATTTGGGCTGGATATGAGGGGTGCCGGTCAGCCCGGGCGTTTGAGGCTCGTTTGAGGAGGCCGGCTGGGTCGATTTTTTGTGACCGGGCGGCCTATCCGGACGTTTGAGACGGGCATGAGGGGTCCGGCTATAGATGCTCTAACTCCCTCAGATAGTCACTAATTCTATGTTACAAAACACATTAAAAATGAAAAATACACAACTCCTATACTACGCCCTCAAGAAAAAAATCGTCGCACGTGCGTTGATGATGACGAGTCCACCAGAGAAACCAAAGAGGTTTGCGATGGTAATCGTGCCTATAGGCGAGGGTAAGTAGGAAACACTACTAGCATTTGAAGCCTATGCTATCTCGGGAAGTGCGCATCTGCTCCCGAGCTCAAATGAGCTCGGTGAACAGTAAAATCAGAAAAAATTCGAAAACAATTCAAAAAATCCTGAATCTTTTTTGTGAACAACATTGACAAAAGTTCTAAGTGCGTGCAAAAATTCGGCCCGAAATAACACTCCTATAAGTCGTGGCAAAAATAACAAAATCGATACTATGGAAATGCGCATTTTCAGAGTATCGATTTTGTTATTTTTGATTTCGGACCAATTTTTTGCACGCACTTAAAGCTTTTCTCAATGTTGTTCACAAAAAAAATTCAGAATTTTTTGAATTTGTTTTGATTTTTTTTCGATTTTACTGTTCACCGAGCTCAAATGAGCTCGGGAGCAGAAACTCTGCGTCCCGCTATCTCGCGACTTTTCTGCGTCGAAATTAGCGTCGTTTCGTGATCTAGGCAGTGCAGTAGCATTACTCAGATGCCCGGGGTGGGTGTGTGTGTGTGTGTGGGGGGGGGGGGGGGGGGGGGGGGCATTACTCAGAAGCTGACCTACCGAATATATAGCCAGAAATGTGAACGGCGTCGTGCCATGGTTGGAACTTTGGAAGGTTTGTGTCTGGCTGCTAGTACTACGTACCTACTGGCGAACAACGTGCCAATCGCTGGCTGTCAAGAGCGCTGCCCAATATGCGCCGAAACAAATGGATCCGACGATGAGGACTTTTGTGGCGTCCGGGCCACCGCCCACCGGCCTGCCTTGGCTGCACCGGACAAGACGAGCATCACATATACAAACCGTACGGGTATGAGAGATAATTGCCACTGTTGGGGGCTTCAAAATTGGAGTATTTGCCAGTGTTTAACTTAAAGTCATAACCAGTACTGGGCCTACTGGCTACCGGTTCTACTACCCGCAGGTGGAGCATATACGTTGTACTTCCTGATCTCTTCATTAAACTACTCCCTCCGTCCGGAATTACTTGTCACACAAATGAATAAAAATGGATGTATATAGAACTAAAATACATCTAGATACATCCATTCCTATGACAAGTATTTTCAGACGAAGGGAGTACTAGATACCACCCATGTCTCGCTGCATCATTTAACATCCAGGCTCATGTACGTGTCATTCTTTAAAAAAAAGCTATGTAGGACAATATCTTTGCTAAACATAGCTAATAGAAATACATTATGGCATGTTATCAGCCTACCTTACATATCTTAGAGTTTTGCATCTTCAACTAGAGACGATTATAAGTTACTCTCCTCTGTTAACCAATAATTTGTTTTCACATGTCATAATTCATGGGATTTCCAATCATAATGATTTGGTTACTACTAAGGTGTAACATATATGAGCCTCATACTCATCTTCATCGATGCACCAAAACAAATGAGTCGGCGATGGGGACTTTTGTGGCCTGCCTTGGCTGCACGGACAAGACGAGCATCACAAATTCGACATTAAATAAATAAATCGTACGGGTACAGGAGATAATGGCAGGGTTAGATTTTCTTTTTGCAGGGAAATGTCAGGGTTAGTTTAACTAGGACAAAACAAAACGACATGGTGTTGATTGTTCATAGTTTGAGTAGTGCATATTAGATCTATCTTACGTCATAATGAGTTTGCAGTGTTTAATTTAAAGATCAATATATCATTCACATACAAAAAAAATACAACACCTTCATCCCCACCATAGGACATAATTGTAGGGTTAGTTTAATTAGGAGTGTTTTTGTACACCACGTCGGTGTGTCGTCCACAAGGTATACAATGAAATCACTGCCAAAGGATTTTGCAATCCTCTATCGTTTACTCCTCGCAAGAGTTTCATTGTCATTCTTCTCAAGGACTTCCTCATGTGGTTGTTTTATATACTCATGAGATGTACTACATTCAGAAAACATCTCATAAGAAATTCTAGCAGTGGTATGTATATCTTTCATGAGAAGCATGTTGTCCAAAAAATGTTGCATCATGAGATTTCATTATAGTATCAAAATGCATATGAGGTACCTCGGATTTAACCACTAAAACTCTATAGTAAATGCTCCGCTGAGCATATCCTATAAAGACATGATACATTGTCGTTGGACAGAGCTTGTGTGTTCTTAAAGATTAGTACGTTGACTTTCACCCAACCCACTCATAGGGGATTTTATCTTTATTCTTGTTTGGACCTCTATTTAGGACCTCTATTTAGGGCATGACATTCACCAAGTCAGTCAACATGCAATTTTTCTCGGCAGCCCCTTTGATTGGGAAGAACAGGGAGGCGCTCTCTCATGCATAATAGTGTGTTCCTCACAAAATTCATGAAATATTTCTGCATCAGTATAATTAAGGGATTGGATATTTGTATTGCAACACGAGCAGGCCTAACAGATCGTTGAACAACCAATAGAGCACATTCAATGTCTCATCAGGTAATGGAGATGGGTCTCTAGTTCCATTGAGAAAAACACGATTCTTCGCTAATTTACACTCTTTGAAGGCAACAAATACAAACTCTGCAAAAGTTAACCCACCAGGAAAAGTTTTTCACATCATTGTAAGTTTCATTACCCCTGGCTTCATAATAATCAACACAAGAAACATTTAAAAGACTTATTTTTATCACCTGTGTCTTTATCAGCACCGTCTTCACACTTGAATGGGACTTCCAGAGAGACTTTGTGCTCGGGCTTATCCATCTTAGGAGTCAGAGGGGATGAGGAGAACGACGCGACCTCGCCGGTGAAGCAGCGAGCAACGACTTGAGAACTCTCGAGTTCCATCTGTGGAGATGAGATTGGTTCAAAAACCCATGAGTCTGGTCACTTAATGATTTTGCATATGAGCATAATTATTTAGATGATCTAAAGTATCATACTAAATTCATGTATATAGGACACGCTATAGTTTGTAATTAACTAATTACTCATCAACAAGTGACATTGAATCTTTAATCAATATCTAAATACTATATATTCCAAACATTAGACACCCATCTTTACTTTGGAGATAACAAATAAAATTAACCTCGTTAGTTGGAAAAGTTTAGTATCCATGATGCATCTCATCAACATTTAGAAATAAATACACGATGTGTAATGTAAGGTTGTTGAATGACACCTCTCATTTCTAAACATCTAATGATGTGATAGTGTTACATATCTTTGTTAAGTAAACATACATACATTTTTGTTAAACATTTGCCAACCACGACCACCCAATCCATAGTGTCTCAGAAAGACCTTGATTTTTGTGTATTTTGGTGGATGATATCCTATTTATAGTGTAGGTATCCTTTGAACAATTGTCAGGTTGTGACTGGTAATTCAAAGGGCCAATCTATCTTCTAGATCTCATTTAAAAAATGTCGAGTCATCGAGAAGAAAATTATCATTTCATGACATTGTCCAAGAAAGAAAATCCAATTCAAAACTCCAAGTCAAGTCAGATCTTTACAACACTAAAACAATTTAAATGTAAAAGTGATCCTTTTTTCCATAGAAAACATACACATGTATTAAGCATTTAAGGGTCTTTTACATTTGTGTCCCTAACTCGAATCCACTACTCAGATTTGCCCCTAATTTTAGCAAGCTTAAATTTTCCCCTCTGCCGTTAAGGGGCCTTAGGCCTTGTACAATGTAAGGTGCTTAGGAGAGATGCTTAGACAAATAAACCGGTTTTTCTTAAGCACTGGTGCCTATTTGTGTAGGATAGACGCTTAGTTAAGCACCCCTCATATAGAGATAAGCACTGGTGCTTAGGAAAAGCTTGGTTTATTCTACTAAGCACCTCTCCTAAGCACCTTGCATTGTACAAGGCCTTATAGAAATTCCTTCCGTTTCGTTTCCGTCCGGTCAAAGGAGTTTGACCGTCTACCTGACGTTTTTTCAACAATTTGCCCCTGCCTCCATGTGTCACTTACAAGTGGGGCCCAATCAGAAAAAAGAAAAAGAAAAAACTCTTTCTCTCACCCCTCACTCTCTCACTACATGTGGGACCCACTGAAAAAATAAGAACAAAACTCTATCCACCCTCTCTCTCACTTACACGTGGGACCCCACATGTAAGTGTCTAGTTATTTTTCTTAATTGATTTAGAAATTTTGTTAATTGGTAGGGCTCACCGATTAGTCTCAATAATTAGCATAATATTTAACACTAGGTAGGATTAGTGCTAATCTTAACTAATGGGCCCCACATGTCATAGGAAGGCCATTAGTACTAATCGAACTACCGACGTTAAGTCGTCGTCAAGCACACGCCAAGACAAAGGGTAGGGGAGCTCTGTTCCGATGACCAAACGACCGGTGGACAGGGCCGGCCCTGAGGGGGGGGCGAACGGGGCGGCCGCCCCGGGCCCCCAAAAGTCAGGGGCCCCCTCCCACGTATGCATATGTAGTATTAGGGCCCGTATTTAGAACGAAAAAAATGAATCCCGTTTATTAAGCACACCTCTCAGCTTCGCGTACATAGAAGAAAAATAAGAAGAAGGGAGACGATGGATCTGGCCCATATTCACATGTATAGGCAGGACACACGAACAAGGAAAGGAATCATTCGTTTCCTGTAATTGTGCCCTATTTCTTCGGATCACGGGATCAAACCGATCGTTCCCTTCCTTCTTTTGCATGTTCTTCTTCGATAGGTGGACGACTCTCCCTGATGAACGAGAACGACGCGGGCACGCGGCTACGCCAGGTACGACTACGACTACGTTTCCTCGCGTCCTCTAACCCATGCATGTACTGTTCTAGTGTTCTTCTTGTTCCTTATCTAATCCTGAATTCTTGAATCTCGATCAATCGAACAGGGAATTATCGCATTGTGGCGCTCGAATCATTGCGCATCAAATAAAATATCATAATTAGTTTAGAGAGAAGGTACTATGATATGCCCTAGATTTTTTCTGTAATTGATCTTATATCTACATAGCTTTGCACTAATTTTAAAAGCTAATTGTTCCTTCTAATTTCAGCACCATCATGTGAGGCTCGGGTAGAAAGTATCTATCTGACAGTGATAAAAGAAAAAGGAGGATGGATGTAGATGAGATGAAAAGATCATTGAGAGGATTCCTTAGTAAATATTTTCAGAGTGATACAAGCACTTCAAGAAATCCAGACAAGTTGGTGATAGTTCTTGCCGATGACCAAACTAATACTAATCAGGGAGATGATCCTACAAAAGACAATGTTGACATCAACATGGATGATATGGATGTGAGTGATCCAGAGCACATATTTAATTCATCCGCACCAGAATCTCCTAGTGTTGATGCACTTGACGGTTCTTTTTATTTGGACAATGATTTTGGATGTACTTGACTGTTTTTAATACAAATTTATATCTGCATATGTTGATTACTATTTAAACCTTTATACTAAGGGCCCTGTAGGGCCCCGGATTAGAGTTTCGCCCTGGGCCCCTGAAATCTCAGGACCGGCCCTGCCGGTGGAATGGTCCTTCACGCTCCTGTTGTTCCGCGTTGAATAGAAGTGGTAGGGCGAGCGGGGACGACCGAAGTCTCGGGCCTAGCCGGGGCCAGCTACGGCGGCGATCGAAGCTTGGTGGCAGGGGGCTAGAAACTAGGGGGAGAGGGGATAAAGGTGCATCGGCATCAGCGTCTCTCTACGAGCATGACAGAGCGGTCGAAGGGTGTGGGGACGACTTACGACGAGCACATGGACCTCGCCTATGGTTGTCGGAGCAAGGCGTCGTCGGGAGGGGGCTGGACAAAGAAGAGATCATCGGCGATGTGTCTGGCACTTCCGCAACACCATATGGATCTCCTGTACGGTAAGGGAGTGCCAAGGGACCTCGTACGATGACGAATCGAACATGACGGCCGGCGGGCAGAGGCGGTAGAGATGGCATCAGTTGAGGAGTTGCAAGACACCCGAGGTCCAGATATTTAGCGTGATGATGCACTATTTGACGACGGGGCTTGCACACATGGCGGTGCGGCTTCTTGGCATTGTTGTCCACGTTAACGACGGCGCTTGGGTGAGCGGGCGGGTGACACACCCTCAACCTCTGCCGAGGAAGAAGATGACCAGCCAGCGGGCTGGGCTGGTTGGGTTGTCCTCGGCTAAAAGGTAGCATGCACTCTCTCTCTCTCTCTCTCGCTCTCTCTTCTTTTTCCATTTATGCTTTATTTTTTTAGGGGCAAAACGTCCAACAAAAGCTCAGAAAATGGTCAAAGCCCTTTGACCCCAACAGAAACAACACGAAGGGGCATTTCTATAAGGAGACTTGACGGGAGAGGGGACAAATTTGAGCATGCTTTGAAATTGGGGGCAAATCTGAGTAGTGGGTTCGAGTTAGGGACACAAATGTAAAAGTCCCAATATTTAAACATTTCTATGTTTATCTTTTACGTAGAAAACAAATATTTCGTATGATAGGATACTCGGTGGATGAAGCTGGTGGGCGGTCAACAAGTCGGTAGAAGATATACCTTTGTCTTGCTCGACAGTGGAGGAGGTTGAACTTGGGCCATGCCTTAGGGGCCTTCGCCTAGCTTTGGACGTTCATTGGCATGTTGTTCTTCAGACAATTGCACTGCCTTTGTCTAGAAGACTAAGAGGGATGCCAACATACTTTTTCTATTGAAAAGAATTCAGGTCATTATAAAGGTTCAATAGAAGTACAAAGCACACCCAAATATAATAAAAGTTACATTTAGGTCCTTAGACCACCGAACAACTATTGTCGTTGCTATCACGAGTCGTCGACATGTTGTTGTCGCTGCTCCCATACCGGAGCTGACCTAACCTTGTCGATGACAATCAGAAAGTCCTCGTGGACGTGCCCCTAAATTCAGCGCCATGGAGCTTCATTCATCGTTAGTGGATGTTGAACACTTGAATTGATATGAAGAACCTGACATCAAATTTCACTATCACACACGCATAACGAGAAACCCAATCATCGCTGCCACAAGGAGCTAAGGGGAATCTATGCTGGAGCTTCGTTTAATCCGTCCCAACGGACGAACTTGAGGAGGATCAAACCTGAAAGACCGACTCAAAGAAGAATTGTCGTCACCTGTCCAAGCGTTGCCCATGCAAGCATTGCAAACCTTAACCTATCTACTAGCCTAAGCCGAGGCATCATGATTCCCCTCCTTGTCATCAACCTCCGAAGAGGTTAACGAATGAGATGCAAATCCATAGGCTCGCTGGTGAAGATCAAGGGGAGAAAAGCTTTGCCCTAATCAACTTTTGAGTAGGTCGTTCTTGCTCTTGAAAAAATGTAACCTGGAGAGGGGGGAGGTGTTGGTCGGTGTTATTCCAACCTACATGTCTAAACTGGTCAATAAGCATTGTACAAGCGCTTCGCAACTTAGTGTGTATGGATAGGGCTTGGTCGTTGCCGACGAGCTTAGACCACAGTACACCGGAACAATGTTATTACTTCCTGTGATCCATATTACTTGTCGCTACTTTAGTACAACTTTGTACTAAAATTGTACTAAAGCAACGACTAATAATATGATCAGAGGGAATACCTCATTGCTTCTAACTAACAGTCGATGGTCGGTCAGTGCATGGCGAACTATTTTTTTAAAGGAGGATAGCCCCCGGCCTTTGCATCAAGCGATGTACACAACCATTCTTTATTAATTATTCATCAAAGTCTTACAAAGTAATACATCAATTAGTCTGAAGCCACCTTCTTGGCAACAATTGTCGTTACTCCTACCAGCTTGATGAAGTGGGTGCACATGATCGGGGCCGCCTGCCCAGACCTCACACCAACACTGATCATATAAAACTGGAGGCCTCGACCAATCCACCCAACGGTGGGTCGGGGGTACAAACCAGTCTAGCGAATTCGCAACAGGCACCACATGCGCACATTCCAGAGGCCGCCGCCACCGTCTTTTGTCGATCCATCTTCAGGACTGGTATCAACACATTGACCTTGTCAGGCCTGCCATTGATGTCGTGATACGTCTCCAACGTATCTATATTTTTTTATTGTTTCATGCTATTATATTATAAATCCTATATATTTTTAAGGAATTTTATATCATTTTTTGGGAACTAACCTATCAACCCAGTCCCTAGTGCCAGCTACCGTTTTATGCCTGTTTTTGGTTTTATAGAAAATTCATACCAAACGGAGTCCAAACGCTATGAAACTTTTTGACGATTTTTTCTGGACCAGAAGACACCCTAGAAGCTTCGGGGGGGGGGGGGGAGTCCATATGATATACGAGGAGACGACAAGACAACAGGATGCGCCCTGATGTCTTGTGGGGCCCTCGTGGCTCCTTCTGGCCTAATTCCAATTCTATAAATTCTCAAATATTCCAAAACCTCGAGGGAGCCATCTGAAACAATTTTTCCATCGTCGCAAGTCACTGTTATTCCGTGAGCCCATACGAAGGCCTTTTGCGGCACCCTGTCGGATGGGGAATCGATTACGGAGGGCTTCAATATCAACCTTGCTGCCTCTCCGATGATATGTGAGTATTCTACCACAGTGCTACGAGTCCATAGTGATTAGCTAGATGGCTTCTTCTCTCTCTTTGATCTTCAATATCATGGTCTCTTCGGAGATCTATTCGATGTAATCCTTTTATGCGGTGTATTTGTTTGGATCCGATGAATTGTGTGTTTATGATCAAATTATTCATTGAAAGTAATTGAGCGAAATCTGAACTTTATTATGTGTGATTTATATAGCTATGTAATGCTTTCCGATCTATGAGTTTTCTTGGGCCAAGTTGATTTATCGATTTTTAGTGGAAGTGGTGCATAGTGGTGGGTTCAATCTTGCGGTGTTCTCACCCAGTGACAACAAGGGTAGCAAGGCACGAATTGTGTTATTGCCACTAAGGATAAAACGGCGGGGTCTGAACATATTGCTTGTCTTACTTTGTCTACATTATGTCCTCTTGCTTAAAGTGTTACTCTCTTTGTTACGAACTTAATACCATAGATGGAGGCAGGAATCGGTGGATTCGTGGAGTAGTAGTAGTAGATGCAGGTAGGAGTCGGTCTACTTGACACGGACGTAATGCCTATGTATATGATCATGCCATGAATAACGTCATAACTATGTGTTTTTCTATCAATTGCCCAACAATAATTTGTCTAACCACTTTATGCTATGCTAAAAGAGAGAAACCTCTTGTGAAAACTATAGCCTCGGGTCTACTTTAATCATATTACAAAAAACAAAAATGTATTGCTGCACTTTATTTATTTTATTTTACTTTGCAAATTATCTATCTATCACTATCGGATTTAATCCTTGCTTTCAACAACTACAACGGGATTGACAACTGTCTTGCCTATGCTGGGTGCAAGTATTTGCTTTTGTGTGTGTATGTGCTGCTAATAGGTTGCTTGCTTGGTTCTTCTACTGATTCGATAAACCTTGGCTCTTAACTGAGGGGAATACACTTTGCTATTTTACTACATCACCCTTCCTCTTCAGGGAAAATCCTAACGCATCTCAAGTAGCACGTCGCCATGACGCTAGACAATGCCACCTCCCTACACGCGTCCATTATCACTCATATGTCACCGAGACCTTGCTACTCTACACCACCGAGACTCCACGTAGTCGATGCATCACATGAAATGCCGCTTCACTGCTGAAACCGTCCACTGGTCCCTCGAGCCGATGAACACCTCCAAGAATGGCGTCCCCCAGGGGCGAACGGCACATGAGCGCCACCATCATCCGATCGACAGATCAAGTGTTTTCCTTAGAGGTAGAGGAAGGATGTGGGAGCTTCACCTCGATGATGCCTTCAAGAAGGGGACAACGCCTAGGGCATTGCCATCATCGGCTCCGGCCACCGGCCGAAGATAATATGTTCACCCGAATCTCCCCACGAGATTCAAGCCGTCATCCTGTGCACCAGCCAAACCACCTTCAAAGTACGAGATATGACCGCCAAGATCTGGCAACCACCCACAGTAGCAGTGGTACCGCGGGAGACCTGACGCTCCGACCACTGTCGGCGTGCGCCACCAGTGGAGCCTGGGGGAGGGTCGCCACCCACCCCGCCGAACCACGAGAGCCGCCGGGAAGGATCCTGATTATGTTCGTCACCGCCAAACCAACCGGAGTCAAAGGCACTAGATCGCTGGAGCAGCTCGGCATTGGACTTGGGCACTCCCATGTTGTCGATTGCCGCCTTAACTTCATTCGCTGCCACCGACCGAGGCCGACGCCCAGGGATCTAGGGCGTACGCCGCCGCCGCCTGCCACGCCCATCCACACCCCTACCTCCGGCCGGTCCCCACCAGTACCACAGCAAGCGCGACCGCACCTTAGTGGGATAAAGCGAGTGTCTCATCCCCACGAATCTAGCTGCCTGTTACGTCTCCAAAGTATCTATAATTTTTGCTTGTTCCATGCTGTTATATTATCATTCTTGGATGTTTTACAATCATTTTATAACTATTTTTTTTATCATTTTTTGGGACTAACCTATTGAGTACCAAAGTGCGAGTTCCATGCTGTTATAGTACCAAAGTGCGAGTTGCTGTTTTTGCTTGTTTTTTTACTTCGCAGAATATCAGTACCAAACGGAGTCCAATCGTGACGAAACTTTTTGGAGATTTTTTCTGGACCAGAAGACACCCAGTGGGCCAAAGAAGTACAAGAGAGGTGGGCTGTGGAGGCCACAACCCACATGGGCGCGCCAGGCGGCCCCCGGCGCGCCCTGGTGGGTTGTGCCCTCCACAGGGCCCCCCTCCACCGCCTCTGACACCTATAAATTCCCAAATATTCAGAAAACCCTAGGGGAGTCGACGAAACACAATTCCGGCCGCCGCAAGTTCCAGAACCTCGAGATCCAATCTAAACACCATCACGGAGGGGTTCATCTTCTTCATAGGTGCCTCTTCGATGATGCGTGAGTAGTCCACCATAGACCTACGGGTTCGTAGGCAGTAGCTAGATGGCTTCCTCTCTCTCTTTTGATTCTCAATACAATGGTCTCTTGGAGATCTATTTGATGTAAACTTTTGCGGTGTGTTTGTTGGGATCCGATGAATTTTGAGTTCATGATCAGTTTCTATCCATGAATATTATTTGAGTCTTCTTTGATCTCTTATATGCATGATTACTTATAGCCTCGTATTTCTTCTTCGAATCTTTGGTTTAGTTAGGCCAACTAGATCGATTTTTCTTGCCATGGGAAGAGGTGCTTTGTGATGGGTTCGATCTTGCGGTGTCCTTTCCAAGTGACAGAAGGGGCAGCAAGGCACACATGTATCGTTGCCATTAAGGATAACAAGATGGGGTCTATTCCTACATAAATAGATCTTGTCTACATCATGTCATCGTTCTTATTGCATTACTCCGTTTTTCCATGAACTTAATACACTAGATGCATGCTGGATAGCGGTCGATGTGTGGAGTAATAGTGGTAGATGCAGGCAGGAGTCGGTCTACTTATCTTGGACGTGATGCCTGATACGTCTCCATCGTATCTACTTTTCCAAACCCTTTTGCCCTTGTTTTGGACCCTAATTTGCATGATTTGAATGAAACTAACCCTGACTGACGTTGTTTTCAGCAGAATTGCCTTGGTGTTATTTTTGTGCAGAAATAAAAGTTCTCGGATTGACCTGAAAATTTACGGAGAATATTTTTGGAATTAATAAATATTGGCGAAAGAATCAACCGGAGGGGGGCCACCACCTGGCCACAAGCTAGGGGGACGCGGCCACCCCCCTAGGGCGCGCCCCCCCTGTCTTGTGGGCCCCCTGTGGCTCCTCCGACCTCGTTTCCAACTCTATATATTCCTATGCGTGGAGAAAAAAATCAGAGAGAAGAGTTCATCGCGTTTCACGATACGGAGCCGCCGCCACCTCCTGTTCTTCCTCGGGAGGGCAGATCTGGGGTCCGTTTTGGGCTCCGGAGAGGGGAAATCGACGCCGTCGTCATCACCAACCATCCTTCATCACCAATTTCATGATGCTTTCCGCCGTTCGTGAGTAATTCCATCGTGGGCTTGCTGGACGGTGATGGGTTGGATGAGATTTACCATGTAATCGAGTTAGTTTGGTTAGGGTTTGATCCCTAGTATCCATTATGTTCTGAGATTGATGTTGCTATGACTTTGCTATGCTTAATGCTTGTCACTAGGGCCCGAGTGCCATGATTTCAGATCTAAACCTATTATGTTTTCATGAATATATATGTGTTCTTGATCCTATCTTGCAAGTTATAGACACCTATTACGAGTTATGATCCGCATCCCCCAGGGTGACAATAACTGGGATTCTTTCCGGTGATTACCGTAGTTTGAGGAGTTCATGTATTCACTAAGTGCTAATGCTTTGGTCCGGTTCTCTATTAAAAGGAGGCCTTAATATCCCTTAGTTTCCATTAGGACCCCGCTGCCACGGGAGGGTAGGACAAAAGATGTCATGCAAGTTCTTTTCCATAAGCACGTATGACTATATACGGAATACATGCCTACATTCTATTGATGAATTGGAGCTAGTTCTGTGTCACCCTATGTTATAACTGTTGCATGATGAATGCCATCCGACATAATTATCCATCACTGATCCATTGCCTACGAGCTTTTCATATATTGATCTTTGCTAAGTTACTTTTCCGTTGCTACTGTTACAATCACTACAAAACTGCTACTGTCACTTTTGCCACCGTTACCGCTACTTCCATACTACTTTGCTACTGAATACTTTGCTGCAGATATTAAGTCTTTTAGGTGTGGTTGAATTGACAACTCAGCTGCTAATACTCGAGAATATTCTTTGGCTCCCCTTGTGTCGAATCAATAAATTTGGGTTGAATACTCTACCCTCGAAAACTGTTGCGATCCCCTATACTTGTGGGTTATCAAGACCCTTTTCTGGCGCCGTTGCCGGGGAGCATAGCTCTATTCTCTGAGTCACTTGGGATTTATCTCTGTTAATCACTATGAGGAATCTGAAAGATCCAAAGACCAAGATCTATCCCTCTACTACGAGGGGAGGTAAGGAACTGCCATCTAGCTCTGCACTTGATTCACCTTCTGTTATGAGTAAATTTGCGACACCACCACCTGCTATTGATTCTGATATGTCGCAAGTAATTCATGATGCCACTTCTGCTATGCATGATGCTTATGATGATACTTTGCTTGATAATACTGTGCCACTGGGTGAATTTCTTGATGAACAAATTTCTAGAGTTAATGCTGAAACTGATGATATTTCTGAAACTGATGATATTATTGAAACTGAACACTATGAGACACCTGTTAGACCTAGCTCTCCTAGATATGAATTGCCGAATATACCTAAGGGTTATGTTATGGATGGAGAGGTAGCTAGGGACTTTCTTGCTTGTAAGGATAGAGATGATCTTAAGAAATTACTATGCAAGTGGAAGGAAAAATCTTTGAATGCTAGAATGCAATATGATCCTAAGTTTGCTACTTCACCTATCTTTGTTACTGATAAGGACTATGAATTTTCTGTCGATCCTGAGTTAATCACTTTAGTTGAATCTGATCCTTTCCATGGTTACGAATTTGAAACTGTTGTGGCACATCTTACTAAATTGAATGATATAGCCACCCTATTTACTCATGAGGAAAAAATTCGTTACTACTATATTCTTAAGTTGTTTCCTTTCTCATTAAAGGGTGATGCTAAGATATGGTTTAATTCTCTTGCTCCTGGTTGTGTGCGTAGTCCCCAGGATATGATATATTACTTCTCTGAAAAATATTTTCCTGCCCATAAGAAACAAGCTGCCTTGCAGGAAATATTTAATTTTGTGCAAATTGAAGAAGAGAGTCTCCCACAAGCTTGGGGGAGGCTTCTCCAATTACTTAATGCTTTGCCCGATCATCCTCTCAAGAAAACCGAAATACTTGATATCTTTTATAATGGACTAACCGATGCTTCTAGGGACCACCTAGATAGTTGTGCTGGTTGTGTTTTCACGGAACGAACTGTTGAACAAGTTGAACTACTATTGAATAATATATTGAGCAATGATAATGATTGGACTATTCCCGAACCACCTCCAAAGCCAACTCCGAAGAAAAGAGGTATTCTATTTCTCAGTCCTGAAGATATGCAAGAGGCAAAGAAATCTATGAAAGAAAAAGGTATTAAAGCTGAAGATGTTAAGAATCTACCACCTATTGAAGAAATACATGGTCTTGATACCCCGACACAGGTAGTAGAGGTAAATTCTCTCCGTAGATTTGATGAAGGTGATATTCCTTATAATAAGTCTGCTAGCCAATGCTTGGATGAGTTTGATAACTTTGTTGTTAAGCAAGAAAATTTCAATGCTTATGTTAGTAGACAGCTGAAACATAATGATTACATGCTTGATCGTTTAGGAGATTATATGAGTAGAACTATCAATGATCTTAAGCTTATTAGTAAACATGCTTCCATGGTAACTACTCAAGTAGAACAAGTACTTAAGGCACAAAATGATTTGCTTAATGAGATGAATGGTAAGAACAATGATCATTCTGTTAGAGTTGTGACTAGAGGTGGTAAAATGACTCAGGAACCTTTGTATCCTGAGGGCCATCCTAAGAGAATTGAGCAAGATTCTCAGAGAGTTAATACTGATGCACCTAGTCATTCTAGTAATAAGAGGAAAAAGAATGATGATAGGACTTTGCATGCTGCTAGTGAACCTGTTATAGATACACATGAAAACCCAAATGATATTTCTATTTCTGATGCTGAGACACAATCTGGTAATGAACATGAGCCTAGTGATAATATTAATGATGATGTTCATGTTGATGCTCAACCTAGTAATGATAATGATGTGGAGATTGAACCTGCTGTTGATCTTGATAACCCACAACCTAAGAATAAAAGATATGATAAGAGAGATTTTGTTGCTAGGAAGCATGGTAAAGAAAGAGAACCATGGGTTCAGAAACCCATGCCCTTTCCTCCTAAACCATCCAAGAAAAAGGATGATGAGGATTTTGAGCGCTTTGTTGAAATGCTTAGACCTGTCTTTTTGCGTATGCGCTTGACTGATATTCTGAAAATGTCTCCTTATGCTAAGTATATGAAGGATATTGTTACTAATAAAAGAAAGATACCGGAAGCTGAAATTTCCACCATGCTTGCTAATTATACTTTTAAGGGTGGAGTACCAAAGAAATTAGGAGATCCAGGAATACCAACTATAGCATGCTCTATTAAAAGAAACTATGTTAAAACTGCTTTATGTGATTTGGGAGCCGGTGTTAGTGTTATGCCTTTCTCTTTATATCGTAGACTTGATTTGAATAAGTTGACACCTACTAAAATCTCTTTGCAAATGGCTGATAAATCAACTGCTTTACCCATCGGTATTTGTGAGGATGTGCCTGTCGTAGTTGCAAACGTTACTATCCTAACGGACTTTGTTATTCTTGATATTCCCGAGGACGACAGTATGTCGATCATCCTTGGTAGACCTTTTTTGAATACTGCAGGGGCTGTTATTGATTGCAACAAGGGCAATGTCACTTTTCATGTTAATGGTAATGAACATACGGTACACTTTCCGAAGAAACAACCTCAAGTTCATAGTATCAACTCTATTGGAGAAATTCTAACAATTGCTATTGGAGGTTTTAAATTCCCTCTCCCTACTGTCAAGAAGAAGTATGAAATAATCATGATAGGGGACATGCCTGTCCCCGTTGAGGTAACCTAGTGTTATTCGAAAATTCTCCGGTTCCGTGTCATTCGAAAAAAGTTTGTCAATAAGACTTGATCAACCTTATTGATGGATTCTTTTTGATGAGCATGAGATGGATGAATTTAGGAGGCACAACCTTCTGTACCCAACTTTTACTCTCTGTTATTTAGATTAAATAAAGTAAAAATGCTATTATTTTTCGGTTTTCTGATTTATCAATGCAATAAAAAATGCCCTGAAAATAAAAGTTCTCCAAATGCCCTAAAAATGAAGTATGATTTTTTCTGGAATATTTAAGAATTTTTGGCACTGAGAACACATCAGGGGGATGCACCAGTGGGCCACAAGCCTGCAGGGCGCGGCCACCCCCTGGCCGCGCCCCCCTGGCTTGTGGGTCCCACGTGGGCCCCCCTCACTTATTCCAGCACCCATCCACTTCGTCTTCCTCCAGAAAAAATCCCACCATTGCTCAAACCAATGTTCTAGCTCATTTTGCTGCCATTTTCGATCTCCTTGTTCAAAAATTCATTTGCAAAACTGTTTTGGGGGATTGTTCTTCGGTATGTGACTCCTCCAATGGTCCAATTAGTTTTTGTTCTAGTGCTTTATATATTGCAAATTTTTGCTGCTGTGGTGAGCTTGTTCTTGAGCTTGCATGTCACATTTATATGGTCCCAAGTAGATTTGATGCATGATATAGCCTCTAGGCACTTGTGGGAGTAGTTGCTATAAGTTTTGTTGAGTTTGGTTCACCTTTATTTTGAGTCATTAAAAATTTCAGAAATTTTTCAGAGAAAGAAATAATGAGGAGATTGTTAAGAGGCTCTTCGAGCCGGGGTTCTAAAGAAAATGAAAATGAGAAGCCCAGATATATTATTCCCCGCACCGCGGAGGTTCGGCCATGTGAATGGCCAAGTGATGCATTCTTGAGGACGGCCGGAATTTATGAAGATTTCTATTATTTGGCAGAGAATGCAGGCATCACTGACTTCCTCAACGATAAGTGTGACCAGTACCTCCTACTCACTAATACCTTCGTGCAAAACTTTCACTTTTATCCTAGGAAGGATCCTCCCATGGTAGAGTTTTACTTGTATGATGTGCCTAAGAAGATGACACTTTATGATTTTTGCATTTTTTGCAAAATACCTTATGAGGGCAGCATCAGTGAACCATGTCCTAGAGACATGGAGGACTTTATTGCCGCAACCACTGTGGGGAAAGAGAGAGGGGTGTCAAAGGCAAGAGCAGCTAGTTTACATTTTCCTGTTCTACGCTATTATTCATTATTTGCGGGGAGATGTTTAGTTGGTCGTGGGGAGAGTGGAAGCCTTAGTGCGCCCGACCTCGCCATTCTTCGCCATGCTTTACTTGCTGATAGAACTTTTAGTCTGGGCGCTATTGTGGCCCAACGGTTGAACTTAAACCGTTCGAAGGGCCCCATATTCGGAGGTATCTATGCATCTCGTCTAGCCAAACATTTTAAGATACCCATTAGGCTTGACGAGGAAGAGGAAATGTTGCTACCTACAAGATATTTAGACTATGACAGTATGGTAGCACATGATTTTATTAGGAAGGATAATGATAAGAGGCTGCTTTACAACGTAGTATTTAGTCAGGGTACTTGTGAAATTATTGCTCTTCCTGCTTCTTCTTTGTTCGATATCCGTTCAGGCAGGTACACTATTATGCCCGAGGACATCTACAGATATTGGGGTCTGTTGCAACCCCCAGCACCTGAGCCGGCACCAGCCCTGGATCCGTACCAGGATCTAGTTTTTCAGTGGGAGCCGCAGGAGCTCGCCAACCAGTGGAACCCTCAGGACCCTCCGGAGTATCCAGGGGATGGTTATTTCCAACCATGGCACTAGACCAACTTAGGCCAAAAGCCTAAGCTTGGGGGAGTACGTATTTCTCACCGACATTACATTCATGTTCACACACTCATCTTAATAGTCGGTGTTTATACTTTTTCATTGTATTATCCATGTTAGTTTATTTCTTTTTCTCGCTTTCTTCTCGTGTGTTTAATAAACTTTGAGAAAATCCAAAAAAACATTAGTTCTAGCTCTACCTTTTCGTTTGTTTAGTTGTAGTATTAAAAGAAAACCCAAAAAGATTTCTCGTTCTTCTTTTGCTTGTTGGGAGCTTTCCCGTGTAAATAGTTTTTCTCGTTCTTGTTTTGAAATTTCTTTCTTTGGGTCCTAAGGGGAAGACCACGATGAAAATGTTGAGTGGCTCTCATATGCATTACTGTTTATCTATCAGAGAGCCCATATTACCTTGTCTTCTCCTTTGAGTTATTGTTTGCAGATTCCAGCTTAGTCCAATGCACATGCACTCTTATTATTATTTACACCGTTCGGCCGTGCAAGTGAAAGGCAATAATGACGATATATGATGAAAAGATTGAGATGAAGAAAATCTGGTATGAACTCGACCTATTTTGTTTTTGTAAATATGATTAGCTCATCGTTCAGAATTCAGCTCATTATGGGGGAAACATGTTTGTAATGACAATTAGAGATAAAGTTGCTCATGCCATGCTTAATTAGCTAAGAATGTATAATGGTTTGTCTTGAGTGCCAACATGCATTTTAAAATGGTTGTGATGTAGTATGATAGGATGGTATCCTTCTCTGAACGATTCGAGTGGCTTGACTTGGCACATGTTCACGCATGTAGTTGAAACAAAATCAACATAGCCTCCACGATATTTATGTTCATGGTGTTTTATATCCTACTCATGCTTGCATTCAATATTGGTTAATCTCAAAGCATGTTTATGACTGTTGTCGCTCTCTAGTTGGTCGCTTCCCAGTCTTTTGCTAGCCTTCACTTGTACTAAGCGGGAATACTGCTTGTGCATCCACTTCCATAAACCCAAAGTTGTTTCATATGAGTCCACCATACCTACCTATATGCGGTATTTACCCGCCGTTCCAAGTAAATTTGCACGTGCCAAACTCTAAACCTTCAAATAATATTCTGTTTTGTATGCCCGAATCGCTCATGTAGCGACTGGGGGCGGTCAGTATCTTCCATGCTAGGTGGGTTATTCTCACGATATGTGTTGATTCACTATCATTCACGAGAAAGTGGCTGGTAATCGGGATGCCCAGTTCCATGCTCAAAAATCAAATCAAAATATAATGAAACAAAACTCCCCCAGGATTGTTGTTTGTATGGACGGTACCCGTGGATTCGGCCCGCCGTGGAGTGTGATTGATTGGTGGAGGGGGAGTAAAAACTTTACCATTCTGTTTGGGAACCGCCTATAATGTATCTAGCATGGAAGATGGTGAAATCTCTTGGTCGTCATGTTGACAATGAAAGCATACCGCTCAAAATTATTATTCATCTCTGTTTTAAAAGCTCGAGCTCTGGCACCTCTGCAAATCAATGCTTCCCTCTGCGAAGGGCCTATCTATTTTACTTTACTGTTGAGTCATCCTCCTCTTATAAAGAGCACCAGTTAGAGAGCACCACCGTCATTCGTATGCTTTGCTATTAATTGATATTGAGTATGATTGTGACTGGATCTCTTTTACCATGAATTACAATGTCCAGTCAGCCCTTGTTCTTCAGAGGTGCTCTGCATTTATGTTTTGCGGTCTCAGAAAGGGCTAGCGAGATACCATTATATCATATTGTATCATGATTGTTTTGATTAAATTGTTGTCATCCGAGATTTATTATTATGACTCGCTAGTTGATTATGCCATTGATATGAGTAAATGTGAGACCTAAATGTTATTGTGAATGTGGTTAGTCTATAATCTTTGTTGAAACCTGAACATCAGTTAGGCATATTTACAACAACAAGATCAAACAGAGTTTGTAAAAGTTTCTCTTTGTCACTTTCAGTTTGTCAACTGAATTGCTTGAGGACAAGCAATGGGTTAAGCTTGGGGGAGTTGATACGTCTCCATCGTATCTACTTTTCCAAACCCTTTTGCCCTTGTTTTGCACCCTAATTTGCATGATTTGAATGAAACTAACCCGGGCTGACGCTGTTTTCAGCAGAATTGCCTTGGTGTTATTTTTGTGCAGAAATAAAAGTTCTCGGATTGACCTTAAAATTTACGGAGAATATTTTTGGAATTAATAAAAAATATTGGCGAAAGAATCAACCGGAGGGGGGCCACCACCTGGCCACAAGCCAGGGGGGCGCGACCACCCCCCTAGGGCGCGCCCCCTGTCTTGTGGGCCCCCTGTGGCTCCTCCGACCTCGTTTCCAACTCTATATATTCCTATTCGTGGAGAAAAAATTAGAGAGAAGAGTTCATCGCATTTCACGATACGGAGCCGCCGCCACCTCCTGTTCTTCCTCGGGAGGGCAGATCTGGGGTCCGTTTTGGGCTCCGGAGAGGGGAAATCGACGCCGTCGTCATCACCAACCATCCTTCATCACCAGTTTCATGATGCTTTCCTCTGTTCGTGAGTAATTCCATCATGGGCTTGCTGGACGGTGATGGGTTGGATGAGATTTACCATGTAATCGAGTTAGTTTGGTTAGGGTTTGATCCCTAGTATCCATTATGTTCTGAGATTAATGTTGCTATGACTTTGCTATGCTTAATGCTTGTCACTAGGGCCCGAGTGCCATGATTTCAGATCTGAACCTATTATGTTTTCATGAATATATATGTGTTCTTGATCCTAACTTGCAAGTTATAGACACCTATTACGAGTTATGATCCGCATCCCCCAGGGTGACAATAACTGGGATTCTTTCCGGTGGTTACCGTAGTTTGAGGAGTTCATGTATTCACTAAGTGCTAATGCTTTGGTCTGGTTCTCTATTAAAAGGAGGCCTTAATATCCCTTAGTTTCCATTAGGACCCCGCTGCCACGGGAGGGTAGGACAAAAGATGTCATGCAAGTTCTTTTCCATAAGCACGTATGACTATATACGGAATACATGCCTACATTATATTGATGAATTGGAGCTAGTTCTGTGTCACCCTATGTTATAACTGTTGCATGATGAATGCCATCCGACATAATTATCCATCACTGATCCATTGCCTACGAGCTTTTCATATATTGATCTTTGCTAAGTTACTTTTCCGTTGCTACTGTTACAATCACTACAAAACTGCTACTGTCACTTTTGCCACCGTTACCGCTACTTCCATACTACTTTGCTACTGAATACTTTGCTGCAGATATTAAGTCTTTCAGGTGTGGTTGAATTGACAACTCAGCTGCTAATACTCGAGAATATTCTTTGGCTCCCCTTGTGTCGAATCAATAAATTTGGGTTGAATACTCTACCCTCGAAAACTGTTGCGATCCCCTATACTTGTGGGTTATCAATGCCTATATAATGATCGTCGCCTTGGATATCGTCATGATTATTTGATCTTCTATCAATTGCCCAACAGTAATTCGTTCACCCACCGTGCGCTATACTCATGAGAGAAGCCACTAGTGAATCCTACGACCCCCGGGTCTACTTTTCAACATATTGCTTTCCGATCTATCTTTTTGCCTCTTTGTTTCCAGATCTACTAAACCAAAAGCCCAAAAATATATTGCTGCACTTTTTATTTGCCATTTTTATTTTGTGTTCTTGAGAGATCTATCTCTCCTATCTATCAGTACCTAATCTATCTTTTTACCGTAGAGAGATTGACAACCTCTCTTTCGCGTCGGGTTATGACGTGGCTTGAGATTGCGTCGGTATTTCCCCAAAGAGGAAGGGATGATGCAACACAGTGACGGTAAGTATTTCCCTCAGTTATGAAACCAAGGTTATCGAACTAGTAGGAGGATCACCACCACCCAATAAGCAGCACCTACACACAAACAACAAATACTTGCAACCCGACGCGAAAGAGAGATTGTCAATCTCTCTATGGTAATAAGATAGATTAGGTAGTGATAGATAGGAGAGATAGATCTCTCAAGAACACAAATAAAAAGAGTAAATATGCAGCAATATATTTTTGGATTTTTGGTTTTGTAGATCTGAAAACAAAGAGTGCAAAAACGTAGATCGGAAAGCAATATGATGGAAAAGTAGACCCCGGGGCCGTAGGGTTCACTAGTGGCTTCTCTCATGAGTATAGCGCACGGTGGGTGAACAAATTACTGTTGGGCAATTGATAGAAAATCGAATAGTCATGACGATATCCAAGGCGATGATAATTATATAGGCATCACGTCCAAGATAGATAGACCGACTCCTGCCTGCATCTACCTCTATTACTCCACACATTGACCGCTATCCAACATGCATCTAGTGTATTAAGTTCATGGAAAAACGGAGTAATGCAATAAGAACGATGACATGATGTAGACAAGATCTATTCATGTAGGAATAGACCCCATCTTGTTATCCTTAATAGCAACGATACATGCGTGTCTTGTTGCCCCTTCTGTCACTAGGAAAGAACACCGCAAGATCGAACCCATCACAAAGCACCTCTTCCCATGGCAAGAAAAATTGATCTAGTCGGCCTAACTAAACCAAAGATTCGGAGAAGAAATATGAGGCTATAAGTAATCATGCATATAGGAGATCAAAGAAGACTCAAATAATATTCATGGATAGAAACTGATCATGAACTCAAAATTCATCGGATCCCAACAAACACACCGCAAAAGTTTACATCAAATAGATCTCCAAGAGACCATTGTATTGAGAATCATAAGAGAGAGAGGAAGCCATCTAGCTACTGCCTATGGACCCGTAGGTCTATGGTGGACTACTCACGCATCATCGGAGAGGCACCTATGAGGAAGATGAACCCCTCCGTGATGGTGTTTAGATTGGATCTCGCGGTTCTGAAACTTGCGGAGCCTGGAATTGTGCTTCGTCGACTCCCGTAGGGTTTTTGGAATATTTGGGAATTTATAGACATCAGAGGCGGTGCGGAGGGGGGCCGAGGAAGGCACAACCCATCAGGGCGCACCGCCCCCCCTGGCGTGCCTTGGTGGGTTTTGCTCTCCACAGCCCACCTCTCCGGCAGTTGTTTGGCCCACTGGGTGTCTTCTGGTCTAGAAAAAATCTCCAAAAAGTTTCGTCGCTATTGGACTCCGTTTGGTATTGATTTTCTGCGAAGTAAAAAACAAGCCAAAACAGCAACTGGCACTTTGGCACTATGTCAATAGGTTAGTCCCAAAAAAATGATATAAAGTTGTCATAAAATGATTGTAAAACATCCAAGAATGATAATATAATAGCATGGAACAAACAAAATTTATAGATACGTTGGAGACGTATCAGCACCCCCAAGCTTAATTCCTACTCGTCCTCGAGTAGGTAAATGATAAAAACAGAATTTTTGATGTGGAATGCTGCCTAACATGTTCATCTCATATTCTTTTCTTTTGTATAGCATGGACATTTGGACTTATAACGATTCAAAGCAATAGTCTAGTTTTAACATAATGACTTCAATACTCAAGCATGTCAACAAGCAACCATGTCTTTCAAAATATCAACACTAAAGAAAGTTATCCCTAGCCTATCATGCTCAATCATTGATCCATTCATGAAACACACTCAAATATTAGCTATGCCCAATGCTCAAGTACGATCATAGTGCCCCTAGTTGGTGCTTATAAGAGAAGATGGAGACTCAAAGCAAAAATAAAAATTGCATAAAGTAAAAGATAGGCCCTTCGCAGAGGGAAGTAGGGATTTGTAGAGGTGCCAGAGCTCAAGGTTTAAATTGAGAGAGAAAAATATATTTTGGGTGGCATGCTTTTCCTGTCAACGAAAACGACAAAGTAGCTCACAATACTTTCCATGCTAGATATATCATAGGCGGTTCCCAAACAGAAAATAAAGTTTATTCTTCTTTCCACCAAACTTTCACTTTCCATGGCGGGCCGTATCCACGGTTGCCTTCCATACCAACACTTTCCAAGGAATTTATTATTTGACAACATAAAGTAAATATTTTTTCTTTTTCATTTCGGGAATGGGCATCCCTATTACCGCCGCACTCTCGTGCAATGACAAGTGAATAAACACTAATCTTGAGAATAACACATCTAGCATGGAAAAATATTGGACACTCCCCACCGTTTCATGAGCGGTACGGGCACACAAAGGAGAAAATTTATTTTGAAAATTTAGAGATGGCACATACAAATTTGCTTGGAACGGCATGGAAATACCACATATAGGTAGGTATGGTGGACTCATAAGGCAAAACTTGGTTTAAGGATTTTGGATGCACAAGTAGTATTTCTACTTAGTGCAAATGGAGGCTAGCAAATAGATTGGGAAGCAACCAAACCAAGAAACGAAAATTCACATAAGTGAGCATTGAACATAACTAACACCGAATAATGCACCACAAGTAGGATGCAACTTCATTGCATAACTATTGACTTTCGTGCATGCATAGGGAATCACAAACCTTAACACCAATATTCCTACTAAGCATAATTACTCACTAACATGACTCACATATTACTATCATCATGTTTCAAAACTATTACAAAGAATCAAGTTTAATTTGTCCAACGATCTTCATGAAAGTTTTTATTATATCCTCCTTGGATATCTATCACGTTGGGACTAGTTTCATACATTGCCATTGCTTTTTGGCAAGCTCAAACAAATTTAAGTGAAGCACATGAGCATAAAGATTTCATCTCTCAAAAAGGTATAAGTGAAGCATGAGAGGATTTCTTCAAAATTTACCTACTCTCAAAGTAATCTAAGTGAAGCATGAGAGTATTTCTACAAAAATTTCCAAGCACACCGTGCTCAAAAAGATATAAGTGAAGCCCTAGAGCAATTCTATAGCTCAAAAAGTTTAAGTGAAGCACATAGAGCAATTCTAACAAATCATAGCATGATTTTGGCTTTCTCAAATAGGTGTGTACAGCAAGGATACAAAGGAAAAAATAACAAGCAAAGCAAGCAAAGATACATGATGCTCCAAGCAAAACTCATGATATGTGACGAATAAAAATATAGCTCCAAGTAAAATACCGATGGTCGTTAGAAGAAAGAGGGGATGCCACTCGGGGGCATCCCCAAGCTTAATTGCTTGTTCCTCTTTGGATATATCTTGGGGGTGCGGTAGCATCCCCAAGCTTAGGCTTTTATCACTCCTTATTCCTTCATCCATCGTGATCTCGCCCAAAACTTGAAAACTTCAATCACACAAAACTCAACAAAATCTTCGTGAGATCCGTTAGTATAATAAAGCAAATCACTACTTTAGGTACTGTTGCAAACCCATTAATATTTTATTATTGCATTATACCTACTTTATTTTAACTTTACCATGGATCATACCCTTCAATATAACCCATAGATTCATCAAAACAAGCACACAATGCAACGAAAACAGAATCCGTCTTAAACAGAACAGTCTGTAGCAATCTGTACTCTACCCATACTTCTATAACTCTAAAAATTCTGAAAAATTAGGACAACGCAAGGAATTTGTATAGAAACACTGTGTTAAAATTTCAGCTCAAGATCACGTTGCAAGAAAAAAATGGAAATTCATATACTGGACGCAAAGTTTCTGTTTCAGATTCCTCATCACTTCTACTCATCCTATGAATCATCCTATAAGCTTTACTTGGCACAAACACTAAATAAACCATAAAAACACAATCATAACAAAGGCATAATTGTTTCAACACTCAAAAACAGAAAGGAAAAAGCAACAATTTATTCATTGGGTTGCCTCCCAACAAGCGCTATCGGTTTACGCCCCTAGCTAGGCATAATGATTTCAATGATGCTCACATAAAAAATAGTAATTGAAATATGCAATAGAGCATCATGAGTCTCATGACAAGCACATTTAATTCTAACCCACTTCTTATTTATAGGGATTTTGTGAGCAAACAATTTGTGGGAACAAGAATCAACTAGCATAGGAAGGCAAAACAAGCATAACTTCAAAACTTTGAACACATAGAGAGGAAACTTGATATTATTGCAATTCCTACAAGCATATGTTCCTCCCTCATAAGAAATTTCAGTAGCATCATGAAGGAATTCAACAATATAACTATCACATAAATCATTCTTTTCATGATGCACAAACATAGAATTTTCATTACTCTCCACATAAGCAAATTCCTTTTCATCCATGGTAGTGGGAGCAAACTCAACAAAATAACTATCATGAGACACTTGATTGACGTAACCACATTGCAAATTAAAACCATGATGATAAGTTTTATGGTTATCATTACTCATTATAGCATATGTGTCATCACCATCATGATACGTCTCCAACGTATCTATAATTTTTGATTGTTTCATGCTATGATATTATCTGTTTTGGATGTTTTATATGCATTAATATGCTATTTTATATTAATTTTGGGACTAACCTGTTAATCTAGTGCCTAGTGCCAGTTTCTGTTTTTTCCTTGTTTTTGAGTATTGCAGATAAGGAATATTAAACGGAGTCCAAACGGAATAAAATCTTCGGAATGATTTTTCTTGGACCAGAAGAAACGTACCAGACTTGGAGTTGAAGGCAGGAGACCTGCCGTCTGGCGACAAGCCACAGGGGCGCGCCCTAGGGGGGGGGCGCCCCCTGGCTTGTGGCCCCACGGCAGCCCTCCTAACCCTATTCTTCGGCCTATAAATTCCCAAATATTCCCCCAATACCAGAGAGAGCCACGAAAATACTTTTCCGCCGCCGGAAGCCTCTGTTCCCGTGAGATCCCATCTTGGAGCCTTTTCCGGTAATCTGCCGGAGGGGGATTCGATCACGGAGGGCATCTACATCAACTCCATTGCCCCTTCGATGATGCGTGAGTAGTTCACCTCAGACCTTTGGGTCCATAGCTAGTAGCTAGATGGCTTCTTCTCTCTCTTTGTTCTTCAATACCATGTTCTTCATGATCTTCATGGAGATCTATCCGATGTAATACTTTTGTGCAGTGTGTTTGTCGAGATCCGATGAATTGTGGGTTTATGATCAGATTATCTATGAATATTATTTGAGTCTTTTCTGAATTCTTATATGCATGATTTCATATCTTTGTAAGTCTCTTCGAGTTATTGATTTGGTTTGGCCAACTAGATTGGTAATTCTTGCAATGGGAGAAGTGCTTAGTTTTGGGTTCAATCTTGCGGTGTCCTCACCCAGTGACAAAGTAGGGGTAGCGAGGCACGTATTGTATTGTTGCCATCGAGGATAAAAATATGGGGTTTTCATCATATTACTTGAGTTTATCCCTCTACATCATGTCATCTTACCTAATGCATTACTCTGTTCTTCATGAACTTAATACTCTAGATGCAGGCAGGAGTCGGTCGATGTGTGGAGTAATAGTAGTAGATGCAGAATCGTTTCGGTCTACTTGACACGGACGTGATGCCTATATGCATAATCATTGCCTTGGATATCGTCATAACTATGCGCTTTTCTATCAATTGCTCGACAATAATTTGTTCACCCACCGTACTATTTTCCTTCAAGAGAGAAGCCTCTAGTGAAACCTATGGCCCCTGGGTCTATTTTCCATATTATATTTTCAGATCTATAAACCAAAAATACCAAAAATACCTTGCTGCAATTTTATTTACTTTTCTTTTAGTTTTACTTTTGGCAATCATCTATATCTATCTCTATCAGATCTCATCCTTGCAAGTAACCGTGAAGGGATTGACAACCCCTTTATAGCGTTGGGTGCAAGTGTTTGATTGTTTGTGTAGGTGCAAATATTGGTGCCTTGCTTGTTCCTCCTACTGGATTGATACCTTCGTTCTCAACAAACTGAGGGAAATACTTATCTACTTCGCTGCATCACCCTTTCCTCTTCAAGGGAAAACCAACGCAAGCTCAAGAGGTAGCACATCATCATAAATAGGAGGCATGCAATCATCAAAACTTGGGGGACTAAAAATATCATCTTCATCAAACATAGCATCCCCAAGCTTGTGGCTTTGCATATCATTAGCATCATGGATATTTAGAGAATTCATACTAGCAACATTGCAATCATGCTTTTCAATCAAGGAGCTATCATGAATCACCTTATAAATTTCTTCTTTCAACACTTCATCAAATTTTTCAGATTCATGATTTTCAAACAAAACTTCATAGATATAATCAAGTGCACTCAACTCACTAGCAATTGGTTCATCATAATTTGTTCCTTTGAAAAGATTAGCAAGTGGATGCGGATCCATATCAATAGATTTTTAGCAAGCGAAGATGCAAGCAAATAGAAGGCACATGGCAACACAAGCAAAGATAGCAAACAAGCAAACAAAAAGAGATCCGGCGAGAAAAAGACAAACGAGAAAAGAGAGCTCTCCACAGCCCACCTCTCCGGCACTTCTTTGGTCCACTGGGTGTCTTCTGGTCCAGAAAAAATCTCCAAAAATTTCGTCGCGATTGGACTCCGTTTGGTATTGATTTTCTGCGAAGTAAAAAACAAGCAAAAACAGCAACTGGCATTTTGGCACTATGTCAATAGGTTAGTCCCAAAAATGATATAAAGTTGTTATAAAATGATTGTAAAACATCCAAGAATGATAATATAACAGCATGGAACAAGCAAAAATTATAGATACGTTGGAGACGTATCAACATCCCCAAGCTTAATTCCTACTCGTCCTCGAGTAGGTAAATGATAAAAACAGAATTTTTGATGTGGAATGCTGCCTAACATGTTCATCATATCCTTTTCTTTTGTATAGCATGGACATTTGGACTTGTAAATGATTCAAAGCAATAGTCTAGTTTTAACATAATGACTTCAATACTCAAGCATGTCAACAAGCAACCATGTCTTTCAGAATATCAACACTAAAGAAAGTTATCCCTAGCCCATCATGCTCAAACATTGATCCATTCATGAAACACACTCAAATATTAGCTATGCCCAATGCTCAAGTACGATCATAGTGCCCCCTAGTTGGTGCTTTATAAGAGAAGATGGAGACTCAAAGTAAAAATAAAAAATTTGCATAAAGTAAATAGATAGGCCCTTCGCAGAGGGAAGTAGGGATTTGTAGAGGTGCCAGAGCTCAAAGTTTTAAATTGAGAGAGAAAAATATTTTGGGTGGCATGCTTTTCCTGTCAACGAAAACGACAAAGTAGCTCACAATAATTTCCGTGCTAGATATATCATAGGCGGTTCCCAAACAGAAAATAAAGTTTATTCCTTTTTCCAGCAAACTTTTCACTTTCCATGGCGGGCCGTATCCACGGTTGCCTTCCATACCAACACTTTCCAAGGAATTTATTATTTGACAACATAAAGTAAATATTTTTTCTTTTTCATTTCGAGAATAGGCATCCCTATTACCGCCGCACTCTCATGCAATGACAAGTGAATAAACACTCATCTTGAGAATAACACATCTAGCATGGAAAAATATTGGACACTCCCCACCGTTTCATGAGCGGTACGAGCACACAAAAGAGAAAATTTATTTTGAAAATTTAGAGATGGCACATACAAATTTTCTTGGAACGGCATGGAAATACCGCATATAGGTAGGTATGGTGGACTCATAAGGCAAAACTTGGTTTAAGGATTTTGGATGCACAAGTAGTATTTCTTCTTAGTACAAATGGAGGCTAGCAAATAGATTGAGAAACAACCAAACGAAGAAACGAAAATTCACATAAGTGAGCATTGAGCATAACTAACACCGAATAATGCACCACAAGTAGGATGTAATTTCATTGCATAACTATTGACTTTCTTACTTGCATAGGGAATCACAAACCTTAACACAAATATTTCTACTCAAGCATAATTACTCACTAACATGACTCACATATTACTATCATCATGTTTCAAAACTATTACAAGGAATTAAATTTAATTTGCCCAATGATCTTCATGAAAGTTTTTATTATAACCTCCTTGGATATCTATCACTTTGGGACTAGTTTCCTATATTGCCATTGCTTTTTGGCAAGCTCAAACAAATTTAAGTGAAGCACATGAGCATAAAGATTTCTTCTGTCAAAAAGGTATAAGTGAAGCATGAGAGGATTTCTTCAAAATTTAATAACTATCAAATTAATCTAAGTGAAGCATGAGAGTATTTCTACAAAAATTTCCAAGCACACCGTGCTCAAAAAGATATAAGTGAAGCACTAGAGCAATTCTATAGCTCAAAAAGTTTAAGTGAAGCATAGAGAGCAATTCTAACAAATCATGGCATAATTTTGGCTCTCCCCAATAGGTGTGTAGAACAAGGATACAAGGAAAAAAAAACAAGTAAAGCAAGCAAAGATACATGACGCTCCAAGCAAAACTCATGATATGTGACGAATAAAAATATAGCTCCAAGTAAAATACCGATGGTCGTTAGAAGAAAGAGGGGATGCCACTCGGGGGCATCCGCAAGCTTAGTTGCTTGTTCCTCTTTGGATATATCTTGGGGGTGCGGTAGCATCCCCAAGCTTAGGCTTTTATCACTCCTTATTCCTTCATCCATCGTGATCTCACCCAAAACTTGAAAACTTCAATCACACAAAACTCAACAAGATCTTTGTGAGATCCGTTAGTATGATAAAGCAAATCACTACTTTAGGTGCTGTTGCAAACCCATTCAAATTTTATTATTGCATTATAACTACTGTATTTTAACTTTACCATGGCTCATACCCTTCAATATAACCCATAGATTCATCAAAACAAGCACACAATGCAACGAAAACACAATCTGTCTTAAACAGAACAGTCTGTAGTAATATGTACTCTAACCATACTTATGTAACTCTAAAAATTCTAAAAAATTAGGACAACGTAAGGAATTTGTATAGAAACACTTTGTTAAAATTTCAGCTTAAGATCACGTTCCAGAAAAAATGAAAATTCATATACTGAACGCAAAGTTTCTGTTTCAGATTCAGCATCACTTCTACTCATCCTATGAATCATCCTAAAGGCTTTACTTGGCACAAACACTAAATAAACCATAAAAACACAATAATAACAGAGGCATAATTGTGTCAACACACAAAAACAGAAATGAAAAAGCAAAAATTTATTTATTCATTGGGTTGCCTCCCAACAAGCGCTATCGTTTTACGCCCCTAGCTTGGCATAACGCATAGATTCAAGTATTGTCATCTTTGGTTTTCAACTCTTCAATCACACAACTAGATTTATTCATAGATTTAGCATGCATATTCTTAACGATAACACTCCTAGGAAGAAAACCAAAAAATTCATTCTTGTAAATAGGATCTCTTATGATTTCAACAAAGTCGGGATGAATACTAATCATTTTAAGATCTCCCTTGTGTCCGCTAGGTGTAGCAACTTTGTTCTTAGTGACTTGCGTGGTCTTACCAATTTTTATGGGAGTTTTTTCAATAGTTTTGATAGAAGAAAAAGGCGAACCCAAATTACTAAAAATCTCTTCCAACTTATCAATACGGTAAGGACTTTCTTCTACCCTTTCGTTAACTACGGTTTCTTTTGCCTTTAATAATTTAATGGCATCTCCCGCCTTAGCCCCAATTTTGTTAGCAAGATTATGCAATTTCTTATCCAAATATTCAAGATGTTCTTTAGTAATCATCTTCTTTTCAATAGCATCTAATCTCTCCATAACGTGTTCGAGAGTTAAAGTTGTTTCATTGATCATGATAGGTGGTGATCCCACTAAACTTCCCAAAGCATTAAAAGCATCCAAAGATGGACACATCAAGAAATTCCCACCGGTAATCGTATCAAGGATGAATCTATACCAAGTGGTGATGCGCACATAAAAACTACGAAGAAGAACAACGGTAGATTGCTTATGGATAGATCTATTATGAGCATTGCAAATCCTATACCAAGCATCTTTTAGGTTCTCCCCTCCCCTTTGCTTAAAATTAAGAACCTCATTATCGGGAGTACATGCAATAAAGGAAGAACTAGCCATAGTGACAAGGCAAGAGATCTGACGAGAAAAAGGCAAACGAAAAAGAGGGCGAATAAAACGACAAATTGGTGAAGTGGGGGAGAGGAAAACGAGAGGCAAATGGCAAATAATGTAATTGCAAGGAGATGAGATTTGTGATTAGGAACCTGGTAGATGATGATGGAGTCCCCTTGGCGCCTACGATTGGCACGTAGAAGAGACCGCTTCCTCCCCGGCAACGGCGCCAGAAATTCCTTTGACATGGCTTGAGACTGCGTCGCTATTTCCCCAAAGAGGAAGGGATGATGCAGCACAACGACGATAAGTATTTCCCTCAGTTATGAAACCAAGGTTATCAAACTAGTAGGAGGATCACCACCACCCAATAAGCAGCACCTGCACACAAACAACAAATACTTGCAACCCGACGCGAAAGAGAGGTTGTCAATCTCTCTACGGTAAAAAGATAGATTAGGTAGTGATAGATAGGAGAGATAGATCTCTCAAGAACACAAAATAGAAAAGGCAAATAAAATATGCAGCAATATGTTTTTGGGTTTTTGGTTTTGTAGATCTGAAAACAACGATGCAAAAAGATAGATCTGAAAGCAATATGTTGGAAAAGTAGACCCGGGGGCCGTAGGGTTCACTAGTGGCTTCTCTCATGAGGATACCGCACGGTGGGTGAACAAATTACTGTTGGGCAATTGATAGAAAATCGAATAGTCATGACGATATCCAAGGCGATGATCATTATATAGGCATCACGTCCAAGATAAGTAGACCGACTCCTGCCTGCATCTACCACTATTACTCCACACATCGACCGCTATCCAGCATGCATCTAGTGTATTAAGTTCATGGAAAAATGGAGTAATGCAATAAGAACGATGACATGATGTAGACAAGATCTATTCATGTAGGAATAGACCCCATCTTGTTATCCTTAATAGCAACGATACATGCGTGTCTTGCCGCCCCTTGTGTCACTAGGAAAGAACACCGCAAGATTGAACCCATCACAAAGCACCTCTTCCCATGGCAAGAAAAATCGATCTAGTTGGCCTAACTAAACCAAAGATTCGAAGAAGAAATACGAGGCTATAAGTAATCATGCATATAAGAGATCAAAGAAGACTCAAATAATATTCATGGATAGAAACTGATCATGTACTCAAAATTCATCGGATCCCAACAAACACACCGCAAAAGTTTACATCAAATAGATCTCCAAGACACCATTGTATTGAGAATCATAAGAGAGAGAGAGAGAGAGGAAGCCATCTAGCTACTGCCTACGGACCCGTAGGTCTATGGTGGACTACTCACGCATCATCGGAGAGGCACCTATGAAGAAGATGAACCCCTCCGTGATGGTGTTTAGATTGGATGTCGAGGTTCTGGAACTTGCGGCGGCTGGAATTGTGTTTCGTCGACTCCCCTAGGGTTTTTGGAATATTTGGGAATTTATAGGCATCAAAGGCGGTGGAGAGGGGCCCTGAGGAGGGCACAACCCATCATGGCGCGCCAGGGCCCCCCTGGCGCGCCCTGGTGGGTTGTGGTCTCCTCGGCCCACTTCTCCGGTACTTCTTTGGCCCACTGGGTGTCTTCTGGTCCAGAAAAAATCTCCAAAAAGTTTCGTCGCGATTGGACTCCGTTTGGTATTGATTTTTTGCGAAGTAAAAAAACAAGCAAAAACAGCAACTGGCACTTTGACACTATGTCAATAGGCTAGTCCCAAAAATGATATAAAGTTGTTATAAAATGATTGTAAAACATCCAAAATGATAATATAACAGCATGTAACAAGCAAAAATTATAGATACGTTGGAGACGTATCAGTAAGTATTTCCCTCAGTTATGAAACCAAGGTTATCGAACCAGTAGGAGGATCACCACCACCCAATAAGCAGCACCTGCACACAAATAACAAATACTTGCAACCCGACGCGTAAGAGAGGTTGCCAATCTCTCCACGGTAAAAAGATAGATTAGTTTATATGAGATTGGATAAATAGATCGCACAAGAAAACAAAATAAAAGAGGCAAAAGATAGATCGGAAAGCAATAAGTTGAAAGAATAGACCCGGGGCCGTAGATTTCACCAATGGCTTCTCTCATGATTATAGCACGCGGTGGGTAAACAAATTACTGTTGGGCAATTGATAGAAGATCAAATAATCATGACGATATCCAAGGCGATGATCATTATATAGGCATCACGTCCAAGATTAGTAGACCGAAACGATTCTGCATCTACTACTATTACTCCACACATCGACCGCTATCCAGCATGCATCTAGTGTATTAAGTTCATGGAAAAACGGAGTAATGCAATAAGAACGGTGACATGATGTTGACAAGATCTATTCATGTAGGAATAGACCCCATCTTGTTATCCTTAATAGCAATGATACATGCATGCCTCGCTGCCCCTTCTGTCACTGAGAGAGGACACTGCAAGATCGAACCCATCACAAAGCACCTCTTCCCATGGCAAGAAAAATCGATCTAGTTGGCATAACTAAACTAAAGATTCGAAGAAGAAATACGAGGCGATAAGTAATCATGCATATAAGAGATCAAAGAAGACTCAAATAATATTCATGGATAGAAACTGATCATGAACTCAAAATTCATCGGATCCCAACAAACACACCGCAAAAAGTCATTACATCAAATAGATCTCCAAGACACCATTGTATTGAGAATCAAAAGAGAGAGAGAAAGCCATCTCGCTACTGCCTACGGACCCGTAGGTCTATGGTGGACTACTCACGCATCATCGGAGAGGCACCAATGAGGATGATGAACCCCTCCGTGATGGTGTTAGATTGGATCTCGCGGTTCTAGAACTTGCGACCGCTGGAAGTGTTTTTCGTCGACTCCTCTAGGGTTTCTGGAATATTTGGGTATTTATAGAGATCAGAGGCGGTGGAGGGGACTCCCGAGGCCACCACAACCCACCAGGGCACGTCGGGGGCCTCTAGCGAGCCCTGGTGTCTTCTGGGCCCCACGAGCCTCCTCCCAGGTACTTCATTCCACTAGTGCAGAAAAGCCTAGCTATGGCGTGGCAAAAATGGCCTTGCTGGCGTAGACACCCTATGCCAGCAATAAGGCGCCACAGTTAAAATATACTGGTGGCGTTGGAGACGACGCCAACAGTATCTTGAACACCTGCTGGCGTTGGATAGATTTGCACGCCGACACTGTCATATTTAGCTAATAAAAAAAATACCAGCTTCACAAAAGATACTAAAAATTTCATTCACAAAAGATACCAAACATTTCATTCACAAAAGGAAAGTACCAATTACTTCTGACAATGTATATATATATATCGATCTTCACCTCTGATCGACACTACCTATAGCTAGCTAGTTTTTCCTAAGGACTAACTTCATCTCACGAAGCTTATTCCTATTCGTCTGCTCCTCCTTGATGTAATGCGCTTTCTCCGTCTTCAGCTGATGCTTCTGGGCCTTCAGGACTTCTATGTCCTTATTGATCTCAGTTATCTCGAGGTTCAGTGCCGTGATCTGACCTTCGAGACTGAAAATCTTATCGTAGACAATAACATTGTCATCGATAATTTTGTCCTTCTCCTTCATCAGGGAGTCATCCAACGCCTGCAGGGCCTTGAGGGTGCTCTGACGTGACGCAATCAGCTCGTGACTGAGCACTTCGACGTCACCTGAAGACTGCACAACGACAGACGGACCTCCTAAGTATGCCTGCCAAGGGTTTCAAATCATGTACAATTAATTACTGGTTAGATACGTGTGTGTGTGTGTGTGTGTGTATATATATATATATATATATATATATATATATATATATATATATATATATATATGGATGTTTGCAATGCTAATGCATGTTTTTGTAACCTTAATTACCTGGTTGGTGCTCACGTCGGCTTTATCTTCAGAAAATCCCGACCAATGATCAGAGGACCCTACCCACAGGCTTGAGTCGGCCATGCTATTTGGCTAAAGAATGAAAAGAGTGTTTAATGCATAAAGACTTTGATGAATGAGCCTACCAAAATGGACACAGGTTGTGTCATACACAACGAAAAAAATAATGCTATCTAAAATACTTTAGTTTACAAAACCCTAGTATCTCCAAAACTTTAGTTAGGTTCACAGAAATTAAACATCTAAAATTTTGTCTAGGAGCCATACATGCATAACTAGTTAAGATGAACAACAACAACAATACAATATAGCAGTTATAAAATGAACTAGATGGAGAAACATAGCAATACAACATGGCAGTTTGAAGATATATGGAACTAGCAAACATTGCAACAGACCAACAAGTAAACAATACAACATAGCGGCAACATATAATTAAGGCTGCGTTTGGCACCAATGTATTTTTGAAGTTTTGGGGGAATACCATGGTTTTCTAAAAAAGCCATGGTTTTAAAGACTTTGATGTGTTTGCCATTAACAAATACTTTAGTTTACAAAACCCTAGCTATCTCTAGGATCCAATAATATATAGGTCAAACTAGAGGGAACTAAGAAAGAAAAGATTGTGCTTGGGATGAGGTGAATATATTCCTCGGGTGCTTGGTCGGCCGGCGGGGCGGCGACAGGATGCGTCGGGCGCGTGGTCGAGCGGGGCGTCAGGCGGGGCGGCGACGCGCGGCGTCGGGCGGGGCTACGACGGGCGGCGTCGGGGGCGGTGGCGGGGATCGAGAGGAGGACGAAGGAGTTGGGGGTTCGAGAGAGTGGGGAGTAGGCCGGGCGCGAGGGGGGATTAGATAGATTAGTGCTGGCGTGGGCCTATTGGGCCTAATTTGCAACGCCGGGGCTAATATGCAACGCTAGCACTAAACGAATAGCTATGGCGTTTCAATTTGGCCAACGACAACACTATTTGAAAATATTAGTGTTGGCGTTTGTAAGAAATGGCGCGCCATGAACAAGAGTTGTGGCTAGCCATTTCTGCACTAGTGTTCGCTCCCTGGATGTCTTCTGGTCCAAAAAAAATCTCCAAAAAGTTTCATCGCGATTGGACTCCGTTTGGTACTGATATTCTGCGAAGTAAAAAACAAGCAAAAAACAACAACTGACACTTGGCACTAGGTCAATAGGTTAGTCCCAAAAAATGATATAAAGTTGCTATAAAATGATTGTAAAACATCCAAGAATGATAATATAACAGCATGGAACAATAAAAAATTATAGATATGTTGGAGACGTATCAACATCCCCAAGCTTAATTCCTACTCGTCCTCGACTAGGTAAATGATAAAAACATATTTTTTGATGTGGAATGCTGCCTAACATGATCATCACATATTATTTTCTTTTGTAGTATGGACATTTGGACTTTTAGATGGTTCAAAGCAATAGTCTAGTTTTGACATAAGGACTTTAATACTCAAGCATGCCAACAAGCAACCATGTCTTTCAAAATATCAACACTAAAGAAAGTTATCCCTAGCCCATCATGCTCGATCATTGATCCATTCATGAAACACACTCAAATATTAGCTACACCCAATGCACAAGTATGATCATAGTGCCACCTAGTTGGTGCTTTATAAGAGAGGAAGGAGACTCAAATTAAAAAATGAAAATTGCATAAAGTAAATAGATAGGCCCTTCGCAGAGGGAAGTAGGGATTTGTAGAGGTGCCAGACCTCAAAGCTTAAATTGAGAGAGAAAAATATTTTGGGTGGCATGCCTTTCCTGTCAACGAAAACGACTGAGTGGTTCTCAATACTTTCCATGCTAGATACATCATAGGCGGTTCCCAAACATAAAATAAAGTTTATTCCCTTTTCCACCATTCTTTCACAATCCATGGCTGGCCGTATCCATGGTTTCCTTCCATACCAACACTTTCTAACGAATTTATTATTTGACAACATAAAGTAAATTTCTTTTTCATTTCGGGACTGGGCATCCGTATTACTGCCGTACTCTTGTGCAATGACAAGTGAATGAACACTCATCTTGAGAATAACACATCTAGCATGGAAAAATATTGGACACCCCCTACCGTTTCAAGAGCGGTACGAGCACACAAAAAGGAAATTCATTTTGAAAATTAGATATGGCACATACAAATTTGCTTAGAACGGCACGGAAATACCGCATATAGGTAGGTATGGTGGACTCATATGGCAAAACTAGGTTTAAGTATTTTGGATGCACAAGTAGTATTTCTACTTAGTACAAGTGGAGGCTAGCAAATAGATTGAGAAGCAACCAACAAAGAAACAAAAATTCACATAAACGGGCATTAAGCATAACTAACACCGAATAATGCACCATAAGTAGGATGTAATTTCATTGCATAACTATTGACTTTCGTGCTTGCATAGGGAATCACAAACCTTAACACAAATATTCTTACTAAAGCATAATTACTCACCAACATGACTCACATATTACTATCATCATGTCTCAAAACTATTACAAGGAATCAAGTTTAATTTGTCCAATGATCTTCATGATTTTTTTAATTATATCCCTCTTGAATATCTATCGCTTTGGGACTAGTTTCATATATTGCCATTGCTTTTGACAAGCTCAAATAAATTTAAGTGAAGAATATGAGCATAAAAGTTTCATCTCTCAAAACGATATAAGTGAAGCATGAGAGAATTTCTTCAAAATTTACTAACTCTCAAATTAATCTAAGTGAAGCATGAGACCATTCTTCAAAAGTTACTAACTCTCAAATTAATATAAGTTAAGCATGAGAGTATTTCTTCAAAAATTTAAAGCACACCGTGTTCATAAAGATATAAGTGAAGCACTAGAGCAATTCCATATCTCAAAAAATTTAAGTGAAGCATATAGAGCAATTCTAACAAATCATAGCATAATTTTGGCTCTCTCAAATAGGTGTGTCCAGCAAGGATACTTGTGACAAACTAAAAAGTAAATCAAGCAAAGACTCCAATAATACAAGACGCTTCAAGCAAAACTCATGATATGTGACGAATAAAAATATAGCTCCAAGTAAAATACAGATGGTCGTTAGAAGAAAGAGGGGATGCCACTCGGGGCATCCCCAAGCTTAGTTGCTTGTTTCTCTTTGGATATTATCTTGGGGGTGCTGTAGCATCCCCAAGCTTAGGCTCTTTTCACTCCTTATTCCTTCATCCATCGTGATCTCACCCAAAACTTGAAAACTTCAATCACACAAAACTCAACAAAACTTTCGTGAGATCCGTTAGTATAATAAAGCAAATCACCACTCTAAGTACTGTTGAAAACCCATTCATATTTTATTATTGCATTATATCTACTGTATTCTAACTTTAACATGGCTTATACCCTCCAAGACAAGCCATAGATTCATCAAAATAAGCACAGAATGCAACGAAAACATAATCTGTCAAAAACAGAACAGTCTGTAGTAATCTGTACTCTAACCATACTTCTGTAACTCTAAAAATTCTGAAAAATTATGAAAAAGTAAGGAATTTGTATATAGACACCGTATTTAAATTTCTGCTTAATATCACGCTCCAGTAAAAAATGAAAATTCCTGCACTGGAGTCAAAGTTTCTGTTTCAGATTCAGCATTGTTTCTACTCATCTTGTGAATCATCTTAAAGGCTTTACTTGGCACAAACACTAATTATAAAATAAAAAACACAATAAAAACAGTAGCATAATTGTGTCAACACTCAAAAAAAGAAAGAAAAAGGTAGAAATAAATTTATTCATTGGGTTGCCTCCCAACAAGCGCTATCGTTTTATGCCCCTAGCTAGGTATAATGCATAGATTCAAGTATTGTCATCTTTAGTTTTTGCTCCATAGGATGCTCTCATGATTGATTCATATGGTGGCTTAATTCTTGTTCTAGGTAAGTGTTCAATACCCTTTCTTAGTGGGAGTTGAAATTTAATATTGCCCTCTTTCATATAAATCACGGCACCTATAGTGCGTAAAATCGGTCTACCAAGTATAATGGGACAAGACAAATTGCAATTAATATCAAGAACAATAAAAAGTATGGGGACATAGTTCCTATTTGCAAGAATAAGAACATCATTAATTCTTCCCGAAGGCTTTTTAATAGTAGAATCTGCCAAGTGCAAATTAAGAGAACATTCTTCAATATTGGTAAGACCAAGCACATCACATAGAGATTTCGGAATTGTGGAAACACTAGCACCCAAATCACATAAAGCAAAGCACTCATAATTTCTAATCTTGACTTTAATGGTAGGTTCCCACTCATCATGTAACTTTCTAGGAATTGAAATCTCTAACTCCAACTTTTCTTCAAAATATTTCATCATGGCATCAACAATATGTTTAGTAAAAGCTTTATTTTGTTCATAAGCATGGGGTGAATTTATCATGGATTGCAGCAAAGAAATACATTCAATCAAAGAGCAACTATCATAATTAAAGTCTTTGCAATCCAAAATAGTGGGCACATCACTGGTTAAAGTTTTGACCTCTCCAAACCCACTTTTATCAATTTTTTCATCAAGATTTTCACCCTCCAAATCATTGGGACGCCTACTAACTAAAGTTGACTCTTCTTCAGTCCCTTTATCATCAATTCTAATATTACTAAACAAGGGATGAATAGAAGAAACACCAATCACTTTAAGATCTTCATTACTTTTATGAAAGCAATCACTAGAAAACGCTTTTTCTAAAAATTCTCTTTTAGCTCTAAGCATAGCGGTTCTTTTCTTACTTTCATCCATAGAAACATATAAAGCTATAATTGATTCATCAATCTTAGGTGCAAAAGCTTTCAACTTGAGATTTTCTACATCATGGGAAATTCTATCAATGCTTCTAGACATATCATCAATCTTATTCAACTTTTCTTCTATCGTAGTATTGAAAACTTTTTGAGCATTGATGAATTCTTTAATATTACTCTCAAGATCAGAGGTGTTCCTATTATTATTGTAAGAAGAATTACCATAATTATTAGAGGAATTTCCAGGAAAAGGCCTAGGATTAAAATTACCTCTATAAGCATTGTTATTAAAATTGTTTCGCGAGACAAAATTCACATCTACGGAATCACTATTTTGCTCAATCAAAGTAGATAAAGGCACATCATTAATATCAATAGGAGCATTTTTACTAGCAACCAACTTCATAAGAGCATCAACTTTTTCACTCAAAGTACTAATTTCTTCAACCGAATTAACCTTTTTACTAGTAGGTGCTCTTTCAGTATGCCATTGCGAATAATTTGCCATAATATTATCTAGCAATTTAGTAGCTTCATCCAAAGTTATTTCCATAAAAGTACCACCCACGGCGGAATCTAAAAGATTTCTAGAGACAAAATTCAATCTCGCATAAATTTTTTGTATGATCACCCAAAGATTTAAACCATGAGTAGGACAATTTCTTAGCATCAATTTCATTCTTTCCCAAGATTGTGCAACATGTTCATGCTCAAGTTGCTTAAAATTCATGATTTGAGTTCTAAGGGAAATAATTTTCGCGGGCGGAAAATACTTAGTAATAAAAGCATCCTTGCACTTATCCCAAGAATCGATACTGTTGCGAGGCAAAGAGGAAAACCAAATTTTTGCATGATCCCGCAAGGAGAAAGGAAATAATTTCAACTTCACTATATCATTGTCCACATCTTTTTTTCTTTTGCATATCACACAATTCTATGAATGTGTTTAGATGGGACGCGACATCCTCATTAGGAGTACCGAAAAATTGATCTTTCATGACAAGATTTAACAAAGCGACATTAATATCACAAGACTCCGCACTAGTGGAGGGAGGAGAAATCGGAGTACTAATAAAATCATTATTATTGGTATTGGAAAAATCACACAATTTGGTATTTTCTTGAGTCATCGTGACTACGCAAACAAGAGATCTCACGAGAAAAAGGCGAACGAAAAAAAGGGCGAATAAAATGGCAAATTTTTGTGTAGTGGGGGAGAGGAAAACGAGAGGCAAATGGCAAATAATGTAAATTGCAAGGAGATGAGATTTGTGATTAGGAACCTGATAGATGTTGATGATGTCTCCCCGGCAACGGCGGCATAAATTCCTTTGACGTGGCTTGAGACTATGTCGGTATTCCCCAAAGAGGAAGTGATGATGCAGCACAGCTACGGTAAGTATTTCCCTCAATTAAGAAACCAAGGTTATCGAACCAGTAGGAGAACCAAGCAACACTATGTAAACGGTACCTGCACACAAAGAACAAATACTTGCAACCCGACGCGTAAGAGAGGTTGTCAATCTCTCCATGGTAAAAAGATAGATTAGTTTATATGAGATTGTATAAATTGATCGCACAAGAACACAAAATAAAAGAGGCAAATAAAAAGTGTGGTAAGGTATTTTTGGTTTTTTTGGAATAATAGATCTGAAAACAAAAGCGACAAAAGATAGATCGGAAAGCAATATGTTGAAAGAATAGACCCGGGGCCGTAGATTTCACTAGTGGCTTCTCTCATGAGTATAGCACACGGTGGGTAAACAAATTACTGTTGGGCAATTGATAGAAGATCAAATAATCATGACGATATCCAAGGTGATGATCATTATATAGGCATCACGTCCAAGATTAGTAGACCGAAACGATTCTGCATCTACTACTATTACTCCACACATCGACCACTATCCAGCATGCATGTAGTGTATTAAGTTCATGGAAAAACGGAGTAATGCAATAAGAACGGTGACATGATGTAGACAAGATCTATACATGTAGGAATGGGCCCCATCTTGTTATCCTTAATAGCAACGATACATGCGTGCCTCGCTGCCCCTTCTGTCACTGGGAGAGGACACCGCAAGATCGAACCCATCACAAAGCACCTCTTCCCATGGCAAGAAAAATCGATCTAGTTGGCCTAACTAAACCAAAGATTCAAAGAAGAAATACAAGGCTATAAGTAATCATGCATATAAGAGATCAAAGAAGACTCAAATAATATTCATGGATAGAAACTGATCATGAACTCAAAATTCATCGGATCCCAACAAACACACCGCAAAAAGTCATTACATCAAATAGATCTCCAAGAGACCATTGTATTGAGAATCAAAAGAGAGAGAGAGAAAGACATCTAGCTACTACCTACGGACCCGTAGGTCTATGGTGGACTACTCACACATCATCGGAGAGGCACCAATGAGGATGATGAACCCCTCCGTGATGGTGTTAGATTGGATCTCGCGGTTCTGGAACTTGCGGTGGCTGGAAGTGTTTTTCGTTGACTCCTCTAGGGTTTCTAGAATATTTGGGTATTTATAGAGCTTAGAGGCGGTGGAGGGGACTCCCGAGGCCACCACAACCCACTAGGGCATGCCGGGGGCCTCTAGCACGCCCTGGTCTCTTCTGGGCCCCACGGGCCTCCTCCCAGGTACTTCTTTTGCTCCCTGGATGTCTTCTGATCCAAAAAAAATCTCCAAAAAATTTAATTGTGATTGGACTCCGTTTGGTACTAATATTCTGCGAAGTAAAAAACAAGCAAAAAACAGCAGCTGGCACTTGGCACTATGTCAATAGGTTAGTCCCCAAAAATGATATAAAGTTGCTATAAAATGATTGTAAAACATCCAAGAATGATAATATAATAGCATGGAACAATCAAACATTATAGATACGTTGGAGACGTATCATGTATAAGGGGGAGAAGCCCTCCGCCACCGTCGTCGCATGCTGATAACCCACAAGTGTAGGGATCGTTTGTAGCCTTTTTTAATAAGTAAGAGTGTCGAACCCAACGAGGAGCAAAAGGTAGAATTAATATTCTCTCAAGTTCTATTGATCACCGATACAACTCTAGGCGCAACAATTTTCACAATACCTAGTACAAGAAATAAACTACTTTGCGAGAATAAAACTAGAAGTACTTTGTAAGTGTAAGAAGATAGGTTTGCAAGATAATAAAGAACAAGTAAATAAAAGTTAGGGGTTGTTTAGATAAAGATTAATTAAGTTAGTTGTTTAATAGAAAGCTTTTTGTAACATAAAAAGAAAGATCTGTCCCTAGGCAATTGATAATTAGACCGGTAATCATTATTGAAGTTTTATATGAGGGAGAGGCATGAGCTAACGTACTTTCCTTGGATCATATGCACTTATGATTGGAACTCTAGCAAGCGTTCGCAACTACTAAAGATCATTAAGGTAAAACCCAACCATAGCATTAAGTAACAAGTCCCCATTACTTCCATACGTAGACAACCTCCTTACTCGGGTGTAAACTTCTGTCACTCTAGCCACCCACTCTAAGCGAATTATGAACACATTACAACACCCTACAGCGGTAATCCCACACGCTTGCACGGCACGACGGGCACCATAGGACAACATCAAAATAAAACATACAACTCGAACCAGTCACGATCATCAATCAACCCATAGGACAAAAGAAATCTACTCAAACATCATAGGATAGCCACACATCATTGGATAATAATATATAGCATTAAGTACCATGTTTAAGTAGGGATTACAGCGGGGAATATAGGTGTTACACCGCTGCATAGAGGGGGAGAGAGTTGATGGTGACGGCGGTGAAGTTGTTGGTGTAGATCGCCGTCACGATGGTTGTCCCAGCGGTGTTCCGGCGCCACTAGGAGAGAGGGAGAGAGAGCCCCCTCCTTATTCTTCTTCCTTGGTTTCCCCCCTAGATGGGAGGAGATTTTCCCTCTGGTCCATGACCGCCATGGATCCCGGAGGGCAGGAGCCCCTCCGAGATTGGATATCTCTATCTGTTTCTTTTTTGTTTCCGCGTCCTGTTTTCTGGCTCTTCACTGTTTCTAAAATACCCGGAGATCCGTAACTCCAATTGGGCTAAAATTTTTAGGCGATTTTTCTCAGGAAATTATCTTTCTTGCGGCGAAAGAAGGGCCCCAACCGACCTCCTAGGGAGTCCCAACGCAACCAGGCGCGCCCATACCCCCTGGGCGCACCCTGTTGCCTTGGGATCACCTCGGGCACCATCTTGCGTTGATTCTTCTTCCCAAAAATCACATATATTCCAAAATAATTCTCTGCAAAATTTTATCGCGTTTGGACTTCGTTTGATATGGATTTTCTGCGAACAAAAAACACACAAAAATAGGAACTGACACTGGACACTATATCAATATGTTAGTCCCAAAAATAATATAAATATCGTCAAAAGTATATGAAAGTTATAAAATATTGACATGAAACAATTAAAAATTATAGATATGACGGAGACGTATCACACGCACGGGCTTTGACCGACGCCGACCATCGACGACGAAAAAAGGGGTGGAGGGGAGAAGGAGGACCTGACAACTAGGGCCGGGACCTGCTCGGGTCACCCGCGAGGGGGGATTGAGCTGACATTCCATGTACATACGATGCCCAAAATAATGTCGTCGTGTGCCAGATATATATCTCCTTTCTTGTCGGCGAGCCAGCCGGCCGCCGAGTGCAGCGGATTGACACAACGAGAGCCACTGACGGACTTAGAAAGTATTTCAAATGGGGGCAAACTACATGAGCGGGGGCATGTTCTCTAAAAATCCAAAGAATTTAAGCCTGTCTTTCTAAAAACGTAAGTAAATCATTGTCGAATTTCTATTGTTGAGTGGGGACTGCCCCCACTCACCTCAACGTGGCCACGTATGTCTCTTGGTTCACGCAACACGTCGTGTTTCTTCGTATTTTGTGCCAAATTTTAATCATCTAGAAACTACTAAGAAATAAAGTATATGCTATGAAGCATTATGCTGTTGGATTTATATTCGAAAGAACTTTTCAGCAATATAATTTTTATGAAATTTAGTTTACATTTTATTAATTAAATTTATAAGTCAAACTTTAGCTTAAAATAAGAGGAGGCCTCGTAAACCCCAGAAGGAGGGAGCAGTATCAGAATAAAGAAAATCTGCTTATTTCCTCCAGTTCACCGAGCAAATCAACGAATAACGAATCAAACAGCGTACAAATCACTGGAAACAATCATACGATCCACGTAAACAAATTCAGCACACACAAGCCCCGCCGTCAATCCGGTCATGCACGCACGCACAACGTCGTGCGCGCCACCGTTTCCCTCACGTCCGCCTAGTATGGCCTCATGCCGGCGTAGTTGCCGGGCGGGTTGTACGCGCAGACCGCGAAGGTGCCGCGGCCGCCGGCGCATGTCGCCGTGGCGCAGCCGACCCTGGTGGTCTTCCGCCACACGATCTGCGTGTAGTGCCCGCACGCGCCCCGGGGTCCGCGGCAGGAGTTGGACCGGGGGTCGTACATGTCCCGCTCTTTCACCACCCACGCCGCCACCACCGCCTCGGGCGTCCACCCGCCGCCGCCGCCGGCGCCGCTGCCGCGGAACAGGTTCTCGCCGTACTGCCCGTGCGAGTGCACGAGCGCGCACCCGGCGCGCGCGCGCGCCGCCGCGTACCCGCGCGCGTACCGCTCCAGCCCGCCGTCCCACGCCAGCGAACGCACTCCCACCGCGCGGCGTGCCGCGTTGTGGGACGCCAGGAACCGCCACGCCTGCGGGCTGATGCCGCCGCCGGTCTTCTTCCTGTAGCCTCGCCCGGCGTCGGCGCCGTCCGCGGCGAGGAGGGTGACGGCCGCGAGGACGAGGATGGCGGCCGCCCCGATGGGGACGCGGCGGCGAGGAGGCAGCATATCGATCGAGCTTTTGGTAGACCAGGTGCTCGTGGTTGACCTACGTGCGTGCCGGTGCTGCGCTGTGACGGATGGTTCGCTGCGTGTGGTATTTATGCATGCGAGCTTGGCGCGGGAGAGAGTTTCATGCTGGGCAGGTGTTGCTGGAGAGGAGTGGCGTCCATGTCAGATGGCATAGAATTTGGAAGATAAAGTCCACGCGCTAATCAATCTGCACCTATGTCTGTTGCGTGATTTGGGGCATTATATGGGGATGTACGGAGCCAGAGCATGACGATTGACGAGAACGAACGAACGAACGAACTGACGAGGAGAGCAAAAATTATTTGCCGTCTCAACAGCATCCAGGAGGATTACGGTGCATCGCAGGACCTACTTCTTGCCCGTTCAAGACGTAAGTTAATTTTTATAGGGAAGTTCAAGATGCAAGTATGTCTCGCCTCTGGCGCGGTGCTACTGGGCTGTCTGAGTACTGTAGCTTCCCCATAATTTTGTTTTAGTATTCTTCATCAGTTTTCTTAGTTTTTTCAGTTTTCTATGGTTTTTCCTTTTTTTTTTTCTGGTTCTTCAGTTTTCTTTCTTTATTTCTTCGGTTTTCTACTTTTTTTATTTTCCCTTCTTAAAAACATGTATAAATTTTTTATATACATTGTGCATTTTTTAGATACATCAGGAAAATTGTTTTATGCACGTTTAAACAAAAATGAAAAACACGATTAAATTTATACTCAAAGTAGATACAACATTCTTTTTATCTTTTTCTCAATACATTTCTTCCATTTTTCAAACACACTGTACATTTTTTTGTATACAATAGAAATATTCTTCATACATGTTTCACATTGTTTCTCAATATGTGTTTTGTAATCTATTTTTTCATACATATTATAATTTTCTTGTACACATAAGAAATATTTTTACACACGTTTAACATTTTTCATATACATGGTTAATATTTTTAAAATGTGTGTTTTGATGTCTACTTTTTCAAACACATTGTACATTTTTGTATACACTTGAAATGTTTTCTTATTCACGTTTACCATTTTTGAAATACATGATTAACTTATTTTAAAACGCATATTTTGAACATTTCCGCATATACATGTTAAACATTTTTTAATACATATTGAAACATTTTTCTATACCATGTGAACATTTTTTACATTGTATAAATTATTTTCACGGAAACATTTTCAGAACGCCATCAACATTTTTTTAACGACACTAACACATTTTTTATTCAATGCTAACGTTATTTAAAGTTCATGATATTTTAAAATTTTGTTTGGTTTAATTTTATGGAATATATGTACTCCGTCCATTCCATAATGTAGTTCATATAGATTTCTAAAGTGTCAAAATTTATGAACTTTGACCAAATTTATAGAGAAACTATTTATATCTACAATATTAAATATATATACAATATGAAAGTACGACTTGTGATGTATCTAATGAAATATATTTGGTATTCTAGATCTATATGTTTTTTTTATAAACTTGGTCAAAGTTAGTAAAGCACTAAAGCTTGGCTTCTTAAAATATCTCTACGCAGTACATTGTGGAACAAAGGGAGTATTTCACAATATTTTTCAAAATTATGAACAAAATGAAAAAGCCAAGAATGAAAAGAACAGACAAGAAAACAAACTAACCTGTTTTGGCCCATTGCAGTTGGGAGGCAGCGCTACTTGAGACGTGTCCTCGGGAAACATGGAAATAACGCGTCTGGCTTGAAAAGCTAACTAGGGATATTCAATAGAGGAAAGACCCGAAGCCGAACTAGGAAAACAGGGAAGTACGTACGAAACTAAAGGGATGTCGTCATTGGGAATTTGTTTATTACCAACGTCTCAATTCGGCGAGGTCATAGAAAGCTCTTTTTCCCTACTCTGCTCCGGCGGGGTCGATGGCAATAAGCGACATATAGCCTCGCCTGTGTCAGCCCGCCAGCTGATAACTTTTGCGGTTTTGATCTTGTGCCTCCGTTGTGGCGAAATCCTATTTGACGCTCGTTGCGTCAAAGTGCTGGGCTTTCGCACAGGCGAGCACCCGAAGCGTCGCAATGGGCCGGCCTGTTTGCTTACACATCGAATCTAAGGCTAAAATGAACCCGAAATCACTAATTGATGAGTACTCCTTTTAAGGATCACTCTCACCTCCCAAGTTGCGACAAGTGGCGCACTGCATGTGTGCCACTTGTCGCAACATGGGAGTTTTTCCTTTTTTCATAGATCCGTATTTTCAAAACGTTTTATCTTTTAAACCGTGCGTCCAAATGTCGAACCGTTTTTATCATTGGGTTCCTCACGTCGAGATCTTCAAAACTCGAGATCTTCAAAACTATATCCCATGTTGATAGGTTTTGATGAACTTCTTTTTCCACGAAAAAACCGGGACGAAAAAACCGTGCCTCTCGCGATAGAAAAAACCCAGAAAAATGCGTTTTTCCATTTCCGATAGGCACGGCCGTGCCTCTCGCGAAGGCAAAACCGCGCCTCTTGCGGAAGCAATACCGTGCCGCTCGCGGAAAAAAACAACAAAGAACGCGTTTTTTCCCCTTTCTGAGAGGCACGGCCGTGCCTCTGTCGGAAGCAAAACCATGCCTCTAGCAAAAAAAAACGTGTTTTTTCCCTTTCCGAGAGGCACGGCCGGGCCTCTCGCGAAAGCAAAACCGTGCCTCTCGCGGAAATAAAACCGTGCCTCTCGCGAAAAAGAATAAAAAACAGAAAACGCGTTTTTTCCCTTTCCGAGAGGCACGGCCGTGCCTCTCACGGAAGCAAAACCGTGCCTCTCGCGAAAAAAAAACAGAAAACACGTTTTTCCAGGCAATTTTTTTTTCGTTCAAAAGCTAAGAAAGACCAGTGAAAAACCGAAACACCAAAAAAATAAAATAAAAATCTAAAAAGCCGAAAACACGTGCGTAAAAAAAAAAAAATCCGAAGGAAACACTAAGAGCGCGACACGTGGCGACGGCTGAAAACGCGCCAAGTGGCAGTTCGTGGGAGTGATCGTTGGCAGGCTTTCGAGGGAGTGCTCCGTAATTAGTTGCTCCAGAAAGAACCTCATCCGGTTTTGGGAACCTTCTAGAAGGTTCCCTGAACCGGGTTTTGTTTCTTTTCCCGGTTTTCCTGTTTGTTTTTGGGTTTTTCATGTTTCTTTTTCTTTTTTGTTTTATCTTTTATGTATCTTTCAAACTTTAGTCGGGAGTTTAAAACAAATTTCAAGTATGCAAAAAAATGTTTGCGTTTCCAATTTTCCCAATTTTTGAAAATTATTCGCAAATATCAATAAATGTTCGTTTTTTCATTTTTTTATTCAGGGTGAAAGGTTCATGTTATCAATAATTGCGCGCTTTTACGAAATCTGTTCAAATTTTCAAAAATTTCATAGTTTCAATTTTTTTCCCATTTTCAATAAAATGTTCATCTATTTCGAAAATGTTTGAGTTTTTCCATAATATGTTCACAAAATAATAAAAGTGTTCGCGTTTCGTAAAACATTAATAGTTTTTTGATTTTTCATAAACATGCAAAATAAATTATATTCTCGAAAATTGTTCGTGTTCCAGAAAATTTGCTCACATGTTCAAATTAGTTCAGGATATTTGAAAATGTTCTCTTTTGCGAAAAAGTCTTCAACGTTTTATATTTTGTTCAAAAATTCCAATAATGTTCAAGAAGTTCAAAAATTGTTCCTGTTAAGTTTTTTTCAGAAATACAAAAAATGTTCATAATTTCAAAATTTGTTTGCAAATTAAGAAAATTGTTTGCATTTCCAATTTTTCTTTATGGGTTTCTACAAACGTTCCTCTTTTTTAAAAAAATGTCACTGTTTGAAAAAATTGTTCACGTTTTAGAATTTTGTTCAGAAGTTCAAACCTTGTTCACAGATTCAATAAATTTCCTTTTATTAACTAGTTGATTTTTCTAAATTTTTGTTCACGGACTTGAAAAGTGTTCGCGTGTCTAAAAATATTCCTTTCTTGAAAGAAAAAAAACACATTCAATATTTTAAAAGTTTCAGATTTGCCGCTGCCTTTTAGTTCCTAGGGCTTAGCGCTGATTCGTTGTCAGTGTCTGTCAGTTGCTCCCTTGGCTAGCAACACTCGCACAGGAACACGAGGTCTTGTGATGGAATCCAAGCGAGTTCATATTTTTGCGGTTTTTGCGCTACAATGCCGAAGCTGGTTTACAGTGGCCTGCTCGCGGCAGCCTCTAATGGGCAGGCCCAGTGGCGCTCGCCCTTGTACGTCGCAGCTCTGTTTGACGCAAAATGCGTTAAATAGGAGGTCCCTACTTTGTGATCCTCCGGCTTTTAGGCTAACAGAGAAGAAAAACCAAAGATGTACAACCTCTGTAAAGTAATATAAGACGTTTTAGATCACTAAAGTAGTAATCTAAACGTCCTATATTACTTTACGGAGGGAGTATGTAAATCGGCCCATATTTTATTTTATATTTTCCTGCTGTTTTTCTCTCCATTTTTCCTGAAATTTTCTCTCCATTTCATTCTATGTCTTTTTTTTACCTTTCCTTTTTCTTTTCACTTTTTCCACTCATTATTATCTCTTTTGGTTATTGTTTACTTTTTCGTTCTCTTGGGGAAATATATCAATATTATGCTAAAGTATATGAACATATATCAGAACATGCATGTTTTTTTTTCAAATATATAATTTTCTATACATGAAATCAAAAAATATTTTTGTATATAGTAATAATTTTGAAACCTGATATAAACATTTTTTGTTGTATACATAAACATTTATATAGAGGTATTTGAACATTTTTTAAAATTTTACACTATGTGTTACATTTTTTATATTTCCAAAAATTATTGAATAAACAATACTTCTCAAAATATAAAACAAAAATCAATTAAGTGGTAGTGTGAATGGAGGTCCATGTAAGATCCCTTAGGCCAAGAATACAAGCTGGGAAATGATTCCCTTCAACCTACCGATCTTACGCGAGCGTCCATTGTCTTCATGTCTGTTGGATGGGCTCCATCAGATGTCATGAGACAACCCATCTGTGTCCAGTTTCGCAAACCAACCAAGGGCTAGATCCCGCAACATCTAGATGCCGCAACATAACCTTTGTTGCAAAAAATATATATCTCACAACACGATCCATATTGCAAAAAAAAAACCCGCAACACAACCCATGTTGCAAAAACAAATCTAACAACACGACCCATGTTGCAACAAAAATCCGACAACACGATCCATGTTGCAAAACAAATCCGACAAAATGACCCATGTTGCAAAAACAAACCCGTGACATAATTTGTGTTGCAAATGCCTCCGTAACAAGACATCTGTTGCAAAATAGAATTGTGAGATCCGACGGTTCGCTAGGCGGCGGATCTTTCTAGAAGATCCGTCGGCCGACGCGTAGCAGCCCCCATAAAAGCTCTTAGAATTTTTTTAGATCATCATGGGGTCATGGCGGGAGTTAAGTGCATGTCCAACACCTCCTATTGTTGAATGAAGACAAAAAAAAATCCGCTCCAATCCTCTCCCGAATTATCTCCTGAAGCAGACCTCCTTTCCACCCTAATTTTATTTTATTTTTTTGCGGGGAAAACTTCCGATCTATTCATCCAATATCTTGACAGTACAAAGAACATGAGAAGTATCAGAAATTACATCCATGTCCGTACACCACCTATCGACGACTACATGCACTAAAGCGAGCCGAAGGCGCGCCGCCCTCATCGCTCCTCTCATACGGTGTCAGACAAAAATTGTTGTAATAGACAGTCGGGAAGTCGCATACTAATGCCCCAAAGGACCAGCGCACCAGAACAACTACCGCTGCCGATGAAGAGAAGCGTAGATCGGAATTATATATCCACCCTGAAGACACATGATTACATGAACGCAGATGAGTAAAGACCGAAAGCATGCAGATCCACCGAAGACAAACACCGATCGAATCGCGCGAGATCCATTGGAGACACACCTCTACATGCCCTCCGATAACGCGAGACGCACAACAGGGACAAGGGCTAGACATGGATAACCTCATTCCATCTATAAGGAGACATCGTCACCTCGTCTTTCTGAAGAGTACACACACACCCTAAGTACACTAAAAAATACCTACAAATGAAGCATGAGCCCTCCCGCGCAAGGGCCAGAATCCACCGCTCCTGCATGGCCCTAAGGCCATAGGAGAGGAAGCAAATCGGCGGCGGCGCCAGCGAGAGGCGAGGAAACCCTAAACACCTTAATCCTTTCTTTCTTTCCAAGGAAGAAAGAAAACACGTCTAGTTTTTCTTACATATAGAAAAGAAATAGTGGTCAGCCCCTCCACACAAGACGCCAAATGACATAGATGAGAAGAAATTTGCCCTCCCGTCCCGGTCTAGTCTCCTACCACTCGAGTCGTCTCCCGTCATGTTCCGTTGTCCTGATGCCACACCATTTTGTAGGATCATCAAAGTGTAAAGGTGTGTGTGTGTGTGTGTGGGGGGGGGGGGGGGTGAATAACACTAGTCAGTTTTAGTTGCTAGCAAGCATTAATCTAAAGCTGGAGATTTCCTAAAACACTATGCACATGCAAGACCAGAAATTTAAAGTGCGGAAGCAAACTTGCATGAAAATAAATGGAGTAAGGGGTAAAGGTCATAAACATAAGGTGAAGATACGAACACAGTCTTAATGCCACATAGGTCTCGACAACATTGCCCACAAAGAGCATACAAAGCACATGCCCACCTATATCATCATGTTTTGTAACCATAAAGGTCAAAGCCTCAATCAGGGTACATCTTCGCATGTAGTAGGCTATCACTGGCCTTGAAACAACTATTTGTTCCTTCATACCACGTAGGCTGCAAAACACATCTAGTCGTCTAAGAGGCACACATCATCCAAAGCAACAAGAGGTTGCTTTGTAAAGAATCTCTTGCTTGTGATTCAAAAGGTAATCTATGATATTCTGCAAGTGCACATGGGTAGTTGAAGCACAATTTGCAGGAAGTATTGTAACCCAATTTATATGTCGAACCAGAGGAGCCAAAGGATGGCTACTAACAGCCCCACAACTTAGTTGTGATGTATGTAGATACACCCGCACACAAACCTACTTTGGAAATAGTCAATTCCATCGGTTGCTAGGAATACAGTAATGAAGGGATTTATGTAACTACAAACTCGTAGGTATAGGATTGAACAAAATGAAAGGCTGTCTATACTTTTGGTCTCACGAGTACAAGGTGGGTGACTAAGTGGTCACGATTTATTGATTCTAGAGTCGGTCTCCCAAAAATCGTTACCTCCCAGCCACCACTAACAATGTAACTCAACTTCCCCTTACGCTACCGCGTAACCATAAGCGATTAAGGCCAAAGGACCAGAACAACGCATTACACTCTAGGGATGAAGCTAGAAAAAACTTTGGGGGTCATATCAATGGTACTGGGGTCATCTTCCATAAATGAATAGTGATTATTACTAAGATAGTGAAGAATTTCGTAATTTCATTAGGGTCAACTAACCCCAATGCATACAAGGCAGCCCCATCCCTCTTACACTCTATGGTTAACCGTTACTCCTTAGAAAATAAAGGTTCCCCACCACTTATCCTAAATCTCTGATATAACAACATCACATTCAATCATGCTTTACCATCTATCCAAGTACCAATCGAGTAATTAAGTGATTCCAATTAATTCACCACTTATGCTAGAAAGAGCCGAGAGGATAATATTTGAATTTGGATATTTTTGTCGATGGTTTCACTGGAAAGAATGTTATGCAAAAATTTCCACTTGGAAGAAAAAAAATGGTTGAATCAACATCACACCTATAATTATTAACGGCTCGGTAACTAGGAGTCAACTTCACTACTTTGCAGCAACCGACAATAGCAGCCATGTCATAAACCATTTTGATTTAGGATGCAACCTTGTGTCAGCCATGGCACTAGTCATTCCAATCACTTCATGGCTCATATGTTGGGTACATAAAGTAAATACTCATTCAGTTTTCTCAACAAGATAAATCATAAAAATACAATTTATTTGACAAGTAATCTAGCTATCTTAGTCTTGTTATTGAAGTAGACACGAAATTCGTTGTCACGGTCCTCTTGTTTTACAACACTGTTATAAAAATCTAGTACTATATAAAATAACTAGTACTACATGGGTAGAATAAACACAATTCCAAGTGATGTGTGTCGAAAAACTTGTTAGATAATGACCTTAACACCAAACTATGCTGACTTGATAAAACCATATGAAAAAATGCCGTTGTTAAAAATATATATTTTTAAGTTAGGAATGAGAAAATCCAAAGCGCTATAATGAATAATGGAGTGCACGTTATTTAATATGACTGGTTTTTGAGAATAATAATATTAAGATTACCCAAACATGACAATCTAAAATTTGTTATTAACTAATTACTTATCAACAAATAATAATTCATATTTATATGTAAACTAAGAATTTCATATTATGAAGTGTGCAATATCTATGATAGTATGACAATGACAAATAAGATCAAATTGTGCATACTTCAGCTCATTTAATGATACATTTTTCTTTATAAAAGAGTTCATCGCCCCTTACACGTTTTAGTTTGTTATTTGGCTTTAGTTGTTAAACTTTCTATGTGTGAGAAGTCCCATGAGTATGTATCATTTGTAGTGCTGGATAGTCAATGAGCATGTGTCATGCCGTGACTTGATATTCCTTACTAGAAAATCTATACTACAGGTATTTACATCCCCCAAAACATTCTTTGATAAGAAGATTTGTGTAACGCCCGATTTGATGCACGTCACATGGCTCTACAAAAGCTATCAAACTTGTGCCAACAAACATCAAAGTTAGAAACTAAATATATAGATCACATGAAGAGCTCATCATTTCAAGCTGGGCTAATATAAGAAGTCCCATCAAACTTTAGTACTGACACAATGGGCTATAACTGGCGATTTATCAGCTGGAAGATCAAAACCCTTAATGGCAACACCAATCTCACAAGGAGCACACATCACTCACTAGGATTTTTACATCGATATGTTATAGCTAGACATCGTGATGTGCTTTTCAAAAATCGCATAGTTGACCTTTTTTACACATGTTCATGATAACTAAATATCACATTTTTTTTAGCAAACTATCAGTTGAGTATTCGGCCCAATGTCCACAAAGCCCAATATCAAAACTCATCCATAGAAATTACACCTGATCCTCAAAAAAAATAAAAAATTACACCCACAACCCACTCAACCTGACCCACCACAACCCACAAAACCCCCATCCATCCCTCTTTGTACCTCACTCTCCGCGCCCCATTTCTCCCCATCTCACTCACCTCTTTCCATCTCGTGTGGCAGTCAGAGCAACATATGTGATGCCTTTGTCGAATCACTCATCTCTTGGTCGCAAGTGCACTCAAAACGGCTTCGCCGGGTCGGATTTTACTAACACGATACACGTGCCAAATCTGACGTGGTCACTAGTGACTTCTCGATGCCCTCCTAGCTACCCTGAGCGGCAGAGGCGGTGCCTCCCAAGAGTGTTGTAGTGAACATGTCTTCCCAATTTCCACGCAACCGGATTTGGTGGTAGCGCGCATCTCCAAGCAGGCAGTGTACGAATCTTTCATAGCTACAAGCTCGATCACAGTCCAAGAGCATGTGGATGTTTTCTTTGGACCCCTCATCGCACACGAGTGCTCCGAAAAATCATCGGCGGCTTTTGTCATCACTAACATGAAGGTATTGAAACCTATATGAGATATAGGTACACTTACGTAAAGTAAGTGGCAATGCATGGAAGAACATATGCCAAAAGTCTCTTCGCTGAATGTCTTCTGTGGTTGCATGTATCTAGCGTGCTTTCATCGATCATACTCTTAGTTGCATTGCACGTACGGGCCTGAAGTTTTCAAATACAATAACACCTTATGTTTAGGCAATTCTTCCACACACACACACAGACACATCCAAGTTCCAACCGAAAAAACAGGTCTATCGACCCCGCATCATAACTTTGTGTACATATACTTCATTACTGGGTAAATAACGTTATTGAAGTAAAGAGTGGTTCTTCCTCACTTGCAAGCTCGAATAAACCACTGACATATATAATGGAGATATGATCGTTCAAAAAATATGGGAATGAAACAAGTAACACTGAATCACATACATATACATATACAAATATTAACAAGCAAATCTAAGATCGACCTATCGAAACATACAGGCACAGTGTATCAACTATGAATTGGACCATTGGAATGTACGTATGACTGACTGACTGACTGACTAGCACACAAACTATTCTTGATCAATCATACCCTAAAACGAAATCCTGCAGATTCATGGAGTTTCCAGGTTGGAGCTGGAGCTGGCTGCCTGTCGTGGGAACATAGTGATCGCAAGACGCCATCCACGTCGAGAACTCCTCGTCGGGACCCACGATGGCGCCGCCATCCGGGAACTGCAGCTCCGGCAGCGGAGGAACCCCGCCTTGAAAAGCTCCGGCCGCTGCAAGCTGCTTGTTGTAGAGGAAGTCGTATAGCTCGTCGACGTGGCCGTAGCCTAAGCCACCACCTACCATTGACCCCCAGCTCATCTCGACGGCACTGGCCACTCCAGCGGCCTCGCCGGCAGGAGAGACAAACCCTAGATTGGACGATCGCTCCTCGAAACTTCCTGGCACCGGCATGGCGTAGCTCGCGCCGGCGGACGGGTTTAGCTGTTGCTCGGCTTGGACGATGGCCGCGGAGGAGAGAGAGTGACCGAGACCGACTCCGACGACGGCCGTCGTGGCAACGGCGTCCGTCGGTGGCTCCAGATTTGGCCACCGCCGCAGACGAACTCGCTGTAGAGTCCCTGCAGGCGCATGTGGAGCTGGATCCGCTCGAGCGCCGACGAGCTCAATGCCGCGGTGGTGCCGTTCGTGCTCCCGCTGCTGCTGCTGCAGCCACCACCGCCCGCCGCCAGGTAGGAGTAGGGCATCGGCGCGTCTTGGCTGGCGCGCTGAAGGCTGCGGGAGGGCGCGCGCTTGCCGATGAGCTTCTTCTTGAGCTTGGTGTTCCAGTAGTTCTTGATGTCGTTGTCCGTTCTCCCCGGCAGCTGCGCGGCCATGATCGACCACCTGCATCGATCCATCCAGGCGTGTTAATTAGGGACAATTACTAGCATTCTAGCGCACGGAGATCGATGATCGATCGACGTGAGTTTGATGGGATCAGGAGAAATTAGAGAGGAATTTGTGGTGGAGATTAATTACAACGTAGTAGTACTGCATGCGATGAGGAAGAGGAATTAAGGTTAGTAGGTAATTAACTAGGAGTAACTGATTACCTGCTCCCGATGCTAATGTAGAGGCTGCAAATGATGTGCTCCTCTTCTTCGGTGAAGTCACCGTGCTTTATGTTTGGCCTCAGATAGTTGAGCCATCTCAGCCTGCAGCTTTTGCCACACCTCTTCAGCCCTGCAATATAAATCATGCATGCATGCATGCATGCATATATCTTCAGTGAGAATTTAGTAAGAAGGCATAATTCAGGAAATTGATTACAAAAATAGATGATTGAATTGCCAATACAAAAATAATTAGCTTATGACTGATTAATTCACACACTACGACGAAACTGTAGAGGCACACTAGTATTACTGAAGATGGATCACATGCCCTACAATTGTATTATATATGCGTTAGTAAAGTAGTTAAGGCCTAATCACATGTTCTTACTTCATGCAATTACCAAGCTAGCTAGTTGCCAGTTTCCATATTTTATAGTAGAAAGGAAAGTTGCTTCTGATCGATCCCATCTAACTAGATCTGTCACCCTAGGACAAACAAATAGGCCAAACCACGGATGGAACATCATAATAGCTTTATTTCCCTCAAAAGTTTGAACTAACTGTAATTCCATTGGTTGCAACTGAAAACTACAGCTAGCTAGCTAGCTTGAATCAGGTACCAAACCCCAGCGTAGAACCATACAGATAACACCAACATTGGCTCAGCTGGCCCAAGGTAGATGGATGAGAAAAAGGGGGTGGAGATGCTTATTAGAAAGCTGAAATCAACAGGACAGAGATATTACTATCTATCATGTAAAAATGTCTGCTTTCTGATTGACTAAACGTGAAAAAGAGATACAGTGGTAGTACTGTGGCTGCTATGGCTAGTTCCTCCAGGTAGTAGCTGGGGTGGGTAGCTATATCCATGTCTTGCAACATTAATACTGGTCCATTTATGGGAAAGAAGAGACAGATCAGACTTGGACAAATCTAGGAGAGAGGGAGGCGCAATTAACCACGAGATTAGGTTCGACTGTTCAAGGCAAGAGGTCGGCAAGGGGAAAGAGGGAAGGAGACCACCGGCCGGCCACCGCCCGGAGAAGTATCCAAGATTCAGGAGTTGAGGAAGAGAGGCGTACCGATCTTCTGCGGCAGGGCGATCCAGTTGCCGCCGGCGCCACCCTCTCCCTCCTCCCCCTCGCCGCCGCCGGAAGATGCGGCGCGGGCTGGACGGCGGCGGCGGGGCGCTTGCTGCACTGCGGCTCCGTTTCCCTCGGTGGTGGGAGGTGCTCGTCCCCTGGCTCGGCGGCCCAGCCGCGGCGACTGCTCGGTGCGGCGGCGCCGGACCTTGCTTCCAGGTTCGGCCGGTGCGGGCGAGGTGGGGTGGCGGCCCTCCTTCCCCTGCTCGTGTCTCGGCGGCTGCGGCGGCCCAGCTGCTGAGGCAGCTCGGCGGCCCAGCTGCTGAGGCAGCTCGGCGGCCCAGCAGCGTGGCGACTTCGGCGGTCCTGCGGGTGTGGTGCTCCGGTGGCTTCCCCGCGGACGCCCATGGTGCTGTGGCGGCGGCCCCTTGTGCAGCGACGGTGGCTTTCGGCGCGGATCTGGATTCGGCCGGCGCGGGTGCGCAGGGGTGGCGGCTCTCCTGCCCCTGCTCGTGGGTGTTGTGCTCGCCTGCGTGCTTGTTGTGTGCTGGTTGCGATGCATTCGTTGCCTGAGGTGGGGGATTGCGGATCTGGCAGGCGGCCAGATCTGGCTTGCCGGTGCTGCTCCGGCTGCCGGTGAGGAGTGGTTCGGGGTGGCTCTTCGAGACTGCTGGCGCGGTATTTTCGTGGAGGTGGGTGGGCCAGTGGAGGTGCTATGCGTGAGGGTACTTGTGAAATTATTGCTCTTCCTGCTTCTTCTTTGTTCGATATCCGTTCAGGCAGGTACACTATTATGCCCGAGGACATCTACAGATATTGGGGTCTGTCGCAACCCCCAGCACCTGAGCCGGCACCAGCCCTGGATCCGTACCAGGATCCAGTTTTTCAGTGGGAGCCGCAGGAGCTCGCCAACCAGTGGAACCCTCAGGACCCTCCGGAGTATCCAGGGGATGGTTATTTCCAACCATGGCACTAGACCAACTTAGGCCAAAAGCCTAAGCTTGGGGGAGTACGTATTTCTCACCGACATTACATTCATGTTCACACACTCATCTTAATAGTCGGTGTTTATACTTTTTCATTGTATTATCCATGTTAGTTTATTTCTTTTTCTCGCTTTCTTCTCGTGTGTTTAATAAACTTTGAGAAAATCCAAAAAAACATTAGTTCTAGCTCTACCTTTTCGTTTGTTTAGTTGTAGTATTAAAAGAAAACCCAAAAAGATTTCTCGTTCTTCTTTTGCTTGTTGGGAGCTTTCCCGTGTAAATAGTTTTTCTCGTTCTTGTTTTGAAATTTCTTTCTTTGGGTCCTAAGGGGAAGACCACGATGAAAATGTTGAGTGGCTCTCATATGCATTACTGTTTATCTATCAGAGAGCCCATATTACCTTGTCTTCTCCTTTGAGTTATTGTTTGCAGATTCCAGCTTAGTCCAATGCACGTGCACTCTTATTATTATTTACACCGTTCGGCCGTGCAAGTGAAAGGCAATAATGACGATATATGATGAAAAGATTGAGATGAAGAAAAGCTGGTATGAACTCGACCTATTTTGTTTTTGTAAATATGATTAGCTCATCGTTCAGAATTCAGCTCATTATGGGGGAAACATGTTTGTAATGACAATTAGAGATAAAGTTGCTCATGCCATGCTTAATTAGCTAAGAGTGTATAATGGTTTGTCTTGAGTGCCAACATGCATTTTAAAATGGTTGTGATGTAGTATGATAGGATGGTATCCTCCTCTGAACGATTCGAGTGGCTTGACTTGGCACATGTTCACGCATGTAGTTGAAACAAAATCAACATAGCCTCCACGATATTTATGTTCATGGTGTTTTATATCCTACTCATGCTTGCATTCAATATTGGTTAATCTCAAAGCATGTTTATGACTGTTGTCGCTCTCTAGTTGGTCGCTTCCCAGTCTTTTGCTAGCCTTCACTTGTACTAAGCGGGAATACTGCTTGTGCATCCACTTCCATAAACCCAAAGTTGTTTCATATGAGTCCACCATACCTACCTATATGCGGTATTTACCTGCCGTTCCAAGTAAATTTGCACGTGCCAAACTCTAAACCTTCAAATAATATTCTGTTTTGTATGCCCGAATCGCTCATGTAGCGACTGGGGGCGGTCAGTATCTTCCATGCTAGGTGGGTTATTCTCACGATATGTGTTGATTCACTATCATTCACGAGAAAGTGGCTGGTAATCGGGATGCCCAGTTCCATGCTCAAAAATCAAATCAAAATATAATGAAACAAAACTCCCCCAGGATTGTTGTTTGTATGGACGGTACCCGTGGATTCGGCCCGCCGTGGAGTGTGATTGATTGGTGGAGGGGGAGTGAAAACTTTACCATTCTGTTTGGGAACCGCCTATAATGTATCTAGCATGGAAGATGGTGAAATCTCTTGGTCGTCATGTTGACAATGAAAGCATACCGCTCAAAATTATTATTCATCTCTGTTTTAAAAGCTCGAGCTCTGGCACCTCTGCAAATCAATGCTTCCCTCTGCGAAGGGCCTATCTATTTTACTTTACTGTTGAGTCATCCTCCTCTTATAAAGAGCACCAGTTAGAGAGCACCACCGTCATTCGTATGCTTTGCTATTAATTGATATTGAGTATGATTGTGACTGGATCTCTTTTACCATGAATTACAATGTCCAGTCAGCCCTTGTTCTTCAGAGGTGCTCTGCATTTATGTTTTGCGGTCTCAGAAAGGGCTAGCGAGATACCATTATATCATATTGTATCATGATTGTTTTGATTAAATTGTTGTCATCCGAGATTTATTATTATGACTTGCTAGTTGATTATGCCATTGATATGAGTAAATGCGAGACCTAAATGTTATTGTGAATGTGGTTAGTCTATAATCTTTGTTGAAACCTGAACATCAGTTAGGCATATTTACAACAACAAGATCAAACAGAGTTTGTAAAAGTTTCTCTTTGTCACTTTCAGTTTGTCAACTGAATTGCTTGAGGACAAGCAATGGGTTAAGCTTGGGGGAGTTGATACATCTCCATCGTATCTACTTTTCCAAACCCTTTTGCCCTTGTTTTGCACCCTAATTTGCATGATTTGAATGAAACTAACCCGGGCTGACGCTGTTTTCAGCAGAATTGCCTTTGTGTTATTTTTGTGCAGAAATAAAAGTTCTCGGATTGACCTTAAAATTTACGGAGAATATTTTTGGAATTAATAAAAAATATTGGCGAAAGAATCAACCGGAGGGGGGCCACCACCTGGCCACAAGCCAGGGGGGCGCGGCCACCCCCCTAGGGCGCGCCCCCTTGTCTTGTGGGCCCCCTGTGGCTCCTCCGACCTCGTTTCCAACTCTATATATTCCTATTCGTGGAGAAAAAATTAGAGAGAAGAGTTCATCGCATTTCACGATACCGGGCCGCCGCCACCTCCTGTTCTTCCTCGGGAGGGCAGATCTGGGGTCCGTTTTGGGCTCCGGAGAGGGGAAATCGACGCCGTCGTCATCACCAACCATCCTTCATCACCAATTTCATGATGCTTTCCTCTGTTCGTGAGTAATTCCATCATGGGCTTGCTGGACGGTGATGGGTTGGATGAGATTTACCATGTAATCGAGTTAGTTTGGTTAGGGTTTGATCCCTAGTATCCATTATGTTCTGAGATTGATGTTGCTATGACTTTGCTATGCTTAATGCTTGTCACTAGGGCCCGAGTGCCATGATTTCAGATCTGAACCTATTATGTTTTCATGAATATATATGTGTTCTTGATCCTAACTTGCAAGTTATAGACACCTATTACGAGTTATGATCCGCATCCCCCAGGGTGACAATAACTGGGATTCTTTCCGGTGATTACCGTAGTTTGAGGAGTTCATGTATTCACTAAGTGCTAATGCTTTGGTCTGGTTCTCTATTAAAAGGAGGCCTTAATATCCCTTAGTTTCCATTAGGACCCCGCTGCCACGGGAGGGTAGGACAAAAGATGTCATGCAAGTTCTTTTCCATAAGCACGTATGACTATATACGGAATACATGCCTACATTATATTGATGAATTGGAGCTAGTTCTGTGTCACCCTATGTTATAACTGTTGCATGATGAATGCCATCCAACATAATTATCCATCACTAATCCATTGCCTACGAGCTTTTCATATATTGATCTTTGCTAAGTTACTTTTCCGTTGCTACTGTTACAATCACTACAAAACTGCTACTGTCACTTTTGCCACCGTTACCGCTACTTCCATACTACTTTGCTACTGAATACTTTGCTGCAGATATTAAGTCTTTCAGGTGTGGTTGAATTGACAACTCAGCTGCTAATACTCGAGAATATTCTTTGGCTCCCCTTGTGTCGAATCAATAAATTTGGGTTGAATACTCTACCCTCGAAAACTGTTGCGATCCCCTATACTTGTGGGTTATCAATGCCTATATAATGATCGTCGCCTTGGATATCGTCATGATTATTTGATCTTCTATCAATTGCCCAACAGTAATTCGTTCACCCACCGTGCGCTATACTCATGAGAGAAGCCACTAGTGAATCCTACGACCCCCGGGTCTACTTTTCCAACATATTGCTTTCCGATCTATCTTTTTGCCTCTTTGTTTCCAGATCTACTAAACCAAAAGCCCAAAAATATATTGCTGCACTTTTTATTTGCCATTTTTATTTTGTGTTCTTGAGAGATATATCTCTCCTATCTATCAGTACCTAATCTATCTTTTTACCGTAGAGAGATTGACAACCTCTCTTTCACGTCGGGTTATGACGTGGCTTGAGACTGCGTCGGTATTTCCCCAAAGAGGAAGGGATGATGCAGCACAGTGACGGTAAGTATTTCCCTCAGTTATGAAACCAAGGTTATCGAATCAGTAGGAGGATCACCACCACCCAATAAGCAGCACCTACACACAAACAACAAATACTTGCAACCCGACGCGAAAGAGAGATTGTCAATCTCTCTATGGTAATAAGATAGATTAGGTAGTGATAGATAGGAGAGATAGATCTCTCAAGAACACAAATAAAAAGAGTAAATATGCAGCAATATATTTTTGGATTTTTGGTTTTGTAGATCTGAAAACAAAGAGTGCAAAAACGTAGATCGGAAAGCAATATGATGGAAAAGTAGACCCCGGGGCCGTAGGGTTCACTAGTGGCTTCTCTCATGAGTATAGCGCACGGTGGGTGAACAAATTACTGTTGGGCAATTGATAGAAAATCGAATAGTCATGACGATATCCAAGGCGATGATAATTATATAGGCATCACGTCCAAGATAGATAGACCGACTCCTGCCTGCATCTACCTCTATTACTCCACACATCGACCGCTATCCAACATGCATCTAGTGTATTAAGTTCATGGAAAAACGGAGTAATGCAATAAGAACGATGACATGATGTAGACAAGATCTATTCATGTAGGAATAGACCCCATCTTGTTATCCTTAATAGCAACGATACATGCGTGTCTTGTTGCCCCTTCTGCCACTGGGAAAGAACACCGCAAGATCGAACCCATCACAAAGCACCTCTTCCCATGGCAAGAAAAATTGATCTAGTCGGCCTAACTAAACCAAAGATTCGGAGAAGAAATATGAGGCTATAAGTAATCATGCATATAGGAGATCAAAGAAGACTCAAATAATATTCATGGATAGAAACTGATCATGAACTCAAAATTCATCGGATCCCAACAAACACACCGCAAAAGTTTACATCAAATAGATCTCCAAGAGACCATTGTATTGAGAATCATAAGAGAGATTGGATCTCGCGGTTCTGGAACTTGCGGAGCCTGGAATTGTGTTTCGTCGACTCCCGTAGGGTTTTTGGAATATTTGGGAATTTATAGACATCAGAGGCGGTGCGGAGGGGGACCGAGGAGGGCATAACCCATCAGGGCGCACCCCCCCTGGCAGTTGTTTGGCCCACTGGGTGTCTTCTGGTCCAGAAAAAATCTCCAAAAAGTTTCGTCGCTATTGGACTCCGTTTGGTATTGATTTTCTGCGAAGTAAAAAACAAGCCAAAACAACAACTGGCACTTTGGCACTATGTCAATAGGTTAGTCCCAAAAAAAATGATATAAAGTTGTCATAAAATGATTGTAAAACATCCAAGAATGATAATATAACAGCATGGAACAAACAAAATTTATAGATACGTTGGAGACGTATCAGCACCCCCAAGCTTAATTCCTACTCGTCCTCGAGTAGGTAAATGATAAAAACAGAATTTTTGATGTGGAATGCTGCCTAACATGTTCATCTCATATTCTTTTCTTTTGTATAGCATGGACATTTGGACTTATAACGATTCAAAGCAATAGTCTAGTTTTAACATAATGACTTCAATACTCAAGCATGTCAACAAGCAACCATGTCTTTCAAAATATCAACACTAAAGAAAGTTATCCCTAGCCTATCATGCTCAATCATTGATCCATTCATGAAACACACTCAAATATTAGCTATGCCCAATGCTCAAGTACGATCATAGTGCCCCCTAGTTGGTGCTTATAAGAGAAGATGGAGACTCAAAGCAAAAATAAAAATTGCATAAAGTAAAAGATAGGCCCTTCGCAGAGGGAAGTAGGGATTTGTAGAGGTGCCAGAGCACAAGGTTTAAATTGAGAGAGAAAAATATATTTTGGGTGGCATGCTTTTCCTGTCAACGAAAACGACAAAGTAGCTCACAATACTTTCCATGCTAGATATATCATAGGCGGTTCCCAAACAGAAAATAAAGTTTATTCTTCTTTCCACCAAACTTTCACTTTCCATGGCGGGCCGTATCCACGGTTGCCTTCCATACCAACACTTTCCAAGGAATTTATTATTTGACAACATAAAGTAAATATTTTTTCTTTTTCATTTCGGGAATGGGCATCCCTATTACCGCCGCACTCTCGTGCAATGACAAGTGAATAAACACTAATCTTGAGAATAACACATCTAGCATGGAAAAATATTGGACACTCCCCACCGTTTCATGAGCGGTACGGGCACACAAAGGAGAAAATTTATTTTGAAAATTTAGAGATGGCACATACAAATTTGCTTGGAACGGCATGGAAATACCGCATATACGTAGGTATGGTGGACTCATAAGGCAAAACTTGGTTTAAGGATTTTGGATGCACAAGTAGTATTTCTACTTAGTGCAAATGGAGGCTAGCAAATAGATTGGGAAGCAACCAAACCAAGAAACGAAAATTCACATAAGTGAGCATTGAACATAACTAACACCGAATAATGCACCACAAGTAGGATGTAACTTCATTGCATAACTATTGACTTTCGTGGATGCATAGGGAATCACAAACCTTAACACCAATATTCCTACTAAGCATAATTACTCACTAACATGATTCACATATTACTATCATCATGTTTCAAAACTATTACAAAGAATCAAGTTTAATTTGTCCAACGATCTTCATGAAAGTTTTTATTATATCCTCCTTGGATATCTATCACGTTGGGACTAGTTTCATACATTGTCATTGCTTTTTGGCAAGCTCAAACAAATTTAAGTGAAGCACATGAGCATAAAGATTTCATCTCTCAAAAAGGTATAAGTGAAGCATGAGAGGATTTCTTCAAAATTTACCTACTCTCAAAGTAATCTAAGTGAAGCATGAGAGTATTTCTACAAAAATTTCCAAGCACACTGTGCTAAAAAAGATATAAGTGAAGCACTAGAGCAATTCTATAGCTCAAAAAGTTTAAGTGAAGCACATAGAGCAATTCTAACAAATCATAGCATGATTTTGGATTTCTCAAATAGGTGTGTACAGCAAGGATATAAAGGAAAAAATAACAAGCAAAGCAAGCAAAGATACATGATGCTCCAAGCAAAACTCATGATATGTGATGAATAAAAATATAGCTCCAAGTAAAATACCGATGGTCGTTAGAAGAAAGAGGGGATGCCACTCGGGGGCATCACCAAGCTTAATTGCTTGTTCCTCTTTGGATATATCTTGGGGGTGCGGTAGCATCCCCAAGCTTAGGCTTTTATCACTCCTTATTCCTTCATCCATCGTGATCTCGCCCAAAACTTGAAAACTTCAATCACACAAAACTCAACAAAATCTTCGTGAGATCCGTTAGTATAATAAAGCAAATCACTACTTTAGGTACTGTTGCAAACCCATTAATATTTTATTATTGCATTATACCTACTTTATTTTAACTTTACCATGGCTCATACCCTTCAATATAACCCATAGATTCATCAAAACAAGCACACAATGCAACGAAAACAGAATCCGTCTTAAACAGAACAGTCTGTAGTAATCTGTACTCTACCCATACTTCTATAACTCTAAAAATTCTGAAAAATTAGGACAACGTAAGGAATTTGTATAGAAACACTGTGTTAAAATTTCAGCTCAAGATCACGTTGCAGCAAAAAAATGGAAATTCATATACTGGACGCAAAGTTTCTGTTTCAGATTCCTCATCACTTCTACTCATCCTATGAATCATCCTAAAAGCTTTACTTGGCACAAACACTAAATAAACCATAAAAACACAATCATAACAATGGCATAATTGTGTCAACACTCAAAAACAGAAAGGAAAAAGCAACAATTTATTCAGTGGGTTGCCTCCCAACAAGCGCTATCGTTTTACGCCCCTAGCTAGGCATAATGATTTCAATGATGCTCACATAAAAAATAGTAATTGAAATATGCAATAGAGCATCATGAGTCTCATGACAAGCACATTTAATTCTAACCCACTTCTTATGCATAGGGATTTTGTGAGCAAACAATTTGTGGGAACAAGAATCAACTAGCATAGGAAGGCAAAACAAGCATAACTTCAAAACTTTGAACACATAGAGAGGAAACTTGATATTATTGCAATTCCTACAAGCATATGTTCCTCCCTCATAAGAAATTTCAGTAGCATCATGAAGGAATTCAACAATATAACTATCACATAAATCATTCTTTTCATGATGCACAAACATAGAATTTTCATTACTCTCCACATAAGCAAATTCCTTTTCATCCATGGTAGTGGGAGCAAACTCAACAAAATAACTATCATGAGACACTTGATTAACGTAACCACATTGCAAATTAAAACCATGATGATAAGTTTTATGGTTATCATTACTCATTATAGCATATGTGTCATCACCATCATGATACGTCTCCAACGTATCTATAATTTTTGATTGTTTCATGCTATGATATTATCTGTTTTGGATGTTTTATATGCATTAATATGCTATTTTATATTAATTTTGGGACTAACCTATTAATCTAGTGCCTAGTGCCAGTTTCTGTTTTTTTTCCTTGTTTTTGAGTATTGCAGATAAGGAATATTAAACAGAGTCCAAACAGAATAAAATCTTCAGAATGATTTTTCTTGGACCAGAAGAAACGTACCAGACTTGGAGTTGAAGGCAGGAGACCTGCCGTCTGGCGACAAGCCACAGGGGCGCGCCCTAGGGGGGGGGGGCGCCCCCCTGGCTTGTGGCCCCACGGCAGCCCTCCTAACCCTATTCTTCGGCCTATAAATTCCCAAATATTCCCCCAATACCAGAGAGAGCCACGAAAATACTTTTCTGCCGCCGGAAGCCTCTGTTCCCGTGAGATCCCATCTTGGAGCCTTTTCCGGTAATCTGCCGGAGGGGGATTCGATCACGGAGGGCATCTACATCAACTCCATTGCCCCTCCGATGATGCGTGAGTAGTTCACCTCAGACCTTTGGGTCCATAGCTAGTAGCTAGATGGCTTCTTCTCTCTCTTTGTTCTTCAATACCATGTTCTTCATGATCTTCATGGAGATCTATCCGATGTAATACTTTTGTGCAGTGTGTTTGTCGAGATCCGATGAATTGTGGGTTTATGATCAGATTATCTATGAATATTATTTGAGTCTTTTCTGAATTCTTATATGCATGATTTCATACCTTTGTAAGTCTCTTCGAGTTATTGATTTGGTTTGGCCAACTAGATTGGTAATTCTTGCAATGGGAGAAGTGCTTAGTTTTGGGTTCAATCTTGCGGTGTCCTCACCCAGTGACAAAGTAGGGGTAGCGAGGCACGTATTGTATTGTTGCCATCGAGGATAAAAATATGGGGTTTTCATCATATTGCTTGAGTTTATCCCTCTACATCATGTCATCTTACCTAATGCATTACTCTGTTCTTCATGAACTTAATACTCTAGATGCAGGCAGGAGTCGGTCGATGTGTGGAGTAATAGTAGTAGATGCAGAATCGTTTCGGTCTACTTGACACGGACGTGATGCCTATATGCATAATCATTGCCTTGGATATCGTCATAACTATGCGCTTTTCTATCAATTGCTCGACAATAATTTGTTCACCCACCGTACTATTTTCCTTCAAGAGAGAAGCCTCTAGTGAAACCTATGGCCCCTGGGTCTATTTTCCATATTATATTTTCAGATCTATAAACCAAAAATACTAAAAATACCTTGCTGCAATTTTATTTACTTTTCTTTTAGTTTTACTTTTGGCAATCATATATATCTATCTCTATCAGATCTCATCCTTGCAAGTAACCGTGAAGGGATTGACAACCCCTTTATAGCGTTGGGTGCAAGTGTTTGATTGTTTGTGTAGGTGCAAATATTGGTGCCTTGCTTGTTCCTCCGACTGGATTGATACCTTCGTTCTCAACAAACTGAGGGAAATACTTATCTACTTCGCTGCATCACCCTTTCCTCTTCAAGGGAAAACCAACGCAAGCTTAAGAGGTAGCACATCATCATAAATAGGAGGCATGCAATCATCAAAACTTGGGGGACTAAAAATATCATCTTCATCAAACATAGCATCCCCAAGCTTGTGGCTTTGCATATCATTAGCATCATGGATATTTAGAGAATTCATACTAGCAACATTGCAATCATGGCAACACAAGCAAAGATAGCAAACAAGCAAACAAAAAGAGACCGGCGAGAAAAAGACAAACGAGAAAAGAGAGCTCTACACAGCCCACCTCTCTGGCACTTCTTTGGTCCACTGGGTGTCTTTTGGTCCAGAAAAAATCTCCAAAAATTTCGTCGCGATTGGACTCCGTTTGGTATTGATTTTCTGCGAAGTAAAAAACAAGCAAAAACAGCAACTGGCATTTTGGCACTATGTCAATAGGTTAGTCCCAAAAATGATATAAAGTTGTTATAAAATGATTGTAAAACATCCAAGAATGATAATATAACAGCATGGAACAAGCAAAAATTATAGATACGTTGGAGACGTATCAACATCCCCAAGCTTAATTCCTACTCGTCCTCGAGTAGGTAAATGATAAAAACAGAATTTTTGATGTGGAATGCTGCCTAACATGTTCATCATATTCTTTTCTTTTGTATAGCATGGACATTTGGACTTGTAAATGATTCAAAGCAATAGTCTAGTTTTAACATAATGACTTCAATACTCAAGCATGTCAACAAGCAACCATGTCTTTCAGAATATCAACACTAAAGAAAGTTATCCCTAGCCCATCATGCTCAAACATTGATCCATTCATGAAACACACTCAAATATTAGCTATGCCCAATGCTCAAGTACGATCATAGTGCCCCCTAGTTGGTGCTTTATAAGAGAAGATGGAGACTCAAAGTAAAAATAAAAAAATTGCATAAAGTAAATAGATAGGCCCTTCGCAGAGGGAAGTAGGGATTTGTAGATGTGCCAGAGCTCAAAGTTTTAAATTGAGAGAGAAAAATATTTTGGGTGGCATGCTTTTCCTGTCAACGAAAACGACAAAGTAGCTCACAATAATTTCCGTGCTAGATATATCATAGGCGGTTCCCAAACAGAAAATAAAGTTTATTCCTTTTTCCAGCAAACTTTTCACTTTCCATGGCGTGCCGTATCCACGGTTGCCTTCCATACCAACACTTTCCAAGGAATTTATTATTTGACAACATAAAGTAAATATTTTTTCTTTTTCATTTCGAGAATAGGCATCCCTATTACCGCCGCACTCTCGTGCAATGACAAGTGAACAAACACTCATCTTGAGAATAACTCATCTAGCATGGAAAAATATTGGACACTCCCCACCGTTTCATGAGCGGTACGAGCACACAAAAGAGAAAATTTATTTTGAAAATTTAGAGATGGCACATACAATTTTTTTTGGAACGGCATGGAAATACCGCATATAGGTAGGTATGGTGGACTCATAAGGCAAAACTTGGTTTAAGGATTTTGGATGCACAAGTAGTATTTCTACTTAGTACAAATGGAGGCTAGCAAATAGATTGAGAAACAACCAAACGAAGAAACGAAAATTCACATAAGTGAGCGTTGAGCATAACTAACACCGAATAATGCACCACAAGTAGGATGTAATTTCATTGCATAACTATTGACTTTCTTACTTGCATAGGGAATCACAAACCTTAACACAAATATTTCTACTCAAGCATAATTACTCACTAACATGACTCACATATTACTATCATCATGTTTCAAAACTATTACAAGGAATTAAGTTTAATTTGCCCAATGATCTTCATGAAAGTTTTTATTAGAACCTCCTTGGATATCTATCACTTTGGGACTAGTTTCCTATATTGCCATTGCTTTTTGGCAAGCTCAAACAAATTTAAGTGAAGCACATGAGCATAAAGATTTCTTCTGTCAAAAAGGTATAAGTGAAGCATGAGAGGATTTCTTCAAAATTTAATAACTATCAAATTAATCTAAGTGAAGCATGAGAGTATTTCTACAAAAATTTCCAAGCACACCGTGCTCAAAAAGATATAAGTGAAGCACTAGAGCAATTCTATAGCTCAAATAGTTTAAGTGAAGCATAGAGAGCAATTCTAACAAATCATGGCATAATTTTGGCTCTCCCCAATAGGTGTGTAGAACAAGGATACAAAGGAAAAACAAACAAGTAAAGCAAGCAAAGATACATGACGCTCCAAGCAAAACTCATGATATGTGACGAATAAAAATATAGCTCCAAGTAAAATACCGATGGTCGTTAGAAGAAAGAGGGGATGCCACTCGGGGGCATCCGCAAGCTTAGTTGCTTGTTCCTCTTTGGATATATCTTGGGGGTGCGGTAGCATCCCCAAGCTTAGGCTTTTATCACTCCTTATTCCTTCATCCATCGTGATCTCACCCAAAACTTGAAAACTTCAATCACACAAAACTCAACAAAATCTTCGTGAGATCCGTTAGTATGATAAAGCAAATCACTACTTTAGGTGCTGTTGCAAACCCATTCAAATTTTATTATTGCATTATAACTACTGTATTTTAACTTTACCATGGCTCATACCCTTCAATATAACCCATAGATTCATCAAAACAAGCACACAATGCAGCGAAAACACAATCTGTCTTAAACAGAACAGTCTGTAGTAATCTGTACTCTAACCATACTTATGTAACTCTAAAAATTCTAAAAAATTAGGACAACGTAAGGAATTTGTATAGAAACACTTTGTTAAAATTTCATCTTAAGATCACGTTCCAGAAAAAAATGAAAATTCATATACTGAACGCAAAGTTTCTGTTTCAGATTCAGCATCACTTCTACTCATCCTATGAATCATCCTAAAGGCTTTACTTGGCACAAACACTAAATAAACCATAAAAACACAATAATAACAGAGGCATAATTGTGTCAACACACAAAAACAGAAAGGAAAAAGCAAAAATTTATTTATTCATTGGGTTGCCTCCCAACAAGCGCTATCGTTTTACGCCCCTAGCTTGGCATAACGCATAGATTCAAGTATTGTCATCTTTGGTTTTCAACTCTTAAATCACACAACTAGATTTATTCATAGATTTAGCATGCATATTCTTAACTATAACACTCCTAGGAAGAAAACCAAAAAAATCATTCTTGTAAATAGGATCTCTTATGATTTCAACAAAGTCGGGATGAATACTAATCATTTTAAGATCTCCCTTGTGTCCGCTAGGTGTAGCAACTTTGTTCTTAGTGACTTGCGTGGTCTTACCAATTTTTATGGGAGTTTTTTCAATAGTTTTGATAGAAGAAAAAGGCGAACCCAAATTACTAAAAATCTCTTCCAACTTATCAATACGGTAAGGACTTTCTTCTACCCTTTCGTTAACTACGGTTTCTTTTGCCTTTAATAATTTAATGGCATCTCCCGCCTTAGCCCCAATTTTGTTAGCAAGATTATGCAATTTCTTATCCAAATCTTCAAGATGTTCTTTAGTAATCATCTTCTTTTCAATAGCATCTAATCTCTCCATAACGTGTTCGAGAGTTAAAGTTGTTTCATTGATCATGATAGGTGGTGATCCCACTAAACTTCCCAAAGCATTAAAAGCATCCAAAGATGGACACATCAAGAAATTCCCACCGGTAATCGTATCAAGGATGAATCTATACCAAGTGGTGATGCCCACATAAAAACTACGAAGAAGAACAACGGTAGATTGCTTATGGATAGATCTATTATGAGCATTGCAAATCCTATACCAAGCATCTTTTAGGTTCTCCCCTCCCCTTTGCTTAAAATTAAGAACCTCATTATCGGGAGTACATGCAATAAAGGAAGAACTAGCCATAGTGACAAGGCAAGAGATCTGACGAGAAAAAGGCAAACGAAAAAGAGGGCGAATAAAACGACAAATTGGTGAAGTGGGGGAGAGGAAAACGAGAGGCAAATGGCAAATAATGTAATTGCAAGGAGATGAGATTTGTGATTAGGAACCTGGTAGATGATGATGGAGTCCCCTTGGCGCCTACGATAGGCACGTAGAAGAGACCGCTTTCTCCCTGGCAACGGCGCCAGAAATTCCTTTGACATGGCTTGAGACCGCGTCGCTATTTCCCCAAAGAGGAAGGGATGATGCAGCACAGCGACGGTAAGTATTTCCCTCAGTTATGAAACCAAGGTTATCGAACTAGTAGGAGGATCACCACCACCCAATAAGCAGCACCTGCACACAAACAACAAATACTTGCAACCCGACGCGAAAGAGAGGTTGTCAATCTCTCTACGGTAAAAAGATAGATTAGGTAGTGATAGATAGGAGAGATAGATCTCTCAAGAACACAAAATAGAAAAGGCAAATAAAATATGCAGCAATATGTTTTTGGGTTTTTGGTTTTGTAGATCTGAAAACAACGATGCAAAAAGATAGATCTGAAAGCAATATGTTGGAAAAGTAGACCCGGGGGCCATAGGGTTCACTAGTGTCTTCTCTCATGAGGATACCGCACGGTGGGTGAACAAATTACTGTTGGGCAATTGATAGAAAATCGAATAGTCATGACGATATCCAATGCGATGATCATTATATAGGCATCACGTCCAAGATAAGTAAACCGACTCCTGCCTGCATCTACCACTATTACTCCACACATCGACCGCTATCCAGCATGCATCTAGTGTATTAAGTTCATGGAAAAATGGAGTAATGCAATAAGAACGATGACATGATGTAGACAAGATCTATTCATGTAGGAATAGACCCCATCTTGTTATCCTTAATAGCAACGATGCATGCGTGTCTTGCCGCCCCTTGTGTCACTAGGAAAGAACACCGCAAGATCGAACCCATCACAAAGCACCTCTTCCCATGGCAAGAAAAATCGATCTAGTTGGCCTAACTAAACCAAAGATCCGAAGAAGAAATACGAGGCTATAAGTAATCATGCATATAAGAGATCAAAGAAGACTCAAATAATATTCATGGATAGAAACTGATCATGAACTCAAAATTCATCGGATCCCAACAAACACACCGCAAAAGTTTACATCAAATAGATCTCCAAGACACCATTGTATTGAGAATCATAAGAGAGAGAGAGAGAGAGAGAGGAAGCCATCTACCTACTGCCTACGGACCCGTAGGTCTATGGTGGACTACTCACGCATCATCGGAGAGGCACCTATGAAGAAGATGAACCCCTCCGTGATGGTGTTTAGATTGGATCTCGAGGTTCTGGAACTTGCGGCGGCTGGAATTGTGTTTCGTCGACTCCCCTAGGGTTTTTGGAATATTTGGGAATTTATAGGCATCAAAGGCGGTGGAGAGGGGCCCCGAGGAGGGCACAACCCATCATGGTGCGCCAGGGCCCCCCTGGCGCGCCCTGGTGGGTTGTGGTCTCCTCGGCCCACTTCTCCGGTACTTCTTTGGCCCACTGGGTGTCTTCTGGTCCAGAAAAAATCTCCAAAAAGTTTCGTCACGATTGGACTCCGTTTGGTATTGATTTTCTGCGAAGTAAAAAAACAAGCAAAAACAACAACTCGCACTTTGACACTATGTCAATAGGTTAGTCCCAAAAATGATATAAAGTTGTCATAAAATGATTGTAAAACATCCAAGAATGATAATATAACAGCATGTAACAAGCAAAAATTATAGATACGTTGGAGACGTATCAGTAAGTATTTCCCTCAGTTATGAAACCAAGGTTATCGAACGAGTAGGAGGATCACCACCACCCAATAAGCAGCACCTGCACACAAATAACAAATACTTGCAACCCGACGCGTAAGAGAGGTTGCCAATTTCTCTACGGTAAAAAGATAGATTAGTTTATATGAGATTGGATAAATAGATCGCACAAGAAAACAAAATAAAAGAGGCAAAAGATAGATCGGAAAGCAATAAGTTGAAAGAATAGACCCGGGGTCGTAGATTTCACCAATGGCTTCTCTCATGAGTATAACACGCGGTGGGTAAACAAATTACTGTTGGGCAATTGATAGAAGATCAAATAATCATGACGATATCCAAGGCGATGATCATTATATAGGCATCACGTCCAAGATTAGTAGACCGAAACGATTCTGCATCTACTACTATTACTCCACACATCGACCGCTATCCAGCATGCATCTAGTGTATTAAGTTCATGGAAACACGGAGTAATGCAATAAGAACGGTGACATGATGTTGACAAGATCTATTCATGTAGGAATAGACCCCATCTTGTTATCCTTAATAGCAACGATACATGCGTGCCTCGCTGCCCCTTCTGTCACTGAGAGACGACACTGCAAGATCGAACCCATCACAAAGCACCTCTTCCCATGGCAAGAAAAATCGATCTAGTTGGCATAACTAAACTAACACTACTGGAATCAGGGACTTTGCCATCTGCCAGCTCTTTGCCGTCTGCTGACAGATGGCAAAGAGGATATTTGCCGTCTGCTTTTATAAAGCAGACGGCAAAGAACATGCTGATGGCAAAGAGGCTCTTTGCCATCTGCACTTCGTTGCCATCTGCTGGCAGACGGCAAAGAACAAAGTGGGCCCCACTTGGTACTGCACTTGCCAGGTCACACGGGCCACTTCTTTGCCGTCTGCTGGCAGACGGCAAAGAACTTTGCCGTCTGCCAGCAGACGGCAAAGAGGGGGCTTAATTTTCGCCATCCCCCCGCGCCTCCCGCCTCTCTCTCTTTCTCTCACCTCTCTCTCTCTCACACCCGCGCCCGTTCCCCTCTCTCACCGCCGCCGCCGCCGCCCCCTCCCCGCCCTCTCGCCGCCCCCTCCCCGCCCTCTCGCCGCCGCCCCTCCCCCGCTCTCTCACCGCCGCCGCCGCCCCCTCCCCGCCCTCCACCACCGCCTGCCCCCCTCCCCGTGGCGCACCTCCACCACCGCGGCGCCGCCCCCTCCTCACGGCCCTCCTGCCGCCGCCGCCCCCTCCCCGGCGGCCTCCTCTCCTCGCCGCCGGCCTCCTCTCCTCGCCGCCGGCCGCCCTGCCCCCTGCCCCTCTCTGGTGTGCTTCCCCTGCCCCCCCGTTTAATTTTTTTTTCTGTTTTTCTAATTAGATTTTTAGTTTTCTGTTTTTAGATGTTTTGCAAATAGTTGTTTAGGTGTTTGGGTAAATAGGAAAAAATATTTAGACATTTAGGTAGAAAAAAAACCTAGAAGAAAAAAAAGAAGAAAAGAAGATGAAAAAAAAGGAAAAATAAAAAAGAAAAAGAATAAAAAATAATAATAATAATAAGAAACAGAAGAAGAGGAGGAGGAGAAGAAAAAAGAAGAAGAAGAAGAAGAAAAAAATAGGAGAGGAGGAGAAGAAGAAGAGGAAAAAAGGAAAGGAAGAAGAAGAAGAGGAGGAGGAGGAGAAGAAAAAAGAAGAAGAGGAAGAAGAAGAAGAAAAAAGAGGAGAGGAGGAGAAGAAGAAGAGGAAAAAGGAAAGGAGGAAGAAGAAGAAGAAGAAGGAAAAAAAGGAAGAAAAGGAAGAAAAGAAAGAAGAGGAAGAAGAAGAAAAGAAAAAAAAGAGAAAAAACCCCGACCCCGACACGGCACCTCGACCCCGACCCGACAACCCGACCCCGACCCGACACCCCGACCCCGACACCCCGACCTCGATCCCGACCCCGACACGGCACCCCGACCCCGACCAGACAACCCGACCCCGACCCGACACCCCGACCCCGACACCCCGACCCCGACTCCGACCCCGGCACGGCACCCCGACCCCGACCCCGACCCGACACCCCGACACCGACACGGCACCCCGACCCCGACCCGACACCCCGACCCCGACACGGCACCCCGACCCCGACACCCCGACACCCCTGACACCGCGACACCACGACACCCAGACACGACACCCCCCGACACCCCGACCCTGACCCCGACCCCGACACCCCGACACCCCTGACACCCCGACACCACGACACCCAGACACGACACCCCCCGACACCTCGACCCCGACACGACACCCCGACACCCCGACACCACGACACCCCGACACCCAGACATGACATCCCCGACCCCCGACACCTCTTCGGCCTCCTGTTGACCGAAAAGGTGCTCTTCGGCCTTCCAGAGGCCGATGGGGTCATATATTTGTGAATTATGAGTTAGGAAGTATATTTTCCGATTTTGTTAAGAAAAACATCATATATATTTGTGTTGATCGGGTGGATTTAAATGTGCAGTTCTTTCGGGGCTGCGAGGGTCTGGTGTTCGACGACCTCCCCGTGCGTTCGACGAGCTCCGCCCCTGCGTGGGTGAGCACAAATGACATCTCCTCCTCCCCCCTTCATTTGCTCTGTTCCGGTCTTCGTGCCGATGAAACTTGCTAGCTATAGGTGTCAATCATCAGTATGCGTGACCACTATGCGTCTCCCGTTCGAAAGGGTTACATCTATAAATATGCATGCATTTGCATATTTATAACCGTGATTCTTTCGAATTGTCCAACGTTATCCATGGACAGCCCGAGTATGTGTAGATTGGGTTCGTTTTCCCATATGCTCTGCACCGGATCCGATGCAGAATTTCGTCAGTGCCTCCCTGTTGTTCTCCGGGTACACATCCTCTCTGCTTATTGCCGAGCCGTGTATCAGGAGAACAGCGGGGAGGTGCTGCCGAAATTTTGCGTCGGATCCGGAGCAGAGCATGGGAAAATGAACCCAATCTACACATACTCGGGTGGGATTAGGACCTATCTTTACCTACTAGCGTCTAGGTTGCATGGACGTAATAAAACTGACAAACTCTATTAACTGATGAATATGGTTTGCTGAATTATGTATATATTTCTTGTGTGTCCAGTAGCTAGGCAAGATGAGTGATCGTGCGTGGATGTACACCGGTCACACTAGTCAGAAACACATGACCCATGAATGGCTAAGAAAAACCAAGGGGTTTGTGAGAGTCGCATTTGCAAATGGACAGGAAACAAACTGGTGCCCCTGTGTCGACTGCGACAACTTTCATAAGAAGTCCGAGTTTGAAATGATCAAACACCTGCAGAAGTTGGGTTTTACGCCTGATTATACGGTCTGGACATTTCATGGTGAGTCTGCCCAACGTGCCAGAGCTGAGGAGGGCCGTCGTCGCACCGATGAGCATGGTACCGGGATGGAAGACATGGTGGAGGACTTTGATGATGCTCGGGATTCGGACGATGAGATGGAGGAATCTGCAAAGGCCTTCAATGATATGTTGGAGTCTTCAAAACGTCCTCTCCACGAGCACACTGAGCTTTGTCAGCTGGATGCCATCGCACAAGTAATGGCTCTGAAGGCTCAATTCAACTTGGGCAGAGAATGCTACGACGCGATGATGACACTATTTGGACGCTTTCTACCCAAAGGCCATGTAATGCCTGCAAACCTGTACCAGTCGGACAAAATCCTCCGTGCACTTAAGATGCCCTATGAGAAGATAGATGCCTGTGAGAAAGGATGTGCCTTATTTAGGCTTGAGTATGCGGACTTGAAGTATTGTCCCGTTTGCCAGTCTTCCAGGTATGTTGAGGTAGACAACGGTATGGGTGAGAAGAGTCAGACAAAAATCCCAGTTAATGTTCTTCGGTATATGCCAATCATACCAAGACTTCAACGTCTTTTCATGGTCGAAGAGACGGCCAGACAGATGACATGGCACAAATTGTGCAAAAGAACCGAACTAGATGCAGATGGGGAGCCGATGTTGGTACACACATCGGACGCTTTTGCGTGGAAGCGCTTCGATGCAATACATCATGCTAAAGCGGCAGATCCAAGGCATCCTCGAATCGCCATAAGCACGGATGGGTTCAATGTGTTTGGTATGATGGCAGCTCAATACAGTTGTTGGCCTGTATTTGTCATTCCACTCAATCTCCCCCCCGGACAGATTATGCAAAGAAAGAACATTTTCCTGACGTTGATAATTCCGGGGTCCAACTATCTGGGGAAGAATATGAATGTGTACATGCAGCCGCTTAAGGATGAACTGCAAGAAGCTTGGGATAATGGGATCAAGACATACGACGCCGCTACAAAAAAAACTTCCTAATGCGTGCGTGGTACATGTACTCGATGCATGACTTGCCGGCGTATGCGCTATTCGTTGGCTGGTGTGTGCATGGAAGGTTCCCGTGCCCCACATGCAAGGCAGCTCTTGAGTTTCGTCGGCTGCAGGCGGGTGGCAAGTTTTCTTGCTTCGACATGCATAGACAGTTCCTGGATCCTCGCCATAAGTTCAGAAAAGACAAGAAGAACTTCATCAAAGGTAGAGTTGTCAAAAACTCTGCACCACCTGCGTTGACAGGCCAAGAGACCCTGGATCAGTTCAACTCTCTCGAGCCGGATCCGGAGCGTCCAGGGTATTTCAAGGGGTATAATTCCGAACACACCTGGACTCACAAGACATGCTTGTGGGATCTGCCTTACTTCAAAGACCTCCTTTGCCCACACAACATCGACGTGATGCACACTGAAAAGAATGTCGGCGAGGCCCTCTTTGGTACATTGTTCGGCATAGAGGGGAAAACAAAGGATAATCCTAAGGCTAGAGTTGATCAGGAGGCTCTATGTGATAGACCGCTACAAAATATGCGACAACCGAAAGGAAAGCAGAACTGGACGAAGCCAAAGGCATGGCTCAATCTTGGAAGGCCAGCTATGAGGGAAATTATCCTGTGGGTGAAAAAGGAGTTGATGTTCCCCGATGGGTATGCAGCGAATCTAAAGAGGGGAGCGAGCCTTGAAAAATTGAAAATATTTGGTCTCAAGAGTCATGATTGGCACATATGGCTTGAGCGGGTAATGCCGGTGATGTTGCGTGGCTTTATCCCTGAGGATGAATGGCTAGTACTGGCAGAGCTGAGCTATTTCTTCCGTGTTCTTTGTGCGAAAGAACTATCACCTGGCTTGCTAGAAGAACTGGAAGAGTTGGCGCCGGAGTTGATCTGCAAGTTAGAGAAGATCTTTCCACCGGGCTTCTTTAATCCAATGCAGCATTTGATTTTGCATCTCCCGACCGAGGCACGATTGGGGGGGCCCGTGCAGAATCGTTGGTGCTACGCAACTGAGAGGATGCAGAAGACGCTTCGAGAAAAATGTAAAAATAAACGTCGAATTGAAGCATCGATGGCCGAGGCATTCATTACTGAGGAGGCGGCAAACTTCGTGACAACACACTACGAAGCCAAAAATCGTCATTTGCATAATCCGAAGCCTCGGTACAATGATGGCGACCCTAAAAAGGGTGGATCCAACCTCAGCCTATTCAAAGGGAAGCTCGCACCAGCCGGTGCTTATACTTCCTTATCGCTGGATGTTGACGAATGGCGGACCATTACGTTGTATATCTTGAACAACCTAACAGAAGTGCGGCCGTACATCGAGTAAGTTCTCGGTACATTGTTTCGCAACCTCTAATTCCTTTGAACTGCTCTTATTCCCGGATATTTGATACAGTCGATACGTCGCCAAATTCTCGTATGGAGCGGTGATCCAAAAGGATTCCGTCGAAGAGTATGAGCTTCTGGCAATGCATGGAGGCGGCTATCCCGGTTTCATCTCTTGGTTCAAACAAACGGTAATTTCCATTAGACCATTTCATTTCTTCGTCTAATTTCCGGCTAATGCAACAATCCTTTCGTATTAAACTTGTAGGCTAGTTCAGAGTCTATGGACGCCGAATTGAGACAAGTCGCTAATGGTTTTGACTATAAGGTCCGTTCATTTGACAAATACGACATCAACAGGTATCGCTTTCGTACCTATGGCAAAGAGCTATCTATGGCCGACCGAAAGTCTACAAATTGTTGTGTCTCTGCTATCGGCGAAGGAGGTACCGAGTATTATGGAAGAGTTGAAGCAATTTATGAACTTCTATTCTATGGTGCAAACCCACCGAAAGTCGTAGTCTTCAAATGTTATTGGTTCCAGCCGAAGGAGACTAGAAGGACTCATGAACATCTAGGGCTAGTCGAAATCAAACAAAGCACCCATTTGGATGTTCCCGATGTCTATATTACGGCTCAACAGGCAACCCAAGTTTTCTATCTATCGTGGGCCTGCCAAAGTGATCCAAATCTCAAAGGTTGGGATGTCGTTTATGAAGTGCCGCCACATGTTAGACCACCTCCCCCCAATGAAGAGGATTATGAACCTCACATTAACCCAGACACATATGAAGGAGAATTCTTCCAAGAAACACGTCTTTCCAAAAAAAACGTTTCAAGAACCGCTCTACTTCACCTCAGAACATTGAAGTAGACAGCGGCAGTGAATCCGAGCCTGAACCGGAACAAGAAGAGCCGGAACAAGAAGAGGTTACTGCTGCGGATGACCTGTCAATGCTTAACCGATTACGTACAGGAGGCCTTCCACATGTTGATGCATTTATTGATGATGATGATGAGCACGTCATTACTGATAGTGATGATGATGATGCATTTATTGACCCCGAAGCATATATAGACGATGATGATGCATTTATTAATGATGACGATGAAGATTAATATTATAGTTCATGTCAGGTATTCAATTATTATTATGTACATATATATTATTAATTGGTTCATGTTAGGTATTCAATTTTTTATTATGTTCATGATGATGATACACTTAAATTATATTCATGTCAGGTATTCATTTTTTTAATGTTGTACTAACTTCGTTTACTCTTTGTCATTGCAGGTGTTGACAGATGGTGGGCGCGGGTCGAGAGCGCTCCGAGGCTCCTTCCTCGGCGCGTGGTGGGAGGGGTACTTCCATCCCACCCCACCACCTCCGGAGAGCGCTGGATCTCAGTATGCAGACTCCGGCGGGCGCTTCTTCTTCGACCGGGAGAGGTCGGGGGGGGGGAAGAAGGTTGGTAGAGGTGGACGTGGCGGCGGGAGAGGTAGGAAGGCTGCTACTACGCCTTCCTCGCCGCCACCCCCAGCTGATTCACCCGACCACAGGAGTGCTCCGTCTGAGATGGAGCAGCCTGAGGTGCAGCCGTTTCGGACTCCGGTCCACGAGCCTCAGGCCGACGAGCCTACGACAGACGAGGCTACGACAGACGCGCCTACGGCCGACGAGCCTGGGGCCGACGAGCGTCGGGCCGCCGAGCCTTCGTCCCACGAGACTGGGGATCACGCTGAGTCGCAGTAGAACCCAGGTGCGGGCTCGTCGAGTGGCCGTGCTGAGGGTGGCTATAGTTCTGATAGCTATAGCGAGAGTGAGTGGGTTGAGGGGCGCAAAGTCTACCAGCGTGGTGGTACAAAGCTCCCGCCCACCCCGGCGACCCCCGACCAGAGGTGGTTGATTGCGCCGCAGGGGGAGAAGTAAGTGCATTTACTCTTTTTTAACCTTTTGTCTTCACGTTTCTTCGAATATCTAATGCGTTGGCCTTGTCATACTGCAGGTCTTGGACACACGGGCCTGGTTGCCACAAGCCCAACAGTGTCCTTGGCGTGATTTGTCGCCAGAGCTTCCCGGGGTGGGTCACGTTGCCCGGTGAGGGCCGGGTTCCAGAGCTAGGAATGACCTGGGAGCACTACTTGGCTGCCCCGGCCCCGCCGGGGCATAGGATCGGCGATGTCGAGTGCCACACGGTCGCCGACATTGTGATCCAGACGTTTTGGGTAATTTCTCCTTTGCCGTCTACGTTGTGTTTTCTTCTTTGATTGGCAACCCTAGTGATTGTACTAATCCGTGTTTTCTTGTTTGATTGCAGACCTTCTACAGGTGTGCTGAGGGACAGGAGGAGGCCGCGGCTCGGGTTATCAACAACGAGTGCAGGCGCCTACTTCAAAACTTTCGGCACGAGGCTCGGACGCAGGCTATTCGAGACTACTACGCCTCGACTGGTATTCGGAGGAAAAAAGAGAAGTGCCGCCTCAAGTATCTGAGTAAGGAGAAGTACATGAAGGTAATTACCTATTCTTAAGGCCTTGTACTTAGTTCCTTGATTTGATTCGTATGCGTAGCGCTCAAATTTCTCTTGCTTAACTTAGGTGCCCCCGAGATGGTGTGCGGATAGGATGGACTGTTGGGAGGCGTTGGTGGATGAGTGGTGCACTCCCCAATGGCGCAACGTCCACGACGGTGCAAAGGAGAAGCGTGCCCAAATGAAAGGTGTCCCACACCATCTAGGCAGCGTCAACCTACGTGGGTTCGGGGAAAACTGGGTATGTGGTTTGCTTCATGATTCATGCAAATTCATTCTTCATGCTAGCTTGAGCCCTTAACTAATACTCTGTTCCTCTCTTTTAGGCGCGGCACAACAAGGCTCCAGTGCCAGAGCTGTTCGACCTCTATGCCATGTCCAATACTGCCTCGTACAAGAAGGCCAAGGCATTCTCTGAGTCTGACCTCGATGATCCAGAGAAATTCAGCAACCGCGCCTCCCACAACAAGCTTGTGAGGTACAGAGACGAGGGGAAGGCGAGGAAAGAGCCGGAGTTTAACCCGAGCCAGCAACCTCTTGATCCAGAGCTGGTGATGATATCTGGTGGTGGGAGGCACCATGGCTTGTTAGCCATTGGGGATGGACTGATACGTTGTACTAGCACTCTCCCGCAGATCAAGAAGCGCCAGACCAGCTCCGATCCTGAGATAAGGCCTCGTGCACGGCCAATGGAGCTCGAATTCCAGGTTAGTTATACAGACTCAGATACCTTTCCTCCATTACATTGTGTGTGCGGCCGTCGATGATTACAATGCTAACGAGTGGTGTTGCAGGCTGCTATTGAGGCAGAGAGAGCGAAGACCCAGGCTGCTCTTGAGGAAGCAGAAGCGAGGACCCAGGCACTTCTAGAGGAAGAGAGACGGCAGGCGGCGGCGAGGGAGAGGGAGGCGGAGGAGAGGACGGCTAAGCTATTGGAGGAGGAGAGGAACCGGAACGAGGCGGGTCAACGGGCCCTATACGAGCTCTTCGTGGTAAGTTTCTTCTGCATATTAGCCAAATCATGCACGTAATGTTCCTTTCATTACTAACTAATATGACTGACTCGAGAAAACCAAATGTGCAGAGCATGTGCGAAAAGAATGGCACGACCCCTCCGCCGATGCCAGTCATTGCTCCGGCGGGCACGGTGAGTTTCATTTGAATGGTCATTAGTTACTAGTCTTCACATTTGAGTTGCATCATGCTAACGATACACTGCAAATGATCTTTGGTGCAGCATAACTCCCGACAAGCATCGACCGATGCTTCTCCGTCTGCCACTGGCGCGACCGGTCCTTCACCTACATCTAAGTGATGACGATAAGTTTTCCCAAGTGTTTAGCTTAACAAAATGACTCAATATGCTTAGCTAGTTAAAAAATGACATAACAACATTAATTAGCTCCAAAATGACCTATTTAACCTAGGATAGCTCTAAAATGACGTATACTTAGCATTTATTTCTCCAAATAATGAATAAGATGAAAGAAAAACAAGGAAGAGGAGGAAAAGAAGGAATAGGAGGAAGAAGAAGAAGAAGAGCTCCTCTTCTTCTTCTTCTTCATCTTCTTCATCATCATCTTCTTCTTCTTCTTCTTAGCATTTATTCCTCCAAAATCACTTAATATGCTTAGCTAGCTCAAAAATGACATAATAACCTTAATTAGCTCAAAAATGACCTATTTAACGTAGGATAGCTCTAAAATGACCTAAACTTAGCATTTATTTCTCCAAAATGACTTTAATATGCTTAGCTAGCTAAAAAATGACATAACAACCTTAATTAGTTCCAAAATGACCTATTTAACCTAGGATAGCTCTAAAATGACTTATACTTAGCATTTATTCCTCCAAAAATGGATTTATATGCTTAGCTAGCTCAAAAATGATATAATAACCTTAATTAGCTCTAAAATGACCTATTTAGCTCCAAAATGACTTAATATGCTCCAAAATGACCTATTTAGCTCCAAAATGACTTAATATGACCTATTTAGCTCCTTCTTCTTCTTCTTCTTCTCCTTCTTCTCCTTCTTCTCCTCTATTCCTTCTTCTTCTTCTTTTTCTTCTTCTTCTTCTTCTCCTTCTTCTTCTTCTTCTTCTTCTTCTCCTTCTCCTTCTTCTTCTTCTTCTTCTCCTTCTCCTTCTCCTTCTCCTTCTCCTTCTCCTTCTTCTCCTTCTTCTTCTCCTTCTTCTTCTTCTTCTTCTTCTCCTTCTTCTTCTTCTTCTTCTTCTTCTTCTTCTTCTCCTCTATTCCTTCTTCTTCTTCTTCTTCTTTCTTCTTCTTCTTCTTCTTCTTCTTCTTCTTCTTCTTCTTCTTCTTCTTCTTCTTCTCCTTCTTCTTCTTCCTCTTCTTCTTCTCCTTCTTCTCCTTCTCCTTCTTCTTCTTCTCCTTCTCCTTCTTCTCCTTCTTCTTCCTCTTCTTCTTCTTCTTCTTCTTCTTCTTCTTCTTCTTCTTCTTCTTCTTTTTCTTCTTCTTCTTCTAGTCTTCTTCTTCTTCTTCTTCTTCTTCTTCTTCTTCTTCTTTTTCTTCCTCTTCTTCTAGTCTTCTTCTTCTTCTTCTTCTTCTAATTTCTTACTCCCATTTTTGCAGGTTTGATTCACTTCATGGAAGGGCAGAATGCTACTGTTTACATATTAGATGTTTGTGAAACTATGTATATATGAATTGGATGTATGATGTTTGATGACGATGGTGAAACTATGTTTGATGTTTGAAACTACGTTTGATGTATGATGTTTGATGTTTGAAACTATGTGATTCTGAATATATATATATATGTGTTCGAATTTCTGTGAAAATGAATTGATATAACAAAAAACAGAAAAAACAGGGGCTATATAGCCACTTTGCCGTCTGCTGGCAGATGGCAAAGCTCTTTGCCGTCTGCTGGCAGACGGCAAAGAGGCCACGTGGCAGCAGCCTGTGCAACCTGGGCTGGCCTATGTGGCCTCTTTGCCGTCTGCTGGCAGACGGCAAAGAAGGAAAGTTCTTTGCCGTCTGCCAGCAGACGGCAAAGAGCCTGCCTGGGCCTAGCTGAAGCCTGACGTCAGCTGACGTCATCTACAGCTCTTTGCCGTCTGTTGGCAGACGGCAAAGAGCCTGCCTGGGCCCAGCTGAAGCCTGACGTCAGCTGACGTCATCTACAGCTCTTTGCCGTCTGCCAGCAGACGGCAAAGAGCGCCGTTAGCCACCTAACGGGGATGGAACCTTTTCTGTGCCATCCACGCTCTTTGCCGTCTGCTGGCAGACGGCAAAGAAGGAAAGTTCTTTGCCGTCTGCCAGCAGACGGCATAGCGGCCTTTGCCGGCAGCCGTTCAGCCGGAGTGTTTGCCGTCTGCTGGCTGACGGCAAAGCCTTTGCCGTCCGCCAAGCATGCCTTTGCCGTCTGCTATAGCAGACGGCAAAGTGCCTGATTCCAGTAGTGTAAAGATTCGAAGAAGAAATACGAGGCGATAAGTAATCATGCATATAAGAGATCAAAGAAGACTCAAATAATATTCATGGATAGAAACTGATCATGAACTCAAAATTCATCGGATCCCAACAAACACACCGCAAAAAGTCATTACATCAAATAGATCTCCAAGACACCATTGTATTGAGAATCAAAAGAGAGAGAGAAAGCCATCTCGCTACTGCCTACGGACCCATAGGTCTATGGTGGACTACTCACGCATCATCGGAGAGGCACCAATGAGGATGATGAACCCCTCCGTGATGGTGTTAGATTGGATCTCGCGGTTCTGGAAGTTGCGACCGCTGGAAGTGTTTTTCGTCGACTCCTCTAGGGTTTCTGGAATATTTGGGTATTTATAGAGATCAGAGGTGGTGGAGGGGACTCCCGAGGCCACCACAACCCAGCAGGGCGCGTCGGGGGCCTCTGGCGAGCCCTGGTGTCTTCTGGGCCCCACGAGCCTCCTCCCAGGTACTTCATTCCACTAGTGCAGAAAAGCCTAGCTATGGCGTGGCAAAAATGGCCTTGCTGGCGTAGACACCCTATGCCAGCAATAAGGCGCCACAGTTAAAATATACTGGTGGCGTTGGAGACGACGCCAACAGTATCTTGAACACCTGCTGGCGTTGGATAGATCTGCACGCCGACACTGTCATATTTAGCTAATAATAAAAATACCTGTTTCACAAAAGATACTAAAAATTTCATTCACAAAAGATACCAAACATTTCATTCACAAAAGGAAAGTACCAATTACTTCTGACAATGTATATATATATATCGATCTTCACCTCTGATCGACACTACCTATAGCTAGCTAGTTTTTCCTAAGGACTAACTTCATCTCACGAAGCTTATTCCTATTCGTCTGCTCCTCCTTGATGTAATGCGCTTTCTCCGTGTTCAGCTGATGCTTCTGGGCCTTCAGGACTTCTATGTCCTTATTGATCTCAGTTATCTCGAGGTTCAGTGCCGTGATCTGACCTTCGAGACTGAAAATCTTATCGTAGACAATAACATTGTCATCGATAATTTTGTCCTTCTCCTTCATCAGGGAGTCATCCAACGCCTGCAGGGCCTTGAGGGTGCTCTGACGTGACGCAATCAGCTCGTGACTGAGCACTTCGACGTCACCTGAAGACTACACAACGACAGACGGACCTCCTAAGTATGCCTGCCAAGGGTTTCAAATCATGTACAATTAATTACTGGTTAGATACGTGTGTATATATATATATATGGATGTTTGCAATGCTAATGCATGTTTTTGTAACCTTAATTACCTGGTTGGTGCTCACGTCGGCTTTATCTTCAGAAAATCCCGACCAATGATCAGAGGACCCTACCCACAGGCTTGAGTCGGCCATGCTATTTGGCTAAAGAATGAAAAGAGTGTTTAATGCATAAAGACTTTGATGAATGAGCCTACCAAAATGGACACAGGTTGTGTCATACACAACGAAAAAAATAATGCTATCTAAAATACTTTAGTTTACAAAACCCTAGTATCTCCAAAACTTTAGTTAGGTTCATAGAAATTAAACATCTAAAATTTTGTCTAGGAGCCATACATGCATAACTAGTTAAGATGAACAACAACAACAATACAATATAGCAGTTATAAAATGAACTAGATGGAGAAACATAGCAATACAACATGGCAGTTTGAAGATATATGGAACTAGCAAACATTGCAACAGACCAACAAGTAAACAATACAACATAGCGGCAACATATAATTAAGGCTGCGTTTGGCACCAATGTATTTTTGAAGTTTTGGGGGAATACCATGGTTTTCTAAAAAAGCCATAGTTTTAAAGACTTTGATGTGTTTGCCATTAACAAATACTTTAGTTTACAAAACCCTAGCTATCTCTAGGATCCAATAATATATAGGTCAAACTAGAGGGAACTAAGAAAGAAAAGATTGTGCTTGGGGTGAGGTGAATATATACCTCGGGTGCTTGGTTGGCCGGCGGGGCGGCGACAGGATGCGTCGGGCGCGTGGTCGAGCGGGGCGTCAGGCGGGGCGGCGACGCGCGGCGTCGGGCGGGGCTACGACGGGCGGCGTCGGGGGCGGCGGCGGGGATCGAGAGGAGGACGAAGGAGTTGGGGGTTCGAGAGAGTGGGGAGTAGGCCGGGCGCGAGGGGGGATTAGATAGATTAGTGCTGGCGTGGGCCTATTGGGCCTAATTTGCAACGCCGGGGCTAATATGCAACGCTAGCACTAAACGAATAGCTATGGCGTTTCAATTTGGCCAACGACAACACTATTTGAAAATATTAGTGCTTGCGTTTGTAAGAAATGGCGCGCCATGAACAAGAGTTGTGGCTAGCCATTTCTGCACTAGTGTTCGCTCCCTGGATGTCTTCTGGTCCAAAAAAATCTCCAAAAAGTTTCATCGCGATTGGACTCCGTTTGGTACTGATATTCTGCGAAGTAAAAAACAAGCAAAAAACAGCAACTGACACTTGGCACTAGGTCAATAGGTTAGTCCCAAAAAATGATATAAAGTTGCTATAAAATGATTGTAAAACATCCAAGAATGATAATATAACAGCATGGAACAATAAAAAATTATAGATACGTTGGAGACGTTTCAACATCCCCAAGCTTAATTCCTACTCGTCCTCGACTAGGTAAATGATAAAAACATATTTTTTGATGTGGAATGCTGCCTAACATGATCATCACATATTCTTTTCTTTTGTAGTATGGACATTTGGACTTTTAGATGGTTCAAAGCAATAGTCTAGTTTTGACATAAAGACTTTAATACTCAAGCATGCCAACAAGCAACCATGTCTTTCAAAATATCAACACTAAAGAAAGTTATCCCTAGCCCATCATGCTCGATCATTGATCCATTCATGAAACACACTCAAATATTAGCTACACCCAATGCACAAGTATGATCATAGTGCCCCCTAGTTGGTGCTTTATAAGAGAGGAAGGAGACTCAAATTAAAAAATGAAAATTGCATAAAGTAAATAGATAGACCCTTCGCAGAGGGAAGTAGGGATTTGTAGAGGTGCCAAACCTCAAAGCTTAAATTGAGAGAGAAAAATATTTTGGGTGGCATGCCTTTCCTGTCAACGAAAACGACTGAGTGGTTCTCAATACTTTCCATGCTAGATACATCATAGGCGGTTCCCAAACATAAAATAAAGTTTATTCCTTTTTCCACCATTCTTTCACAATCCATGGCTGGCCGTATCCACGGTTTCCTTCCATACCAACACTTTCTAACGAATTTATTATTTGACAACATAAAGTAAATTTCTTTTTCATTTCGGGACTGGGCATCCGTATTACTGCCGTACTCTCGTGCAATGACAAGTGAATAAACACTCATCTTGAGAATAACACATCTAGCATGGAAAAATATTGGACACCCCCTACCGTTTCAAGAGCGGTACGAGCACACAAAAAGGAAATTCATTTTGAAAATTAGATATGGCACATACAAATTTGCTTAGAACGGCACGGAAATACCGCATATAGGTAGGTATGGTGGACTCATATGGCAAAACTAGGTTTAAGTATTTTGGATGCACAAGTAGTATTTCTACTTAGTACAAGTGGAGGCTAGCAAATAGATTGAGAAGCAACCAACCAAGAAACAAAAATTCACATAAACGGGCATTAAGCATAACTAACACCGAATAATGCACCATAAGTAGGATGTAATTTCATTGCATAACTATTGACTTTCGTGCTTGCATAGGGAATCACAAACCTTAACACCAATATTCTTACTAAAGCATAGTTACTCACCAACATGACTCACATATTACTATCATCATGTCTCAAAACTATTACAAGGAATCAAGTTTAATTTGTCCAATGATCTTCATGATTTTTTTAATTATATCCCTCTTGAATATCTATCGCTTTGGGACTAGTTTCATATATTGCCATTGCTTTTGACAAGCTCAAATAAATTTAAGTGAAGAATATGAGCATAAAAGTTTCATCTCTCAAAACGATATAAGTGAAGCATGAGAGAATTTCTTCAAAATTTACTAACTCTCAAATTAATCTAAGTGAAGCATGAGATCATTCTTCAAAAGTTACTAACTCTCAAATTAATATAAGTGAAGCATGAGAGTATTTCTTCAAAAATTTAAAGCACACCGTGCTCATAAAGATATAAGTGAAGCACTAGAGCAATTCCATATCTCAAAAAATTTAAGTGAAGCATATAGAGCAATTCTAACAAATCATAGCATAATTTTGGCTCTCTCAAATAGGTGTGTCCAGCAAGGATACTTGTGACAAACTAAAAAGTAAATCAAGCAAATACTCCAATAATACAAGACGCTCCAAGCAAAACTCATGATATGTGACGAATAAAAATATAGCTCCAAGTAAAGTACCGATGGTCGTTAGAAGAAAGAGGGGATGCCACTCGGGGCATCCCCAAGCTTAGTTGCTTGTTTCTCTTTGGATATTATCTTGGGGGTGATGTAGCATCCCCAAGCTTAGGCTCTTTTCACTCCTTATTCCTTCATCCATCGTGATCTCACCCAAAACTTGAAAACTTCAATCATACAAAACTCAACAAAACTTTCGTGAGATCCGTTAGTATAATAAAGCAAATCACCACTCTAAGTACTGTTGAAAACCCATTCATATTTTATTATTGCATTATATCTACTGTATTCTAACTTTAACATGGCTTATACCCTCCAAGACAAGCCATAGATTCATCAAAATAAGCACACAATGCAACGAAAACAGAATCTGTCAAAAACAGAACAGTCTGTAGTAATCTGTACTCTAACCATACTTCTGTAACTCTAAAAATTCTGAAAAATTATGAAAAAGTAAGGAATTTGTATATAGATACCGTATTTAAATTTCTGCTTAATATCACGCTCCAGTAAAAAATAAAAATTCCTGCACTGGAGTCAAAGTTTCTGTTTCAGATTCAGCATTGTTTCTACTCATCTTGTGAATCATCCTAAAGGCTTTACTTGGCACAGACACTAATTATAAAATAAAAAACACAATAATAACAGTAGCATAATTGTGTCAACACTCAAAAAAAGAAAGAAAAAGGTAGAAATAAATTTATTCATTGGGTTGCCTCCCAACAAGCGCTATCGTTTTATGCCCCTAGCTAGGCATAATGCATAGATTCAAGTATTGTCATCTTTAGTTTTTGCTCCATAGGATGCTCTCTAGATTGATTCATATCGTGGCTTAATTCTTGTTCTAGGTAAGTGTTCAATACCCTTTCTTAGTGGGAATTGAAATTTAATATTGCCCTCTTTCATATCAATCACGGCACCTATAGTGCGTAAAAACGGTCTACCAAGTATAATGGGACAAGACAAATTGCAATTAATATCAAGAACAATAAAAAGTATGGGCACATAGTTCCTATTTGCAAGAATAAGAACATCATTAATTCTTCCCGAAGGCTTTTTAATAGTAGAATCCGCCAAGTGCAAATTAAGAGAACATTCTTCAATATTGGTAAGACCAAGCACATCACATAGAGATTTCGGAATTGTGGAAACACTAGCACCCAAATCACATAAAGCAAAGCACTCATAATTTCTAATCTTGACTTTAATGGTAGGTTCCCACTCATCATGTAACTTTCTAGGAATTAAAATCTCTAACTCCAACTTTTCTTCAAAATATTTCATCATGGCATCAACAATATGTTTAGTAAAAGCTTTATTTTGTTCATAAGCATGGGGTGAATTTATCATGGATTGCAGCAAAGAAATACATTCAATCAAAGAGCAACTATCATAATTAAAGTCTTTGCAATCCAAAATAGTGAGCACATCACTAGTTAAAGTTTTGACCTCTCCAAACCCACTTTTATCAATTTTTTCATCAAGATTTTCACCCTCCAAATCATTGGGATGCCTACTAACTAAAGTTGACTCTTCTTCAGTCCCTTTATCATCAATTCTAATATTACTAAACAAGGGATGAATAGAAGAAACACCAATCACTTTAAGATCTTCATTATTTTTATGAAAGCAACCACTAGAAAACGCTTTTTCTAAAAATTCTCTTTTAGCTCTAAGCATAGCGGTTCTTTTCTTACTTTCATCCATAGAAACATATAAAGCTATAATTGATTCATCAATCTTAGGTGCAAAAGCTTTCAACTTGAGATTTTCTACATCATGGGAAATTCTATCAATGCTTCTAGACATATCATCAATCTTATTCAACTTTTCTTCTATCGTAGTATTGAAAACTTTTTGAGCATTGATGAATTCTTTAATATTACTCTCAAGATCAGAGGTTTTCCTATTATTATTGTAAGAAGAATTACCATAATTATTAGAGGAATTTCCAGGAAAAGGCCTAGGATTAAAATTACCTCTATAAGCATTGTTATTAAAATTGTTTCGCGAGACAAAATTCACATCTATGGAATCACTATTTTGCTCAATCAAAGTAGATAAAGGCACATCATTAATATCAATAGGAGCATTTTTACTAGCAACCAACTTCATAAGAGCATCAACTTTTTCACTCAAAGTACTAATTTCTTCAACCGAATTAACCTTTTTACTAGTAGGTGCTCTTTCAGTATGCCATTGCGAATAATTTGCCATAATATTATCTAGCAATTTAGTAGCTTCATCCAAAGTTATTTCCATAAAAGTACCACCCACGGCGGAATCTAAAAGATTTCTAGAGACAAAATTCAATCCCGCATAAATTTTTTGTATGATCACCCAAAGATTTAAACCATGAGTAGGACAATTTCTTAGCATCAATTTCATTCTTTCCCAAGATTGTGCAACATGTTCATGCTCAAGTTGCTTAAAATTCATGATTTGAGTTCTAAGGGAAATAATTTTCGCGGGCGGAAAATACTTAGTAATAAAAGCATCCTTGCACTTATCCCAAGAATCGATACTGTTGCGAGGCAAAGAGGAAAACCAAATTTTTGCATGATCCCGCAAGGAGAAAGGAAATAATTTCAACTTCACTATATCATTGTCCACATCTTTTTTTCTTTTGCATATCACACAATTCTATGAATGTGTTTAGATGGGACGCGACATCCTCATTAGGAGTACCGAAAAATTGATCTTTCATGACAAGATTTAACAAAGCGACATTAATATCACAAGACTCCGCACTAGTGGAGGGAGGAGAAATCGGAGTACTAATAAAATCATTATTATTGGTATTGGAAAAATCACACAATTTGGTATTTTCTTGAGTCATCGTGACTACGCAAACAAGAGATCTCACGAGAAAAAGGCGAACGAAAAAAAGGGCGAATAAAACGGCAAATTTTTGTGTAGTGGGGGAGAGGAAAACGAGAGGCAAATGGCAAATAATGTAAATTGCAAGGAGATGAGATTTGTGATTAGGAACCTGATAGATGTTGATGATGTCTCCCCGGCAACGGCGGTAGAAATTCCTTTGACGTGGCTTGAGACTGTGTCGGTATTTCCCCAAAGAGGAAGTGATGATGCAGCACAGCTACGGTAAGTATTTCCCTCAATTAAGAAACCAAGGTTATCGAACCAGTAGGAGAACCAAGCAACACTATGTAAACAGTACCTGCACACAAAGAACAAATACTTGCAACCCGACGCGTAAGAGAGGTTGTCAATCTCTCCATGGTAAAAAGATAGATTAGTTTATATGAGATTGTATAAATAGATCGCACAAGAACACAAAATAAAAGAGGCAAATAAAAAGTGTAGTAAGGTATTTTTGGTTTTTTTGGAATAATAGATCTGAAAACAAAAGCGACAAAAGATAGATCGGAAAGCAATATGTTGAAAGAATAGACCCGGGGCCGTAGATTTCACTAATGGCTTCTCTCATGAGCATAGCACACGGTGGGTAAACAAATTACTGTTGGGCAATTGATAGAAGATCAAATAATCATGACAATATCCAAGGTGATGATCATTATATAGGCATCACGTCCAAGATTAGTAGACCGAAACGATTCTGCATCTACTACTATTACTCCACACATCGAACGCTATCCAGCATGCATCTAGTGTATTAAGTTCATGGAAAAACGGAGTAATGCAATAAGAACGGTGACATGATGTAGACAAGATCTATACATGTAGGAATGGGCCCCATCTTGTTATCCTTAATAGCAACGATACATGCGTGCCTCGCTGCCCCTTCTGTCACTGGGAGAGGACACCGCAAGATCGAACCCATCACAAAGCACCTCTTCCCATGGCAAGAAAAATCGATCTAGTTGGCCTAACTAAACCAAAGATTCAAAGAAGAAATACAAGGCTATAAGTAATCATGCATATAAGAGATCAAAGAAGACTCAAATAATATTCATGGATAGAAACTGATCATGAACTCAAAATTCATCGGATCCCAACAAACACACCGCAAAAAGTCATTACATCAAATAGATCTCCAAGAGACCATTGTATTGAGAATCAAAAGAGAGAGAGAGAAAGACATCTAGCTACTACCTACGGACCCATAGGTCTATGGTGGACTACTCACGCATCATCGGAGAGGCACCAATGAGGATGATGAACCCCTCCGTGATGGTGTTAGATTGGATCTCGCGGTTCTGGAACTTGCGGTGGCTGGAAGTGTTTCTCGTTGACTCCTCTAGGGTTTCTGGAATATTTGGGTATTTATAGAGCTTAGAGGCAGTGGAGGGGACTCCCGAGGCCACCACAACCCACTAGGGCACGCCGGGGGCCTCTAGCGCGCCCTGGTCTCTTCTGGGCCCCACGGGCCTCCTCCCAGGTACTTCTTTCACTCCCTGGATGTCTTCTGGTCCAAAAAAAATCTCCAAAAAGTTTAATTGTGATTGGACTCCGTTTGGTACTGATATTCTGCGAAGTAAAAAACAAGCAAAAAACAGCAGCTGGCACTTGGCACTATGTCAATAGGTTAGTCCCCAAAAATGATATAAAGTTGCTATAAAATGATTGTAAAACATCCAAGAATGATAATATAATAGCATGGAACAATCAAAAATTATAGATACGTTGGAGACGTATCATGCCCCGCTTCACCCTTCGATCATGTATAAGGGGGAGAAGCCCTCCGCCACCGTCGTCGCATGCTGATAACCCACAAGTGTAGGGATCGTTTGTAGCCTTTTTTAATAAGTAAGAGTGTCGAACCCAACGAGGAGCAACAGGTAGAATTAATATTCTCTCAAGTTCTATTGATCACCGATACAACTCTACGCGCAACAATTTTCACAATACCTAGTACAAGAAATAAACTACTTTGCGAGAATAAAACTAGAAGTACTTTGTAAGTGTAAGAAGATAGGTTTGCAAGATAATAAAGAACAAGTAAATAAAAGTTAGGGGTTGTTTAGATAAAGATTAATTAAGTTAGTTGTTTAATAGAAAGCTTTTTGTAACATAAAAAGAAAGGTCTGTCCCTAGGCAATTGATAATTAGACCGGTAATCATTATTGAAGTTTTATATGAGGGAGAGGCATGAGCTAACGTACTTTCCGTACTTGGATCATATGCACTTATGATTGGAACTCTAGCAAGCGTTCGCAACTACTAAAGATCATTAAGGTAAAACCCAACCATAGCATTAAGTAACAAGTCCCCGTTACTTCCATACGTAGACAACCTCCTTACTCGGGTGTAAACTTCTGTCACTCTAGCCACCCACTATAAGCGAATCATGAACACAATACAACACCCTACAGCGGTAATCCCACACGCTTGCACGGCACGACGGGCACCATAGGACAACATCAAAATAAAACATACAACTCGAACCAATCACGATCATCAATCAACCCATAGGACAAAAGAAATCTACTCAAACATCATAGGATAGCCACACATCATTGGATAATAATATATAGCATTAAGCACCATGTTTAAGTAGGGATTACAGCGGGGAATATAGGTGTTACACCGCTGCATAGAGGGGGAGAGAGTTGATGGTGACGGCGGTGAAGTTGTTGGTGTAGATCGCCGTCACGATGGTTGTCCCAGCGGTGTTCCGGCGCCACTAGGAGAGAGGGAGAGAGAGCCCCCTCCTTATTCTTCTTCCTTGGTTTCCCCCCTAGATGGGAGGAGATTTTCCCTCTGGTCCATGGCCGCCATGGATCCCGGAGGGCAGGAGCCCCTCCGAGATTGGATATCTCTATCTGTTTCTTTTTTGTTTCCGAGTCCTGTTTTCTGGCTCTTCACTGTTTCTAAAATACCCGGAGATCCGTAACTCCAATTGGGCTGAAATTTTTAGGCGGTTTTTCTCAGGAAATTATCTTTCTTGCGGCGAAAGAAGGGCCCCAACCGACCTCCTAGGGAGTCCCAACGCAACCAGGCGCGCCCATACCCCCTGGGCGCACCCTGTTGCCTTGGGATCACCTCGGGCACCATCTTGCGTTGATTCTTCTTCCCAAAAATCACATATATTCCAAAATAATTCTCTGCAAAATTTTATCCCGTTTGGACTTCGTTTGATATGGATTTTCTGCGAACAAAAAACACACAAAAATAGGAACTGACGCTGGATACTATATCAATATGTTAGTCCCAAAAATAATATAAATATCGTCAAAAGTATATGAAAGTTATAAAATATTGACATGAAACAATTAAAAATTATAGATATGACGGAGACGTATCACACGCACGGGCTTTGACCGACGCCGACCATCGACGACGAAAAAAGGGGTGGAGGGGAGAAGGAGGACCTGACAACTAGGGCCGGGACCTGCTCGGGTCACCCGCGAGGGGGGATTGAGCTGACATTCCATGTACATACGATGCCCAAAATAATGTCGTCGTGTGCCAGATATATATCTCCTTTCTTGTCGGCGAGCCAGCCGGCCGCCGAGTGCAGCGGATTGACACAACGAGAGCCACTGACGGACTTAGAAAGTATTTCAAATGGGGGCAAACTACATGAGCGGGGGCATGTTCTCTAAAAATCCAAAGAATTTAAGCCTGTCTTTCTAAAAACGTAAGTAAATCATTGTCGAATTTCTATTGTTGAGTGGGGACTGCCCCCACTCACCTCAACGTGGCCACGTATGTCTCTTGGTTCACGCAACACGTCGTGTTTCTTCGTATTTTGTGCCAAATTTTAATCATCTAGAAACTACTAAGAAATAAAGTATATGCTATGAAGCATTATGCTGTTGGATTTATATTCGAAAGAACTTTTCAGCAATATAATTTTTATGAAATTTAGTTTACATTTTATTAATTAAATTTATAAGTCAAACTTTAGCTTAAAATAAGAGGAGGCCTCGTAAACCCCAGAAGGAGGGAGCAGTATCAGAATAAAGAAAATCTGCTTATTTCCTCCAGTTCACCGAGCAAATCAACGAATAACGAATCAAACAGCGTACAAATCACTGGAAACAATCATACGATCCACGTAAACAAATTCAGCACACACAAGCCCCGCCGTCAATCCGGTCATGCACGCACGCACAACGTCGTGCGCGCCACCGTTTCCCTCACGTCCGCCTAGTATGGCCTCATGCCGGCGTAGTTGCCGGGCGGGTTGTACGCGCAGACCGCGAAGGTGCCGCGGCCGCCGGCGCATGTCGCCGTGGCGCAGCCGACCCTGGTGGTCTTCCGCCACACGATCTGCGTGTAGTGCCCGCACGCGCCCCGGGGTCCGCGGCAGGAGTTGGACCGGGGGTCGTACATGTCCCGCTCTTTCACCACCCACGCCGCCACCACCGCCTCGGGCGTCCACCCGCCGCCGCCGCCGGCGCCGCTGCCGCGGAACAGGTTCTCGCCGTACTGCCCGTGCGAGTGCACGAGCGCGCACCCGGCGCGCGCGCGCCGCCGCGTACCCGCGCGCGTACCGCTCCAGCCCGCCGTCCCACGCCAGCGAACGCACTCCCACCGCGCGGCGTGCCGCGTTGTGGGACGCCAGGAACCGCCACGCCTGCGGGCTGATGCCGCCGCCGGTCTTCTTCCTGTAGCCTCGCCCGGCGTCGGCGCCGTCCGCGGCGAGGAGGGTGACGGCCGCGAGGACGAGGATGGCGGCCGCCCCGATGGGGACGCGGCGGCGAGGAGGCAGCATATCGATCGAGCTTTTGGTAGACCAGGTGCTCGTGGTTGACCTACGTGCGTGCCGGTGCTGCGCTGTGACGGATGGTTCGCTGCGTGTGGTATTTATGCATGCGAGCTTGGCGCGGGAGAGAGTTTCATGCTGGGCAGGTGTTGCTGGAGAGGAGTGGCGTCCATGTCAGATGGCATAGAATTTGGAAGATAAAGTCCACGCGCTAATCAATCTGCACCTATGTCTGTTGCGTGATTTGGGGCATTATATGGGGATGTACGGAGCCAGAGCATGACGATTGACGAGAACGAACGAACGAACGAACTGACGAGGAGAGCAAAAATTATTTGCCGTCTCAACAGCATCCAGGAGGATTACGGTGCATCGCAGGACCTACTTCTTGCCCGTTCAAGACGTAAGTTAATTTTTATAGGGAAGTTCAAGATGCAAGTATGTCTCGCCTCTGGCGCGGTGCTACTGGGCTGTCTGAGTACTGTAGCTTCCCCATAATTTTGTTTTAGTATTCTTCATCAGTTTTCTTAGTTTTTTCAGTTTTCTATGGTTTTTCCTTTTTTTTTTCTGGTTCTTCAGTTTTCTTTCTTTATTTCTTCGGTTTTCTACTTTTTTTATTTTCCCTTCTTAAAAACATGTATAAATTTTTTATATACATTGTGCATTTTTTAGATACATCAGGAAAATTGTTTTATGCACGTTTAAACAAAAATGAAAAACACGATTAAATTTATACTCAAAGTAGATACAACATTCTTTTTATCTTTTTCTCAATACATTTCTTCCATTTTTCAAACACACTGTACATTTTTTTGTATACAATAGAAATATTCTTCATACATGTTTCACATTGTTTCTCAATATGTGTTTTGTAATCTATTTTTTCATACATATTATAATTTTCTTGTATACATAAGAAATATTTTTACACACGTTTAACATTTTTCATATACATGGTTAATATTTTTAAAATGTGTGTTTTGATGTCTACTTTTTCAAACACATTGTACATTTTTGTATACACTTGAAATGTTTTCTTATTCACGTTTACCATTTTTGAAATACATGATTAACTTATTTTAAAACGCATATTTTGAACATTTCCGCATATACATGTTAAACATTTTTTAATACATATTGAAACATTTTTCTATACCATGTGAACATTTTTTACATTGTATAAATTATTTTCACGGAAACATTTTCAGAACGCCATCAACATTTTTTTAACGACACTAACACATTTTTTATTCAATGCTAACGTTATTTAAAGTTCATGATATTTTAAAAAAAAATTTGGTTTAATTTTATGGAATATATGTACTCCGTCCATTCCATAATGTAGTTCATATAGATTTCTAAAGTGTCAAAATTTATGAACTTTGACCAAATTTATAGAGAAACTATTTATATCTACAATATTAAATATATATACAATATGAAAGTACGACTTGTGATGTATCTAATGAAATATATTTGGTATTCTAGATCTATATGTTTTTTTTATAAACTTGGTCAAAGTTAGTAAAGCACTAAAGCTTGGCTTCTTAAAATATCTCTACGCAGTACATTGTGGAACAAAGGGAGTATTTCACAATATTTTTCAAAATTATGAACAAAATGAAAAAGCCAAGAATGAAAAGAACAGACAAGAAAACAAACTAACCTGTTTTGGCCCATTGCAGTTGGGAGGCAGCGCTACTTGAGACGTGTCCTCGGGAAACATGGAAATAACGCGTCTGGCTTGAAAAGCTAACTAGGGATATTCAATAGAGGAAAGACCCGAAGCCGAACTAGGAAAACAGGGAAGTACGTACGAAACTAAAGGGATGTCGTCATTGGGAATTTGTTTATTACCTACGTCTCAATTCGGCGAGGTCATAGAAAGCTCTTTTTCCCTACTCTGCTCCGGCGGGGTCGATGGCAATAAGCGACATATAGCCTCGCCTGTGTCAGCCCGCCAGCTGATAACTTTTGCGGTTTTGATCTTGTGCCTCCGTTGTGGCGAAATCCTATTTGACGCTCGTTGCGTCAAAGTGCTGGGCTTTCGCACAGGCGAGCACCCGAAGCGTCGCAATGGGCCGGCCTGTTTGCTTACACATCGAATCTAAGGCTAAAATGAACCCGAAATCACTAATTGATGAGTACTCCTTTTAAGGATCACTCTCACCTCCCAAGTTGCGACAAGTGGCGCACTGCATGTGTGCCACTTGTCGCAACATGAGAGTTTTTCCTTTTTTCATAGATCCGTATTTTCAAAACGTTTTATCTTTTAAACCGTGCGTCCAAATGTCGAACCGTTTTTATCATTGGGTTCCTCACGTCGAGATCTTCAAAACTCGAGATCTTCAAAACTATATCCCATGTTGATAGGTTTTGATGAACTTCTTTTTCCACGAAAAAACCGGGACGAAAAAACCGTGCCTCTCGCGATAGAAAAAACCCAGAAAAATGCGTTTTTCCCTTTCCGATAGGCACGGCCGTGCCTCTCGCGAAGGCAAAACCGCGCCTCTTGCGGAAGCAATACCGTGCCGCTCGCGGAAAAAAACAACAAAGAACGCGTTTTTTCCCCTTTCTGAGAGGCACGGCAGTGCCTCTGTCGGAAGCAAAACCATGCCTCTAGCAAAAAAAAACGTGTTTTTTCCCTTTCCGAGAGGCACGGCCGGGCCTCTCGCGAAAGCAAAACCGTGCCTCTCGCGGAAATAAAACCGTGCCTCTCGCGAAAAAGAATGAAAAACAGAAAACGCGTTTTTTCCCTTTCCGAGAGGCACGGCCGTGCCTCTCACGGAAGCAAAACCGTGCCTCTCGCGAAAAAAAAACAGAAAACACGTTTTTCCAGGCAATTTTTTTTCGTTCAAAAGCTAAGAAAGACCAGTGAAAAACCGAAACACCAAAAAAATAAAATAAAAATCTAAAAAGCCGAAAACACGTGCGTAAAAATAAAAATAAAAAAATCCGAAGGAAACACTAAGAGCGCGACACGTGGCGACGGCTGAAAACGCGCCAAGTGGCAGTTCGTGGGAGTGATCGTTGGCAGGCTTTCAAGGGAGTGCTCCGTAATTAGTTGCTCCAGAAAGAACCTCATCCGGTTTTGGGAACCTTGTAGAAGGTTCCCTGAACCGGGTTTTGTTTCTTTTCCCGGTTTTCCTGTTTGTTTTTGGGTTTTTCATGTTTCTTTTTCTTTTTTGTTTTATCTTTTATGTATCTTTCAAACTTTAGTCGGGAGTTTAAAACAAATTTCAAGTATGCAAAAAAATGTTTGCGTTTCCAATTTTCCCAATTTTTGAAAATTATTCGCAAATATCAATAAATGTTCGTTTTTTCATTTTTTTATTCAGGGTGAAAGGTTCATGTTATCAATAATTGCGCGCTTTTACGAAATCTGTTCAAATTTTCAAAAATTTCATAGTTTCAATTTTTTTCCCATTTTCAATAAAATGTTCATCTATTTCGAAAATGTTTGAGTTTTTCCATAATATGTTCACAAAATAATAAAAGTGTTCGCGTTTCGTAAAACATTAATAGTTTTTTGATTTTTCATAAACATGCAAAATAAATTATATTCTCGAAAATTGTTCGTGTTCCAGAAAATTTGCTCACATGTTCAAATTAGTTCAGGATATTTAAAAATGTTCTCTTTTGCGAAAAAGTCTTCAACGTTTTATATTTTGTTCAAAAATTCCAATAATGTTCAAGAAGTTCAAAAATTGTTCCTGTTAATTTTTTTCAGAAATACAAAAAATGTTCATAATTTCAAAATTTGTTTGCAAATTAAGAAAATTGTTTGCATTTCCAATTTTTCTTTATGGGTTTCTACAAACGTTCCTCTTTTTTAAAAAAATGTCACTGTTTGAAAAAATTGTTCACGTTTTAGAATTTTGTTCAGAAGTTCAAACCTTGTTCACAGATTCAATAAATTTCCTTTTATTAACTAGTTTATTTTTCTAAATTTTTGTTCACGGACTTGAAAAGTGTTCGCGTGTCTAAAAATATTCCTTTCTTGAAAGAAAAAAAACACATTCAATATTTTAAAAGTTTCAGATTTGCCGCTGCCTTTTAGTTCCTAGGGCTTAGCGCTGATTCGTTGTCAGTGTCTGTCAGTTGCTCCCTTGGCTAGCAACACTCGCACAGGAACACGAGGTCTTGTGATGGAATCCAAGCGAGTTCATATTTTTGCGGTTTTTGCGCTACAATGCCGAAGCTGGTTTACAGTGGCCTGCTCGCGGCAGCCTCTAATGGGCAGGCCCAGTGGCGCTCGCCCTTGTACGTCGCAGCTCTGTTTGACGCAAAATGCGTTAAATAGGAGGTCCCTACTTTGTGATCCTCCGGCTTTTAGGCTAACAGAGAAGAAAAACCAAAGATGTACAACCTCTGTAAAGTAATATAAGACGTTTTAGATCACTAAAGTAGTAATCTAAACGTCCTATATTACTTTACGGAGGGAGTATGTAAATCGGCCCATATTTTATTTTATATTTTCCTGCTGTTTTTCTCTCCATTTTTCCTGAAATTTTCTCTCCATTTCATTCTATGTCTTTTTTTTACCTTTCCTTTTTCTTTTCACTTTTTCCACTCATTATTATCTCTTTTGGTTATTGTTTACTTTTTCGTTCTCTTGGGGAAATATATCAATATTATGCTAAAGTATATGAACATATATCAGAACATGCATGTTTTTTTTTCAAATATATAATTTTCTATACATGAAATCAAAAAATATTTTTGTATATAGTAATAATTTTGAAACCTGATATAAACATTTTTTGTTGTATACATAAACATTTATATAGAGGTATTTGAACATTTTTAAAAAATTTACACTATGTGTTACATTTTTTATATTTCCAAAAATTATTGAATAAACAATACTTCTCAAAATATAAAACAAAAATCAATTAAGTGGTAGTGTGAATGGAGGTCCATGTAAGATCCCTTAGGCCAAGAATACAAGCTGGGAAATGATTCCCTTCAACCTACCGATCTTACGCGAGCGTCCATTGTCTTCATGTCTGTTGGATGGGCTCCATCAGATGTCATGAGACAACCCATCTGTGTCCAGTTTCGCAAACCAACCAAGGGCTAGATCCCGCAACATCTAGATGCCGCAACATAGCCTTTGTTGCAAAAAATATATATCTCACAACACGATCCATATTGCAAAAAAAAACCCGCAACACAACCCATGTTGCAAAAACAAATCTAACAACACGACCCATGTTGCAACAAAAATCCGACAACACGATCCATGTTGCAAAACAAATCCGACAAAATGACCCATGTTGCAAAAACAAACCCGCGACATAATTTGTGTTGCAAATGCCTCCGTAACAAGACATCTGTTGCAAAATAGAATTGTGAGATCCGACGGTTCGCTAGGCGGCGGATCTTTCTAGAAGATCCGTCGGCCGACGCGTAGCAGCCCCCATAAAAGCTCTTAGAATTTTTTTAGATCATCATGGGGTCATGGCGGGAGTTAAGTGCATGTCCAACACCTCCTATTGTTGAATGAAGACAAAAAAAAATCCGCTCCAATCCTCTCCCGAATTATCTCCTGAAGCAGACCTCCTTTCCACCCTAATTTTATTTTATTTTTTTGCGGGGAAAACTTCCGATCTATTCATCCAATATCTTGACAGTACAAAGAACATGAGAAGTATCAGAAATTACATCCATGTCCGTACACCACCTATCGACGACTACATGCACTAAAGCGAGCCGAAGGCGCGCCGCCCTCATCGCTCCTCTCATACGGTGTCAGACAAAAATTGTTGTAATAGACAGTCGGGAAGTCGCATACTAATGCCCCAAAGGACCAGCGCACCAGAACAACTACCGCTGCCGATGAAGAGAAGCGTAGATCGGAACTATATATCCACCCTGAAGACACATGATTACATGAACGCAGATGAGTAAAGACCGAAAGCATGCAGATCCACCGAAGACAAACACCGATCGAATCTCGCGAGATCCATTGGAGACACACCTCTACATGCCCTCCGATAACGCGAGACGCACAACAGGGACAAGGGCTAGACATGGATAACCTCATTCCATCTATAAGGAGACATCGTCACCTCGTCTTTCTGAAGAGTACACACACACCCTAAGTACACTAAAAAATACCTACAAATGAAGCATGAGCCCTCCCGCGCAAGGGCCAGAATCCACCGCTCCTGCATGGCCCTAAGGCCATAGGAGAGGAAGCAAATCGGCGGCGGCGCCAGCGAGAGGCGAGGAAACCCTAAACACCTTAATCCTTTCTTTCTTTCCAAGGAAGAAAGAAAACACGTCTAGTTTTTCTTACATATAGAAAAGAAATAGTGGTCAGCCCCTCCACACAAGACGCCAAATGACATAGATGAGAAGAAATTTGCCCTCCCGTCCCGGTCTAGTCTCCTACCACTCGAGTCGTCTCCCGTCATGTTCCGTTGTCCTGATGCCACACCATTTTGTAGGATCATCAAAGTGTAAAGGTGTGTGTGTGTGTGGGGGGGGGGGGGTGAATAACACTAGTCAGTTTTAGTTGCTAGCAAGCATTAATCTAAAGCTGGAGATTTCCTAAAACACTATGCACATGCAAGACCAGAAATTTAAAGTGCGGAAGCAAACTTGCATGAAAATAAATGGAGTAAGGGGTAAAGGTCATAAACATAAGGTGAAGATACGAACACAGTCTTAATGCCACATAGGTCTCGACAACATTGCCCACAAAGAGCATACAAAGCACATGCCCACCTATATCATCATGTTTTGTAACCATAAAGGTCAAAGCCTCAATCAGGGTACATCTTCGCATGTAGTAGGCTATCACTGGCCTTGAAACAACTATTTGTTCCTTCATACCACGTAGGCTGCAAAACACATCTAGTCGTCTAAGAGGCACACATCATCCAAAGCAACAAGAGGTTGCTTTGTAAAGAATCTCTTGCTTGTGATTCAAAAGGTAATCTATGATATTCTGCAAGTGCACATGGGTAGTTGAAGCACAATTTGCAGGAAGTATTGTAACCCAATTTATATGTCGAACCAGAGGAGCCAAAGGATGGCTACTAACAGCCCCACAACTTAGTTGTGATGTATGTAGATACACCCGCACACAAACCTACTTTGGAAATAGTCAATTCCATCGGTTGCTAGGAATACAGTAATGAAGGGATTTATGTAACTACAAACTCGTAGGTATAGGATTGAACAAAATGAAAGGCTGTCTATACTTTTGGTCTCACGAGTACAAGGTGGGTGACTAAGTGGTCACGATTTATTGATTCTAGAGTCGGTCTCCCAAAAATCGTTACCTCCCAGCCACCACTAACAATGTAACTCAACTTCCCCTTACGCTACCACGTAACCATAAGCGATTAAGGCCAAAGGACCAGAACAACGCATTACACTCTAGGGATGAAGCTAGAAAAAACTTTGGGGGTCATATCAATGGTACTGGGGTCATCTTCCATAAATGAATAGTGATTATTACTAAGATAGTGAAGAATTTCGTAATTTCATTAGGGTCAACTAACCCCAATGCATACAAGGCAGCCCCATCCCTCTTACACTCTATGGTTAACCGTTACTCCTTAGAAAATAAAGGTTCCCCACCACTTATCCTAAATCTCTGATATAACAACATCACATTCAATCATGCTTTACCATCTATCCAAGTACCAATCGAGTAATTAAGTGATTCCAATTAATTCACCACTTATGCTAGAAAGAGCCGAGAGGATAATATTTGAATTTGGATATTTTTGTCGATGGTTTCACTGGAAAGAATGTTATGCAAAAATTTCCACTTGGAAGAAAAAAAATGGTTGAATCAACATCACACCTATAATTATTAACGGCTCGGTAACTAGGAGTCAACTTCACTCCTTTGCAGCAACCGACAATAGCAGCCATGTCATAAACCATTTTGATTTAGGATGCAACCTTGTGTCAGCCATGGCACTAGTCATTCCAATCACTTCATGGCTCATATGTTGGGTACATAAAGTAAATACTCATTCAGTTTTCTCAACAAGATAAATCATAAAAATACAATTTATTTGACAAGTAATCTAGCTATCTTAGTCTTGTTATTGAAGTAGACACGAAATTCGTTGTCACGGTCCTCTTGTTTTACAACACTGTTATAAAAATCTAGTACTATATAAAATAACTAGTACTACATGGGTAGAATAAACACAATTCCAAGTGATGTGTGTCGAAAAACTTGTTAGATAATGACCTTAACACCAAACTATGCTGACTTGATAAAACCATATGGAAAAATGCCGTTGTTAAAAATATATATTTTTAAGTTAGGAATGAGAAAATCCAAAGCGCTATAATGAATAATGGAGTGCACGTTATTTAATATGACTGGTTTTTGAGAATAATAATATTAAGATTACCCAAACATGACAATCTAAAATTTGTTATTAACTAATTACTTATCAACAAATAATAATTCATATTTATATGTAAACTAAGAATTTCATATTATGAAGTGTGCAATATCTATGCTAGTATGACAATGACAAATAAGATCAAATTGTGCATACTTCAGCTCATTTAATGATACATTTTTCTTTATAAAAGAGTTCATCGCCCCTTACACGTTTTAGTTTGTTATTTGGCTTTAGTTGTTAAACTTTCTATGTGTGAGAAGTCCCATGAGTATGTATCATTTGTAGTGCTGGATAGTCAATGAGCATGTGTCATGCCGTGACTTGATATTCCTTACTAGAAAATCTATACTACAGGTATTTACATCCCCCAAAACATTCTTTGATAAGAAGATTTGTGTAACGCCCGATTTGATGCACGTCACATGGCTCTACAAAAGCTATCAAACTTGTGCCAACAAACATCAAAGTTAGAAACTAAATATATAGATCACATGAAGAGCTCATCATTTCAAGCTGGGCTAATATAAGAAGTCCCATCAAACTTTAGTACTGACACAATGGGCTATAACTGGCGATTTATTAGCTGGAAGATCAAAACCCTTAATGGCAACACCAATCTCACAAGGAGCACACATCACTCACTAGGATTTTTACATCGATATGTTATAGCTAGACATCGTGATGTGCTTTTCAAAAATCGCATAGTTGACCTTTTTTACACATGTTCATGATAACTAAATATCACATTTTTTTTAGCAAACTATCAGTTGAGTATTCGGCCCAATGTCCACAAAGCCCAATATCAAAACTCATCCATAGAAATTACACCTGATCCTCAAAAAAAATAAAAAATTACACCCACAACCCACTCAACCTGACCCACCACAACCCACAAAACCCCCATCCATCCCTCTTTGTACCTCACTCTCCGCGCCCCATTTCTCCCCATCTCACTCACCTCTTTCCATCTCGTGTGGCAGTCAGAGCAACATATGTGATGCCTTTGTCGAATCACTCATCTCTTGGTCGCAAGTGCACTCAAAACGGCTTCGCCAGGTCGGATTTTACTAACACGATACACGTGCCAAATCTGACGTGGTCACTAGTGACTTCTCGATGCCCTCCTAGCTACCCTGAGCGGCAGAGGCGGTGCCTCCCAAGAGTGTTGTAGTGAACATGTCTTCCCAATTTCCACGCAACCGGATTTGGTGGTAGCGCGCATCTCCAAGCAGGCGGTGTACGAATCTTTCATAGCTACAAGCTCGATCACAGTCCAAGAGCATGTGGATGTTTTCTTTGGACCCCTCATCGCACACGAGTGCTCCGAAAAATCATCGGCGGCTTTTGTCATCACTAACATGAAGGTATTGAAACCTATATGAGATATAGGTACACTTACGTAAAGTAAGTGGCAATGCATGGAAGAACATATGCCAAAAGTCTCTTCGCTGAATGTCTTCTGTGGTTGCATGTATCTAGCGTGCTTTCATCGATCATACTCTTAGTTGCATTGCACGTACGGGCCTGAAGTTTTCAAATACAATAACACCTTATGTTTAGGCAATTCTTCCACACACACACAGACACATCCAAGTTCCAACCGAAAAAACAGGTCTATCGACCCCCCATCATAACTTTGTGTACATATACTTCATTACTGGGTAAATAACGTTATTGAAGTAAAGAGTGGTTCTTCCTCACTTGCAAGCTCGAATAAACCACTGACATATATAATGGAGATATGATCGTTCAAAAAATATGGGAATGAAACAAGTAACACTGAATCACATACATATACATATACAAATATTAACAAGCAAATCTAAGATCGACCTATCGAAACATACAGGCACAGTGTATCAACTATGAATTGGACCATTGGAATGTACGTATGACTGACTGACTGACTGACTAGCACACAAACTATTCTTGATCAATCATACCCTAAAACGAAATCCTGCAGATTCATGGAGTTTCCAGGTTGGAGCTGGAGCTGGCTGCCTGTCGTGGGAACATAGTGATCGCAAGACGCCATCCACGTCGAGAACTCCTCGTCGGGACCCATGATGGCGCCGCCATCCGGGAACTGCAGCTCCGGCAGCGGAGGAACCCCGCCTTGAAAAGCTCCGGCCGCTGCAAGCTGCTTGTTGTAGAGGAAGTCGTATAGCTCGTCGGCGTGGCCGTAGCCTAAGCCACCACCTACCATTGACCCCCAGCTCATCTCGACGGCACTGGCCACTCCAGCGGCCTCGCCGGCAGGAGAGACAAACCCTAGATTGGACGATCGCTCCTCGAAACTTCCTGGCACCGGCATGGCGTAGCTCGCGCCGGCGGACGGGTTTAGCTGTTGCTCGGCTTGGACGATGGCCGCGGAGGAGAGAGAGTGACCGAGACCGACTCCGACGACGGCCGTCGTGGCAACGGCGTCCGTCGGTGGCTCCAGATTTGGCCACCGCCGCAGACGAACTCGCTGTAGAGTCCCTGCAGGCGCATGTGGAGCTGGATCCGCTCGAGCGCCGACGAGCTCAATGCCGCGGTGGTGCCGTTCGTGCTCCCGCTGCTGCTGCTGCAGCCACCACCGCCCGCCGCCAGGTAGGAGTAGGGCATCGGCGCGTCTTGGCTGGCGCGCTGAAGGCGGCGGGAGGGCGCGCGCTTGCCGATGAGCTTCTTCTTGAGCTTGGTGTTCCAGTAGTTCTTGATGTCGTTGTCCGTTCTCCCCGGCAGCTGCGCGGCCATGATCGACCACCTGCATCGATCCATCCAGGCGTGTTAATTAGGGACAATTACTAGCATTCTAGCGCACGGAGATCGATGATCGATCGACGTGAGTTTGATGGGATCAGGAGAAATTAGAGAGGAATTTGTGGTGGAGATTAATTACAACGTAGTAGTACTGCATGCGATGAGGAAGAGGAATTAAGGTTAGTAGGTAATTAACTAGGAGTAACTGATTACCTGCTCCCGATGCTAATGTAGAGGCTGCAAATGATGTGCTCCTCTTCTTCGGTGAAGTCACCGTGCTTTATGTTTGGCCTCAGATAGTTGAGCCATCTCAGCCTGCAGCTTTTGCCACACCTCTTCAGCCCTGCAATATAAATCATGCATGCATGCATGCATGCATATATCTTCAGTGAGAATTTAGTAAGAAGGCGTAATTCAGGAAATTGATTACAAAAATAGATGATTGAATTGCCAATACAAAAATAATTAGCTTATGACTGATTAATTCACACACTACGACGAAACTGTAGAGGCACACTAGTATTACTGAAGATGGATCACATGCCCTACAATTGTATTATATATGCGTTAGTAAAGTAGTTAAGGCCTAATCACATGTTCTTACTTCATGCAATTACCAAGCTAGCTAGTTGCCAGTTTCCATATTTTATAGTAGAAAGGAAAGTTGCTTCTGATCGATCCCATCTGACTAGATCTGTCACCCTAGGACAAACAAATAGGCCAAACCACGGATGGAACATCATAATAGCTTTATTTCCCTCAAAAGTTTGAACTAACTGTAATTCCATTGGTTGCAACTGAAAACTACAGCTAGCTAGCTAGCTTGAATCAGGTACCAAACCCCAGCGTAGAACCATACAGATAACACCAACATTGGCTCAGCTGGCCCAAGGTAGATGGATGAGAAAAAGGGGGTGGAGATGCTTATTAGAAAGCTGAAATCAACAGGACAGAGATATTACTATCTATCATGTAAAAATGTCTGCTTTCTGATTGACTAAACGTGAAAAAGAGATACAGTGGTAGTACTGTGGCTGCTATGGCTAGTTCCTCCAGGTAGTAGCTGGGGTGGGTAGCTATATCCATGTCTTGCAACATTAATACTGGCCCATTTATGGGAAAGAAGAGACAGATCAGACTTGGACAAATCTAGGAGAGAGGGAGGCGCAATTAACCACGAGATTAGGTTCGACTGTTCAAGGCAAGAGGTCGGCAAGGGGAAAGAGGGAAGGAGACCACCGGCCGGCCACCGCCCGGAGAAGTATCCAAGATTCAGGAGTTGAGGAAGAGAGGCGTACCGATCTTCTGCGGCAGGGCGATCCAGTTGCCGCCGGCGCCACCCTCTCCCTCCTCCCCCTCGCCGCCGCCGGAAGATGCGGCGCGGGCTGGACGGCGGCGGCGGGGCGCTTGCTGCGCTGCGGCTCCGTTTCCCTCGGTGGTGGGAGGTGCTCGTCCCCTGGCTCGGCGGCCCAGCCGCGGCGACTGCTCGGTGCGGCGGCGCCGGACCTTGCTTCCAGGTTCGGCCGGTGCGGGCGAGGTGGGGTGGCGGCCCTCCTTCCCCTGCTCGTGTCTCGGCGGCTGCGGCGGCCCGGCTGCTGAGGCAGCTCGGCGGCCCAGCAGCGTGGCGACTTCGGCGGTCCTGCGGGTGTGGTGCTCCGGTGGCTTCCCCGCGGACGCCCATGGTGCTGTGGCGGCGGCCCCTTGTGCAGCGACGGTGGCTTTCGGCGCGGATCTGAATTCGGCCGGCGCGGGTGCGCAGGGGTGGCGGCTCTCCTGCCCCTGCTCGTGGGTGTTGTGCTCGCCTGCGTGCTTGTTGTGTGCTGGTTGCGATGCATTCGTTGCCTGAGGTGGGGGATTGCGGATCTGGCAGGCGGCCAGATCTGGCTTGCCGGTGCTGCTCCGGCTGCCGGTGAGGAGTGGTTCGGGGTGGCTCTTCGAGACTGCTGGCGCGGTATTTTCGTGGAGGTGGGTGGGCCAGTGGAGGTGCTATGCGTGAGGGTACTTGTGAAATTATTGCTCTTCCTGCTTCTTCTTTGTTCGATATCCGTTCAGGCAGGTACACTATTATGCCCGAGGACATCTACAGATATTGGGGTCTGTCGCAACCCCCAGCACCTGAGCCGGCACCAGCCCTGGATCCGTACCAGGATCCAGTTTTTCAGTGGGAGCCGCAGGAGCTCGCCAACCAGTGGAACCCTCAGGACCCTCCGGAGTATCCAGGGGATGGTTATTTCCAACCATGGCACTAGACCAACTTAGGCCAAAAGCCTAAGCTTGGGGGAGTACGTATTTCTCACCGACATTACATTCATGTTCACACACTCATCTTAATAGTCGGTGTTTATACTTTTTCATTGTATTATCCATGTTAGTTTATTTCTTTTTCTCGCTTTCTTCTCGTGTGTTTAATAAACTTTGAGAAAATCCAAAAAAACATTAGTTCTAGCTCTACCTTTTCGTTTGTTTAGTTGTAGTATTAAAAGAAAACCCAAAAAGATTTCTCGTTCTTCTTTTGCTTGTTGGGAGCTTTCCCGTGTAAATAGTTTTTCTCGTTCTTGTTTTGAAATTTCTTTCTTTGGGTCCTAAGGGGAAGACCACGATGAAAATGTTGAGTGGCTCTCATATGCATTACTGTTTATCTATCAGAGAGCCCATATTACCTTGTCTTCTCCTTTGAGTTATTGTTTGCAGATTCCAGCTTAGTCCAATGCACGTGCACTCTTATTATTATTTACACCGTTCGGCCGTGCAAGTGAAAGGCAATAATGACGATATATGATGAAAAGATTGAGATGAAGAAAAGCTGGTATGAACTCGACCTATTTTGTTTTTGTAAATATGATTAGCTCATCGTTCAGAATTCAGCTCATTATGGGGGAAACATGTTTGTAATGACAATTAGAGATAAAGTTGCTCATGCCATGCTTAATTAGCTAAGAGTGTATAATGGTTTGTCTTGAGTGCCAACATGCATTTTAAAATGGTTGTGATGTAGTATGATAGGATGGTATCCTCCTCTGAACGATTCGAGTGGCTTGACTTGGCACATGTTCACGCATGTAGTTGAAACAAAATCAACATAGCCTCCACGATATTTATGTTCATGGTGTTTTATATCCTACTCATGCTTGCATTCAATATTGGTTAATCTCAAAGCATGTTTATGACTGTTGTCGCTCTCTAGTTGGTCGCTTCCCAGTCTTTTGCTAGCCTTCACTTGTACTAAGCGGGAATACTGCTTGTGCATCCACTTCCATAAACCCAAAGTTGTTTCATATGAGTCCACCATACCTACCTATATGCGGTATTTACCTGCCGTTCCAAGTAAATTTGCACGTGCCAAACTCTAAACCTTCAAATAATATTCTGTTTTGTATGCCCGAATCGCTCATGTAGCGACTGGGGGCGGTCAGTATCTTCCATGCTAGGTGGGTTATTCTCACGATATGTGTTGATTCACTATCATTCACGAGAAAGTGGCTGGTAATCGGGATGCCCAGTTCCATGCTCAAAAATCAAATCAAAATATAATGAAACAAAACTCCCCCAGGATTGTTGTTTGTATGGACGGTACCCGTGGATTCGGCCCGCCGTGGAGTGTGATTGATTGGTGGAGGGGGAGTAAAAACTTTACCATTCTGTTTGGGAACCGCCTATAATGTATCTAGCATGGAAGATGGTGAAATCTCTTGGTCGTCATGTTGACAATGAAAGCATACCGCTCAAAATTATTATTCATCTCTGTTTTAAAAGCTCGAGCTCTGGCACCTCTGCAAATCAATGCTTCCCTCTGCGAAGGGCCTATCTATTTTACTTTACTGTTGAGTCATCCTCCTCTTATAAAGAGCACCAGTTAGAGAGCACCACCGTCATTCGTATGCTTTGCTATTAATTGATATTGAGTATGATTGTGACTGGATCTCTTTTACCATGAATTACAATGTCCAGTCAGCCCTTGTTCTTCAGAGGTGCTCTGCATTTATGTTTTGCGGTCTCAGAAAGGGCTAGCGAGATACCATTATATCATATTGTATCATGATTGTTTTGATTAAATTGTTGTCATCCGAGATTTATTATTATGACTTGCTAGTTGATTATGCCATTGATATGAGTAAATGCGAGACCTAAATGTTATTGTGAATGTGGTTAGTCTATAATCTTTGTTGAAACCTGAACATCAGTTAGGCATATTTACAACAACAAGATCAAACAGAGTTTGTAAAAGTTTCTCTTTGTCACTTTCAGTTTGTCAACTGAATTGCTTGAGGACAAGCAATGGGTTAAGCTTGGGGGAGTTGATACATCTCCATCGTATCTACTTTTCCAAACCCTTTTGCCCTTGTTTTGCACCCTAATTTGCATGATTTGAATGAAACTAACCCGGGCTGACGCTGTTTTCAGCAGAATTGCCTTGGTGTTATTTTTGTGCAGAAATAAAAGTTCTCGGATTGACCTTAAAATTTACGGAGAATATTTTTGGAATTAATAAAAAATATTGGCGAAAGAATCAACCGGAGGGGGGCCACCACCTGGCCACAAGCCAGGGGGGCGCGGCCACCCCCTAGGGCGCGCCCCCCTGTCTTGTGGGCCCCCTGTGGCTCCTCCGACCTCGTTTCCAACTCTATATATTCCTATTCGTGGAGAAAAAATTAGAGAGAAGAGTTCATCGCATTTCACGATACCGGGCCGCCGCCACCTCCTGTTCTTCCTCGGGAGGGCAGATCTGGGGTCCGTTTTGGGCTCCGGAGAGGGGAAATCGACGCCGTCGTCATCACCAACCATCCTTCATCACCAATTTCATGATGCTTTCCTCTGTTCGTGAGTAATTCCATCATGGGCTTGCTGGACGGTAATGGGTTGGATGAGATTTACCATGTAATCGAGTTAGTTTGGTTAGGGTTTGATCCCTAGTATCCATTATGTTCTGAGATTGATGTTGCTATGAGTTTGCTATGCTTAATTCTTGTCACTAGGGCCCGAGTGCCATGATTTCAGATCTGAACCTATTATGTTTTCATGAATATATATGTGTTCTTGATCCTAACTTGCAAGTTATAGACACCTATTACGAGTTATGATCCGCATCCCCCAGGGTGACAATAACTGGGATTCTTTCCGGTGATTACCGTAGTTTGAGGAGTTCATGTATTCACTAAGTGCTAATGCTTTGGTCTGGTTCTCTATTAAAAGGAGGCCTTAATATCCCTTAGTTTCCATTAGGACCCCGCTGCCACGGGAGGGTAGGACAAAAGATGTCATGCAAGTTCTTTTCCATAAGCACGTATGACTATATACGGAATACATGCCTACATTATATTGATGAATTGGAGCTAGTTCTGTGTCACCCTATGTTATAACTGTTGCATGATGAATGCCATCCAACATAATTATCCATCACTAATCCATTGCCTACGAGCTTTTCATATATTGATCTTTGCTAAGTTACTTTTCCGTTGCTACTGTTACAATCACTACAAAACTGCTACTGTCACTTTTGCCACCGTTACCGCTACTTCCATACTACTTTGCTACTGAATACTTTGCTGCAGATATTAAGTCTTTCAGGTGTGGTTGAATTGACAACTCAGCTGCTAATACTCGAGAATATTCTTTGGCTCCCCTTGTGTCGAATCAATAAATTTGGGTTGAATACTCTACCCTCGAAAACTGTTGCGATCCCCTATACTTGTGGGTTATCAATGCCTATATAATGATCGTCGCCTTGGATATCGTCATGATTATTTGATCTTCTATCAATTGCCCAACAGTAATTCGTTCACCCACCGTGCGCTATACTCATGAGAGAAGCCACTAGTGAATCCTACGACCCCCGGGTCTACTTTTCCAACATATTGCTTTCCGATCTATCTTTTTGCCTCTTTGTTTCCAGATCTACTAAACCAAAAGCCCAAAAATATATTGCTGCACTTTTTATTTGCCATTTTTATTTTGTGTTCTTGAGAGATATATCTCTCCTATCTATCAGTACCTAATCTATCTTTTTACCGTAGAGAGATTGACAACCTCTCTTTCACGTCGGGTTATGACGTGGCTTGAGACTGCGTCGGTATTTCCCCAAAGAGGAAGGGATGATGCAGCACAGTGACGGTAAGTATTTCCCTCAGTTATGAAACCAAGGTTATCGAACCAGTAGGAGGATCACCACCACCCAATAAGCAGCACCTACACACAAACAACAAATACTTGCAACCCGACGCGAAAGAGAGATTGTCAATCTCTCTATGGTAATAAGATAGATTAGGTAGTGATAGATAGGAGAGATAGATCTCTCAAGAACACAAATAAAAAGAGTAAATATGCAGCAATATATTTTTGGATTTTTGGTTTTGTAGATCTGAAAACAAAGAGTGCAAAAACGTAGATCGGAAAGCAATATGATGGAAAAGTAGACCCCGGGGCCGTAGGGTTCACTAGTGGCTTCTCTCATGAGTATAGCGCACGGTGGGTGAACAAATTACTGTTGGGCAATTGATAGAAAATCGAATAGTCATGACGATATCCAAGGCGATGATAATTATATAGGCATCACGTCCAAGATAGATAGACCGACTCCTGCCTGCATCTACCTCTATTACTCCACACATCGACCGCTATCCAACATGCATCTAGTGTATTAAGTTCATGGAAAAACGGAGTAATGCAATAAGAACGATGACATGATGTAGACAAGATCTATTCATGTAGGAATAGACCCCATCTTGTTATCCTTAATAGCAACGATACATGCGTGTCTTGTTGCCCCTTCTGTCACTGGGAAAGAACACCGCAAGATCAAACCCATCACAAAGCACCTCTTCCCATGGCAAGAAAAATTGATCTAGTCGGCCTAACTAAACCAAAGATTCGGAGAAGAAATATGAGGCTATAAGTAATCATGCATATAGGAGATCAAAGAAGACTCAAATAATATTCATGGATAGAAACTGATCATGAACTCAAAATTCATCGGATCCCAACAAACACACTGCAAAAGTTTACATCAAATAGATCTCCAAGAGACCATTGTATTGAGAATCATAAGAGAGATTGGATCTCGCGGTTCTGGAACTTGCGGAGCCTGGAATTGTGTTTCGTCGACTCCCGTAGGGTTTTTGGAATATTTGGGAATTTATAGACATCAGAGGCGGTGCGGAGGGTGGCCGAGGAGGGCACAACCCATCAGGGCGCACCTCCCCTGGCGCGCCCTGGTGGGTTTTGCTCTCCACAGCCCACCTCTCCGGCAGTTGTTTGGCCCACTGGGTGTCTTCTGGTCCAGAAAAAATCTCCAAAAAGTTTCGTCGCTATTGGACTCCGTTTGGTATTGATTTTCTGCGAAGTAAAAAACAAGCCAAAACAACAACTGGCACTTTGGCACTATGTCAATAGGTTAGTCCCAAAAAAATGATATAAAGTTGTCATAAAATGATTGTAAAACATCCAAGAATGATAATATAACAGCATGGAACAAACAAAATTTATAGATACGTTGGAGACGTATCAGCACCCCCAAGCTTAATTCCTACTCGTCCTCGAGTAGGTAAATGATAAAAACAGAATTTTTGATGTGGAATGCTGCCTAACATGTTCATCTCATATTCTTTTCTTTTGTATAGCATGGACATTTGGACTTATAACGATTCAAAGCAATAGTCTAGTTTTAACATAATGACTTCAATACTCAAGCATGTCAACAAGCAACCATGTCTTTCAAAATATCAACACTAAAGAAAGTTATCCCTAGCCTATCATGCTCAATCATTGATCCATTCATGAAACACACTCAAATATTAGCTATGCCCAATGCTCAAGTACGATCATAGTGCCCCCTAGTTGGTGCTTATAAGAGAAGATGGAGACTCAAAGCAAAAATAAAAATTGCATAAAGTAAAAGATAGGCCCTTCGCAGAGGGAAGTAGGGATTTGTAGAGGTGCCAGAGCACAAGGTTTAAATTGAGAGAGAAAAATATATTTTGGGTGGCATGCTTTTCCTGTCAACGAAAACGACAAAGTAGCTCACAATACTTTCCATGCTAGATATATCATAGGCGGTTCCCAAACAGAAAATAAAGTTTATTCTTCTTTCCACCAAACTTTCACTTTCCATGGCGGACCGTATCCACGGTTGCCTTCCATACCAACACTTTCCAAGGAATTTATTATTTGACAACATAAAGTAAATATTTTTTCTTTTTCATTTCGGGAATGGGCATCCCTATTACCGCCGCACTCTCGTGCAATGACAAGTGAATAAACACTAATCTTGAGAATAACACATCTAGCATGGAAAAATATTGGACACTCCCCACCGTTTCATGAGCGGTACGGGCACACAAAGGAGAAAATTTATTTTGAAAATTTAGAGATGGCACATACAAATTTGCTTGGAACGGCATGGAAATACCGCATATACGTAGGTATGGTGGACTCATAAGGCAAAACTTGGTTTAAGGATTTTGGATGCACAAGTAGTATTTCTACTTAGTGCAAATGGAGGCTAGCAAATAGATTGGGAAGCAACCAAACCAAGAAACGAAAATTCACATAAGTGAGCATTGAACATAACTAACACCGAATAATGCACCACAAGTAGGATGTAACTTCATTGCATAACTATTGACTTTCGTGCATGCATAGGGAATCACAAACCTTAACACCAATATTCCTACTAAGCATAATTACTCACTAACATGATTCACATATTACTATCATCATGTTTCAAAACTATTACAAAGAATCAAGTTTAATTTGTCCAACGATCTTCATGAAAGTTTTTATTATATCCTCCTTGGATATCTATCACGTTGGGACTAGTTTCATACATTGTCATTGCTTTTTGGCAAGCTCAAACAAATTTAAGTGAAGCACATGAGCATAAAGATTTCATCTCTCAAAAAGGTATAAGTGAAGCATGAGAGGATTTCTTCAAAATTTACCTACTCTCAAAGTAATCTAAGTGAAGCATGAGAGTATTTCTACAAAAATTTCCAAGCACACTGTGCTAAAAAAGATATAAGTGAAGCACTAGAGCAATTCTATAGCTCAAAAAGTTTAAGTGAAGCACATAGAGCAATTCTAACAAATCATAGCATGATTTTGGATTTCTCAAATAGGTGTGTACAGCAAGGATATAAAGGAAAAAATAACAAGCAAAGCAAGCAAAGATACATGATGCTCCAAGCAAAACTCATGATATGTGATGAATAAAAATATAGCTCCAAGTAAAATACCGATGGTCGTTAGAAGAAAGAGGAGATGCCACTCGGGGGCATCACCAAGCTTAATTGCTTGTTCCTCTTTGGATATATCTTGGGGGTGCGGTAGCATCCCCAAGCTTAGGCTTTTATCACTCCTTATTCCTTCATCCATCGTGATCTCGCCCAAAACTTGAAAACTTCAATCACACAAAACTCAACAAAATCTTCGTGAGATCCGTTAGTATAATAAAGCAAATCACTACTTTAGGTACTGTTGCAAACCCATTAATATTTTATTATTGCATTATACCTACTTTATTTTAACTTTACCATGGCTCATACCCTTCAATATAACCCATAGATTCATCAAAACAAGCACACAATGCAACGAAAACAGAATCCGTCTTAAACAGAACAGTCTGTAGTAATCTGTACTCTACCCATACTTCTATAACTCTAAAAATTCTGAAAAATTAGGACAACGTAAGGAATTTGTATAGAAACACTGTGTTAAAATTTCAGCTCAAGATCACGTTGCAGCAAAAAAATGGAAATTCATATACTGGACGCAAAGTTTCTGTTTCAGATTCCTCATCACTTCTACTCATCCTATGAATCATCCTAAAAGCTTTACTTGGCACAAACACTAAATAAACCATAAAAACACAATCATAACAATGGCATAATTGTGTCAACACTCAAAAACAGAAAGGAAAAAGCAACAATTTATTCAGTGGGTTGCCTCCCAACAAGCGCCATCGTTTTACGCCCCTAGCTAGGCATAATGATTTCAATGATGCTCACATAAAAAATAGTAATTGAAATATGCAATAGAGCATCATGAGTCTCATGACAAGCACATTTAATTCTAACCCACTTCTTATGCATAGGGATTTTGTGAGCAAACAATTTGTGGGAACAAGAATCAACTAGCATAGGAAGGCAAAACAAGCATAACTTCAAAACTTTGAACACATAGAGAGGAAACTTGATATTATTGCAATTCCTACAAGCATATGTTCCTCCCTCATAAGAAATTTCAGTAGCATCATGAAGGAATTCAACAATATAACTATCACATAAATCATTCTTTTCATGATGCACAAACATAGAATTTTCATTACTCTCCACATAAGCAAATTCCTTTTCATCCATGGTAGTGGGAGCAAACTCAACAAAATAACTATCATGAGACACTTGATTGACGTAACCACATTGCAAATTAAAACCATGATGATAAGTTTTATGGTTATCATTACTCATTATAGCATATGTGTCATCACCATCATGATACGTCTCCAACGTATCTATAATTTTTGATTGTTTCATGCTATGATATTATCTGTTTTGGATGTTTTATATGCATTAATATGCTATTTTATATTAATTTTGGGACTAACCTATTAATCTAGTGCCTAGTGCCAGTTTCTGTTTTTTTCCTTGTTTTTGAGTATTGCAGATAAGGAATATTAAACAGAGTCCAAACAGAATAAAATCTTCAGAATGATTTTTCTTGGACCAGAAGAAACGTACCAGACTTGGAGTTGAAGGCAGGAGACCTGCCGTCTGGCGACAAGCCACAGGGGCGCGCCCTAGGGGGGGGGGCGCCCCCCTGGCTTGTGGCCCCACGGCAGCCCTCCTAACCCTATTCTTCGGCCTATAAATTCCCAAATATTCCCCCAATACCAGAGAGAGCCACGAAAATACTTTTCTGCCGCCGGAAGCCTCTGTTCCCGTGAGATCCCATCTTGGAGCTTTTTCCGGTAATCTGCCGGAGGGGGATTCGATCACGGAGGGCATCTACATCAACTCCATTGCCCCTCCGATGATGCGTGAGTAGTTCACCTCAGACCTTTGGGTCCATAGCTAGTAGCTAGATGGCTTCTTCTCTCTCTTTGTTCTTCAATACCATGTTCTTCATGATCTTCATGGAGATCTATCCGATGTAATACTTTTGTGCAGTGTGTTTGTCGAGATCCGATGAATTGTGGGTTTATGATCAGATTATCTATGAATATTATTTGAGTCTTTTCTGAATTCTTATATGCATGATTTCATACCTTTGTAAGTCTCTTCGAGTTATTGATTTGGTTTGGCCAACTAGATTGGTAATTCTTGCAATGGGAGAAGTGCTTAGTTTTGGGTTCAATCTTGCGGTGTCCTTACCCAGTGACAAAGTAGGGGTAGCGAGGCACGTATTGTATTGTTGCCATCGAGGATAAAAATATGGGGTTTTCATCATATTGCTTGAGTTTATCCCTCTACATCATGTCATCTTACCTAATGCATTACTCTGTTCTTCATGAACTTAATACTCTAGATGCAGGCAGGAGTCGGTCGATGTGTGGAGTAATAGTAGTAGATGCAGAATCGTTTCGGTCTACTTGACACGGACGTGATGCCTATATGCATAATCATTGCCTTGGATATCGTCATAACTATGCGCTTTTCTATCAATTGCTCGACAATAATTTGTTCACCCACCGTACTATTTTCCTTCAAGAGAGAAGCCTCTAGTGAAACCTATGGCCCCTGGGTCTATTTTCCATATTATATTTTCAGATCTATAAACCAAAAATACTAAAAATACCTTGCTGCAATTTTATTTACTTTTCTTTTAGTTTTACTTTTGGCAATCATATATATCTATCTCTATCAGATCTCATCCTTGCAAGTAACCGTGAAGGGATTGACAACCCCTTTATAGCGTTGGGTGCAAGTGTTTGATTGTTTGTGTAGGTGCAAATATTGGTGCCTTGCTTGTTCCTCTGACTGGATTGATACCTTCGTTCTCAACAAACTGAGGGAAATACTTATCTACTTCGCTGCATCACCCTTTCCTCTTCAAGGGAAAACCAACGCAAGCTCAAGAGGTAGCACATCATCATAAATAGGAGGCATGCAATCATCAAAACTTGGGGGACTAAAAATATCATCTTCATCAAACATAGCATCCCCAAGCTTGTGGCTTTGCATATCATTAGCATCATGGATATTTAGAGAATTCATACTAGCAACATTGCAATCATGGCAACACAAGCAAAGATAGCAAACAAGCAAACAAAAAGAGACCGGCGAGAAAAAGACAAACGAGAAAAGAGAGCTCTACACAGCCCACCTCTCTGGCACTTCTTTGGTCCACTGGGTGTCTTTTGGTCCAGAAAAAATCTCCAAAAATTTCGTCGCGATTGGACTCCGTTTGGTATTGATTTTCTGCGAAGTAAAAAACAAGCAAAAACAGCAACTGGCATTTTGGCACTATGTCAATAGGTTAGTCCCAAAAATGATATACAGTTGTTATAAAATGATTGTAAAACATCCAAGAATGATAATATAACAGCATGGAACAAGCAAAAATTATAGATACGTTGGAGACGTATCAACATCCCCAAGCTTAATTCCTACTCGTCCTCGAGTAGGTAAATGATAAAAACAGAATTTTTGATGTGGAATGCTGCCTAACATGTTCATCATATTCTTTTCTTTTGTATAGCATGGACATTTGGACTTGTAAATGATTCAAAGCAATAGTCTAGTTTTAACATAATGACTTCAATACTCAAGCATGTCAACAAGCAACCATGTCTTTCAGAATATCAACACTAAAGAAAGTTATCCCTAGCCCATCATGCTCAAACATTGATCCATTCATGAAACACACTCAAATATTAGCTATGCCCAATGCTCAAGTACGATCATAGTGCCCCCTAGTTGGTGCTTTATAAGAGAAGATGGAGACTCAAAGTAAAAATAAAAAAATTGCATAAAGTAAATAGATAGGCCCTTCGCAGAGGGAAGTAGGGATTTGTAGATGTGCCAGAGCTCAAAGTTTTAAATTGAGAGAGAAAAATATTTTGGGTGGCATGCTTTTCCTGTCAACGAAAACGACAAAGTAGCTCACAATAATTTCCGTGCTAGATATATCATAGGCGGTTCCCAAACAGAAAATAAAGTTTATTCCTTTTTCCAGCAAACTTTTCACTTTCCATGGCGTGCCGTATCCACGGTTGCCTTCCATACCAACACTTTCCAAGGAATTTATTATTTGACAACATAAAGTAAATATTTTTTCTTTTTCATTTCGAGAATAGGCATCCCTATTACCGCCGCACTCTCGTGCAATGACAAGTGAATAAACACTCATCTTGAGAATAACTCATCTAGCATGGAAAAATATTGGACACTCCCCACCGTTTCATGAGCGGTACGAGCACACAAAAGAGAAAATTTATTTTGAAAATTTAGAGATGGCACATACAATTTTTTTTGGAACGGCATGGAAATACCGCATATAGGTAGGTATGGTGGACTCATAAGGCAAAACTTGGTTTAAGGATTTTGGATGCACAAGTAGTATTTCTACTTAGTACAAATGGAGGCTAGCAAATAGATTGAGAAACAACCAAACGAAGAAACGAAAATTCACATAAGTGAGCATTGAGCATAACTAACACCGAATAATGCACCACAAGTAGGATGTAATTTCATTGCATAACTATTGACTTTCTTACTTGCATAGGGAATCACAAACCTTAACACAAATATTTCTACTCAAGCATAATTACTCACTAAGATGACTCACATATTACTATCATCATGTTTCAAAACTATTACAAGGAATTAAGTTTAATTTGCCCAATGATCTTCATGAAAGTTTTTATTAGAACCTCCTTGGATATCTATCACTTTGGGACTAGTTTCCTATATTGCCATTGCTTTTTGGCAAGCTCAAACAAATTTAAGTGAAGCACATGAGCATAAAGATTTCTTCTGTCAAAAAGGTATAAGTGAAGCATGAGAGGATTTCTTCAAAATTTAATAACTATCAAATTAATCTAAGTGAAGCATGAGAGTATTTCTACAAAAATTTCCAAGCACACCGTGCTCAAAAAGATATAAGTGAAGCACTAGAGCAATTCTATAGCTCAAATAGTTTAAGTGAAGCATAGAGAGCAATTCTAACAAATCATGGCATAATTTTGGCTCTCCCCAATAGGTGTGTAGAACAAGGATACAAAGGAAAAACAAACAAGTAAAGCAAGCAAAGATACATGACGCTCCAAGCAAAACTCATGATATGTGACGAATAAAAATATAGCTCCAAGTAAAATACCGATGGTCGTTAGAAGAAAGAGGGGATGCCACTCGGGGGCATCCGCAAGCTTAGTTGCTTGTTCCTCTTTGGATATATCTTGGGGGTGCGGTAGCATCCCCAAGCTTAGGCTTTTATCACTCCTTATTCCTTCATCCATCGTGATCTCACCCAAAACTTGAAAACTTCAATCACACAAAACTCAACAAAATCTTCGTGAGATCCGTTAGTATGATAAAGCAAATCACTACTTTAGGTGCTGTTGCAAACCCATTCAAATTTTATTATTGCATTATAACTACTGTATTTTAACTTTACCATGGCTCATACCCTTCAATATAACCCATAGATTCATCAAAACAAGCACACAATGCAGCGAAAACACAATCTGTCTTAAACAGAACAGTCTGTAGTAATCTGTACTCTAACCATACTTATGTAACTCTAAAAATTCTAAAAAATTAGGACAACGTAAGGAATTTGTATAGAAACACTTTGTTAAAATTTCAGCTTAAGATCACGTTCCAGAAAAAAAATGAAAATTCATATACTGAACGCAAAGTTTCTGTTTCAGATTCAGCATCACTTCTACTCATCCTATGAATCATCCTAAAGGCTTTACTTGGCACAAACACTAAATAAACCATAAAAACACAATAATAACAGAGGCATAATTGTGTCAACACACAAAAACAGAAAGGAAAAAGCAAAAATTTATTTATTCATTGGGTTGCCTCCCAACAAGCGCTATCGTTTTACGCCCCTAGCTTGGCATAACGCATAGATTCAAGTATTGTCATCTTTGGTTTTCAACTCTCAAATCACACAACTAGATTTATTCATAGATTTAGCATGCATATTCTTAACTATAACACTCCTAGGAAGAAAACCAAAAAATTCATTCTTGTAAATAGGATCTCTTATGATTTCAACAAAGTCGGGATGAATACTAATCATTTTAAGATCTCCCTTGTGTCCGCTAGGTGTAGCAACTTTGTTCTTAGTGACTTGCGTGGTCTTACCAATTTTTATGGGAGTTTTTTCAATAGTTTTGATAGAAGAAAAAGGTGAACCCAAATTACTAAAAATCTCTTCCAACTTATCAATACGGTAAGGACTTTCTTCTACCCTTTCATTAACTACGGTTTCTTTTGCCTTTAATAATTTAATGGCATCTCCCGCCTTAGCCCCAATTTTGTTAGCAAGATTATGCAATTTCTTATCCAAATCTTCAAGATGTTCTTTAGTAATCATCTTCTTTTCAATAGCATCTAATCTCTCCATAACGTGTTCGAGAGTTAAAGTTGTTTCATTGATCATGATAGGTGGTGATCCCACTAAACTTCCCAAAGCATTAAAAGCATCCAAAGATGGACACATCAAGAAATTCCCACCGGTAATCGTATCAAGGATGAATCTATACCAAGTGGTGATGCCCACATAAAAACTACGAAGAAGAACAACGGTAGATTGCTTATGGATAGATCTATTATGAGCATTGCAAATCCTATACCAAGCATCTTTTAGGTTCTCCCCTCCCCTTTGCTTAAAATTAAGAACCTCATTATCGGGAGTACATGCAATAAAGGAAGAACTAGCCATAGTGACAAGGCAAGAGATCTGACGAGAAAAAGGCAAACGAAAAAGAGGGCGAATAAAACGACAAATTGGTGAAGTGGGGGAGAGGAAAACGAGAGGCAAATGGCAAATAATGTAATTGCAAGGAGATGAGATTTGTGATTAGGAACCTGGTAGATGATGATGGAGTCCCCTTGGCGCCTACGATAGGCACGTAGAAGAGACCGCTTTCTCCCTGGCAACGGCGCCAGAAATTCCTTTGACATGGCTTGAGACTGCGTCGCTATTTCCCCAAAGAGGAAGGGATGATGCAGCACAGCGACGGTAAGTATTTCCCTCAGTTATGAAACCAAGGTTATCGAACTAGTAGGAGGATCACCACCACCCAATAAGCAGCACCTGCACACAAACAACAAATACTTGCAACCCGACGCGAAAGAGAGGTTGTCAATCTCTCTACGGTAAAAAGATAGATTAGGTAGTGATAGATAGGAGAGATAGATCTCTCAAGAACACAAAATAGAAAAGGCAGATAAAATATGCAGCAATATGTTTTTGGGTTTTTGGTTTTGTAGATCTGAAAACAACGATGCAAAAAGATAGATCTGAAAGCAATATGTTGGAAAAGTAGACCCGGGGGCCATAGGGTTCACTAGTGTCTTCTCTCATGAGGATACCGCACGGTGGGTGAACAAATTACTGTTGGGCAATTGATAGAAAATCGAATAGTCATGACGATATCCAATGCGATGATCATTATATAGGCATCACATCCAAGATAAGTAAACCGACTCCTGCCTGCATCTACCACTATTACTCCACACATCGACCGCTATCCAGCATGCATCTAGTGTATTAAGTTCATGGAAAAATGGAGTAATGCAATAAGAACGATGACATGATGTAGACAACATCTATTCATGTAGGAATAGACCCCATCTTGTTATCCTTAATAGCAACGATACATGCGTGTCTTGCCGCCCCTTGTGTCACTAGGAAAGAACACCGCAAGATCGAACCCATCACAAAGCACCTCTTCCCATGGCAAGAAAAATCGATCTAGTTGGCCTAACTAAACCAAAGATCCGAAGAAGAAATACGAGGCTATAAGTAATCATGCATATAAGAGATCAAAGAAGACTCAAATAATATTCATGGATAGAAACTGATCATGAACTCAAAATTCATCGGATCCCAACAAACACACCGCAAAAGTTTACATCAAATAGATCTCCAAGACACCATTGTATTGAGAATCATAAGAGAGAGAGAGAGAGAGGAAGCCATCAACCTACTGCCTACGGACCCGTAGGTCTATGGTGGACTACTCACGCATCATCGGAGAGGCACCTATGAAGAAGATGAACCCCTCCGTGATGGTGTTTAGATTGGATCTCGAGGTTCTGGAACTTGCGGCGGCTGGAATTGTGTTTCGTCGACTCCCCTAGGGTTTTTGGAATATTTGGGAATTTATAGGCATCAAAGGCGGTGGAGAGGGGCCCCGAGGAGGGCACAACCCATCATGGCGCGCCAGGGCCCCCCTGGCGCGCCCTGGTGGGTTGTGGTCTCCTCGGCCCACTTCTCCGGTACTTCTTTGGCCCACTGGGTGTCTTCTGGTCCAGAAAAAATCTCCAAAAAGTTTCGTCACGATTGGACTCCGTTTGGTACTGATTTTCTGCGAAGTAAAAAAACAAGCAAAAACAACAACTCGCACTTTGACACTATGTCAATAGGTTAGTCCCAAAAATTATATAAAGTTGTCATAAAATGATTGTAAAACATCCAAGAATGATAATATAACAGCATGTAACAAGCAAAAATTATAGATACGTTGGAGACGTATCAGTAAGTATTTCCCTCAGTTATGAAACCAAGGTTATCGAACGAGTAGGAGGATCACCACCACCCAATAAGCAGCACCTGCACACAAATAACAAATACTTGCAACCCGACGCGTAAGAGAGGTTGCCAATTTCTCTACGATAAAAAGATAGATTAGTTTATATGAGATTGGATAAATAGATCGCACAAGAAAACAAAATAAAAGAGGCAAAAGATAGATCGGAAAGCAATAAGTTGAAAGAATAGACCCGGGGCCGTAGATTTCACCAATGGCTTCTCTCATGAGTATAACACGCGGTGGGTAAACAAATTACTGTTGGGCAATTGATAGAAGATCAAATAATCATGACGATATCCAAGGCGATGATCATTATATAGGCATCACGTCCAAGATTAGTAGACCGAAACGATTCTGCATCTACTACTATTACTCCACACATCGACCGCTATCCAGCATGCATCTAGTGTATTAAGTTCATGGAAACACGGAGTAATGCAATAAGAACGGTGACATGATGTTGACAAGATCTATTCATGTAGGAATAGACCCCATCTTGTTATCCTTAATAGCAACGATACATGCGTGCCTCGCTGCCCCTTCTGTCACTGAGAGACGACACTGCAAGATCGAACCCATCACAAAGCACCTCTTCCCATGGCAAGAAAAATCGATCTAGTTGGCATAACTAAACTAACACTACTGGAATCAGGGACTTTGCCATCTGCCAGCTCTTTGCCGTCTGCTGACAGATGGCAAAGAGGATATTTGCCGTCTGCTTTTATAAAGCAGACGGCAAAGAACATGCTGATGGCAAAGAGGCTCTTTGCCATCTGCACTTCGTTGCCGTCTGCTGGCAGACGGCAAAGAGTTCTTTGCCGTCTGCCAGCAGACGGCAAAGAACAAAGTGGGCCCCACTTGGTACTGCACTTGCCAGGTCACACGGGCCACTTCTTTGCCGTCTGCCAGCAGACGGCAAAGAGGGGGCTTAATTTTCGCCATCCCCCCGCGCCTCCCGCCTCTCTCTCTTTCTCTCACCTCTCTCTCTCTCACACCCGCGCCCGTTCCCCTCTCTCACCGCCGCCGCCGCCGCCCTCTCGCCGCCCCCTCCCCGCCCTCTCACCGCCGCCCCTCCCCCGCTCTCTCACCGCCGCCGCCGCCCCCTCCCCGCCCTCCACCACCGCCTGCCCCCCTCCCCGTGGCGCACCTCCACCACCGCGGCGCCGCCCCCTCCTCACGGCCCTCCTGCCGCCGCCGCCCCCTCCCCGGCGGCCTCCTCTCCTCGCCGCCGGCCTCCTCTCCTCGCCGCCGGCCGCCCTGCCCCCTGCCCCTCTCTGGTGTGCTTCCCCTGCCCCCCTTTTAATTTTTTTTTCTGTTTTTCTAATTAGATTTTTAGTTTTCTGTTTTTCGATGTTTTGCAAATAGTTGTTTAGGTGTTTGGGTAAATAGGAAAAAATATTTAGACATTTAGGTAGAAAAAAAACCTAGAAGAAAAAAAAGAAGAAAAGAAGATGAAAAAAAAGGAAAAATAAAAAAGAAAAAGAACAAAAAATAATAATAAGAAGAAGAAACAGAAGAAGAGGAGGAGGAGAAGAAAAAAGAAGAAGAAGAAGAAGAAAAAAAGAGGAGAGGAGGAGAAGAAGAAGAGGAAAAAAGGAAAGGAAGAAGAAGAAGAGGAGGAGGAGGAGAAGAAAAAAGAAGAAGAGGAAGAAGAAGAAGAAAAAAGAGGAGAGGAGGAGAAGAAGAAGAGGAAAAAGGAAAGGAGGAAGAAGAAGAAGAAGAAGGAAAAAAAAAGGAAGAAAAGGAAGAAAAGAAAGAAGAGGAAGAAGAAGAAAAGAAAAAAAAGAGAAAAAACCCCGACCCCGACACGACACCTCGACCCCGACCCGACAACCCGACCCCGACCCGACACCCCGACCCCGACACCCCGACCTCGATCCCGACCCCGACACGGCACCCCGACCCCGACCAGACAACCCGACCCCGACCCGACACCCCGACCCCGACACCCCGACCCCGACTCCGACCCCGGCACGGCACCCCGACCCCGACCCCGACCCGACACCCCGACACCGACACGGCACCCCGACCCCGACCCGACACCCCGACCCCGACACGGCACCCCGACCCCGACACCCCGACACCCCTGACACCGCGACACCACGACACCCAGACACGACACCCCCCGACACCCCGACCCCGACCCCGACACCCCGACACCCCTGACACCCCGACACCACGACACCCAGACACGACACCCCCCGACACCTCGACCCCGACACGACACCCCGACACCCCGACACCACGACACCCCGACACCACGCCACCCAGACATGACACCCCCGACCCCCGACACCTCTTCGGCCTCCTGTTGACCGAAAAGGTGCTCTTCGGCCTTCCAGAGGCCGATGGGGTCATATATTTGTGAATTATGAGTTAGGAAGTATATTTTCCGATTTTGTTAAGAAAAACATCATATATATTTGTGTTGATCGGGTGGATTTAAATGTGCAGTTCTTTCGGGGCTGCGAGGGTCTGGTGTTCGACGACCTCCCCGTGCGTTCGACGAGCTCCGCCCCTGTGTTCGTGGGTGAGCACAAATGACATCTCCTCCTCCCCCCTTCATTTGCTCTGTTCCGGTCTTCGTGCCGATGAAACTTGCTAGCTATAGGTGTCAATCATCAGTATGCGTGACCACTATGCGTCTCCCGTTCGAAAGGGTTACATCTATAAATATGCATGCATTTGCATATTTATAACCGTGATTCTTTCGAATTGTCCAACGTTATCCATGGACAGCCCGAGTATGTGTAGATTGGGTTCGTTTTCCCATATGCTCTGCACCGGATCCGATGCAGAATTTCGTCAGTGCCTCCCTGTTGTTCTCCGGGTACACATCCTCTCTGCTTATTGCCGAGCCGTGTATCAGGAGAACAGCGGGGAGGTGCTGCCGAAATTTTGCGTCGGATCCGGAGCAGAGCATGGGAAAATGAACCCAATCTACACATACTCGGGTGGGATTAGGACCTATCTTTACCTACTAGCGTCTAGGTTGCATGGACGTAATAAAACTGACAAACTCTATTAACTGATGAATATGGTTTGCTGAATTATGTATATATTTCTTGTGTGTCCAGTAGCTAGGCAAGATGAGTGATCGTGCGTGGATGTACACCGGTCACACTAGTCAGAAACACATGACCCATGAATGGCTAAGAAAAACCAAGGGGTTTGTGAGAGTCGCATTTGCAAATGGACAGGAAACAAACTGGTGCCCCTGTGTCGACTGCGACAACTTTCATAAGAAGTCCGAGTTTGAAATGATCAAACACCTGCAGAAGTTGGGTTTTACGCCTGATTATACGGTCTGGACATTTCATGGTGAGTCTGCCCAACGTGCCAGAGCTGAGGAGGGCCGTCGTCGCACCGATGAGCATGGTACCGGGATGGAAGACATGGTGGAGGACTTTGATGATGCTCGGGATTCGGACGATGAGATGGAGGAATCTGCAAAGGCCTTCAATGATATGTTGGAGTCTTCAAAACGTCCTCTCCACGAGCACACTGAGCTTTGTCAGCTGGATGCCATCGCACAAGTAATGGCTCTGAAGGCTCAATTCAACTTGGGCAGAGAATGCTACGACGCGATGATGACACTATTTGGACGCTTTCTACCCAAAGGCCATGTAATGCCTGCAAACCTGTACCAGTCGGACAAAATCCTCCGTGCACTTAAGATGCCCTATGAGAAGATAGATGCCTGTGAGAAAGGATGTGCCTTATTTAGGCTTGAGTATGCGGACTTGAAGTATTGTCCCGTTTGCCAGTCTTCCAGGTATGTTGAGGTAGACAACGGTATGGGTGAGAAGAGTCAGACAAAAATCCCAGTTAATGTTCTTCGGTATATGCCAATCATACCAAGACTTCAACGTCTTTTCATGGTCGAAGAGACGGCCAGACAGATGACATGGCACAAATTGTGCAAAAGAACCGAACTAGATGCAGATGGGGAGCCGATGTTGGTACACACATCGGACGCTTTTGCGTGGAAGCGCTTCGATGCAATACATCATGCTAAAGCGGCAGATCCAAGGCATCCTCGAATCGCCATAAGCACGGATGGGTTCAATGTGTTTGGTATGATGGCAGCTCAATACAGTTGTTGGCCTGTATTTGTCATTCCACTCAATCTCCCCCCCGGACAGATTATGCAAAGAAAGAACATTTTCCTGACGTTGATAATTCTGGGGCCCAACTATCCGGGGAAGAATATGAATGTGTACATGCAGCCGCTTAAGGATGAACTGCAAGAAGCTTGGGATAATGGGATCAAGACATACGACGCCGCTACAAAAAAACTTCCTAATGCGTGCGTGGTACATGTACTCGATGCATGACTTGCCGGCGTATGCGCTATTCGTTGGCTGGTGTGTGCATGGAAGGTTCCCGTGCCCCACATGCAAGGCAGCTCTTGAGTTTCGTCGGCTGCAGGCGGGTGGCAAGTTTTCTTGCTTCGACATGCATAGACAGTTCCTGGATCCTCGCCATAAGTTCAGAAAAGACAAGAAGAACTTCATCAAAGGTAGAGTTGTCAAAAACTCTGCACCACCTGCGTTGACAGGCCAAGAGACCCTGGATCAGTTCAACTCTCTCGAGCCGGATCCGGAGCGTCCAGGGTATTTCAAGGGGTATAATTCCGAACACACCTGGACTCACAAGACATGCTTGTGGGATCTGCCTTACTTCAAAGACCTCCTTTGCCCACACAACATCGACGTGATGCACACTGAAAAGAATGTCGGCGAGGCCCTCTTTGGTACATTGTTCGGCATAGAGGGGAAAACAAAGGATAATCCTAAGGCTAGAGTTGATCAGGAGGCTCTATGTGATAGACCGCTACAAAATATGCGACAACCGAAAGGAAAGCAGAACTGGACGAAGCCAAAGGCATGGCTCAATCTTGGAAGGCCAGCTATGAGGGAAATTATCCTGTGGGTGAAAAAGGAGTTGATGTTCCCCGATGGGTATGCAGCGAATCTAAAGAGGGGAGCGAGCCTTGAAAAATTGAAAATATTTGGTCTCAAGAGTCATGATTGGCACATATGGCTTGAGCGGGTAATGCCGGTGATGTTGCGTGGCTTTATCCCTGAGGATGAATGGCTAGTACTGGCAGAGCTGAGCTATTTCTTCCATGTTCTTTGTGCGAAAGAACTATCACCTGGCTTGCTAGAAGAACTGGAAGAGTTGGCGCCGGAGTTGATCTGCAAGTTAGAGAAGATCTTTCCACCGGGCTTCTTTAATCCAATGCAGCATTTGATTTTGCATCTCCCGACCGAGGCACGATTGGGGGGGCCCGTGCAGAATCGTTGGTGCTACGCAACTGAGAGGATGCAGAAGACGCTTCGAGAAAAATGTAAAAATAAACGTCGAATTGAAGCATCGATGGCCGAGGCATTCATTACTGAGGAGGCGGCAAACTTCGTGACAACACACTACGAAGCCAAAAATCGTCATTTGCATAATCCGAAGCCTCGGTACAATGATGGCGACCCTAAAAAGGGTGGATCCAACCTCAGCCTATTCAAAGGGAAGCTCGCACCAGCCGGTGCTTATACTTCCTTATCGCTGGATGTTGACGAATGGCGGACCATTACGTTGTATATCTTGAACAACCTAACAGAAGTGCGGCCGTACATCGAGTAAGTTCTCGGTACATTGTTTCGCAACCTCTAATTCCTTTGAACTGCTCTTATTCCCGGATATTTGATACAGTCGATACGTCGCCAAATTCTCGTATGGAGCGGTGATCCAAAAGGATTCCGTCGAAGAGTATGAGCTTCTGGCAATGCATGGAGGCGGCTATCCCGGTTTCATCTCTTGGTTCAAACAAACGGTAATTTCCATTAGACCATTTCATTTCTTCGTCTAATTTCCGGCTAATGCAACAATCCTTTCGTATTAAACTTGTAGGCTAGTTCAGAGTCTATGGACGCCGAATTGAGACAAGTCGCTAATGGTTTTGACTATAAGGTCCGTTCATTTGACAAATACGACATCAACAGGTATCGCTTTCGTACCTATGGCAAAGAGCTATCTATGGCCGACCGAAAGTCTACAAATTGTTGTGTCTCTGCTATCGGCGAAGGAGGTACCGAGTATTATGGAAGAGTTGAAGCAATTTATGAACTTCTATTCTATGGTGCAAACCCACCGAAAGTCGTAGTCTTCAAATGTTATTGGTTCCAGCCGAAGGAGACTAGAAGGACTCATGAACATCTAGGGCTAGTCGAAATCAAACAAAGCACCCATTTGGATGTTCCCGATGTCTATATTACGGCTCAACAGGCAACCCAAGTTTTCTATCTATCGTGGGCCTGCCAAAGTGATCCAAATCTCAAAGGTTGGGATGTCGTTTATGAAGTGCCGCCACATGTTAGACCACCTCCCCCCAATGAAGAGGATTATGAACCTCACATTAACCCAGACACATATGAAGGAGAATTCTTCCAAGAAACACGTCTTTCCAAAAAAACGTTTCAAGAACCGCTCTACTTCACCTCAGAACATTGAAGTAGACAGCGGCAGTGAATCCGAGCCTGAACCGGAACAAGAAGAGCCGGAACAAGAAGAGGTTACTGCTGCGGATGACCTGTCAATGCTTGACCGATTACGTACAGGAGGCCTTCCACATGTTGATGCATTTATTGATGATGATGATGAGCACGTCATTACTGATAGTGATGATGATGATGCATTTATTGACCCCGAAGCATATATAGACGATGATGATGCATTTATTAATGATGACGATGAAGATTAATATTATAGTTCATGTCAGGTATTCAATTATTATTATGTACATATATATTATTAATTGGTTCATGTTAGGTATTCAATTTTTTTATTATGTTCATGATGATGATACACTTAAATTATATTCATGTCAGGTATTCATTTTTTTAATGTTGTACTAACTTCGTTTACTCTTTGTCATTGCAGGTGTTGACAGATGGTGGGCGCGGGTCGAGAGCGCTCCGAGGCTCCTTCCTCGGCGCGTGGTGGGAGGGGTACTTCCATCCCACCCCACCACCTCCGGAGAGCGCTGGATCTCAGTATGCAGACTCCGGCGGGCGCTTCTTCTTCGACCGGGAGAGGTCGGGGGGGGAAGAAGGTTGGTAGAGGTGGACGTGGCGGCGGGAGAGGTAGGAAGGCTGCTACTACGCCTTCCTCGCCGCCACCCCCAGCTGATTCACCCGACCACAGGAGTGCTCCGTCTGAGATGGAGCAGCCTGAGGTGCAGCCGTTTCGGACTCCGGTCCACGAGCCTCAGGCCGACGAGCCTACGACAGACGAGGCTACGACAGACGCGCCTACGGCCGACGAGCCTGGGGCCGACGAGCGTCGGGCCGCCGAGCCTTCGTCCCACGAGACTGGGGATCACGCTGAGTCGCAGTAGAACCCAGGTGCGGGCTCGTCGAGTGGCCGTGCTGAGGGTGGCTATAGTTCTGATAGCTATAGCGAGAGTGAGTGGGTTGAGGGGCGCAAAGTCTACCAGCGTGGTGGTACAAAGCTCCCGCCCACCCCGGCGACCCCCGACCAGAGGTGGTTGATTGCGCCGCAGGGGGAGAAGTAAGTGCATTTACTCTTTTTTAACCTTTTGTCTTCACGTTTCTTCGAATATCTAATGCGTTGGCCTTGTCATACTGCAGGTCTTGGACACACGGGCCTGGTTGCCACAAGCCCAACAGTGTCCTTGGCGTGATTTGTCGCCAGAGCTTCCCGGGGTGGGTCACGTTGCCCGGTGAGGGCCGGGTTCCAGAGCTAGGAATGACCTGGGAGCACTACTTGGCTGCCCCGGCCCCGCCGGGGCATAGGATCGGCGATGTCGAGTGCCACACGGTCGCCGACATTGTGATCCAGACGTTTTGGGTAATTTCTCCTTTGCCGTCTACGTTGTGTTTTCTTCTTTGATTGGCAACCCTAGTGATTGTACTAATCCGTGTTTTCTTGTTTGATTGCAGACCTTCTACAGGTGTGCTGAGGGACAGGAGGAGGCCGCGGCTCGGGTTATCAACAACGAGTGCAGGCGCCTACTTCAAAACTTTCGGCACGAGGCTCGGACGCAGGCTATTCGAGACTACTACGCCTCGACTGGTATTCGGAGGAAAAAAGAGAAGTGCCGCCTCAAGTATCTGAGTAAGGAGAAGTACATGAAGGTAATTACCTATTCTTAAGGCCTTGTACTTAGTTCCTTGATTTGATTCGTATGCGTAGCGCTCAAATTTCTCTTGCTTAACTTAGGTGCCCCCGAGATGGTGTGCGGATAGGATGGACTGTTGGGAGGCGTTGGTGGATGAGTGGTGCACTCCCCAATGGCGCAACGTCCACGACGGTGCAAAGGAGAAGCGTGCCCAAATGAAAGGTGTCCCACACCATCTAGGCAGCGTCAACCTACGTGGGTTCGGGGAAAACTGGGTATGTGGTTTGCTTCATGATTCATGCAAATTCATTCTTCATGCTAGCTTGAGCCCTTAACTAATACTCTGTTCCTCTCTTTTAGGCGCGGCACAACAAGGCTCCAGTGCCAGAGCTGTTCGACCTCTATGCCATGTCCAATACTGCCTCGTACAAGAAGGCCAAGGCATTCTCTGAGTCTGACCTCGATGATCCAGAGAAATTCAGCAACCGCGCCTCCCACAACAAGCTTGTGAGGTACAGAGACGAGGGGAAGGCGAGGAAAGGGCCGGAGTTTAACCCGAGCCAGCAACCTCTTGATCCAGAGCTGGTGATGATATCTGGTGGTGGGAGGCACCATGGCTTGTTAGCCATTGGGGATGGACTGATACGTTGTACTAGCACTCTCCCGCAGATCAAGAAGCGCCAGACCAGCTCCGATCCTGAGATAAGGCCTCGTGCACGGCCAATGGAGCTCGAATTCCAGGTTAGTTATACAGACTCAGATACCTTTCCTCCATTACATTGTGTGTGCGGCCGTCGATGATTACAATGCTAACGAGTGGTGTTGCAGGCTGCTATTGAGGCAGAGAGAGCGAAGACCCAGGCTGCTCTTGAGGAAGCAGAAGCGAGGACCCAGGCGCTTCTAGAGGAAGAGAGACGGCAGGCGGCGGCGAGGGAGAGGGAGGCGGAGGAGAGGACGGCTAAGCTATTGGAGGAGGAGAGGAACCGGAACGAGGCGGGTCAACGGGCCCTATACGAGCTCTTCGTGGTAAGTTTCTTCTGCATATTAGCCAAATCATGCACGTAATGTTCCTTTCATTACTAACTAATATGACTGACTCGAGAAAACCAAATGTGCAGAGCATGTGCGAAAAGAATGGCACGACCCCTCCGCCGATGCCAGTCATTGCTCCGGCGGGCACGGTGAGTTTCATTTGAATGGTCATTAGTTACTAGTCTTCACATTTGAGTTGCATCATGCTAACGATACACTGCAAATGATCTTTGGTGCAGCATAACTCCCGACAAGCATCGACCGATGCTTCTCCGTCTGCCACTGGCGCGACCGGTCCTTCACCTACATCTAAGTGATGACGATAAGTTTTCCCAAGTGTTTAGCTTAACAAAATGACTCAATATGCTTAGCTAGTTAAAAAATGACATAACAACATTAATTAGCTCCAAAATGACCTATTTAACCTAGGATAGCTCTAAAATGACGTATACTTAGCATTTATTTCTCCAAATAATGAATAAGATGAAAGAAAAACAAGGAAGAGGAGGAAAAGAAGGAATAGGAGGAAGAAGAAGAAGAAGAGCGGCTCTTCTTCTTCTTCTTCATCTTCTTCATCATCATCTTCTTCTTCTTCTTCTTCTTAGCATTTATTCCTCCAAAATCACTTAATATGCTTAGCTAGCTCAAAAATGACATAATAACCTTAATTAGCTCAAAAATGACCTATTTAACGTAGGATAGCTCTAAAATGACCTAAACTTAGCATTTATTTCTCCAAAATGACTTTAATATGCTTAGCTAGCTAAAAAATGACATAACAACCTTAATTAGTTCCAAAATGACCTATTTAACCTAGGATAGCTCTAAAATGACTTATACTTAGCATTTATTCCTCCAAAAATGGATTTATATGCTTAGCTAGCTCAAAAATGATATAATAACCTTAATTAGCTCTAAAATGACCTATTTAGCTCCAAAATGACTTAATATGCTCCAAAATGACCTATTTAGCTCCAAAATGACTTAATATGACCTATTTAGCTCCTTCTTCTTCTTCTTCTTCTCCTTCTTCTCCTTCTTCTCCTCTATTCCTTCTTCTTCTTCTTTTTCTTCTTCTTCTTCTCCTTCTTCTTCTTCTTCTTCTCCTTCTCCTTCTCCTTCTCCTTCTCCTTCTCCTTCTCCTTCTCCTTCTTCTCCTTCTTCTTCTCCTTCTTCTTCTTCTTCTTCTTCTCCTTCTTCTTCTTCTTCTTCTTCTTCTTCTTCTCCTCTATTCCTTCTTCTTCTTCTTCTTCTTTCTTCTTCTTCTTCTTCTTCTTCTTCTTCTTCTTCTTCTTCTTCTTCTTCTTCTTCTCCTTCTTCTTCTTCCTCTTCTTCTTCTCCTTCTTCTCCTTCTCCTTCTTCTTCTTCTCCTTCTCCTTCTTCTCCTTCTTCTTCCTCTTCTTCTTCTTCTTCTTCTTCTTCTTCTTTTTTTTCTTCTTCTTCTAGTCTTCTTCTTCTTCTTCTTCTTCTTCTTCTTCTTTTTCTTCCTCTTCTTCTAGTCTTCTTCTTCTTCTTCTAATTTCTTACTCCCATTTTTGCAGGTTTGATTCACTTCATGGAAGGGCAGAATGCTACTGTTTACATATTAGATGTTTGTGAAACTATGTATATATGAATTGGATGTATGATGTTTGATGACGATGGTGAAACTATGTTTGATGTTTGAAACTACGTTTGATGTATGATGTTTGATGTTTGAAACTATGTGATTCTGAATATATATATATATATATATATATGTGTGTTTGAATTTCTGTGAAAATGAATTGATATAACAAAAAACAGAAAAAACAGGGGCTATATAGCCACTTTGCCGTCTGCTGGCAGACGGCAAAGCTCTTTGCCGTCTGCTGGCAGACGGCAAAGAGGCCACGTGGCAGCAGCCTGTGCAACCTGGGCTGGCCTATGTGGCCTCTTTGCCGTCTGCTGGCAGACGGCAAAGAAGGAGCCGTCTGCCAGCAGACGGCAAAGAGCCTGCCTGGGCCTAGCTGAAGCCTGACGTCAGCTGACATCATCTACAGCTCTTTGCCGTCTGTTGGCAGACGACAAAGAGCCTGCCTGGGCCCAGCTGAAGCCTGACGTCAGCTGACGTCATCTACAGCTCTTTGCCGTCTGCCAGCAGACGGCAAAGAGCGCCGTTAGCCACCTAACGGGGATGGAACCTTTTCTGTGCCGTCCACGCTCTTTGCCGTCTGCTGGCAGACGGCAAAGAAGGAAAGTTCTTTGCCGTCTGCCAGCAGACGGCATAGCGGCCTTTGCCGGCAGCCGTTCAGCCGGAGTGTTTGCCGTCTGCTGGCTGACGGCAAAGCCTTTGCCGTCCGCCAAGCATGCCTTTGCCGTCTGCTATAGCAGACGGCAAAGTGCCTGATTCCAGTAGTGTAAAGATTCGAAGAAGAAATACGAGGCGATAAGTAATCATGCATATAAGAGATCAAAGAAGACTCAAATAATATTCATGGATAGAAACTGATCATGAACTCAAAATTCATCGGATCCCAACAAACACACCGCAAAAAGTCATTACATCAAATAGATCTCCAAGACACCATTGTATTGAGAATCAAAAGAGAGAGAGAAAGCCATCTCGCTACTGCCTACGGACCCATAGGTCTATGGTGGACTACTCACGCATCATCGGAGAGGCACCAATGAGGATGATGAACCCCTCCGTGATGGTGTTAGATTGGATCTCGCGGTTCTGGAAGTTGCGACCGCTGGAAGTGTTTTTCGTCGACTCCTCTAGGGTTTCTGGAATATTTGGGTATTTATAGAGATCAGAGGCGGTGGAGGGGACTCCCGAGGCCACCACAACCCAGCAGGGCGCGTCGGGGGCCTCTGGCGAGCCCTGGTGTCTTCTGGGCCCCACGAGCCTCCTCCCAGGTACTTCATTCCACTAGTGCAGAAAAGCCTAGCTATGGCGTGGCAAAAATGGCCTTGCTGGCGTAGACACCCTATGCCAGCAATAAGGCGCCACAGTTAAAATATACTGGTGGCGTTGGAGACGACGCCAACAGTATCTTGAACACCTGCTGGCGTTGGATAGATCTGCACGCCGACACTGTCATATTTAGCTAATAAAAAAAATACCTGTTTCACAAAAGATACTAAAAATTTCATTCACAAAAGATACCAAACATTTCATTCACAAAAGGAAAGTACCAATTACTTCTGACAATGTATATATATATATCGATCTTCACCTCTGATCGACACTACCTATAGCTAGCTAGTTTTTCCTAAGGACTAACTTCATCTCACGAAGCTTATTCCTATTCGTCTGCTCCTCCTTGATGTAATGCGCTTTCTCCGTGTTCAGCTGATGCTTCTGGGCCTTCAGGACTTCTATGTCCTTATTGATCTCAGTTATCTCGAGGTTCAGTGTCGTGATCTGACCTTCGAGACTGAAAATCTTATCGTAGACAATAACATTGTCATCGATAATTTTGTCCTTCTCCTTCATCAGGGAGTCATCCAACGCCTGCAGGGCCTTGAGGGTGCTCTGACGTGACGCAATCAGCTCGTGACTGAGCACTTCGACGTCACCTGAAGACTGCACAACGACAGACGGACCTCCTAAGTATGCCTGCCAAGGGTTTCAAATCATGTACAATTAATTACTGGTTAGATACGTGTGTATATATATATATATGGATGTTTGCAATGCTAATGCATGTTTTTGTAACCTTAATTACCTGGTTGGTGCTCACGTTGGCTTTATCTTCAGAAAATCCCGACCAATGATCAGAGGACCCTACCCACAGGCTTGAGTCGGCCATGCTATTTGGCTAAAGAATGAAAAGAGTGTTTAATGCATAAAGACTTTGATGAATGAGCCTACCAAAATGGACACAGGTTGTGTCATACACAACGAAAAAAATAATGCTATCTAAAATACTTTAGTTTACAAAACCCTAGTATCTCCAAAACTTTAGTTAGGTTCATAGAAATTAAACATCTAAAATTTTGTCTAGGAGCCATACATGCATAACTAGTTAAGATGAACAACAACAACAATACAATATAGCAGTTATAAAATGAACTAGATGGAGAAACATAGCAATACAACATGGCAGTTTGAAGATATATGGAACTAGCAAACATTGCAACAGACCAACAAGTAAACAATACAACATAGCGGCAACATATAATTAAGGCTGCGTTTGGCACCAATGTATTTTTGAAGTTTTGGGGGAATACCATGGTTTTCTAAAAAAGCCATAGTTTTAAAGACTTTGATGTGTTTGCCATTAACAAATACTTTAGTTTACAAAACCCTAGCTATCTCTAGGATCCAATAATATATAGGTCAAACTAGAGGGAACTAAGAAAGAAAAGATTGTGCTTGGGGTGAGGTGAATATATACCTCGGGTGCTTGGTTGGCCGGCGGGGCGGCGACAGGATGCGTCGGGCGCGTGGTCGAGCGGGGCGTCAGGCGGGGCGGCGACGCGCGGCGTCAGGCGGGGCGGCGACGCGCGGCGTCGGGCGGGGCTACGACGGGCGGCGTCGGGGGCGGCGGCGGGGATCGAGAGGAGGACGAAGGAGTTGGGGGTTTGAGAGAGTGGGGAGTAGGCCGGGCGCGAGGGGGGATTAGATAGATTAGTGCTGGCGTGGGCCTATTGGGCCTAATTTGCAACGCCGGGGCTAATATGCAACGCTAGCACTAAACGAATAACTATGGCGTTTCAATTTGGCCAACGACAACACTATTTGAAAATATTAGTGCTTGCGTTTGTAAGAAATGGCGCGCCATGAACAAGAGTTGTGGCTAGCCATTTCTGCACTAGTGTTCGCTCCCTGGATGTCTTCTGGTCCAAAAAAATCTCCAAAAAGTTTCATCGCGATTGGACTCCGTTTGGTACTGATATTCTGCGAAGTAAAAAACAAGCAAAAAACAGCAACTGACACTTGGCACTAGGTCAATAGGTTAGTCCCAAAAAATGATATAAAGTTGCTATAAAATGATTGTAAAACATCCAAGAATGATAATATAACAGCATGGAACAATAAAAAATTATAGATACGTTGGAGACGTTTCAACATCCCCAAGCTTAATTCCTACTCGTCCTCGACTAGGTAAATGATAAAAACATATTTTTTGATGTGGAATGCTGCCTAACATGATCATCACATATTCTTTTCTTTTGTAGTATGGACATTTGGACTTTTAGATGGTTCAAAGCAATAGTCTAGTTTTGACATAAAGACTTTAATACTCAAGCATGCCAACAAGCAACCATGTCTTTCAAAATATCAACACTAAAGAAAGTTATCCCTAGCCCATCATGCTCGATCATTGATCCATTCATGAAACACACTCAAATATTAGCTACACCCAATGCACAAGTATGATCATAGTGCCCCCTAGTTGGTGCTTTATAAGAGAGGAAGGAGACTCAAATTAAAAAATGAAAATTGCATAAAGTAAATAGATAGACCCTTCGCAGAGGGAAGTAGGGATTTGTAGAGGTGCCAAACCTCAAAGCTTAAATTGAGAGAGAAAAATATTTTGGGTGGCATGCCTTTCCTGTCAACGAAAACGACTGAGTGGTTCTCAATACTTTCCATGCTAGATACATCATAGGCGGTTCCCAAACATAAAATAAAGTTTATTCCTTTTTCCACCATTCTTTCACAATCCATGGCTGGCCGTATCCACGGTTTCCTTCCATACCAACACTTTCTAACGAATTTATTATTTGACAACATAAAGTAAATTTCTTTTTCATTTCGGGACTGGGCATCCGTATTACTGCCGTACTCTCGTGTAATGACAAGTGAATAAACACTCATCTTGAGAATAACACATCTAGCATGGAAAAATATTGGACACCCCCTACCGTTTCAAGAGCGGTACGAGCACACAAAAAGGAAATTCATTTTGAAAATTAGATATGGCACATACAAATTTGCTTAGAACGGCACGGAAATACCGCATATAGGTAGGTATGGTGGACTCATATGGCAAAACTAGGTTTAAGTATTTTGGATGCACAAGTAGTATTTCTACTTAGTACAAGTGGAGGCTAGCAAATAGATTGAGAAGCAACCAACCAAGAAACAAAAATTCACATAAACGGGCATTAAGCATAACTAACACCGAATAATGCACCATAAGTAGGATGTCATTTCATTGCATAACTATTGACTTTCGTGCTTGCATAGGGAATCACAAACCTTAACACCAATATTCTTACTAAAGCATAATTACTCACCAACATGACTCACATATTACTATCATCATGTCTCAAAACTATTACAAGGAATCAAGTTTAATTTGTCCAATGATCTTCATGATTTTTTTAATTATATCCCTCTTGAATATCTATCGCTTTGGGACTAGTTTCATATATTGCCATTGCTTTTGACAAGCTCAAATAAATTTAAGTGAAGAATATGAGCATAAAAGTTTCATCTCTCAAAACGATATAAGTGAAGCATGAGAGAATTTCTTCAAAATTTACTAACTCTCAAATTAATCTAAGTGAAGCATGAGATCATTCTTCAAAAGTTACTAACTCTCAAATTAATATAAGTGAAGCATGAGAGTATTTCTTCAAAAATTTAAAGCACACCGTGCTCATAAAGATATAAGTGAAGCACTAGAGCAATTCCATATCTCAAAAAATTTAAGTGAAGCATATAGAGCAATTCTAACAAATCATAGCATAATTTTGGCTCTCTCAAATAAGTGTGTCCAGCAAGGATACTTGTGACAAACTAAAAAGTAAATCAAGCAAAGACTCCAATAATACAAGACGCTCCAAGCAAAACTCATGATATGTGACGAATAAAAATATAGCTCCAAGTAAAGTACCGATGGTCGTTAGAAGAAAGAGGGGATGCCACTCGGGGCATCCCCAAGCTTAGTTGCTTGTTTCTCTTTGGATATTATCTTGGGGGTGCTGTAGCATCCCCAAGCTTAGGCTCTTTTCACTCCTTATTCCTTCATCCATCGTGATCTCACCCAAAACTTGAAAACTTCAATCATACAAAACTCAACAAAACTTTCGTGAGATCCGTTAGTATAATAAAGCAAATCACCACTCTAAGTACTGTTGAAAACCCATTCATATTTTATTATTGCATTATATCTACTGTATTCTAACTTTAACATGGCTTATACCCTCCAAGACAAGCCATAGATTCATCAAAATAAGCACACAATGCAACGAAAACAGAATCTGTCAAAAACAGAACAGTCTGTAGTAATCTGTACTCTAACCATACTTCTGTAACTCTAAAAATTCTGAAAAAATATGAAAAAGTAAGGAATTTGTATATAGATACCGTATTTAAATTTCTGCTTAATATCACGCTCCAGTAAAAAATAAAAATTCCTGCACTGGAGTCAAAGTTTCTGTTTCAGATTCAGCATTGTTTCTACTCATCTTGTGAATCATCCTAAAGGCTTTACTTGGCACAGACACTAATTATAAAATAAAAAACACAATAATAACAGTAGCATAATTGTGTCAACACTCAAAAAAAGAAATAAAAAGGTAGAAATAAATTTATTCATTGGGTTGCCTCCCAACAAGCGCTATCGTTTTATGCCCCTAGCTAGGCATAATGCATAGATTCAAGTATTGTCATCTTTAGTTTTTGCTCCATAGGATGCTCTCTAGATTGATTCATATCGTGGCTTAATTCTTGTTCTAGGTAAGTGTTCAATACCCTTTCTTAGTGGGAATTGAAATTTAATATTGCCCTCTTTCATATCAATCACGGCACCTATAGTGCGTAAAAACGGTCTACCAAGTATAATGGGACAAGACAAATTGCAATTAATATCAAGAACAATAAAAAGTATGGGCACATAGTTCCTATTTGCAAGAATAAGAACATCATTAATTCTTCCCGAAGGCTTTTTAATAGTAGAATCCGCCAAGTGCAAATTAAGAGAACATTCTTCAATATTGGTAAGACCAAGCACATCACATAGAGATTTCGGAATTGTGGAAACACTAGCACCCAAATCACATAAAGCAAAGCACTCATAATTTCTAATCTTGACTTTAATGGTAGGTTCCCACTCATCATGTAACTTTCTAGGAATTAAAATCTCTAACTCCAACTTTTCTTCAAAATATTTCATCATGGCATCAACAATATGTTTAGTAAAAGCTTTATTTTGTTCATAAGCATGGGGTGAATTTATCATGGATTGCAGCAAAGAAATACATTCAATCAAAGAGCAACTATCATAATTAAAGTCTTTGCAATCCAAAATAGTGAGCACATCACTAGTTAAAGTTTTGACCTCTCCAAACCCACTTTTATCAATTTTTTCATCAAGATTTTCACCCTCCAAATCATTGGGATGCCTACTAACTAAAGTTGACTCTTCTTCAGTCCCTTTATCATCAATTCTAATATTACTAAACAAGGGATGAATAGAAGAAACACCAATCACTTTAAGATCTTCATTATTTTTATGAAAGCAATCACTAGAAAACGCTTTTTCTAAAAATTCTCTTTTAGCTCTAAGCATAGCGGTTCTTTTCTTACTTTCATCCATAGAAACATATAAAGCTATAATTGATTCATCAATCTTAGGTGCAAAAGCTTTCAACTTGAGATTTTCTACATCATGGGAAATTCTATCAATGCATCTAGACATATCATCAATCTTATTCAACTTTTCTTCTATCGTAGTATTGAAAACTTTTTGAGCATTGATGAATTCTTTAATATTACTCTCAAGATCAGAGGTGTTCCTATTATTATTGTAAGAAGAATTACCATAATTATTAGAGGAATTTCCAGGAAAAGGCCTAGGATTAAAATTACCTCTATAAGCATTGTTATTAAAATTGTTTCGCGAGACAAAATTCACATCTACGGAATCACTATTTTGCTCAATCAAAGTAGATAAAGGCACATCATTAATATCAATAGGAGCATTTTTACTAGCAACCAACTTCATAAGAGCATCAACTTTTTCACTCAAAGTACTAATTTCTTCAACCGAATTAACCTTTTTACTAGTAGGTGCTCTTTCAGTATGCCATTGCGAATAATTTGCCATAATATTATCTAGCAATTTAGTAGCTTCATCCAAAGTTATTTCCATAAAAGTACCACCCACGGCGGAATCTAAAAGATTTCTAGAGACAAAATTCAATCCCGCATAAATTTTTTGTATGATCACCCAAAGATTTAAACCATGAGTAGGACAATTTCTTAGCATCAATTTCATTCTTTCCCAAGATTGTGCAACATGTTCATGCTCAAGTTGCTTAAAATTCATGATTTGAGTTCTAAGGGAAATAATTTTCGCGGGCGGAAAATACTTAGTAATAAAAGCATCCTTGCACTTATCCCAAGAATCGATACTGTTGCGAGGCAAAGAGGAAAACCAAATTTTTGCATGATCCCGCAAGGAGAAAGGAAATAATTTCAACTTCACTATATCATTGTCCACATCTTTTTTTCTTTTGCATATCACACAATTCTATGAATGTGTTTAGATGGGACGCGACATCCTCATTAGGAGTACCGAAAAATTGATCTTTCATGACAAGATTTAACAAAGCGACATTAATATCACAAGACTCCGCACTAGTGGAGGGAGGAGAAATCGGAGTACTAATAAAATCATTATTATTGGTATTGGAAAAATCACACAATTTGGTATTTTCTTGAGTCATCATGACTACGCAAACAAGAGATCTCACGAGAAAAAGGCGAACGAAAAAAAGGGCGAATAAAACGGCAAATTTTTGTGTAGTGGGGGAGAGGAAAACGAGAGGCAAATGGCAAATAATGTAAATTGCAAGGAGATGAGATTTGTGATTAGGAACCTGATAGATGTTGATGATGTCTCCCCGGCAACGGCGGTAGAAATTCCTTTGACGTGGCTTGAGACTGTGTCGGTATTTCCCCAAAGAGGAAGTGATGATGCAGCACAGCTACGGTAAGTATTTCCCTCAATTAAGAAACCAAGGTTATCGAACCAGTAGGAGAACCAAGCAACACTATGTAAACAGTACCTGCACACAAAGAACAAATACTTGCAACCCGACGCGTAAGAGAGGTTGTCAATCTCTCCATGGTAAAAAGATAGATTAGTTTATATGAGATTGTATAAATAGATCGCACAAGAACACAAAATAAAAGAGGCAAATAAAAAGTGTAGTAAGGTATTTTTGGTTTTTTTGGAATAATAGATCTGAAAACAAAAGCGACAAAAGATAGATCGGAAAGCAATATGTTGAAAGAATAGACCCGGGGCCGTAGATTTCACTAATGGCTTCTCTCATGAGCATAGCACACGGTGGGTAAACAAATTACTGTTGGGCAATTGATAGAAGATCAAATAATCATGACAATATCCAAGGTGATGATCATTATATAGGCATCACGTCCAAGATTAGTAGACCGAAACGATTCTGCATCTACTACTATTACTCCACACATCGACCGCTATCCAGCATGCATCTAGTGTATTAAGTTCATGGAAAAACGGAGTAATGCAATAAGAACGGTGACATGGTGTAGACAAGATCTATACATGTAGGAATGGGCCCCATCTTGTTATCCTTAATAGCAACGATACATGCGTGCCTCGCTGCCCCTTCTGTCACTGGGAGAGGACACCGCAAGATTGAACCCATCACAAAGCACCTCTTCCCATGGCAAGAAAAATTGATCTAGTTGGCCTAACTAAACCAAAGATTCAAAGAAGAAATACAAGGCTATAAGTAATCATGCATATAAGAGATCAAAGAAGACTCAAATAATATTCATGGATAGAAACTGATCACGAACTCAAAATTCATCGGATCCCAACAAACACACCGCAAAAAGTCATTACATCAAATAGATCTCCAAGAGACCATTGTATTGAGAATCAAAAGAGAGAGAGAAAGACATCTAGCTACTACCTACGGACCCATAGGTCTATGGTGGACTACTCACGCATCATCGGAGAGGCACCAATGAGGATGATGAACCCCTCCGTGATGGTGTTAGATTGGATCTCGCGGTTCTGGAACTTGCGGTGGCTGGAAGTGTTTCTCGTTGACTCCTCTAGGGTTTCTGGAATATTTGGGTATTTATAGAGCTTAGAGGCAGTGGAGGGGACTCCCGAGGCCACCACAACCCACTAGGGCACGCCGGGGGCCTCTAGCGCGCCCTGGTCTCTTCTGGGCCCCACGGGCCTCCTCCCAGGTACTTCTTTCACTCCCTGGATGTCTTCTGGTCCAAAAAAAATCTCCAAAAAGTTTAATTGTGATTGGACTCCGTTTGGTACTGATATTCTGCGAAGTAAAAAACAAGCAAAAAACAGCAGCTGGCACTTGGCACTATGTCAATAGGTTAGTCCCCAAAAATGATATAAAGTTGCTATAAAATGATTGTAAAACATCCAAGAATGATAATATAATAGCATGGAACAATCAGAAATTATAGATACGTTGGAGACGTATCATGCCCCGCTTCACCCTTCGATCATGTATAAGGGGGAGAAGCCCTCCGCCACCGTCGTCGCATGCTGATAACCCACAAGTGTAGGGATCGTTTGTAGCCTTTTTTAATAAGTAAGAGTGTCGAACCCAACGAGGAGCAACAGGTAGAATTAATATTCTCTCAAGTTCTATTGATCACCGATACAACTCTACGCGCAACAATTTTCACAATACCTAGTACAAGAAATAAACTACTTTGCGAGAATAAAACTAGAAGTACTTTGTAAGTGTAAGAAGATAGGTTTGCAAGATAATAAAGAACAAGTAAATAAAAGTTAGGGGTTGTTTAGATAAAGATTAATTAAGTTAGTTGTTTAATAGAAAGCTTTTTGTAACATAAAAAGAAAGATCTGTCCCTAGGCAATTGATAATTAGACCGGTAATCATTATTGAAGTTTTATATGAGGGAGAGGCATGAGCTAACGTACTTTCCGTACTTGGATCATATGCACTTATGATTGGAACTCTAGCAAGCGTTCGCAACTACTAAAGATCATTAAGGTAAAACCCAACCATAGCATTAAGTAACAAGTCCCCGTTACTTCCATACGTAGACAACCTCCTTACTCGGGTGTAAACTTCTGTCACTCTAGCCACCCACTATAAGCGAATCATGAACACAATACAACACCCTACAGCGGTAATCCCACACGCTTGCACGGCACGACGGGCACCATAGGACAACATCAAAATAAAACATACAACTCGAACCAATCACGATCATCAATCAACCCATAGGACAAAAGAAATCTACTCAAACATCATAGGATAGCCACACATCATTGGATAATAATATATAGCATTAAGCACCATGTTTAAGTAGGGATTACAGCGGGGAATATAGGTGTTACACCGCTGCATAGAGGGGGAGAGAGTTGATGGTGACGGCGGTGAAGTTGTTGGTGTAGATCGCCGTCACGATGGTTGTCCCAGCGGTGTTCCGGCGCCACTAGGAGAGAGGGAGAGAGAGCCCCCTCCTTATTCTTCTTCCTTGGTTTCCCCCCTAGATGGGAGGAGATTTTCCCTCTGGTCCATGGCCGCCATGGATCCCGGAGGGCAGGAGCCCCTCCGAGATTGGATATCTCTATCTGTTTCTTTTTTGTTTCCGAGTCCTTTTTTCTGGCTCTTCACTGTTTCTAAAATACCCGGAGATCCGTAACTCCAATTGGGCTGAAATTTTTAGGCGATTTTTCTCAAGAAATTATCTTTCTTGCGGCGAAAGAAGGGCCCCAACCGACCTCCTAGGGAGTCCCAACGCAACCAGGCGCGCCCATACCCCCTGGGCGCACCCTGTTGCCTTGGGATCACCTCGGGCACCATCTTGCGTTGATTCTTCTTCCCAAAAATCACATATATTCCAAAATAATTCTCTGCAAAATTTTATCGCGTTTGGACTTCGTTTGATATGGATTTTCTGCGAACAAAAAACACACAAAAATAGGAACTGACACTGGACACTATATCAATATGTTAGTCCCAAAAATAATATAAATATCGTCAAAAGTATATGAAAGTTATAAAATATTGACATGAAACAATTAAAAATTATAGATATGACGGAGACGTATCACACGCACGGGCTTTGACCAACGCCGACCATCGACGACGAAAAAAGGGGTGGAGGGGAGAAGGAGGACCTGACAACTAGGGCCGGGACCTGCTCGGGTCACCCGCGAGGGGGGATTGAGCTGACATTCCATGTACATACGATGCCCAAAATAATGTCGTCGTGTGCCAGATATATATCTCCTTTCTTGTCGGCGAGCCAGCCGGCCGCCGAGTGCAGCGGATTGACACAACGAGAGCCACTGACGGACTTAGAAAGTATTTCAAATGGGGGCAAACTACATGAGCGGGGGCATGTTCTCTAAAAATCCAAAGAATTTAAGCCTGTCTTTCTAAAAACGTAAGTAAATCATTGTCGAATTTCTATTGTTGAGTGGGGACTGCCCCCACTCACCTCAACGTGGCCACGTATGTCTCTTGGTTCACGCAACACGTCGTGTTTCTTCGTATTTTGTGCCAAATTTTAATCATCTAGAAACTACTAAGAAATAAAGTATATGCTATGAAGCATTATGCTGTTGGATTTATATTCGAAAGAACTTTTCAGCAATATAATTTTTATGAAATTTAGTTTACATTTTATTAATTAAATTTATAAGTCAAACTTTAGCTTAAAATAAGAGGAGGCCTCGTAAACCCCAGAAGGAGGGAGCAGTATCAGAATAAAGAAAATCTGCTTATTTCCTCCAGTTCACCGAGCAAATCAACGAATAACGAATCAAACAGCGTACAAATCACTGGAAACAATCATACGATCCACGTAAACAAATTCAGCACACACAAGCCCCGCCGTCAATCCGGTCATGCACGCACGCACAACGTCGTGCGCGCCACCGTTTCCCTCACGTCCGCCTAGTATGGCCTCATGCCGGCGTAGTTGCCGGGCGGGTTGTACGCGCAGACCGCGAAGGTGCCGCGGCCGCCGGCGCATGTCGCCGTGGCGCAGCCGACCCTGGTGGTCTTCCGCCACACGATCTGCGTGTAGTGCCCGCACGCGCCCCGGGGTCCGCGGCAGGAGTTGGACCGGGGGTCGTACATGTCCCGCTCTTTCACCACCCACGCCGCCACCACCGTCTCGGGCGTCCACCCGCCGCCGCCGCCGGCGCCGCTGCCGCGGAACAGGTTCTCGCCGTACTGCCCGTGCGAGTGCACGAGCGCGCACCCGGCGCGCGCGCGCGCCGCCGCGTACCCGCGCGCGTACCGCTCCAGCCCGCCGTCCCACGCCAGCGAACGCACTCCCACCGCGCGGCGTGCCGCGTTGTGGGACGCCAGGAACCGCCACGCCTGCGGGCTGATGCCGCCGCCGGTCTTCTTCCTGTAGCCTCGCCCGGCGTCGGCGCCGTCCGCGGCGAGGAGGGTGACGGCCGCGAGGACGAGGATGGCGGCCGCCCCGATGGGGACGCGGCGGCGAGGAGGCAGCATATCGATCGAGCTTTTGGTAGACCAGGTGCTCGTGGTTGACCTACGTGCGTGCCGGTGCTGCGCTGTGACGGATGGTTCGCTGCGTGTGGTATTTATGCATGCGAGCTTGGCGCGGGAGAGAGTTTCATGCTGGGCAGGTGTTGCTGGAGAGGAGTGGCGTCCATGTCAGATGGCATAGAATTTGGAAGATAAAGTCCACGCGCTAATCAATCTGCACCTATGTCTGTTGCGTGATTTGGGGCATTATATGGGGATGTACGGAGCCAGAGCATGACGATTGACGAGAACGAACGAACGAACGAACTGACGAGGAGAGCAAAAATTATTTGCCGTCTCAACAGCATCCAGGAGGATTACGGTGCATCGCAGGACCTACTTCTTGCCCGTTCAAGACGTAAGTTAATTTTTATAGGGAAGTTCAAGATGCAAGTATGTCTCGCCTCTGGCGCGGTGCTACTGGGCTGTCTGAGTACTGTAGCTTCCCCATAATTTTGTTTTAGTATTCTTCATCAGTTTTCTTAGTTTTTTCAGTTTTCTATGGTTTTTCCTTTTTTTTTCTGGTTCTTCAGTTTTCTTTCTTTATTTATTCGGTTTTCTACTTTTTTTATTTTCCCTTCTTAAAAACATGTATAAATTTTTTATATACATTGTGCATTTTTTAGATACATCAGGAAAATTGTTTTATGCACGTTTAAACAAAAATGAAAAACACGATTAAATTTATACTCAAAGTAGATACAACATTCTTTTTATCTTTTTCTCAATACATTTCTTCCATTTTTCAAACACACTGTACATTTTTTTGTATACAATAGAAATATTCTTCATACATGTTTCACATTGTTTCTCAATATGTGTTTTGTAATCTATTTTTTCATACATATTATAATTTTCTTGTATACATAAGAAATATTTTTACACACGTTTAACATTTTTCATATACATGGTTAATATTTTTAAAATGTGTGTTTTGATGTCTACTTTTTCAAACACATTGTACATTTTTGTATACACTTGAAATGTTTTCTTATTCACGTTTACCATTTTTGAAATACATGATTAACTTATTTTAAAACGCATATTTTGAACATTTCCGCATATACATGTTAAACATTTTTTAATACATATTGAAACATTTTTCTATACCATGTGAACATTTTTTACATTGTATAAATTATTTTCACGGAAACATTTTCAGAACGCCATCAACATTTTTTTAACGACACTAACACATTTTTTATTCAATGCTAACGTTATTTAAAGTTCATGATATTTTAAAATTTTGTTTGGTTTAATTTTATGGAATATATGTACTCCGTCCATTCCATAATGTAGTTCATATAGATTTCTAAAGTGTCAAAATTTATGAACTTTGACCAAATTTATAGAGAAACTATTTATATCTACAATATTAAATATATATACAATATGAAAGTACGACTTGTGATGTATCTAATGAAATATATTTGGTATTCTAGATCTATATGTTTTTTTTATAAACTTGGTCAAAGTTAGTAAAGCACTAAAGCTTGGCTTCTTAAAATATCTCTACGCAGTACATTGTGGAACAAAGGGAGTATTTCACAATATTTTTCAAAATTATGAACAAAATGAAAAAAGCCAAGAATGAAAAGAACAGACAAGAAAACAAACTAACCTGTTTTGGCCCATTGCAGTTGGGAGGCAGCGCTACTTGAGACGTGTCCTCGGGAAACATGGAAATAACGCGTCTGGCTTGAAAAGCTAACTAGGGATATTCAATAGAGGAAAGACCCGAAGCCGAACTAGGAAAACAGGGAAGTACGTACGAAACTAAAGGGATGTCGTCATTGGGAATTTGTTTATTACCAACGTCTCAATTCGGCGAGGTCATAGAAAGCTCTTTTTCCCTACTCTGCTCCGGCGGGGTCGATGGCAATAAGCGACATATAGCCTCGCCTGTGTCAGCCCGCCAGCTGATAACTTTTGCGGTTTTGATCTTGTGCCTCCGTTGTGGCGAAATCCTATTTGACGCTCGTTGCGTCAAAGTGCTGGGCTTTCGCACAGGCGAGCACCCGAAGCGTCGCAATGGGCCGGCCTGTTTGCTTACACATCGAATCTAAGGCTAAAATGAACCCGAAATCACTAATTGATGAGTACTCCTTTTAAGGATCACTCTCACCTCCCAAGTTGCGACAAGTGGCGCACTGCATGTGTGCCACTTGTCGCAACATGGGAGTTTTTCCTTTTTTCATAGATCCGTATTTTCAAAACGTTTTATCTTTTAAACCGTGCATCCAAATGTCGAACCGTTTTTATCATTGGGTTCCTCACGTCGAGATCTTCAAAACTCGAGATCTTCAAAACTATATCCCATGTTGATAGGTTTTGATGAACTTCTTTTTCCACGAAAAAACCGGGACGAAAAAACCGTGCCTCTCGCGATAGAAAAAACCCAGAAAAATGCGTTTTTCCCTTTCCGATAGGCACGGCCGTGCCTCTCGCGAAGGCAAAACCGTGCCTCTTGCGGAAGCAATACCGTGCCACTCGCGGAAAAAAACAACAAAGAACGCGTTTTTTCCCCTTTCTGAGAGGCACGGCCGTGCCTCTGTCGGAAGCAAAACCATGCCTCTAGCAAAAAAAACGTGTTTTTTCCCTTTCCGAGAGGCACGGCCGGGCCTCTCGCGAAAGCAAAACCGTGCCTCTCGCGGAAATAAAACCGTGCCTCTCGCGAAAAAGAATAAAAAACAGAAAACGCGTTTTTTCCCTTTCCGAGAGGCACGGCCGTGCCTCTCACGGAAGCAAAACCGTGCCTCTCGCGAAAAAAAAAACAGAAACACGTTTTTCCAGGCAATTTTTTTTCGTTCAAAAGCTAAGAAAGACCAGTGAAAAACCGAAACACCAAAAAAATAAAATAAAAATCTAAAAAGCCGAAAACACGTGCGTAAAAATAAAAATAAAAAAATCCGAAGGAAACGCTAAGAGCGCGCCACGTGGCGACGGCTGAAAACGCGCCAAGTGGCAGTTCGTGGGAGTGATCGTTGGCAGGCTTTCGAGGGAGTGCTCCGTAATTAGTTGCTCCGGAAAGAACCTCATCCGGTTTTGGGAACCTTCTAGAAGGTTCCCTGAACCGGGTTTTGTTTCTTTTCCCGGTTTTCCTGTTTGTTTTTGGGTTTTTCATGTTTCTTTTCCTTTTTTGTTTTATCTTTTATGTATCTTTCAAACTTTAGTCAGGAGTTTAAAACAAATTTCAAGTATGCAAAAAAATGTTTGCGTTTCCAATTTTCCCAATTTTTGAAAATTATTCACAAATATCAATAAATGTTCGTTTTTTCATTTTTTTTATTCAGGGTGAAAGGTTCATGTTATCAATAATTGCGCGCTTTTACGAAATCTGTTCAAATTTTCAAAAATTTCATAGTTTCAATTTTTTCCCCATTTTCAATAAAATGTTCATCTATTTCGAAAATGTTTGAGTTTTTCCATAATATGTTCACAAAATAATAAAAGTGTTCGCGTTTCGTAAAACATTAATAGTTTTTTGATTTTTCATAAACATGCAAAATAAATTATATTGTCGAAAATTGTTCGTATTCCAGAAAATTTGCTCACATGTTCAAATTAGTTCAGGATATTTGAAAATGTTCTCTTTTGCGAAAAAGTCTTCAACGTTTTATATTTTGTTCAAAAATTCCAATAATGTTCAAGAAGTTCAAAAATTGTTCCTGTTAATTTTTTTCAGAAATACAAAAAATGTTCATAATTTCAAAATTTGTTTGCAAATTAAGAAAATTGTTTGCATTTCCAATTTTTCTTTATGGGTTTCTACAAACGTTCCTCTTTTTTAAAAAAATGTCACTGTTTGAAAAAATTGTTCACGTTTTAGAATTTTGTTCAGAAGTTCAAACCTTGTTCACAGATTCAATAAATTTCCTTTTATTAACTAGTTGATTTTTCTAAATTTTTGTTCACGGACTTGAAAAGTGTTCGCGTGTCTAAAAATATTCCTTTCTTGAAAGAAAAAAATCACATTCAATATTTTAAAAGTTTCAGATTTGCCGCTGCCTTTTAGTTCCTAGGGCTTAGCGCTGATTCGTTGTCAGTGTCTGTCAGTTGCTCCCTTGGCTAGCAACACTCGCACAGGAACACGAGGTCTTGTGATGGAATCCAAGCGAGTTCATATTTTTGCGGTTTTTGCGCTACAATGCCGAAGCTGGTTTACAGTGGCCTGCTCGCGGCAGCCTCTAATGGGCAGGCCCAGTGGCGCTCGCCCTTGTATGTCGCAGCTCTGTTTGACGCAAAATGCGTTAAATAGGAGGTCCCTACTTTGTGATCCTCCGGCTTTTAGGCTAACAAAGAAGAAAAACCAAAGATGTACAACCTCTGTAAAGTAATATAAGACGTTTTAGATCACTAAAGTAGTAATCTAAACGTCCTATATTACTTTACGGAGGGAGTATGTAAACCGGCCCATATTTTATTTTATATTTTCCTGCTGTTTTTCTCTCCATTTTTCCTGAAATTTTCTCTCCATTTCATTTTATGTCTTTTTTTACCTTTCCTTTTTCTTTTCACTTTTTCCACTCATTATTATCTCTTTTGGTTATTGTTTACTTTTTCGTTCTCTTGGGGAAATATATCAATATTATGCTAAAGTATATGAACATATATCAGAACATGCATGTTTTTTTTTCAAATATATAATTTTCTATACATGAAATCAAAAAATATTTTTGTATATAGTAATAATTTTTAAACCTGATATAAACATTTTTTGTTGTATACATAAACATTTATATAGAGGTATTTGAACATTTTTAAAAAATTTACACTATGTGTTACATTTTTTATATTTCCAAAAATTATTGAATAAACAATACTTCTCAAAATATAAAACAAAAATCAATTAAGTGGTAGTGTGAATGGAGGTCCATGTAAGATCCCTTAGGCCAAGAATACAAGCTGGGAAATGATTCCCTTCAACCTACCGATCTTACGCGAGCGTCCATTGTCTTCATGTCTGTTGGATGGGCTCCATCAGATGTCATGAGACAACCCATCTGTGTCCAGTTTCGCAAACCAACCAAGGGCTAGATCCCGCAACATTTAGATGCCGCAACATAACCTTTGTTGCAAAAAATATATATCTCACAACACGATCCATATTGCAAAAAAAAACCCCGTAACACAACCCATGTTGCAAAAACAAATCTAACAACACGACCCATGTTGCAACAAAAATCCGACAACACGATCCATGTTGCAAAACAAATCCGACAAAACGACCCATGTTGCAAAAACAAACCCGCGACATAATTTGTGTTGCAAATGCCTCCGTAACAAGACATCTGTTGCAAAATAGAATTGTGAGATCCGACGGTTCGCTAGGCGGCGGATCTTTCTAGAAGATCCGTCGGCCGACGCGTAGCAGCCCCCATAAAAGCTCTTAGAATTTTTTTAGATCATCATGGGGTCATGGCGGGAGTTAAGTGCATGTCCAACACCTCCTATTGTTGAATGAAGACAAAAAAAAATCCGCTCCAATCCTCTCCCGAATTATCTCCTGAAGCAGACCTCCTTTCCACCCTAATTTTATTTTATTTTTTTGCGGGGAAAACTTCCGATCTATTCATCCAATATCTTGACAGTACAAAGAACATGAGAAGTATCAGAAATTACATCCATGTCCGTACACCACCTATCGACGACTACATGCACTAAAGCGAGCCGAAGGCGCGCCGCCCTCATCACTCCTCTCATACGGTGTCAGACAAAAATTGTTGTAATAGACAGTCGGGAAGTCGCATACTAATGCCCCAAAGGACCAGCGCACCAGAACAACTACCGCCGCCGATGAAGAGAAGCGTAGATCGGAACTATATATCCACCCTGAAGACACATGATTACATGAACGCAGATGAGTAAAGACCGAAAGCATGCAGATCCACCGAAGACAAACACCGATCGAATCTCGCGAGATCCATTGGAGACACACCTCTACATGCCCTCCGATAACGCGAGACGCACAACAGGGACAAGGGCTAGACATGGATAACCTCATTCCATCTATAAGGAGACATCGTCACCTCGTCTTTCTGAAGAGTACACACACACCCTAAGTACACTAAAAAATACCTACAAATGAAGCATGAGCCCTCCCGCGCAAGGGCCAGAATCCACCGCTCCTGCATGGCCCTAAGGCCATAGGAGAGGAAGCAAATCGGCGGCGGCGCCAGCGAGAGGCGAGGAAACCCTAAACACCTTAATCCTTTCTTTCTTTCCAAGGAAGAAAGAAAACACGTCTAGTTTTTCTTACATATAGAAAAGAAATAGTGGTCAGCCCCTCCACACAAGACGCCAAATGACATAGATGAGAAGAAATTTGCCCTCCCGTCCCGGTCTAGTCTCCTACCACTCGAGTCGTCTCCCGTCATGTTCCGTTGTCCTGATGCCACACCATTTTGTAGGATCATCAAAGTGTAAAGGTGTGTGTGTGTGGGGGGGGGGGGGGGTGAATAACACTAGTCAGTTTTAGTTGCTAGCAAGCATTAATCTAAAGCTGGAGATTTCCTAAAACACTATGCACATGCAAGACCAGAAATTTAAAGTGCGGAAGCAAACTTGCATGAAAATAAATGGAGTAAGGGGTAAAGGTCATAAACATAAGGTGAAGATACGAACACAGTCTTAATGCCACATAGGTCTCGACAACATTGCCCACAAAGAGCATACAAAGCACATGCCCACCTATATCATCATGTTTTGTAACCATAAAGGTCAAAGCCTCAATCAGGGTACATCTTCGCATGTAGTAGACTATCACTGGCCTTGAAACAACTATTTGTTCCTTCATACCACGTAGGCTGCAAAACACATCTAGTCGTCTAAGAGGCACACATCATCCAAAGCAACAAGAGGTTGCTTTGTAAAGAATCTCTTGCTTGTGATTCAAAAGGTAATCTATGATATTCTGCAAGTGCACATGGGTAGTTGAAGCACAATTTGCAGGAAGTATTGTAACCCAATTTATATGTCGAACCAGAGGAGCCAAAGGATGGCTACTAACAGCCCCAGAACTTAGTTGTGATGTATGTAGATACACCCGCACACAAACCTACTTTGGAAATAGTCAATTCCATCGGTTGCTAGGAATACAGTAATGAAGGGATTTATGTAACTACAAACTCGTAGGTATAGGATTGAACAAAATGAAAGGCTGTCTATACTTTTGGTCTCACGAGTACAAGGTGGGTGACTAAGTGGTCACGATTTATTGATTCTAGAGTCGGTCTCCCAAAAATCGTTACCTCCCAGCCACCACTAACAATGTAACTCAACTTCCCCTTACGCTACCACGTAACCATAAGCGATTAAGGCCAAAGAACCAGAACAACGCATTACACTCTAGGGATGAAGCTAGAAAAAACTTTGGGGGTCATATCAATGGTACTGGGGTCATCTTCCATAAATGAATAGTGATTATTACTAAGATAGTGAAGAATTTCGTAATTTCATTAGGGTCAACTAACCCCAATGCATACAAGGCAGCCCCATCCCTCTTACACTCTATGGTTAACCGTTACTCCTTAGAAAATAAAGGTTCCCCACCACTTATCCTAAATCTCTGATATAACAACATCACATTCAATCATGCTTTACCATCTATCCAAGTACCAATCGAGTAATTAAGTGATTCCAATTAATTCACCACTTATGCTAGAAAGAGCCGAGAGGATAATATTTGAATTTGGATATTTTTGTCGATGGTTTCACTGGAAAGAATGTTATGCAAAAATTTCCACTTGGAAGAAAAAAAATGGTTGAATCAACATCACACCTATAATTATTAACGGCTCGGTAACTAGGAGTCAACTTCACTCCTTTGCAGCAACCGACAATAGCAGCCATGTCATAAACCATTTTGATTTAGGATGCAACCTTGTGTCAGCCATGGCACTAGTCATTCCAATCACTTCATGGCTCATATGTTGGGTACATAAAGTAAATACTCATTCAGTTTTCTCAACAAGATAAATCATAAAAATACAATTTATTTGACAAGTAATCTAGCTATCTTAGTCTTGTTATTGAAGTAGACACGAAATTCGTTGTCACGGTCCTCTTGTTTTACAACACTGTTATAAAAATCTAGTACTATATAAAATAACTAGTACTACATGGGTAGAATAAACACAATTCCAAGTGATGTGTGTCGAAAAACTTGTTAGATAATGACCTTAACACCAAACTATGCTGACTTGATAAAACCATATGGAAAAATGCCGTTGTTAAAAATATATATTTTTAAGTTAGGAATGAGAAAATCCAAAGCGCTATAATGAATAATGGAGTGCACGTTATTTAATATGACTGGTTTTTGAGAATAATAATATTAAGATTACCCAAACATGACAATCTAAAATTTGTTATTAACTAATTACTTATCAACAAATAATAATTCATATTTATATGTAAACTAAGAATTTCATATTATGAAGTGTGCAATATCTATGCTAGTATGACAATGACAAATAAGATCAAATTGTGCATACTTCAGCTCATTTAATGATACATTTTTCTTTATAAAAGAGTTCATCGCCCCTTACACGTTTTAGTTTGTTATTTGGCTTTAGTTGTTAAACTTTCTATGTGTGAGAAGTCCCATGAGTATGTATCATTTGTAGTGCTGGATAGTCAATGAGCATGTGTCATGCCGTGACTTGATATTCCTTACTAGAAAATCTATACTACAGGTATTTACATCCCCCAAAACATTCTTTGATAAGAAGATTTGTGTAACGCCCGATTTGATGCACGTCACATGGCTCTACAAAAGCTATCAAACTTGTGCCAACAAACATCAAAGTTAGAAACTAAATATATAGATCACATGAAGAGCTCATCATTTCAAGCTGGGCTAATATAAGAAGTCCCATCAAACTTTAGTACTGACACAATGGGCTATAACTGGCGATTTATCAGCTGGAAGATCAAAACCCTTAATGGCAACACCAATCTCACAAGGAGCACACATCACTCACTAGGATTTTTACATCGATATGTTATAGCTAGACATCGTGATGTGCTTTTCAAAAATCGCATAGTTGACCTTTTTTACACATGTTCATGATAACTAGATATCACTTTTTTTTTTAGCAAACTATCAGTTGAGTATTCGGCCCAATGTCCACAAAGCCCAATATCAAAACTCATCCATAGAAATTACACCTGATCCTCAAAAAAAATAAAAAATTACACCCACAACCCACTCAACCTGACCCACCACAACCCACAAAACCCCCATCCATCCCTCTTTGTACCTCACTCTCCGCGCCCCATTTCTCCCCATCTCACTCACCTCTTTCCATCTCGTGTGGCAGTCAGAGCAACATATGTGATGCCTTTGTCGAATCACTCATCTCTTGGTCGCAAGTGCACTCAAAACGGCTTCGCCGGGTCGGATTTTACTAACACGATACACGTGCCAAATCTGACGTGGTCACTAGTGACTTCTCGATGCCCTCCTAGCTACCCTGAGCGGCAGAGGCGGTGCCTCCCAAGAGTGTTGTAGTGAACATGTCTTCCCAATTTCCACGCAACCGGATTTGGTGGTAGCGCGCATCTCCAAGCAGGCGGTGTACGAATCTTTCATAGCTACAAGCTCGATCACAGTCCAAGAGCATGTGGATGTTTTCTTTGGACCCCTCATCGCACACGAGTGCTCCGAAAAATCATCGGCGGCTTTTGTCATCACTAACATGAAGGTATTGAAACCTATATGAGATATAGGTACACTTACGTAAAGTAAGTGGCAATGCATGGAAGAACATATGCCAAAAGTCTCTTCGCTGAATGTCTTCTGTGGTTGCATGTATCTAGCGTGCTTTCATCGATCATACTCTTAGTTGCATTGCACGTACGGGCCTGAAGTTTTCAAATACAATAACACCTTATGTTTAGGCAATTCTTCCACACACACACAGACACATCCAAGTTCCAACCGAAAAAACAGGTCTATCGACCCCCCATCATAACTTTGTGTACATATACTTCATTACTGGGTAAATAACGTTATTGAAGTAAAGAGTGGTTCTTCCTCACTTGCAAGCTCGAATAAACCACTGACATATATAATGGAGATATGATCGTTCAAAAAATATGGGAATGAAACAAGTAACACTGAATCACATATACATATACATATACAAATATTAACAAGCAAATCTAAGATCGACCTATCGAAACATACAGGCACAGTGTATCAACTATGAATTGGACCATTGGAATGTACTATGACTGACTGACTGACTGACTAGCACACAAACTATTCTTGATCAATCATACCCTAAAACGAAATCCTGCAGATTCATGGAGTTTCCAGGTTGGAGCTGGAGCTGGCTGCCTGTCGTGGGAACATAGTGATCGCAAGACGCCATCCACGTCGAGAACTCCTCGTCGGGACCCACGATGGTGCCGCCATCCGGGAACTGCAGCTCCGGCAGCGGAGGAACCCCGCCTTGAAAAGCTCCGGCCGCTGCAAGCTGCTTGTTGTAGAGGAAGTCGTATAGCTCGTCGACGTGGCCGTAGCCTAAGCCACCACCTACCATTGACCCCCAGCTCATCTCGACGGTACTGGCCACTCCAGCGGCCTCGCCGGCAGGAGAGACAAACCCTAGATTGGACGATCGCTCCTCGAAACTTCCTGGCACCGGCATGGCGTAGCTCGCGCCGGCGGACGGGTTTAGCTGTTGCTCGGCTTGGACGATGGCCGCGGAGGAGAGAGAGTGACCGAGACCGACTCCGACGACGGCCGTCGTGGCAACGGCGTCCGTCGGTGGCTCCAGATTTGGCCACCGCCGCAGACGAACTCGCTGTAGAGTCCCTGCAGGCGCATGTGGAGCTGGATCCGCTCGAGCGCCGACGAGCTCAATGCCGCGGTGGTGCCGTTCGTGCTCCCGCTGCTGCTGCTGCAGCCACCACCGCCCGCCGCCAGGTAGGAGTAGGGCATCGGCGCGTCTTGGCTGGCGCGCTGAAGGCGGCGGGAGGGCGCGCGCTTGCCGATGAGCTTCTTCTTGAGCTTGGTGTTCCAGTAGTTCTTGATGTCGTTGTCCGTTCTCCCCGGCAGCTGCGCGGCCATGATCGACCACCTGCATCGATCCATCCAGGCGTGTTAATTAGGGACAATTACTAGCATTCTAGCGCACGGAGATCGATGATCGATCGACGTGAGTTTGATGGGATCAGGAGAAATTAGAGAGGAATTTGTGGTGGAGATTAATTACAACGTAGTAGTACTGCATGCGATGAGGAAGAGGAATTAAGGTTAGTAGGTAATTAACTAGGAGTAACTGATTACCTGCTCCCGATGCTAATGTAGAGGCTGCAAATGATGTGCTCCTCTTCTTCGGTGAAGTCACCGTGCTTTATGTTTGGCCTCAGATAGTTGAGCCATCTCAGCCTGCAGCTTTTGCCACACCTCTTCAGCCCTGCAATATAAATCATGCATGCATGCATGCATGCATATATCTTCAGTGAGAATTTAGTAAGAAGGCATAATTCAGGAAATTGATTACAAAAATAGATGATTGAATTGCCAATACAAAAATAATTAGCTTATGACTGATTAATTCACACACTACGACGAAACTGTAGAGGCACACTAGTATTACTGAAGATGGATCACATGCCCTACAATTGTATTATATATGCGTTAGTAAAGTAGTTAAGGCCTAATCACATGTTCTTACTTCATGCAATTACCAAGCTAGCTAGTTGCCAGTTTCCATATTTTATAGTAGAAAGGAAAGTTGCTTCTGATCGATCCCATCTAACTAGATCTGTCACCCTAGGACAAACAAATAGGCCAAACCACGGATGGAACATCATAATAGCTTTATTTCCCTCAAAAGTTTGAACTAACTGTAATTCCATTGGTTGCAACTGAAAACTACAGCTAGCTAGCTAGCTTGAATCAGGTACCAAACCCCAGCGTAGAACCATACAGATAACACCAACATTGGCTCAGCTGGCCCAAGGTAGATGGATGAGAAAAAGGGGGTGGAGGTGCTTATTAGAAAGCTGAAATCAACAGGACAGAGATATTACTATCTATCATGTAAAAATGTCTGCTTTCTGATTGACTAAACGTGAAAAAGAGATACAGTGGTAGTACTGTGGCTGCTATGGCTAGTTCCTCCAGGTAGTAGCTGGGGTGGGTAGCTATATCCATGTCTTGCAACATTAATACTGGCCCATTTATGGGAAAGAAGAGACAGATCAGACTTGGACAAATCTAGGAGAGAGGGAGGCGCAATTAACCACGAGATTAGGTTCGACTGTTCAAGGCAAGAGGTCGGCAAGGGGAAAGAGGGAAGGAGACCACCGGCCGGCCACCGCCCGGAGAAGTATCCAAGATTCAGGAGTTGAGGAAGAGAGGCGTACCGATCTTCTGCGGCAGGGCGATCCAGTTGCCGCCGGCGCCACCCTCTCCCTCCTCCCCCCTCGCCGCCGCCGGAAGATGCGGCGCGGGCTGGACGGCGGCGGCGGGGCGCTTGCTGCGCTGCGGCTCCGTTTCCCTCGGTGGTGGGAGGTGCTCGTCCCCTGGCTCGGCGGCCCAGCCGCGGCGACTGCTCGGTGCGGCGGTGCCGGACCTTGCTTCCAGGTTCGGCCGGTGCGGGCGAGGTGGGGTGGCGGCCCTCCTTCCCCTGCTCGTGTCTCGGCGGCTGCGGCGGCTCGGCGGCTGCGGCAGCTCGGCGGCCCAGCAGCGTGGCGACTTCGGCGGTCCTGCGGGTGTGGTGCTCCGGTGGCTTCCCCGCGGACGCCCATGGTGCTGTGGCGGCGGCCCCTTGTGCAGCGACGGTGGCTTTCGGCGCGGATCTGGATTCGGCCGGCGCGGGTGCGGAGGGGTGGCGGCTCTCCTGCCCCTGCTCGTGGGTGTTGTGCTCGCCTGCGTGCTTGTTGTGTGCTGGTTGCGATGCATTCGTTGCCTGAGGTGGGGGATTGCGGATCTGGCAGGCGGCCAGATCTGGCTTGCCGGTGCTGCTCCGGCTGCCGGTGAGGAGTGGTTCGGGGTGGCTCTTCGAGACTGCTGGCGCGGTATTTTCGTGGAGGTGGGTGGGCCAGTGGAGGTGCTATGCGTGAGGGTACTTGTGAAATTATTGCTCTTCCTGCTTCTTCTTTGTTCGATATCCGTTCAGGCAGGTACACTATTATGCCCGAGGACATCTACAGATATTGGGGTCTGTCGCAACCCCCAGCACCTGAGCCGGCACCAGCCCTGGATCCGTACCAGGATCCAGTTTTTCAGTGGGAGCCGCAGGAGCTCGCCAACCAGTGGAACCCTCAGGACCATCCGGAGTATCCAGGGGATGGTTATTTCCAACCATGGCACTAGACCAACTTAGGCAAAAAGCCTAAGCTTGGGGGAGTACGTATTTCTCACCGACATTACATTCATGTTCACACACTCATCTTAATAGTCGGTGTTTATACTTTTTCATTGTATTATCCATGTTAGTTTATTTCTTTTTCTCGCTTTCTTCTCGTGTGTTTAATAAACTTTGAGAAAATCCAAAAAAACATTAGTTCTAGCTCTACCTTTTCGTTTGTTTAGTTGTAGTATCAAAAGAAAACCCAAAAAGATTTCTCGTTCTTCTTTTGCTTGTTGGGAGCTTTCCCGTGTAAATAGTTTTTCTCGTTCTTGTTTTGAAATTTCTTTCTTTGGGTCCTAAGGGGAAGACCACGATGAAAATGTTGAGTGGCTCTCATATGCATTACTGTTTATCTATCAGAGAGCCCATATTACCTTGTCTTCTCCTTTGAGTTATTGTTTGCAGATTCCAGCTTAGTCCAATGCACGTGCACTCTTATTATTATTTACACCATTCGGCCATGCAAGTGAAAGGCAATAATGACGATATATGATGAAAAGATTGAGATGAAGAAAAGCTGGTATGAACTCGACCTATTTTATTTTTGTAAATATGATTAGCTCATCGTTCAGAATTCAGCTCATTATGGGGGAAACATGTTTGCAATGACAATTAGAGATAAAGTTGCTCATGCCATGCTTAATTAGCTAAGAGTGTATAATGGTTTGTCTTGAGTGCCAACATGCATTTTAAAATGGTTGTGATGTAGTATGATAGGATGGTATCCTCCTCTGAACGATTCGAGTGGCTTGACTTGGCATATGTTCACGCATGTAGTTGAAACAAAATCAACATAGCCTCCACGATATTTATGTTCATGGTGTTTTATATCCTACTCATGCTTGCATTCAATATTGGTTAATCTCAAAGCATGTTTATGACTGTTGTCGCTCTCTAGTTGGTCGCTTCCCAGTCTTTTGCTAGCCTTCACTTGTACTAAGCGGGAATACTGCTTGTGCATCCACTTCCATAAACCCAAAGTTGTTTCATATGAGTCCACCATACCTACCTATATGCGGTATTTACCTGCCGTTCCAAGTAAATTTGCACGTGCCAAACTCTAAACCTTCAAATAATATTCTGTTTTGTATGCCCGAATCGCTCATGTAGCGACTGGGGGCGGTCAGTATCTTCCATGCTAGGTGGGTTATTCTCACGATATGTGTTGATTCACTATCATTCACGAGAAAGTGGCTGGTAATCGGGATGCCCAGTTCCATGCTCAAAAATCAAATCAAAATATAATGAAACAAAACTCCCCCAGGATTGTTGTTTATATGGACGGTACCCGTGGATTCGGCCCGCCGTGGAGTGTGATTGATTGGTGGAGGGGGAGTAAAAACTTTACCATTCTGTTTGGGAACCGCCTATAATGTATCTAGCATGGAAGATGGTGAAATCTCTTGGTCGTAATGTTGACAATGAAAGCATACCGCTCAAAATTATTATTCATCTCTGTTTTAAAAGCTCGAGCTCTGGCACCTCTGCAAATCAATGCTTCCCTCTGCGAAGGGCCTATCTATTTTACTTTACTGTTGAGTCATCCTCCTCTTATAAAGAGCACCAGTTAGAGAGCACCACCGTCATTCGTATGCTTTGCTATTAATTGATATTGAGTATGATTGTGACTGGATCTCTTTTACCATGAATTACAATGTCCAGTCAGCCCTTGTTCTTCAGAGGTGCTCTGCATTTATGTTTTGCGGTCTCAGAAAGGGCTAGCGAGATACCATTATATCATATTGTATCATGATTGTTTTGATTAAATTGTTGTCATCCGAGATTTATTATTATGACCCGCTAGTTGATTATGCCATTGATATGAGTAAATGTGAGACCTAAATGTTATTGTGAATGTGGTTAGTCTATAATCTTTGTTGAAACCTGAACATCAGTTAGGCATATTTACAACAACAAGATCAAACAGAGTTTGTAAAAGTTTCTCTTTGTCACTTTCAGTTTGTCAACTGAATTGCTTGAGGACAAGCAATGGGTTAAGCTTGGGGGAGTTGATACGTCTCCATCGTATCTACTTTTCCAAACCCTTTTGCCCTTGTTTTGCACCCTAATTTGCATGATTTGAATGAAACTAACCCGGGCTGACGCTGTTTTCAGCAGAATTGCCTTGGTGTTATTTTTGTGCAGAAATAAAAGTTCTCGGACTGACCTTAAAATTTACGGAGAATATTTTTGGAATTAATAAAAAATATTGGCGAAAGAATCAACCGGAGGGGGGCCACCACCTGGCCACAAGCCAGGGGGGCGCGGCCACCCCCCTAGGGCACGCCCCCTTGTCTTGTGGGCCCCCTGTGGCTCCTCCGACCTCGTTTCCAACTCTATATATTCCTATTCGTGGAAAAAAAAATAGAGAGAAGAGTTCATCGCATTTCACGATACGGAGCCGCCGCCACCTCCTGTTCTTCCTCGGGAGGGCAGATCTGGGGTCCGTTTTGGGCTCCGGAGAGGGGAAATCGACGCCGTCGTCATCACCAACCATCCTTCATCACCAATTTCATGATGCTTTCCGCTGTTCGTGAGTAATTCCATCATGGTCTTGCTGGACGGTGATGGGTTGGATGAGATTTACCATGTAATCGAGTTAGTTTGGTTAGGGTTTGATCCCTAGTATCCATTATGTTCTGAGATTGATGTTGCTATGACTTTGCTATGCTTAATGCTTGTCACTAGGGCCCGAGTGCCATGATTTCAGATCTGAACCTATTATGTTTTCATGAATATATATGTGTTCTTGATCCTAACTTGCAATTTATAGACACCTATTACGAGTTATGATCCGCATCCCCCAGGGTGACAATAACTGGGATTCTTTCCGGTGATTACCGTAGTTTGAGGAGTTCATGTATTCACTAAGTGCTAATGCTTTGGTCTGGTTCTCTATTAAAAGGAGGCCTTAATATCCCTTAGTTTCCATTAGGACCCCGCTGCCACGGGAGGGTAGGACAAAAGATGTCATGCAAGTTCTTTTCCATAAGCACGTATGACTATATACGGAATACATGCCTACATTATATTGATGAATTGGAGCTAGTTCTGTGTCACCCTATGTTATAACTGTTGCATGATGAATGCCATCCGACATAATTATCCATCATTGATCCATTGCCTACGAGCTTTTCATATATTGATCTTTGCTAAGTTACTTTTCCGTTGCTACTGTTACAATCACTACAAAACTGCTACTGTCACTTTTGCCACCGTTACCGCTACTTCCATACTACTTTGCTACTGAATACTTTGCTGCAGATATTAAGTCTTTCAGGTGTGGTTGAATTGACAACTCAGCTGCTAATACTCGAGAATATTCTTTGGCTCCCCTTGTGTCGAATCAATAAATTTGGGTTGAATACTCTACCCTCGAAAACTGTTGCGATCCCCTATACTTGTGGGTTATCAATGCCTATATAATGATCGTCGCCTTGGATATAGTCCATTCATGAAACACACTCAAATATTAGCTATGCCCAATGCTCAAGTACGATCATAGTGCCCCCTAGTTGGTGCTTATAAGAGAAGATGGAGACTCAAAGCAAAAATAAAAATTGCATAAAGTAAAAGATAGGCCCTTCGCAGAGGGAAGTAGGGATTTGTAGAGGTGCCAAAGCTCAAGGTTTAAATTGAGAGAGAAAAATATATTTTGGGTGGCATGCTTTTCCTGTCAACGAAAACGACAAAGTAGCTCACAATACTTTCCATGCTAGATATATCATAGGCGGTTCCCAAACAGAAAATAAAGTTTATTCTTCTTTCCACCAAACTTTCACTTTCCATGGCGGGCCGTATCCACGGTTCCTTCCATACCAACACTTTCCAAGGAATTTATTATTTGACAACATAAAGTAAATATTTTTTCTTTTTCATTTCGGGAATGGGCATCCCTATTACCGCCGCACTCTCGTGCAATGACAAGTGAATAAACACTCATCTTGAGAATAACACATCTAGCATGGAAAAATATTGGACACTCCCCACCGTTTCATGAGCGGTACGGGCACACAAAGGAGAAAATTTATTTTGAAAATTTAGAGATGGCACATACAAATTTGCTTGGAACGGCATGGAAATACCGCATATAGGTAGGTATGGTGGACTCATAAGGCAAAACTTGGTTTAAGTATTTTGGATGCACAAGTAGTATTTCTACTTAGTGCAAATGGAGGCTAGCAAATAGATTGGGAAGCAACCAAACCAAGAAACGAAAATTCACATAAGTGAGCATTGAACATAACTAACACCGAATAATGCACCAGAAGTAGGATATAACTTCATTGCATAACTATTGACTTTCGTGCATGCATAGGGAATCACAAACCTTAACACCAATATTCCTACTAAGCATAATTACTCACTAACATGACTCACATATTACTATCATCATGTTTCAAAACTATTACAAAGAATCAAGTTTAATTTTGTAGGAGATATGCCCTAGAGGCAGTAATATCAGTTACTTTTGTATCTCCAAGTTTGTAATGAATGTTTATGATCCATGCTATAACTGCAATGATTCTCAAGTCTACAATAACCACGAGGCTTGGAGGGAAACTCATGTGCACGTGTGGTATAATAAACGGTAAATTGTATTCCTAGTCTTGCCTCTAAGACTGGCTCAAGTATTGCATGATGATCCTGTTTTCCTGATCATGGGCATGGGTATGCCGGCAATTTTGAGGGCACGATGTTGGTAGAACACTTGTGTTGAATCGACCCAAATTGATGTTATACTATGAGATATATTCGTCACAAGTTAATGGTTAAAATAACACAGAGATGGTTAATGTTTGCATGATTCCTTAGACCATGAGAGTATCGAGTTTCTTCATGCTTGCTTCATGAACTTTGGGGTTTGTTAAACGTCATCCGTAAAAGGGTGGCTATTACGGCTGCTTACGGGTTCATGGAAAAGTATGTCAAGTAACTTGATAGCTCAAGATTGGGATTTGCTCCTCCAACGATGGAGAGATATCTCTGGGCCCTCTCGGTGTTACGGTATCCATCATCGTCTGGCCAGATACTTGTGATTTGATCACGGGGATGCCGGAACACGGGAACGAGAAAAGAGAACAATACCGGCAACGAGGTAACTGGCATTGTGGACAAGTTGTTGATCCACGAGGATGCCCTTATGTCTCACCTCGGGTATTTGTAACATATCGCGAAGCAACAGGAATAGCATACGGCAACTGGAGGTTCACTCGAATATTTATTCGTGTGGGTATAGGGATCGATATGGGTGTCCACGGCTCCGATGTTGATCATTGATCGGAAGGGGTTCCGGGTCATGTCTATGCTTCACCGAACCTATAGGGTCACACGCTTAAGGGTCATCTATCTGTTGAATACTAGACAGGGAGTCTGAGAGAAAAACACCGGAAAAAGTTTCGGACACCGGAAAAGTTTCGGACAGCGGAAAAGTTCCGCAGAGAGAGGTCACCGGATGAGTTTCGGTGAAACTGGAAAAGTTGTTTCAGGGGATACCATAAAGTCAAATTGGTCTTGGCACATGCCTGATAATTCTTGGAGGGTGCCAGAATCGTTCTGGAAACTTTTTGGAATTTTCTGGAATGAAAACCGGAAATGTTCCGGAGCTGCCGAAACCGCTTCAGATGCTTTTAGCAGATGAAATCACTAAACCGGAATTGTTCCGGCTCGCGTTGAAAATTATTTTGGTGGGTACTAGAATTGTTCTAAGCCCACATGAATATTTTCAGTTCGATCAGACGCTGAAAAATGTCGTCGTGAATAGTGAAAGTGCTTTTTGGATATTTGTGGAAAAACACCTTTTTGGATATTTCCAAAAAGGTTTCTAGAAGGCCTTGGGGGCCAAGGCAGCCCCTCATGGGGGTCCCCCAAGGGTGTGGCCGGCCAAGAAGGGTGGGGCACCATGGTGCTCCACATGGCACTCCCATATGGCATATTCCTTTTAGGAAAGGGATATTCCATGGGCATTTTGGGGTTTTTTGTATGACAACTTTACCCCTTGGCTTGGCTATAAATAGAGGAGAGTGGGCAGCCCACTTCCTCATCCTTGTGCTCTCATACAAATGCTATGCTTTGCTAGCTCTCTCTTCTCCCTCACACGAAAAGAGTATTTCGTAGAGCCGAAAGGCTGTCTGGGTTCCGGCAGGAACTAGTTCTGGACGGCGAAGCCCTGCCGGATAGATGACACCGTATGTGTGCAACCCCGTAGAGAGGTCGTAGTTTCGATCTTTTGCCCGAGGGGCTGTTCGAGGGTCCTCCCGAAGGGCTGTCCGAGTTTCCGTTCGAGTTTCGAGGGTCCTCCCGAAGGGCTGTCCGTGACATCGTCCGGGGGACTGTCCGACCGCCTCCCGAAGGGCTGTCCGACGAGGGAGTACATTCTCGCGGTTGGGAGGTTGTAAAATCCTAGCTGCGGGAATCTGCACCAACGATCTCCACCGACTCTTCTTCCGCTGCGCTACGAGTCGGTACGGATCAGATCAAACCTTGTATGCAATCTCCATAGTGATCCTGGGCGTGCTCGCTATACCGAAATTTTTTGTTTTCTGTCGCGTTCCCCAACAGTGGCATCAAGAGCCAGGCTATGAGTAGATGCATGTTATGATCTAGAATACATAGAGATGTATGGGTATTGCACAATATAATTAGGTAGTAGATGAGATCTATTGCTGAAAATTATTTGTGCGGGTAGCAGATGAAATCTGTTACTCGATGTTCTTGTTGCGTCCCTTGAATTTGCGTAGTCCTGATCTTGACAGCATTGTGGAATCTGACAAAGTTCTGGCAATCCGCGATCCTTTCATGCTGCTCCTGAGTATGCTGATTGACAGATCAACGAAGCTAACAGTTCTTTGGGTTCCACTTTAGTCAAAGAAAGATGGATGTTTCGCAGACGAAGGGCAATGCAGATATGATCTGCACGGGGGTCACGCGTATGACGAAGTTTAGTATGGGGCTCGAGATTTTACTGTCTCGTGTTTCATACACCCTGGAAAGTTAATCTAGCAACTTGAAGTATCATACTTGATGATAAACGTTGGTAGCTGCGGTTTAAGTAAAAACCTTAGAAGCCACGAAAAATAAATTTTTGCATAAACCGATTAGAGGCGTCTAACTTGGTTTTGCAGGATGGTTAAGCATGTGATGTGGTATAGCAATGCTCATATTAAATTTGATTATGTATGAGATGACTATATGATGTAATTAACATGACCTGCGTGTCATGATTCGGCATGATGGCTGGAGCCATATGATTGCACTTTAATGACCTGCGTGTCAACCTTATGTAATGCACTTATTTTATTAGCTATAGAGATAGAAATATTATTTGGTGCATCGACAAGGTGGTGGCAATCTTCGCGAAGGTGAAACACCGACGCGAATGCCGAAGATGAAGAAATACTTGACTTCTCCGTCAGAAAGGGCTATACCATATCATGCTAATTATGAATTGCCTGAGATGTTTATCCCTTATGTTGCACCCTTCTTGATTGCGCGGTAGTCGCTTTTTATTAGGGTGATCTCTCACTAAAAATATCAAGTAGTTAGTGTTCTCCCAAGTGTAGCACCGTCACAACATCCTTCCTTTCGGGGTGCGCCATGATCTATATGGGTACGAACGATTGTACGGGTGTAAGGCGGGTGAGGTCAGACCTCGCAGCAAGATCACTTGGTTGTCTTGACGTTCATGGCAGGATCGTCCTGAGCTCGGAACACACGCATCGAAAGATGAACAAGAGTCACATGGAGATGTGATCGGCAAGTTTGCCTACCAATTGAAATTCGCGACATCGGTGTTCATCTCGAACAATGGCGTTGAATTACAATTTGGATCTTGAATCACTCACAATCAATTATGAGAGATATTGATTTGAGTGGGAGCGCTTTTTAGAATAAAATTGTTTATTCACTAGTGCATAAATCATTATGAACAAAGTCTAAGTGAAATTGTGTTTTCCGTTGTAGATCAAATGGCTCGCAATACCGCGTTCAACTTAGGCCCGATGTTAGAGAAAGAGAAGTTAGCTGCGAGTGGAAACAACTATGCGGACTGGGTCCGTACCCTGAGGATTGTCCTCAGGAGTGCTAAGAAAGTGTACGTGCTTGACGGACCTCTTCCACCTAAGCCGGCGGCAACAGCCGCGGCAGACATACAAAATGTCTGGGCCACTAAGGATGATGATTTCAACTTAGTGCAGTGCCTCATGCTGTCTTGCATGAGTTCAGAGCTTCAAAAACGTTTTGAATTCCATAACTCCTTTGATATGATCAAAGATCTGGATGCTCTGTACAAGTTTAATGCACGGTCTGAACGTTTTGATATCATGAAAATGATGTCGGAGACCAAGATGGCTGAGGGCAGTTCAGTTGGCGAGCACGTAGTCAATATGATTGGCTACGCTGAAAGGCTTAAAACCCTGGAATTTCCACTTCCAGAAGAGCATGTAATGGACATGTTGCTCCGTTCACTCCCCCCTTCTTACGGAGGTTTTGTCATGAACTACCACATGAATGGGATGGACAAATCACCTAATGAGGTGCTTGCCATGCTGAAATCTGTTGAAGGAGGACTGCAGAAAAATCGCAAGCAAGTGTTGCTTGTGAATAAAACTGCCAGTTTCAAAAAGAAAGGCAAGCCAAAGAAGGGCAAGGGGGCCGGTAAGACCGGCTTCCAACGCAAATCTAAGGGCGGAGCCAAGAATGAAACTGAGTGCTTCTACTGCAAGGGCACAGGACACTGGAAGAGAAACTGCAAGAAGTATCTGGAAGATAAGAAGTCCGGGAAAACCGGAAAAGGTATAATTGTTATACAAGTTAATGTCATTGACGTTTTGCTTGCTAGCGAAAATTCTAAGTCTTGGGTATTTGATACCGGATCGGTTGCTCACATTTGCAACTCGATACAGGGGCTTCAGAAGGTGCGCAAGCTGGCAAAGAATGAAGTCGTGATGCGTGTCGGGAACGGCGCTGGGATCGCCGCTCAAGCCGTCGGCATTATGCCTCTACGTCTCCCTTCAGGATTTATTTTGGAGCTTAGTAACTGTTATTTTGTTCCGGCATTGTGTAGAAACATTATCTCTGGATCATGTTTGGTGCACGATGGGTACTCCTACAAGTCTGAGAACAATGGTTGTTCACTTTATTGTAAGGACATGTTTTATGGATTTGCACCCATTGTTGGGGGCCTTTTCATACTAAATCTTGAATGTGAAAATGATGTCTTTAACGTGAATGCTAAACGCCTTAAGAAGGCTGACACCACCACCACTTTCATGTGGCACTGTCGCCTTGGCCACATCGGAAAGAAACGCATGCAAAGACTCCATAAAGATGGAGTTTTACCGTCTCTTGATTTTGAATCATTTGACACATGTGAAGCTTGCTTGATGGGAAAAATGACCAAGACGCCGTTCACGGGTCATCCTGAACGGGCGGGTGAATTATTGGAAATAATACATAGTGATGTATGTGGTCCAATGAACACGGCCGCACGGGGTGGGTATTTTTACTTCGTGACTTTTACTGATGATTTAAGTCGGTATGGCTATATCTACTTGATGAAGCATAAGTCGGAAACCTTTGAAAAGTTCAAAGAATTTCAGAATGAGGTAGAAAATCATCGTAACAAAAAGATCAAGTTTCTGCGGTCTGATCGCGGAGGCGAATATCTTAGTCATGAGTTTGGCCAACATCTGAGTGACCGTGGAATCGTTTCACAGCTTACGCCTCCCGGAACTCCGCAGAGAAACGGAGTGTCGGAAAGACGTAACCGAACCCTGTTAGACATGGTTAGGTCGATGATGTCTCTTACCGATCTACCGATATCTTTTTGGGGTCACGCACTACTCACTGCCGCTTATACATTAAACAGAGCACCATCTAAATCTGTTGAGACGACGCCATTTGAATTATGGTATGGGAAGAAACCCATTGTGTCGCATCTCAAAATTTGGGGTTGTGAGGCATACGTAAAACGTTTACAGCCTAGCAAACTCGATCCCAAAGCAGATAAATGCTACTTTGTAGGTTATCCAATTGAGACCATTGGGTATTCCTTCTATCTTCCCTCCGAGCACAAAGTGTTTGTCGCTCGAAATGGAGTCTTTCTCGAGAAAGAGTTTCTTAAGAAAGAAGTAAGTAGGAGGACAGTACAACTTAATGAGATTAGTGAATCTTCGGCAACCGGTGATATGGCTAAGGAACCGGAAGAAATTCCGCTAATTATCCCTACAACCGAGCCGGAAGTTGTCGCATGTGATGCGGAAACTTCAAACACTGTTGTAACTGAACCGCGCAGATCAGGTAGGGCTATCCAGCCACCTGAGTGGTTTCATAATGAAATCTTCATTCTTGAAGACGATGAACCTGCGCACTACAAGGAAGCGATGGCGGGGCCTAGCTCAAGGGAATGGCACAAAGCCATGAGATCCGAAATGGAATCCATGTACGAAAACCAAGTTTGGAACTTGGAAGAACTTCCAGATGGCGTAAAACCCATTGGTTGTAAATGGATTTTCAAAAGAAAGACGGACGCGGATGGTAACATTACTATCCACAAAGCTAGACTTGTCGCGAAAGGGTTCACGCAAGTTCCAGGAGAGGACTACGACGAGACTTTCTCGCCCGTAGCTATGCTTAGGTCTGTTCGGATATTACTAGCAATTGCTGCTTATTTCGATTATGAAATATGGCAGATGGATGTCAAAACGGCTTTCCTAAATGGAAACCTTGATAGGGATGTATACATGATACAGCCAGAAGGTTTTGTCGATCCTAAAAATGCTGGAAAGGTATGTAAGCTTCAGAAAGCCATTTATGGTCTGAAGCAAGCATCAAGGAGCTGGAATATTCGTTTTGATGAAGTGGTCAAAGAGTTTGGCTTCATCAGGAACGATGAAGAATCTTGTGTGTACAAGAAGTTTAGTGGGAGCGCAAAAGCATTTCTAATCTTGTATGTGGATGACATATTATTGATTGGAAATGATGTGAAATTTCTTAGCGAAATAAAAGACTCATTGAAGAAGAGTTTTTCAATGAAAGACTTAGGCGAAGCGGCATATGTATTAGGCATCAGGATCTATAGAGATAGATCAAGACGCTTAATAGCGCTAAGCCAAAGCACGTACATTGACAAGGTGTTGAAAAGGTTCAACATGGAGAACTCCAAGAAAGGCCTACTCCCCATGTCACCTGGCACAGTGCTTTGCAAGAATCAGAGTCCTCGGACCCTTGATGAGCGAGTACAAATGAATGATATTCCATATGCTTCGGCAGTTGGTTCTATTATGTATGCCATGCTATGTACAAGACCGGATGTTTCCTATGCGCTAAGTGTTAGCAGCCGGTACCAAGGTGATCCAGGATTGGAACACTGGGCCGCAGTCAAGGGTATTCTTAAGTACCTCAGAAGGACCAAGGATTTACTCCTTGTGTACGGAGGTGATGAAGAGCTCATTGTAAGTTGTTACACTGATGCAGGCTTCATGTCTGACCCAGATGACTTCAAATCACAATCAGGCTATGTTTTCATATTGAACGGCGGTGCAGTTGATTGGAAAAGTTCCAAACAAAAGACTGTGGCGGATTCTACGACGGAGGCGGAATATGTTGCTGCTTCAGAAGCCTCCAAGAAAGCTGTCGGTATCAAGCAATTTCTTGAAAACCTTGGTGTGGTTCCAAGTGCTCAGGACCCGGTGGAGATCTATTGTGATAATAGTGGCGCCGTGGCTCAGGCAAGGGAGCCATGTTCGCACCATAAGACAATGCATATTCAACGCAAATATAAACTCATTCGACATCATGTCGAAGAAGGTTTAGTGAAAGTACGCAAAGTTCACACGGATCTGAATGTGTCAGACCCGATGACGAAGCCTCTACCACGAGCAAAGCATGAGCAACACCGGATTGCCATTGGTGTTAGGGAAGCCATGTAACTAGATTATGACTCTAGTGCAAGTGGGAGACTGTAGGAGATATGCCCTAGAGGCAGTAATATCAGTTACTTTTGTATCTCCAAGTTTGTAATGAATGTTTATGATCCATGCTATAACTGCAATGATTCTCAAGTCTACAATAACCACGAGGCTTGGAGGGAAACTCATGTGCACGTGTGGTATAATAAACGGTAAATTGTATTCCTAGTCTTGCCTCTAAGACTGGCTCAAGTATTGCATGATGATCCTGTTTTCCTGATCATGGGCATGGGTATGCCGGCAATTTTGAGGGCACGATGTTGGTAGAACACTTGTGTTGAATCGACCCAAATTGATGTTATACTATGAGATATATTCGTCACAAGTTAATGGTTAAAATAACACAGAGATGGTTAATGTTTGCATGATTCCTTAGACCATGAGAGTATCGAGTTTCTTCATGCTTGCTTCATGAACTTTGGGGTTTGTTAAACGTCATCCGTAAAAGGGTGGCTATTACGGCTGCTTACGGGTTCATGGAAAAGTATGTCAAGTAACTTGATAGCTCAAGATTGGGATTTGCTCCTCCAACGATGGAGAGATATCTCTGGGCCCTCTCGGTGTTACGGTATCCATCATCGTCTGGCCAGATACTTGTGATTTGATCACGGGGATGCCGGAACACGAGAACGAGAAAAGAGAACAATACCGGCAACGAGGTAACTGGCATTGTGGACAAGTTGTTGATCCACGAGGATGCCCTTATGTCTCACCTCGGGTATTTGTAACATATCGCGAAGCAACAGGAATAGCATACGGCAACTGGAGGTTCACTCGAATATTTATTCGTGTGGGTATAGGGATCGATATGGGTGTCCACGGCTCCGATGTTGATCATTGATCGGAAGGGGTTCCGGGTCATGTCTATGCTTCACCGAACCTATAGGGTCACACGCTTAAGGGTCATCTATCTGTTGAATACTAGACAGGGAGTCTGAGAGAAAAACACCGGAAAAAGTTTCGGACACCGGAAAAGTTTCGGACAGCGGAAAAGTTCCGCAGAGAGAGGTCACCGGATGAGTTTCGGTGAAACTGGAAAAGTTGTTTCAGGGGATACCATAAAGTCAAATTGGTCTTGGCACATGCCTGATAATTCTTGGAGGGTGCCAGAATCGTTCTGGAAACTTTTTGGAATTTTCTGGAATGAAAACCGGAAATGTTCCGGAGCTGCCGAAACCGCTTCAGATGCTTTTAGCAGATGAAATCACTAAACCGGAATTGTTCCGGCTCGCGTTGAAAATTATTTTGGTGGGTACTAGAATTGTTCTAAGCCCACATGAATATTTTCAGTTCGATCAGACGCTGAAAAATGTCGTCGTGAATAGTGAAAGTGCTTTTTGGATATTTGTGGAAAAACACCTTTTTGGATATTTCCAAAAAGGTTTCTAGAAGGCCTTGGGGGCCAAGGCAGCCCCTCATGGGGGTCCCCCAAGGGTGTGGCCGGCCAAGAAGGGTGGGGCACCATGGTGCTCCACATGGCACTCCCATATGGCATATTCCTTTTAGGAAAGGGATATTCCATGGGCATTTTGGGGTTTTTTGTATGACAACTTTACCCCTTGGCTTGGCTATAAATAGAGGAGAGTGGGCAGCCCACTTCCTCATCCTTGTGCTCTCATACAAATGCTATGCTTTGCTAGCTCTCTCTTCTCCCTCACACGAAAAGAGTATTTCGTAGAGCCGAAAGGCTGTCTGGGTTCCGGCAGGAACTAGTTCTGGACGGCGAAGCCCTGCCGGATAGATGACACCGTATGTGTGCAACCCTGTAGAGAGGTCGTAGTTTCGATCTTTTGCCCGAGGGGCTGTTCGAGGGTCCTCCCGAAGGGCTGTCCGAGTTTCCGTTCGAGTTTCGAGGGTCCTCCCGAAGGGCTGTCCGTGACATCGTCCGGGGGACTGTCCGACCGCCTCCCGAAGGGCTGTCCGACGAGGGAGTACATTCTCGCGGTTGGGAGGTTGTAAAATCCTAGCTGCGGGAATCTGCACCAACGATCTCCACCGACTCTTCTTCCGCTGCGCTACGAGTCGGTACGGATCAGATCAAACCTTGTATGCAATCTCCATAGTGATCCTGGGCGTGCTCGCTATACCGAAATTTTTTGTTTTCTGTCGCGTTCCCCAACAAATTTGTCCAACGATCTTCATGAAAGTTTTTACTAGATCCTCCTTGGATATCTATCACGTTGGGACTAGTTTCATACATTGCCATTGCTTTTTGGCAAGCTCAAACAAATTTAAGTGAAGCACATGAGCATAAAGATTTCATCTCTCAAAAAGGTATAAGTGAAGCATGAGAGGATTTCTTCAAAATTTACCTACTCTCAAAGTAATCTAAGTGAAGCATGAGAGTATTTCTACAAAAATTTCCAAGCACACCGTGCTCAAAAAGATATAAGTGAAGCACTAGAGCAATTCTATAGCTCAAAAAGTTTAAGTGAAGCACATAGAGCAATTCTAACAAATCATAGCATGATTTTGGCTTTCTCAAATAGGTGTGTACAGCAAGGATACAAAGGAAAAAATAACAAGCAAAGCAAGCAAAGATACATGATGCTCCAAGCAAAACTCATGATATGTGACGAATAAAAATATAGCTCCAAGTAAAATACCGATGGTCGTTAGAAGAAAGAGGGGATGCCACTCGGGGGCATCCCCAAGCTTAATTGCTTGTTCCTCTTTGGATATATCTTGGGGGTGCGGTAGCATCCCCAAGCTTAGGCTTTTATCACTCCTTATTCCTTCATCCATCGTGATCTCACCCAAAACTTGAAAACTTCAATCACACAAAACTCAACAAAATCTTCGTGAGATCCGTTAGTATAATAAAGCAAATCACTACTTTAGGTACTGTTGCAAACCCATTAATATTTTATTATTGCATTATACCTACTTTATTTTAACTTTACCATGGCTCATACCCTTCAATATAACCCATAGATTCATCAAAACAAGCACACAATGCAACGAAAACAGAATCCGTCTTAAACAGAACAGTCTGTAGTAATCTGTACTCTACCCATACTTCTGTAACTCTAAAAATTCTGAAAAATTAGGACAACGTAAGGAATTTGTATAGAAACACTGTGTTAAAATTTCAGCTCAAGATCACGTTGCAGCAAAAAAATGGAAATTCATATACTGGACGCAAAGTTTCTGTTTCAGATTCCTCATCACTTCTACTCATCCTATGAATCATCCTAAAAGCTTTACTTGGCACAAACACTAAATAAACCATAAAAACACAATCATAACAATGGCATAATTGTGTCAACACTCAAAAACAGAAAGGAAAAAGCAACAATTTATTCAGTGGGTTGCCTCCCAACAAGCGCTATCGTTTTACGCCCCTAGCTAGGCATAATGATTTCAATGATGCTCACATAGAGCAATTCTAACAAATCATAGCATGATTTTTCTTGGACCAGAAGAAACGTACCAGACTTGGAGTTGAAGGCAGGAGACCTTCCGTGTGGCGACAAGCCACAGGGGCGCGCCCTAGGGGGGGGGCGCCCCCTGGCTTGTGGCCCCACGGCAGCCCTCCTAACCCTATTCTTCGGCCTATAAATTCCCAAATATTCCCCCAATACCAGAGAGAGCCACGAAAATACTTTTCCGCCGCCGGAAGCCTCTGTTCCCGTGAGATCCCCTCTTGGAGCCTTTTTCGGTAATCTGCCGAAGGGGGATTCGATCACGGAGGGCATCTACATCAACTCCATTGCCCCTCCGATGATGCGTGAGTAGTTCACCTCAGACCTTCGGGTCCATAGCTAGTAGCTAGATGGCTTCTTCTCTCTCTTTGTTCTTCAATACCATGTTCTTCATGATCTTCATGGAGATCTATCCGATGTAATACTTTTGTGTAGTGTGTTTGTCGAGATCTGATGAATTGTGGGTTTATGATCAGATTATCTATGAATATTATTTGAGTCTTTTCTGAATTCTTATATGCATGATTTCATATCTTTGTAAGTCTCTTCGAGTTATTGATTTGGTTTGGCCAACTAGATTGGTAATTCTTGCAATGGGAGAAGTGCTTAGTTTTGGGTTCAATCTTGCGGTGTCCTCACCCAGTGACAAAGTAGGGGTAACGAGGCACGTATTGTATTGTTGCCATCGAGGATAAAAATATGGGGTTTTCATCATATTGCTTGAGTTTATCCCTCTACATCATGTCATCTTACCTAATGCATTACTCTGTTCTTCATGAACTTAATACTCTAGATGCAGGCAGGAGTCGGTCGATGTGTGGAGTAATAGTAGTAGATGCAGAATCGTTTCGGTCTACTTGACACGGACGTGATGCCTATATGCATAATCATTGCCTTGAATATCGTCATAACTATGCGCTTTTCTATCAATTGCTCGACAATAGTTTGTTCACCCACCGTACTATTTTCCTTCAAGAGAGAAGCCTCTAGTGAAACCTATGGCCCCCGGGTCTATTTTCCATATTATATTTTCAGATCTATAAACCAAAAATACCAAAAATACCTTGCTGCAATTTTATTTACTTTTCTTTTAGTTTTACTTTTGGCAATCATCTATATCTATCTCTATCAGATCTCATCCTTGCAAGTAACCGTGAAGGGATTGACAACCCCTTTATAGCGTTGGGTGCAAGTGTTTGATTGTTTGTGTAGGTGCAAATATTGGTGCCTTGCTTGTTCCTCCTACTGCATTGATACCTTCGTTCTCAACAAACTGAGGGAAATACTTATCTACTTCGCTGCATCACCCTTTCCTCTTCAAGGGAAAACCAACGCAAGCTCAAGAGGTAGCACATCATCATAAATAGGAGGCATGCAATCATCAAAACTTGGGGGACTAAAAATATCATCTTCATCAAACATAGCATCCCCAAGCTTGTGTCTTTGCATATCATTAGCATCATGGATATTTATAGAATTCATACTAGCAACATTGCAATCATGCTTTTCAATCAAGGAGCTATCATGAATCACCTTATAAATTTCTTCTTTCAACACTTCATCAAAATTTTCAGATTCATGATTTTCAAACAAAACTTCATAGAGATAATCAAGTGCACTCAACTCACTAGCAATTGGTTCATCATAATTTGTTCCTTTGAAAAGATTAGCAAGTGGATGCGGATCCATATCAATAGATTTTTAGCAAGCGAAGATGCAAGCAAATAGAAGGCACATGGCAACACAAGCAAAGATAGCAAACAAGCAAACAAAAAGAGACCGGCGAGAAAAAGACAAACGAGAAAAGAGAGCTCTCCACAGCCCACCTCTCCGGCACTTCTTTGGTCCACTGGGTGTCTTTTGGTCCAGAAAAAATCTCCAAAAATTTCGTCGCTATTGGACTCCGTTTGGTATTGATTTTCTGTGAAGTAAAAAACAAGCAAAAACAGCAACTGGCATTTTGGCACAATGTCAATAGGTTAGTCCCAAAAATGATATAAAGTTGTTATAAAATGATTGTAAAACATCCAAGAATGATAATATAACAGCATGGAACAAGCAAAAATTATAGATACGTTGGAGACGTATCAACATCCCCAAGCTTAATTCCTACTCGTCCTTGACTAGGTAAATGATAAAAACAGAATTTTTGATGTGGAATGCTGCCTAACATGTTCATCATATTCTTTTCTTTTGTATAGCATGGACATTTGGACTTGTAAATGATTCAAAGCAATAGTCTAGTTTTAACATAATGACTTCAATACTCAAGCATGTCAACAAGCAACCATGTCTTTCAGAATATCAACACTAAAGAAAGTTATCCCTAGCCCATCATGCTCAAACATTGATCCATTCATGAAACACACTCAAATATTAGCTATGCCCAATGCTCAAGTACGATCATAGTGCCCCCTAGTTGGTGCTTTATAAGAGAAGATGGAGACTCAAAGTAAAAATAAAAAAATTGCATAAAGTAAATAGATAGGCCCTTCGCAGAGGGAAGTAGGGATTTGTAGAGGTGCCAGAGCTCAAAGTTTTAAATTGAGAGAGAAAAATATTTTGGGTGGCATGCTTTTCCTGTCAACGAAAACGACAAAGTAGCTCACAATAATTTCCGTGCTAGATATATCATAGGCGGTTCCCAAACAGAAAATAAAGTTTATTCCTTTTTCCAGCAAACTTTTCACTTTCCATGGCGGGCCGTATCCACGGTTGCCTTCCATACCAACACTTTCCAAGGAATTTATTATTTGACAACATAAAGTAAATATTTTTTCTTTTTCATTTCGAGAATAGGCATCCCTATTACCGCCGCACTCTCGTGCAATGACAAGTGAATAAACACTCATCTTGAGAATAACACATCTAGCATGGAAAAATATTGGACACTCCCCACCGTTTCATGAGCGGTACGAGCACACAAAAGAGAAAATTTATTTTGAAAATTTAGAGATGGCACATACAAATTTTCTTGGAACGGCATGGAAATACCGCATATAGGTAGGTATGGTGGACTCATAAGGCAAAACTTGGTTTAAGGATTTTGGATGCACAGGTAGTATTTCTACTTAGTACAAATAGAGGCTAGCAAATAGATTGAGAAACAACCAAACGAAGAAACGAAAACTCACATAAGTGAGCATTGAGCATAACTAACACCGAATAATGCACCACAAGTAGGATGTAATTTCATTGCATAACTATTGACTTTCATACTTGCATAGGGAATCACAAACATTAACACAAATATTTCTACTCAAGCATAATTACTCACTAACATGACTCACATATTACTATCATCATGTTTCAAAACTATTACAAGGAATTAAGTTTAATTTGCCCAATGATCTTCATGAAAGTTTTTATTAGAACCTCCTTGGATATCTATCACTTTGGGACTAGTTTCCTATATTGCCATTGCTTTTTGGCAAGCTCAAACAAATTTAAGTGAAGCACATGAGCATAAAGATTTCTTCTGTCAAAAAGGTATAAGTGAAGCATGAGAGGATTTCTTCAAAATTTAATAACTATCAAATTAATCTAAGTGAAGCATGAGAGTATTTCTACAAAAATTTCCAAGCACACCGTGCTCAAAAAGATATAAGTGAAGCACTAGAGCAATTCTATAGCTCAAAAAGTTTAAGTGAAGCATAGAGAGCAATTCTAACAAATCATGGCATAATTTTGGCTCTCCCCAATAGGTGTGTAGAACAAGGATACAAAGGAAAAAACAAACAAGTAAAGCAAGCAAAGATACATGACGCTCCAAGCAAAACTCATGATATGTGACGAATAAAAATATAGCTCCAAGTAAAATACCGATGGTCGTTAGAAGAAAGAGGGGATGCCACTCGGGGGCATCCGCAAGCTTAGTTGCTTGTTCCTCTTTGGATATATCTTGGGGGTGCGGTAGCATCCCCAAGCTTAGGCTTTTATCACTCCTTATTCCTTCATCCATCGTGATCTCACCCAAAACTTGAAAACTTCAATCACACAAAACTCAACAAAATCTTCGTGAGATCCGTTAGTATGATAAAGCAAATCACTACTTTAGGTGCTGTTGCAAACCCATTTAAATTTTATTATTGCATTATAACTACTGTATTTTAACTTTACCATGGCTCATACCCTTCAATATAACCCATAGATTCATCAAAACAAGCACACAATGCAACGAAAACACAATCTGTCTTAAACAGAACAGTCTGTAGTAATCTGTACTCTAACCATACTTATGTAACTCTAAAATTTCTAAAAAATTAGGAAAACGTAAGGAATTTGTATAGAAACACTTTGTTAAAATTTCAGCTTAAGATCATGTTCCAGAAAAAAATGAAAATTCATATACTGAACGCAAAGTTTCTGTTTCAGATTCAGCATCACTTCTACTCATCCTATGAATCATCCTAAAGGCTTTACTTGGCACAAACACTAAATAAACCATAAAAACACAATAATAACAGAGGCATAATTGTGTCAACACACAAAAACAGAAAGGAAAAAGCAAAAATTTATTTATTCATTGGGTTGCCTCCCAACAAGCGCTATCGTTTTACGCCCCTAGCTTGGCATACCGCATAGATTCAAGTATTGTCATCTTTGGTTTTCAACTCTTCAATCACACAACTAGATTTATTCATAGATTTAGCATGCATATTCTTAGCGATAACACTCCTAGGAAGAAAACCAAAAAATTTATTCTTGTAAATAGGATCTCTTATGATTTCAACAAAGTCGGGATGAATACTAATCATTTTAAGATCTCCCTTGTGTCCGCTAGGTGTAGCAACTTTGTTCTTAGTGACTTGCGTGGTCTTACCAATTTTTATGGGAGTTTTTTCAATAGTTTTGATAGAAGAAAAAGGCGAACCCAAATTACTAAAAATCTCTTCCAACTTATCAATACGGTAAGGACTTTCTTCTACCCTTTCGTTAACTACGGTTTCTTTTGCCTTTAATAATTTAATGGCATCTCCCGCCTTAGCCCCAATTTTGTTAGCAAGATTATGCAATTTCTTATCCAAATCTTCAAGATGTTCTTTAGTAATCATCTTCTTTTCAATAGCATCTAATCTCTCCATAACGTGTTCGAGAGTTAAAGTTGTTTCATTGATCATGATAGGTGGTGATCCCACTAAACTTCCCAAAGCATTAAAAGCATCCAAAGATGGACACATCAAGAAAATCCCACCGGTAATCGTATCAAGGATGAATCTATACCAAGTGGTGATGCCCACATAAAAACTACGAAGAAGAACAACGGTAGATTGCTTATGGATAGATCTATTATGAGCATTGCAAATCCTATACCAAGCATCTTTTAGGTTCTCCCCTCCCCTTTGCTTAAAATTAAGAACCTCATTATCAGGAGTACATGCAATAAAGGAAGAACTAGCCATAGTGACAAGGTAAGAGATCTGACGAGAAAAAGGCAAACGAAAAAGAGGGCGAATAAAACGACAAATTGGTGAAGTGGGGGAGAGGAAAACGAGAGGCAAATGGCAAATAATGTAATTGCAAGGAGATGAGATTTGTGATTAGGAACCTGGTAGATGATGATGGAGTCCCCTTGGCGCCTACGATAGGCACGTAGAAGAGACCGCTTCCTCCCCGGCAACGGCGCCAGAAATTCCTTTGACATGGCTTGAGACTGCGTCGCTATTTCCCCAAAGAGGAAGGGATGATGCAGCACAGTGACGGTAAGTATTTCCCTCAGTTATGAAACCAAGGTTATCGAACTAGTAGGAGGATCACCACCACCCAATAAGCAGCACCTGCACACAAACAACAAATACTTGCAACCCGACGCGAAAGAGAGGTTGTCAATCTCTCTACGGTAAAAAGATAGATTAGGTAGTGATAGATAGGAGAGATAGATCTCTCAAGAACACAAAATAGAAAAGGCAAATAAAATATGCAGCAATATGTTTTTGGGTTTTTGGTTTTGTAGATCTGAAAACAACGATTGAAAAAGATAGATCTGAAAGCAATATGTTGGAAAAGTAGACCCGGGGGCCGTAGGGTTCACTAGTGGCTTCTCTCATGAGGATACCGCACGGTGGGTGAACAAATTACTGTTGGGCAATTGATAGAAAATCGAATAGTCATGACGATATCCAAGGCGATGATCATTATATAGGCATCACGTCCAAGATAAGTAGACCGACTCCTGCCTGCATCTACCACTATTACTCCACACATCGACCGCTATCCAACATGCATCTAGTGTATTAAGTTCATGGAAAAATGGAGTAATGCAATAAGAACGATGACATGATGTAGACAAGATCTATTCATGTAGGAATAGACCCCATCTTGTTATCCTTAATACCAACGATACATGCGTGTCTTGCCGCCCCTTGTGTCACTAGGAAAGAACACCGCAAGATCGAACCCATCACAAAGCACCTCTTCCCATGGCAAGAAAAATTGATCTAGTTGGCCTAACTAAACCAAAGATTCGAAGAAGAAATACGAGGCTATAAGTAATCATGCATATAAGAGATCAAAGAAGACTCAAATAATATTCATGGATAGAAACTGATCATGAACTCAAAATTCATCGGATCCCAACAAACACACCGCAAAAGTTTACATCAAATAGATCTCCAAGACACCATTGTATTGAGAATCATAAGAGAGACAGAGAGAGAGAGAGGAAGCCATCTAGCTACTGCCTACGGACCCGTAGGTCTATGGTGGACTACTCACGCATCATCGGAGAGGCACCTATGAAGAAGATGAACCCCTCCGTGATGTAATGCGCTTTCTCCGTCTTCAGCTGATGCTTCTGGGCCTTCAGGACTTCTATGTCCTTATTGATCTCAGTTATCTCGAGGTTCAGTGCCGTGATCTGACCTTCGAGACTGAAAATCTTATCGTAGACAATAACATTGTCATCGATAATTTTGTCCTTCTCCTTCATCAGGGAGTCATCCAACGCCTGCAGGGCCTTGAGGGTGCTCTGACGTGACGCAATCAGCTCGTGACTGAGCACTTCGACGTCACCTGAAGACTGCACAACGACAGACGGACCTCCTAAGTATGCCTGCCAAGGGTTTCAAATCATGTACAATTAATTACTGGTTAGATACCTGTGTATATATATATGGATGTTTGCAATGCTAATGCATGTTTTTGTAACCTTAATTACCTGGTTGGTGCTCACGTCGGCTTTATCTTCAGAAAATCCCGACCAATGATCAGAGGACCCTACCCACAGGCTTGAGTCGGCCATGCTATTTGGCTAAAGAATGAAAAGAGTGTTTAATGCATAAAGACTTTGATGAATGAGCCTACCAAAATGGACACAGGTTGTGTCATACACAACGAAAAAAATAATGCTATCTAAAATACTTTAGTTTACAAAACCCTAGTATCTCCAAAACTTTAGTTAGGTTCACAGAAATTAAACATCTAAAATTTTGTCTAGGAGCCATACATGCATAACTAGTTAAGATGAACAACAACAACAATACAATATAGCAGTTATAAAATGAACTAGATGGAGAAACATAGCAATACAACATGGCAGTTTGAAGATATATGGAACTAGCAAACATTGCAACAGACCAACAAGTAAACAATACAACATAGCGGCAACATATAATTAAGGCTGCGTTTGGCACCAATGTATTTTTGAAGTTTTGGGGGAATACCATGGTTTTCTAAAAAAGCCATGGTTTTAAAGACTTTGATGTGTTTGCCATTAACAAATACTTTAGTTTACAAAACCCTAGCTATCTCTAGGATCCAATAATATATAGGTCAAACTAGAGGGAACTAAGAAAGAAAAGATTGTGCTTGGGGTGAGGTGAATATATACCTCGGGTGCTTGGTCGGCCGGCGGGGCGGCGACAGGATGCGTCGGGCGCGTGGTCGAGCGGGGCGTCAGGCGGGGCGGCGACGCGCGGCGTCGGGCGGGGCTACGACGGGCGGCGTCGGGGGCGGCGGCGGGGATCGAGAGGAGGACGAAGGAGTTGGGGGTTCGAGAGAGTGGGGAGTAGGCCGGGCGCGAGGGGGGATTAGATAGATTAGTGCTGGCGTGGGCCTATTGGGCCTAATTTGCAACGCCGGGGCTAATATGCAACGCTAGCACTAAACGAATAGCTATGGCGTTTCAATTTGGCCAACGACAACACTATTTGAAAATATTAGTGCTGGCATTTGTAAGAAATGGCGCGCCATGAACAAGAGTTGTGGCTAGCCATTTCTGCACTAGTGTTCGCTCCCTGGATGTCTTCTGGTCCAAAAAAATCTCCAAAAAGTTTCATCGCGATTGGACTCCGTTTGGTACTGATATTCTGCGACGTAAAAAACAAGCAAAAAACAGCAACTGACACTTGGCACTAGGTCAATAGGTTAGTCCCAAAAAATGATATAAAGTTGCTATAAAATGATTGTAAAACATCCAAGAATGATAATATAACAGCATGGAACAATAAAAAATTATAGATACGTTGGAGACGTATCAACATCCCCAAGCTTAATTCCTACTCATCCTCGACTAGGTAAATGATAAAAACATATTTTTTGATGTGGAATGCTGCCTAACATGATCATCACATATTCTTTTCTTTTGTAGTATGGACATTTGGACTTTTAGATGGTTCAAAGCAATAGTCTAGTTTTGACATAAAGACTTTAATACTCAAGCATGCCAACAAGCAACCATGTCTTTCAAAATATCAACACTAAAGAAAGTTATCCCTAGCCCATCATGCTCGATCATTGATCCATTCATGAAACACACTCAAATATTAGCTACACCCAATGCACAAGTATGATCATAGTGCCCCCTAGTTGGTGCTTTATAAGAGAGGAAGGAGACTCAAATTAAAAAATGAAAATTGCATAAAGTAAATAGATAGGCCCTTCGCAGAGGGAAGTAGGGATTTGTAGAGGTGCCAGACCTCAAAGCTTAAATTGAGAGAGAAAAATATTTTGGGTGGCATGCCTTTCCTGTCAACGAAAACGACTGAGTGGTTCTCAATACTTTCCATGCTAGATACATCATAGGCGGTTCCCAAACATAAAATAAAGTTTATTCCTTTTTCCACCATTCTTTCACAATCCATGGCTGGCCGTATCCACGGTTTCCTTCCATACCAACACTTTCTAACGAATTTATTATTTGACAACATAAAGTAAATTTCTTTTTCATTTCGGGACTGGGCATCCGTATTACTGCCGTACTCTCGTGCAATGACAAGTGAATAAACACTCATCTTGAGAATAACACATCTAGCATGGAAAAATATTGGACACCCCCTACCGTTTCAAGAGCGGTACGAGCACACAAAAAGGAAATTCATTTTGAAAATTAGATATGGCACATACAAATTTTCTTAGAACGGCACGGAAATACCGCATATAGGTAGGTATGGTGGACTCATATGGCAAAACTAGGTTTAAGTATTTTGTATGCACAAGTAGTATTTCTACTTAGTACAAGTGGAGGCTAGCAAATAGATTGAGAAGCAACCAACCAAGAAACAAAAATTCACATAAACGGGCATTAAGCATAACTAACACCGAATAATGCACCATAAGTAGGATGTAATTTCATTGCATAACTACTGACTTTCATGCTTGCATAGGGAATCACAAACCTTAACACCAATATTCTTACTAAAGCATAATTACTCACCAACATGACTCACATATTACTATCATCATGTCTCAAAACTATTACAAGGAATCAAGTTTAATTTGTCCAATGATCTTCATGATTTTTTTAATTATATCCCTCTTGAATATCTATCGCTTTGGGACTAGTTTCATATATTGCCATTGCTTTTGACAAGCTCAAATAAATTTAAGTGAAGAATATGAGCATAAAATTTTCATCTCTCAAAACGATATAAGTGAAGCATGAGAGAATTTCTTCAAAATTTACTAACTCTCAAATTAATCTAAGTGAAGCATGAGATCATTCTTCAAAAGTTACTAACTCTCAAATTAATATAAGTGAAGCATGAGAGTATTTCTTCAAAAATTTAAAGCACACCGTGCTCATAAAGATATAAGTGAAGCACTAGAGCAATTCCATATCTCAAAAAATTTAAGTGAAGCATATAGAGCAATTCTAACAAATCATAGCATAATTTTGGCTCTCTCAAATAGGTGTGTCCAGCAAGGATACTTGTGACAAACTAAAAAGTAAATCAAGCAAAGACTCCAATAATACAAGACGCTCCAAGCAAAACTCATGATATGTGACGAATAAAAATATAGCTCCAAGTAAAATACTGATGGTCATTAGAAGAAAGAGGGGATGCCACTCGGGGCATCCCCAAGCTTAGTTGCTTGTTTCTCTTTGGATATTATCTTGGGGGTGCTGTAGCATCCCCAAGCTTAGGCTCTTTTCACTCCTTATTCCTTCATCCATCGTGATCTCACCCAAAACTTGAAAACTTCAATCACACAAAACTCAACAAAACTTTCGTGAGATCCGTTAGTATAATAAAGCAAATCACCACTCTAAGTACTGTTGAAAACCCATTCATATTTTATTATTGCATTATATATACTGTATTCTAACTTTAACATGGCTTATACCCTCCAAGACAAGCCATAGATTCATCAAAATAAGCACACAATGCAACGAAAACAGAATCTGTCAAAAACAGAACAGTCTGTAGTAATCTGTACTCTAACCATACTTCTGTAACTCTAAAAATTCTGAAAAATTATGAAAAAGTAAGGAATTTGTATATAGATACCGTATTTAAATTTTTGCTTAATATCACGCTCCAGTAAAAAATGAAAATTCCTGCACTGGAGTCAAAGTTTCTGTTTCAGATTCAGCATTGTTTCTACTCATCTTGTGAATCATCCTAAAGGCTTTACTTGGCACAAACACTAATTATAAAATAAAAAACACAATAATAACAGTAGCATAATTGTGTCAACACTCAAAAAAAGAAAGAAAAAGGTAGAAATAAATTTATTCATTGGGTTGCCTCCCAACAAGCGCTATCGTTTTATGCCCCTAGCTAGGCATAATGCATAGATTCAAGTATTGTCATCTTTAGTTTTTGCTCCATAGGATGCTCTCATGATTGATTCATATGGTGGATTAATTCTTGTTCTAGGTAAGTGTTCAATACCCTTTCTTAGTGGGAATTCAAATTTAATATTGCCCTCTTTCATATCAATCACGGCACCTATAGTGCGTAAAAACGGTCTACCAAGTATAATGGGACAAGACAAATTGCAATTAATATCAAGAACAATAAAAAGTATGGGCACATAGTTCCTATTTGCAAGAATAAGAACATCATTAATTCTTCCCAAAGGCTTTTTAATAGTAGAATCCGCCAAGTGCAAATTAAGAGAACATTCTTCAATATTGGTAAGACCAAGCACATCACATAGAGATTTCGAAATTGTGGAAACACTAGCACCCAAATCACATAAAGCAAAGCACTCATAATTTCTAATCTTGAATTTAATGGTAGGTTCCCACTCATCATGTAAATTTCTAGGAATTGAAATCTCTAACTCCAACTTTTCTTCAAAATATTTCATCATGGCATCAACAATATGTTTAGTAAAAGCTTTATTTTGTTCATAAGCATGGGGTGAATTTATCATGGATTGCAGCAAATAAATACATTCAATCAAAGAGCAACTATCATAATTAAAGTCTTTGCAATCCAAAATAGTGGGCACATCACTAGTTAAAGTTTTGACCTCTCCAAACCTACTTTTATCAATTTTTTCATCAAGATTTTCACCCTCCAAATCATTGGGACGCCTACTAACTAAAGTTGACTCTTCTTCAGTCCCTTTATCATCAATTCTAATATTACTAAACAAGGGATGAATAGAAGAAACACCAATCACTTTAAGATCTTCATTATTTTTATGAAAGCAATCACTAGAAAACGCTTTTTCTAAAAATTCTCTTTTAGCTCTAAGCATAGCGGTTCTTTTCTTACTTTCATCCATAGAAACATATAAAGCTATAATTGATTCATCAATCTTAGGTGCAAAAGCTTTCAACTTGAGATTTTCTACATCATGGGAAATTCTATCAATGCTTCTAGGCATATCATCAATCTTATTCAACTTTTCTTCTATCGTAGTATTGAAAACTTTTTGAGCATTGATGAATTCTTTAATATTACTCTCAAGATCAGAGGTGTTCCTATTATTATTGTAAGAAGAATTACCATAATTATTAGAGGAATTTCCAGGAAAAGGCCTAGGATTAAAATTACCTCTATAAGCATTGTTATTAAAATTGTTTCGCGAGACAAAATTCACATCTACGGAATCACTATTTTGCTCAATCAAAGTAGATAAAGGCACATCATTAATATCAATAGGAGCATTTTTACTAGCAACCAACTTCATAAGAGCATCAACTTTTTCACTCAAAGTACTAATTTCTTCAACCGAATTAACCTTTTTACTAGTAGGTGCTCTTTCAGTATGCCATTGCGAATAATTTGCCATAATATTATCTAGCAATTTAGTAGCTTCATCCAAAGTTATTTCCATAAAAGTACCACCCACGGCGGAATCTAAAAGATTTCTAGAGACAAAATTCAATCCCGCATAAATTTTTTGTATGATCACCCAAAGATTTAAACCATGAGTAGGACAATTTCTTAGCATCAATTTCATTCTTTCCCAAGATTGTGCAACATGTTCATGCTCAAGTTGCTTAAAATTCATGATTTGAGTTCTAAGGGAAATAATTTTCGCGGGCGGAAAATACTTAGTAATAAAAGCATCCTTGCACTTATCCCAAGAATCGATACTGTTGCGAGGCAAAGAGGAAAACCAAATTTTTGCATGATCCCGCAAGGAGAAAGGAAATAATTTCAACTTCACTATATCATTGTCCACATCTTTTTTTCTTTTGCATATCACACAATTCTATGAATGTGTTTAGATGGGACGCGACATCCTCATTAGCAGTACCGAAAAATTGATCTTTCATGACAAGATTTAACAAAGCGACATTAATATCACAAGACTCCGCACTAGTGGAGGGAGGAGAAATCGGAGTACTAATAAAATCATTATTATTGGTATTGGAAAAATCACACAATTTGGTATTTTCTTGAGTCATCGCGACTACGCAAACAAGATTGCAAGCAAACAAGAGATCTCACGAGAAAAAGGCGAACGAAAAAAAGGACGAATAAAACGGCAAATTTTTGTGTAGTGGGGGAGAGGAAAACGAGAGGCAAATGGCAAATAATGTAAATTGCAAGGAGATGAGATTTGTGATTAGGAACCTGATAGATGTTGATGATGTCTCCCCGGCAACGGCGGCAGAAATTCCTTTGACGTGGCTTGAGACTGTGTCGGTATTTCCCCAAAGAGGAAGTGATGATGCAGCACAGCTACGGTAAGTATTTCCCTCAATTAAGAAACCAAGGTTATCGAACTAGTAGGAGAACCAAGCAACAATATGTAAACGGTATCTGCACACAAAGAACAAATACTTGCAACCCGACGCGTAAGAGAGGTTGTCAATCTCTCCATGGTAAAAAGATAGATTAGTTTATATGAGATTGTATAAATAGATCGCACAAGAACACAAAATAAAAGAGGCAAATAAAAAGTGTAGTAAGGTTTTTTGGTTTTTTGGAATAATAGATCTGAAAACAAAAGCGACAAAAGATAGATCGGAAAGCAATATGTTGAAAGAATAGACCCGGGGCCGTAGATTTCACTAGTGGCTTCTCTCATGAGTATAGCACACGGTGGGTAAACAAATTACTGTTGGGAAATTGATAGAAGATCAAATAATCATGACGATATCCAAGGTGATGATCATTATATAGGCATCACGTCCAAGATTAGTAGACCGAAACGATTCTGCATCTACTACTATTACTCCACACATCGACCGCTATCCAGCATGCATCTAGTGTATTAAGTTCATGGAAAAACGGAGTAATGCAATAAGAACGGTGACATGATGTAGACAAGATCTATACATGTAGGAATGGGCCCCATCTTGTTATCCTTAATAGCAACGATACATGCGTGCCTCGCTGCCCCTTCTGTCACTGGGAGAGGACACCGCAAGATCGAACTCATCACAAAGCACCTCTTCCCATGGCAAGAAAAATCGATCTAGTTGGCCTAACTAAACCAAAGATTAAAAGAAGAAATACAAGGCTATAAGTAATCATGCATATAAGAGATCAAAGAAGACTCAAATAATATTCATGGATAGAAACTGATCATGAACTCAAAATTCATCGGATCCCAACAAACACGCCGCAAAAAGTCATTACATCAAATAGATCTCCAAGAGACCATTGTATTGAGAATCAAAAGAGAGAGAGAAAGACATCTAGCTACTACCTACGGACCCGTAGGTCTATGGTGGACTAGTCACGCATCATCGGAGAGGCACCAATGAGGATGATGAACCCCTCCGTGATGGTGTTAGATTGGATCTCGCGGTTCTGGAACTTGCGGTGGCTGGAAGTGTTTTTCGTTGACTCCTCTAGGGTTTCTGGAATATTTGGGTATTTATAGAGCTTAGAGGCGGTGGAGGGGACTCCCGAGGCCACCACAACCCACTAGGGCACGCCAGGGGCCTCTAGCGCGCCCTGGTCTCTTCTGGGCCCCACGGGCCTCCTCCCAGGTACTTCTTTCGCTCCCTGGATGTCTTCTGGTCCAAAAAAAATCTCCAAAAAGTTTAATTGCGATTGGACTCCGTTTGGTACTGATATTCTGCGAAGTAAAAAACAAGCAAAAAACAGCAGCTGGCACTTGGCACTATGTCAATAGGTTAGTCCCCAAAAATGATATAAAGTTGTTATAAAATGATTGTAAAACATCCAAGAATGATAATATAATAGCATGGAACAATCAAAAATTATAGATACGTTGGAGACGTATCATGCCCCGCTTCACCCTTCGATCATGTATAAGGGGGAGAAGCCCTCCGCCACCGTCGTCGCATGCTGATAACCCACAAGTGTAGGGATCGTTTGTAGCCTTTTTTAATAAGTAAGAGTGTCGAACCCAACGAAGAGCAAAAGGTAGAAGTAATATTCTCTCAAGTTCCATTGATCACCGATACAACTCTACGGGCAACAATTTTCACAATACCTAGTACAAGAAATAAACTACTTTGCGAGAATAAAACTAGAAGTACTTTGTAAGTGTAAGAAGATAGGTTTGCAAGATAATAAAGAACAAGTAAATAAAAGTTAGGGGTTGTTTAGATAAAGATTAATTAAGTTAGTTGTTTAATAGAAAGCTTTTGTAACATAAAAAGAAAGATCTGTCCCTAGGCAATTGATAATTAGACCGGTAATCATTATTGAAGTTTTATATGAGGGAGAGGCATGAGCTAACGTACTTTCCGTACTTGGATCATATGCACTTATGATTGGAACTCTAGCAAGCGTTCGCAACTACTAAAGATCATTAAGGTAAAACCCAACCATAGCATTAAGTAACAAGTCCCCGTTACTTCCATACGTAGACAACCTCCTTACTCGGGTGTAAACTTCTGTCACTCTAACCACCCACTATAAGCGAATCATGAACACATTACAACACCCTACAGCGGTAATCCCACACGCTTGCACGGCACGACGGGCACCATAGGACAACATCAAAATAAAACATACAACTCGAACCAATCACGATCATCAATCAACCCATAGGACAAAAGAAATCTACTCAAACATCATAGGATAGCCACACATCATTGGATAATAATATATAGCATTAAGCACCATGTTTAAGTAGGGATTACAGCGGGGAATATAGGTGTTACACCGCTGCATAGAGGGGGAGAGAGTTGATGGTGACGGCGGTGAAGTTGTTGGTGTAGATCGCCGTCACGATGGTTGTCCCAGCGGTGTTCCGGCGCCCCTAGGAGAGAGGGAGAGAGAGCCCCCTCCTTATTCTTCTTCCTTGGTTTCCCCCCTAGATGGGAGGAGATTTTCCCTCTGGTCCATGGCCGCCATGGATCCCGGAGGGCAGGAGCCCCTCCGAGATTGGATATCTCTATCTGTTTCTTTTTTGTTTCCGCGTCCTGTTTTCTGGCTCTTCACTGTTTCTAAAATACCCGGAGATCCGTAACTCCAATTGGGCTGAAATTTTTAGGCGATTTTTCTCAGGAAATTATCTTTCTTGCGGCGAAAGAAGGGCCCCAACCGACCTCCTAGGGAGTCCCAACGCAACCAGGCGCGCCCATACCCCCTGGGCGCACCCTGTTGCCTTGGGATCACCTCGGGCACCATCTTGCGTTGATTCTTCTTCCCAAAAATCACATATATTCCAAAATAATTCTCTGCAAAATTTTATCGCGTTTGGACTTCGTTTGATATGGATTTTCTGCGAACAAAAAACACACAAAAATAGGAACTGACACTGGACACTATATCAATATGTTAGTCCCAAAAATAATATAAATATCGTCAAAAGTATATGAAAGTTATAAAATATTGACATGAAACAATTAAAAATTATAAATATGACGGAGACGTATCACACGCACGGGCTTTGACCGACGCCGACCATCGACGACGACGAAAGGGGTGGAGGGGAGAAGGAGGACCTGACAACTAGGGCCGGGACCTGCTCGGGTCACTCGCGAGGGGGGATTGAGCTGACATTCCATGTACATACGATGCCCAAAATAATGTCGTCGTGTGCCAGATATATATCTCCTTTCTTGTCGGCGAGCCAGCCGGCCGCCGAGTGCAGCCGATTGACACAACGAGAGCCACCGACGGACTTAGAAAGTATTTCAAATGGGGGCAAACTACATGAGCGGGGGCATGTTCTCTAAAAATCCAAAGAATTTAAGCCTGTCTTTCTAAAAACGTAAGTAAATCATTGTCGAATTTCTATTGTTGAGTGGGGACTGCCCCCACTCACCTCAACGTGGCCACGTATGTCTCTTGGTTCACGCAACACGTCGTGTTTCTTCGTATTTTGTGCCAAATTTTAATCATCTAGAAACTACTAAGAAATAAAGTATATGCTATGAAGCATTATGCTGTTGGATTTATATTCGAAATAACTTTTCAGCAATATAATTTTTATGAAATTTAGTTTACATTTTATTAATTAAATTTATAAGTCAAACTTTAACTTAAAATAAGAGGAGGCCTCGTGAACCCCAGAAGGAGGGAGCAGTATCAGAATTAAAAAAATCTGCTTATTTCCTCCAGTTCACCGAGCAAATCAACGAATAACGAATCAAACAGCGTACAAATCACTGGAAACAATCATACGATCCACGTAAACAAATTCAGCACACACAAGCCCCGCCGTCAATCCGGTCATGCACGCACGCACAACGTCGTGCGCGCCACCGTTTCCCTCACGTCCGCCTAGTATGGCCTCATGCCGGCGTAGTTGCCGGGCGGGTTGTACGCGCAGACCGCGAAGGTGCCGCGGCCGCCGGCGCATGTCGCCGTGGCGCAGCCGACCCTGGTGGTCTTCCGCCACACGATCTGCGTGTAGTGCCCGCACGCGCCCCGGGGTCCGCGGCAGGAGTTGGACCGGGGGTCGTACATGTCCCGCTCTTTCACCACCCACGCCGCCACCACCGCCTCGGGCGTCCACCCGCCGGCGCCGCCGGCGCCGCTGCCGCGGAACAGGTTCTCGCCGTACTGCCCGTGCGAGTGCACGAGCGCGCACCCGGCGCGCGCGCGCCGCCGCGTACCCGCGCGCGTACCGCTCCAGCCCGCCGTCCCACGCCAGCGAACGCACTCCCACCGCGCGGCGTGCCGCGTTGTGGGACGCTAGGAACCGCCACGCCTGCGGGCTGATGCCGCCGCCGGTCTTCTTCCTGTAGCCTCGCCCGGCGTCGGCGCCGTCCGCGGCGAGGAGGGTGACGGCCGCGAGGACGAGGATGGCGGCCGCCCCGATGGGGACGCGGCGGCGAGGAGGCAGCATATCGATCGAGCTTTTGGTAGACCAGGTGCTCGTGGTTGACCTACGTGCGTGCCGGTGCTGCGCTGTGACGGATGGTTCGCTGCGTGTGGTATTTATGCATGCGAGCTTGGCGCGGGAGAGAGTTTCATGCTGGGCAGGTGTTGCTGGAGAGGAGTACCTTTCAAAGCACATACCATTATGGCTAGCTAAAACGAAAGAATAAGAGTACAAGGTATGGGTCTACGCTTCCAGCTTGCTCTAGAAAAACTTAAATTGGATCTCTCTCTGGTGGGAGCCTGCCAAGCAAGAAAGCTTGTTATAGTCGCGTTTTATTCATCTCTTCCCCTCTCCGCAGGCAATCACTATAACTACTTCAACCTTCTTTCGTGGTTGTGGTTCAGGAAAAAACAGTGGCAAGAAATGTTGATTTCCCTTTAACGGGTGTACAGGACCCGAGAAATATGCAGGTTTCTAATAGTGCTCACTCCAGTGGGGTCCCAGCACAGTCCGAATGGAAGTTCATTCATTGGAGTAGTGCCAAGCAAGAAAGTGCTCAAAGGTATCATAGTTCATAGGTATTAACAGGATCCTTCTTGCATCAATTGGATTGAAAATTGACGTGATTAGCTGCTCGTCCCAAGTACCCGAAGCAGGGTCAATCAACGACTTTCCTTGTCTCCATTCTGATTGATTCGCTTCTTCGCGCAAGCACTTGGTTCGCCCCTTACTATAACCATCCCACTCAATCTTTTACACCGATGTTTCGTACTCTCTCGACCAGGTCATCATAAGAAAATACTGCCAAATCTTTCCGAAATGAGAGAAGGAGGGAAGGCGCGCTACAACTAACTGCTGAAAAACGCAAGATTAGCGCTAAGAAGCAACCCTAGTTTAAGTACTAGCGTCCCACCCCAACGTTCTTGTACTTCAAAATACTCTCCCCCGCTTGCTGCTCGCCTCAGCCAGACGTGGCTTATGTAGTGGTCGGCATTCCTACGTGCTCCGACTGATCCCCACTGGAGATTATATGAGGGGTCTTGGAAACTGTCGTGACGCTTTGGTGACGAAGGTCACCGGGGTGACTATGGAAGGATTCCGTGGTAGTCTCTGACTCCCTCCAACTCAATCAATATCAAGAACATGTCATGAGCATGGGGTTTGGTTAGGCTTGGTTGAGTTTGTAAGAAAAGATAGTAGGTTGAGGGGCTTCATTGATTAGTAAACCTACGGTGCTGGTAAGGTCGGGACCGTGGTCGTCCATCTCCGCTTTGCCGGCCGATAAGATCACTGAGATTGACCAGCCAGCTGGGTAGGTTTGGCTATTCCTTTCTATTGAAAAGGAGTCAGCTGTCTGCGCGAGTCACCTTCCTTAGGCTCCGAGTCACCTTCTTCTAAGCTCCGCTGGACGACACGGCATTCTCGTTCTATAGGCCGGCCGTACTTGTGATGGTTCCCCAGGATCCAATAAATCCACTTAGGTCTACGTTGCCGCGATATTGTTCTATGGAAGCGGGTGGGCTGCTTTTTAGAAGTTCGGCCCAGTTTTTCATTAAAAAAATCAAAAAGGGGGGAGGGATTGACCTTTCTAACGCATATTTTGTCGTACCGGCATGGCCCCACTGATTTGTTTTCGATCGGAGCATCAAGCAGCGCAACCCGGTTCTACTTGACTAAGCCCCGTGCTCGTCCAAGGAGGGAGTTTGCTTTACCCAACTCCCCTTTTTGATAACAAGGCAAAAACCTCCGACCCGACATTCATGAGTTTCGAATGAAGAATGAAGAGTGCCCTGCCCCTCTTTTTTTCCCTAAATCTTGGATTTGGAAGTTGGTAAAGACCCACCCCTTGTTTAAGTCAGAATGAGTCCCCGAGACATTGGCTTCCGCCAACAGTGAACTATTAAGGATCGCATCCCGCGCATATTCTACATTATAGCCTGCAACTAATTCAGCTTCCGCTTCTGGGAGATCAGACGGAGCTCGATTAGTTTCTGCTAGACGAGGAATAAGGAACATAACCAATACGGGGAACAAGGGAATACCGGACCATATCTGATTTTGCGCCATGACAATCTCACTCGAATTACAGGGACCTACACATATTAGTACAGTATACCGGGGTCCCCGGCCAGAACCACACGTGCAAGTTTCCCTGCATGTGGCTCGTCCGTGCTTTTATCCGAGGCGCTGCCTGCGACTCTGCATGGGAGAAGAGGGCTGAACTGCAAACTTTCGTGTTCAGAGCATTGCATTGTCTAAGGGAGTAGGGTGAGTAAGCTGCGCCTACCAAGCTAAGCTTTCGTCGAAAAGGCGTCACTGCTTCCTTTTCGGCGCCCGCCCTTTATTTAGATGTTGGGGCAAGGCAAGCCCAAGGAAAGTCTAGGTTGGCGCTCCATCTCGGCCGGCATCCTGCTGTATGGGAACGCAGCAGAAAACAAAAATTTTCCGACCTACGCACCAGCCCAGGACCACTATGGAGACTGCATACAAGGTTTGATCTTTTTCGTTACCGAATCGTAGCGCAGCGGAAGTAGAGTCGATGACGAACGGCGGTGCAGATCCCCGCAGCTAGGATTTACAACCTCCCAACCGCGAGGATGTATACCCTCATCTGCCCCGCGGACAGCCCTCCGGGAGGCGGTCGCACAGTCCCCCGGATGGTGTCGCGGACAGCCCTTCGGGAGGACCTCCGAAACTCGGACTGTCACTCGGACAGCCCTTCGGGAGGACCTCCAAAACTCGGACGGTCACACGGACAGCCCTTCGGGAGGCACTCTCGAACTAAGACCGAAACTACGATCTCTCTACAGAGTTGCACACATACGGTATCATCTATCCGGCAGGGCTTCGCCGTCCAGAACTAGTTCCCACCGGAACCCAGACAGCCTTTCGGCTCTACGAAACTATTTCGTGGGAGGGAGAGAAGAAAGGCAGATCATGCATGCCATGTGTGTGAGAGTTGGAGTGTGGATGGAGAGCTCCTCTCCACCTCCTTATATAGTGGTGGAAGGGGTGAGGGGGGGGGGGCTGAAATTCAGCCCACTAAACATGCACCCACCAAACAAGGAAAACATGTTCCCACCAAACATGGAGAAAACATGTTCCCTTGTCCATGGTGTTCCCCCATGGGGCCCCACCTTCCTCCCAACACTCTCCACCATTTGTGGGGGCTGCCCCCCCACCATGGGGGCCCCCCCAAACACTTTGTCCAGCCACAAGGGGGCTGTCCCCTAAAGGGGGCGCCCCCCAAAACAGCCCAAAAACAGCCCCCACGATCCGTGGGATCTTGTCCCCTCTCGCTGGGACAAGATGTTTTCCGAAACTATTTTTTCTGAAAAATTCCGGAAGGTCCCAGAACATTTCCGGCACCCTCTAAAATTATCTGGACTCGCTCCGGAACATTTCCGGTATGGTGGTTTAATTTAAAACCATCTTCGTTTACCCGGTAAACAATTCCGGCAGCTCCGAAAACCTTTTTCGGTTTTTTCTCCGAAAAAATTCCAGAAATTACCAGACCAATCTGGCAACCTCCAAAACATTCCCGGTGCTTGCCGAAACCTTTTGGGATCAATGGTTTTATCCGAAACAACTTTTTGGTTTTACCGAAACTTTTTCGGTGTTCTCTCCAGAACTTTTTCGTTGTCTCCGAAACTTTTCCAGTGACTTTCTCTCGGACTCCTTGTCTAGTATTCAGTAGATAGATGACCCTTAAGCGTGTGACCCTATAGGTTCGGTGAAGTATAGAGATGACCCGGAACCCCTTCCAATCAATGATCAACATCGGAGCCGTGGACACCCATATTGACCCCTATACCCACACGAATGAATATTCGAGTGAACCTCCAGTTGCCGTGTGCTATTCCTGTTGCTTCGCGATATGTTACAAATACCCGAGGTGAGACATGTTGGCATCCCCGTGGATCAACACCTTGTCCACTATGCCAGTTACCTCGTTGCCGGTATTGTTCTCTTTTCTCGTTCCCGTGTTCCGGCATCCCTGTGATCAAATCACCCTGTGTCTGGCCAGACGATGATGGATACCGTAACACCGAGAGGGCCCAGAGATATCTCTCCATCGTCGGAGGAGCAAATCCCAATCTTGAGCTATCAAGTTACTTGACATACTTTTCCATGAACCCGTAAGTTGCCGTAATAGCCACCCATTTACGGATGACGTTTAACAAACCCCAAAGTTCATGAAGCAAGCATGAAGAAACTCGATACTCTCATGGTCTAAGGAATTATGCAAACATTAACTTCCTGTGTTATTAACCATTAACTTATGACGAATGTATCTCATAGCATAACATCAATTTGGGTCGATTCAACACAAGTGTTCTACCAACAATTGTGCCCTCAAAATTGCCGGCATAGTCATGCCCATGATCAGGAAAACAGGATCATCATGCAATACTTGAGCCAGTCATAGAGGCTTGACTAGGAATACATTTTACCGTTTATTATCCCACACGTGCACATGAGTTTCCCTCCAAGCCTCGTTTTATTTGTAGACTCGAGAATCATTGCAGTTATAGCATGGAACATAAACATAATTGTGAACAGGGAGATAATCAATAACATTTATTATTGCCTCTAGGGCATATCTCCTACACCTGCTCTCGAGAGGGTGTGGTCCTTGAGCGAACTAGTCATGTGCTGTGTTGCCCCAACGCAGGGGCATTTGGTGAGGAGCTACGGTCCGGTGGTTGACAAGCCACTGATCGGAGGCGACTGGACTGGAGTGCTTTCATCAAATGATGCATGTGGGCTGAGCCATTCCCATCCCAAGTGGTGGCCCGATTCGGCCTGGCCTGGTCGGAAAGAGATTCTAAATCTCGAATATGCGCACCGAAAATAGATATCTATGTTAGCTAGCGGGGGCGGGCTTTCCCCTGGTAGTCCCGCTGCGTCCTCTGACAGTCCGTCTCGTCTCATCTTTCTTTGGCTATACTTGTAGCCAGCCATATTAGCTCCACATTCCACCCTTTTTGATTTCTGACGAAAAGGCAGTCATCAGTCGCCCCCTTTCCTATTTAGCTTTGCTTGCTGCCTATTATGAGAATAGGTCCCGGTTCAAGCGGCCCGCCTTTCATCATCATCTATACCAGCTGCCACGCACGATCCCATAGGAACGATTTCATCGCCCTAAGAAGCAGAACGCGCCATCACCTACAGCCCTTTCCTCTGCCGGGGACTTTCACGAAATGAAAACGGGCGGCATCATCGTATGCTCGACATTAGTTGCCCTGGTGTATATCCCGGAGTACTCCTATGGCCGATCTGTCACCCATACATGAAGGCCTTGGCCCCGTCCCGTGTGGAGAATGCCCCCCTTACGGCACGGCTTAGTCTGTTATTTTATTTTGTCAGAGTGGATTCGGACCGCCACTTCTCTGAAAGCATGGTTCTTGCCTCCCTCTCTCCTCCCTCCTTGGAGCTCGTCCATTCGTTGGGTGATCCCTTGCTCTCACGTTCGAGTGTTTGCTCGTCGTTTAGGCCGGTGAGTTACATTTTTGCTCATTGCAGTCGCCTCCGGGGTTCTTCGCACCTGGGTAGTACCAGGACCCTTGTGCCCCGGACTGCACTACCCGCCCTATGACCCAAAACTCAAAATGAGCCTTGCGACGAGACGCGGACATTCCTCATGCTGCGGTTCCCTCCGGTCCGTTCCCGGGTTGGGTTAGGGGAAGATCCGAGCGATTGCCTTCGCGGATCCAAACGTGCTCACAAGGCGCACAATAAGAATAAGACCAATAGAGACTTCATAAGGGACCATTTGAGCTGCAGATCGTAATGCTCCTAGAAAGGCATATTTCGAATATAGAGGACGTTCCCAACAATCCACGAGAATATCATACCCAACTATGAACCGTACGAGCACATCCTCTGTCACCCCCACCGCGCTTACGGCTCTATACCCCAACCCAACTTGCTCTGGCCCTGGGTCCTCCCGCATCTCTTCCTCGGTAAGCGGACCGTGGAAGCTGGGGAGTATCCGCTTGGGACTGATAGAAAACAGCATATCTTTTCCCTCCTGACCCCTATAAAAATCTAGTGGAAGTCCGGTCGCGTCGGAGACATCTTTATCTGATTTTGAGGCTGCGTCGTCCGGCTCCTCCAAAATTATGTTAGGATCGGCTGGCTCATCCTCATCATCCGAAAAGAAAACAGAGACAAAACAGATTTGTTTCAATGACATATCTAATCAGACTGAAATTGATGTCGAAGACACGATCATTCACATCAATTGAAGCAGGCAGGAAGGGCGCGGAAGCTACCGTTTAACGAATGCAATGCAAGCAAGGTAGCTTGCTTACTCTCCATCTAGCGTGCGTTGGCGGCAAGGAAGGAGGCATTGGAAAGACTAGACCATACACATTAATTAGTACAAGAAAGAGGCATTCGGGAAGCGACTAGTCGCTTCTGGCGAAGCTTAACAAAGGCCGACTACTACATAGAGACAACTACTACCAGTCATGAGCGATAGTGAAGCCGTCAGAGGCAGAAGGTGTCGCTTGACGGACGAAGCCGAGCCGATACGATAGGTGGGCGAAGTGAGCGAGACCCAGACGGGCCAGACGTGGAGTGGCGAAGGGGGCCTACTATACGTATAACTAGCCTCGCCTACTCATTTTTGTAGGCGAGCGAGTTAGCGAAGAGGCTTAGGGATAAGAGAGTGTCGGTGCGTACGTAGCCTTCATTCTACTACGCTACACAAAGTCACTTAGCTCGACGTTAATTAAGAGAGTAAAGGAGGAATACCCTACATAGAAGAACCACAGTTCGCTTACAAAGGTATAACCTTTAGCTCCCCGGGGCTAAGCTGCTTCGCACCACTGATAGTTAATTAAGATTCCATTTCAAAGGCGCTACTTTGTTTCACAAGCCTTTGTCATTGTCAGTCAACTAAGGTTGGCCCTCGGCCCCCTGCGAATCCGTAAATCAGAGAGCATGCCGCAAAAAAAAAGGATGGTCCCCTATGCATTTCATTCTTTCCGGAACGCAAAGAATTAAAGTACCTGACCCCCCATCATGGTGAACCTCTCCTTGTGATCGGGATGAGGTAGATGCCTCCCAGCCGGGGGGGGGCGGATCGAATCGGAGTTTCCTTAGGTAGCCACCGACCAACAGTTCTCCTTAAACTTCTGTGCTTGGTGGAAAAGAAGCGAACAAAGGTACGCTCGCTTGCTGTCTTGTTCTCTGCCGCGGACTGGGATCGCTCGCCAGCTAGGCCCTCTAGAAAAAAGTTGGAGCAACATTGTATGAGAACATATTACCCATCTTCGGGGACAAGGGGCGGAACGACCTCTCGATCTACTTACTGCAGCCCAGGACGAGCGTCGTCGTCTAGGCGTGACTTCTTGTTTTGATCTCCCCTACGCCTAGGACGTTGTCTGGGCCAAGAGCCATAGTTAGTTGCTGTTTCCATTTGGTTGCGTCCATGTCAGATGGCATAGAATTTGGACAAGATAAAGTCCACGCGCTAATCAATCTGCACCTATGTCTGTTGCGTGATTTGGGGCATTATATGGGGATGTACGGATCCAGAGATCCATCCTCTGTCTGCCAGCCAGAGCATGACGAGTAGGGATGGCACCCGCAGGGTATGGGTACGGGTGGAGCCACCCCATACCCTTACCCGTCCCTCATAAGCTTACCCATCACCCTTACCCATATCCGTCAACGGGTACGATTTTTTCCCATACCCGTTACCCGACAGGGTAGATGGGTACCCGCGGGTAAAATTACCCATGTTTGCAAGACATCAATTTGAACAACTTATAGTCAAAAACAGCAACATATAATCATAGTTTATAAAAATATATTATAACAATAACATATGCTTATAAACAAAATCATATAGTCATAGACAACAACACATAATCATACATTTTAACTTCACAAATTCTTGACATAGTGTAGAATGTCGAGATAATTTTGAGTTCACATAGATTTATATTGGTATATGAGTATGTGGGTATGGGTTATATAATCTCATACCCGTACCCGCTCTATCCGATGGGTTTCAGATTTTCTTATTTATATATCCATGGGTAAATTTTTATCCCATACCCTTACCCTAATAGGGTTTTTACCCGCAGGGTACGTGGGTAATGGGTACCCATTGCCATCCCTAATGACGAGAACGAACGAACTGACGAGGAGAGCAAAAATTATTTGCCGTCTCAACAGCATCCAGGAGGATTACGGTGCATCGCAGGACCTACTTCTTGCCCGTTCAAGACGTAAGTTAATTTTTATAGGGAAGTTCAAGATGCAAGTATGTCTCGCCTCTGGCGCGGTGCTACTGGGCTGTCTGAGTACTGTAGCTTCCCCATAATTTTGTTTTAGTATTCTTCATCAGTTTTCTTAGTTTTTTCAGTTTTCTATGGTTTTTCCTTTTTTTTTTCTGGTTCTTCAGTTTTATTTCTTTATTTCTTCGGTTTTCTACTTTTTTTATTTTCCCTTCTTAAAAACATGTATAAATTTTTTATATACATTGTGCATTTTTTAGATACATCAGGAAAATTGTTTTATGCACGTTTAAACAAAAATGAAAAACACGATTAAATTTATACTCAAAGTAGATACAACATTCTTTTTATCTTTTTCTCAATACATTTCTTCCATTTTTCAAACACATTGTACATTTTTTTTGTATACAATAGAAATATTCTTCATACATGTTTCACATTGTTTCTCAATATGTGTTTTGTAATCTATTTTTTCATACATATTATAATTTTCTTGTATACATAAGAAATATTTTTACACACGTTTAACATTTTTCATATACATGGTTAATATTTTTAAAATGTGTGTTTTGATGTCTACTTTTTCAAACACATTGTACATTTTTGTATACACTTGAAATGTTTTCTTATTCACGTTTACCATTTTTGAAATACATGATTAACTTATTTTAAAACGCATATTTTGAACATTTCCGCATATACATGTTAAAGATTTTTTAATACATATTGAAACATTTTTCTATACCATGTGAACATTTTTGACATTGTATAAATTATTTTCACGGAAACATTTTCAGAACACCATCAACATTTTTTTAACGACACTAACACATTTTTTATTCAATGCTAACGTTATTTAAAGTTCATGATATTTTAAAATTTAGTTTGGTTTAATTTTATGGAATATATGTACTCCGTCCATTCCATAATGTAGTTCATATAGATTTCTAAAGTGTCAAAATTTATGAACTTTGACCAAATTTATAGAGAAACTATTTATATCTACAATATTAAATATATATACAATATGAAAGTACGACTTGTGATGTATCTAATGAAATATATTTGGTATTCTAGATCTATATGTTTTTTTTATAAACTTGGTCAAAGTTAGTAAAGCACTAAAGCTTGGCTTCTTAAAATATCTCTACGCAGTACATTGTGGAACAAAGGGAGTATTTCACAATATTTTTCAAAATTATGAACAAAATGAAAAAGCCAAGAATGAAAAGAACAGACAAGAAAACAAACTAACCTGTTTTGGCCCATTGCAGTTGGGAGGCAGCGCTACTTGAGACGTGTCCTCGGGAAACTTGGAAATAACGCGTCTGGCTTGAAAAGCTAACTAGGGATATTCAATAGAGGAAAGACCCGAAGCCGAACTAGGAAAACAGGGAAGTACGTACGAAACTAAAGGGATGTCGTCCTTGGGAATTTGTTTATTACCTACGTCTCAATTCGGCGAGGTCATAGAAAGCTCATTTTCCCTACTCTGCTCCGGCGGGGTCGATGGCAATAAGCGACATATAGCCTCGCCCGTGCCAGCCCGCCAGCTGATAACTTTTGCGGTTTTGATCTTGTGCCTCCGTTGTGGCGAAATCCTATTTGACGCTCGTTGCGTCAAAGTGCTGGGCTTTCGCACATGCGAGCACCCGAAGCGTCGCAATGGGCCGGCCTGTTTGCTTACACATCGAATCTAAGGCTAAAATGAACCCGAAATCACTAATTGATGAGTACTCCTTTTAAGGATCACTCTCACCTCCCAAGTTGCGACAAGTGGCGCATTGCATGTGTGCCACTTGTCGCAACATGGGAGTTTTTCCTTTTTTCATAGATCCGTATTTTCAAAACGTTTTATCTTTTAAACCGTGCGTCCAAATGTCGAACCGTTTTTATCATTGGGTTCCTCACATCGAGATCTTCAAAACTATATCCCATGTTGATAGGTTTTGATGAACTTCTTTTTCCACGAAAAAACCGTGCCTCTCGCGATAGAAAAAACCCAGAAAAATGCGTTTTTTTCCTTTCCGATAGGCACGGCCGTACCTCTCGCGAAGGCAAAACCGTGCCTCTTGCGGAAGCAATACCGTGCCGCTCGCGGAAAAAAAACAACAAAGAACGGGTTTTTTTCCCTTTCTGAGAGGCACGGCCGTGCCTCTGTCGGAAGCAAAACCATGCCTCTAGCAAAAAAAAACGTGTTTTTTTCCCTTTCCGAGAGGCACGGCCGGGCCTCTCGCGAAAGCAAAACCGTGCCTCTCGCGGAAATAAAACCGTGCCCCTCGCGAAAAAGAATAAAAACAGAAAACGCGTTTTTTCCCTTTCCGAGAGGCACGGCCGTGCCTCTCACGGAAGCGAAACCGTGCCTATCGCGAAAAAAAACAGAAAACACATTTTTCCAGGCAATTTTTTTTCGTTCAAAAGCTAAGAAAGACCAGTGAAAAACCGAAACACCAAAAAAATAAAATAAAAATCTAAAAAGCCGAAAACACGTGCGTAAAAATAAAAATAAAAAAATCCGAAGGAAACGCTAAGAGCGCGACACGTGGCGACGGCTGAAAACGCGCCAAGTGGCAGTTCGTGGGAGTGATCGTTGGCAGGCTTTCGAGGGAGTGCTCCGTAATTAGTTGCTCCCGAAAGAACCTCATCCGGTTTTGGGAACCTTCTAGAAGGTTCCCTGAACCGGGTTTTGTTTCTTTTCCCGGTTTTCCTGTTTGTTTTTGGATTTTTCATGTTTCTTTTTCTTTTTCTTTTCTGTTTTATCTTTTATGTATCTTTCAAACTTTAGTCGGGAGTTTAAAACAAATTTCAAGTATGCAAAAAAATGTTTGCGTTTCCAATTTTCCCAATTTTGGAAAATTATTCGCAAATATCAATAAATGTTCGTTTTTTCATTTTTTATTCAGGGTGAAAGGTTCATGTTATCAATAATTGCGCGCTTTTACGAAATCTGTTCAAATTTTCAAAAATTTCATAGTTTCAATTTTTTTCCCATTTTCAATAAAATGTTCATCTATTTCGAAAATGTTTGAGTTTTTCCATAATATGTTCACAAAATAATAAAAGTGTTCGCGTTTCGTAAAACATTAATAGTTTTTTGATTTTTCATAAACATGCAAAATAAATTATATTGTCGAAAATTGTTCGTATTCCAGAAAATTTGCTCACATGTTCAAATTAGTTCAGGATATTTGAAAATGTTCTCTTTTGCGAAAAAGTCTTCAACGTTTTATATTTTGTTCAAAAATTAAAATAATGTTCAAGAAGTTCAAAAATTGTTCCTGTTAATTTTTTTCAGAAATACAAAAAATATTCATATTTTCAAAATTTGTTTGCAAATTAAGAAAATTGTTTGCATTTCCAATTTTTTTTATGGGTTTCTACAAACGTTCCTCTTTTTTAAAAAATGTCACTGTTTGAAAAAATTGTTCACGTTTTAGAATTTTGTTCAGAAGTTCAAACCTTGTTCACGGATTCAATAAATTTCCTTTTATTAACTAGTTGATTTTTCTAAATTTTTGTTCACGGACTTGAAAAGTGTTCGCGTGTCTAAAAATATTCCTTTCTTGAAAGAAAAAAATCACATTCAATATTTTAAAAGTTTCAGATTTGCCGCTGCCTTTTAGTTCCTAGGGCTTAGCGCTGATTCGTTGTCAGTGTCTGTCAGTTGCTCCCTTGGCTAGCAACACTCGCACAGGAACACGAGGTCTTGTGATGGAATCCAAGCGAGTTCATATTTTTGATGTTTTTGCGCTACAATGCCGAAGCTGGTTTACAGTGGCCTGCTCGCGGCAGCCTCTAATGGGCAGGCCCAGTGGCGCTCGCCCTTGTACGTCGCAGCTCTGTTTGACGCAAAATGCGTTAAATAGGAGGTCCCTACTTTGTGATCCTCCGGCTTTTAGGCTAACAGAGAAGAAAAACCAAAGATGTACAACCTCTGTAAAGTAATATAAGACGTTTTAGATCACTAAAGTAGTAATCTAAACGTCCTATATTACTTTACGGAGGGAGTATGTAAATCGGCCCATATTTTATTTTATATTTTCCTGCTGTTTTTCTCTCCATTTTTCCTGAAATTTTCTCTCCATTTCATTCTATGTCTTTTTTTTACCTTTCCTTTTTCTTTTCACTTTTTCCACTCATTATTATCTCTTTTGGTTATTGTTTACTTTTTCGTTCTCTTGGGGAAATATATCAATATTATGCTAAAGTATATGAACATATATCAGAACATGCATGTTTTTTTTTCAAATATATAATTTTCTATACATGAAATCAAAAAATATTTTTGTATATAGTAATAATTTTTAAACCTGATATAAACATTTTTTGTTGTATACATAAACATTTATATAGAGGTATTTGAACATTTTTAAAAAATTTACACTATGTGTTACATTTTTTATATTTCCAAAAATTATTGAATAAACAATACTTCTCAAAATATAAAACAAAAATCAATTAAGTGGTACTGTGAATGGAGGTCCATGTAAGATCCCTTAGGCCAAGAATACAAGCTGGGAAATGATTCCCTTCAACCTACCGATCTTACGCGAGCGTCCATTGTCTTCATGTCTGTTGGATGGGCTCCATCAGATGTCATGAGACAACCCATCTGTGTCCAGTTTCGCAAACCAACCAAGGGCTAGATCCCGCAACATCTAGATGCCGCAACATAACCTTTGTTGCAAAAAAAATATATCTCACAACACGATCCATATTGCAAAAAAAAACCCGCAACACAACCCATGTTGCAAAAACAAATCTAACAACACGACCCATGTTGCAACAAAAATCCGACAACACGATCCATGTTGCCAAACAAATCCGACAAAACGACCCATGTTGCAAAAACAAACCCGCGACATAATTTGTGTTGCAAATGCCTCCGTAACAAGACATCTGTTGCAAAATAGAATTGTGAGATCCGACGGTTCGCTAGGCGGCGGATCTTTCTAGAAGATCCGTCGGCCGACGCGTAGCAGCCCCCATAAAAGCTCTTAGAATTTTTTTAGATCATCATGGGGTCATGGCGGGAGTTAAGTGCATGTCCAACACCTCCTATTGTTGAATGAAGACAAAAAAAAATCCGCTCCAATCCTCTCCCGAATTATCTCCTGAAGCAGACCTCCTTTCCACCCTAATTTTATTTTATTTTTTTGCGGGGAAAACTTCCGATCTATTCATCCAATATCTTGACAGTACAAAGAACATGAGAAGTATCAGAAATTACATCCATGTCCGTACACCACCTATCGACGACTACATGCACTAAAGCGAGCCGAAGGCGCGCCGCCCTCATCGCTCCTCTCATACGGTGTCAGACAAAAATTGTTGTAATAGACAGTCGGGAAGTCGCATACTAATGCCCCAAAGGACCAGCGCACCAGAACAACTACCGCCGCCGATGAAGAGAAGCGTAGATCGGAACTATATATCCACCCTGAAGACACATGATTACATGAACGCAGATGAGTAAAGACCGAAAGCATGCAGATCCACCGAAGACAAACACCGATCGAATCTCGCGAGATCCATTGGAGACACACCTCTACATGCCCTCCGATAACGCGAGACGCACAACAGGGACAAGGGCTAGACATGGATAACCTCATTCCATCTATAAGGAGACATCGTCACCTCGTCTTTCTGAAGAGTACACACACACACACCCTAAGTACACTAAAAAATACCTACAAATGAAGCATGAGCCCTCCCGCGCAAGGGCCAGAATCCACCGCTCCTGCATGGCCCTAAGGCCATAGGAGAGGAAGCAAATCGGCGGCGGCGCCAGCGAGAGGCGAGGAAACCCTAAACACCTTAATCCTTTCTTTCTTTCCAAGGAAGAAAGAAAACACGTCTAGTTTTTCTTACATATAGAAAAGAAATAGTGGTCAGCCCCTCCACACAAGACGCCAAATGACATAGATGAGAAGAAATTTGCCCTCCCGTCCCGGTCTAGTCTCCTACCACTCGAGTCGTCTCCCGTCATGTTCCGTTGTCCTGATGCCACACCATTTTGTAGGATCATCAAAGTGTAAAGGTGTGTGTGTGTGTGGGGGGGGGGGTGAATAACACTAGTCAGTTTTAGTTGCTAGCAAGCATTAATCTAAAGCTGGAGATTTCCTAAAACACTATGCACATGCAAGACCAGAAATTTAAAGTGCGGAAGCAAACTTGCATGAAAATAAATGGAGTAAGGGGTAAAGGTCATAAACATAAGGTGAAGATACGAACACAGTCTTAATGCCACATAGGTCTCGACAACATTGCCCACAAAGAGCATACAAAGCACATGCCCACCTATATCATCATGTTTTGTAACCATAAAGGTCAAAGCCTCAATCAGGGTACATCTTCGCATGTAGTAGGCTATCACTGGCCTTGAAACAACTATTTGTTCCTTCATACCACGTAGGCTGCAAAACACATCTAGTCGTCTAAGAGGCACACATCATCCAAAGCAACAAGAGGTTGCTTTGTAAAGAATCTCTTGCTTGTGATTCAAAAGGTAATCTATGATATTCTGCAAGTGCACATGGTTAGTTGAAGCACAATTTGCAGGAAGTATTGTAACCCAATTTATATGTCGAACCAGAGGAGCCAAAGGATGGCTACTAACAGCCCCACAACTTAGTTGTGATGTATGTAGATACACCCGCACACAAACCTACTTTGGAAATAGTCAATTCCATCGGTTGCTAGGAATACAGTAATGAAGGGATTTATGTAACTACAAACTCGTAGGTATAGGATTGAACAAAATGAAAGGCTGTCTATACTTTTGGTCTCACGAGTACAAGGTGGGTGACTAAGTGGTCACGATTTATTGATTCTAGAGTCGGTCTCCCAAAAATCGTTACCTCCCAGCCACCACTAACAATGTAACTCAACTTCCCCTTACGCTACCGCGTAACCATAAGCGATTAAGGCCAAAGGACCAGAACAACGCATTACACTCTAGGGATGAAGCTAGAAAAAACTTTGGGGGTCATATCAATGGTACTGGGGTCATCTTCCATAAATGAATAGTGATTATTACTAAGATAGTGAAGAATTTCGTAATTTCATTAGGGTCAACTAACCCCAATGCATACAAGGCAGCCCCATCCCTCTTACACTCTATGGTTAACCGTTACTCCTTAGAAAATAAAGGTCCCCCACCACTTATCCTAAATCTCTGATATAACAACATCACATTCAATCATGCTTTATCATCTATCCAAGTACCAATCGAGTAATTAAGTGATTCCAATTAATTCACCACTTATGCTAGAAAGAGCCGAGAGGATAATATTTGAATTTGGATATTTTTGTCGATGGTTTCACTGGAAAGAATGTTATGCAAAAATTTCCACTTGGAAGAAAAAAAAATGGTTGAATCAACATCACACCTATAATTATTAACGGCTCGGTAACTAGGAGTCAACTTCACTCCTTTGCAGCAACCGACAATAGCAGCCATGTCATAAACCATTTTGATTTAGGATGCAACCTTGTGTCAGCCATGGCACTAGTCATTCCAATCACTTCATGGCTCATATGTTGGGTACATAAAGTAAATACTCATTCAGTTTTCTCAACAAGATAAATCATAAAAATACAATTTATTTGACAAGTAATCTAGCTATCTTAGTCTCGTTATTGAAGTAGACACGAAATTCGTTGTCACGGTCCTCTTGTTTTACAACACTGTTATAAAAATCTAGTACTATATAAAATAACTAGTACTACATGGGTAGAATAAACACAATTCCAAGTGATGTGTGTCGAAAAACTTGTTAGATAATGACCTTAACACCAAACTATGCTGATTTGATAAAACCATATGGAAAAATGCCGTTGTTAAAAATATATATATTTTAAGTTAGGAATGAGAAAATCCAAAGCGCTATAATGAATAATGGAGTGCACGTTATTTAATATGACTGGTTTTTGAGAATAATAATATTAAGATTACCCAAACATGACAATCTAAAATTTGTTATTAACTAATTACTTATCAACAAATAATAATTCATATTTATATGTAAACTAAGAATTTCATATTATGAAGTGTGCAATATCTATGCTAGTATGACAATGACAAATAAGATCAAATTGTGCATACTTCAGCTCATTTAATGATACATTTTTCTTTATAAAAGAGTTCATCGCCCTTACACGTTTTAGTTTGTTATTTGGCTTTAGTTGTTAAACTTTCTATGTGTGAGAAGTCCCATGAGTATGTATCATTTGTAGTGCTGGATAGTCAATGAGCATGTGTCATGCCGTGACTTGATATTCCTTACTAGAAAATCTATACTACAGCTGGTATTTACATCCCCCAAAACATTCTTTGATAAGAAGATTCGTGTAACGCCCGATTTGATGCACGTCACATGGCTCTACAAAAGCTATCAAACTTGTGCCAACAAACATCAAAGTTAGAAACTAAATATATAGATCACATGAAGAGCTCATCATTTCAAGCTGGGCTAATATAAGAAGTCCCATCAAACTTTAGTACTGACACAATGGGCTATAACTGGCGATTTATCAGCTGGAAGATCAAAACCCTTAATGGCAACACCAATCTCACAAGGAGCACACATCACTCACTAGGATTTTTACATCGATATGTTATAGCTAGACATCGTGATGTGCTTTTCAAAAATCGCATAGTTGACCTTTTTTACACATGTTCATGATAACTAGATATCACATTTTTTTTAGCAAACTATCAGTTGAGTATTCGGCCCAATGTCCACAAAGCCCAATATCAAAACTCATCCATAGAAATTACACCTGATCCTCAAAAAAAATAAAAAATTACACCCACAACCCACTCAACCTGACCCACCACAACCCACAAAACCCCCATCCATCCCTCTTTGTACCTCACTCTCCGCGCCCCATTTCTCCCCATCTCACTCACCTCTTTCCATCTCGTGTGGCAGTCAGAGCAACATATGTGATGCCTTTGTCGAATCACTCATCTCTTGGTCGCAAGTGCACTCAAAACGGCTTCGCCGGGTCGGATTTTACTAACACGATACACGTGCCAAATCTGACGTGGTCACTAGTGACTTCTCGATGCCCTCCTAGCTACCCTGAGCGGCAGAGGCGGTGCCTCCCAAGAGTGTTGTAGTGAACATCTTCCCAATTTCCACGCAACCGGATTTGGTGGTAGCGCGCATCTCCAAGCAGGCGGTGTACGAATCTTTCATAGCTACAAGCTCGATCACAGTCCAAGAGCATGTGGATGTTTTCTTTGGACCCCTCATCGCACACGAGTGCTCCGAAAAATCATCGGCGGCTTTTGTCATCACTAACATGAAGGTATTGAAACCTATATGAGATATAGGTACACTTACGTAAAGTAAGTGGCAATGCATGGAAGAACATATGCCAAAAGTCTCTTCGCTGAATGTCTTCTGTGGTTGCATGTATCTAGCGTGCTTTCATCGATCATACTCTTAGTTGCATTGCACGTACGGGCCTGAAGTTTTCAAATACAATAACACCTTATGTTTAGGCAATTCTTCCACACACACACAGACACATCCAAGTTCCAACCGAAAAAACAGGTCTATCGACCCCCCATCATAACTTTGTGTACATATACTTCATTACTGGGTAAATAACGTTATTGAAGTAAAGAGTGGTTCTTCCTCACTTGCAAGCTCGAATAAACCACTGACATATATAATGGAGATATGATCGTTCAAAAAATATGGGAATGAAACAAGTAACACTGAATCACATACATATACATATACAAATATTAACAAGCAAATCTAAGATCGACCTATCGAAACATACAGGCACAGTGTATCAACTATGAATTGGACCATTGGAATGTACTATGACTGACTGACTGACTGACTAGCACACAAACTATTCTTGATCAATCATACCCTAAAACGAAATCCTGCAGATTCATGGAGTTTCCAGGTTGGAGCTGGAGCTGGCTGCCTGTCGTGGGAACATAGTGATCGCAAGACGCCATCCACGTCGAGAACTCCTCGTCGGGACCCACGATGGCGCCGCCATCCGGGAACTGCAGCTCCGGCAGCGGAGGAACCCCGCCTTGAAAAGCTCCGGCCGCTGCAAGCTGCTTGTTGTAGAGGAAGTCGTATAGCTCGTCGACGTGGCCGTAGCCTAAGCCACCACCTACCATTGACCCCCAGCTCATCTCGACGGCACTGGCCACTCCAGCGGCCTCGCCGGCAGGAGAGACAAACCCTAGATTGGACGATCGCTCCTCGAAACTTCCTGGCACCGGCATGGCGTAGCTCGCGCCGGCGGACGGGTTTAGCTGTTGCTCGGCTTGGACGATGGCCGCGGAGGAGAGAGAGTGACCGAGACCGACTCCGACGACGGCCGTCGTGGCAACGGCGTCCGTCGGTGGCTCCAGATTTGGCCACTGCGGCGGCGCATTGCTGGCGCCGCAGACGAACTCGCTGTAGAGTCCCTGCAGGCGCATGTGGAGCTGGATCCGCTCGAGCGCCGACGAGCTCAATGCCGCGGTGGTGCCGTTCGTGCTCCCGCTGCTGCTGCTGCAGCCACCACCGCCCGCCGCCAGGTAGGAGTAGGGCATCGGCGCGTCTTGGCTGGCGCGCTGAAGGCGGCGGGAGGGCGCGCGCTTGCCGATGAGCTTCTTCTTGAGCTTGGTGTTCCAGTAGTTCTTGATGTCGTTGTCCGTTCTCCCCGGCAGCTGCGCGGCCATGATCGACCACCTGCATCGATCCATCCAGGCGTGTTAATTAGGGACAATTACTAGCATTCTAGCGCACGGAGATCGATGATCGATCGACGTGAGTTTGATGGGATCAGGAGAAATTAGAGAGGAATTTGTGGTGGAGATTAATTACAACGTAGTAGTACTGCATGCGATGAGGAAGAGGAATTAAGGTTAGTAGGTAATTAACTAGGAGTAACTGATTACCTGCTCCCGATGCTAATGTAGAGGCTGCAAATGATGTGCTCCTCTTCTTCCGTGAAGTCACCGTGCTTTATGTTTGGCCTCAGATAGTTGAGCCATCTCAGCCTGCAGCTTTTGCCACACCTCTTCAGCCCTGCAATATAAATCATGCATGCATGCATGCATGCATATATCTTCAGTGAGAATTTAGTAAGAAGGCATAATTCAGGAAATTGATTACAAAAATAGATGATTGAATTGCCAATACAAAAATAATTAGCTTATGACTGATTAATTCACACACTACGACGAAACTGTAGAGGCACACTAGTATTACTGAAGATGGATCACATGCCCTACAATTGTATTATATATGCGTTAGTAAAGTAGTTAAGGCCTAATCACATGTTCTTACTTCATGCAATTACCAAGCTAGCTAGTTGCCAGTTTCCATATTTTATAGTAGAAAGGAAGGTTGCTTCTGATCGATCCCATCTAACTAGATCTGTCACCTAGGACAAACAAATAGGCCAAACCACGGATGGAACATCATAATAGCTTTATTTCCCTCAAAAGTTTGAACTAACTGTAATTCCATTGGTTGCAACTGAAAACTACAGCTAGCTAGCTAGCTTGAATCAGGTACCAAACCCCAGCGTAGAACCATACAGATAACACCAACATTGGCTCAGCTGGCCCAAGGTAGATGGATGATAAAAAGGGGGTGGAGATGCTTATTAGAAAGCTGAAATCAACAGGACAGAGATATTACTATCTATCATGTAAAAATGTCTGCTTTCTGATTGACTAAACGTGAAAAAGAGATACAGTGGTAGTACTGTGGCTGCTATGGCTAGTTCCTCCAGGTAGTAGCTGGGGTGGGTAGCTATATCCATGTCTTGCAACATTAATACTGGCCCATTTATGGGAAAGAAGAGACATATCAGACTTGGACAAATCTAGGAGAGAGGGAGGCGCAATTAACCACGAGATTAGGTTCGACTGTTCAAGGCAAGAGGTCGGCAAGGGGAAAGAGGGAAGGAGACCACCGGCCGACCACCGCCCGGAGAAGTATCCAAGATTCAGGAGTTGAGGAAGAGAGGCGTACCGATCTTCTGCGGCATGGCGATCCAGTTGCCGCCGGCGCCACCCTCTCCCTCCTCCCCCCTCGCCGCCGCCGGAAGATGCGGCGCGGGCTGGACGGCGGCGGCGGGGCGCTTGCTGTGTTGCTGCTCCGTTTCCCTCGGTGGTGGGAGGTGCTCGTCCCCTGGCTCGGCGGCCCAGCCGCGGCGACTGCTCGGTGCGGCGGCGCCGGACCTTGCTTCCAGGTTCGGCCGGTGCGGGCGAGGTGGGGTGGCGGCCCTCCTTCCCCTGCTCGTGTCTCGGCGGCTGCGGCGGCCCGGCTGCTGCGGCAGCTCGGTGGCCCAGCAGCGTGGCGACTTCGGCGGTCCTGCGGGTGTGGTGCTCCGGTGGCTTCCCTGCGGACGCCCATGGTGCTGTGGCGGCGGCCCCTTGTGCAGCGACGGTGGCTTTCGGTGCGGATCTGGATTCGGCCGGCGCGGGTGCGGAGGGGTGGCGGCTCTCCTGCCCCTGCTCGTGGGTGTTGTGCTCGCCTGCGTGCTTGTTGTGTGCTGGTTGCGATGCATTCGTTGCCTGAGGTGGGGGATTGCGGATCTGGCAGGCGGCCAGATCTGGCTTGCCGGTGCTGCTCCGGCTGCCGGTGAGGAGTGGTTCGGGGTGGCTCTTCGAGACTGCTGGCGCGGTATTTTCGTGGAGGTGGGTGGGCCAGTGGAGGTGCTATGCGTGAGGATGGCGGTGTGTGGCGGGTGCTCCAGGCGAAAGCTTGCTGGATTCTTGCCGGCCGATGGCGTCGGCGCCTGTGGGCGTCGTTTCACCTCCTTGGAGGCGTCGTCGTGGAGCCCCGTGTCCTACATCCTCGGATCTTGCTCTTCGGGTGAAAGCCTAAGGCCCGTTCGGGCCGGGCGACGGCGTCGTCATCGTCGCTTCCCCCCTTGGGGGCGTCGCCTTGAAGAGCATTGGGCCCCGGTTGCACGCTTCATGGGCTCGACGCTCGCGACATTGCGGGCGGCAGGTGTCCGGCCGACGATGTGGATGTTTGCGCGGCTTCCTGTGTGGCTACGATGGCAACTTCGAGCGGAGTTGGCTTGTTGGTGGGTCTTGGTAGTCGGTCTCTTCCGGCGTGTTCGAGGGGTTGCCGTGCTTCGCTTTGTCTTCCTGAAGTCGGAGCTGCTGAGGAGGGTCCCTTGCGGCGACGATGACACGACACGGGCGGTCGGCTCTGGCGCTGGCTCGGCGCAAGCCCAACGCTGTTCCCCTGCAATGCTCGACGGCAGAGTCGGAGCTGCCTGGTCGCCGGCGCGTGTGGCTGACTGTTTGGCATCGGCCGACGCAGGCCTCGGCGCTTGTCTGCGGTGCGGGCTTCTTCGGTGGTCGTCAATGGTGGAGTCGGAGTCGCCCTCGCGGAGGCGTGATGACGATGACGCCGGGTTGCAACCTCGACGATGCTTTCTACTCGGCGGCGTGTGTGCGTTCTTGTGTGGGTGGCCAGGTCGCCTAGTGTGCCTTGTTTTTTGCGGGCGTGATGTAACGGTTTTCGCCCGGTTTTCCGTTAATTAACTGGGCAATTATCTTCTTCTTTATTAATGAGATGAGGCCGCCTGAGATGGGATCGAACTCAGGACCTCTTCTTTAAAGTTTAACGCTAGCACCAACCGAACTATAGATCACATATGTGGTAGAAAATAAGGTTTGGCTTCTAATGAATAATACCACATCGCTTTTCTACAATAAATCACATCTACTTAAATATACGTGGGTTCCGAAAATCAACAAGCTGGGACATCAAACGAAAGGGAGCAAGGAGGTCAGGTGGGGGAGCAAGGAGGCTATATGCAGCAGGAATCGAGATGGCCTCGGAGTAAGGAGGCGAGAACACAATCTGACAAGGCGGATGAAGGTGAGGAGGAGCGCAGGCAAACTTGATCCGAAAACTACCTTTCGAAGGTACGCATGCTGAGTTACTAGCTGTACCCACTTACAAAATTGCCGGAGACATGAAACGTGCATGCTCAAGATGAGAAAATTAACTATACATTTGAATATGGGGTGACATTCAAACGTGCATGCTCTAAATGAAAAAAAAAACATTTGAGTATCTTTTTCTTTTTGCTGCAAACATAGCCGTAATTTTGGGTATAATGACCAAGGAAGACCATCTGAGAAACCAAACTCCTGTTTAGAAAAGAATAACTCACATTGACAAAATAAAATTTGCATATGGGGTCACCTAAAAAATAATTAGTCTCCTTAGATTTCGTCAATTACAAATTGAAATAGTAGGTAGGTAGGATTTCAACATGCAGATTTTTTTAATGGATGTCAATAAATGAGGATTTTAGTGCTAAAAATGACCCTTATTTTGTGCACAAAGAGTACAACTATATGCTTGAAAATCCATAAGCAGTAGAACTGTAGAATTGATTTTGCAGGAGGAAAGACACTTAAGTGTAGATACTCTATAAGCTATCACTGATAGATTAATTTTTTCATGAGCTGCTAATGTGTTTTGCACATATAATTCTTATTAAATTTAATTTATGACAAAAAAATCTCGTTCCAACGCACGTGCAGATGTGCTATCTTCCCGAGGCGGCGCCATCGTTTACTGTAGTGTATACACAAAGTGTATACACAAAGCCTATATAAAGCTAGAAAAGTTGATGTGGTTACACAAAGCCTATATAAAGCCTAATATTTCAACACAACCTAGAAAAGTGTATACACAAAGCCTATATGGGGTTACAGTGAATAATGATCGACCGAGGGAAGCAGCAGATACTATTTTCAACTTGAAATATGTTTTCTTTGCAGTCAGCATCCTACGAACACCACCTGATGGAATTTAATGTTTATTTCTAGAAACATGTTTTGCGGAGGCAATGAAAGAAGCACCCAATTCCTGTAATGAACTGGTATGATTGTCTTCACGGAATTTTCTTCCTAGGAAAAGGGCCGGTAGACTGAAGAGGCAAAACTAATGAGGGGGGGGGGGGGGGGGGGGGGGGGGGGGGGGGTTTAAAAGAGCTATGGAGGGGCGGTGAACAGATACTATGGGTGGTGAGTCCTCGCTGCACAAAAGCATGCAAGCCACGTCTGGTTCCATCTCAGACAGGTGCTTCCTCTACTCATTAATTTTACTTTATGTAAAATATCTTTTGTGTTCCTTGAATTAAATGCATGATCCCCGTCCACTATAAATATATTGTATATATGATCTTATAATGTATAAAAATGAGAGTGTACAAGTTATTTTTTTCCCGTTGCAACTCACGGGCAATTTTCCTAGTCTAATCTAAACTAAAGAGGTTTTTTTTAACATGCTTCCGCTTACGTCCTTATTTCACATAGAAGGTAAAAGAGTATAAAATAGATTTGAACCGTTGATTGCATTAAGTAGAGGGTTCGATTAATTCTTACCTTCTTACCTTCCATGTAAAAAGAGGGGGTAAGAGTGAGCATGTTAAAATTGCTCCTAACGAGAATAGATAATTAAAAAGCAACCAACTCTTCGGCCAACATCTTCATCAACGGGACGGTGTTCTTGAGTAGTCCGATATATCTTAGAGAGAGAGAGAGAGAGAGAGAGAGAGAGAGAGAGAGAGAGAGAGAGAGAGAGAGAGAGAGAGAGAGAGAGAGAGAGAGCGCACTTGATTCTGGATCCATTCAGACATGTACATATCTAGCCCGATTTCACCAAATTACCCTAGGTTCCCTACTCGTGCATCTAACCAAGTTAGCGCTATCCAAACACTTTGCATCCCTCAACATTATCCTCGGGAAAACCGGTTGGAACGGTATACCTCGTTTAGAGATACAAATGTGTTATGTGTATATATGTGCATCGTATTATTGCGTAACTACATAGTAGCTCTATTGTGTCACTGAGCCCCCTCGGCCCTGTTGCAGCATATGAGAGTTTGGCAGCACAGAGGATGTCGGCCTCGCTTGTTAGGGCGACGAGGTTATCCCCATCATTAGTCGTCGGCGGGTCGGACATCACATTTGGGGTGGGATCTTGTAGAATGTGGGCTTCTTCACCATCGCAAGTGTCCCGGCCAGTTTCTCCCATAGCAGTCGAGACTCCTTCTCTCCAACCATGGTGGGAGGTGGGCTAGCTTAGTGGAGCGGGTCACCAATGGTTTGCGGTTCATGCGCGTGTTTGGTTGATGTGCTTTTTGTGATGTTCGCCACACCCATTCGTTGGTGAGAATGAGCATGGCCATGTTGTTATGGTGCTCAAGTGGACTGCTTGGCTCCGTTTGATTATGTTTTCTTCCGGCTTTCGGTTAATTAACTAGACACGTCCTTTATTTTATTTATTAATGCAATACAATAATACTTGTATATTGGTTGATAAAAAAACAAGAGACCCCTGCCGCACACAATCGATCCTAGCCCAAAAATGCTAGGCCTACGTAAAACATCTACAAAACCTTACGAAACCTTCTTCCACCCTAGCCAGTACGGAATATCTCGTGGGTGTAGCAAAACTCATCCTAGCCAGTACCGCGCGTCTGGCTGGCGTGTGCGACGGCTACCAGACCAAGGAGGCTCTCTTTCAGTTGAATGAACCCTTTCTTCTCTCGCTGCCTGCCTACCTTTCCCCCAGATTTCCTCCTGTCCGGAGACCTCCGTGCCATTGACGAATTCCACCCTCGGATCCAAGTCCAACACCGTACGGACCCAGGTACCCTTCTCAATCATATGTCTGGATCACACAACAGAAGAGATGCATGCGTGCATGCATGAGCCCTTGAGAGTTGAAACCTAACAACGATAGGCGACTAGAGTAACACATGTCGCAATATGCGTGGGCTGGACTGCCCAGGCGACTTTCTGGGCATCCCAGTCACAAGACGTACGCTTTAGCTTCTCACTACATGGTCACCACTATATAGCAGTGACTAGGTGTCTATGTCACATATTAAATGAGTGGGTAGATGTTGTACTACATAAGTTGACATATAGCCATGAACAAATCTTTTTCAAAACCTATCACTAAGTGACGACCACATACCAGAGGAATAAAAAAAAGCTCGTGATACAGATGTTATATTACTCGTATATATGTACAGATGTCGAACTGCTGTTCTGTTCAAGTTCAAACGACGCATGCGTTGACAAGCTATCGCATATTAAATCCGTAGATTACTGTTGCATTTGGCAGATGATCCAAGTAGCCGGGCTATGCGCTAAAGCACGTGTTTTTCAACTAAATACAGTAACTAATTGACCACTAGACAAACACGTATGCGACGCAACGAGCTCATCCTCAAAGTATCTACGGCCAGCCCCCTCAAACCCGCCTCAAACGTTCGAGCAGGCCACCCGGTCACCGACCGGTCACAAAAAAACGACACAGACGGACCCCTCAAACCGGCCTCAAACGTCCGGGCTGACCGACACCCCTCATTTCCAACCCAAACATAGGACGGTTATGGGGAAACCTGGGCGCACGCCCGCCTGACCCGCACTGGCCCGCATCTACCCCTATATATTCATTCCCATCCACTCGCCGGACCAAACCCTAGCCACTTCACTCCACTACCCTCCACTCCCATCCGCCACCCAAGCTCACCTCCGTCGATCTCCGGCCTTCTCCGACATGGCGTGCAGTGGATCTGAGTCCTTCACCTCCAGATCCGTCGACCACGAGCTCATCCCACGCGGCCCCGAGGAGGAGATGGCCGTTCGGGTTGCGCTCCGCCACTCCTGGGAGACGGCCGCACGACGGCAGCGCTCGGACTCGCAGCGTCGGAAATCCATTGCGTCCGCACAACCGGTGCTTGGATCCGGCGTCGCTGCCTCGCCGGAGGCAGTGCGGTCCGTCTGGCCTCCGTACGCTGTGGCGGAAGTGCAAACCCTCCGTTGGCGCGCCGGGCACGAAGCATGGCCGTCCTCGGACGATGTCACAGCGCGGCGTGCCCGTCGGGCAAGGCAGCGGGCACGGGAGGCGGCGGGGGCCCTCGCGGCGGTGGACGTTGGAGAGGCGGAGTCACACTCTCCGGCGCCCCGTAGGGTGCACCATTGCGGGCACCGCAACCGTGTTGTGGTGGACGTCATCTCCTCCCAGGATGGATCCGTCATCGACCTCACGTCCACCGGCACCGTCCGGGTTACGGGCTCCGACGAGGAAGAGTAGGGCATGGGAGATGGCGGTGGATCGAGTCCCGTGAGCCGGCTAGTGTCCCATGTCCTACTCTACCTCGCCGGCGGCCGGACCGACACTACGAGGGGCGCAGCCAGCCGCCGGACATGGGCACGGCGGAGCCGGACGACCTCCGCTTAGTATTAGATGTACGTTGGATGTAATAATATGGATTTGAAGTTTTTAATTTGAGGTATCCGAATGTAGAATCTATTATTTGAGGCATGACCGGTCAGTGTTCGCGGACGCGTCCGGACACGTACGCGGGCGTTTGAGAGGTCGGATTTGCAAGTTTCGGCTGTAGATGCTCTCATCAGCTACATATGCATGTCCATATATCCACGGAAGCTTGCATTCAAAACCAGGGCTATTTTTCTTCGTATACGCGTGTTGCTGCTGCGGTGATCATCGGTCAGACCCGCGTTACAAAGGTTCGGTAAATATGTATGAGTGGTGCAACAACTAGAACTGCTACAAGAAGTTTGCTGTTGATCTGGCCTTGGAAACCTTCGTGTACTTTCGAGCGCGCGCATATATAGCTTTTTCCCGGCATTGTTGAACTGATCCAGGTTGAGGTTCAGTGAATCTGTCAAGGTCCAAGAAAAAGCAGAGAGGTCAAAGGAGACCTTTTGCTCGAGCAAAAGTCAAACAAGTAACGAAGGACGAATATATTCACAAGATAGGAACAAATTGTTAACATCCATCACAATATTTATTGCTGGCAATCTGGTATATATGCTGCCTAAATCTACAGTTTCATCTTTCTTGCATGTGCATGTATGTTGTTTGTTTTGACCATCTCTTCTCACAGTAGTCCCCCATGCTGTAGGCTGCCCTGTTTTCTTGTACCACACCTAACTACCTTGGAAAATTCTGTTCACCTATGGAATGTGTCATGCGTGTACGTTGGAGGGTACTAGCATCTAGGTACCCTACAAGAAAAAGGAGGGGACGAAACAATTAACAAAGCTTTAGTTTCAGGCATGCGCAGATGCAGGTAACTAACAATTTTACAGTCTTGTATACCCAACAATTCTAACTAACTAGTATCATCATTGGATAGTGATATAAAGAAAAAACACCCATACACATGCATCCAAGTGAAGGGAATTTTTACTAATTTACTATGAAAATTTATCTCGAGGACTGGCAGCTGGTTGAGTAGCCTTAGATTACTTGATACTAATTTGATAGGACACTTAATATTGGGGACTAGCTGATTGAGTAACTTCACTTGCCACACAGTGTAGACAAGTGGCCAAGGTCCAACTCCGAAATTGTGCACCAAGGAGTAAGGTCCAAGCAGGAAGGGGTTGAGAATTAAAGCTAGCACTTTATATTGCAGTATTATTAGTTCTAAACAAGTTTTAATCACGTTGGCCTCAGATTGAACTCTCACGCATTGACCTTTGTTTGATGAGTCATGGACAAGCTTCCTTCTTTTATTAATCAGCGTACGGAGGTGCTAAGGCCACGACGAGGGGGTACACATCGTGATCAACCACGACCCGTCAGTCCCACCGTCAGCGACTCGATGTGAAGTCGGCAATGGTAAATCTAACAGTTGGGTGCAGAATGAGCCATCACCTTTTCTCGAAAGGTATTAGAGGTGTTAATCCGGCATGATCAAGTCCACAGGATAGACTTTGTTAGCCCTAAAGCAAGGATGGCATTAAATATGCACCCCTTCATATGGCAGCAGGGAGAAAGGATTGGAGGAGTCATTTGGGATGTTCCCGTTTGTCATTTCCTGCAAGGCCATATCCACCATGCATACACGGCATTCCCTTCCTGTCATCACCAACTTGACACAGTCTTAAATCTTGGCAAGAGGAAAAGAGATGAGCACAATTGGAAAAAGTTGGGGAAAATGCAGTGGGAGAATAACCGGATATACATATCTTTGATGAGCCTCATTGGAGCCTAGCATTTGAATCCATGCATGCATAATAGTAGTACTTGACCTAAAGAGATGATGTACCCCAAAGCAAGCTACATGATGCATGCATTGCTTATATTAAGGCACATTGCTAAAGCAATCAAAGGTGACCTACATGGCCTGGTTTGTGCCACAAGGAGAGTTGGGAGAATTTTCCACCCAAAAATCCACAGTGACGCAACTCCGGTCACGAGTTCCGTCAAATTTAAAATATAAACATACATTTACCCCATGCCGTGGCGGCATGGTTTCGCCGACGCGGCATGAGTTTGGATGGCCAAGATGACAACGCCTACCGGTGACATTGATTTCTGACCAGACAATTCGATGTCAACTAATATATGTATCCCGTGAGCAACAAATAGGTGGACGAGTGTTGGAAAACATCTATATATGGATCCAAGGACAAGGCCTTAGGGCATCTCTAGCTGATCCCTAAAAAAGGTTAGAGGAGTAAAATAATTAGTTTACTGCTCTAACCGACACCTAGTCGATCTCTTATAATCTTTAGAGGAGTAAAACTTTTACTCCAGGTAAATTTTTTTTTTGCTCCGAAGAAGCCTCCGCGCCTCCCGTTGCCTCCATGTCGCTGTGGCCCAGCCCGGGACTTCCGCCGCACACCATCGCCGGCAACCTCGTCGTGGACCTCGCTGGTTCCTCTGGTCCATCTTCCGAGGTGACTCATGAACTGACGGACCAGAGAGTTGTATGCATGACATGCCCAGACGCACCGAAGAGCTGCTCGCACGGACGCACTGTTGAGTTGCTCGAGGTGTAAAAGTGAAGCTTCCTCCAATGAAATTTTTGATTTCACGACTGACAGCCCCATTCAGTTCAATAAGCTCAACGAGCACCACATTTTTGACTTCACCTGCTCCGCGTTGTTCGGCGACACACCGCCGAGCAAGGCCATGGGCGATGGCGCCGTGACCAAGACCATCAAGTGGCTCGGCGTGCAACTACACCCGCTCACGAGTAAGATCATCAAGTCTTGGCCGCTCGAGGATCTCCACATTGACAACGTACTTCGCGGACGCTGCCGTCAGCGTCCTCAACAACGCCGAGAAGGCGCAGTGTGGCATCCCTCGCGATGAGCTCCTCCACAACCTAGTCTTCACCGGCTTGGTCACCATCGTCTCCGCTTGCGTCGAACGCACATCGCAGATGTTCGACGAAATGCTTGAGCCAAATCTAAGTTTTGCATTGTTAAGTTTAAGAGATCGGCTAGAAACGGACAATTTTCAGAGGGGTAAAATTAGTCATATGAAGGATACTCGGCTGATTACTCTAATTTTAGGGGGTCAGCTAAAGATGTCCTTACAACTTTTAACTTTATCAAGTCGTGGCCGCTCGAGGATCTCCACATTGACAACGTACTCGCGTACGCTGCCGTCAGCGTCCTCAACGACGCCGAGAAGGCGCAGTATGGCATCTGTCACGACGAGCTCCTCCACAACCTAGTCTTCACCGCCATCTTCAACGCCTACGGAGGCTTCAAGATCTTCCTGCCGCACCTCATCAAGTGTTTGTGCCTATGGTTGTCACCGGCTTGGTCACCATTGTTGCTGCTTGTGTCGAATGCACAGAACAAGTGCTTGACGAAATGCTTGAGCCAAATCTAACTTTTACTTTGTTAAGTTTAAGAAATCGGCTAGAAACGGTCAATTTTTAGAGGGGTAAAATTAGTCATCTAAAGAATACTCAGCCGTTTAGAGGGTCGGCTAAAGATGTCCTTACAACTTTTAACTTTATCACCACCATCATCAGTACGTGATGCACATATAGGCCTTGTTGTCAATCCGTTTTCCGAAAAGTGATATTTATTTTCTGGCCGTCTCCCAAATCCGAATGCCAGGTGCCACGGGGAGCCACCCTTTCCGCCTGACGGGCTAAGCCGGGGATTGGACCGGACGTGAAGCCGAAGGAGCACCCTATAGGTGGCCAAACGGGCCGTGCTAATCGGGCCGGCCCAGAAGCACGCAGGCCAGGCACGCTACGCGCCCGGCCCGGCACGAGCTAATCGGGCCGTGCCAGGCACGCAGCCCGCCTTGGGCCATGCCTGGGCCTAGAGGCTGGGCACGCGGGCCGGCACGACACGGCCCGTTTATTTTTTAACGTATTTTCCTAATTTTTTTAATATATATATATCTGCAATACGGCCCAATAAGCCTAAAAATAAGCCCATTAGGCCAAAAATGTAAAGCCCGGCGTGCTAAACGGGCCAACGTGCCGGCCCGTTTAGTAAACAGGCCGTGCTTGGGCCTGGAGGCGCAGCACGCGGGCCGGCACGGCACGGCCCGATTGCTAAACGTGCCCTGACGGGCCGTGCCGTGCCAGGCCCGTTTAGCACGGGCCGTGCCCTGTGCCGGGCCGGGCCGCCCGTTTGGCCAGGTATGGAGCACCCGTCTGTCTCTAGGCCAGGCCCAGGCTACTGCTAGCTGCTCGTATCATTGGCAAATGATGGCACGACTGCGTGGCAAAAGGCTACGTATTATTTTTACTAAATGGCCTCAAAACGATCTTGTCGTGTATCGTTGCTTGAACCCACGATCACTCATTATCGTTAGGCGTGTAACATACACCTTTGCACGTCTTTTTTCTAGGCGTCTTTGACTGATCGCGGTCCACGGTCAACGGTCATGCCGTCAGAGTGGCGCAGCCTTGACGCGCTGGATAAAATGGCGTTATATGTGATTATCGGCTACACTGTATAGTTAGGCGTTATCGATCCGTGAAACGCCTTTTCCCTAGGTGTGCTACGAGCGGAACACGCCTGTTCCCTAGGCGTTTATATTTACGATACCAGATCGTCTGGCTTTTTATCTGGATGCCTTCACTGTTGGCATATTTGACACATGTTAGACCATCTGATATATCGTGTAGGGCTATCTATACTCCTAGATTACTCTGGCTGTTTGGTGTGTCACGCTCTTCAGATCCTTCAACTACTCATTTATTCCCTCGCCAGATGCATGGGTGCCTTTCGTTTGCCCGCCTCAACAGTCTGCAATCCCCCATCCATCCCCACATTCCGCAGTCCCCCATAAAACCGCCATTTTTGCCCGCCTCAGCTTCTTCCATTCTCAATCCCAATCCAGCAAGGAAGGATGTCGTTGACGTTCCCGACCATGAAGGACGTCGTCAATCCCTCCGTCCGTCGGAGCTTGTTCGCATCCCCATCCACGAACTAAGTATTTGTCTCTGTTGTCTTCGTCAACTCATTTTTTCCGATCTGCGTTTGTAGGCGTGAGTCCGTGTTGTATGGATGAATCTTGTAAAAGTTCATTAAATGTTCATACTTTATTGTGCAGATGGATAAGCTGTGGATGGTCCCGTTCATTGTGCATAAAGCATCTTTCTGTCAACCAGCACCTGAGCCATGGCTAGAATACTCAATGACCATTGATAATTTGAGAGAGAAGCTTGTGCAGCATGGTTTAGGCCGTAATGATTTCATTTACTATCGAAGCAGGGTCGTGCCAAATGACACGATCAGGTGGAACTTAAGCAGAAAGAATAAGTTCAGCTCAAGTTACAAGAGGATGTTGAAGTCAAGTAACACTATGCCGATGAGGAACCCTAGGTGTACGACGAGGTTTAGGTCAAGTGGGTGGTTGGCGAGCTTCAGGTCAAGTGGGTGGTTGAGGTTAAACACCGGTGGCAGGATGAGTATGACTGAACCCACCGACGATACCACAGTTGGGAAGATGATCGAAGAATACAAATCATTTCGGATGGTTGAATTGCATTGTTACAGGAGACCAGAAGGGTTTGTAGAGCCTGCTCCAATTACAAAAGTTGATGTTGTTAACAACTCTGAACTTCATGTTTGAAGTGATTTCGTTATGCCTACAATTCAGAACATGTTAAGTTAGCACCATATGTACCCCTGTTGCCTGAAAACTCTAAATTTGCCATTGCGGTGGCATACTGTTATGATTTGCGCTTTTCAGGTTCAAATTACGTTCAATGTGTTTGTAATTACGCTAGGGGAGCATTGAAATAACAGTAGACAGGGCGATAACTTTAGAGAAACCAACTTTAGAGGAAGCCACTTTATTCCCTCTCTTCGAAATGAACACAACATATTGTTACATAAACCTGAATCCAGTCTAACTCGCTAGGTCTTTGATGGCCTTTTTCTAGTGCACCACTCTTCGAATTGCTTCTGATGCTTAGCTCTGTGTTCTCTCTTTTGCTTCTCCTTCAACATCTTCTTCTCTTTTCTTTCGACGTACCCGACACTGAACCAATATTGCTCGTACTGTTTCTCGGTTTTAAGCCAGCATTTGCTTGGGCACCTAGCACCTTCCTGCAATCAGTTCACATGTGTTTTTCAGAAAGTGTGAAAGCACATATGCTCCCTTTGGTGGTTTTGATAATTCATGACAACATACATTGTCTCTTGGACTAATAGTTTTACCTAGCTTATTTCAGATGAAGTCCACATAGAGGATTGGCTAAGGATTGTGAGGAGAATTTCCAAGAAGAAGAAAGGAAGGAATAGGATTGACCATGCTTCAAGATCAAGGACTCTACATTTTATATTTTGTGAGAAATCACTTTGAGTCCATAGGAAAGCCAATACTATTAAAAGGGGATGAGGTAAATATGATGATCTGGTTGCTCAAGTGCTTAGAGGTAGCCACCAAAAATACTCACTCACTTTCCCACACATATCCTCAGTCCAAAGCCTAAAGTGAAAATTCGCTGCCACCAATATTACCATTCGGATCCATCGAGTTTATCCAAGACAGAATCCAAACCAAACCCTAGCATCTTGGTACTACCAGCTTTTCTTTCGGTGCCACCGAAAACAATGACCAACTTCCTGGTTAGCCATTTTCTAGATTCGGTTCCACCGAGTTCTGAGAATCGGTACCACCGAGAAGTTGGACCAACTTTCTGTTAGCCCATTTCTCTAAATCGGTCCCACCGAGTTTGAGGAATCGGTCTCACCGTTATTTGGTAACTGCCTAGGTCACCCATATTGGTATCACCGAGATTCATATATCGGTCTCACCGAAACGCCAAAGTTGCCACATTTTGAACTAGTCGGTGCCACCGAGTTTTTACTTTGGTTTCATCGAGTTGGGAAATAATGTTGTAACGGTTGGATATTTGGAGAAGCCTATCTATACCCCTCCACCACCATTCACTCGCAAGAGAAGCACTCAGAATAGATCTACACTTGCCATATCCAATTTTCTGAGAGAGAACCACCTACCCTTGTGTTGAGGTCAAGATCATCCACTCCAACCATATGGATCTTGATTTCTAGCCTCCCCAAGTTGCTTTCCATCCAATCAATCTCTTCTACCGATGCCAAATATGTGAGAGAGTGATTGAGTGTTGAGGAGACTATCTTTTGAAGCACAAGAGCAAGGAGTTCATCATACTACCACATCTATTACCTTTTGGAGGGTGGTACCTCCTAGATTGGTTAGGTGTCGCTTGGGAGCCTCCTTCTTCGTGATTGTGGAGTTGAACCAAGAGTTTGTAAGGACAAGGAGATCGCCTACTTCGTGAAGATCTACCCCGAGTAAGGCTAGTCCTCTGTGGACGTAGGCCATCATGGAATAGACGAGGTTGCTACTTCATGGACCCTTTGTGGGTGGAGCCCTCCGTGGACTCTCACGATCGTTACCCTCCGTGGGTTGAAGTATCCATAAACGTGGACGTACGATAGCACCACCTATCGAAACCATGGGAAAAATCTTCATGTCTCCAATTGCGTTTGATCTTCCTATCTCTACTCTCTTACATATGCTTGTCTTTACTTTCCACTGCCATACTTGTTCACTAGCATGTGTAGGGTGCATTAGACTTGTTAGAATTGCTAAAATCTGCCAACCAATTAACTTGGGAAAAGGTTAGGTTTTTAATTTATCAAGTAGTCTACCCCCCCTCTAGACATCCCTTCTAGTGATCCCACAATTGGTATCAGAGCTTTGGTCTCCATAGCTTCGGTTGTTGGAAATATGCCCTAGAGGCAATAATAAATTGGTTATTATTATATTTCCTTGTTCATGATAATCGTTTATTATCCATGCTATAATTGTATTGATTGGAAACTCAAATACATGTGTGGGTACATAGACAACACTGTGTCCCTAGTAAGCCTCTAGTTGACTAGCTCGTTGATCAAAGATGGTTAAGGTTTCCTAGCCATTGACATGAGATGTCATTTGATAACGGGATCACATCATTAGGAGAATGATGTGATGGACAAGACCCAAACTGTAAACGTAGCATTTGATCGTGTCAGTTTATTGCTATTGTTTTCTGCATGTCAAGTATCTGTTCCTTTGACCATGAGATCATGCAACTCACTAACACCGGAGGAATACCTTGTGTGTATCAAACGTCGCAACGTAACTGGGTGACTATAAAGGTGCTCTACAGGTATCTCCGAGGGTGTCTGTTGGGTTGGCATGGATCAAGACTGGGATTTGTTACTCCGTATGACGGAGAGGTATCTCAGGGCCCACTCGGTAATACAACATCACAATGAGCCTTGCAAGCAATGTGACTAAAGTGTTAGCCACGAGATCTTGTATTACGGAACGAGTAAAGAGACTTGCCGGTAACGAGATTGAACTAGGTATAGTGATACCGACGATCGAATCTCGGGCAAGTAACATACCGAAGAACAAAGGGAACAGCATACGGGATTAACTGAATCCTTGACATAGAGGTTCGACCGATAAAGGTCTTCGTAGAATATGTAGGAGCCAATATGGGCATCCAGGTCCCGCTATTGGTTATTGGCCGTAGAGGTGTCTCGGTCATGTCTACATAGTTCTCGAACCCGCAGGGTCTACACACTTAACGTTTGGTGACGATTAGTATAATTGAGTTATTATGTTGGTGACCGAAAGTTGTTCGGAGTCCCGGATAAGATCCCGGACATGACGAGGGTCTCCGGAATAGTCCAGAGGTAAAGATTGATATATGTGATAATAGTGTTTTGATCTCTGGAAGGGTTCCGGAATTCACCGGAAGGGGGTTCCGGATGTTTACCGAAGTGTTCGGGTGCAGCAACACTTTATATGAGCCAAAGGGATAAAGCCCACAAGGTATTGGAAAGTGCAAAAGTAGTTTTGCTGCCGCGTAAGCGGTACTACCGCTTGTTGAAGCGGTACTACCGCCCGAGCGGTACTACCGCTTGTGTGAAGCGGTACTACCGCCCAAGCGGTACTACCGCTTGTGTGAAGCGATACTACCGCTTGTGCGCGGCTGTGCACGGTTCGGCAGGGATCCGAGTTGGACTCTTTCCCTGCGGGCCAAACCGACCTTGTGCGGGCAAAACCGACCTAGAGGAGGCTTTTACTCCAAGTTTAGACCCCAAGGCTCAACATATAAATAGAGGGGCAGGGCTAGCACACGGGACACATCAGGATTTCCCAAGCCGTGTGCCGGCAACCCTAGCCCTCTAGTTCCTCCGTCATAATCTCCGTAGCGCTTGGCGAAGCCCTGCAGAGATTGTTCCTCACCACCATCACCACGCCGTCGTGCTGCTGGAACTCAACCACTACTTCACCATCGCTCGCTGGATCGAGGAGGTGAAGGCGTCATCAAGCCGTACGTGTGTTGAACGCGGAGGTGCCGTCCGTTCGGCACTAGATCGGAAGGATCGTGATTGGATCGCGGGACGCTCGGCGTTTTGGATCGCGAAGACGTTCGACTACATCAACCGCGTTTATTAACGCTTCCGCTTAGCGATCTACAAGGGTATGTAGATTCACTCTCCCTCTCGTAGATGCTCATCACCATGGATAGATCTTATGTGTGCGTAGGAAAAATTTTTGTTTCCCATGCAACGTTCCCCAACAGTGGCATCATGAGCTAGGTCTATGCGTAGATGAGATCTCGAGTAGAACACAAACGAGTTGTGGGCGTGGGTGTATACATATTGCTTGCCGTTACTAGTTGATACTTGATTCAGCGGCATTGTGAGATGAAGCGGCCCGGACCGACATTACGCGTACGCTTACGCGAGACTGGTTTTACCGCTGCGTGCACTTGTTGCATAAAGGTGACTGGCGGGTGTCTGTCTCTCTCACTTTAGTTGAATCGGTTCAATGAAGAGGGTTCTTTTAGAAGATCAAAAAGCAATCACTACACCACGTTGTGGTTTTGCGTAGGTAAGAACGGTTCTTGCAAACCCATAGCAGCCACGTAAAATTTGCAACAACAATTAGAGGACGTCTAACTTGTTTTTGCAGGGTATGATGTGATATGATATGGCCAATTACATGATGAGATATATGTGATGTATGAGATGATCATGTTTTGTATAGAATATCACGACTTGCATGTCGATGAGTACGGCAACTGGCAGGAGCCATAGAGTTGTCTTTAATTATTGTATGACCTGCGTGTCAATCATTAAGCGCTATGTAATGCTTTACTTTATCGCTAAACGTTAGCTATAGTCGTGGAAGCAACAGTCGGCGCGACAACCTTATGGCGACACGTTGATGGAGATCAAGATGATGGAGATCATGGTGTCATGCCGGTGACGATGGAGATCATGCCGGTGCTTTGGAGATGGAGATCAAAAGCACAAGTTCATGGCCATATCATGTCACTTATGATTTGCATGTGATGTTAATCCTTTTATGCATCTTATTTTGCTTAGGACGACGGTAGCATTATAAGGTGATCCCTCACTTAAATTTCAAGATAAATTGTGTTCTCCCCAAGTGTGCACCGTTGCGAAAGTTCGTCGTTTCGAGACACGCCGTGATGATCGGGTGTGATAGACTCTACGTTCGCATACAACGGGTGTAAGCCATGTTACACGTGCGGAACACTCGGGTTAAACTTGACGAGCCTAGCATGTACAGACATGGCCTCGGAACACAAGAGACCGAAAGGTCGAACATGAGTCATATAGTAGATATGATCAACATGAAGATGTTCACCATTGAAACCACCTCAACTCACGTGATGATCGGACTTGAGTTGGTGGATTTGGATCATGTTACACTCGAATGACCGGAGGGATGTCAATTTGAGTGGGAGTTTTTTAAGTAATATGATTAACTAAACTCATTATCTAGAACAATAGTCTAAGTTGTCTTTGCTATATTTATGTTGTAGATCATGGCTCGCGCAGTAGCACCCCTGAATTTTAATGCGTTCCTAGAGAAAGCTAAGTTGAAAGATGATGACTGGGCCCGTAATCTAAGGATTATCCTTACGGCTTCCCAGAAGGCTTATGTCCTTGATGCACCGCTTGGTGATCCACCTGCTCCAGTTGAGTCTCTAGACGTTGTGAACGCCTGGCAGGCTCGTTCTGATGATTACTCAATAGTTCAATGTGCAATGTTGTATGGCTTAGAACCGGGACTTCAAAGACGTTTTGAACGTCATGGAGCATATGAGATGTTCCAGGAGTTGAAGTTTATCTTTCAGAAGAATGCCCGGATCGAGAGATATGAGATCTCCGATAAATTCTATGCTTGCAAGATGGAGGAGAACGGGTCTATCAGTGATCACGTGCTCAGAATGTCTGGGTACTCCACCCGTCTGGCTGAGTTAGGGATGCCCCTTCCGCCAGAGGCTATCACTGACAGAGTTCTTCAATCATTGCCACCTAGCTACAAGAGCTTCGTGTTGAACTATAACATGCACGGGATGAACAAGTCAGTCGCCGAGCTGTTTGCGATGCTGAAAACCGCTGAGTCTGAAATTCAGAAGGAGCATCAAGTGTTGATGGTCAATAAAACCACTAGTTTCAAGAAATATGGCAAGGGTAAGAAGGGTAACTCCAAGCAGAGTGGCAAAGCAGTTGCTCCTCTCGTGAAGAAACCCAAGGCTGGACCCAAACCAGAAACTGTGTGTTTTCATTGCAAGGGAACTGGACACTGGAAGCGGAATTGCCCCAAGTATTTGGCTGACAAGAAGGCGGCCAACAACAAACAAGGTATATATGATATACATGTTATTGATGTGTACCTTACCAACTCTCGTTGTAGTGCCTGGGTATTTGATACCGGTGCGTTTGCTCATATTTGCAACTCAAAACAGGAACTACGGAATAAACGGAGGCTGGCAAAGGACGAAGTGACGATGCGCGTGGGAAATGGTTCCAAGGTTGATGTGATCGCCGTCGGCACGCTCGCTCTTCGATTACCGTCGGGATTAGTGATGAACCTAAATAAGTGTTATTTGGTGCCTGCGTTAAGCATGAACATTATATCTGGATCTTGTTTATTGCGAGACGGTTACTCATTTAAATCAGAGAATAATGGTTGTTCTATTTATATGAGTAATATCTTTTATGGTCATGCACCCAATGTGAGGGGTTTATTCTTATTGAATCTCGATAGTAATAATACACATGTTCATAACATTGATGCCAAAAGATGTAGAATTGATAATGATAATACCACTTTCTTGTGGCACTGCCGTTTAGGTCATATTGGCGTAAAACGCATGAGGAAGCTCCATGCTGATGGACTTTTGGAGTCACTTGATTTTGAATCACTTGACACATGTGAGCCATGCCTCATAGGCAAGATGACTAAAACGCCGTTCTCTGGAATAATGGAACGGGCAAGTGACTTATTGGAAATCATACATACTGATGTGTGCGGTCCGATGAGCATTGAGGCGCGCGGTGGTTATCGTTACTTTCTCACCTTCACTGATGACTTAAGTAGATATGGGTATATTTACTTAATGAAACACAAGTCTGAAACATTTGAAAAGTTCAAACAATTTCAGAGTGAAGTTGAGAATCATCGTAACAAGAAGATTAAATTCCTACGATCTGATCGAGGAGGAGAATATCTGAGTTATGAGTTTGGCAGTCACTTAAGACAGTGTGGAATTGTTTCACAATTGACACCGCCTGGAACACCACAGCGTAATGGTGTGTCCGAACGTCGTAATCGAACCTTATTAGATATGGTGCGATCTATGATGTCTCTTGCCGATTTGCCACTATCGTTTTGGGGTTATGCATTAGAGACAGCTGCATTCACTTTAAATAGGGCACCATCGAAATCCGTTGAGACGACGCCATATGAACTTTGGTTTGGCAAGAAGCCAAAGCTGTCGTTTCTTAAAGTTTGGGGATGTGATGCTTATGTCAAAAAGCTTCAGCCTGAAAAGCTGGAACCCAAAGCGGAGAAATGCGTCTTCATAGGATACCCAAAAGAGACAGTTGGGTATACCTTCTACCTCAGATCCGAGGGCAAAGTGTTTGTCGCTAAAAACGGAACATTTCTTGAGAAAGAGTTTCTCTCGAAAGAATTGAGTGGGAGGAAGATAGAACTTGATGAGGTTGTTGAACCTTTACTTCAACCTGAGAGTAGCGCAGCGCAGAAAGTTGTTTCTATGGAGCCTACATTAGCTGAAGAGGAAGTTAATGATGATGATCATGAAGCTTTGGATCAAGTTGCTATCGAACCTCGTAGGTCGACAAGGACGCGTACTGCTCCTGAGTGGTACGGCAACCCTGTCTTAGAGGTCATGTTGTTAAACAACGATGAACCTACGAGCTATGGAGAAGCGATGATGGGCCCGGATTCCGAGAAGTGGTTAGAGGCCATGAAATCCGAGATGGGATCCATGTATGAAAACAAAGTATGGACTTTGGAAGTATTACCTGAAGGGCGTAAGGCCATTCAGAACAAATGGATCTTTAAGAGGAAGACGGACGCGGACGGTAATGTCACCGTCTATAAAGCTCGACTTGTGGCAAAGGGTTTTTCACAAGTTCAAGGAGTTGACTACGATGAGACCTTCTCACCCGTAGCGATGCTTAAGTCCGTCAGAATCATGTTAGCAATAGCTGCCTTTTTCGATTATGAAATTTGGCAGATGGATGTCAAAACAGCGTTCCTTAACGGTTACCTTAAGGAAGAGTTGTATATGATGCAACCAGAAGGTTTTGTCGATCCAGAGAATGCTGACAAAGTTTGCAAACTCCAGCGATCCATTTATGGACTGGTGCAAGCATCTCGGAGTTGGAATCTTCGCTTTGATGAAGTGATCAAAGCGTTCGAGTTTATACTAGTTTACGGAGAAGCTTGTATTTACAAGAAAGTGAGTGGGAGCTCTATAGCGTTTCTAATATTATATGTGGATGACATATTGCTGATTGGAAACAATATAGAAATGCTGGAAAGCGTAAAGGAATATTTGAACAAGAGTTTTTCAATGAAGGACCTAGGAGAAGCTGCTTTCATATTAGGCATCAAGATCTATAGAGATAGATCGAGACGCTTAATAGGACTTTCACAAAGCACATACCTTGATAAGATTTTGAAGAAGTTCAAAATGGATCAGTCCAAGAAGGGGTTCTTGCCTGTTTTGCAAGGTGTGAAGTTGAGTAAGACTCAATGCCCAGTGACTGCAGAAGATAGAGAAAAGATGAGTGTCATCCCCTATGCTTCAGCCATAGGCTCTATCATGTATGCAATGCTGTGCACAAGACCCGATGTCAGCCTTGCCATAAGTATGGTCGGAAGGTTTCAAGGTGATCCAGGAATGGAACACTGGACGGCGGTCAAGAATATCCTGAAGTACCTGAAAAGGACTAAGGACATGTTTCTCGTTTATGGAGGTGATCAAGAGCTCGTCGTAAAGGGTTACGTCGATGCAAGCTTTGACACTGATCCGGATGACTCTAAGTCGCAAACCGGATACGTATTTATTCTTAATGGGGGTGCGGTTAGCTGGTGCAGTTCCAAGCAAAGCGTGGTAGCTGATTCTACATGCGAAGCGGAGTACATCGCAGCCTCGGAGGCGGCGAAGGAAGGTGTCTGGATGAAGGAGTTCATGACAGATCTTGGAGTAGTGCCTAGTGCGCTTAACCCAATGACTCTGTTTTGTGATAATACTGGTGCCATTGCTCTAGCCAAGGAACCAAGATTTCACAAGAGGACCAGACACATAAAACGACGTTTCAATTCCATCCGCGATTACATCAAGGAGGACGACATAAATATTTGCAAAGTACACACGGATCTAAATGTTGCAGATCCGATGACTAAACCTCTTCCAAGGGCTAAACATGAACAACACCAGAACTGCATGGGTGTTCGATTCATTACAATGTAAATCACATAGTGATGTGAACTAGATTATTGACTCTAGTGCAAGTGGGAGACTGTTGGAAATATGCCCTAGAGGCAATAATAAATTGGTTATTATTATATTTCCTTGTTCATGATAATCGTTTATTATCCATGCTATAATTGTATTGATTGGAAACTCAAATACATGTGTGGGTACATAGACAACACTGTGTCCCTAGTAAGCCTCTAGTTGACTAGCTCGTTGATCAAAGATGGTTAAGGTTTCCTAGCCATTGACATGAGATGTCATTTGATAACGGGATCACATCATTAGGAGAATGATGTGATGGACAAGACCCAAACTGTAAACGTAGCATTTGATCGTGTCAGTTTATTGCTATTGTTTTCTGCATGTCAAGTATCTGTTCCTTTGACCATGAGATCATGCAACTCACTAACACCGGAGGAATACCTTGTGTGTATCAAACGTCGCAACGTAACTGGGTGACTATAAAGGTGCTCTACAGGTATCTCCGAGGGTGTCTGTTGGGTTGGCATGGATCAAGACTGGGATTTGTTACTCCGTATGACGGAGAGGTATCTCAGGGCCCACTCGGTAATACAACATCACAATGAGCCTTGCAAGCAATGTGACTAAAGTGTTAGCCACGAGATCTTGTATTACGGAACGAGTAAAGAGACTTGCCGGTAACGAGATTGAACTAGGTATAGTGATACCGACGATCGAATCTCAGGCAAGTAACATACCGAAGAACAAAGGGAACAGCATACGGGATTAACTGAATCCTTGACATAGAGGTTCGACCGATAAAGATCTTCGTAGAATATGTAGGAGCCAATATGGGCATCCAGGTCCCGCTATTGGTTATTGGCCGTAGAGGTGTCTCGGTCATGTCTACATAGTTCTCGAACCCGCAGGGTCTACACACTTAACGTTTGGTGACGATTAGTATAATTGAGTTATTATGTTGGTGACCGAAAGTTGTTCGGAGTCCCGGATAAGATCCCGGACATGACGAGGGTCTCCGGAATAGTCCGGAGGTAAAGATTGATATATGTGATAATAGTGTTTTGATCTCTGGAAGGGTTCCGGAATTCACCGGAAGGGGGTTCCGGATGTTTACCGAAGTGTTCGGGTGCAGCAACACTTTATATGAGCCAAAGGGATAAAGCCCACAAGGTATTGGAAAGTGCAAAAGTAGTTTTGCTGCCGCGTAAGCGGTACTACCGCTTGTTGAAGCGGTACTACCGCCCGAGCGGTACTACCGCTTGTGTGAAGCGGTACTACCGCTTGTGCGCGGCTGTGCACGGTTTGGCAGGGATCCGAGTTGGACTCTTTCCCTGCGGGCCAAACCGACCTTGTGCGGGCAAAACCGACCTAGAGGAGGCTTTTACTCCAAGTTTAGACCCCAAGGCTCAACATATAAATAGAGGGGCAGGGCTAGCACACGGGACACATCAGGATTTCCCAAGCCGTGTGCCGGCAACCCTAGCCCTCTAGTTCCTCCGTCATAATCTCCGTAGCGCTTGGCGAAGCCCTGCAGAGATTGTTCCTCACCACCATCACCACGCCGTCGTGCTGCTGGAACTCAACCACTACTTCACCATCGCTCGCTGGATCGAGGAGGTGAAGGCGTCATCAAGCCGTACGTGTGTTGAACGCGGAGGTGCCGTCCGTTCGGCACTAGATCGGAAGGATCGTGATTGGATCGCGGGACGCTCGGCGTTTTGGATCGCGAAGACGTTCGACTACATCAACCGCGTTTATTAACGCTTCCGCTTAGCGATCTACAAGGGTATGTAGATTCACTCTCCCTCTCGTAGATGCTCATCACCATGGATAGATCTTATGTGTGCGTAGGAAAATTTTTTGTTTCCCATGCAACGTTCCCCAACATCGGTTTCATCACCGTTGGAGGAAGATGGATGTGTCTAGTTTGGGGAGTCTTAGTTGTAGAGTGCCCATTCTCGATGGGGAGTACTATACTCAATGGAAATATGAGATGCTTGAGCTATTCAATGAATTCCATTTGAGCAAGTATGTTAAGAACCCCTATCTACCTCCCATTGATCCCTTACATCCCACACACGAAGAGGAAATTGATATGCTTCGTAATCTTAGAACTGTTAATCTTATCATTAGAGGATTACCTAGAATTGTGTTTGATCAAATGAATTTTTTTGAATGTGATTATACTTTGTGGAATGATTTGGAGAAACGATATCCAAATTATTCATTGAGTAATCTTGATGAAATTCTTCATAAATCTATTGCTTTTCACAAAATGATGCCTAATGATCCTAAGTTTGATGACTATCTATTTGAGCTTAGAGACCTCATGCGTGCTAAAGGAGATGTCATTACTATCAACAACATCATTGTTGAAGCCATTCGTATTCATAATCTTGAACATTATCATGATCACAACTCTAACGAATCTCTTGTTTCTTATGACGAGGATTTCCCACTTGATGATGAAAATGTGGAACATGGCTACTATGATGAAGATGAGTTGTTTGACATCGAGTATGAGAAGACTATGAAGAATCTAACTCTCATGGCAAACTTCAAGGATTACATGTCCGGAGGAAAAGAGTAGATTCTCGACAGTGTATGCACCGATCATATGACCGGAGATAGAGACATGTTTCAAGAGATCACACCGAACCATGGACCGCGAAGGTATGTGACTTTTGGAAACAACTCCAAGGGTAAGGTACTCGGTCTTGGTAAGGTGGCCATATATCATGATAGCTCTATTCAAAATGTCATGCTTGTCGAATCCCTTGGCTACAATCTTCTTTCCGTATCTAGACTAGTCGACTTCGGTTTCAATGTGCTATTTACCAAAGTAGACTGCGAAGTGTTTCGTCAAGACAATCATAACATGGTATTTACCGGTTTCCGTAGAGGTGATCTATGCATTGTTGATTTCACTAAGAGATCCAAACCTCGTACATGTCTTATTGCAAAATCTTCTAAAGGTTGGCTTTGGCATAGAAGACTAGGACATGTTGTTATGCGTAATCTAGACAAGCTCATCAAAGGTGATCATATACTTGGTGTTAAAGATGTTATCTTTGACAAAGATAGACTTTGTAGTGCTTGTCAAGCTAGGAAGCAAGTAGGTGGAAGTCATCCCGTAAAGAATATCATGACTACTAGGAGACCACTCGAGTTGCTTCATATAGATCTTTTTGGTCCAAATGCTTACAAGAGCCTCGGTGGAAATTCCTTTGGTCTTGTTATAGTTGATGATTTTTCTAGATTTACGTGGGTATTCTTTCTTGATGATAAGTCGCAGGTGCAAAAGATCTTCAAGAACTTCGCTCGCAAAGCGCAAAAACAATTTGAAGTGAAGATCAAGAAAGTTCGGAGCGACAACAAATCGAAGTTCAAGAACACGAATGTGGATTCCTTTCATGACGAAGAAGGATTTTCACATGAGTTCTCGGCTACGTACACACCTCAACAAAATGGAGTTGTTGAGAGGAAGAACCAGACTCTTATAGAGATGGCTAGAACGATGCTCGACGAATACAAGACGCAAAGACACTTTTGGGCGGAAGCCGTGGAAACAACTTGTCATGCTGCGAACCGACTCTACCTTCACAAGCTTCTCAGTAAAATGGCATACGAGCTACTCACCAGTAACAAGCCCCAAGTAGGATACTTTCAGGTATTCGGCTCAAAGTGTTACATTCTTAATAAGCATCGTCATTCTAAATTTGCTCCTAAATCTCATGAATGTTTCCTACTCGGTTACGGATCAAACTCTCACACTTATCGTGTCTATAACAACTTCACTCAAAAAGTTGAATAGACGGTAGATGTGAAGTTTGATGAATCTAATGGTTCGCAAGTCGAACAATTGCCAAATGATGTAGGAGATAAGGAACCTTCGGAAGCTATCCAGGACTTGTCCATCGACAAGATTCGTCCCATGGAGGTGAAGGAAAGTACTTCATCGACCCAAGTGGAAGCCCCTACTTCGTGTCAAGGCGAACCTCAACACGACATGGAGGCATCCACAAGCGGTACACGACGAGATGAAGAGGAGGAAGAAGTTCATCATGATGATCCACCACAACCACCTTTACCACCACCTCAAGGCAACGACACCTTCAACAACAATGAAGAAGAAGAAGATGATGAAGAAGCTCCACCGACCAACAAGCAAAAGCTACCTCGAGTTTGATCAAGAGTGAACAAAAATCATCCTCTAGATCAAATCTTCGGTGACATACAAACCCGGAGGATAACTCGCTCTAAAACTCGACTAGCTAACTTTTGTGAGCATTATTCATTCATCTCTAGTATTGAGCCTTTGAAGGTAGAAGAAGCTCTTCAGGATCCAGATTGGGTGAACGCTATGCACGAGGAGCTACACAACTTCGAGAGGAATGAAGTGTGGACACTAGTGGAGAAGCCCAAGGACGAGCAAAACATCATCGGAACCAAATGGGTGTTTCGGAATAAACAAGACGAAGACGGTCAAGTCGTACGCAACAAGGTGCATCTCGTGGCTCAAGGCTACACCCAAGTCGAAGGTATGGACTATGGTGAGACCTATGCCCCCGTTGCTAGAGTTGAAGCTATCCGCATTCTTCTTGCTTATGCTAATCACCATGATATCACGCTTTATCAAATGGATATTAAAAGTGCATTTTTAAATGGTGAGATTGAAGAAGAGGTCTATGTTAAACAACCCCCCCGGTTTTGTAAACCCTAAGAAACATAATCATGTCTACAAGCTTCGTAAAGCTCTCTATGGTCTTAAGCAAGCCCCACGAGCTTGGTATAAATGCTTAACGAAGTTTCTCATTGAAAAGGGTTTTGAAATTGGTAAAATTGACGCAACCTTATTCACATAGAGAGTTAATGGTGAATTATTTGTGTGCCAAATCTATGTGGATGACATTATCTTTGGATCTACTAACCCACAATTTAGTGAAAGATTTAGAAGGTTGATGTCTGAGAAGTATGAGATGTCCATGATGTGTGTGCTGAAATTCTTCCTTGGTTTGCAAATCAAGCAAACAAGAGAAGGAACTTTCATCTCTCAAACCAAGTATACCAAGGACTTGATCATGAAGTTCAACATGCAAGAGTGTAAAGGTATGAAAACTCCTATGCCTACTAGTGGACATGTTGACCTCACCAAGGAGGACAAACCGGTTGAACAAAAGGTTTACTCGTCAATGATTGGTTCATTGCTATATCTATGTGTCTTCCGTCCCGATATTATTCTTCGTGTGTGCATGTGTGCTAGATATCAAGCCGCTCCTAAAGAGTGTCATCTTAAGGCCGTGAAAAGAATTGTGAGATACTTGATACAAACACCAAACTTTGGCATATGGTATCCCAAGGAATCTTCTTTTAACCTTGTTGGCTATTCCGCCTCGGACTATGCCGGAGATAATGTTGATAGAAAATCCACCTCGGGTACATGTCAATTTCTTGGTAGATCTCTTGTGTCTTGGTCATCCAAGAAACAAAACTCGGTATCTCTATCTACCGCTGAAGCGGAATACATTACCGCCGGATCATGTTGTGCTCAATTGCTATGGATGACTCAAACTCTTAAGGATTATGGAATCCATGTGAGACATGTTCCATTGTTGTGTGACAATGAGAGTGCTATTAGATTGCTCATAATCCCATGCAACATTCTCGAACTAAACATATACAAGTTCGTCATCATTTCCTTCGTGATCATGTTGCCAAAGGGGACATAAATCTCAAACATGTTCGCACTAACAAGCAATTGGCTGATATCTTTACTAAGCCACTTGATGAGAAAGTGTTTTGTCACTTGAGGAGTGAGTTGAACATCATTGATGCTTCAAACTTGAGCTAGACTCACTTGGATGCATGCAAGGGCATGAGCTTACATGACTATTCCATGTTACACTTGATATGACACTATCTTATATCTTGGAAATATATGCTCCCTTGTATTGCATCTAACATTTTGTAGGTACTTGGAAGAACTATAATCCACAAGATTGCCAACAACTCATATCACAAGCAATCTTGTCATGGCCAAGCATCCACAACCCTTCTTTGATGATGGAAGGAAGAAGATAATCCAAACCATATCATTGACAACCACTTGATAAACAAATTTCATTCTTGTCATTTGGATATATCTTGTTCTTCCTTGCATGACTAACCCATGTAGGTGACAAGAGAACCAAAACGATCAAGGATAGCTCTCAACTCAAGATGATCTTCATCAACAATGAGCATCGACAACAAGTTCTCCTACATGCTACGTCATCAACATCACTCAAAGGTATGTGATCATATCCTTGAAGAAGCTTTACTCCAAGTCATGAGATAAAGCAACTCAAGTGATATGAAAACATTAAAATGCTTAATCAAAAAATGGTAACCCCATTTTGAGCTTAACATGGAGTATGACCTATGATCAAGTATTCTTGCTTGGCTCCTTAAGTCAACATACTCTAATATAGGTGACCTAGTCACCGACCATCATCTAGATGAAGTATCTTGTTTGGATCATCTTATAGTTGCATGCTTTCTTGGAACCACTCAATTTCCATCTAGTTGAATATTCCTCGCAAAACTTTCTGAAAATTCATTGCAAATCTTTTTGAAAAATTTCTTGCAAATTCTCTTTCAAAATTCTTTGAAATTATTTTATCTGAGACTTTCTGAAAGATTGCTTTTGACAAACTTTGCCAAGTTTCTGTTTTGCCTTCGGAGCCTCCGATTCAAGTAACTCGCCGTCACCGATTAAGAAGATAAGCTGCACAACCTTATATCGGTTCCACCGAATCATTTGCCTCAAAGTCACCGATTTTTGCTATCTTCTGTGTTCTTTGTCAAATTTAGCAAATCTCCATTTCTTCAAGGATCCCCTTGTAAAAAAAACTTGAAGGTGGGAGAAATTTTCTTCGAGGATTCCTATATCAAAGGAGGAGAAATTTTAAAAAGAGCTTTTCAGATAATAAAAGGGGGAGAAAAAGTTGTCAAGGATCCCTTAGTCTCAAATGTTCTCAATGATCCCTTCCCTCTCCATGATCACTTTCCTCTGACCCTTTGTGTGACCCTTTTTGGAAATTAATGCCAAAGGAGGAGAAATATCAAAGCTTCAAAGCTTATGCTCATACCAAAGGGGGAGATATATATTAAGGGGGAGAAGTATCAAAGCATCTATGCTTCAGGGGGAGAACTATCAAGGGGAAGAGATAATCATGAAAAGAAGAAGCTTATGCTTACCCAAAGGGGAGAAATATCTATTTAAGGGGGAGAGAGAATGTATTTTTATTACTTATGTTTGTTAGACTTGTCTCACCCTACCTACTCCCAGTATCTACATGCTAAGATTCAGGGGGAGAGGAAGATTTAAAAATCCATACTTAGGGGAGAAAGTTCTACATATTCTATTAAGGGAGACATATCAATCTTAAGAAACTTTATTCCTCATATGTCTTCCATATCTTGGTACTCTTGAATCATTTTGCATTTGGATATGTAGAATACTCTTGTGTTTCCTAACATTTTTTTTCTCAAGTGTGTTTCTACTACTAGAATGCTCAAGAACTTCAAGGTAAGTATATGCATCATATCCTTGGTCAAGATGATCTCTTGCTTCTTGCACATATTGTTTGCAAGAGTGAAGTCTTGAACATAGAGACACCTCATTCACATATATTTGATGCATATAGCCAAGATATACATGACTTCTCATGTCCTTTCTACTATGTGTGTGTTCATGCATTCCAAAGCAACTGTCCTTTAAAATGGATTGCACACATTTAGGGGGAGCTTGTATCATTCATGTATCCTTCAAGGCTATCACATATTCCTGCATATCTTAATTTGAAGCTTTGATTGTATGTTGTCATCAATTACCAAAAAGGGGGAGATTGAAAGCACATATGCTCCCTTTGGTGGTTTTGATAATACATGACAACATACATTGTCTCTTGGACTAATAGTTTTACCTAGCTTATTTCGGATGAAGTCCACAGAGAGGATTGGCTAAGGATTGTGAGGAGAATTCCCAAGAAGAAGAAAGGAAGGAATAGGATTGGCCATGCTTCAAGATCAAGGACTCTACATTTTATATTTTGTGAGAAATCACTTTGAGTCCATACGAAAGCCAATACTATTAAAAGGGGATGAGGTAAATATGATGATCTGGTTGCTCAAGTGCTTAGAGGTAGCCACCAAAAAATACTCACTCACTTTCCCACACATATTCTCTGTCCAAAGCCTAAAGTCAAAATTCGGTGCCACCAATATTCCCATTCGGATCCACCGAGTTTATCCAAGACAGAAGCCAAACAAAACCCTAGCATCTCGGTACTACCAGCTTTTCTTTCGGTGCCACCGGAAACAGTGACCAACTGCCTGGTTAGCCATTTTCTAGATTCGGTTCCACCGAGTTCTAAGAATCGGTACCACCGAGAAGTTGGACCAACTTTCTGTTAGCCCATTTCTCTAAATCGGTCCCACCGAGTTTGAGGAATCGGTCTCACCGAGATTTGGTAACTGCCTAGGTCACCCATATCGGTACCACTGAGATTCAAATATCTGTCTCACCGAAACTCCAAAGTTGCCACATTTTGAACTAGTCGGTTCCACCGAGTTTCTACTTCAGTTTCACCGAGTTGGGCAATAATGTTGTAACAGTTGGATTTTTGTAGAATCCTATATATACCCCTCCACCACCATTCACTCGCAAGAGAAGCACTCAGAACAGATCTACACTTGCCATATCCAATTTTCTTAGAGAGAACCACCTACCCTTGTGTTGAGGTCAAGATCATCCACTCCAACCATATGGATCTTGATTTCTAGCCTCCCCAAGTTGCTTTCCATCCAATCAATCTCTTCTACCCATGCCAAATCTGTGAGAGAGTGATTGAGTGTTGAGGAGACTATCTTTTGAAGCACAAGAGCAAGGAGTTCATCATACTACCACATCTATTACCTTTTGGAGGGCGGTGCCTCCTAGATTGGTTAGGTGTCGCTTCGGAGCCTCCTTCTTCGTGATTGTGGAGTTGAACCAAGAGTTTGTAAGGGCAAGGAAATGGCCTACTTCGAGAAGATCAACCCCGAGTAAGGCTAGTCCTCCGTGGACGTGGGCCATCATGGAATAGACGAGGTTGCTACTTCGTGGACCCTTCGTGGGTGGAGCCCTCCGTGGATTCTCGCGACCGTTACCCTCCATGGGTGGAAGTCTCCATAAACGTGGACGTACGATAGCACCACCTATCGAAACCATGGGAAAATTTTTTGTGTCTCCAATTGCGTTTGATCTTCCTATCTCTGCTCTCTTACATATGCGTGTCTTTACTTTCCACTGCCATACTTGTTGACTAGCATGTGTAGGGTGCATTAGACTTGTTAGAATTGATAAAATTTGCCAACCAATTAACTTGGGAAAAGGTTAGGTTTTTAATTTGTCAAGTAGTCTATTCCCCCCTCTAGACATCCCTTCTAGTGATCCCACAAAGTGAAGCTGGAATTCATATTTGATAGGATACAATTTTTTTGACATACGAAGTATGACGCATGCCCCTTGGTGTGTCCGCAGACGAATCCCCAACAACCCATTTCTCCTTTGGTTCTTATCTTGAATTCGTCGGCAGTGTAGCAGGCTAGCACACCGACTACCTGTGGCACAAAGGAATCCAGGTCCTCGACGGATGGCATATCTGGTGGTAGGAAGGTGCCGCTATGGGGTCCTACTAGTTCATCGAAACCCCCTTTTCCTTTATGCGAAGAGGATCCCATGGTTCTGTTGTGGATGCGCAGAAACAATGGTGGTGTGTGAGAGTTTATAGACGGTCCGCAGGTGTGTAGACGTTGGATGGAGTGTTCAAAAGTCAATATGTCTGATATTATAGTTGGACGATCTGACCCTAACGGGATCTTTGTAATAGTTCGGTTGCCTGGCTTACTTTCTGGGCTTTGGTGGGCTGGCCTTAGTCCTCGTTTTTCCTTGTGTTTTCTTCCCCCGGGGCGGCAGGCTAGCTCCTCCCTCTCCTGCTTTCCCCAAATCTATCTCACTGAAACCCTACTGCCGCTTGACCTCAGTTTTGAGGGCAGCTTCGGCCGGCTGGCCGGCGCTACGGCTGTACGCCCACCCTAAGGTTGCCTCGACCCGCTGTACGCACTGTAAACATTCCAGGCGGCATGAAATGTGTACGGGTGTTGTGCTTTCAGGGCAGAATCAACCGTGGGAGGAAGTAAGTTACCGTAATTGCCAAACCTTTTCGTTTTTGTCTGGTGTACTGTGGAATTAGTTGGGTCGTGCGTTAGTTCACACGTTGGCTGGTCAGTACAACCTTGTTATTTTTCAATTAGTGTCGTGTTTAGTTTAGAAACAAGTTGTCTTAGATCTAGTTCCCTTCTTATTCCGCGACTGCTGTATGGAACACCGATAGTAGTTCATCGTGTTCTTGCGCAAACTACGCACGTGAATCAGTTCAGGGCCTCTTGTGGTAGCCAATCTTCGGATCCGGTCCGCCCTTTGTACCAGACAACAACATCCAATTTGCTCGAAGATGGTAATGCTATTATCTTTGCAAACGGCTGTCTTGATCTTGAAGTTACAAATGCTTCATCGCCATTTGGTGATAATGGTGACAATCTTCCATTTTTAGACGGTAGCGATCAGTTTGCAAAGCCCGAGCATTATCGAGGTGTGTCAAGCACAACTTCCACCTTTTCACACGGGAGACGGGCTCATGAGGAGGCTACCGTGGCCACAACTAACTGTCATCAGTCTAAATCAATCCAGCAACAACAGGTATTGCCTTATTGTAGGAAATGACTAACATTGTTTGAGTGTTGATGCCGCCCTGGTCAGTACATTTGTTTGTGTTGCCTTCTATTTGTGATTTGACCAGTCACCATTAACGCAGGTGATTCCGATCATTGAACCAGCTTTACATACTGAAGCACCATGTGAACCCACCCCAATACCGAACTTGGCTGCTGATGGTCATGCACATGGTAATGAGAAGACCATTGATGGTCGCAGTATCGATTTCCCGCTATCTGAGCAAAGTCATGAAGTAAATGTAGCGGAGGGTGTTGGTGGCTCCACTGACAACCCGCTATCTGGAAACTGGTTAGTCGAATTTGGTATAGTTGAATTATTAGTGTCTATGCCGGGAGATGCAGGAGGAGAAGCGTCCACATACGTCTGTAGCCATCTGAAGGGTGTAATCGAAAGTGTCCTACCAGTGCAGCACCCTAGTACTGTCAACGTGGTACGTTGTTACGGTTGTAATTGCGTTTGTCGATCTAAAAGGTTGCATTGTACGTATCATTCATAACTGTTATGGTCTCACTTTTTGATCAGGTTTACGCCAGGCGGGGCGTGGTAGTTGCCGGATCAGTTGCATTGCAGCCACCACAATGGACGTAGCTGACAACAGGACTAAGGGGACAACTGGACTGATCAACTGTGCCGATATGACTGATGTGCAGTCCAATCGTAGATCGGCAGACGAACTGGGAACAAGAGACCAATTGGGACTAGAAGTAGTTGATGGAAACATCAACACAACTTTGATGGCGCCTGATTTTGTCAACCCTCTGGCTTTCCAGTCTCTTGGGTCAGACACGATCATGTACACCAAGGAGAAATCCGGACGTTGCCTAGATTCGTGCAAGGAAGGAGTTCATCCAAGTCATGTATCAGAGGACATCAATACGAGTGATGGTGAACATAACATGGATGAGGCGGGTACTTTGGAGTTGGACACAATTGTCCATTCTATTTCCTAGTCCGCCAGTGATGATTTGATTGAACCTTCACCATCACATCAGAAAGGAAAGGAAGCCATGAACCCCAAGCCGTCACCTGGATACAAAGCACATAGTTTGAAGCGACCACGAAGATAGTCCATCCTTGAGTCAAAGAACAGAAAGGCAGACCAAGAGGCAGAGAAGAGAAAGTGCATGGAACAACGAGGGTTAGGTAGCAGTACTAAAACATTTAGCCGGAAGACTAAGGCGACCAAAACATTCTTAGCCAGTCCTCAGCAGTTGTCGAAGGCAGGCGTACCGTTCGGCATGAACCAATTGCCTCCATCAACGATTGGCGTAAACCTTATGTCAGCCATAGCTTCAACATCAAAGTTGTTGCACCTTTCAGCTCAGGCAGCCAGTGTTGCGGTAGCAACCTGCTTCAGCCTTGCACCTCACTCAGTCAGTGCCGCTACAAGTCGAGCCAATGTGGCTTCTGCTAAGGTTAAAACAAAGAGCAAACCAACATCTACAACGTTCGCGACGAAGCAGATTAAGAAGAAATATCGCCCGTGCACAAATCCATCTGACGGCGGAACAACGATCATCGTTCGTGAGCGTCTTCATGACAAACCAAAGACAATTGATCTAATGCCCTGCACTCCAGCACGAGGCACGATACACCGGCAGCCCACAAACCTGAAGAGCGAGAGTTGCCATGTACTTCATCGGATCCGATGCACGTCCAACCCTTATAAGCTGGGGAGGAGCGCCATGGATGCTAGATTTCACCCCATCGAACAGCTGGACTATTACGAAACCGTTGTCATGGGGTTAAAGAACCGTGTGGTACAGATGGAGACCATCGACTGGGATCATCTAAGACTGAACAATTGTTTGCTGGCCTGGAGCAGACATGCATGGACATAGGAGTGTTTGGGCTGACCACTTTCAGAAAGGATTGGTGCGAGGAGGCGATCATGCCGTTTTACTCCACCTGTTCGTGGATGAGCAAACTATGACAATACACTAGATGACCAACTCTAAAAAGTTTGAGGCGTCGTAGGACCAATTCACCAAAGTGCTTGGACTAGCTACGCTCGATGATGAAAGGGAAAAATTAAAGAAAATGATACACCAAGTCGGCGAGCCCCTAAAGCCCAACCAGCTACTATCGTTCTATGTTGACGAGGAAGCTCAGAATGAAGATTTCAAGGCCGGTAATCTAAAGTACATGCAGCCTAGGCTTGTCACTCTTTCTCGTGTGCTACAGCACACTCTCGTCCCGAAGCATGGGGACAAAGGTAGTGTCCGCAAATGGGCTGCCAACCTGTTGATGTAGTTCCACAAGAAGGACGACTTCCAGGTGATGCACTTCATTTTCACCGAGATGAAGAGCTCAAGCGCTGATAAAAGCTAGAGCCTTCCTTTCGCACCATACATCCAGGATCTGCTTGATGATGTTTGTTCACCTGTGATGAAGATTTTGTGTACAACCAAGAATGAACAGTACCAACCAGAATTTGTAAGAACCGAAGACAGTTTCGCTGCCAAGGATTCCATGGAATTGGAAGGTAACTCTCATGCTCCTCTAGCAACCATGCCATGCGAGCCTATCACGAACCGATCGTCAAACAAGACGATGCTCCTACTGATTATGGACGCCCTGAAGAAGCTGGAGTCCGTCCCTGAGTGCTTGAGGAAGCTGGAGGCGGTACCTAAACCCTAAAGAAGTTGGAGAGGGTGAACCAGGAGTTGAAGCATACCGTGGAGCAGCCGCAGAAGACCGTAAGTGATCTTAGGTCGTGAGCGCCGGTCGTGTGAAGCTAAGCCGGTATTTTGAGTTACTGACGCGAATTCAATGGACGACCCCATTTTGCATACATGATCAAATTCATCCTACGCCCCGCTTTTGTAAAGAGGATGGACTTGGTCAAACTTCCCATGTAACGTATGCGTACTTGCATTTTGTAGTCACCTGAAGACACAAAGTTAACATGCAAAAGCTTGACGATTGCCAATAACTTTGTGCAACACATTACATAGGAATGCCAAGTAGTTCTTCACACACATTACATAGTAAAATACACTTCGCATACGTAGTTCTTCATACATATCACATACAAAAAGATTGTCTGATAGAAAGTATTACATTTGTCATAGGTACATAGAGGTGGGCCAGACGGTAGGCTCTCCTTTACTCGGCGTCATTCTCAATCAATTCCTTGGGTTTACGCAGCGATGGCACCAGCCACACCGGGTGGTCGGCTCTATCCGTCAAGCATGAGTTCTTGAGGAAGAAGCCCAACGTGAGACTACCGTCTAAGCTGAGCCGGCAGAGCTGAGGGAGGGGACCATTCCAGTAGGAAGTCCCCTGTCAAGCTGTGAGAACTCATCGTCGCCTGAGGAACGGTAGCCCGTTGCCATCTTGATCAGTAGGCAGTATCTCCATCATCAGGGGATAGCTTTCTCCTACAAAGAGAGAGCGTGAACCGAGGTCGACATAGGGTTGCCACTATGCTCCTCCAAAATGTCGATGTAGTCTGTCGAACCGGAACACCTGGCAACTTAGCGTCGGGTATGTACGAACGCACGATTCGACCTTCATGGACGACCCCCTTCTCCTGACCAGTCACATTGCCGCCCAAGCACACAAGATACATGCTGTTTGGGTGATCAACCGTGTCTGGCACTAGGTTCCAGAACATGGGTTGGGCAACTTGGTCCAGCATGCATGGGCGGGGCCTCTAGGCACCTTGGTGGAGGTAGCGATCCTGATGTTTAAACTAACGAGATTTAGCAATTGTTCAATAGAAATGACAGAAAGAAATGTAATTTAGATGCTCTCGGTCTCACGTACGTACCGTAGCCAGAAGGATCCCACACTAAGCAAGTATCGCTGGTGGTGACCGCGCAAATCTGGCCGCCTACGTAGACCGCATCCTCATAGTGGTATGGTGCCAAAGCAGCCAGAGACATCAGTATCCACCCATCACCACCACCATGGTTATAACCTGTGTTCACGGCGATCGAGATGTGGAAGGCCACAATGACGACGACATCTGTGTAGCCGAACGTTCTTGTTGGTGGACAGGTGATGGCAACCTTGATTAGCTTCGCCCCGGTATGGTTGTACCAGAAATCTATCCTGCCTGAAATGCCCACTGCGGAGAAACATAGTGCAGAAATCGGCGAAAGATATATGTTCCGACCAGTGTACACATTGTACAGGTTCATGTCGCCATCTAAGTTGACGAAGGTGATCCAATCGCCGTTTGCTCCCATATACAAGACTACAATTTATGAAATGGAAACATGCACATGAATTGGTTGTCGGAGGATGCATCCTAAAATATGACGAGGGAGAAGATGATTACTCTGTGTAGTCGCATACCTGCGTGCTCCAAGGCTTATCAGAAGGTACCATGTACAAGATCCTCGTCGTAATGGTCGGCGAGTCCATCAGCACCAGCAAGCGAGTGTGTCTAGGCTTGGGGGGACGACCATCCAGGACATGTCACACTCGAGGACGGCGGGCTTCTCCAGCATGTTCGCCACCTCCCGGTTTACTCGAGGCACGTCCAGGTTAAGGCAGGCGCGGGTTCCCGCAACTCGAATGCGGTCGAGCAAGGTGATGCGGTCCATCCTAGAGCATAGGGTATCGTCCTGCATCGTTGGCAAGCCTCTTAGGGGTTCACCATAGGGCTCTGGCACAGTCATGGCTTAGGGACGGAGAGAGAGAGCGGGAGAGGAAGGGATAGCACCACGGTTCGTGTGTGGCATTGTGAGAGAGGAAATGCAGGAGGGAGGAGAAGAAGTGGTGCTGGCAACTGCCATGCGGCGGTCCCCCTTACCGAAACTTGGAGAAGTTTCCTTGGAGATTGGGACACAATGAACTCGATTGGGCTGCCAGGCGAGTGTGGTTTTAAGTATGCAATCGATTCGACGGCTTGGGTAGAGCATCTTGCTTAGGCGTGGCACGCATGCAGTAAGCGGTGTCAATGGGTTAGACGTGTCAAGGTTTGACGGCGCATGTTTGGGACTAGTTGCGCCTAGTCTGTCCGCGTGTTTTTGCTTATTCTATGGTCAAAACCTACACTGCTATGATGGGTGCAATGATGGGACTGCACTGGTCAACGTCTTGTCAAGCATGCGTTCCTGCCTGAAAGAGTGGATTGTCTGAGTAGCCTATTGCGCCTTGGGAGAAGGTGCGTCACACCTGAACCTCCTGTGGCACCTAGGGAATCCGCGCGTCATCTGTTCTGCAATGATGAGACTGCACGAGGCAGCGTGTTGTCCAGCGTGGCGTGAGTAAAAGTCGGAAGTTTTGACCTCTCCACGTAGCGCCAAGGGAGATAGTGTTTCTGATTTGATAGATTCGTGAAATGAAAGGAGCAGTCCTAGTGTGCATAGCACGCCATACTGACAACACCTACAACCTAGGGACATATTTAATTTACTCATATGGTCTTAGTGGGCAGTACGCGCTAAGTCTATTGGCTACTATCGGCGAGTTCACGACGCTTTTCGGATATTATGTACCATGCTGACACGCCTGGCTACTTAGCGTAAATATGATGACAGACGCGCTTGGTTAGATCCTTGCAAAACATGACTTATTCAAAGATATGGTTCAACACTCAATGCATACTTGTTAGGCCAATTACATGGTTCACGTCACTTATTGAAAGCATAACATAACTTAACTATCAACACAGTCCAACAGTACGAGTATCTAACGCCAATCCCCTCTCCTTAGCAGGGATGGCACGAACCAGACTGGGTGCTCATGTCGTTCTTCTTCGCAGCTCTTCAGGTGCACGCCCACCGTAGGACCACCGTCAACGGCGTACCGACATAACTCTGGGAGGCGACCTAGCTCTGTCCTACTATGGCTACGAGCTGTGAAAACACACCCTTTCTTCATGAAGGGAGTCCATTTTCATCATGATCTGAAGGAGGCATCTCTAGCATCAGTGGGTAGCTATGTCCAACGAACACGGATTGTGGCCCCATGTTGGAAAAGTGCTTCCACTCTACACCTTGAAGATCTCCATCCAATCCTTGGATGCGGAGCCCCCGACAATGCAGTGTCGGGTATGAACGGACGGTTCGATCTTCATGACAAAACTCTGGCTCCTGTGCTATTACAAAACTGCCCGTAATTAGGAGAAACAGATTGTTCAGGTGGTCGTCCGTGTCGGGCATGAGGTTCCAAAAACCTCTCTGGCACAGGTCTGATGTTCAAAACTGGAGGCTGGCATGAGGTTCCAAAAACCAATCCCCTCGGTAGAGCTCGTGTGCCTAAATTTGACGCCAAATTAGTAGCCAGTACTCTGTTCTTGAATGAAAGCTTATGCAGAATAGAAAGGATCGTGTTATTTATCATGTACTAACCGTAAGTTGTTGGATCCCACACGAAGCAGGTTCCACCAGTGGTGACCGCGCATATTCGGTCGGCATGGTACACGACATCTTCGTAGTAGTAAGGAGCCAAACAGGAAGGAGCCACGAGTTTCCAACTTGACGCACCTGGATTTTGCCCGGTGTGGTAGTCATGCCCTAAAGCGACGATTGCAATGTCGAACACCACAATGACGACGTAATCTGTGTACTGGTTCATTCTTGTCGGTGTTTTTGCGATCGCAACCTTGAGTAGCTTCGCGCATGCATTGTTCAAGCGAAACAGGTTACTACCTGGTAGGGGGATTGGTTCGAATCCTTGGTCCGAAATCAGCAGCAGTTGTACGAACACATCACTATACACGTTGTGCAAGTGCATATCCCTGTGTGCATCGACGAACGCTAACCAGTCACTGTTCGCGCCCACACGGTACTTCACCAAATACGCAATAAATGAATGCAACCAATTAGGCTATTTCGGCTAGATTGAAAAGGAAGATGATCTGCAAAGCGAATGCGAGACTATTACCTGTGTTTTCAAAACAATGGCTGGAGGACGGTTGTCAAGAATGGTGGCCATCATCGCCGGGAAGTCCATCGGAGTGAGCACACATCATCATCGACGCTGCACGTGTCTTATAACGGAAGACACCTCATCCTCCAGGACGGCAGGCATGTCGAGCACCTTCACAACCGCTGGAGAAATTACTAGGAGGGACTCCACAAGGCTGCCGTCGGAGCCAGCCACTTGAATGCACTGCAGTACGTCGACGCGCAACAGAGTGTCGCGTAAGATGTCGTCCTGCATCGCACTCAACCCCGTCACTTCTTCATCCTGGGGAGGAGGCGGCTGGGCTGCCATGCATAAGGTTGCGAAGGGGTTGTGGATTGATGCTTGATAACCCACAAGTATAGGGGATCGCAACAGTTTTCGAGGGTAGAGTATTCAACCCAAATTTATAGATTCGACACAAGGGGGGCCAAAGAATATTTGAGACTATTAGCAGCTGAGTTGTCAATTCAACCACGCCTGGAGATTAAATATCTGTAGCACAGTAATATGATAGTTTTGATAGCAGTAGCAACAATAACAGTAGCGGTAACAGTAGTAGCAATAGTTTTGTAGCAGTTGGAACAGTAGCAGTAGCAATAGTAATTAGCAAGAACAAATAGTGGAAAACTCGTAGGCACTGGATCGGTGAACTCGTTAGATGATATTCATCATATAACAGTCATAACCTAGGGAGACACAGAACTAGCTCCAGTTCATAAATGTAATGTAGGCATGTATTCCGTAAATAGTGATACGTGCTTATGGAAAAGAACTTGCATGACATCTTTTGTCCTACCCTCCCGTGGCAGCGGGGTCCATAAGGAAACTAAGGGATATTAAGGCCTCCTTTTAATAGAGAACCAGAACAAAGCATTAACACACGGTGAATACATGAACTCCTCAAACTACGGTCATCACCGTGAAGTATCCCAAATATTGTCACTATGGGGTTGACGGATCATAACACGTAATAGGTGCATATGACTAGGCAAGATCGGATCAAGAACATAGATATAATGGTGATAACATAAACAGTTTAGATCTGAAATCATGGCACTCGGGCCCTAGTGACAAGCATTAGGCATAACAAAGTCATAGCAACATCAATCTCAGAACATAATGGATACTAGGATCAAGCTCTAACAAAACTAACTCGATTACATGATGAATCTCATCCAACTCCTCACCGACCAGCAAGCCTACGAAGGAATTACTCACTCCCTGTGGGGAGCATCATGGAATTGGCGATGGAGAAGGGTTGATGATGACGAACACCGAAAATTCCCCTCTCCGGAGCCCCAAACGGGCTCCAGATCAGGCCTCCCGATGAAGAACAGGAGGTGGCGGCGGCTCCGTATCATAAAACGCGATGAAACTTTCTCCTTGATTTTTTTCTAAGAAAATAGGAATTTATAGTGCCAGAATTAGGGTCAGTGGGGCCCTGAGGTGGGCACAACCCACCAGGGCGCGCCTGGGGGGGCTGGCGCGCCCTGGTGTATCTTGCCCAGCCAGGGGCCCCCCTCCGGTGGTTCTTGGATCTAGTATTTTTTATTTATTCTAAAATAAATCAGTTTCGTCCAATTCCGAGAACTTTTATTTCTGCACAAAAAACAACACCATGGTAGTTCTGCTGAAAACAACGTCAGTCTGGGTTAGTTTCATTCAAATCATGCAAATTAAAGTCCAAAACAAGGGCAAAAGTTTGAGGAAAAGTAGATACGACGGAGACGTATCAACTCCCCCAAGCTTAACCCATTGCTTGTCCTGAAGCAATTCAGTTGACAAACTGAAAGTGATAAAGAAAAACTTTTACGAACTCTTTTGTTCTTGTTTACATATATATGCTTAAGTAAGACCCAGGTTTTCAGCAAAGATTATGACTAACCATGCCAACAATAACTCTTAGAAACTATATTAACTCATATCAATAACATAAGCAACTAGCGAGCAATAATAAGATATCTCAAATGCCAACACTTTGTCAAAACAATCATGATAGAATATGATAATAGTGGTATCTCCCTAGCCCTTTCTGAGACCGCAAAACATAAATGCAGAGCACCTCCAAAGTTCAAGCAGCGACTAAACATTGTAATTCCTGGTAGAAAAGATCCAATCATGCTGCACCCAACATCAACTATACACAATGCATGAGGATGACAATAGTGCTCTCAGATCTGGCGCTTATTTGAGAAGGTGATGACTCAACATAAAAAGTAAATAGATAGTCCCTTCGTAGAGGGAAGCATGGATTTGCAGCGGTGCCCGAGCTCAAGGTTTAAAACAGAGATAGATATAATTTTGGGAGGTACACCCTTCCTGTCAATGTTACGACCAAGAGTTATCAATATCTTCCATGCTACACAAATTAGCAATGGTTCCCAAGCGGTAAAAGTAAAGGTTTACTCCCCCTCCACCAACAATCACACTCCACGGCTAGCCGCATCCACGGGTACCGTCCAAACCAACAACATTCCTGGGGGAGTTTTGTTTAATTATTTTTGATTTTTGATTTCGGGACTGGGAATCCCAATTACTGCCCCTCTCGTGTAAGGACGAGTGAATAAACACTCATCATGAGAATAACCCGCTTAGCATGGAATATACTGACCGCCCCCTGTCGCTCCATGAGCTGTCCAGGCATACAAAACAGATTTTCATTTGAATTTTTAGAGATGGCAAATGCAAATTTACTTTGGAACGGCAGGGTAGTACCGCATATAGGTAGATATAGTGGACTCATCTGGCATAACTTGGTTTAAGGGTTTTGATGCACAAGCAGTATTCCCGCTTAGTACAGGCGAAGGCTAGCAAATAGATTGAGAAGCGGCCAGCTAGAGAGCAAAAACGGTCATGAACATGCATTACATATAATAAACATTGACTACTAGCATGAGTAGGATATGAACACCATGAACATAAATATCATGAAGGCTATGTTGGTTTTGATTCAACTACATGCGTGAACATGTGCCAAGTCAAGCCACTTGAAATATTCAAAGGAGGATACCATATCATCATACCGCATCACAACCATTTTAATGCATGTTTACACCCAAGATAAATCATTATCCACTCCTAGCTACTTAAGCATGGCATGAACGACTATAATCTCTAATGGTCATTGCAAGCATGTTTGATCATAATATGTTGAATCAAGGATACTAGGTTAAACATATTTACAAAAACAAAAACAAGTTGAGTTCATACCCGCTTTTCTCTGCCACAGCCACTTCATCAAATATCGTCATTATTGCATTTCACTTGCACGACCGAATGATAAGAAGATAATAATAGTGCAAGAGTGTCGTGGACTAAGCTGGAATCTGCAACATTTTATTCAAGAGGAGAAGACAAGGTAACATGGGCTCTTTGTTAGATTAACAATGATGCATATGAGAGCCACTCAACATTTTCATCGTGGTCTCCTCCTTGGTACGACTCAAAATAAAAAGAAAAGAAATTCAGAGAAACACACTGAAATATTTTTGGAGTTTTTGTTTTTTGTTGAAGAAAGGAAATTAAAGAGGAAAAACAAAAACAAGAAAAATTATTTACATGGGAAAGCTCCCAACAAGCAAAAGAAGAAACGATAAATCTTTTTGGGTTTTCTTTCAAGTTTTTCAAACACACAAGAAGAAAGCGAGAAGGCAAATCTAGCATGGATATTACAATGAAAAAGTGCGAACACCGGCAACTGGAATGAAATGTGTGAACATGAATGTAATGTCGGTGGAAATACGTACTCCCCCAAGCTTAGGCTTTTAGCCTAGCTTGGTAATCACCATCCGTAGAAACCATTCGGTCCCAAGTCAAAGTGAGGTGGAGGCGGCACCTGAGCGTCCCACCCCTGGGGCTCCTCCTCAGCAGCTGCTAGGTTGTTCCGGTAGGCTGTAATGTCATCTGGCATGATCCTGTATCTGTTCCTGGCAATAGAATCAAACAGAGCAGGTGCAGGCAACGGGATAACATCATGGGTTTCTACGCTGAATACTAGGTTGTAATGAATGTCACGGAAAGAATTAGTTGCCTCAATAAATTGGTGGTCCTGCAACGACCTGTGATCAAGATAAACTTGGGACAAGAGATAATCATGTGGGCGAATCTGAACATTAAAGTGCCTCGCTAAGCGAGTAGCATAAATACCACCATGTATCTTTCCCTTAGTCCTATTAAGGTGTAAAGGACGTGCAACAATAGCCCCCATACTAAAGGTGTGGTCATCATACAGTGCACGGCGTAAGATAGCAAAGTCGGGGGCACTGAGTGCGCCAACCTTTTCCCTAGCGGTTAAACACTTCGCGATGAACAAAGCAAAGTAATGCATTGAGGGAAACTGCAAACTAGTAGCAGTAGCGTTTGACACGCCTCTATCCTCACCCATTGTTAAAGTGAGGAGAAACTCCTCAAACTCCGCTGGTCTAGGTTCTCTCAATTCCCCATCAGAGGAAATGAAGCATATGTCGCAAAAGTCAGTTAGCGGCATTTTGTGAGTTTCAGCATAAAGGTTAAACTGCACCTCAGGGGGGTTATTCTTTCTCAGGAAATGAAAACTTTGCACAAAGGAATTTGTAAGGATGTGATATTGGTCACACTTAGCTGCGAGAAACTCGGTCAGCCCAGCGTTTGCAACAAATTGAGCAAACTCTTGATGGAACCCGGTTTCCTCCATGAAGGCGTCATGCGGCCATTCGCATGGCCACACCTCCACCCTTCGTGGAGTGTGTATGTCATTATCCGATGATTCCCCAATGAATCCTTTGGCACTTTTCTTGGAGGAAAACTTCTTAAAGAAATCCATCTTATTCCTATAATAAAAATGCTGAAAATTTTAGCCTACAAATTTTTTCTCAACAAAACTTCGTGAAATTGATAGCAACTACTCCTAAGCATGCATAGAGGCCATATTAAGCATTCAAACTACTTAGAGCTATAAGAATTCAACATGCAAGCTCATCTACAGCAGCACCAAGAGTAGCTAATTACTCTAAAAATATCCCACTAAATAAAAAACTAATTGGAGCAATGGAGGAGTCACATACCAAGTAGCTATCCCTCCAAACAGTTTCAGAAACGGAGCTTCAAGCAAAGAGATCGAAATCCGCGGGTTTGAGAGCAAGAACATGGGAATGGTGGCTGTGGTGATTTTTTTCTGGAGGTAGGGGATGATGTGGGCTAAAGAGATAAGTGAGGGGGCCCACATGGGGGCCACAACCCACCAGGGCGCGCCTGGGGGTGCTGGCGCGCCCTGGTGTCTTGTGGGCACTAGGTGCACGCCCCTCTGGTATTATTTGCACTAGAAATTCAGAAATATTCGGAAAAAATCGTATCAAATTTTCAGAACATTCTGAGAACTTTTATTTTTCGGCCATTTTTTATTGCACGGAGAAAACAGAAAACAGGATAATCATGGCATTTTATTTTATTTGACTAATTAAAACAGAAAATAAAAGTTGGGAGCAGAGAGTTGTGCTTACTAGGTTCATCGACTTCATACCTTTCAAAAATGATCCATTAATAAGGTTGATCAAGTCCTATTAACAACCACTTCCGATTAGCATAAACCAAAGAACTTTCGTAAAACACTAAGTTACCTCAATGGGGATGCGCATATCCCCAACAATAAGTATATCATATTTCTTTTTGGCAGTAGGTAGAGGTAATTGAAAGCTTCCAATAGTGATGGTCGAAGATTCTTCAATAACATTTATACCATTCACTTGGAATTGTTTCTTCGGAAAGTGCACCATGTGCTCATTACCATTGATGTGAAAAGTGACTTTGCTTTTATTGCAATCAATAACAGCCCCTGCAGTATTCAAAAAGGGTCTACCAAGGATAATCGACATGTTGTCATCGACGGGCATCTTGACGTGGCTTGAGACTGCGTCGGTATTTCCCCAAAGAGGAAGGGATGGTGCAGCACTGCGACGGTAAGTATTTCCCTTAGTAATGAAACCAAGGTTATCGAACCAGTAGGAGGATCACCACCACCCAATAAGCAGCACCTACACACAAATAACAAATACTTGCAACCCGACGCGAAAGAGAGGTTGTCAATCTCTCGACGGTAAAAAGATAGATTAGGTAGTGATGGATAGGAGAGATAGATCTCTCAAGAATACAAAATAAAAAGAGCAAATAAAATATGCAGCAATATGTTTTTGGGTTTTTGGTTTTGTAGATCTGAAAACAAAGAGGCAAAAAGATAGATCGGAAAGCAATATGTTGGAAAAGTAGACCCGGGGGCCGTAGGATTCACTAGTGGCTTCTATCATGAGTATAGCACACGGTGGGTGAACAAATTACTATTGGGAAATTGATAGAAGATCAAATAATCATGACGATATCCAAGGCGATGATCATTATATAGGCATCACGTCCAAGATAAGTAGACCGACTCCTGCCTGCATCTACCACTATTACTCCACACATCGACCGCTATCCAGCATGCATCTAGTGTATTAAGTTCATGGAAAAACGGAGTAATGCAATAAGAACGATGACATGATGTAGACAAGATCTATTCATGTAGGAATACACCCCATCTTGTTATCCTTAATAGCAATGATACATGCGTGCCTTGCTGCCCCCTCTGTCACTAGGAAAGAACACCGCAAGATCGAACCCATCACAAAGCACCTCTTCCCATGGCAAGAAAAATCGATCTAGTTGGCCTAACTAAACCAAAGATTCGAAGAAGAAATACGAGGCTATAAGTAATCATGCATATAAGAGATCAAAGAAGACTCAAATAATATTCATGGATAGAAACTGATCATGAACTCAAAATTAATCGGATCCCAACAAACACACCGCTAAAGTTTGCATCAAATAGATCTCCAAGAGACCATTGTATTGAGAATCATAAGAGAGAGAGAGAGAGAGAGAGGAAGCCATCTAGCTACTGCCTACGGACCCGCAGGTCTATGGTGGACTACTCACGCATCATCGGAGAGGCCCCTATGAAGAAGATGAACCCCTCCGTGATGGATCTCGAGGTTCTGGAACTTGCGGCGGCTGGAATTGTGTTTCGTCGACTCTCTTAGAATTTTTGGAATATTTGGGAATTTATAGGCTTCAGAGGCGGTGGAGAGGGGCCCCGAGGAGGGCACAACCCATCAGGGCGCGTCGGGGCCCCCCTGGCGTGCCCTGGTGGGTTGTGGTCTCCACGGCCCACCTCTCTGGCACTTCTTTGGCCCACTGGGTGTCTCCTGGTCCAGAAAAAATCTCCAAAAAGTGTCGTCGCGATTGGACTCCGTTTGGTACTAATATTCTGCAAAGTAAAAAACAAGCAAAAACAACAACTGGCACTTTGGCAGTATGTCAATAGGTTAGTCCCAAAAAATGATATAAAGTTGTTATAAAATGATTGTAAAACATCCAAGAATGATAATATAACAGCATGGAACAAGCAAAAATTATAGATACGTTGGAGACGTATCAGCATCCCCAAGCTTAATTCCTACTCGTCCTCGAGTAGGTAAATGATAAAAACAGAATTTTTGATATGGAATGCTGCGTAACACCGCAAGATCGAACCCATCACAAAGCACCTCTTCCCATGGCAAGAAAAATCGATCTAGTTGGCCTAACTAAACAAAAGATTCGAAGAAGAAATACGAGGCTATAAGTAATCATGCATATAAGAGATTAAAGAAGACTCAAATAATATTCATGGATAGAAACTGATCATGAACTCAAAATTCATCGGATCCCAACAAACACACCGCAAAAGTTTACATCAAATAGATCTCCAAGAGACCATTGTATTGAGAATCATAAGAGAGAGAGAGAGAGGAAGCCATCTAGCTACTGCCTACGGACCCGTAGGTCTATGGTGGACTACTCACGCATCATCGGAGAGGCACCTATGAAGAAGATGAAACCCTCTGTGATGGTGTTTAGATTGAATCTCGAGGTTCTGGAACTTGCGGCGGCTGGAATTGTGTTTCGTCAAATCCCCTAGGGTTTTTGGAATATTTGGGAATTTATAGGCATCAGAGGCGGTGGAGAGGGGCCCCGAGGAGGGCACTACCCATCAAGGCGCAGCGGGGCCCCCCGGGAGCGCCCTGGTGGGTTGTGGTCTCCTCGGCCCACTTCTCCGGTACTTCTTTGGCCCACTGGGTGTCTTCTGCTCCAGAAAAAATCTCCAAAAAGTTTTGTCGCGATTGGACTCCGTTTGGTATTGATTTTCTGCGAAGTAAAAAACTAGCAAAAACAACAACTGGCACTTTGGCACTATGCCAATAGGTTAGTCCCAAGAAATGATATAAAGTTGTTATAAAATGATTGTAAAACATCCAAGAATGATAATATAACAGCATGGAACAAGCAAAAATTATAGATACGTTGGAGATGTATCAGCATCCCCAAGCTTAATTCCTACTCGTCCTCGAGTAGGTAAATGATAAAAACAGAATTTTTGATGTGGAATGATGCCTAACATGTTCATCATATTCTTTTCTTTTGTATAGCATGGACATTTGGACTTGTAAATGATTCAAAGCAATAGTCTAGTTTTAACATAATGACTTCAATACTCAAGCATGTCAACAAGCAACCATGTCTTTCAAAATATCAACACTAAAGAAAGTTATCCCTAGCTCATCATGCTCAATCATTGATCCATTCATGAAACACACTCAAATATTAGCTATGCCCAATGCTCAAGTATGATCATAGTGCCCCCTTGTTGGTGCTTTATAAGAGAAGATGGAGACTCAAAGTAAAAATAAAAAATGCATAAAGTAAATAGATAGGCCCTTCGCAGAGGGAAGTAGATTTGTAGAGGTGCTAGAGCTCAAGATTTAAATTGAGAGAGGAAAAATATTTTGGGTGGCATGCCTTTCCTGTCAACGAAAACGACAAAGTAGCTCACAATACTTTCCATGCTAGATATATCATAGACGGTTCCCAAACAGAAAATAAAGTTTATTCCTTTTTCCATCAAACTTTCACTTTCCATGGCGGGCAGTATCCACGGTTGCCTTCCATACCAACACTTTCCAAGGAATTTATTATTTGAAAAACATAAAGTAAATATTTTTTTCTTTTTCATTTCGGGAATGGGCATCCCTATTACCGTCGCACTCTCGTGCAATGACAAGTGAATAAACACTCATCTTTAGAATAACACATCTAACATGGAAAAATATTGGACACTCCCCACCGTTTCATGAGTGGTACGAGCACACAAAAGAGAAAATTTATTTTGAAAATTTAGAGATGGCACATACAAATTTGCTTGGAACGGCATGGAAATACCGCATATAGGTAGGTATAGTGGACTCATAAGGCAAAACTTGGTTTAAGGATTTTGGATGCACAAGTAGTATTTCTACTTAGTACAAATGGAGGCTAGCAAATAGATTGGGAAGCAACCAAACCAAGAAACGAAAATTCACATAAGCAAGCATTGAGCATAACTAACACCGAATAATGCACCATAAGTAGGATGTAACCTTATTGCATAACTATTGAGTTTCGTGCATGCATAGGGAATTACAAACCTTAACACCAATATTCCTACTAAAGCATAATTACTCACTAACATGACTCACATATTACTATCATCATGTTTCAAAACTATTACAAAGAATCAAGTTTAATTTGTCCAATGATCTTCATGAAAGTTTTGATTATATCCTCCTTAGATATCTATCACTTTGGGACTAGTTTCATATATTGCCATTGCTTTTTGGCAGGCTCAAACAAATTTAAGTGAAGCACATGAGCATAAAGATTTCATCTCTCAAAATAGTATAAGTGAAGCACTAGAGCAATTCTATAGCTCAAAAAGTTTAAGTGAAGCACATAGAGCAATTCTAACAAATCAAAGCATAATTTTGGCTCTCTAAAATAGGTGTGTTCAGCAAGGATACAAGTGACAAACTAACAAGCAAAGCAAGCAAAGACACAAGATGCTCCAAGCAAAAGTCATGATATGTGACGAATAAAAATATAGCTCCAAGTAAAATACCGATGGTTGTTAGAAGAAAGAGGGGATGCCACTCGGGGGCATCCCCAAGCTTAGTTGCTTGTTTCTCTTTGGATATATCTTGGTGGTGCGGTAGCATCCCCAATCTTAGGCTCTTTTCACTCCTTATTCCTTCATTCATCGTGATCTCACCCAAAACTTGAAAACTTCAATCACACAAAACTCAACAAATTCTTCGTGAGATCCGTTAGTATAATAAAGCAAATCACTACTTTAGGTGCTGTTACAAACCTATTCATATTTTATTATTGCATTATACCTAAAGTATTTTAACTTTACCACGGCTCATACCCTTCAATATAACCCATAGATTCATCAAAACAGGCACACAATGCAACGAAAACAGAATCTGTCTTAAACAGAACAGTCTGTAGTAATCTGTACTCTAACCATACTTCTGTAACTCTAAAAATTCTGAAAAAGCAGGACAACGTAAGACATTTATATAGAAACACTGTGTGAAAATTTCAGCTCAAGATCATATTCCAGTAAAAAATGAAAATTCATATATTGGATGCAAAGTTTCTGTTTCAGATTCAGCATCGCTTCTACTCATCCTAAAGGATTTACTTGGCACAAACACTAAATAAACTATAAAAACACAATAATAACAGAGGCATAATTGTGTCAACACTCAAAAACATAAAGGAAAAAGCAAAAATATATTTATTCATTGGGTTGTCTCCCAACAAGCGCTATCGTTTTACGCCCCTAGCTAGGCATAACGCATAGATTCAAGTATTGTCATCTTTGGTTTTGGATGAGGTGCTTTTGTCAAGAGGTTTTGCAAATAGAACTTGAAACACATCAACCATAGCAACCTTTGCACTATAAAGTTGTCCCTCTACGTACCCCCTTTCATTACCGGCCACGATCCAAGAATATTGTTGGTTCACATCATTGAAAACTTGTTGGATCATATCTAAAACGGGGACTTCCTTTTTGAGATTCTCATAAATTTTTTGATTACTTCCAAGAAAATATATCATCATGTAATCACTATTGTAAAGGATTTCTCCTATTACCAGTTTTTCACGGCTCATACCATAAAAGTCAAAGATCTCCCTAGCTTCCCGTACTATGTGATCAAATTCATTCATAAGAACAAGGGTAGCTAACTTCTTAGCTTTGGGATCCTTTATGACGGGTAGCTCATAAAACAACCTTTGCAAGGTAGGATGGGTGCGAATAAATCTATTCTCAAGTTTCAAGACTAGCGCCGAGATAGCTTCCGCATAGGATTTAGTTCTTTTCAATATAGGAGTATCGTCGAGAGTCAAATTCCCAATGCAATTGAAAAACTCTTGGATAGTTTCTTTTCCTATGACGTTCCCTTGCCCCAAAACAAAAGTTTTAGAATCCATATTACCAGAACGTCCAATTTTAGGTGTCCTACGATCATCCATTTCTGCCATACCAAAATCACTCATGGTGACAAGCAAACAAAACATTGGATGAGAGAAAGGGCAAACGAAAAAGAGGGCGAATAAAACGGCAAATTGGTGAAGTGGGGGAGAGGAAAACGAGAGGCAAATGGCAAATAATGTAATTGCAAGGAGATAAGATTTGTGATTAGGAACCTGGTAGATGATGATGGAGTCCCCTCGGCGCCTATGATAGGCACGTAGAAGAGACTGCTTCCTCCCCGGCAATGGCGCTAGAAATTCCTTTGACGTGGCTTGAGACTGCGTCGGTATTTCCCCAAAGAGGAAGGGATGATGCAGCATAGCGATGGTAAGTATTTCCCTTAGTTATGAAACCAAGGTTATCGAACTAGTAGGAGGATCACCACCACCCAATAAGCAGCACCTGCACACAAATAACAACTACTTGCAACCCGACGTGAAAGAGAGGTTGTCAATCTCTCTATGGTAAAAAGATAGATTAGGTAGTGATGGATAGGAGAGATAGATCTCTCAAGAATACAAAATAAAAAGAGCAAATAAAATATGCAGAAATATGTTTTTGGGTTTTTGGTTTTGTAGATCTGAAAACAAAGAGGCAAAAACATAGATTGGAAAGCAATATGTTGGAAAAGTAGACCCGGGGGCCGTAGGATTCACTAGTGGCTTCTCTCATGAGTATAGCACACGTTGGGTGAACAAATTACTGTTGGGCAATTGATAGAAGATCAAATAATCATGACGGTATCCAAGGCGATGATCATTATATAGGCATCACGTCCAAGATAAGTAGACCGACTCCTGCCTGCATCTACCACTATTACTCCATACATCGACCGCTATCCAGCATGCATCTAGTGTATTAAGTTCATGGAAAAACGGAGTAATGCAATAAGAACGATGGCATGCTGTAGACAAGATCTATTCATGTAGGAATAGACCCCATCTTGTTATCCTTAATAGCAACGATACATGCGTGTCTTGCCGCCCCTTGTGTCACTAGGAAAGAACACCGCAAGATCGAACCCATCACAAAGCACCTCTTCCCATGGCAAGAAAAATCGATCTAGTTGGCCTAACTAAACCAAAGATTCGAAGAAGAAATACGAGGCTATAAGTAATCATGCATATAAGAGATCAAAGAAGACTCAAATAATATTCATGGATAGAAACTGATCATGAACTCAAAATTAATCAGATCCCAACAAACACACCGCAAAAGTTTACATCAAATAGATCTCCAAGAGACCATTGTATTGAGAATCATAAGAGAGAGATGAAGCCATCTAGCTACTGCCTACGGCCCGTCGGTCTATGGTGGACTACTCACGCATCATCGGAGAGGCACCTATGAAGAAGATGAACCCCTCCGTGATGGTGTTTAGATTGGATCTCGTGGTTTTGGAACTTGTGGCGGCTGGAATTGTGTTTGGTCGACTCCCTTAGGGTTTTTGGAATATTTGGGAATTTATAGGCATTAGAGGCGGTTGAGAGGGGCCCCGAGGAGGGCACAACCCATCAGGGCGCGCACCCCCTGTTGGGTTGTGGTCTCCATGGCCCACCTCTCCGACACTTCTTTGGCCCACTGGGTGTCTTCTGGTCCAGAAAAAATCTCCAAAAAGTCCCGTCGCGATTGGACTCCGTTTGATACTTATATTCTGCGAAGTAAAAAACAAGCAAAAACAGCAACTGGCACTTTGGCACTATGTCAATAGGTTAGCCCCAAAAAATGATATAAAGTTGTTATAAAATGATTGTAAAACATCCAAGAATGATAATATAACAACATGGAACATGCAAAAATTATAGATACGTTGGAGTCCTATCACATCTCAAGAATAACAAAGTCCGTTAAGATAGTTACATTTGCAACAACAACGGGCATATCCTCACAAATACCGATAGGTATGGCAGTTGATTTGTCAGCCATTTGCAATGATATCTCGGTAGGTGTGAGTTTATTCAAATCAAGTCTTTTATATAAGGAGAAAGGCATAACAGTAACACCGGCTCCCAAATCACACAAAGCAGTTTTGACATAGTTTCTTTTAATGGAGCAAGGAATAGTTGGTATTCCAGGATCTCCAAGTTTTTTAGGTACTCCATCCTTAAAAGAGTAATTAGCAAGCATGGTGGATATTTCAGCTTCAGGTATCTTTCTTTTATTAGTGATTATGTCTTTCATGTACTTTGCATAAGGGGCCATCTTTAAGATATCAGTTATGCGGGTACGCAAAAAGACTGGCCTAATCATTTCAGCAAAGCGCTAAAATTCTTCATCATCCTTTTTCTTAGATGGATTAGGTGGAAATGGCATGGGTTTCTGAACCCACGTCTCTCTTTCTTTACCATGTTTCCTAGCCACAAAGTCTCTTTTATCATAACGTTTATTTTTAGGTTGTGGGTTATCAAGATCAGCAATAGGCTCTATTTCAACATCATTATCTGGTTCTTTATCATGGCTAGGTTGAGCATCTTCATGAATATCAACATCATCATTTTCATTATCATTAGGTGAATGTTCATTACCAGACTGAGTTTCAGCATCAGAAATAGAGACATCATTATTATCAGGAGGTTTTTGTGTCTCAGGTTCACTAGAGGTATGCAGAGTCCTATCATTTTTCTTTTTCTTTTTCTTTTTCTTTTTAGAAGGACTAGGTGCATGAGTGTTAATTCTTTGAGAGTCTTGTTCAATTCTTTTAGGATGACCCTCAAGATAAAGTGGTTCTTGGGTCATTCTACCTCCTCTAGTTACTACTCTAGCAGCAAAATCATTCATATTATTATTCATTTCATCAAGCAATTCTTTTTGAGATTTAGCAACTTGTTTGAACCATAGAGGCATGCTTTCCTACACCCCTAACATCATTACTGATTCTAAATAGCAAGTCACTCAAGCGAGCAATCATATCAGAATTATATTTCAATTGTTTCAGGACATGTGCATTGAAATGATCTTGCTTCATAATATAGTTGTCAAACTCATATATGCATTGACTAGGATATTTATTGTGAGGGATATCACCTTCATCAAACTTTAATAAAGAATTTACCTTTACCACTTGTGGAGGTGGTGGTGTGTCAAGGCCATGTATTTCTTCAATAGGTGGCAAATTCTTAACATCCTCAACTTTAATACCATTCTCCTTCATAGATTTCTTTGCCTCTTGCATATCTTCAGGACTAAGAAATAAGATACCTCTCTTCTTTGGAGTGGGTTTAGGCGGTGGTTCAAGAAGAGTCCAATCATCATAATTTTTCAATATGTTGTTCAATAATTCCTGAGCTTGTTCAACAGTTAGTTCCCTGAAAACACAACCAACACAACTATCTAGGAAGTCCCTAGAAGCACCGGTTAGTCCATTATAGAAGATATCAAGTATTTCATTTTTCTTGAGAGGATGATCAGGCAAAGCATTAAGTAATTGGAGAAGCCTCCCCCAAGCTTGTGGGAGACTCTCTTCTTCAATTTGCACAAAGTTAAATATTTCCTGTAAGGCAGCTTGTTTCTTATGAGCAGGAAAATATTTTTCAGAGAAGTAGTAAATCATATCCTGGGGACTACGCACACAACCAGGAGTAAGAGTATTGTACCATGTCTTAACATCACCCTTTAATGAGAACGGAAATAACTTAAGGATATAATAGTAGCAAATCTTCTCATCATGAGCAAAGATGGTGGCTATATCATTCGGCTTAGTAAGGTGTGCCACTACAGTTTCAGTTTCATAGCCATGGAAAGGATCAGATTCAACCAAAGTAATTAACTCTAGGTCGATAGAGAATTCATAATCCATATCGGTAACAAAGATAGGTGAAGTAGAAAACTTAGGATCACATTTCATTCTAGCATTCAAAGTCTTTTCCTTATACTTGCGTAGCAATTTCTTAAGATCGTTTCTATCCTTGCAAGAAAGAATTTCTCCAGTTACCTCTTCGTCCATAACATAACCTTCAGATATCTTAGGCATTTCAAACCTAGGAGAGCTAGGACTAATAGGTGTTTCATAGTCATCATCAGTTTCAGCAATCTCATCAGTTTCAGTAGTTTCATTCTCTTTAGCTCTAGCAATTTGGTCATCAAGAAATTCCCCTAGTGGCACATTATCATCAAGCATGGTACTAGCATCATCATAAGCATCATTCATAGCATAGGTAGCATCATCAATAACTTGCGATGTATCAGGATTACTAGCATGTGGTGATGTTGCAAGCTTACTCATAACAGAAGGTGAATCAAGTGCAGAGCTAGATGGCAGTTCCTTACCTCCCCTCGTCTTAGAGGGAAAAATCTTAGTCTTTGGATCCTTCAGATTCTTCATAGTGATCAATTGATATAAATCCCAAGTGACTCAACAAATATAGCTATGCTCCCCGGCAACGACACCAGAAAAAGGTCTTGATAACCCACAAGTATAGGGGATCACAACAGTTTTCGAGGGTAGAGTATTCAACCCAAATTTATAGATTCGACACAAGGGGAGCCAAAGAATATTTGACAGTATTAGCAGCTGAGTTGTCAATTCAACCACACCTGGAGATTAAATATCTGCAACAAAGTGATCAGTAGCACAGTAATATGATAGTTTTGATAGCAGTAGCAACAATAACAGTAGCGGTAACAGTAGTAGCAATAGTTTTGTAGTAGTTGGAGCAGTAGCATTAGCAATAGTATCTTAGCAAGAACAAATAGTGGAAAACTCGTAGGCACTGGATCGGTGAGCTCGTTGGATATTCATCATATAACAGTCATAACCTAGGGCGACACAGAACTAGCTCCAGTTCATAAATGTAATGTAGGCATGTATTCCGTAAATAGTGATGCGTGCTTATGGAAAAGAACTTCCATGCCATCTTTTGTCCTACCCTCCCGTGGCAGCGGGGTCCATAAGGAAACTAAGGGATATTAAGGCCTCCTTTTAATAGAGAACCAGAACAAAGCATTAACACACGGTGAATACATGAACTCCTCAAACTACGGTCATCACCGTGAAGTATCCCAAATATTGTCACTATGGGGTTGACGGATCATAACACGTAATAGGTGCATATGACTAGGCAAGATCGGATCAAGAACATAGATATAATGGTGATAACATAAACGGTTCAGATCTGAAATCATGGCACTCGGGCCCTAGTGACAAGCATTAGGCATAGCAAAGTCATAGCAACATCAATCTCAGAACATAATGGATATTAGGGATCAAGCCCTAACAAAACTAACTCGATTACATGATGAATCTCATCCAACTCCTCACCGACCAGCAAGACTACGCAGGAATTACTCACTCCCGGTGGGGAGCATCATGGAATTGGCGATGGAGAAGGGTTGATGATGACGAAGACCGAAGATTCCCCTCTCCGGAGCCCCAAACGGGGTCCAGATCTGGCCTCCCGATGAAGAACAGGAGGTGGCGGCGGCTCCGTATCGTAAAACACGATGAAACTTTCTCCTTGATTTTTTTCTCCGAAAATAGGAATTTATAGTGCCAGAATTAGGGTCAGTGGGGCCCCGAGGTGGGCACAACCCACCAGGGTGCGCCTGGGGGGGGAGGCTGGCACGCCCTGGTGTATCTTGCCCAGCCAGGGCTCCCCTCAGTGGTTCTTGGCTCCAGTATTTTTTATTTATTCTAAAATAAATACCCAAAAAGTTTCGTCCAATTCCGAGAAATTTTATTTCTGCACAAAAAACAACACCATGGTAGTTCTGCTGAAAACATCGTCAGTTCGCGTTAGTTTCATTCAAATCATGCAAATTAGAGTCCAAAACAAGGGCCAAAAGTGTGAGGAAAAGTAGATACGACGGAGACGTATCAATGCTTACGGTCCTGGGCTACAGGGTTGAAGATTCCACTAATTGTCCAAAATGTTAGAGACTTCGAGGACTACGAACCGCCTAAGTATTCGGCATTTTATGTTCGGGGGTGCGCAAATAGTGATAAGCTCTAATGGCTATGTCCCACTCCGTCGAAACAGTGGCGCCATGTAAACCGGAAGCGAGCACACCGAACGCAAACATCCCCTCCCATTTGTACAACTCCCCTCTTGAAACAGAGAGACGATGGAATGGTACTCTCCGACCACGATAGCAATTCCTCTGATGGAGAGGACTTCGATGTCGCTGGGATCATCGTGAGTAAACATTTGGCCTTCATTACTACCCCCCTTACGATCTGTATTTCCTCTCTTTGGAAGGACGAGCGTATTCTCAGATCCAGTTGCTCCTTTGCTAGACCCGCGACCATACATGACAACGGCTACAACGGATTAGCGGAAGATGTTGACGTACGTTGCCATCATAAACAAAGGTGCAAAAGGTTCGTCGTGTTTGAGGGCATAAACACTGGGCGGAGGTTCATCGATTGCGGTGACAAAGTGAGTCATATAATGTTGACCATTCATACGTAGTTAGCGCAATCTTTATTTGACAACTAATTCTTACACTTGTTACTGTAGGAAGGCAACCATTGCGGTTTCTTGGAATGGAAAGAGAAGAGTGGCCAGATTTCATGAAGAAAGCTCTCATGGCAATGTGGAATTTGTACGACATGGAGAAAAGTGTGAGGTCTGTAGCCATGCTTCAAAGCGCCAGAGAGTACGTTAAGCTTGTCACACGGAAGAGGAAGCTGCAGGTATGTATGCAGGACAAGCTGCAACATGAGGTGGGCAAGGTGCAAGACGAGTTAAATACAATGATACATAAGCTAGGTGATGCAAAATGCGAGCTAATCCAAGTGAAGTCTGAATTACATCAGAAGAACCCGGCAACGACAACAGCAAGCAACATGCACAAGGTGATGCGAGTTAAGGCGGAGAAGTAAAGGGACATGTTGAAGGAGGACGAGAACAATCTTGAGCACAAGGTCACGCAACTAGTCACAGAAGAGTGTGTTGCAAGGAGAAAGGTTCTGAAGATTACAGAAATTTGCGGCATAGATTAGGGTAGTTTCCGCCAACTCAACTACAACTGTAATAAAAACCAGATACATGCCCGAATGATGAAGCGTGACTACAAATTACTCCTCACACACCCGTCCGATCCTCTTGAACTTCTCTTTGTTTTCTTCCCCTGCTTTCATGAGGTCTGTGATGAAGTACTCAAGCTTCTTATTTTCGGCCCTTAGTTCTTGAACTTCGTTCTTTAGGGCATGCGTACCTGCGCGTAGCTTATGCATGTCATCTGGCTCAACTATTTCCCTATGAGATTGTGATTCACTTAGCTTGTCCACATCTGCTTGAAGCTCAAACAATACAATTTGCATTTGTCTGTTCTCCTATGCTAACGACGAATCCCATCGGTCTTGCAGCTCCTTGTCCTTCGTTCTAGCATCCAAGACGTACACGTAACTGTCTGTTATATCATTAATCGCCTTTTTTAGACTGCAAGGCCATGAAGGATCACCCAAATTAGGAACCTGCCGACCGTTGTTCTTCAATAATTATTTATGCATTGTCATAAAAAACAACACACTACGGTACCTGTATTATAAGCTACAAGAGGAGGGTCATAAGGTGAACTCACAATAAGCGACGAAGAAGCACCGTATATGTACCTCATGTATTCGGTTGAGATTGGATGCATTGCATTTGCAGCAGGTTCTCCAAGAACTAGTTTCGTGTATGAGTCATGTTGGATCTACGACAGATGGGTCAAAAACATCAAAATGTATATTAGGCTCTCTGCCACAAATCTGCAACACTGGTAGCAAAATATCTGAGCTGCTCACCTCGATGCAACATGCTTCATCACTGGAGAAGCTCTCTTTGTCAAAGGACTTAACCATGGCCGATCCGGCAGCCGCAGGAGGAACGGGTAGGGGATTAACAAGGAGGTGGGATGGTTTTGGGCAGGGCAGGGACCTGGTTGGTTTGGGGTGACTGCACGCGATCTAACCTCAAAATTTAGCACTCTAAAGACGGCGAACCTAGTCATCATCTGCTGAAGCCAGAGATCGTAGTCAACAGTTATAATGGACTCTACCCCTTCTTCTTCTTGGTCAATATAGAACAATGCATCTATACGTTTGTGCCCTGCGTTCTCCATGATGTCCTGAATGGTCTTGTAGGTCACAGATGCTCTGTTGAGCTGAATGTCCAGTGTGACCACCTTAGTATCACGGCGAGGAATCCGAACCTCCCATAGGTCGGAATCGTGCCTGCATACAAAGGTGGGGAAAGCACAAGAGCGTGGACCTATCATTCGACAGTTAAAGGAGTATTTCACGATCGGGTTGAAGGAGGAAAGATTAGACGGCTTACTTGGAGGGAGCCTTGGTTGCGCACATATGCGCGCTTAATCCTGGTGCCAGTCGCGGTTGGTCGAAGGTGATGAACGGCGTGGCCGACTCGCTCGTGCGTCCGTCCCACATATGTGTGTGTTAGCAGCTGGTTTGTGCACCATGCCCGTTTAAGTTGGGCAGCAACATACATATGATTTACATGTCACGCCAACACGCAAGGCATTTATCGAACGGTTGTCATCTGCTATTTCAATTTTCATTGCTTCAGAACGAAGGCACCACCCGCTTAGACGCCATTCCAAAGAAAAAGGCGTGAATGCGTCTGATAATCCAGCGCATCGAGAAGGTTTGCTCATGCTCATATAGTAAAGGCGTGACCGCGTAGCTGTTAGGATGTAGTTCCACCATTGGTCCCAACTATCATGTCGTTGTCGGAGGAGGTAGATTCAAACGAAGAGAGTTGGAGCGCAAACGATGCAGACTCGTCGAACTACGGCAGCGAGATTGTTGGGGCATCTCCGTTGTTTCAGGTGCTTGACGAAGACAAGGTGGCACCGTTGGACTTGCCAGGCCCATCCTTCTGTGGCATAGACATCCAAACCGCTTACATATGCAGATGTGGTTTGCCACCACGCCATTTGGTTGCTTGGGAAGGAGCAAACATAGCACGACGGTTTCTAGATTACGGTCACCTTTAGGTACAAGTTTTCTAACTCAGTACTCAAGTGTTTACAGTCATCTGAAACATGCGTTCGTACTGACTGGCAGGAGGAGCGACGATGCGAGTCCATGGCTTGGATTGTCAAGGGCATGGCCGGAGCGCCTGCAATCCGCCCTGAGGTCAATGGAGGATGAGTGGGATTATTTTGTGGGGAGGACTGACCGACTTCACAGATAAATCGACCTCCAAGAAGGGAAGCATCGGACCGAGAAGGCTGGCCTGATTGTACTAATCTAACGCATCGGCCAAGATTTGCTATTTCTTAAGTACCTGAGTTGATGCCTGATGATCTGACTAGTTCTTGTTTCCTTGATAGCATTTACTTAGCTACGCTTCCATGCGGTTATCATGTTACAAGTAGGGGCGTTCGGTCTTGCTTTTGTTTCCATGACGTCGTGACCAGCAATCTTTGTATCGTATATGCGTTCAAAACTACGCGAGATGTGCAATCTAAGAAATGTACTATTCGCATTGAACGATGTTAAGCACATGATTTGTATTAGCTTTCCAACTCCATACTTGTCTAACATGTGATTGTCTCTTAGGATGTGGAGTGCTTTACAGGTTCTGACATGTATCTGAATACGGAGTATTCAGGTGTCTCAGACTGCACGGATAGAAATGCTTAGTACAAATTGTTCGCAACCATTCAAAGATACAACCAGGAGCACAAACATGATTGCTGATAAAATTGTGACAACTGGTATCATTTCATCAGCATTACAAAGAGCATCATAAAGCATAGCAACAAACCCAGAGCAAGGCCTAACTTCATGAGGAACAACATCTCTCCTGCTAACATTAACAAAGAATTCAATGTCCTCAACACTGTACCATCATCCCCTCCATTGCTACTGATGCTGGTTAATGCTCGAGCTGCTTCTTTCGTCGTTTTCTGATGCTCGAGTTCTTCCCTTGTAGCTCTAGCGTATGCAAGTGCATCGGTAGCAGCTGCACCTATAAGGTATCCGCGTTGAATCAAATACTGCACGTACTGCAGCTCCCAATGCCAAAATTCACATCCACTTGCGTGAAGTTGGGGAAATAGGCAAACGCATGACAAAAATTAGTAAGGCCTCGCAGCAAGATGTGTAACCAAACTCTAAAAGGGATCAACGAAAAGAGCTTACTCCATCCTTATCGCACTTGTAGAACACCCAGCTGATGACCCACAAGTATAGGGGATCAATCGTAGTCCTTTCGATAAGTAAGCACTAGTAGAAAACAGGCCATTGGTCCCGGTTGGGAAGGGCCTTTAGTCCCGGTTCCCCAACCGGGACTAAAGTATAGAGACTAAAGGGTCCAAGCCTTTAGTCCCGGTTGGCTACGAACCGGGACTAAACCCTGGCCACATGGTCCGCAGCGCGCGCCAGGGCATGGGGACCTTTGGTCCCGGTTGGTAACACCAACCGGGACTAAAGGTTTAGGGGTTACGGTGTTTAGGGGTTTAGTGTTTATTGTTTATTTTTCCTTTTCATTTTGTGTTTTCCATTTAATTCTTTTTCATTTCAAACATATTTTACGCTACTACATACTTTACATGTACGTTATGCATATATAATAGAATTTCTCGTAGAACCGATCATATATCATAAAATTTCTCATACATGCAATCATATATCATAGAATTTCTCGTACGACCACATGCATACACACACATATATATATACAATTTGGTATATACAATTTATCGTACAATTTGCAGAACATTTGCGGGTCGGGTAATGGTATTCTCCGTCGGGAGATATGACCTGCTGAAGCAAAAATCCCGCAATTTCCTCTTGAATTGCTCGTATGCGGTCCGTTGGTAGGAGCTTATCCCGCATCTCGTGCATCTTTAAAGAAGGAGGTCAATATGAACATGTTAGTTGTGCGTATATGTATTAGATCATGATAAAAAATATGAATGGTGTTTACGTACCCAAAGATCTCTTGCACTCTTGTTGCTTTCGGTCATAAAGCGAATGTTCTCGCAAACGTAATATGCACATATTTCAGTCCCCGTTGCCTGCCTCATGCACTTTACGAGAATAGAATTCAATCAGATAATAATGAAGCATGACAATGGTATTGAAACTAGAATTAAAGAGATGCGCGGACGTAGCTAGTACTACTTAATTACCCTGGGCTTTCGCCATTTCAGCTCCTCTTTCCATTCACCTCTAACATCTTTGGTGAACTTTTGCCAAACCCCGCCCGGCAAACAAAATGAATAAAGGAGTTATTAATTACTTGATATCAGGAAATGAACTAATAAAGAAGCCGACATAGTGCGTCAATGATTGAATTTACCTTTCGAGTAACAAATGCAAGCTTTTGTAATCTTCAGGGTCTTTACTTCCATCGTCAACTCTAATGATTAGAAGGATCCAGTGGTAGCTGCGCACATGATTTGTATAAGCGGGCATGCATAACTCATCAACTACACTTAACATCGAGTATATATATAAGCAAAAATAGAATTTGTAGTACAAGAAAGTAACACTCACTGGAAGTTCCAAGGTAAAATTATTTCTGCTTTGTACTTTAGGGCCTTCAAAAACCTTAGAAGCAATTTCTCCATGTCTTTAGGGTGCCTTCTCAACACTTCTTCATTGACGGTATTTGGGTCAATGAACCCAATGCCATAGACTCCAGCTCTTTTCAATTCAAAAATCTTCATTCTGCATAATACCACACAAAAGAAATTAGTGAGTATAATAACAGGCAATGAACGAGCTGAGCAACAGACTTAAATTATAGAAAGAAATCACTTATAGACAATAGCATCTGACGATAGATTTGTCGAGTGCTTTTTGATTGAATAACTGAAAAAATTCTTCATTTTCAATCCACAAATCTTTTTCATGGACGTAATGCTCTTTCTCGACTTTCACCATGAGGCTCTCTCGCCCGTCCTTTATTTCTCTCATGTACCAGTCATGCAATTTGTACATTTGCGTTGTTAGAAGCTTATCGTCGTCAGGACTGACCAGAGGTTTCCCGGGGACATATTGCCGTTCTATTTCATTTGGATCTAACGGTGGAAATTCCTCGATCTCTAGGAATTGTTCAACGGTGATACCGAGCATTCTAGCATTCTCTCTATCAGCATTGGTTATTACCACATTATTGGCACTCACCTTGAGCGGGCTGATCGATTGGACTACCTATTCTCCAAGCTGGGGAACAGTTTTCCCGCATTTACTGCTACCGCTCGACTTCTGTCTTTTCTGGGATGCATAGGACTTGGTAATACAGTGTTCATAGTCTGATACCGGTCTTTTCTCTGTCGGTTTAGCTGCATCAATAAAGTGTTGTACGACCTCGTCGGGTATTTTCTCCTTTGGCGGCGGGGGCGCTTTCGGTCCAAAATGGGCCCGCAAAGCAAGATTCACTGATTCATCGAGTTCCTCGTCAGTCTTCTCGTAAGATAACTTCTTTTTGGCAGGAGGCTCGGCCGGTTTCTTCTTTTGTGTTCTCTTCCGCTTTGGAGACGCTGTTTTTTGATATCGCGGACGTCTCGCGCTAGGCTCCGTCTCGGGGTGGGATGGACTCTGCTGACGTGGCGGAGATTGATATCGCGGACTCGCCATGCGCTCCGTCTTGGGGTGGGATGGATTCGGCTGGCGCGGCGGAGATGGATTCGAAGGACTCACCCTGCGCTCCGTCTCGGGGAGGGTTGGAGTCTGCTGACGTGGCGGACTTGGAGGAGGAGTCGGTGGCCTTGGCACCGAGTTTGGAAACACGATGCATTCCTTTTTCCATAAAATGACACAACACCTGGCTTCTCCCAGTGTCCGCTCCCCTTCACCTCCAGGGTAGTCAAGATCTAGTGTTTCATATGCCGACACAACTTGATCCACCCCGACACGAGCATAGCCAGGTGGAATCAGATTGCCGTGGAAAGTTGCTTCATGTCCACTCGGTAAAGCAAAGCCGTCTGCCGCCTTCATGGATATGTTCTTCAGTTTCACGTGTAGCTCACAAGGTGTTGACTCTAACATATCATCCACGCGGTAGCGAGCCAGCAGTGCATCATCGGCCGGGACCTCCGTGGAACCCACGCTGCTTTTCGGCATAGATGATGGAATGGTACCATACAATGCTGGATCTGGTTGCTGGTGCTGCTGAGACGTGCCTTGCTGGCTAAGTTTGTTGATTTGCTCCTGCTGCATGTTATATTTGCGTTCCAAGTCCTGAATCCGATCTACTTCATGCTTCTTCTTTCTGTCACGACTTCTGTAGCTGTCGTTCCAATCCGCAACCCCCAGAAACCACGGAACCATGCCTTTGCCTCGTGTTCGTCCCGGGTGTTCAGGATTCTTGAGGGCGCGCGAAAGCTCGTCCTTCTCTCTCTCGGGTTCGTACACACCCGCTCGAGCTTCTGCTATTGCTTTAAGTAACTCGTCCGTGGCTTCTTTAAGACTTGCTAGTTCAAGAACCTCCCCTGTCTTTGGGTCCAACTTTCCCCCCATGTGCATAAAACCAAGTCCTGCACCTCTCGGGCCAAGTCTCTGTTACTGGAGTGACCCCTGCAACCTTCATGTTTCTCTCCGATTTATCCCACTTTGGCAACCCATACTTGTAGCCGCCTGGCCCCAGACGATGGTGCCACTTTTTTTATTGGCATTTATCTTGTTTATTCTCGACCGTTTCTTAGCTTCTTCTGATTCCTTGAACTTCACAAATTCGTCCTAGTCATCTGCTAACTTCACATATTCTCCTTTGAATTCTGGAGTCTTCCTTTCGTTTTCCACGTAACTGTTCCATAATCTTTTCTTCCAAGACTGGAATTGTGTGGCCATCTTCTTAAGAGCACACTTCTTGACTTTCTCCCGTTGGAGATCTGTGAGAGCCTCTGGTAGGGTGAAATGTTTCATGAGCTCCTCCCAAAGCAGATCTTTTGCTCTTTGGCTGACAAAAGAAACTGCTTGGGTATCTTTTGGCTGATTCCATTCTTGAACGGTGATCGGGATTTGGTCCCTAACGATAACTCCGCGTTGACGTATAAATTTGTCCGCATTCTCTTTAGGACCAATCGGTTCGCCATATGCTCTGATTTGATCGATGTTGAACTTTACGCCTTGTTTCAACTTTTTTGTCGGGCCACGTTTAACCCTTGTAGAAGATTTGCTCGATCTGGAGGGCTAAAAGGAAGAAAGATTTGTTAATATATACAAATCAATCAATACATCTGATGATCACTAGAGGGTAAATTAATACCTCGCCGGACTCTGTTAAATGGACAAAAATTTCTTCGCCATCGTCATTGTCAGCTGGTTCGCCTTCGTCTCTTTGTTGTTCTTCCTCAATTCCCTCACCGGATGGGTTAAGGTATTGTGAGCCATCATCTACTTCATTCTCTTCGTTTCCGGAGCGTATCAGGTTGTACATGGCATTCTCTTGATCATGGTCTCTGTCTCTACTGTCCATAGCTTAACTAATCCAGAACAAATATAAAACAATTAGAATGCATTCAATAAGCAGAACCGGAGATATGAAAATCAATAAAAGGCAATGCAACAACAAATGCGATCATATAATATCACTAATACATCATCGAATAGTATCACTAATACATCATCGAATATAATATCACTAATACATCATCAGAATAGTTGACGTCTCGCGGCGCAGGCGGTGGACACCCAAAGATAAGGAACTATGACAGGATCATAGCTCGGGTGTGGCTCCCTCTGCACCGACTGTGGTCCACGCGACCACCACCAAATAACCTCCGGGTCGATGACGGGACCCTCATTCCTCACCAAGCTCCGCGCCCCGGAAGGCAGCACCTCCCAGTGCCAGCCCGGCGGAGCCCAGTCCCGGACATGGCGCCTCTCAAGCAGGTGGTCGCCGCCGACTCGATGACAAGGATGCGAGATGGGCATCGTCGACTCGAGAACTAAAACAACTAAAACATAAAACAACTAAAACAACTAAATTAACTAAAACATAAAAAAAACTAAACAACTAAAACAACTAAAACATAAACCAACTAAATTAACTAAAACAATATGAACACTTAATTACCTAAAACAACTAAAACGAAAACATGAAAAGCATCAAAATTTAACAAAATCATCTAACAATATCAATCTACTTATCCATCTACTACAATTTTCTTAACACATTGTTTAATGAAAAAATGTTGCATACCAACCACAAAAATTTTCATAACACTAAAAAGATGTTCTAACAATTCAAAAATATTTGCACGTTTTAAAACACAATATGTGTGTGTGTGTGTGTGTGTGTGTGTGTGTGTGTGTTTGCGGCACCGGCTGGGCTCCTACGTCGGAGATGGACGGGGCGGCGGGGCTCCTACGCCGGAGATGGATGGGGCAGCGGCTCTCAGGCATCTCCGGTGGTGGCTAGGTGGGGGATGGGCTCGGGGAGGGGCGGCCATGGTGGCAATGGCGTACGGGGAGGGGGGCTTCAGGAGGAGAGGGAGGAGAGTGGCTCACAGCGGGCTCGGCGGCGAGGTCGGGGCGACAGCGGGCTCGACAGCGAGGTCTAGGCGACGGCGAGGTCGAGGGAGAAGAGGGGCCGGAGCGATCTCCGGCGGGAGGTTGAAGACGGGCGAGGTCGATGGAGAAGAGGCGCGCGGGGAGCTCCGGCAGCCTGGCGGCGTCGGGGCAGGGGCGTCAGCGTCGGGTGGAAGAATGGGAGAGTTGGGGCAGAAACGGCAAAGTCCTGCATATATAGAGGGACTCTTTAGTCCCGGTTGGTGGCTCCAACCAGGACTAAAGACCCTTTAGTCCCGGTTGGTATCACCAACCGGGACTAAAGGTCCTCCCTTTAGTCCCGGTTGGATCCACCAACCAAGAAAGGCCCATATTTTCGGCGGCCCAAATTCCGCGCGGGAAGGGACCTTTAGTCCCGGTACCAACCGGGACTAAAGGTGTATTTTCCCTTTTTTGTTTTGTTTTGTTTTTCTAATTTCTGTTTTTAGATTTGGAATAACTGTTAGAATATTTATAGTTTTTTAATGAATCTTTTTGCTTTAGGTCAAAACAATTACAAAATTTCTGTTAGTGCCAGTAGTTGTCAAATTTAAATAGTTTAAATTTGAATTCATTTGAAATTTGTGTGAAACAGTAACTAGTGAATAACTTTAGTTTAAAAATAGATTTTTGAGTGATTGTTTTTCCTGTTGTTTAATATTAGTATGCTTTATCATTATGTTAAAGTTGGGAATTTTTAGGATAATTTAAATAGGTGTTTTAATCAAAACCAGATTCTGTTTAACTCTTTTAGTTTTATACCTTCATTTGTTTTAATCAAAATCACCCAAATGAACTCCAGACTTTTTGTGCATTCAATATGCACCATTCTAAGCCACATCTTCAAATTTCAACCCTATCTAACTTCATTTGCTATTTTTCATGCATTTAATGATTTTTTTGAGCTAAATGACCCTGAAATTAAAAAGCACTACAAATGAACTCTGAAAAGGTTGAAACTTGGCATGGTATCATCATTTCACCCACATAGCATGTGCTAAAAAGTTGAGAGGGTTACGGCAAAAACTGGATGCACTTCGTGTACAAACTAGACCATCTCCTTCGAAGTATGAGGGTTTCGGACGAAAACTCATCTGTTACAAAGGCATTTCATTTTTTTAATCTTGTTTCAACTCCAGACTTTTTGTGCATTCAATATGTACCATTCTAAGCCACATCTTTAAATTTCAAACATTTCTAACTTCATTTGCCATTTTTCATGCATTTAATGATTTTTTTGAGCTAAACGACCCTGAAATTAAAAAGCACCACAAATGAACTCTGAAAAGGTTGAAACTTGGCATGGTATCATCATTTCACCCACATAGCATGTGCTAAAAAGTTGAGAGGGTTACGGCAAAAACTGGATGCACTTCGTGTACAAACTAGACCATCTCCTTCGAAGTATGAGGGTTTCGGACGAAAACTCATCTGTTACAAAGGCATTTCATTTTTTTAAACTTGTTTCAACTCCAGACTTTTTGTGCATTCAATATGCACCATTCTAAGCCACATCTTCAAATTTCAACCCTTTCTAACTTCATTTGCCATTTTTCATGCATTTAATGATTTTTTTGAGCTAAACGACCCTGAAATTAAAAAGCACCACAAATGAACTCTGAAAAGGTTGAAACTTGGCATGGTATCATCATTTCACCCACATAGCATATGCTAAAAAGTTGAGAGTGTTACGGCAAAAACTGGATGCACTTCGTGTACAAACTAGACCATCTCCTTCGAAGTATGAGGGTTTCGGACGAAAACTCATCTGTTACAAAGGCATTTCATTTTTTTAAACTTGTTTCAACTCCAGACTTTTTGTGCATTCAATATGCACCATTCCAAGCCACATCTTCAAATTTCAACCCTATCTATCTTCATTTGCTATTTTTCACGCATTTAATGATTTTTTTGAGCTAAACGACCCTGAAATTAAAAAGCACCACAAATGAACTCTGAAAAGGTTGAAACTTGGCATGGTATCATCATTTCACCCACATAGCATGTGCTAAAAAGTTGAGAGGGTTATGACCAAAACTGGATGCACTTCGTGTACAAACTAGACCATCTCCTTCGAAGTATGAGGGTTTCGGACGAAAACTCATCTGTTACAAAGGCATTTCATTTTTTTAAACTTGTTTCAACTCCAAACTGTTTGAGCATTCAATATGCACCATTCCAAGCCACATCTTCAAATTTCAACCCTATCTAACTTCATTTGCTATTTTTCACGCATTTAATGATTTTTTTGAGCTAAACGACCCTGAAATTAAAAAGCACCACAAATGAACTCTGAAAAGGTTTGAAACTTGGCATGGTATCATCATTTCACCCACATAGCATGTGATAAAAAGTTGAGAGGGTTACGACCAAAGCTGGATGCACTTCTTGTACAAACTAGACCATCTCCTTCGAAGTATGAGGGTTTCGGACGAAAACTCATCTGTTACAAAGGCATTTCATTTTTTTAAACTTGTTTCAACTCGAGACTTTTTGTGTATTCAATATGCACCATTCTAAGCCACATATTCAAATTTGAACCCTTTCTAACTTCATTTGCTATTTTTTATGCATTCCATGATTTTTTTGAGCTAAACGACCGTGAAATTAAAAAGCACCACAAATGAACTCTGAAAAGGTTGAAACTTGGCATGGTATCATCATTTCACCCACATAGCATGTGCTAAAAAGTTGAGAGGGTTACGGCAAAAACTGGATGCACTTCGTGTACAAACTAGACCATCTCCTTCGAAGTATGAGGGTTTCGGACGAAAACTCATCTGTTACAAAGGCATTTCATTTTTTTAAACTTGTTTCAACTCCAGACTTTTTGTGCATTCAATATGCACCATTCCAAGCCACATCTTCAAATTTCAACCCTATCTATCTTCATTTGCTATTTTTCACGCATTTAATGATTTTTTTGAGCTAAACGACCCTGAAATTAAAAAGCACCACAAATGAACTCTGAAAAGGTTGAAACTTGGCATGGTATCATCATTTCACCCACATAGCATGTGCTAAAAAGTTGAGAGGGTTATGACCAAAACTGGATGCACTTCGTGTACAAACTAGACCATCTCCTTCGAAGTATGAGGGTTTCGGACGAAAACTCATCTGTTACAAAGGCATTTCATTTTTTTAAACTTGTTTCAACTCCAAACTGTTTGAGCATTCAATATGCACCATTCCAAGCCACATCTTCAAATTTCAACCCTATCTAACTTCATTTGCTATTTTTCACGCATTTAATGATTTTTTTGAGCTAAACGACCCTGAAATTAAAAAGCACCACAAATGAACTCTGAAAAGGTTTGAAACTTGGCATGGTATCATCATTTCACCCACATAGCATGTGATAAAAAGTTGAGAGGGTTACGACCAAAGCTGGATGCACTTCTTGTACAAACTAGACCATCTCCTTCGAAGTATGAGGGTTTCGGACGAAAACTCATCTGTTACAAAGGCATTTCATTTTTTTAAACTTGTTTCAACTCGAGACTTTTTGTGTATTCAATATGCACCATTCTAAGCCACATATTCAAATTTGAACCCTTTCTAACTTCATTTGCTATTTTTTATGCATTCCATGATTTTTTTGAGCTAAACGACCGTGAAATTAAAAAGCACCACAAATGAACTCTGAAAAGGTTGAAACTTGGCATGGTATCATCATTTCACCCACATAGCATGTGCTAAAAAGTTGAGAGGGTTACGGCAAAAACTGGATGCACTTCGTGTACAAACTAGACCATCTCCTTCGAAGTATGAGGGTTTCGGACGAAAACTCATCTGTTACAAAGGCATTTTATTTTTCTTAAACTTGCTTCAACTCCAGAATTTGTGTGCATTCAATATGCACCATTCTAAGCCACATATTCAAATTTCAACCCTTTCTAACTTCATTTGCTATTTTTCTTGCATTTAATGATTTTTTTGAGCTAAACGACCCTGAAATTAAAAAGCACCACAAATGAACTCTGTAAAGGTTGAAACTTGGCATGGTATCATCATTTCACCCACATAGCATGTGCTAAAAAGTTGAGAGGGGTACAACAAAAACTGGATGCACTTCGTGTACAAAACTGGACCATCCCGGCTACTCACTAGAGAAGAAAAGTGATGACGGTGCAGCCAATCACATCCCAGAGTGGGATCTTTGGGTATAAATTTTTTTCTTCGCGTGTGTCCCTTGATTATTGCGCCGTAACCATGGACAATCTTCATCATTTAACATGATGCTTGGGTCAGTCTTCACTGCGAAGGGAGGAATTTGATCAAACTTTTCATAATCTTGTGACATGTCTGTCTTGTCCTCCACTCCCACGATGTTTCTTTTCCCGGAAAGCACTATGTGGCGCTTTGGATCATCGTATGATGTATCCGCTTTCTTATCTTTCCTTTTTCTCGGTTTGGTAGACATGTCCTTCACATAGAAAACTTGCGCCACATCATTGGCTAGAACGAATGGTTCGTCTGTGTGCCCAAGATTGTTGAGATCCACTGTTGTCATTCCGTACTGCGGGTCTACCATTACCCCTCCTCCAGTCTGGTTGGCCCATTTGCACCGGAACAAAGGGACCTTCAAATCACCTCCATAGTCAAGTTCCCATATCTCCTCCATGTAACAATAATATGTGTCCTTCTCCTTGCTATTTGCCGCATCGTCAAAGCGGACACCACTGTTTTGGTTGGTGCTCTTTTTATCTTGGGCGATCGTGTAAAATGTATTCCCATTTATCTCGTACCCTTGGAAAGTCAATATAGTCGAAGATGGTCTCTTGGCCAACAAGTACAAGTCATCTTCAACGGTGTCATCATTCATGAGATGTGTTCGCAACCAACCGCCGAAAGCCTCAATTTGTGTACGTTGAATCCAGGGGTCAGACTTCTCTGGGTTCTTCGAGCGTATAATATCCATGTGTTTCTCGATATACGGGGTCACCAAGTTAGAATTCTATAGAACTGTGTAGTGTGCTTGCGCCCAAGAATGCCCGTCCCTACATATTATTGATTTTGGTCCAAGCGTGCCTTTTCCACGCAGTCTCCCCTCATGCCGCGATTGAGGAACACCAATCGGCTTAATGTCAGGAATAAAGTCAACACAAAACTCAATAACCTCTGTTTCATGGCCGTTGGAGTTGCTTCCTTCTGGCCTAGCACGGTTACGAACATATTTCTTTAAGACTCCCATGAACCTCTCAAAGGGGAACGTATTGTGTAGAAATACAGGACCCATAATGGCAATCTCTTCGACTAGGTGAACTAGGACGTGCGTCATAATATTGAAGAAGGATGGTGGGAACACCAACTCGAAACTGACAAGACATTGGACCAAATCATTCTGTAAGCTTGGTAGGATTTCCGGATCGATTACCTTCTGAGAAATTGCATTGAGGAATGAACATAGCATCACAATGGCTAATCGAACATTTTCTGGTAGAAGCCCCCTCAACGCTACCGGAAGCAATTGCGTCATGATCACGTGGCAGTCATGAGACTTTAGGTTCTGTAATTTTTTCTCTGCCATATTTATTATTCCCTTTATATTCGACGAGAATGCCGGACGGGACCTTCATACTGAGCAGGCATTCAAAGAAGATTTCCTTCTCTGCTTTGGTAAGAGCGTAGCTGGCAGGACCTTGATACTGCTTTGGATGCATGCCGTCGTTTTCGTGCACACGTTGCTGGTCCTCCCGTGCCTCCGGTGTATCTTTTGTCTTCCCATACACGCCCAGGAAGCCTAGCAGGTTCACGCAAAGATTCTTCGTCACGTGCATCACTTCGATTGCAGAGCGGACCTCTAGGACTTTCCAATATTCTAGCTCCCAAAATATAGATTTCTTCTTCCACATGGGTGCGCGTCCCTCAGCGTCAGTCGGAACAGATTGTCCGCCAGGACCCTTTCCAAATATTACTTGTAAATCCTTGACCATATCAAGTATGTCATCACCAGTACGGAGGACGGGCTTCTTCCGGTGTTCTTCCTCACCTTTGAAATGCTTGCCTTTCTTTCTTAAGGCATACTTGGTCGGAAGAAATCGACGATGTCCCAGGTACACATTCTTCTTGCATTTGTCCAAATATATACTTTCAGTCTCATCTAAACAGTGCGTGCATGAATGGTATCCCTTGTTTGTCTGTCCTGAAAGGTTACTAAGAGCAGGCCAATCATTGATGGTTACAAATAGCAACGCTCGCAGGTCAAATTCCTGTTGTTTGTGCTCATCCCACGCACGTACACCTTTTTTATTCCACAGCTGTAAAAGTTCATCAACTAATGGCGTTAGGTACACATCAATGTCGTTGCCGGGTTGCTTAGGGCCTTGGATGAGCACAGGCATCATAATGAACTTCCGCTTCATGCACAACCAAGGAGGAAGGTGATAGATACATAGAGTCACAGGCCATGTGCTATGCTTGCTGCTCTGCTCCCCAAATGGACTAATGCCATCTGCACTTAAACCAAACCATAAGTTCCTTGGGTCATCTGCAAAGTCCGGCCACTCTCTCTCGATTTTTCTCCACTGCGACCCATCAACGGGTACTCTCAACTTCCCGTCTTTCTTACGGTCTTCTTTGTGCCATCGCAACGACTTAGCATGCTCTTTGTTTTGGAACAAACGTTTCAACCATGGTATTATAGGAGCATACGACATCACCTTGGCAGGAATCCTCTTCCTGGGGTGCTTGCCCTGAACATCATCACCAGGGTCATCGCGACCGATCTTATATTGCAATGCATTGCATACCGGGCATGCATTCAAATTCTCGTACTCACCGTGGTAGAGGATGCAGTCATTAGGGCATGCATGTATCTTCTGCACCTCCAATCCTAGAGGGCAGACAACCTTCTTTGCTTCGTATGTACTGTCGGGCAATTTGTTGTCCTTTGGAAGCTTATTCTTCATTATTTTCAGCAACTTTTCAAATGCCTTGTCAAGTACACCATTCTCTGCCTTCCATTGCAGCAATTCCAGTGTGGTACCGAGCTTTGTGTTGTCATCTTCGCAATTTGGGTACAACCCTTTTTTGTGATCCTCTAACATGCGCTGCAACTTCAACTTCTCATTTTCACTTTCGCAGTTTCTCTTTGCATCAGCAATGGCCCGACCAAGATCATCAGCGGGCTCATATGATGCCTCAGCTTCTTCTTCTTCATTCTCTTCCCCCATTGTAGTACCATCATATTCAGGACACCCAGGATAGTTGTCGTCATCCTCTTCTTCTTCATTCTCTTATATCAGAACCCCTCTTTCTCCGTGCTTGGTCCAACAATTATAGCCGGACATGAAACCGGATGTAAACAGGTGGACGTGAATCTGTTTTGAGCTAGAGTAAGTCTTATCATTCTTACACACACCACATGGACAACACATAAAACCATCCCGCTTGTTTGCCTCAGCCGCACGCAAAAAACTCTGCACGCCATTAATGAACTGGGGAGAGCGTCGGTCATCGTACATCCATTGCCGGTTCATCTTCATTACACAACACCGAAAAGACCAAATTAATACAAGTTCATACACACTTATTTTCTCATAAAACAACATACAACTATCTAGATAAAACATTTAAATGCAACAACAAATGCGATCAAAATCGCAACTAAGGTAGCAATTGATCCAACAGCATAATGATACCAAGCCTCTTTATTAATGGCATATTTTCTAATCTTTCTAATCTTCAAGCGCATTGCACCCATCTTGATCTTGTGATCATCGACGACATCATCAACGTACAACTCCAATTTTATCTTCTCTTCTTCAACTCTTTTCAATTTTCCTTTCAAATCGTCATTTTCTTTTTCAACTAAATTTAACTTCTCGACAGAAGGGTCGGTTGGCATTTCCGGTTCAACTACCTCCTAGATAAAAATATCTATGTCAACTTGATGGGCATAATTGTCATTAACACGAAATGCAACAAATAGTTATAAAAGAGAATATACCACATCCGAATCGTAAACCGGACGAGGGCCGACGGGCACAGATATCATAACCATGGCACTATATATAACAACAATCATACAAGTAAGAAAATTATGCAAGTAACTATCTAAATCATACAAATAAGATTTTTTAATAAAAATGATAAGAACACAAGAAGAGGCTCACCAAGGTGGTGCCGGCGACGGGACGGTGCGGGCAATCGACGGTGGTTAGGACGGGGGCGGGAAGGCACACTAAGTAAACCACACCTACACATATGCAAACTAAGGAGTTAATTTGAGCTCAAACTGCATATAAATCAAGAAAACTACAACATAATTACACCCAAACTAAAACCCACAAATCACTATACTTATCAAGCATTGCACGAGCTGATCTAGCAATAAGAAATGAAAGGACAAAGTTGCTAACCTTTGTGGACACTTGGATGGATTGGGGTGCCTCAAATCTTGACAAATCTTGGCAAAAATGGAGGGAGGAGCTCGAGCTAGGGGAAGAACAGAGAGGGGAATTCGAATGGAGAAAACAGAGAAATGGCTTCGGGCTGGACGAAGGGTTTATATAGGGAAAGCTTTAGTCCCGGTTGGTTATACAAACCGGGACTAAAGGTCCACCTATAGTCCCGGTTTGTATCACCAACCAGGACTAAAAGGGCTCGTGGGGGCCCCAGGCTGCCACCACCCCTTTAGTCCCGGTTTGTGATACAAACCGGGACTATAGGTCCCAAATGAACCGGGACTAATGGTGCCCCTGCCCCCCGACTGCTCCTAGCTGTTGGAACCGGGACTAATGGTCACATTTGTCCCGGGCCAAAGCCAAACCGGGACTAAAGGGTTAAACGGAAGGCCTGTTTTCCACTAGTGAAGAGTGTCAAACCCAACGAGGAGCAGAAGGAAATGACAAGCGGTTTTTAGCAAGGTAATTTCTGCAAGCACTAAAATTGTAGGTAACAGATAGTTTGATAGTAAGATAATTGGTAACGAGCAAGTAACGGTAACGGTAAATAAGGTGCAGCAAGGTAGCCCAATCCTTTTGTGGCAAAGGACAGGCCAGAACAATCTCTAGTAATAGGCAAAGTGTTCTTGAGGGTACACGAGAATTTCATCTAGTCACTTTTATCATGTTGGTTTGATTCGTGTTCGTTACTTTGATAATTTGATATGTGGGTGGACCGGTGCTTGGGTGCTGTTCTTACTTGAACAACCTCCCACTTATGATTAACCCCCTCACAAGCATCCGCAACTACGAGAAAAGTATTAAGATAAAATCTAACCATAGCATTAAACGATTGGATCCAAATCAGCCCCTTACGAAGTAGCGCATAAACTAGGGTTTAAGCTTCTGTCACTCTAGCAACCCATCATCTAATAACTACTCCACAATGCATTCTCTTAGGCCCAAGGATGGTGAAGTGTCATGTAGTCGACGTTCACATGACACCACTAAGGGAATCACAACATACATATCATCAAAATATCGAACACATATCAAACACATGATTACTTGCAATATGACTTCTCCCGTGACCTCAAGAACAAAGGTAACTACTCACAAATAATAATCATGCTCAAGATCAGAGGGGTATTGAATAGCATAATGGATCTGAACATATAATATTCCACCAAATAAACCATGTAGTAATCAACTACGCAAGGTAATCAACACTACTAGTCACCCACAGGTACCAATCTGAGGTTTCGGTACAAAGATTGAACACAAGAGATGAACTAGGGTTTGAGAGGAGACGGTGATGTTGAAGATGTTGATGGAGATTGGCCTCCCAAATATGAGAGGGGTGTTGGTGATGACGATGGCTTCGATTTCCCCCTCCGGGAGGGAAGTTGCCCCGGCGGAATCGCTCCGCCGGAGGGCAAAAGTGCTCTTGCCCAAGTTCCGCCACGAGACGGCGGCGCTCCATCCCGAAAGTCCTCTCCTTTGTTTTTCTAGGTCAAAAGTGATTATATACCAGAAGATGGGCACCGGAGGTGGGCCGAGGAGGGCACAACCCATCAGGGCGCGCCTGGGGGGGGGGGGGGGGGGCTGGCGCGCCCTGGTGTCTTGTGCCCACCAGGGTGGCCCCCTCCAGTAGTTCTTTGCTCCAGCATTTTTTATTAATTCCAAAAATAATCTCCGTAAAGTTTCAGCTCCATTGGAGATGTGCAGAATACGTATCTCTGATGTGCTTTTTTCAGGTCCAGAATTCCAGCTGCCGGTGTTCTCCCTCTTTGTGTAAACCTTGCATATTATGAGAGAAAAGGCATTAGAATCACTCCCTAAAGCATTATTAGTCAACAAAACATAATAAATAACAGTAGGACATCATGATGCAAAATGGACGTATCACCAGCCATCATGAACAAGCTTCCTTGAGACGTACACCACAACCATTCTATGGAACTTGGGACAGCGCACAAGGGGTAGTGGGTAAATTGGGGAAACACATCGGCGGTCGGATATAGAAGAACTTGCTACGGAAATTGGCAGAATAGATTTGTGGGTCGAAGGAGGCGACTCCTATGTATTTTGGATCTGGGTTGTGAGGATAGGGCTTGGATGCAGGGGGCGTCAAAATATAATATGCTTTATGAGATACGCCAGCCATCTAGGCGTTGAGCATGGTCTGAACGTAACATGTGGAACTTGTCTACGAGGTACTGATGCGACTGAATGACGAAACGCCAGTCCTGTCGGCGTGCGTTGTCTGAGAGACGCCGGGTCCAAAGGCGTGCCAGAGTCCACTTGAGACGCCCATTGTCGGTGTCAAAACCGGCAGATCTCGGGTAGGGGGTCCCGAACTGTGGTTCTCGGATCAATGGGTAACAAGAGGCAAGGGAGACAATGTTTACCCAGGTTCGGGCCCTCTTAATGGAGGTAAAACCCTACATCCTGCTTTGTTTCGTATTGATGATGGGATATCAAGTACAAAGTTGATCTACCTCGAGATCGTATGATGTGGTCTAAAACCCTAGGAGTAATGAGCTTAACTTGTCCTACAGACTAATACCCTCCGGTTTATATAGGCACCGGGGGTATCTAGGGTTTACACAATGTCGGTTACACCAGGGGAAGAATATGCCGAACTCTTTGTCAGGTTCTTGGAGTACGCGTCACGGTCTTGGGAGATTTCCATCTTGGTTACTGCGTCACAGTCTTCGGGCCTTCATTGATAATGACAAAGCGGTCCACTGTCCAGCCCATAGAAATAGGTCGGCAGCCCGACGACCCCCTAATCCAGGACTCCCTCAGTAGCCCCCGAACTAGTGTCCAATGCTGCAGTCTTGATTTAGCATCTGTTCATCCAAAGTTGTTTGGCTTGCAGGGCGAGTTCCCCTCTTCTCTGTAGTTCAACTAAGTCTAATTCGGCTTACGACGTGTTCCCGAACGTCGAAACATCGCGTGGCCCATAACTCTTATTTTTCTGCAACTCCTCGATTTCTGTGCACAAACGGAGGCAGGCAATTCCCAAAATGCCCTTCAAAGATCTGCAGGGTTGAGTCATCCATTAAATAGAACCGACACGCATTAAGCAATCCATCTATCTCCCCATCATCCAAGAAGAACATCAGGAAGCCATGGCGAATGTTCCAGGTTCTTCCTCGCGCCCTCACGGCCCTCTCCCGGGTGACTGGGCAAGCTGCTCTATTTCCCGTCTCCGACTACGCAACCTAGAGGTGCAGGGATATCTTCCCTCCTCCGATCTAGCGCCCTCCCGCTCTGGATTAACGTCCGCAAATGGCGAGGCTTTCGCAGAGAAATCCCCTACTCCCAACAAAGAAGAGAGGGTATGTTTCATTCCCTTCCTAATACGAGGCCTGGGCTTTCCTATTCATCCTTTTTAAGGGGTTTACTAGAATTTTATGGCATCCAACTCCACCATCTCACCCCCGGATCAATTCTTCACATTTCGGGTTTCGTCGCCCTTTGCGAAATGTTCCTGGGCTGCGAAGCCCACCTTGAACTGTGGAGGAAGTTTTTCTGTGTTGTCCCCCATACTCAAGGGGGGGGTCAATTTTTGAAGTGGGCGGAGCCGAACTGTGGCGTATAGCCGGATCGGGATACCCCATAGGGATCCCAGAAAAAGATCCCGAAGAGTGGACCTCCAAATGGTTTTATATTGAGGATGTCCCCCTATTCGATCCAATTCGAAGGGGTCTCCCCGAATTTTCGGCTGGTCCTTTTACAGAAGCGATTCAATTGGCGTCCGAGGAGCTCTCTTCAAGAGGACAGTGCCGAAGTAAAACGGCTAGTCGCCAAGGTCGACTTATTAGCACACTGTCAGCTGACCATTGTTGGCATGATCGCCACGGCCGTCAGACGATGCGTCCAACCTCTTCAGCAAAGGATGCATCCTTTAGGGTGCTATAATGGCTCAGATGATGTGAATAGCTATAAGCGGGAAGGTCCTGCCGATCAGGAGACCATGGCTGCCATACTGGACAGTCTCTTTAAAGGAGAAAAAGTAGGGTTCCATCACTTGAACGTCAAGGAAGGATATTCAAACCATAATTCCGTTGAATGGGTGAGTCTGATCCTGCTCCCGTACTCTAGACATTTACATTAACGGTTGTCTAATCAAATTTGTTGGGTTTTGCCGAAAAGGAATGGAGGTGCTGGATCGAGACTGTTAACTGTCCTCCTCCTCAGCCCGAGAATTATTCTCGGGATGACTGATACATCTCCAACGTATCTACTTTTCCTAACACTTTTGCTCTGGTTTTGACCTCTAATTTGCATGATTTGAATGAAACTAACCCGGAATGACGTTGTTTTCAGCAGAACTACCTTGGTGTTATTTTTGTGCAGAAATAAAAGTTCTCGGAATTGGATGAAACTTTTTGTGAATTATTTTTGAGATTTATAATAAATTATGGAGCAAAGAATTGCCGGAGGGGGTGTGCCAGGGGGCCACCACACATCAGGGCACCCCCCTAGGCCGTGCCCTGATGGCTTGTGGGGACCTCGAGGCTCCTCCGACCCTAATTCCAATTCTATAAAATCACATCTCCGGTGAAAAAAATCAGAGCGAAGTGTTCATTGCGTTTCACGAGACGGAGCCACATCCACCTCCGGTTCTTTCTCCGGAGGGCTGATCTCGAGGCCATTTGGGGCTCCGGAGAGGGGAAAACGTCGCCGTTGTCATCACAAACGCTTTTCCATGAACACCGCCTTGATGCTCACCACCGAGAGTGAGTAATTCCTTTGTAGGCTTGCTGGACGACGGTGGGATTGGATGAGATTGATCATGTAATCGAGTTAAGTTTGATAGGGCTTGATCCCTAGTATCCACTATGTTCTAAGATTGATGATGCTATGACTTTGCTATGCTTAATGCTTGTCACTTGGGGCCGAGTGCCATGATTTCAGATCTAAACATATTATATTTTCTCTGAATATAAGATTGATTTGGATCCTATCTTGCAAGTTGTATGCACCTATTACGTGTCTTCAAACGCATACCCCAAGGTGACAATAATTGGGATTCTTTCCGGTGATTGCCGTAGTTTGAGGAGTTCATGTATTCACCATGTGTTAATGCTTTGTTCCGGTTCTCTATTAAAAGGAGGCCTTAATATCCCTTAGTTTCCAATAGGACCCCGCTGCCACGGGAGGGTAGGACAAAAGATGTCATGCAAGTTCTTATCGCAAGCACATATGACTATATACGAAATACATGCCTACATTATATTGATGAATGTGAGCTAGTTCTGTGTCACCCTAGTGTGTAACTGTTACATGATCAAGGTCATCTAAATTGTTATCCATCGCCGATCCGCGTGCCTATGCTTTACTTATACTGAATCTTGCTAAGTTACTATTGCTACTACTACTGTCACAACGGCTACAAAAATTGCTACTACTACTGTTACTTTTGCTACTACTATTTGCCGTTCTACTAAACCTTTGCTGCAGAGAGATATCCCATGTGCAGTTGAATTGACAACTCAACTGTCAAGGCCAATAAATATTCTTTGGCTCCCCTTGTGTCGAATCAATAAATTAGGGTGAAATACTACCCGTGAAGACTGTCGCGATCCCCTATACTTGTGGGTTTTCAAGACCTTTTTCTGGCGCCGTTCTCGGGGAGCATAGCTCTATTTATGGTGTTAACTTGAGGATATCCAACTTCCACTATGAAGAATGTGAAAGACAGTCGAACTAAGACCGTCCCCTCTCGCACGAGAGGAGGTAAGGAACTGCTATCTAGCTCTGCTTTTGATTCACCTACTGTTTTGAATCGGCTTGTTACACCACCACCTGTTGATCGTCCTGATATGTCACATGAACTTGATGCTCATATTGCTATACTATTGCTATACATCCTGAAACTAAAAATGTGCCACTGAATGAATTACTTGATGCTCATATTGCTAAAGCTAGAGAACTTGAAAATGCTGAAACTGATGAGGACTTTGAATCATCTATTACACCTTGCTCTCCTAATAGATATGAATTGCCTCATGTACCTGAAGGTTATGTTATGGATAAGGAAACAACTAGTGATTTCTTTGCTTGTGAAAATAGAGATGATTTTAAGAAACTGTTATGCAAACTAAAAGAAAAATCTATGACGGAGAAAATGAAATATGATCCTAAGTTTGCTACTTCTCCTATATTTGTTACTGATAAGGATTATGAGTTCTCTGTGGACCCTGAGTTAATTCCTATAGTAGAATCTGATCGTTTCCATGGTTATGAGAATGAAACTGTTGTCGAACACCTTATGAAATTAAATGATATTGTTTCTTTGTTTACCAATGATGAAAAGATACGCTACTATTATATCCTTAAGCTTTTTTCCTTTCTCGCTAAAAGACGATGCCAAGGAATGGTTCCTTTCTCTTGCACCTGGTTGTATGCTCCATTGTTTTTTTGCGAAATATTTTCCTGCTTATAAGAAACAAGCTGCCTTATAGGAAATATTTAACTTTGTGCAAATTGAAGAAGAGAATCTCCCTCAAGCTTGGGGGAGGCTTCTCCGATTACTAAGAGCTTTACCTGATTGTCCTCTTAAGAAAAATGAAATTCTTTGATATCTTTTATAATGGACTAACCGATGCTTCTAGGGACTTCCTAGATAGTTGTGTTGGTTGTGTTTTCAGGGAAAGAACTGTCAGTCAAGCTAAAGAATTATTGAATAACATATTACAAAATGTCGATGATTGGACACTTCCTGAACCACCTCTGAAACCTATTCAAAAGAAGAGAGGTATTCTATTCCTCAACCATGAAGATATGCAAGAAGCAAAAAGATCTATGAAGGAGAAATGTATTAAAATTGAGGATATCAAGAAACTACCACCTATTGAAGAAATACATGGACTTAATACCCCGACACATGTAGTAGAGGTAAACTCTCTACGTTCCTTTAGTGAAAATGATATACCTTATACTAAGACACCTGAACGATGCATGGATGAATATGATAATTACGTTGTCAAGCAAGAACACTTCACTAACTATGTTAAAGATCAATTGAGACGTAATGCTATGATGATAGACCGTTTAAGTGACTTGATTTTTAGAATTGCTAATGATGTAAAAGGTCCAGGTAAACATGCTTCTATGGTTCACACTCAACTAGACCAAGTTGCTAAGTCACAAAATGATTTGCTTGCTGAAATGAATAATAATATGAATGATCATGTTGTTAGGGTAATGACTAGGGGAGGTCGCATGACCCAAGAACCTCTCTATCCGGAAGGTCATCCTAAAAGAATAGAACATGATTCCCAGAGAATTAATGTTGATGCGCCTAGCTCCTCTAATAAGAAAAATAAAAAGAAAAAGAAAAATGATAGGAACTTGCATGCTTCTAGTGAACCTGTTACAAAAACACCTACTGAGAACAATAATGATGTTTCTATTTCTGACGCTGAAACCCAGTCTGGTAGTGAACATGCACTTAGTGATAATGAAAACGAGGACGATGATAATAATGTGCAAGTAGATGCTCCACCAGATAGTAGTAAAGAACATGATAATGATGTAGAAATAGAACCTGCTGAGGATCTTGATAACCCATCTCATAAAAATAAACGTTATAATAAGAGAGACTTTGTTGCTAGAAAACCTGGGAAGGCAAGAGAGCCATGGATTCAAAAACCCATGCCTTTCCCTCGTAAGGCTTCTAAGAGTAAGGACGATGAAGATTTTGAGTGCTTTGCTGAAATGATTAGACATGTCCTTTCGCGTACTCGTTTGACTGATATATTGAAAATGCCTCCATATGCTAAGTATAGGAAAGATAATATTACCAACAAAAGGAAAATACCTGAAACTGAGATTGCTACTATGCTTGCTAATTATTCTTTTGATGGAGGAATATCTAAGAAGCTAGGAGATCCTCGCATACCCAAAATACCTTGCTCTATTAAAAGAAATTATGTTAAAACTGCTCTATGTGATTTAGGGGCCGGTGTTAGTGTTATGTATTTCTCTCTTTATAAAAGACTTGATTTGAGTAAGCTTATACATACCAAGATATCTTTGCAAATGGCTAATAAATCCACTGCTTTACCTATTGGAATTTGCGAGGACGTTCCTGTTGTGGTTGCAAATGTTACTATCTTAACAGAATTTGTTATTCTTGATATGCCCGAGGACGACAATATGTCGATCATCCTTGGTAGACCATTTCTAAATACTGCAGGGGCTATTATTGATTGCAATAAAAGCAAGGTTACCTTTCACGTCAATGGCAAACAACATACCGTTCATTTTACGAAGAAGCAAGCTTTGATCAATAATATTAATGTCATTGAGCCTACCCCCACGGTTATCATTGGAAGTTTTGCAATTCCTCTACCTACTGTCAAGAAGAAATATTATAATCTTATTGTTGGGGTGATGCAAATCCCCATTGAGGTAACCTAGTGATATACGAAAATTCTTCGATAGCATGTTAACCGGAACCGGTTATTAATAAGACTTGATCACCCTTATTAATGGATCCTTTTCGGAAGGCATGTGATTGATGAATTTAGTATTCACAACTCTCTGTATCAAAAGTTTATCCTCTGTTATTTTCAGTTTATATAAAATAAATTAGCATGATTTTCTGTTTTTCTGTTTTTCCCGTGCGTAGAAAAATGCCCGAAAATAAAAAATCTCAGATTGCCACAAAATTTTAATACGAATTTTTCTAGAATAAATAAGAATTTTTGGCATAAAAATTACAGCAGGGGACTGCACCTGTGTGGCACCACACATCAAGGCGCCCCCCTAGGCTGCACCCTGATGGCTTGTGGGGCCCATAGGGCCCCCCTGCCTTATCTCTTCGTCCCACTCCTTCTCCTACCTCAAGCAAAAATTTCCTATCCACCTCTCTCCCGTGTTCTTCACCCAGAAAGTGAAATTTTTGATCTCTTTGCTCGGAACCCCGTTTCCGAAACTGTTTTAAGGAATTGTTCCTCAAAATTTGTGCTTGGGAAGATGAGTTTCTTTAGGAGGAGCTCCTCAAGGAGACTCACCTTAGGTGAGTCATTTAGTGGGAACTCAGTATGACAAGCTTACATCGAGCCTCGAGACAACCAGATAGTTATGGCTGACGCCAAATCATGTCGACGGCCAAGTGAAGATTTCATGATAGGTGGAGGCATTAAGGATGAATTTGACCAATTCATTTATAATACCGGCCTCACCGATTTCCTCGCAGATAAGTTTGTCCAACACTATGACCTTACTCGTACATTCACGTAAGGATTTCGCTATCAATCACGTGCTTCTAGAGTGTTATTTAAACTATATGATAAATCCTTTAGGATGACTCTAGAAGATTTATTTATTGCTTGCAAACTTACACTTTGGGGTTCGACCGAGAAACCTTCAAAAACTGATTATAATTTGTTTCTCGAGAGTCTCTGCGTTGGTTAAGATAGGGGAGTAACACAAGCAAGAATGAAAAGCATACAGTTTCCCTCTATTCATTACTTTGTTCTGTTCAATGGGAAATGCGTAGTAGGGAAACAAGATTGTAGTGCCTTATGTGCCCCTGATTTAAGCCTTATTCACACTGCTGTTACTGGGGAACAACACTATAACCTTGGTGCAATTGTTGCCTGAAGGTTGAATTCTAACTCTAGCAATGGTGATTTGTATGGAGGTATTTATGAATCCCGCATAGCTGCGAAACTGGGAGTATCGCCTCAACCTAATCATCCTATCCTGTCTGATAGATACTCAGACGTTGATGCTATGTGTTATCATGAGTTTATTGCAAACCGCGCTAGGGGTTATGAGTATAACTTAATCTTTGGAAAATATACACCTATGCCTGTCACTTTGCCTGCACCCGCCCTCTTTGATTTTCAGGATCGACAGCGTTACTATGTTCTTGAGGAAGAGGTGCGGGAATACAAAGCTGCAGTGGAGGCTACTCGTGTAGCAGAGGAGGCGGCTAGGAACGCCACCGCAAGCTATCACCTTAACCATTTTCCAGATTATCAGTGGTGATCACCAAGCTAGGTAAACGCCTAAGCTTGGGGGAGTACGTATTTCTCACCGACATTACATTCAGGTTCACACACTTCATATAAATTGTCAGTGTTCATCATCTTTCATTGTATGTCGATGCTAGTTTTATTTTTTCCGCTTTCTTCTTGTGTGTTTTAAAAACTTTGGAAAAACCAAAAATATTTCTCGCTTCTTTTCAGTTTTCTTTCCCGCTTAATTACCTTAGTGCTAAAAAGAAAACCCAAAAAGATTTCCTTTGCATGTTGGGAGCTTTCCCGTGTAAATAATTTTTCTCGTTCTTGTTTTCCCTTAGTTTATTTGCTTGCTTGAGAAAAACAAAAACTCCAAAAATATTTCAGTGTGTTTCTTTGAATTTCTTTTCTTTTTGTTGAGTATTTGAAAGGAGAATACCACGATGAAAATGTTGAGTGGCTCTTATATGCTTCATTGTTGATCTAACAGAGAGCCAATATTACCTTGTCTTCTCCTTTGTCTAAAACTACCTTGCAGATTCCAGCTTAGTCCACGGTATTCTTGCACTATTATTATTATCACATCATTCGGTCATGCAAGTGAAAGGCAATAATGACAATATTTGACGAAGTGATCGTGGCAAAGGAAGCCGGTATGAACTCTACTTGTTTTCTGTTTTTGTAAATATGTTTAGCTTGTTCGATCTCGATTCAGTATATTATGAGTGAACATGTTCATGATGACAATTAGAGATTATAGCTTCTCATGCCATGTTTAAACAACTAGTAGTGAATAATGATTTATTTTATAGGTCAACATGCATTAAAATGGTTATCATGTGGTATGGTAGTATGGTATTTCCCTCTGAGTAATTCAAGCGGCTTGACTTGGCCCATGTGCAAACATGTAGTTGATTCAAAACCAATGCAGCCTTCATGATGCTTAAATTCAGAGTGTTCATATCCTACTCACGCTATGTCCAATGTTAATTATTCCCAATGCATACCTATGACCGTTTTCGCTCTCTAGCTGGTCGCTTCCCAACCTATTGCTAGCCTTCAATTGTACTAAGCGGGAATGTTGCTTGTGCATCCAAAACCTTTAAACTAAGTTATTCCACATGAGTCCACCATACCTACCTATATGCGGTATTACCCTGCCGTTCCAAGTAAATTTGCATGTGCCATCTCTAAACATTCAAATAAACATCTATTTTGTGCACGCATCTTGCTCATGGAGTGACCAGGCGGTCAGTATTTTCCATGCTAAGTAAGTTATTGTCAAGACGGTCATTTATTCACCATCATTGCACGAGAGTGGCTGGTAAAAGGATGTCGAGTCTGCATAATCAAAATTAATTAAACAAAACTCCTTGGGACAGTTGACATGTTGGCAGGCATCCGTGGATTCGGTCAGCCATGGTTTGTGTATGGATGGTGGGTAGGAGTAAACATTACTATTATGTTTGGGAACCGCCAATAATGAGTTTAGCATGCAAGATATTGAAAACCTTTGTCGTAACGTTGACAAGAAAAGTGCACAACTCAAAAATTACATTCCTATCCTGTTTTAAAACTTGAGCTCTGGCACCTCTGCAAATCAATGCTTCCCTCTGCGAAGGGCCTATCTATTTATCTTTATGTTGAGTCATCATCCTCTTATTAAAAGCACCAGACTGGAGAGCACTATTGTCATTCTTATGCATTGAGTCCAGTTAATATTGGATGTGAGCATGACTGGATCTTTTCTATTCTGAATTATAATGATTAGTCGTTGCTTGAACCTCGGAGGTGCTTTGCATTTATGTTTTGCGGTCTCAGAAAGGTCTAGCGAAATACCATGTCACCATATTATATCATGATTGTTTTGAGGAATTGTTGGCATGTGAGATATCTTATTATTGCTCGCTAGTTGGTTATGTATTGCCATGAGTTGATATGATGTTTAATTGCTATCATGGGCTTGGTTATTTATGATTTTTGCTGAAAACTTGAGCACTAGCTAAGCATGTGTATAATGACGAGAACAAAAGAGTTTATAAAAGTTTTCTTTATCACTTTCTGTTTGTCAACTGAATTGCTTGAGGACAAGCAATGAGTTAAGCTTGGGGGAGTTGATACGTCTCCAACGTATCTACTTTTCCAAACACTTTTGCTTTGGTTTTGACCTCTAATTTGCATGATTTGAATGAAACTAACCCGGACTGACGCTGTTTTCAGCAGAACTACCTTGGTGTTATTTTTGTGCAGAAATAAATGTTCTCGAAATTAGACGAAACTTTTTATGAATTATTTTTGAGATTTATAATGAATTATGGAGCAAAGAACTATCGGACGGGGTGTGCCAGGGGGCCACCACACATCAGCGCGCCCCCCTAGGCCGCGCCCTGATGGCTTGTGGGGCCCTCGTGGCTCCTCCGACCCTAATTCCAGTCCTATAAAATCACATCTCCGGAGAAAAAAATCAGAGAGAAGTTTTCATAACTTTCATGAGATGGAGCCGCCGCCACCTCCTGTTCTTCCTCAGGAGGGCTGATCTGGAGTCCGTTTGGGGCTCCGAAGAGGGGAAATCATCGCCGTCGTCATCACCAACCCTTCTCCATCAACACCGCCATGATGCTCACCATGGGGAGTGAGTGATTCCTTTCTAGGCTTGCTGGATGGTGGTGGGATTGGATGAGATTGATCATGTAATCGAGTTAAGTTTGATAGGGCTTGATCCCTAGTATCCACTATGTTCTGAGATTGATGATGCTATGACTTTGCTATGCTTAATGCTTGTCACTAGGGCCCGAGTGCCATGATTTCAGATCTGAACATATTATATTTTCTCTGAATATAAAATTGATTTGGATCCTATCTTGCAAGTTGTATGCACCGATTACGTGTCTTGATCCGCATACCCCAAGGTGACAATAATTGGGATTCTTTCCGGTGATTAACGTAGTTTGAGGAGTTCATATGTTCACCATGTGTTAATGCTTTGTTCCGGTTCCCTATTAAAAGGAGGCCTTAATATCCCTTAGTTTCCAATAGGACCCCGCTGCCACGGTAGGGTAGGACAAAAGATGTCATGCAAGTTCTTATCGCAAGCACGTATGACTATATACGGAATACATGCCTACATTATATTGATGAATTGGAGCTAGTTCTGTGTCGCCCTAGTGTGTAACTGTTACATGATCAATGTCAGCTAAATCATTGTCCATCACCGATCCACGTGCCTACGCTTTACTTATACTGAATCTTGCTAAGTTACTATTGCTACTGCTACTGTCACAACTTCTACAAAACTGCTGATGTCACTACTACGGTTACTTTTGCTCCTACTATTTGCCGTGCTACTAAACCTTTCCTGCATAGAGATATCCCAGGTGCGGTTGAATTGACAACTCAAGTGTCAAGGCCAATAAATATTCTTTGGCTCCCCTTGTGTCGAATCAATAAATTAGGGTGAAATACTACCCGTGAAGACTGTTGAGATCCCCTATACTTGTGGGTTATCAATGACGACCACGGATACCATGATGACCCGGATACCTCGATCATTTTTTAGGATGAAGTCTTTTTCCAGAAGAGCCTTGATGGCTCCGAGGTTCCCCTCATAGCCGATCACCCTAGGATACTCCCCAGCCGAACTGAAGGTAGGAAGAAAGCTCCTACCCGAAAAGGGCGCTCGTCCCCCGTTATTTCGGAGGCACCTCCTTCCGTTCCCAGGGGCTATCGTAGTACGCGCCGAACACTAGAGAGTGTACCACCAGCAAAACCTACGGCAAATAGTGTAAAGTGTGCTGCCGCTGGAGGGACTACCTTAGGCGCTCCTGCATCCAAGAGGTAACTGTTTTAACTTTATAGTTTGAGCACTGCTCCTGGCTGTTTGCAAGTTTTCATAATCCAAGCCGACCTTTGTAGGAACCAAACACACCCTCCCACGTCCGAAGACGTCGAGAGGTTTCAAGGCGGCAGTTCTGAACAAAGCCCCCCAACAACCTCAGGATGCAACGAGGGGGGCGCTACTATGGACCAACATCCGGAAGATTCTAAGGAAGTTTCTATTACAAATTGGGAAGCAGAAAGCGCGATGAATCATCAAAGTCGAAAGGAGTCGCTATGCCACCCAGAATTTTCTGAACATGAGATTAATGCTCTTGACATGGTGAATATGCACCTCGGTGCCACCCGATCAGGACTTGAAGGGCTCGCCAATTTTAAGAAAAACAGTCTTCGGGTAAGTGTTTGATTTGAACGACCGAACACAAATCCTTATCGAGTAGCCCCCGAGCCTTAATTTGGCCGGACGGCCGTATTAAGGGTCTTATAAGAATTCTCATGACATTCCGCAGTCTTCGAAAGATCAGAATGATAAATTGTCGGAAGATCTTGAGACGAGCCGGACTCAGCTAAAAGCTGCAAAGGCCGAGCTAGAGGGAGTGAAAATTCACTAGGGAAGCGCACGGTGAGCAACAACTTCGATTAATACATAATTGGTCGAGGCATTGATATCTAATAAGTGTTTGCTTTATAGCAGCCGAATATATAGATCAACCTCAGAAAGACCTGGATGCGGCAAGAGAGTCAAAAGATATGCCAAGTCGTAGCTCCAGGCCGGCCATCGAATACTGACCCGTAATCTTGAGGAGAAGAACAACCTCCAGAAAGAGAATCAACAACAGGCCAATGAGATTGAGGATTTAAAAACCCAGCTAGCCTGTGCCCGTGAAGAAAACCAGAGATTGAAAGGTGGTATATTCGGTAAGTAAGATTCCGGACCCATAGTTTCGTATATAGACTATACCCGAACTAACCGACATGCCACGTCTCTTTGCAGCACTCTTAACTGGGCGTCCCGAAGAGGAAAATAGCTCGTTCGGGGGGGGTGTCTTTTACAGGAGCTATCCATTGTGCATGAACAAGGTCGAAAAGCGGTGAAAAGTATGATCAAGGCACAGTGGCCATCCCAGAGCCCTCCGGAAGGGATGGCTGAATTGGCTGATCGTTTTAAAGGAGCTCGTCGGCGGTTTGAATTATGGAAAACATCAGTTTGTCAAGATGGGGCTCGTGAAGCGTCGGCTATGGTGAAAACTAGATTAGCCAAGCTGGATCCCGAGCATTTGGCTCGAGTAGGGCCGGTAGGGCCAGATGGTCAAGAGATACCTCTACATTTAGTATATGACCAGGTAATGTTGGCTGCACGCCTCTCGCAACAGGACTGTCGTCTGGATGCGATAATAGATAATCTTGATCAACAACCAGATGCTTGATTCTATGTAGCTATGTACTTTACATCAAATATTGCTTCATCCAAACTGTAAACATTGTCTTAACCGGCCATCGGCTTCTACCTCCCCGAACAATAGTCAGGGAGTGTTCCTTACTATGCATCATCTGAAATATCAGGACGGCATTTCGGAGAACCAGGCAATCCGGCCATATGGTATGAACAGACAGAACTTGATCGGAGAATGATGTTGTATTACTTTTTAACATAAGAAACATCTTCCAAAGAAAATAGTTCCTCTATGGGTTCCTTTCTTCAGGCGCTACGCGTATCCGTAGACTTGAAAGTCGATATCCGCAGCAAGCGGACAATGGTTAAGTCGGGAACATAACTCCCGATTATGGTGAGAGTTGATAACCCACAAGTGTAGGGGATCGTTTGTAGCCTTTTTCAATAAGTAAGAGTGTCGAACCCAATGAGGAGCTAAAGGTAGAATTAATATTCTCTCAAGTTCTACCGGCCACCGATACAACTCTATGCATGCTAACGCTTACTTCACCTAGAACAAGTATGAAACTAGTTTGCGGGAATAAAACTATAAGTACTTAGTAGATAATTTTGCAAGATTCAGTATATGTAATGCGTAGGCACGTGGATCGGTGATGGATAATGATTTAGATGACATTGATCATATAACAAGTACACACTAGGGCGACACAGAACTAGTTACAATTCATCAATGTAATGTCGGCATATATTCCGTACATAGTCATACGTGCTTGCGACAAGAACTTGCATGACATCTTTTGTCCTACCCTCCCATGGCAGCGGGGTCCTATTGGAAACTAAGGGATATTAAGGCCTACTTTTAATAGAGAACCGGAACAAAGCATTAACACATGGTGAATACATGAACTCCTCAAACTATGGCAATCACCAGAAAGAATCCCAATTATTGTTACCTTGGGATATGTGGATCAAGACACGTAATAGGTGCATACAACTAGCAAGATAGGATCCAATCAATCTTATATTTAGAGAAAATATAGTATGTTCAGATCTGAAATCATGGCACTCGGGCCCTAGTGACAAGCATTAAGCATAACAAAGTCATAGCAACATCAATCTCACAACATAGTGGATACTAGGGATCAAGCCCTATCAAACTTAACTCGATTACATGATCAATCTCATCCAACCCCACCACCGTCCAGCAAGCCTATAAAGTAATTACTCACTCTCGGTGGTGAGCATCATGGCGGTGTTGATGGAGAAGGGTTGGTGATGATGGCGGCGAAGTTGTTGGTGTAGATCGCCGTCATGATGGATGCCCCGGTGGCGCTCTGGCACCACCGGGGGAGAGGGGGAGAGAGCCCCCCTACTTCTTCTTCTTCCATGGCCTCCTCCCTAGGTGGGAGGAGGGTTTCCACTCTGGTCCATGGCCTCCATGGCTCCCGGAGGGTAGGATCCCCTCCGAGATTCGATCTCTCTCTCTGTTTCTCTTCTGTTTTCGCGACTGGTTTCTGACCCCTTCACCGTTTCTTAAATATCCGGAGATCCGTAACTCCGATCGGGTTGAAATTGTGAGTGGATTTTTATCGCAAAAATATCTTTCTTGCGGCGGAAGGAAAGCCTCAACCGCCTTAAGGGGGAGGCACAAGCCATCAGGGCGCCCCCAGGCCGCGCCTTCATATGTGGTGCGGCCCTCGGGCATCGTCTTGCGTTGATTCCGACTCCCAAAATTCACATATATTACAAAAAAAACGTAAATTTTTATCGCGTTTGGACTTCGTTTGATATGGAATTTCTGTGAAACAAAAAACACACAAAAAACAGGAACTGGCACTGGGCACTGGGTCAATCGGTTATTGCTCAAAAATAATATAAATTGGTCAATAATTACTCAAAAAGTATCCTAGAATGATAATATAATAGCATGGAACAATAAAAAATTATAGATACGTTGGAGACGTATCAAGCATCCCCAAGCTTAATTCTTGCTCGTCATCAAGTAGGTAAATGATAAGAACAGAATTTTTTATGTGACATGCTACCCAATATGTAATCTTTTGTATGTATACTCATTGAGAAAAGATGAATTAACAAACATTGACGTAGTAATACTTATAAGCACAAGCAACAAAATCATCAATTTTTCAAAGTATACGATCCTCAAAGAATGTTTACCCTTGTTCATCTTATTATATTAGCAAGGCATGGCTCCGTCTTCACCACATTAATACAAATGTTAAGCATCACGGTGTCCAAGTCAGGCAATTGGATCGTACTTTTTCAGTACGCATCAACTTTTTATTCTTCATGCAATACATGAGCGTGAACCATGGACATAGCATATAGGTGGAATAGAATGTGGCGGTAGGTTTCAAAGGGGTAAAAGTGGAGAAGAAAGTCTCGCATCAACTCGGCGTATCAACGGGCTATGGAGATGCCCATCAATAGATATCTATGCGAGGAGTAGGGATTTCCATGCAACAGATGCACTAGAGCTATAAGTGTATGAAAGCTCGACTGAAGCTAAGTCGGTGTGCATCCAACTTGCTTGCTCATGAAGACCTCGGCCATTTGAGGACGCCTGTCATCGGAATATACAAGCCAAGTTCTATAATGAAAAATTCCCACTAGCATATGGAAGTGACAAAACAAGAGACTCTCAATATGAAGAACATGGTGCCACTTTTAGGCACAAGTGTTGTAAAGGATAGTAGCAAAGTCCCTTCTCTCATTTTCAATCATTATATTTTTCATTTTTTTTTTCATTTTTCATTTTTTTTGAATGGATGGTGGGCTCATTTGGCCTCCCCCATCTTTACTTTTTTCATCTGGAGTCTCATCTCTACTTGTGAGAGAATCATCATCTCCATCATTCTTTCCTCACTAGGACAATGCTCTAATAATGATGATCATCACACTTTTATTTACTTACAACTCGATATGGAAAACTGATAGGATGATATGACTCTATATGAATGCCTCTGGCAGTGTACCAGGATGTGTAATGATCTAGCATAGCAAAAGATATCAAAAAACGTACAAGCCATGTAAATATCATGCTAGCTATCTTACGATTATGCAAAGCAATATGACAATGGAAATACAAGTCATATGAAGTGACGGTGGAAGTTGCATGGCAATATATCTCGGAATGGCTATGGAAATGCCATGATAGGTAGGTATCGTGGCAGTTTTGAGGAAGATATATAATGAGGCTTATGTGCAACAGAGCGTATCATATCACGGGGGTTGGATGCACCGGCAAAAGTTGCACCGATCCTCGAGGTGAGAATGGGCAAGGCATGGTACCGAAGAGGCTAGCAAACTATAAATAGGTGAGATTGTGTATGTCCATGGTTTCACATTAGTCATAAAGAACTCATATACTTATCGCAAATTTTATAAGTTTTATCACAAATCAAAGTACTACTCTCATGCCCCGAGGGAGGAGGTTGGGAGGAGTTAACCATCACGCGCCCCCGACCCAAAACAACACTAGGATTTTAACGAGGAATAGAAATGCTCACACATCCTCACCATGCCTTTTTTAATATTTAGACAAACACGAAGTTAACACCTCTTAATATCGACACTTCTACAAATCAACAATGATGCACTCACACTCTTTCACATTACCACATCAATATCATTAACCCACAATTTCTCTTTTAATGTGTTACATGAAGGTTTTGATTATCACTCCTTGAATACCTATTATTTTTGGACTAGTCTTATAACCCATGCACATTACCGTCACTGTTTGAACGAAAGTTTAATTCTTTCGAAAAAAATACCTGGACATGCTCTAATAAATATAAGTGAAGCAAAATAGCATTCTACAAATAACGGTTTTCTATATGTAGAGAAACAGGCATCCAACTTCAAATGATATAAGTGAAGCACATGAAGCATTCTATAAAGCCATACTCAAAAGATATAAGTGAGGTGCAAAGAGCATTCTATAAATCAACCATGGAATTTCCCAAACCAGCATGGTGCATTATTAAAAGTAAAATAAAAGACACACGACGCTCCAAGAATTTACGCATATCATGTGAACAAAACAAAAACCGAAACATAACGAGAGTTGTTGAAGAAGAAAGATGGGATGCCTTCTAGGGCATCCCCAAGCTTAGAAGCTTGAGTCTCCTTCAATATTTACTTAGGGTGCCTTGGGCATCCCCAAGCTTGAACTCTTGTCTTTCATTATTCTTCTCATATTGATACCTCCTCGATCTTCGAACACTTCATCCACACAAAACTTGACAAAACTTTCATTAGAAACGTTAGTACATAATCATCAAATCTCATCATGTCCTGCCATAACATTATTGCATAATTATAATCTAACATTACCCACTGTATTCTATCACAATTATATGGCTCCCAAGTCATTGGGGCTCAACAAGAATTCAATCATAAGCAAACAAAGCAACTATAACAGCAATCTGTGAAAAGCAGGACAGTCTGTAAAGATCTGTTTGGTTACCCTACTTATGTAACTCAAACAATTCTGAACAATCAGGGCGTAATAAAGAATTTGCACAGAAGTACTATGTAAAAATTTCAGAAATTTTGCACGTTACAGTAAAATATGAAAATTGAAACACTACAGCAAAAGTTTCTGTTTTTACACAGCACATATCAAACAAACAATTCAAACATCCTAAATGTAATTCTTGGCACATTATTTCTATAATACAATGGATTTGTACAAGGGGATAATTATTTTTGTTGAAAAGTTGTTGTAATCAAGATTCACAAAGTTTCCATGGGCATGAACAAAACTTCAAGGCTAGCCCCCACTTCAACGATGTTCTTCTTTCTCACTTTCACTTCTCTTTTTGAAAAGGTTTCTAGTTCCCCACTTTATTTTTTTTTGTTTTTAAATATTTTAAAAGCAGACAACAGAAATAAATGACTCTCTAAAAATTCTGGGTTGTCTGTCTGGCAGCGCTTTCTTTAAAGCCATTAAGCTAGGCATATAGTGCTCAAATAATTGATCCACCTGGATCCCAAGGTATATCAAAGCCAATTTTAATTAACAATGATTTGTAATTTAGTAGTGAGCACAAAGTGATATATATCATGTAACAACAAAGTCTAACTCTGTTCCTATGCATTGGCATGTCATACAAGAACAATTCATTCACACAAGGTAAAGGCCAATTCGTAGGATAAGTAGTTTCTTGCAATTTTATCGTATTGAGAACATAGAGTAGTGAGCACAAAGTAGTTCCTCTCTCATAACAATTGCAAGTAGGAGCAGCAAGCACATGCATATTATATCCATCAAAATCATCATGCGTAGTGGTAAAATGCAACCCGTCAATATAATCCTTAATAAGTGCAAACTTCTCCGATATAGTGTAGTTGGGATAATTCAAAAAGATAATAGGACTATCATGTGTGAGTGCAATAGCAACAATTTCATGCTTAACATAAGGAACTATAGCAAGTTCATCTCCATAAGCATAATTCATATTGGCATCATGGCCACAAGCATAGCAAGCATCAAATTCATCAAAAAGGGATATTTCAAATGAATCCAAGGGATCATAGCAATCATTATAGCATTCATCCTTCGGTATGCACGAAGGGAAATTAAACAATGTATGAGTTGAAGAGTTACTCTCATTAGAAGGTGGGCACGGGTAGCTAATACGCTGTTCCTCCTTTTGTTCTTTGCTCTCCTCCTCATCTTTTTCATCTAATGAGCTCACAGTTTCAGCAATTTCTTCTTCCATAGATTCCTGCGAAATGTTAGTCTCTTCCAAGGCAGAGGACATTATTTCAATGAATTCTTTAACATAAGCATTATAAGCATAGTTTTCATAGAAATATTTAAGTACGGCAAAATTTTTAGATTTGTAAAGAGTAGCATCATGCTTTTCAATCAAAGTAGCAATTTCATAAGCACCCTTAAAAGCAACAAATTCTTCAATTTGTTCAACATCATAATAACAATAGGCCTCCTTGGTATAAGAAGATAGTATTTCATTATCATTTATCACACATCGGTAGGGAAGGTGGTTTTTAGTGCCTTCAGAACAACAAGTGAACTCATATATTTCGTATAAATTTGAAGTGTAGCCACGTAAAGTATTAATTTGATGCCACAAGAGTTTCCCTTTTTGAGATATGCGGTGTCGCACATAATAAGCATGCTCATTTAAAGATTTTTCCTAACCCAAGCTAGTTGGGTTTTCAGCATGAGCACAAAGGGATCGAAGATGATCCAAGTAATATTCTTCGGTAGTACGGAAGACTAGTGGTTCCTCAACTTTTGGAGCAGCAAGTACATCTAATGTTTTTGGTCTTTTGCGTTTCCTATCCATATCTAAAGATAGAAAACAATTAATAACAGAAAATAAAACAACTAATAAAATAAAATAAAAATTACTTAGTGATAAAGCAAACATGCACACACGAGAATATCAACCACTACACTATTGCTCCCCAGCAATGACGCCAGAAAAAGGTCTTGATAACCCACAAGTGTAGGGGATCATTTGTAGCCTTTTTCGATAAGTAAGAGTGTCGAACCCAACGAGGAGCTAAAGGTAGAATTAATATTCTCTCAAGTTCTATCCACCGATACAACTCTACGCACGCTAACGCTTACTGCACCTAGAACAAGTATGAAACTACTTTGCGGGAATAAAACTAGAAGTACTTAGTAGATAATTTTGCAAGATTCAGTATATGTAAAGCGTGGGCACATGGATCGGTGATGGATAATGATTTAGATGACATTGATCATATAACAGTTACATACTAGGGCGACACAGAACTAGCTCCAATTCATCAATGTAATGTAGGCATGTATTCCGTATATAGTCATACGTGCTTGCGATAAGAACTTGCATGACATCTTTTGTCCTACCCTCCCATGGCAGCGGGGTCCTATTGGAAACTAAGGGATATTAAGGCCTCCTTTTAATAGAGAACCGGAACAAAGCATTAACACATGGTGAATACATGAACTCCTCAAACTACGGCAATCACCGGAAAGAATCCCAATTCTTGTCACCTTGGGGTATGCGGATAAAGATATGTAATAGGTGCATACAACTTGCAAGATAGAATCCAATCAATCTTATATTCAGAGAAAATATAATATGTTCATATCTGAAATCATGGCACTCGGGCCCTAGTGACAAACATTAAGCATAGCAAAGTCATAGCAACATCAATCTCAGAACATAGTGGATACTAGGGATCAAGCCCTATCAAACTTAACTCGATTACATGATCAATCTCATCCAATTACACCACCGTCCAGCAACCCTACAAAGGAATTACTCACTCCCGGTGGTGAGCATCATGGCGGTGTTGATGGAGAAGGGTTGGTGATGACGGCGGTGAAGTTGTTGGTGTAGATCGCCGTCACGATGGATGCCCTGACGGCGCTCCAGCGCCACCAGGAGAGAGGGGGAGAGAGCCCACCTCCTTCTTCTTCTTCTTTGGCCTCCTCCCTAGGTGGGAGGAGGGTTTACCCTCTGGTCCATGGCCTCCATGGCTCCCGGAGGGCAGGAGCCCCTCCGAGATTGGATCTCTCTCTCTGTTTCTCTTCTGTTTCGCGACTGGTTTCTGACCCCTTCATTGTTGCTTAAATATCCAGAGATCCGTAACTCCGATCGGGCTGAAATTTTGAGGGGGTTTTTATCGCGAAAATATCTTTCTTGCGGTGGAAGGAGAGCCTCAACCTCCTTAAGGGGGAGTCACAAGCCATCAGAGCGCCTCCCATGCCGCGTCCTGATATGTGGTGCGGCCCTCGCGGATCGTCTTTCGTTGATTCCGAATCCCAAAATTCACATATATTCCAAACAAAATCTCCATAATTTTTTATCGCGTTTGGACTTTGTTTGATATGGAATTTCCGCGAAACAAAAAAGACACAAAAAAACAGGAACTGGCACGGGGCACTGGGTCAATAGGTTAGTGCTAAAAAATAATATAAATTGGTAAATAACTACTCAAAAAGTATCCTAGAATTATAATATAATAGCATGGAACAATCATAAATTATAGATACGTTGGAGACGTATCAAGAGTCACCTAATTATTCGTTCTTCCTTTGCAACCGACCAATTATGTTCTCAAGAATGCTAGCTTTCGGCTTTACCCATCTGAGGTACGTGCCCGGGTGACCCGGTCGTAACAATCGCAGAGGTGCTCCCTTTACCCTCTAGCCGAACAATCGGGAACGTAGAGGGTAAGCACAGGAGCCAGGCAACCCAGCTCGGGCAAATCTTAAGTCAAATTGATGTATATAATAGTATTGTAATGTAGGAAGGGAGCACACACGATAAAGGCGAGAATAGGTGCATAAAAGTTTTTTTATTCAGCTTTAGTAAAAAGCCCCGAGGTGTTCCCGGGAAATACACTCAAAGATGTATGCCCAAGAGTTTCTGGATACAACTCGGTCTAGCCGAACATAACCTGATGAAGCTGACTTATTCTAAAAGATAAAAATAGTAAATACTAAGGAAAGAAGTAGGATTAGTTTGGTTGATGACACCAGTTTTATCCGTAGTAGCGCCAAAGATGAGTTGTGTTCCATGTGATTGATTCGAGGCGATTATCCGATGGGTTGCGTAGACGATACACTCCTCCAGTAAGGACTTCATCAATGATGAATGGGCCCTCCTATTTGAGTGAGAGTTTTTTCTTCTTTTTTCTACGCGAGGCGGAGCACCAGCTCGCCCATGTTGTACGCTTTAGCCCAAACTTCCCTGCTCTGGTAGCGTCGTGTCTGTTGCTGATAGAATGTAGATCGTGCCAGACCGATATCGCGCTCTTCCTCCAAGGCGTCTAGGTTGTCTTGCCGATCTAACTTGGCTTCCTTTTCCTCGTACATGCGCACTCTAGGAGTGTCATCAATGATGTCGCAGGGCAGGACTGCTTCTGCCCTGTATACCATGAAAAATGGTGTATATCCCGTTTACCGGTTAGGGGTGGTACGCAAACCCCACAGTACGGAGTCAAGCTCCTCCACCCAGTGACAATCGGATTCGGTCATGGATCGGACTAAGCGCGGTTTGATGCCACTCATAATGAGTCCGTTGGCCCATTCCGCCCGTCCATTTGTTTGTGGGTGATATACGGAGGCATAGTCAAGCTTGATGCCTAGATTGGCACACCAGTCCTTCACTTCCTGAGCTGTGAAATTGGATCCGTTGTCCGTTATTATACAATGTGGAACACCATAATGGTGAACCACTCCGGATATAAATTCGATGATTGGGTCGGACTTCACAGAAGTGACTGATTTGGCTCAATCCACTTTGTGAATTTGTCGACCATTGCCAGTAAATATTTCTTTTTCTTGGCCCCCCTTTAAGTGGTCCGACCATGTCCAGCACCCAGACCGCAAAAGGCCAGGTAATAGGTAATGTCCAAAGAGCCGTTCCAAGCATGTGGCTTTGGTTAGCAAAGAGCTAGCAGCCCACACAATGATGAACGAGCGTTTGAGCGTCAGCACGAGCCGTGGGCCAAAAGAATCCAGCCCGGAAAGCCTTGCTGACATGGCTTGAGATTGAGTTGGTATTTCCCCAAAGAGGAAGGGATGATGCAGCACAGCGATGGTAAGTATTTCCCTCAGTTATGAAACCAAGGTATCGAACCATTAGGAGGATCACCACCACTACGTAAACAGCACCTGCACACAAAGAACAAATACTTGCAACCCGACGCGAAAGAGAGGTTGCCAATCTTTCTACGGTAAAAAGATAGATTAGGTAGTGATAGATTGGAGAGATAGATCTCTCAAGAACACAAAATAAAAAGAGCAAATAAAAAGTGCAGCAAGGTATTTTTGGGTTTTTGGAATAATAAATCTGAAAATAAAAGCGGCAAAAAGATAGATCGGGAAGCAATATGTTGGAAAAGTAGACCCGGGGGCCGTAGGTTTCACTAGTGGCTTCTCTCATGAGTATAGCACACGGTGGGTGAACAAATTACTGTTGGGCAATTGATAGAAGATCAAATAATCATGAAGATATCCAAGGCGATGATCATTATATAGGCATCACGTCCAAGATTGGTAGACCGAAACGATTCTGCATCTACTACTATTACTCCACACATCGACCGCTATCCAGCATGGATCTAGTGTATTAAGTTCATGGGAAAACGGAGTAATGCAATAAGAACGGTGACACGATGTCGACAAGATCTATTCATGTAGGAATAGACCCCATCTTGTCATCCTTAATAGCAACGATACATGCGTGTCTCCCTGCCCCTTCTGTCACTAGGAGAGGACATCGCAAGATCGAACCCATCACAAAGCACCTCTTCCCATGGCAAGAAAAATCGATCTAGTTGTCCTAACTAAACCAAAGATTCGAAGAAGAAATACGAGGCTATAAGTAATCATGCATATAAGAGATCAAAGAAGACTCAAATAATATTCATGGATAGAAACTGATCATGAACTCAAAATTCATCGGATCCCAACAAACACACCGCAAAAGTTTACATCAAATAGATCTCCAAGCGACCATTGTATTGAGAATCAAAAGAGAGAGAGGAAGCCATCTAGCTACTGCCTACGGACCCGTAGTTCTATTGTGAACTACTCACGCATCATCGGAGAGGCACCAATGAGGATGATGAACCCCTCTGTGATGGTGTCAGATAGGATCTCGAGGTTCTAGAACTTGCGGCGGCGGGATGTGTTTTTCGTCGACTTCCCTAGGGTTTCTGGAATATTTGGGAATTTATAGGCGTCAGAGGCGGTGGAGAGGGGTCCCGAGGAGGGCACAACCCATCAGGGCGTGCCCGGGGCCTCTGGCACGCCCTGGTGGGTTGTGGTCTCCTCGACCCTCCCCTCAGGCACTTCTTTGGCCCACTGGTTGTCTTCTGACCCAAAAAAAATCTCCAAAAAGTTTCGTCTTGATTGGACTCCGTTTGGTACTGATATTCTGCGAACTAAAAAACAACCAAAAACAACAACTGGCACTTTGGCACTATGTCAATAGGTTAGTCCCAAAAAATGATATAAAGTTGCTATAAAATGATTGTAAAACATCCAAGAATGATAATATAACAGCATGGAACAAGCAAAAATTATAGATACGTTGGATACGCACTAGTGGCAGGAGGAGCAATAGGAGTACTAATAAAATCATTATTATTAGTATTGGAAAAATCACACAACTTGGTGTTTTCTTGAGTCATCGTGACAACGCAAACAAGATTGCAAGCAAGCAAGAGATCTGACGAGAAAAAGGCAAACGAAAAAGAGGGCGAATAAAACGGCAAATTGGGTGAAGTGGGGGAGAGGAAAATGAGAGGCAAATGGCAAATAATGTAATTGCAAAGAGATGAGATTTGTGATTAGGAATCTGGTAGATGATGATGGTGTCTCCTCGGCACCAGAGATTGTCACGTAGATGAGAATGCTTCCTCCCCGGCAACGGCACCAGAAGATCCTTTGACGTGGCTTGAGACTGCGTCGGTATTTCCCCAAAGAGGAAGGGATGATGCAGCACATCGACGGTAAGTATTTCCCTCAGTTATGAAACCAAGGTATCGAACCAGTAGGAGGATCACCACCACTACGTAAACAGCACCTGCACACAAAGAACAAATACTTGCAACCCGGCGTGAAAGAGAGGTTGTCAATCTCTCTACGGTAAAAAGATAGATTAGGTAGTGAAAAGCTTGGAGAGATAGATCTCTCAAGAACACAAAATGAAAAGAGAAAATAAAAAGTGCAGCAAGGTATTTTTTGGTTTTTGGAATAATAGATCTGGAAACAAAAGCGGCAAAAAGATAGATCGGAAAGCAATATGTTGGAAAAGTAGACCCGGGGACCGTAGGTTTCACTAGTGGTTTTCTCATGAGTATAGCACATGGTGGGTGAACAAATTACTGTTGGGCAATTGATAGAAGATCAAATAATCATTATTATATCCTTGGGGATGATCATTATATAGGCATCACGTCCAAGATTAGTAGACCAAAAAGATTATGCATCTACTACTATTACTCCACACATCGACCGCTATCCAGCATGCATCTAGTGTATGAAGTTCATGGGAAAATGGAGTAATGCAATAAGAACGGTGACACAATGTAGACAAGATCTATTCATGTAGGAATAGACCCCCATCTTGTTATCCTTAATAGCAACGATACATGCGTGCCTTGCTGCCCCTTCTGTCACTCGGAGAGGACACCGCAAGATCGAACCCATCACAAAGCACCTCTTCCCATGGCAAGAAAAATCGATCTAGTTGGCCTAACTAAACCAAAGATTCGAAGAAGAAATACAAGGCTATAAGTAATCATGCATATAAGAGATCAAAGAAGACTCAAATAATATTCATGGATAGAAACTGATCATGAACTCAAAATTCATCGGATCCCAACAAACACACCGCAAAAGTTTACATCAAATAGATCTCCAAGAGACCATTGTATTGAGAATCAAAAGAGAGAGAGGAAGCCATCTAGCTACTACCTACGGACCCGTAGGTCTATGGTGGACTACTCACGCATCATCGGAGAGGCACCAATGAGGATGATGAACCCCTCCGTGATGGTGTTAGATTGGATCTCGAGTTTCTGGAACTTGCGGCGGCTGGATGTGTTTTCCATCGACTCCCCTAGGGTTTCTGGAATATTTGGGAATTTATAGGCGTCAGAGGCGGTGGAGAGGGGTCCCGAGGAGGGCACAACCCATCAGGGCGCGCCCGGGGCCTCTGGCGCGCCCTCGTGGGTTGTGGTCTCCTCGACCCTCCCCTATGGCACTTCTTTGGCCCACTGGATGTCTTCTGGCCCAAAAAAATCTCTAAAAAGTTTCGTCGCGATTGGACTCCTTTTGGTACTGATATTCTACGAAGTAAAAAACAAGCAAAAACATCAACTAGCACTTTGGCACTATGTAATAGGTTAGTCCCAAAAAATGATATAAAGTTGCTATAAAATGATTGTAAAACATCCAAGAATGATAATATAACAGCATGGAACAAGCAAAAATTATAGATACGTTGGAGACGTATCACTTGCTTACCAGGGCCCGAGCTGCAGTGTGATGGCCACCCATACCTGCGTGTATTTCGGCCAAGAGTTGTTGACCTTCTTCTTCGGATATGCACCGTTGGAGAACTCCAGTGGTGCTTATTTTGTATAGCTCGCCCTCATGGACCTTGTAGGCCTTGGATCATCGAATTATTCATCTTGCCTCCGTTTGGTCATCAGGGAGCTCTTTGCGGAGCAAATAGGCAAGAAAGGGTTCAGTCCATGGCGCGATTACTGCCATTACTTCGTGAGCCGAAGGCATTTCCTCAAGTGTCGAGCCGCAATAATCTGTTCATCTGGTTCGATCATAGGAGGGGTGACCTGCTCCTGATTGTTGGTTCCAGCAATATTGTCCTCTCCTGCCATACCATGGATGGCTTGAAGAGCTGTTCCGAAAACGTATTCTTAGGAACCGGGTCGCGTTTACCGCCCATGCGCGCGAGGACATCGACAGCTTGATTGTTGTTTCTAGAGACATTATGAAATTCGAGGCCTTCGAACCGTGCTGAAATTTTAAGAACGACGTTCCTGTATGCCACCATTTTCGTCGTTGATTTGCGAGATGGCGAGGTTGGAGTCCCCGCGTACTTCTAGCCTCTACAAGCCCGTGGAAGTTGCCATCCAAATTCCATGTAACAGAGCCTTGTATTCGGCGGCATTACTGGAATCGGTGTACATGATCTGTAGTACACGCCGGATGTGGTCGTCGGTGGGGGATGTAAGTATGACGCCAGCCCCCAGTCCGGCGAGCATTTTGGAACCAGCGAAGTACATGGTCCAAAGGGAGTATGTATTGTATTCTTTAGGGAGCTCGGCCTCCGTCCATTCGGCAAGAAAATCGGCCAGCACCTGAGATTGAATGGCTCGGTGTGTCTTGTACATGATTTCAAAAGGTAAGAGGTCGATGGCCCATTTGGCTATGCGGCCCGTAGCATCCTGACGTGGCTTGAGACTGCGTCGGTATTTCCCCAAAGAAGAAGGGATGATGCAGCACAGCGACGGTAAGTATTTCCCTCAGTTATGAAACCAAGGTATCGAACCAGTAGGAGGATCACCACCACTACGTAAACAACACATGCACACAAAGAACAAATACTTGCAACCCGACGCGAAAGAGAGGTTGTCAATCTTTCTACGGTAAAAGATAGATTAGGTAGTGATAGATTGGAGAAATAGATCTCTCCAGAACAAAAAATAAAAGGTGCAGCAAGATTTTTGGGTTTTTGGAATAATAGATCTGAAAAAAAAGCGGCAAAAAGATAGATCGGAGAGCAATATGTTGGAAAAGTAGACCCGGGGCCGTAGGTTTCACTAGTGGCTTCTCTCATGAGTATAGCACATGGTGGGTGAACAAATTACTGTTGGGCAATTGATAGAAGATCAAATAATCATGACGATATCCAAGGCGATGATCATTATATAGGCATCACATCCAAGATTAGTAGACCAAAACGATTCTGCATCTACTACTATTACTCCACACATCGAGCTCTATCCAACATGCATCTAGTGTATTAAGTTCATGGAAAAACGAAGTAATGCAATAAGAACGGTGACATGATGTAGACAAGATCTATTCATGTAGGAATAGACCCCATCACGTTATCCTTAATAGCAATGATACATGTGTACCTCGCTGCCCCTTCTGTCTCTGGGAGAGGACACCGCAAGATCGAACCCATCACAAAGCACCTCTTCCCATGGCAAGAAAAATCGATCTAGTTGGCCTAACTAAACCAAAGATTCGAAGAAGAAATACGAGGCTATAAGTAATCATCCATATAAGAGAACAAAGAAGACTAAAATAATATTCATGGATAGAAACTGATCATGAACTCAAAATTCATCGGATCCCAACAAACACACCGCAAAAGTTTACATCAAATAGATCTCCAAGAGCCCATTGTATTGAGAATCAAAAGAGAGAGAGGAAGCCATCTAGCTACTGCCTACGGACCCGTAAGTCTATGGTGGACTACTCACGCATCATCGGAGAGGCACCTATGAAGAAGATGAACCCCTCTGTGATGGTGTTTAGATTGGATCTCAATGTTCTGGAACTTGCGGCGGCTGGAATTGTGTTTCGTCGACTCCCCTAGGGTTTTTGGAATATTTGGGAATTTATAGGCATCAGAGGCGGTGGAGAGGGGCCGCGAGGAGGGCACAACCCATCAGGGTGCGTCGGGGCCCCCCTGGCACGCCCTGGTGGGTTGTGGTGTCCACGGCCCACCTCTCCGGCACTTCTTTGCACTAGTGCAGAAATGGCTAGCCACAACTCTTGTTCGTGGCGCGCCATTTCTTACAAATGTCAGCACTAATATTTTAAAAAAGTGTTGTCATTGGCCAAATTGAAATTCCATAGCTATTCGTTTAGTGCTGGCGTTGCATATTAGCCCCGGCGTTGCAAATTAGGCCCAGTAGGCCCACGCCAGCACTAATCTATCTAATCCCCACCTCGCGCCCGGCCTACTCCCCACTCTCTCGAACCCCCAACTCCTTTGTCCTCCTCTCGATCCCCGCCGCCGCCCCCGACGCCGCCCGTCGTAGCCCCGCCCGACGCCGCGCGTCGCCGCCCCGTCCGACGCCGCCCCGCCTGACGCCCTGCTCGACCACGCGCCCGACGCATCCCATCGCCACCCCGCCGGCCGACCACGCGCCCGAGGTATATATTCACCTCACCCCAAGCACAATCTTTTCTTTCTTAGTTTCCTCTAGTTTGACCTATATATTATTGGATCCTAGAGATAGCTAGGGTTTTGTAAACTAAAGTATTTGTTAATGGCAAACACATCAAAGTCTTTAAAACCATGGCTTTTTTAGAAAACCATGGTATTCCCCCAAAACTTCAAAAATACATTGGTGCCAAATGCAGCCTTAATTATATGTTGCCGCTATGTTGTATTGTTTACTTGTTAGTCTGTTGCAATGTTTGCTAGTTCCATATATCTTCAAACTGCCATGTTGTATTGCTATGTTTCTCCATCTAGTTCATTTTATAACTGCTATATTGTATTGTTGTTGTTCATCTTAACTAGTTATGCATGTATGGACCCTAGACAAAATTTTAGATGTTTAATTCCTGTGAATCTAACTAAAGTTTGGAGATACTAGGGTTTTGTAAACTAAAGTATTTGTTAATGGCAAACACATCAAAGTCTTTAAAACCATGGCTTTTATAGAAAACCATGGTATTCCCCCAAAACTTCAAAAATACATTGGTGCCAAACGCAGCCTTAATTATATGTTGTCGCTATGTTGTATTGTTTACTTGTTGGTCTGTTGCAATGTTTGCTAGCTACCTCCTGTATTGCTATGTTTCTCCATCTAGTTCATTTTATAACTGCTATATTGTATTGTTGTTGTTGTTCATATTAACTAGTTATACATGTATGGCTCCTAGACAAAATTTAAGATGTTTAATTTTTGTGAACGTAACTAAAGTTTTGGAGATACTAGGGTTTTGTAAACTAAAGTATTTTAGATAGCGTTATTTTTTTCGTTGTGTATGACACAACCTGTGTCCATTTTGGTAGGCTCATTCATCAAAGTCTTTATGCATTAAACACTCTTTTCATTCTTTAGCCAAATAGCATGGCTGACTCAAGCCTGTGGGTAGGGTCCTCTGATCATTGGTCGGGGTTTTCTGAAGATAAAGCCGACGTGAGCACCAACCAGGTAATTAAGGTTACAAAAACATGCATTAGCATTGCAAACATCCATATATATATATACGTATGTATATGTATATACGTATCTAACCATTAATTAATTGTTCATGATTTGAATCCCTTGGCAAGCATACTTAGGAGGTCCGTCGTCGCCGGCGCCTGTCGTTGTGCAGTCTTTAGGTGACGTCGAAGTGCTCAGTCACGAGCTGATTGCGTCACGTCAGAGCACCCTCAAGGCCCTGCGGGCATTGGATGACTCCCTGATGAAGGAGAAGGACAAAATTATCGATGACAATGCTATTTTCTACGATAATATTTTCAGTCTCGAAGGTCAGATCACGGCACTGAACCTCGAGATAACTGAGATCAATAAGGACATAGAAGTCCTGAAGGCCCATAAGCATCAGCTGAAGACGGAGAAAGCGCATTACATCAAGGAGGGGCAGACGAATAGGAATAAGCTTCGTGAGATGAAGTTAGTCCTTAGGAAAAACTAGCTAGCTATAGGTAGTGTCGATCAGAGGTGAAGATCGATATATACATTGTTAGAAGTAATTGGTACTTTACTTTTGTGAATGAAATGTTTAGTATCTTTTGTGAAGCTGGTATTTTTTTATTATCTAAATATGAGAGTACCGGCGTGCATATCTATCCAATGCTAGCAGGTGTTAAAGATACTGCAGGCGTCGTCTCCAACGCCACCAGTATATTTTAACTGTGGCGCCTTATTGCTGGCGTAGACACCCTACGCCAGCAAGGCCATTTTGTCCATGCCATAGCTAGGCTTTTCTGCACTAGTGTTGGCCCACTGGGTGTCTTCTGGTCCAGAAAAAATCTCCAAAAAGTTTTGTCGCGATTGGACTTCGTTTGGTATTGATATTCTGCGAAGTAAAAAACAAGCAAAAACAGCAACTGGCACTTTGGCACTATGTCAATAGGTTAGTCCAAAAAAATGATATAAAGTTGCTATAAAATGATTGTAAAACATCCAAGAATGATAATATAACAGAACGGAACAAGCAAAAATTATAGATACGTTGGAGACGTATCAGCAGAACAAATATTCCCTCAAGTTATATCGACCACCGATACAACTCTACGCATGCTAATGCTTGCTTTACCTAGAACAAGTATGAAACTACTTTGCGGGAGTAAAACTAGAAGTACTTTGCAAGATAATAAAGAACGTGGAAATAAAAGTTAGGTGCTGTTTTAATAAAAGAACAATAAAAGTAAATAACTTAGTAGAAAGCTTTTTGTGTAACGCAAGAGAAAGATTGTCCCTAGGCAATTTAATATAATATGAAAGATACTTGTCATATGCAATGAGGGAGAGGCATATGCTAACACACTTTCCATACTTGGATCATATAGACTTATGATTGGAACTCTAGCAAGCATCCGCAACTACTAAAGATCATTAAGGTAAAACCCAATCATAGCATTAAGTATCAAGTCCCCATTACTCCCATATGCAACAACCCACCTACTCGGGTTTATGCTTCTGTCACTCAAGCAACCCACCATAGGCAAATCATGAACATAATGCAACACCCTACAGCGGGAATCCCTCACGTTTGCGCGACACGGAGGGCACCATAGGACAACACCATATCAACATACAACTCACATCCATAACATCATACAACAATTAACACATAGGACAAAAGAGATCTACTCAAACATCATAGGACAGCCAAATATCATTGGGAAATAATATATGGAGTTGAGCACCATGTTTAAGTAGAGATTACAGCGGGGAAGGGAGGTGTTATACCGCTGCATAGAGGGGGAGAGAGTTGGTGTGGACGGCGGCAAGATTATTGATGTAGATCGCCGTCACGATCCTTGCCCCGGCGGCGTTCCGGCGCCACCGGGAGAGAGAGGGAGAGAGCCCCCCTCCTTCGTCTTCTTCCTTGGCCTCCCCCCAAGATGGGAGGAGAGTTCCCCCTCTGGTCCATGGCCTCCATGGCGGCGGAGGGGCAGGAGCCCCTCCCAGATTGGATCTCCCTCTCTGTTCTCTTCTGTTTCACGTTCCTGCTTTCTGGCCGAAAACCGTTTCTTATATTCCCGGAGATTCGTAACTCCGATCGGGCTGAAATTTTGAGGGAATTTTTATCCAAAAATTAGCTTCCTTGTGCCCGAACGAGAGCTCCAAATGACTTACGAGGTGGGCATAACCTACCAGGGCACGTTTGGGCCCCCTGCCCGTGCCCTGGTGTCTTGTGGGGGCTGTGGCCCTCCGTTTGCGTTGATTCCACTTCTCAAAATTCACAAATATTCCAAAAAAATATCCGTAAATTTTTATCGTGTTTGGACTTCGTTTGATATGGATATTCTGCGAAACAAAAAACATGCAACAAACAGGAACTGGCACTGGGCACTGGATCAATAGGTTAATCCAATAAATCATATAAAATGTTGCCAAAAATATGTGAAAGTTGTATAATATTGGCATGAAACAATCAAAAATTATAGATACGACGGAGATGTATCAACATCCCCAAGCTTAATTTCTGCTCGTCCTCGAGTAGGTAAATGATAAAAAAGATAATTTTTGATGTGGAATGCTACCTAGCATAATCTTGATCATATATCTAATCATGGCATGAATATTAAGACACGAGTGATTCAAAGCAATAGTCTAGTTTTGACATAAAGACATTAATACTCAGGCATCCCAACAAACAATCATGTCTTTCAAAATATCAAGGCTAAAGAACGTTGTCCCTACAAAATCATATAGCCTTGTCATGCTCTGTCTTCTCAACACAAAGTATAAATCATGTACTACCCCGGTGTCAGCCAAGCAATTGGTTCATACTTTTTAACAAGCTTCAGCATTTTCAACTCTCACGCAATACATGAGCGCAAGCCATGGATATAGCACTATGGGTGGAATTGGTAGGTTTCAAAGGGGTAAAAGTGGAGAAGAAAGTCTCGCATCAACTCGGCATATCAACGGGCTATGGAGATGCCCATCAATAGATATCAATGCGAGGAGTAGGGATTGCCATGCAACGGATGCACTAAGAGCTATAAGTGTATGAAAGCTCAATATGAAAACTAAGTGGGTATGCATCTAACTCTATAATGAAAATTTTCTACTAGTATATGAAAGTGACAACACAGGAGACTCACTATATGAAAAACATGGTGCTACTTTGAAGCACAAGTGTGGAATTAGCATGCCCCTTCTACTTCTTTCTTTCTTTTTTTCTTCTTTTCTTCCCTTTTTTTTCTTTTCTTTTTTTTCTTTTCTTTTTTTTCTTTGTGGGAATCATAGTTTCCATCATCCTTTCATCACTTGGGCATGCTCTAATAATGAATAATGATGATCATCACACTTCTATTTACTTACAACTCAATATTACAACAATAGTAGAACAAAGTATGACTCTATATGAATGCAATGATCTAGCGTAGCAAAGATATCAAAAAACGGACAAGCCATGAAAACATCATGCTAGCTATCTTACGATCATGTAATGCAATATGACAATGAATGCTCAAGTCATCAAAATGGAGGCGGTGGAAGTTGCATGGCAATATATCTCGGAATGGCTATGGAAATGCCATAATAGGTAGGTATGGTGGCTGTTTTGAGGAAGATATAATAAGGCTTATGTGTGATAGAGTGTATCATATCACGGGGTTTGGATGCACCGGCGAAGTTTGCACCGACTCTCGAGGTGAGAAAGGGCAATGAACGGTACCGTAGAGGCTAGCAAATTGCGGAAAGGTAAGAGTGCGTATAATCCATGGACTCACATTAGTCATAAAGAACTCACATAATTATTGCAAAAGTTATATTAGCTCTCTCGAAGCAAAGTATTACTACGCATGCTCCTAGGGGGGAGGTTGGTAGGAGTTAACCATCGCGCGCCCCCGACCTTCACACAAAGATAGACAATCAAGAATAAATTGTGCCCCAACTTCCTAGCATAACGGGAGACTATACGTGCATGCTTCGGGAATCACAAACCTTAACACCAATATCTTACTAAACACGATCATCCACTAGTACCTCCCACATATTATCATCTCTATATCGCAAAACTATTGCAAGGAATCAAACGTATCATATTCAGTGATCCCTAAGTTTTATGTAGGATTTTATGACTAACCATGTGAATGGCCAATTCCTGTTGACTCTCTAAATAGATAAAACTAAAGCAAGAGAGTTTAATTCTTTCTACAAAAGACCAAGCTCTAACAAATATAAGTGAAGCAAAAGAGCATTCTACGAATAACGGTTTTCTATGTGAAGAGAAACAGGCAATCCAAACTTCAAATGATATAAGTGAAGCACATGAAGCTTTCTATAAAGCCATACTCAAAAGATATAAGTGAAGTGCAATGAGCATTCTATAAATCAACCATGGACTATCTCATACCAGCATGGTTCATAAAAGAAAAGTGAAAACTAAACACAAAAGACGCTCCAAGATTTACACATATCACATGAATGAAACGAAAACAAAAACATGCCGATACTTGTTGAAGAAAGATGGGATGCCTTCCGGGGCATCCCCAAGCTTAGACACTTGAGCCTCCTTGGATATTTACTTGGGGTGCCTTGGTTATCCCCAAGCTTGAACTCTTGCCTCTCCTCCTTCTCCTCATATTGACACCTCTTCGATGTTAGAACACTTCATCCACACAAAACTTAATAGAAAACTGATGAGATCCATTAGTATAATAAAGCAAATTCCTACTTTAAGTACTGTTGAAAACCAATTCATATTTTATATTTGCATTATCCCTGCTGTATTATAACTTTTCCATGGCTTATACCACCGATAAAATTGATAGTTTCATCAAAACAAGCAAAACAATGCATCAAAAACAGAATCTATCTTAAACAGGACAGTCGTAGTAATCTGAACTTTGACCAAACTTCTGTAACTCCCAAATTTATGAAAAATTAGGACGAAATAAAAATTTTGTATAGCAATACTGTGTAAAAATTTCAGAAACTTTTGACGTTCCAGTAAAAAAATGAAAATTCACGCACTACAGCCAAAGTTTCTGTTTTTACACCGCACATACCAACAAGCAATCTAATCATCCTAAAGGCAAATCTTGGAACATTATTTTTATAATACAATGGATTTGTACAAGGGGATAATTATTTTTGTTGGAAAAGTTTCCGTGATTCAAGACTCACAAAGTTTCCATGGGCATGAACAAAGTTCAAGGATATCCCCCGCTTCAACGATGCTCATCATCTCTCTCACTTTCACCTTTCCTTTTGTGAAGTCTTAGGTTCCCCTCTATATTTTTTGTTTTTGAACTTTATAAAAGCACACAACAGAATTAAATGACTCTCTAAAACTTCTAGGTTGTCTCCCTGGCAGCACTTTCTTTAAAGCCATTAAGCTAGGCATATAGTGCTCAAGTAATGGATCCACCCGGATCCCAAGGTATATCAAAGCCAATTTTAATTAACAATGATTTGTAATTTAGTAGTGAGCACAAAGTGATATATATCATGTGACAACGAAGTCTAACTCTCTTCCTATGCATCGGCATGTCATACAAGAACAATTTATGCACATTAAGTAAAGGCCAATGCATAGTATAAGCAGTTTCTCGCAATTTCATAGTATTGGAAACATAGAGAGTTGAAGATGTAGTTCCTCTATCATAATAATTACAAGTAGGAGCAGCAAGAACATGCATATTATATTCATCAACATCATCATGTGTAGTAGCAAAATGCAACCCATCAATGTAATCCTTAATAAGAGCAAACTTCTCCGATATAGTGTAGTTAGGAGAATTCAAAAAGATAATAGGACTATCATGTGTGGGTGCAATAGCAACAATTTCATGCTTAACATAAGGAACTATAGCAAGTTCATCTTTATAAGCATAATTCATATTGGCATCATGACTACAAGCATAGCAAGCATCAAGTTCATCAAAAAGGGATATTTCAAATGAATCCAAGGGATCATGGCAATCATCATAGCATTCATCCTTCGGTATGTGCGAAGGAAAATTAAACAATGTATGATTTGAAGAGTTACTCTCATTAGAAGGTGGGCACGGGTGATCAATCCGCTCATCCTCCTTTTGTTCTTCGGTCTCCTCCTCATCTTTTTCATCTAATGAGCTTACAATTTCAGCAACTTCTTCTTCCATAGGTCCCTGCAAAATATTAGTCTCTTCCAAGGCAGCGGTCATTCCTTCAATAAATTCTTTAACATAAGCATTAGAAGCATAGTTTTCATAGAAATATTTAAGTATGGCAAAAAATTTAGATTCGTAAAGAGTAGCATCATACTTTTCAATCAAAGAAGCAATTTCATATGCACCCTTAAAAGCAACAAATTCTTCAATTTGTTCAACATCAAAATAACAATAGGCTTCCTTGGCATAAGAAGATAGTATTTAATTATCATTAAATACACATTGGTAGGGAAGGTGTTTTTTAGTTTCTTCAGAACAACAAGTAAAATCATGTATTTCGCATAAATTCCAAGCATAGCAACACAAAGTATTAATTTGATGCCACAAGAGTTTCCCTTTTGAGATATGCGGTGTCGCACATAATAAGTGTCGTGGTTTTGTCAACCCGGCAGATGTACTCGTAACAGGACTTAGGTGTGAGGCCATCGCCGCTTGGTGGCAACTCGAACGGGTTAAGCGAGAGAGAGAGAGAGAGTCGGGTTTACCCAGGTTCGGCCCCTCATATGGAGGTAATAGCCTACGTCCTGCTTTTCGTGTATTGGATTGATGAATCTCGATTACAAGGGTGCGGAATCTCTAACCGAGCTATCAAGAGATTGTGACTTCAGAGTTTCAGCCCTAGGGACCGGCCTTTATATACAGGTCAAGCCCTAGGGTTTACAACAGAGTCTGGGTCATATTACGACCCGTGATTTACCATATCTCTAACTTATCTTGTATTTTAAGGAAACTTGAACCGGCGTACTTAGCTTCATGGGCTTCAAGCCGCCATCTTCTGGTGGTGGGCCGTCCGGCATCTTGACCAACTGCCACCTTATTTATTTTGCACTAAAGACTCGACCTATCTTGAACTGGGTCACGAGACTGTTGATATGTTGACCCGGCCCAGTAGGGCGGGTTACACCATGGATTTTTATCCCCGACATTTGGCCCCAGATTGACTTCAATTCATTCATGTCAATAGATTTCTTTCCTGTGGTGGCTTATTTTTGCCCCATGGAGACCCATCTTTGAACTGGTATCTTCAGAAAATTTTGTCAACGCCGGTTTGTTCTGCTCCCACACTTGTTATTTTTCACCATTTGTCTGTCATGACGTCACCTGTCATCAGTCTGAAACGAAAACAATGACATCCTGGCGAATCTGGTCGTATCCACTTATCCTGAAAACCGAGGCGTTTTTGTCCCCCGAAATTTACTGTGTTCCCTCGATTATCGCGCCTGTCAGTTACCTCCTCGGGCCCCTTCCCTTTAAATATTCATCAAAGGGCCCTGGATTCACTTTCCACTTCCCTTTCTTGCTTCTTCTTCTTCCTCAAATCCGGGAGCTCCTCGCGCCACCGCCGCAACTTCCTCATCTCGCCGAGCTTTCTTGAGGTCGACGCAGCGCTTCTTCGTCAGTCGATTCTCCGTGCTCTTCCCCGTCACCGGTCAACCGCTTCAGGTAGGCCACCTCCCTTCCTGCTAGATCCACTATAGCACCTTGAAGTTCTTTCGAGTTCTTCGACAAATTTCCTCCGGTTCATCGCCATTGTTGATTCTGTGGGTAGATCTTACAAATATATCCACCCAAGTAGGGCGGTAGAAGCACCAATGTCGTTTTTGCGCATGGCGTGTCTTAATCTCTCTTTAGATGAATCATAAGGTCACGGCTACCATGCCCTCTTGCTAGGGCTAACGATTATTTTTGCTTTTTTGAGCCATTTTTAGATCCACAATTGTTGCTGCTTCGAGAGAAATTTGTTTGTTTCATACTTAGCCAAATTCCCAAGATCTTATTACCTTGACAAGACACCCTTAATACTGCCGGCTTAGTACTCGTAGTTTACCATGCATTTAGGCCATTGTGAAGATTCTGGTCTTTATCAGAATTGCTCTTTTATTACACATACTTAGATCATCTTTACTTGAACCATTCACTTAAGCCGCCCTGTTTTTACTTTATCCAGGCGACCCATTATGTTAGAGTCGATAACCTGCAACTGGGTGGCGACTCAAGTTTCTGATATCCATTTAAAGGATTATGAGGATCATGGGTTTCTGCCGCCTCAAAATGTGGTTGGTTGGCGGGTCATCCTTGGAGAGGAGATCCCACACCCCCAAGAGGGAGAGGTGGTGATATTCTTGGATCACCTACAAAGGGGTTTTTCACCCCCTAGGTCAAAATTCTTCCAGGATGTCTTGCACTTTTTTGACCTCCGTCCTCAAGATTTGGCACCCAATTCCATATCGAACCTTTGCCAGTTCCAAGTTTTTGCGAGGTGTATCTTCAGATGGAACCTACTGTCTCCCTCTTCAGGGAGTTCTTCTATTTGAACCGGCAAACAGAGTGCGCAGACGGCCCCGGCTTGGAACTTGGTGGGGTCTCGATCCATCGGCGGAAGGATGTCCTTTTCCCTGCAGCCACCTTGTTGAGCCATCCTAAAGGGTGAAGAAAGACTTGGTTTTATTGCCGAAACACCGTGCCTGTCGATGAGAACTCCCTGCCGGGTTACAGGCCCCATCGCCTTCCAATGGACTTCGAGCTTCCGGGTTGGGCTCCTGCCGAGGAACGCTCCCAACACGCCCATGTATATCCAAAGCTGAGGGCTCTGCTAGCCAACGGGTTAACTAGGGTCGACTTAACCAGGTGTTGGGTCTCTTGGAGAATCCTTCCATTAAGCTTGCGCAATGGCTTGATGTGCACCTATACTGGCGATTTCAACGACCCTCAACGATATAGCAACTTCTCTTTGGAGGCTGATGAAATAAATCGGATGGTGAAGAGGTTACTGGGTGAAAACCAGGAAACTTGTAGCAAGGACGGGTTGAAAGCCTTTTACGTCCACAACCCGGCTCCTCCGGTATAAAACCTTTATAAAGCATTAACCCGGCTTTTTGAACAAACTTTAAGCCATTGCTTCTCTAGTCTGACTTTTTAATCTTGTAGGTTACCTTGTCTTTATGGCATCAAAAACGCCTCAAGGCTACGGCCAACAAGCCCAAAGCTGCCCCGAGCAAGAAGAAGAATAAAGCGGCCGTAGAAGGACCGATTCAAATGGATGAAACAGCCGCCACCGATACCCGATCAGAGGTAAAACTAACTCCTTTGCTCATATTTTATTGAATCTTATATGATACCCTTCTTTTTTCTTAGGGTAATGTTGAGACAAGTCGTGCGGACGATGTTGAGATAATTTCCATCTCTTCCGACTCAGAGCCTTTGCCTCCATTGAAAACAAGGTGGGTTGTCCGGAAAGTAGGCTTTTCTCACCAAGACGCTCATCTGGACCCTTGCTTTATTTTGAAGAAAACCCAGAACCAATCTAGGCGTCAAACCCGAAGTGGGAGTGGCGATCTTGTTAAAGGTTTGCCCGATAAATCAGTCGCCAGGAATCGATCAGCCAAGGTACTTAATGTTCCAATATTTCCAAGGAAAACCTCTGGCTCACCCTATTAATGCTTTAATTCCTGTAACTTGATTAATCAGGAAACACCACCTTCGTCAGATGATTCGACTGCGTCCAAACTAGCGCCCTTTGTCATCAACCATGGGTAAATCCTTTGCTTGTTTGAATAGACTATCATCCCTTTCCATTTTCACATCATACCTTTGACCTAGCAGGGCCAAAGCCAAGAAAAGAAAGACTGATGGGCCTTCTGTTGACCCGGAGGCTTCTGAGCCGGAGCTTCCTGATTCGGCGGCTAATGAAATGCCTGTGGATCAGCCTGAAGACCCTCAGGATATCCAAAATGACTTACCTCCTTCATCTGAACCAACCAACACTGAAGTCGTAACTATTGAAGCTACTCCAGCAGCTAACATTGACCCGGCCAATCTGTTAGTGACAAACATAAATAACCCGGAGGTTATTATTACTGGGACGAGTTATACTGCTCCTAAGACTTCTAGTGTGTTAACAAAGGTTGTTGCTAAAGATGAAGCGTTACTGCAAGAAAAAGGGATGGCCAAGTTGGAACTTCCAGATTATGAGAATTTTAGTGTCGAAGACCTTCATGCTGCCTGTTTAGATCGCTTGGTTACTGTCGGTGTCAAAACCGGCGGATCTCGGGTAGGGGGTCCCGAGCTATGTGTCTTGGATCGATGGGTAACAGGAGACAAGGGAGACGGTGTTTACCCAGGTTCGGGCCCTCCTATGGAGGTAAAACCCTACGTCCTGCTTTGTTTGTATTGATGATGGAGTACCGAGTACAGAGTTGATCTACCACGAGATCGTATGTAGTGGTCTAAACCCTAAGAGCTATGCTCGTATGATGATATGATCTATGATGATCTGATTGTCCCTAATGACTAGCCTGGGCTCGGCTTATATAACACACCAGAGGCCTAGGATAACAAGAGTCCTAGTCGGCTACGTCGGTGGAGAGGAGTCCTTGTCTTGATCACCAAGTCTTGTGGAATCTTCCTCGTATGCATCATGGGCTGTCCGAACTGGCCCATTAATGAACCGCCCTGGGGGTCCTCGGCCCGACCCACTGGTCGGGAGACGACGTGGTGAGTACCCCCTAGTCCAGGACACCGTCAGTAGCCCCCTGAACCAGTCTTCAAGCTAGGGACGCTCCTCGGTTCTTTCGAACAGTTCTTCGTCTTCGGCCGTCGGTCTTGAAAACTGGTTCAATAAATCTTCCCATCACTGATCTTGAGGATCGCCGAGGTGAATCCGAAGCGTTCACAAGTCGGGCATCCGAGGAGCCCCTTTAAGTTATCGGCCTGTATTAATGCCTCATTATTTTTACGCCACAACTCGGGTCCGAAGTGTTTCCCGTGTGGCGGTTTCCTCTTGTGTCCGAGCTCCAACGCCGAACTGTATCCGAGGTGTCTTTCTGAGCCCAAGCTCCAACGCTGGTCGGCATCCAAGGTGTCATAGGACACCTCGGTCTCTGAATATTTGAAGTAGTTCATCCGAGCTTAAATATCGGGATAGTCTTTTATGGAGCCAGCCGTTCGCATTCGAGCTTTATGCCGGACTGCTTCCGAAGTGTCTTCGATCTTGAGCTTTATGCCAGAATGCTTCCGAGCTCCAACGTCGGAGCGTATCCGAGCTCCAATGATGATCAGCGTCCGAGGTGTCATAAACTACCTTGGTCTTTAAAAGATTGAACGAATTCCGCCGAGCTTAATTTTGGAAATGCCCTCTATGGAGCCAGCCACTTACGCCCGAGCTTTATGCCGGACTGCTTCCGAGGTGGTGCACCACCCCCACCGCGGGCTATTTTTTGTGGATATTTTTGATTGGTGCAATTAATTCTCTACCCAGATATATAGCCAGTAGCCCTCAAGGTGCGTGTCGGTCAAAAACCTGAGATGCCCCTGAAGGAAAAAATAATAATCAAAATAAAACCACTAATCCCAGTAGCCCCTGAGACTTAGGTCGATTTGCAAAATCGGCCTGAGGATCAAGTTCTTGCTCGGCGGCATTCGTTAGGGATGTAAACGCGGTACGCAGTAGTTTCCGAGACTCGGGTTGGGTGCGGCCGACCAACCTAAGGATCGAATCTCCTCAGAAACCGTATTGCACTTTGCATTTGCTGCATTGAATATGCAATGCAGTAGCCCCCGAGCCTTAATTTGGGCACGGGTGGTCGAATTAAGGATCGATATTCGTTTGACACAAACTTTGTTACGTTTGACACAATTTATGTGTAATGATTCTACGTATCCAAGTACTTTACATCATTAATGCTCAAATCCGCATTGTACAAGACTTTGTTGACCGACCATCGGCTTCAACCTCCTTGGCTAGTAGCCGAGGAGTGTTTGTCCTACTTTATAAATCCTTTATAAGGGTAAAGATTTACGGCAAACAAGGCAATCCGGCCATGCGGTTTTATAAACAAAGGTACGCGGAGAGATATGTTATAAGAAACATCTTCTGGGAAAAATAGTTCATTTATAAGTTCCTTTTCCCAGGATATCATGTTGACAATGATCGTGAAACCTCAACTCCGATCAATGTGGGAGGAAAATATTGAGGATTTAGCTCGGCGAATATTCCCGAACTTTGTGGTCTTTAATGAACCAAAATTTTCACTTCCGTCGTTGCCGACCAATTATATTCTTAAGATGGCTAGCTTTTGGCTTCACCCAGTCTGAGGTACTAATCCGGATGACCCAGAAGTAACCATCACAGAGGTGCTCCCTTTACCCCCTAGCCGAACAATCGGGAACGTAGGGGATAAGCACTGGAGCCAGGCAACCCAGCTTGGCCAAAATCTTAAGTCAAACTGATGCATATCTATGGCGTTATAACGATCACTATGGAAGGCAGCGTTCGTATATTAAATACAAACGCTGATGATATGTTGGGCTCTCCAGGAATCCCAATGTATCTATGCCGAGGTGCCACAAGGAACCCTCGGTATGGTTTATTTTGACTCCGTCGCGACTGTTTATAATCTGAAAGTGGCCTATCGTCGGCTTCCACCCCTTTGTAGATGCTACGTAGGGTGTTTCCGTACAAACACGACAACCCTTAGCCGACGTCTCGGTGCCCGGAGGCGGTTCTGTTAGTGGAAACGAGGCAATCAGATATTTAGGCTTTATAACTTTCACTTAGTCATAGGAGCGTATGTTTGGGGGCAACTTAATAGCCCCCGGTATACGTCGACTCCTCGGATTATTCGAGGTCGAACCACCCACAACTTGGCCTTTTCAAGAAAGAAAGGCCCTTCGTTTTACTCGGATAACCTCGATCGGCTATATTTGGTTGAACACCGCCTGCGGTTCGCTGACCGATTTATGCTTGTTGTGACAGTCAGCTTTCGGCTTTCTCCAACTGAGGCACTTAACCAGTTAAACCGGAAGTGACAATCGCAGTGGTTCTCCCTTTACCCCTTAGCCGAACAAAGCGGAAACGTAAGGGGTAAGCACAGGAGCCGGGCAATCCAGCTATAGACCAAAGACACAACTCGAAATCAATGCATATAAATGCGAAATACCGAGGACATTTTGCCGAGGACTGCATGGAGTACCTCGGTGTTTGGTGGGTTCGGTGTTAACCGCAGACCCCCTTTAATACTGCCGATGCGTGAAATGCATCTGGCATTGTACTACAAGAGTTATGCTCAGAAATACCAAAAAACTTATGCAAAAAACTTTATGTTTAGATAAAAGAAAATTGTGCCAATCCAAAATTGGTCTAAAATTTAATTTGTGCTTCGTTCGTGTTTTAACCGGATACATCCGATCTCCAAACTCCAAGCGGGTCAGCCTTTGGCTTCAACCTCCATATCCCGACGGCGGAGTGTTTCTCTGAGGCCTGTTTAGCGAACTAAACTCGAGCGGCTTTAGAAAGAAACCAGGCTATCCGGCTATTGACCACACGCTAGTGTCGGAAAAAGGAGTAGTAGAAAAAGACTTTGCAACGACTAAGAAGAAAACACAGTTATTATAAAACGGCTCATACAAATTTAAGAGCCCCCGGTTAAATCGGCTAAATAAATTTTTAACAAACAAAGTTTTTTTGTTTAACAAAAAATATAATGTTTGGTTGCACCGAACAAAAAATAAAATTTCAAAGAGAGCCGAGCACGAAAACGACTTAGCTGGTTAATGTGCTCGGTGCGGTTCGGGGTTGTGGCGTGACGAAGATGTAGTCCTCGGCCTGGCAGAGGTCCCAGTCCCCAAGCCCGAGGTAATCGAGCGAAGAGCTCGGGTCGAGAAGTGGCAACGCAACACGGTTGCTGCGGCGAGGCGAAGCCCCCGGTCCAGCCGAGGAGAGTTGTTCGGCAGCGTGACAGTGAAGCCCCCAGGTCCGTCGACCATGTCGACGACACAATTTTGTTGATGGAGGCGGGACGACGATGTAGGCGCGCCAAGGTGACCACATGACACAGTCGAAGTCAATTACGTGTGCACACAATATAGTGCAAACCAAGAGTAATAACAAATAAAGTTAATAATATATTTAAAAAAATCTTCTACTTAGTTAATTTAAGTGAAGCAAATAAGTAAAGGAATATGGCCTGGGCGCCGAGGTGCCTGAGCGAAGAGTTCGGCTAGACGAAGTGGCAACGCTGCACGGTCGATGTGGAGAGGCGAAGTCCCTGGTCCAGCTAACATGGCGAAGCTGGTCGGCTGGTGACGCCGAAGTCCCTGGAGCAGGTTGATGAAGAGATGCCAAAGCCCCCGGTCTAGCCGAGGTGACGGAGCAGGTCGGCTGGTGACGCCAAAGTCTCATGCCAGCCGAGGTGTCGAAGCAGGTTGACTGGTGACGCCGAAGTCTCACGCCAGCCGAGGTGTCGAAGCTGGTCGGCTGGTGATGCCGAATTCTCATGCCAGCCGAGGGGTTGAAGCTGGTCGGCTGGTGACGCCGAAGTCCCCGGAGCGGGTTGATGAGGAGATGACGAAGCCCCCGGTATAGCCGAGGTGACGGAGCAGATCGGTAAGGTGACGCTAGAGCCCCATGCCAGCCGACGTGTAAAACCAGATCGGCGTGGTGAATGTCAGCTTGAAAAACTAACGGCGCGGCGATGCCGACGCAGGTCGGAATTTGTGACGAGGTCAATGCTGGCTTGATGAAGCAACAGAGCCCCCGACCCGTACAACCCGCGGATGACGAGGTTCTCTTGATGATTATTCGGCCCTCGCGATGCCGAACTCTTGGTCGGTTGACCACAGTGATGAGAAAATTTCCTTCAAAAAGGACGCCTCACAACCCGTTCACGAAAAAGATGAACTCGGGTCGGATTAGTTTTCGCGCAGAAAATAGATCCAAAATTCATTGTACTCATCGGACGTTTCCCGGAGTTTGGACGGTCGGATCGAGCTGAAATGTTGAGGGGTGATCGGTATAGGAATTCCGCAGCCGATGAACGGTGGGATTTTCCAACGGATATCCGAGCTAGATACTGGACACCTCGTCCTAAAGTCATCCAGATTCCCGTCCAGATTCGATAGGGCTCCGATATATTGGAGATTGCCGGAGATTCCTCCATCGGAACGCGACGAAATATTGCAGGGTTGTTATAGATACAATCCCGCACAATTCCACCGAAGCAATCGTCAAAACGACGCTCGAGGAAATGGGGACGACGAACACAAATTCGCTGTCCAGAAAAAACTGCAATATGCAGACGAGCCATCGATCCTTCTAGCGATACCACAGCGGAACTCTGAATGAAAGCACCAATGTCGATGTCAAAACCGACGGATCTCGGGTAGGGGGTCCCGAGCTATGGGTCTTGGATCGATGGGTAACAGGAGACAAGGGAGACGGTGTTTACCCAGGTTCGGGCCCTCCTATGGAGGTAAAACCCTACGTCCTGCTTTGTTTGTATTGATGATGGTGGATCGAGTACAGAGTTGATCTACCACGAGATCGTATGTAGTGGTCTAAACCCTAAGAGCTATGCTCGTATGATGATATGATCTATGATGATCTGATTGTCCCTAATGACTAGTCTGGCCTTGGCTTATATAACACACCAGAGGCCTAGGATAACAAGAGTCCTAGTCGGCTACGTCGGTGGAGAGGAGTCCTTGTCTTGATCACCAAGTCTTGTGGAATCTTCCTCGTATGCATCATGGGCTGTCCGAACTGGCCCATTAATGAACCACCCTAGGGGTCCTCGGCCCGACCCACTGGTCGGGAGACGACGTGGTGAGTACCCCCTAGTCCAGGACACCGTCAGTTACAAGCCGTGAAATGGAGATCGGTCTTGTTAGTATGATGAAAAATAAATATGAGGTATGTTTCCTTATATATGTCCTCATTTTTCTATCCTTTGGTAGCCCCCCAAGGCCCATCTTGATCTTAAGATAAGCTGGATCTTGCAAAAGTTTCTCTGCTTTAGCCTGTTGCCCCCAAGGGCCGGCTCATCTTCTTGAGATGAGTCGGGTCTTGTAATAACTTTGAAGAACTTTCGACCTGTAGCCCCCAAGGGCCGGCTCATTTTCTTGAGATGAGTCGGGTCTTTGTCTCATTTTCAAGATTAAAAAAGAGCTGAGATATATTAGCCCCCAAGTGCGAAATATATTGCTTTGCAATTTGTTTTGGACTTGATGTAAATTTTGTTAATGATGCAGGAAGCTCTGAAGACAGCCGAATCCGGAGCGGCCAATATGAAAAAGGACCTGGAAAAAAGGCAGATTTCCCAGGCAGAAGTTGAAGAAAAACTTCACCTTTCTTTGATTGAGCTGGAGAACACCAAGGCAGGCTTCCTAAAAGAGAAAAAATCCTTTGAAGATGAGAAAACAGCTTCAGTTAAGCGTGCAGAAGACGCTGAGGGCCGACTCAAACCCGTTACCGAAGAATTATCCGGGTTGAAACGACAGATTGCCCAAATGGCCCAAGCTGTTTTTGGTAAGTGTACATATGTATCATCCTGTCCTCTTTAGAACATAAAGATAATGTGCTTGGCGACTCAAGTATTGATTCTATTGTGTAGGTCCCCGGACCAGTAGCTTTAATGATAACAGTCTGCTCATGCTCAAGGCTATTTACTCATTAACGGAGCAACTCTACACTGGGAGTCATCTCGCAATTAAGGCGACACTGGGGGAGAAGCAGCCCTTAAAATATATCAAGAATGTATTGGACAATCTCTCCATTCTCCCCCAGCATATTCCAGAGTTGAAGAGATAAGCCGCCCGATCTGGCGCGATATATGCACTGAGCCGGGCTTTAGCTTACGGAGAAGAGCTTGACCCCAAAGAGCTGGCAAAAGGCTTTCTCGAATTTAAAAATGACGGGTCAGAGTTCTCCTAAGAAGATTATTCAGCTTGTGTCAAGGATGCTCAAATTCTGTCAACTCAGCTAGTCTCCGAGATGACGCTAAGGAGTTACCAGGCGGCTTATGGCGCCAATCACACTCGGATTCCTCCACCTGAACCAATAACAAAAAATCTGACCCCTCAACGGCGTGAGCACATTTTTGCTCCTGAAGTTGACCCATCTTCAATCCTTGACGACGAGGTTGTGTTTCAGGCTTTGTCTCATTGCAACTGGGAGGCGGACAACCTTCGGATTCAGGAGCCAGAAGACCAGTCGGCGAATAACCCAGAGGCGTCTCATGCGCGAGGTTAACTGCTACTGACCCGGATCATGTGGGCGGCGATTTGAGCTTTCTGGATTGTTACCTTATTAACTTAAGCCCCCATGTATGGGCAGAAAAAACAATTTGTGGCCTCATGTAATAGGGATAGTTGAACACTTGTCGTGCGATCGTGCACGTTTTGCACCTTTGATGCTAGATACTTTATCTGATGTTTCTTCACCCTGTCTATGAAATCTTTCCATTTGACGGGCCCTTTGATAAGATATAACTGGGCAAAATGACCCGGTCTTTGATTTTTATTTTAACTTCTTCCTCTTTCAACAATGTTGAATTTGTAGGATAGTTCGTCAATTGGCTGCTCATGGAAACTCAATTGTTTAACCCGGTCTTTGGAGACAGAGGCGGGTAATAACTTTCGTACCTGAAACTTTTCTGTAATAAACAGGCCAAATAAAAGAAAGTTGTTAAGCCGATTCAATGAATCTTGGCCAAAAAATGATGTCCAAACTTGAGGTCCTACGTTAGCCTCTCCAGGCAATAACATAATTGTCGCTGTCATGCAGCTGATAACCCGGTTATAGGGTCATGCCCAAAGTATTTTCGTCGGATAATTATTTGGGGGTCGTTTCCCAAAGATTTAGACAAATAAAGGTAGCCCCCTTGAAGGTACCTTTAGCGGTCCTTAGCCTTAAAGTACACATAATTATGATGCCGGCTTTCGAGGCTCAACAGAAAAAAGACCGGCTTTCGAGGCTCGGGTCTTGCTCCAATGAAGCGGGTATGATAACCCATGGTTTATCCTAGCTTTCCGTGCGCCGGCTCTCACATGACTCAAGTCGGTGTTTTAACCTTAACAAGTTCAATGTCCAAAAAGGATTGACTCGTCAAGAGTTCACGGGGTCATCTGATCGGAGTCGCATCAAGCACACAAGCAGGTTTAACCATACATGGCGTTTTACTTTGCCGGGTCAAGAGGGTGAGAAAGCTAAGCCCGATGGGCTGGAAGCCCCCAAATGCCCTTAATAAGGTGGCATTGATATGCCGGGTCACAAGGGTGAGAAAGCTAGACTCGATGAGTCGGAAGCCCCCAAATGCCCATTGTTCCAAAAAATAAAGACTCAAACTCATCTTGTAAGTTGAAACGACAAAATACGTCGTATTTATTCATAACTGAAACATAAAGAAGTATATACAGAATTCTGCAAGGGGGATTACAAAAAAGGAGCCGGAAGAGCTAAGTTTAATTAAGGCCACTGGGTTTCCAAGGTCGGCTTATTTCCCTCTTGGAGACATAAGATTTCACCTTTGATATCCTCCAGAATATGAATTTTATTCAGGGATTTAAGCGCTAGTGATACTGACCGCTATTCAACTGCTTGGGATTACTTTGAAATCCTCCTTGATTGTTATGCTGATTGCCATGGCGAGGATGTTGTCCGCTGCCATGATTTCCCTGATGTTGAAAACCGGCTCTTAGGCCTCCCTGTGACCCGCCAAGTCCATGCTGACCCGGATGTGGTCCACCATTGCCTCCCGAATTATTCTGGAAAGCCTGGCTATGGAATTCTTGCATGATATAGCAATTCTCCCAAGAGTGGCTGGCCGGCTTATCTTGGGTGAATTGTTTAGGGCAAGGTGATTTAAGCGCCTCTTCATAATTGCGCGGTTTGTTCCCATTGTAAGCTGCTCCGGGTCGACCGTTCCGGCGTTGGTTCTTAAAGCCTGTGTTAGTATTGGCCACGAAATCGGACCCGCCATCTGGATGCTTCCGCTTATTGTTATTCTGAGCCCCCTTGTTGCCTCCATGGCTGTGCTGGCCTTTTCCTCCCTCAGCTTTTTCGCCTTTGAAGGTTTTGTCCTCGTCTGACCCGGGGTCCTTTGTGCTATCTGACTCTGCATATCTGGTGAGGACGTCCATCAAGTCGCCCATGTCTTGCACCTTTCGCTTGAGCCGCCCGAGCTTTAGGACCAAAGGCTGAAAGTGACAGTTCTTTTCCAATATCAGGACTGCCTGAGCCGCCGTGATGCTGTCTGATGAGTGGATGATTTCTTCGACCCGGCGTGTCCAATGGTGCGCCGACTCATCTACTCGTTGAACGCAATGTTGTAGATCCACTATCGTCATAGGCTTCTTGCAGATCCCTTGCAAATTCTTGATGAATCGCTCTTTCAGCTCGGTCCATGTGTTGATGGAGTTAGGTGGCAAGTTTTTCAACCACGTCCGAGCCGGGCCTTCCAACATCATGGTTAAATATTTAGCACACACCGCGTCGCTGACATCCAGCATGTCCATTGCCAACTCGTAACTCTCAATCCAAGATGCCGGCTCAAGATCTGTCGTGTAGTTCGGTACCTTACGGGGCCCCTTGGAATCTTTGGGCATGCGCTCAGCGCGTAGCATCGGGGATAAGCATGGTATACCAATCGTTCTACTGTTGGACCCAGCCCCCAAACTTGTCGGTTGAGGGTGAAGCTGTTGGATTGCCCGTGTTGTTGCTTTCGCCTCTGCCTGTCGCGCACCTCTTGCAGCGTCAACAACCGACTGGGCGTCTGATGGCAGGGGGCAAGTCGGAGAGACCTGATGCTGTTGTCTTTGCCCGCTGCTAGAGATGGCCGGGGATTCCACATGATGGCCCTTGCTTGCATAGGGAGTGGAATGCATCCGATCCCGACTATACGAATAATGTGCCTATTGTACCACAGCAGTCTTCAGCATCTCGATGGCGTTCCTGGCTTCAACCTCGAGCATAGAGTTTCCATTAATGCGCAATGCTTCCAAATTCTGGGTTGCAGCCAACATGTTATCGACAGGATTTGAAAAATGGCCCCGTGGCGTCTGAAATCGTTGAGGGGGAGATTGAGCCGGTGGGGGTTGAGCCGGTTCCTCTTGCCGATTCCCAGGTTGCTGAAAAGTCCCTGGTGTGTGATGTGGGGTGTTAAAGAGCTGTTGAGGCTCAAGGTTCGGGGGGAGCCCTCGGTGGCATCTCCTCTCGTAAACCGCCTCCGATGCTTCTTTCTGAACCCCTAACCGCCAGGCCTCGGCTTTAAGGCGTTCCGTCTTCTGATGTATGTGCATCTGTAGATCTGCCATCCGTGCATTTTCAGCATCTATCTCCTTTTGCACCTCAATCATTTGAGTACGCAATTTGGCTAGCTCCACATTACGCTCCTCTTGGTTCTCCGTAGTGACCGGGGTATCCACGAGTTTTGCCATCTTGGCCATAAGCTAAGTCATAGCCTGAGCCGGTGTTTTGGTTGACCCGCCAGAACCTCCAACCGCGGCTGGATCTGGAACTACTGTAGCCCCGGCCATGTAGACTGCAACTTGATGAGGCGACTCGTTGCTTTCCTCGGGTGTTTCAGTCTCCAGTGAGCCCCCAAGTCCGCCATCATAAAGGGGGCAGATTGACTCTGTATCTCCTGTAGATGATGTGCCGTACGAATAGACGAGGACGTCGCCGCTGGAGGCCGGCTCATCCGAAAGGCTGACCCCCTGCGTGAAGCCAACGAATACACAACGAAAGCTGCCATGACATTGATTGGATTGGGTGCTCCGAGCCGGCTCATCGATGTCGATGTAGATGTCCGGCTCGGAAGTTTCTGACCCAATCTCCCCTGCGGGATCTTGTAACCCACGTCCGATCGGGTCGTCCTTGACGGTCCAAACCGGCTCGTAGACCTTGTCACGATGGCTCTTGATCATCTGCTTCACCGCAAACTTCCCGAATCCTGACTGGATCCCCTTCGAAAACTCAACTCCATCGGGCGAGAGCCCCACAGTGGGCGCCAACTGTCGAGGTTTTGTCAACCCGGCAGATGTCCTCGTAACAGGACTTTGGTGTGAGGCCATCGCCGCTTGGTGGCGACTCGAAGGGGTTAAGCGAGAGAGAGAGAGTCGGGTTTACCCAGGTTCGGCCCCTCCTATGGAGGTAATAGCCTACGTCCTGCTTTTCATGTATTGGATTGATGAATCTCGATTACAAGGGTGCGGAATCGCTAACCTAGCTATCGAGAGATTGTGACTTGAGAGTTTCAACCCTAGGGACCGGCCTTTATATAGAGGTCAAGCCCTAGGGTTTACAACAGAGTCCGGGTCATATTATGACCCGTGATTTACCATATATCTAACTTATCTTGTATTTTAAGGAAACTTGAACCGACGTCCTTAGCTTCATGGGCTTCAAGCCGCCATCTTCTGGTGGTGGGCCGTCCGGCATCTTGACCAACCGCCACCTTATTTATTTTGCACTAAAGACTCGACCTATCTTGAACTGGGTCACAAGACTGTTGATATGTTGACCCGGCCCAGTAGGGCGGGTTACACCATGGAGTTATATCCCCGACAATAAGCAAGCTCATTTAATGATTTTCCCTCAACTAAGCTAGTTGGGTTTTCAGCACGAGCACAAATGGATCGAAGATGATCCAAGTAATATTGTTCGGTAGTACGGAACACTAGTGGTGCCTCAACTTTTGGAGCAGCAAGTACATCTAATTTTTTTGGTATTTTGCGTTTCCTACCCATATCTAAAGATAGAAAACAAGAGCACAAAATAAAAACTACTTAGTGATAAAGCAAACAAGCACACACGAGAATATTCACCCCACGCTATTGCTCCCCGGCAACGGCGCCAGAAAAAGGTCTTGATAACCCACAAGTGTAGGGGATCGTTTGTAGCCTTTTTCGAGAAGTAAGAGTGTCGAACCCAACGAGGAGCTAAAGGTAGAACAAATATTCCCTCAAGTTCTATCGACCACCGATACAACTCTACGCACGCTAATGCTTGCTTTACCTAGAACAAGTATGAAACTACTTTGCAGGAATAAAACTAGAAGTACTTTGCAAGATAGTAAAGAACGTGGAAATAAAAGTTAGGTGTTGTTTTAATAAAAGAACATTAAAAGTAAATAACTTAGTAGAAATCTTTTTGTGTAACGCAAGAGAAAGATTGTCCCTAGGCAATTGAATATAATATGATAGATACTTGTCATATGCAATGAGGGAGAGGCATGTGCTAACACACTTTCCGTACTTGGATCATATGCACTTATGATTGGAACTCTAGCAAGCATCCGCAACTACTAAAGATCATTAAGTTAAAACCCAACCATAGCATTAAGTATCAAGTCCCCTTTACTCCCATATGCAATAACCCACCTACTCGGGTTTATGCTTCTGTCACTCAAGCAACCCACCATAGGCAAATCATGAACATATTGCAACACCCTACAGCGGGAATCCCTCACGTTTGCATGACACGGAGGGCACCATAGGACAGCACCATATCAACATACAACTCACATACATAACATCATACCACAATTAACCCATAGTACAAAAGAGATCTACTCAAACATCATAGGATAGCCAAATATCATTGGGAAATAATATATGGAGTTGAGCACCATATTTAAGTAGAGATTATAACGGGGAAGAGAGGTGTTACACCGCTGCATAGAGGGGGAGAAAGTTGGTGTTGACGGCGGCAAGATTGTTGATGTAGATCGCCGTCACGATCCTTGCCCCGGCGGCGTTCCGGCGCCACCGGGAGAGATAGGGAGAGAGCCCCCTTCCTTCTTCTTCTTCCTTGGCCTCCCCCTAGATGGGAGGAGAGTTCCCCCTCTGGTCCATGGCCTCCATGGCGGCGGAGGGGCAGGAGCCCCTCCTAGATTGGATCTCCCTCTCTGTTCTCTTCTGTTTCGCGTTCCTGTTTTCTGGCCAAAAACCGTTTCTTATATTCCCGGAGATCCGTAACTCCGATCGGGCTGAAATTTTGAGGGGATTTTTATCCAAAAATTAGCTTTCTTGCGCCCGAAGGAGAGCTCCAACCGACTTACAAGGTAGGAATTACCCACCAGGGCGCGCCTGGGCCCCCTGGCAATGCCCTGGTGTCTTGTGGGGGTTGTGGTCCTCCGTTTGCGTTGATTCCACTTCTCACAATTCGCAAATATTCCAAAAAAAATCTTCGTAAATTTTTATCTCGTTTGGACTTCGTTTGATATGGATATTCTGCTAAACAAAAAACATGCAACAAACAGGAACTGGCACTGGGCACTGGATCAATAGGTTAGTCCAATAAATCATATAAAATGTTGCCAAAAATATGTGAAAGTTTTATAATATTGGCATGAAACAATCAGAAATTATAGATACGACGGAGACGTATCAGCCATCGAGAAGAGTCCAAGTATGGCCAAACCTCGTGGACCAGGTAAGCGCCATAGCATCTATGTTGTAATACGAGGAGACCATAATATCCCAATTCAAAGAGCGTTGCCTACATGCCACCATCAGATACGAGCAGGGCTCATGGTAAACCCTTTTCCTATGGCAGCTGCAAGTTTTCTTGTCAAGGTTCACCTCATGAATACGACCACCCCATGATTGCTCGACACTGGTATGGCCGCTCGCCTCTTGTACCGAGTAATATTGTTTCGTCGGATCGTACGTCCTTACCTTCTGACCATTAGACTTGATCTGTTGTGTCTCTAGCCGCTCACTGACCTTTCGAGGCCATCGGCGGTCACTGCGGTTGCCATCGCCATCCGTGTGACCTGCGCTGATGGAGCGCTTAACGGCGGACCACCATGATATCCAGTACTCATTGCACTTGTCGAAGGTGATGGTGAGCACAACGGCCACTGGGAGCCACCTTATTCCCTTCAGAATGGCATTGAAAATCTCAGCCATGTTGCTCGTCTTGTGGCCGTACCTAGCCCCCCCCTTCATCGAAGGCGCAGGCCCACTTCTCCTTCAAAGGAAGGTGCGTCTGTATGAAATCAAAACCATCTTTGGAGACCGCCTTCATGAGGTGTTTCAGCCTTTCCTCAAAAATGTAGGGCTCAAATTCCCCGTACAAAAGCTTCAATGCGTCAGTGCAGTCTTTGTTCTTTACCTTCGAGTAGAAGTTGTGGGCCGCGGAAGATTCATGAACCATTCCCAGTTTAAGTTGTCTTTCCGTTCGACGAGGGAGAAAGCAAGGGGCATAAGCTGATTATCAGCATCACAGGTTATGGCCACCAGCAGCACGCCTTGGACCTTCCCGGCAAGAAACGTTCCGTCAACTGAAAGAACTGGCTTGCAGTGACGGTACGCCTCTATGCACACTCTGGATGCCCAGAACGCCCACCTAAAAACGATGAATCGTCGGTCCCACCCCTCTGGGCTCTTCTCTGGGAAGCCCCATGGGTATCCCTCCACCTCTAACACTATTTATGGATTGCGGGCCTTCATCGCCTGAAGTAGTTTCAGGAGCACACCGTATGACTCCTCCCAATCACCGTACACCATCTTCAAAGCCAGCTCTAATTCTATTCCGTTGTTCACTTCGTACTCAAATATCATGCTTATGTAATCCTGCAGCTGTGGCGCGGACTGCGTCGACTGCCTGGCGATGGCATGTTTCAAGCGCTGGCCGATGAAGTTGGACGTAAGTTGTCGGTGATGACCTTCTATGCGGTCGTGCATCGCTACGATCCTACACAACTAATGATCTTCCATCGATTGTCCAGTTTGCACTTACGGACACAGGCCTTCCAGGGACAGCCCTGCTTCCTGTTCTGACACCGCACCGCGAATCTCAGTGTTTTGTGAGACTTGTGGACGCGGTAAGGCCGATAGTGCTGCACTGCGTACTATTGTAGCCATATCTTCATATCTAGCATTGAGCTGAACACAAGCCCTGAATATATCAAAGGCTCCGACCTCGGATTTATCTTCTCATCTTCGGCTGTATGAGGCCTTGGCACAACCAACGGCTCCATATCATACATATCTTTCTCTGCTACAACTACTAGCTCAACGCCGCTTAAATACTTGAACTCATGTGTGCTCATGTCTCTGTGGTATACGGTGCGGAAGAGTATCTTTTCCAACAACTTGAACTCGTATTCATAGGCCGGACCTTCGTCATCGGAGTCCTCTACTTGTGTTGTCGGGTATTCCAACCCAACCTCCTCCTCCTCCCCCTCCTCTTTGGAAGCAGCATAACTTGCGTCGTTAAGTTCGTCTGATGCAAAAGCTGTTTGTTGAGCGTGTAACTCTGTTGAGATTTCTATGAGAGGAAGTTTCTGGGCCATTGTTTCCAATCACGCCTCGGCCTCTGTCTCATCTCCATCCAGATCTGCATCCAACTCTTCAGCAACCTCTTCTACCTCAGGGGCCATCCTCTGTCTCCTGTCCATCAACATGAGTCCTTTCTGGTGAACCTGCATCACTCTCGTCTTCGCTGCCTTGATCTTCTGCTGGACCGTTGTCAGATAAAAATAAGCACCTACGTCCCCAGGAACAACATCATGTGTTGGAGGACTGCTAACTTCTGTCGTGGGCTGACTCACGGTCATGGTATCGTAGAACTCTTGACTTCCTACACTATGGCTGATTACTCCTGACCTATGGCCGCGGAAATCACGGCCTACCGGCACGCGATTGAGGTCTATATCAGAGAGGTTATGACCTGGCTGGACCACTGCATATATAACAAGGATCTTCATGCAAGATTCATCGACCATTGCCTTGTAGTTTCCCAAGCATAAGCCTCGGCCAGGGGGATCATCGTGCAGAACGATCTATGGCATGTGCCGGCGCCATACCTTCCCTTGATCCTTACTACAAAACTTTCTTCCACATCCATCACTTGCCTCATCTTATCAACAAGTTCAGCAAGAGTTGGATCCTTAGGGAAACACAATGCAAGGATTTGGGTGTTCACAAACTCCACACTAGTGCTGCCAGACTGCATGTTAAGAGCGCCGTCGTGATGTAAATGCCCTACATTATGATATGCCATCCTACATAGAAAAGGCAAGATAGCCAACATTAACCCACGTCACGTGTGACGGGTACCGCATGCCATAACATATAAAAAGGATGTGCACTGGTTTGCACCCTCCTATTACCTAATGATATGTCATATAGAACTGATATACATCCTGTCAAGTTGATTCGTAAGAGGATTACCTGCTGCTTTGGGCAGATCTGGCTGATGCCGCGTGGTCTCCACTCTTCCACCGTTGGGGATTTGGGGTTCGGGCGGAGGTTGGTATGAAGAGGGGATGCGGCCAGGCTGCTGCTTTGGCCAGGGGCAGTCGCCGGTGTACGAAGGGCTACCTGGAATGGGCGTCGGGTCCGTAGGGAACAAGGACGGGAGGGGAAGGGGACGGAGAACTGCGAGTGTGGCTCTGTGGATTCGGAAAGTGACGCTAGGAAGGGGGCGGCTTGTTTCGGGGGAGGGTGGGTGGAGGAGCAAGGGTAACCGAGCTCAAATGGACAAATTGCACCGCACTGATATTTTTAAGAATACACACCTATTACGTAAGCGCGGATGAAAAAATAAGGGCAAGGAAACAAACACGTCACCTAGGAGGCGGACGAGGCCGGCCTGCAACGCCGAATTAGAAATCCGCACCGAAGACGACATGACACGCCTAATTTACAGGCGCCACAGCCGACCTCAAGACACGCTTGTTTGGAAGGCGGCGCCGGTTATATGATCCGCCACGTCAAACAGCACGGCGTGCTATGAATTGCGAGAGAAACGCCAAACGATAAGGTGAGTTCAGGGTGGGAATGCCAAACAGTCAAGGTGTCACGCCTAAATGTCAAGCGTGTCAGGCGTCCGTCAGAACATCCAACTAGAACAGCAGATGTTCTGCTGCTATGACGCTCGGGATTATAGGAATGCAGACTATCCCATCAATATAGCACCGTTTCATCCGGCACGTCAGGGCCACGCCACGCTGGCGGCGTGACCGACGACCGTGGACCGTGACCGGTCAAAGACGCCTAGGAGGAAGGCGTGCATATGTGTATGTGACACGTCGAACGGTGAGGCATGAATGGAGGGGTCAGGTGACGAAATAAGTTTTTCGAGGGTCAGTGCGTGAGATAAGATCGTTTTGGGGTCATTTAGTAAAAATAATACAAAGGCTACTACCTCCATTGCCTTTGCAGTACTAGTATTTCAGCATCCTGACACAGTGATACCCATGCCACCCATCTAATTCACGTAGAGTACGTGCTGCACTGTACTGTACCAGCAAGAGACGTCCTTTTTGTCTTTCACGACACATGAGAAAACGAGCGTTGTGGTGCAGTGTTAGTGATGCGGACTCGATATCTGCCGTGCCTAGTCGTCCGACGTTGCTTGAGGACAAAGCGCGTTTGGTTAACTGGTTTGACCCCTAGCTAGCCAGCAGCCATTGTCAACCTCGCCATTGGTTCTGGATAATTGCCGGTGAAACAGAGCAGTGTTCCCTTCCCCGTGCTAGCTTCTTACTATATACGCTAGTAGTAATAGAGCCTCCCCCGCAAAGAGCCTGGCCAGTTGTCGCCTTATCGAGCCAACTTTTCCTGCTGCTTGTATTTACAATGTACGTATACTCACTGGAAGCTCTTGTCCTTGGCTGGAGCAAAGGAAAGCAGCGTTACCTTCTGGCTCATGCACACGCCGGAGCTCATGCACGTAGCACCGCCGGAAGCTGGTCTACAGCCACCCATGGGCAAGAAGGACATAGCACCGCCGGAAGCTGGTCTACAGCTACCCATGGGCAAGAAGGACGGGTACAAAATGCAGGCAGATCGGTCGCTGCCATACCCTAGCCAGCTAGTGAAAAAAGTAGCTTCGCTTTAACTTAGCCGCGCCATGTGTCGTGACTACACCGCGCTGCCGTGCTGGAGAAATCTCGCTCAGAGATTCCCGTCGTTGCTGCCAACCACGGCTGTCGCCGGAGCTGCCACCGGCACAGAGGGGCAAAATTGATCTGACATTTTTTCTACCGTCGGGGCTATGACGGTAGGGTATACCAGACTACCGCCGAGGCCCATGACGGCAGGGGTGTACGCCCTACCGAAAAAAAAGTAAGTATACGATACAGTGCCTTTACGCACATATCGCCGGGCACCTTGGCGGTAGTGTTGTACAGGCTACCTGTGACCTGTTTGGCGATAGGGATGCGTCATGCTGACGTGGATAAGTTTCCTACTGCCAGAGACCTCGGCGATAGTTTGGTATACCCTACCGTCATGGACTCCGACGGTAATAAAAGTGTCAGATCCCGAAATATTTCCAAACATATCAAATCCGACTTAACTTTTAGAAAAGGTTCAAAACATGAAAATTTGCCGCATAGGGATTGATTGGCAGCAGCACAGTGCAGGGAAAGGGGGAAAAAAGGCTCTAGCTAACTTTAACCCGCACGCAGCTGTTCAAATTCCGTCGTGTCGGATACGACCAAAGGGCCGGCGCCAAGGCGCATATGCCTGAATATTCAATTCGATTTTATTTCAGAGCCTTTTTTTTTTCACCCGGCATTCAGGAACTCAGGGTCAGCATTTGGGATCACAGTATTCAATTCTTGGTGCTGATAGCAAGTACATATCTGCTTAATTTTGATGCGTCCAAACTGTTTCCTTCCCAAAAAGAAGAGATGAGACATTCAGGGATTCGGCGTCAGCACTTGGCGGTCAGTGGAGAGAGAGCCAGAGATCTTTCGGCTAATCTGGTATACTAGTCATTTGACTTTAACCCATATATATATTACTATATTTTTCAGGAATTGGACCGATATATATATATATATATATATATATATATATATATACATACTAGCAAAATGTTCGTGCATTGCTACGGGCTATCCGTCATGTTATTTTCAACACGCGGGATCAATACGGAAAATCCCACGATGCATTCTTATTTTTTGTTGTCTGATCCTTCGCTTTCCATTTGGTTTTCCGTCGTAGCAGGACATTTCTCGCTCTCCTTTAAAACTAGATGATGCCCACCTCACTTTCGCCATGCGTTTCAATAGGGATTTTTTTTATTTACAATATAATAGCGTAGGTTAAACTAACACACACTATTGACACAAAATAACAAATAACTATAGAGATCATTCTCAAATGTGCATTCAACTTTGTAAATGCACACTCATGTCAGAGATGAGTGACAACATGAATGTATTCTTTTTCCTTTTCCTTTTCCTTTTCCTTTTCTTTTTTGTCAAATGAGTGAACTTTAAAAAAAATCATGAACCTTTTTATTAAATTTTGTGAACTTTTTTCAAATTGTGATTTTGTGAACTATTTTAAGTCAATGATACAATGGTCAATGGTCGACCAGTCGCATCTTGATCGACCCCTGTGAACGAGGGAAACACAAGCGAGAAGCGAGCACGAACGAAGCGGCAAGCGCCAAAGCATTTTATTTGGCCGGTCCAAATGAGCGGCCACGTGAGCGATGTTTGGCTCACTTGGCGCTTTTATGGGAAGATTTTTATAGGAGCTGTTGGAGTTGCTCTGAGGAGGACTGAGAGGAGGGTGCCCTAAAAGAATATAAGTGAGAGGTGGGAATTAGTAAGAGCAGCCCAAATTCCTAATTATGTTGGCTAAAGAAAAACAGCCCGATGTGAAGCGTTTCTCAAAAAAAAAAGTGTGATGCTTAATAAAATTGGTGCGAAGCTTTGATCACCAACAAGGTATGTGATTCTAATAAAAAAACATCAACATCACTGATTTAGGCCTAGTATGAATAGTAACAGTGTTTTTTCCTACTAAAATGGTGTTTTTTGATGGATTGGTCCGCCCCAACAAGCTTTAACAATACTCGGCACCCCTTGTTTGATTTTACTGGCTCCGCCACTGCATACACGCTACACGGACGTATCATGTCCATCCGTCACCGTCGTCTTCGTCCTCGGATCTTCTCCATGCACTACGGCTGCACACCCCGACCTGCCTCGTCGACACCGGTGGCCGGCCACAATCCCACACCGTCGCTGCCGAGTACGTGCACGCACGCCGCTGCCCGCACCCTCCGATCCCTATGCCTTCGTCGAGCGCATGCACGCGTGGTCGCCAAACTCCGTTGCTACTCGTGGACTCGTGGTCGGGGTGTCCGTGCTGCCGGCCGGGTCGAGAACGTCGTGCTTCTCCTCCTCCATGACCAGGCCTCCGGACCTTCCGGTGCTCCCCCTCCATGACCACGCTTCCCAAGCCGCCGCATCCTGGGCCCACCTACCACTGGACAGTGTCGTCGGGGCCGGCGAGCCAAACCAGGCGAGAGAGTTGGTCGATCCGAGCCTCACCCTCGTATTGGGATTCGTCCTAGGACCGAGCTGAGCCCAAGACCCCACTCGTCGGTGAGCTTTTGGCTACTTGAATCAATTATGTCTCGTGCCCAACCTGTTCGGTGGAGCTTTTGTAGGGGAGCAGTCGTTCGCTGCTGTCCATAGGAGGATGGGGGTGGTGATTGGTGAAGCGCCTCTGACTAGGGAGCAGGCCGAAGGATGGCTACGAAGGAAGGACGGCGGTCCAGAGGGACATGAAGTTTCTGCTCCCGAGCTCAAATGAGCTCGGTGAACAGTAAAATCGAAAAAAAATCGAAAAATGTTCAAAAAATTCTGAATTTTTTTTGTGAACAACATTGACAAAATATCTAAGTGCGTGCAAAAAATTGTCCTGAAATAACATTCCTATAAGGCTTGAAAAAAGAAACAAAATCGATACTCTGAAAATGCGCATTTTCAGAGTGTCGATTTTGTTTTTTTTGCCACGCCTTATAGGAATGTTATTTCAGGCCACATTTTTGCATGCTCTTAGATATTTTGTCAATGTTGTTCACGAAAAAAATTCAGAATTTTTTGAACATTTTTTGAATTTGTTTCGATTTTACTGCTCACCGAGCTCATTTGAGCTCGGGAGCAGAATGGTACTTGGAGCAAGGTTTTTTTAAAGAAGAACTGTGAGGAAACTGCTTGGTTGGAGATTGCTATTATTTTAATCCCGTGGGTCCATAGATGGAGGTGGAGGGTGAGTGAATTCACCACCAACTCAAATCTTTAGAAGTAGGAAAGATATAGCATAAACCATCTGGCCAATGTTGTGTCGTGTAGTCCTCGTCCACGAAAACCGTCAGCGTGCGGTCGTCATCCATCTCATTGAACTCTAGATCGCCCATGTTACGAGCGCACGATACCCACTGTCCTTGTTGTCAAGGAGTGCTCGGCCATGTCGCTGAGAGCATGTTGATCATCCTTGAGCGCAAGCGCTTTCAAAATGATTCAGCATGATTAACTGCTTGTTTAATTAATTAATTAGTTAATTACATAATTAATTAATGGACTACCTAATTCTCTGCATGACTAATTAATTGCAACCAAATCAATTAATTATCTGCCTAATTGGAAAAAAATCCCTACTCCTACTTCTAATTATTTGTAGGCATAATTAACCCTCTATCTAATTAATTGTTGACTCAATTTTTAAATTGATTTGGTGCAAAAAATATTATTTTTAAATGGCCTAATTAATTGCATACAATAATTAACTATCTAGATAATTAATTACATTGATGGTTTGATTTTCAAATTGATTCAATGCTCGATTTCCAAAAAAAACACATGAATGGCTGCTACGAACGATGACAACTACCGAGTATTGTAGGACAGATTTCCTTAACGGATTTTTAACGTTTGAATGGACACACTTGATTTGAGAATTTAGCCTGTTTGGCTATTTGTATGACCGACAAGAAATATAATATGACCGCATCCACGAATGCCTCTATGTGGCGGTCCGACGACCCGCCTTCTACCACCGATGTCCTTGACAACGTGATCCACGCCCCGGCATTGTCAAGCATCACGCTCGCGTTCGGCCTGGCCACGGCGTACTTCATGGTGTCGGCACGGCGTCACTCCGCAGGGACGCACAGATGTGTACGACCATAACAAAAAAAGATATGTTATTTTTGTTATATTTGGAAACTTGTAATGAAGATAATAATAATAATAAATGGTATAATGAGTGGTATTAGCGATTTGTTATTGAGAAATATATGTTTTTGTTTTGAAAAGTTATAGGGAAAAATCTTATGTCTGTCATTTAGGAAGGTGATCTCAAATATATGGCGTGATTTCGAAAATCTTAACTACTAATTATTTATGTGATTGAATTAAAGAAACACCTCCCAAAGCAAGCATGGAAATCTTAATTACTAATTATTTATGTGATTGAATTATTTATGAGATTGAACTAAATCTTGTCCTGGCACATCGCCCACCTCCCCCCGACGCTCGTGCATGTCCACCACCTCGCCGCAGCACCCGCGCAAGCCGCCCACCTCGCTGATGCCCTTGCACTTTGACGCCGGTGGTGGTTGGCCTTTTCAAATGGTGGCTCGATGAGGGACCGAACCGGCCCGGACCATGTCGCCGTGGCTGCGTTGCCAAGTTCCAGGGTGGTCACCCGGCGACCGATGGTGAAGACGGCGGGCAGGACTAAGGGCAGCTTCTCGGAGCTCTACCAATACCCATACCTTCTTCGCTAGTTTCAAGCTCGTTGGCCCAGCCGGTGATGGCCAGGTACTCCGACGTGTATACGATAATGAAGCTCATCGTCGACCGTGTCGCTGGCTGTACTGTTAGGCTTTCTCTCCTTCCTAGCTACATAGGTGTGTTGATCGATCAAGGGAAATAAATAGAACTTGTTAGTACACATCTCTCTCTCTCTCTCTCTCTCTATATATATATATATATATATATATATATATATATATATATATATATATATATATATATATATATATATATAGACACACACACACATACGTATGATATGAAGACGCATGGTAAAACTGGCAGGAATGGATACAATTGATGACGGTGATAAATAGTGGTGAATATTGGCCTAATATACTATCATCATGCATGGAAACGAATCATCAAGGAAAGGGATACTTCCTAGTACTACGTTTCATAGTAAGCTTTCTAATTAAACTGGAGGTACTATGTAAAGGTTTTTTCGCTCTATGCAAGGTGACGAAAAAAATCATGCGGTAAATGATGGTGGGAGGAGAGGCAAAAAAATCAGACGAAATAGAGGGGGTAGACGGTGTGGGAGGAGAGAGAGGGAAAAACCAGACGAAGGTGGGAGGTGGGGCGAAAAAAAACCATGGAACGAAGACTACCAACTCCCCCTTTAGGAGTAGAGGTTATTTGGTAACGTGATATCAGTTCCTGTTCGTTTGTGACGTGTCTCGCTAAGAAAGTTGGGATTTGAAATTAATTGCTATGAAATTGGATTTTATTATTTGATAACGTGCTATCATTTCTTGCCCGTTTGTAATGTGTCTCGTTAGGAAAGTTTGAAAAATCTAGGAAAGTTTTTAATGGAATGCTGGAAAAACCAATGTGAGGAGATGATAGTGGGAGTTGAGATGAAAATAAACCTGACAAAATAAAACTGTGGAACGCAGATTATCAAGACCCCAATTAGGAGTAGAGATTGACATTTAATAATAGATTGTCCTTAATAATAAATAGAGAGATTATAGACATATGATCGATTCCTTTCCATAAATGTAGCCTTGTGTTATCAAACATTGGTTCCTTTCCGTAAATTTGATCTTAAAAGATTGGTTAGATATCACTGTGATTGATTTCTTTCAATAACGACATTACTAAATGTACCAAAGATCGATCTACATGATTTGTGTAGATTTGGAAGATAAAAACCGGATAAAGTACATCAGTGAGTTGGAAACCGGTTTAAATAAATTACTGGGATTGAAAAAAATTGGTAGTGGAGGTTTAACCGAAATGGAGGGGACACTCCAACTCACCATGGGATATAGGTCTGTGCCAATTCTGATAGTATGCGGAGCACAAAATAATAGGTTGGTCATAGAAAAAATAAATCAAAAAAAGAAACCAAAAAAATAAAACTTAGAAAATAAAATAAAAATAAAACGCGTGCATGCGTCAAATGGGTCGGCCAACTTTGATTATAGTTGATGTTTTGGCAAGATTTGATTTGATTTGGGATGAGTGGTGGAAGACAAGGAAAATTTGCTTTTAGTTGAGATTTTATTAAGATTTAATTTGATTGAGTTAATGCATGACATTGTTTTAGAAAAGGTGCTGATTTATTTGGATTTTGGTTTTGTAAAGTGTCGGTCCTAATAGTATGTCGAGCACAAAATAATATGTTGGTCAAAACTTAGAAGAAAACAAAAAAACAAAAAATAGAAGAAAAACAAAAAAATACGCGTGCACGTGTCAAATGGGCCGGCCAATTTTGACTATAGTTGATGTCTCGGTAAGATTTGATTTAATTTGGGTATGAGTAGTGGAAGGCAAAGAAAGGTTGGATTTCGTTGAGAATTTGTTAAGATTTTAATTGAATGAGTTAATGCATGACATTGCTTTCGGAAAGTGCCGATTTGATTGAGTTAATGCATGTGTCAAATGGGCCGGCCCAACTTTGTTGCACTTCAACAAAAAAGTCATCTGTATGATGCTCGCGGGTGCAATATAGAGTTTGCGGAGGGGTTGGTGGAAGTGAGGCGAGACTACCATCTGAGACTTTAGGAGTAGAGATGCTTTCTGAAAGTGCTGATTTGAGTGAGTTAATGCATGCGTCAAATGGACCAGTCCAACTCGGTTGCCCTTCAACAAAAAAGTCATATGTATGACGCTTGCGGGCGCAATATAGGATTTGTGGAGGGGTTTGTGGGAGTGAGGCGAGACTACCAACTTAGACTTTAGGAGTAAATATAAAGATAATATGTTGGTCAAAACATAGAAGAAAAACAAAAAACAAAAAAATATGCGTCCACGTGTCAAATGGGACCGGCCAATTTTAACTATAGTTGATGTCTTGGTAAGATTTAATTTGATTTGGGTATGAGTAGTGGAAGGCAAGGAAAGGTTGGATTTCGTTGAGATTTTGTTAATATTTGAATTGAATGAGTTAATGCACGCGTCAAATTGGTCAGCCCAACTTGGTTGCGCTTCAACAAAAACATTTGTATGACGCTTGCGGGCATAATATAAAGTTTACAGGAGGGTTGGTGGAAGTGAGACGAGACTATCAACTGAGATTTTAATAGTAGAGACAGTGGTAAAACTGCCAATCCCTTGGAACGGATAACAATATGCTCGATTCTAACCTACCAAAACTGTTCCCCCAAAAAAAAGGGAGCAACTTTGTTTCTGCATTTTATTTTATTTTCTTTTTTTCGATTTTCCCTGTTTCCATTTTTTTTTCTGTTTTCATTTCTATTTTTGTTTCCAAGTTTATTTTTACATTTTTTTCGAAATTTCAAATTATTGTTTGGATTTCAAAATTTGTTCCTGATTCTCAAATTATGTTAATAATTTTGAAAAAATGTTTGCTCATTTGAAAAACATTTGGAATTTGGAACAAAATCATTTCTGAATATTTTCTATGGAATTCTCTGAAAATGTTCCAACTTTTAAAAATTGTTCCCGTTTTCCAGTTTTATTTACAAGTTTTAAAATGTTCCAGTTCTCAAAATTTGTTCACAAATTCTATTAATGTTCACATATTTTCAAAGCTTGTTTATGATTGTAAAAATTTGTTTGGAGTATCAAAAAATGTTCCATATATTAATATTTGATCACATATTCAAAAACAATTCATGCTTTCAAAAATATGTATACAAATTTAAACATTATTCACTTTAGATTTACAATTTTTTCCTGATTGCCCAAAATTGTTCAGAATTATAAAAAATCTTCCCATGTTTCAAGATTTGTTCACCAATTCAAAAGCTGGTCATGTTTTTATGTTTTGTTCGCAAATTCAAAAATTATCCACATTTTTTAAAAACATGTTCGTGTTTATTACAATTGGTCGGTATTTTTAAAATGTTCCTATTTTCCAAAATTTGTTCACAACTTCAAAACTTATTCATGGTTTTAAAATTTGGCTATAACAAATTGTCCACAAAATTTCAAAACTTGTGCATAATTGTGAAAAAAGTTCAGAATTTTTTTAAAAAAATATTCAGAATTTTTATAAATGATTCAAAAGGGAAAATTAATCCATTCTGACGACGTAGCTAGTAAAGTATTCGTGTTGCGTAGTCACCACAAAATCTAATCAGCCACAGCGGCTAGCTACCTGTGCCTACCGTAGCGCGATCGCGTCCTTGAATCTTAGTTGATGCTCCGTATTTTTCTGATTTTTTACACCACTCGCAGTTCCCGACTGTGCCGGCCTAGTCGGAGGACTGCCATGTGCGAGGCCCTGACATTCTACCGCAGAATGCGGCAGATAGGAGGTCCCATATATAGCCACGCCGGCGTCAGCTGCCAACTAATAACTTTTGTGGCTTTTATCTTGGGCATCCTTTCTGCCCCTCCCGCTTTTGGACTAACATCGAAGAAAAACAAAAGAAGGATGAAACATCAGCCCAAATTATTTATATTTTTTCCCTTTTCCTATTTTTTATCTCCATGTTTTTTATATTTTTTCTCTCCATTTTATTCTTTGTCTTTTTATACATTTTTATCTTTTTTTTTCTTTTACTTTTTCTACTGACTATTATATCTTTTTGTTATTGTTTCCTTTCTTTCTAGGAAATATATCGATATTTTCTAAATAATAAAAACATATATGCAAAAGAAGATGGTAAAATTTTCAAATATTTTCTTTTTCAAAAGAATGAACGAACAAATATTTTTGTATATAGGAACAATTTTTAAATACCGACGAAATGGAGAAAGTGTCCTCCGGGAACACAATCAACTACATTAGCATGTGATAACAATTTATGTTATATACACTAATATTTATATCAGGGTATTTTAACACTTTTAAAATTTTACACTATCTTTTTCTATCTTTTACGTTTGTTTATATTTTAAAATATTATTGGGAAAAAAACTTCTCGAAGCAGAAAATAAAAATCATTTAAGGGGCAGTGCGAATGGTAGGTCCATGTAACATCTCTTAAGGCGGAGAATAAATGCCCTTCGAATTTTTGTTTTTCTGAGATCATTGCGGGGTCATGGAGGGAGCTAAGAGCAAGTCCAATCCTCCACCTAAACAACCTCCTTTGTCTCAAAAAAAAGAACCTAAACAACCTCCTATTGTCGAATTAAGACATAAAAACCCCTCCCCAATCCTCTCCCTACTTACCTCCCTTAAGCACGCCTCCCTTCTACCCTAATTTTTCTCTTACAATTAGAAAAAATAGTGGTCAACCCCTCCCCACAAGATGTCAAATAACATAGACGAGAAGAAATTTGCGCTCTCGTCCCGACCTACTGTCCTACCACTCCCGTCGTCGCCCGTCATTTTTCGTCGTCCTGGCGCCGCACCATTTTGTAGGATCGTTTGAGTCTAGAGGGGGAGTGAATAACACAACTTAGTTTTAGTTGCTAGAAAGCATTAATTTGAAGCAAACTTGCATGAAAATAAATGGAGTAAGGGAAAAAGATCATAAACATAAGGTGAAGATACGAACACAAAGTCTTAAGGCCACATAGGTCTCGGCAACATTGCTGACAAAGAGCATACAAAGAGTAAGCCCATCTATATCATCATGTTATGTAACCATAAAGGTCAAAGCCTCAATCTGGGTACATCTTCGCATGAAGTAGGTGATCTCTGGCTTTCAAAAAAATATTGCTTTCTTCACACCATGAAGGCACATCTAGTCGATCTAAGAGGCACACATCATACAAAGTAACAAGACGTTCTTTGTAAATAATCCCATTCTTTTGATTCAAAAGGTTATCTATGATGTTCTGGAAGTGCGCATGGGTAGTTGAAGCACAATTTGCGAAGAGTATTGTTACCCAATTTATATGTTGAACCAGAGGAGTCAAACAATGGTACTAACAACCTCGCTACTAAGTTGTGATGTATGTAGTTACACTCGCACCCAAACCTACTTTGGAAATAGTCAATTCTATCGGTTGCTAGGAATATGGTAATGAAGGGAAGTAACTACAAGCTAGAATGTAAGGTAAGCTAAACTAGAATAGTAAGTAAACTAAATGAATTGTAGGTGTAGGATTGAATAGAATGAAAGGCAGTCTAGACTTTCGGTCTCACAAGTACTAGGTGGGCGATTGAGTGGGCAAGTAGCCACGATCTATTGATTCTACATGTGGTCTCCCAAACATCATTACCCCCATCTACCGTTGGCGATGTAACTCAACATCCCCTTCCTGTAACTACGATGCCATGTAACCATAAACGATTAAGGCCAAAGGACGAGATGAAGGAATTACACTTCAAGGATGAAGCTAGAAAAAATTTGGTGGGGTCATATCAATGGCAGTGGGATCATCTTCCATAAGTTAATAGTGATTCGTACTAAGATAGTGAAGGATTTCATTGGGCTCAATTGGCCCCAATGCCTACAAGGCAACATCGTCCCTCTTACCCTTTATGTTTAACAGTTATTCCATAGAAAAACAAATGTTCCCCACCACTTATCCTAAATCTATGATATAACAGCATCACATTCAGTCACCACTTATCCAAGTGCCAACCAAGTGATTAAGTGATCCCAATTAATTCACCACTTATCCTAAAAAACACCCGAGGGGGTAATATTTGAATTAAGTTATTTTTGCCGATGGTTTCACTACAAAGAATGGAATAACAAATTTACAATTGGAAGAAAAAAATATGGCTGGATCAACATCACGCCTATTATTAACATCTCAACAACTACAAGTCATCATCACTCCTTGCAACAACCGACAATGCCAGCCAGGCCATAAACAATTTTGATTTAGGATGCAAACGTGTGCTAGCCATGGCACTAACCATTCCCATTACTTAATGACTCATAGTAACCGACACTTTGAGTTTTCTCAACAATATAAATCATAAAATTATTTAAAAAATTACAACTAATCTAGCTATCTTAGTCTTGTTACTGAAGTAGACACGAAACTCGTTGTCATGATCATTTTGTTTGACAACACTGTTATAGAACAATGTAATAGTATTAGTATAAACAGTAATGAGTACTACATTATTGGGTCGAGCGAACACAGTTTCGAGTGACGTGTGTCGAAAAACTTGTTAGACAAATGACCTTAACATCAAACTATGCTGAATTGTGTAAAACCATATTTAAAATGTCATTGTTAAAGGCTAGAATTTTTAATTAGGAATGAGAAAATCAGAAACCCTAAAAATGAATAATGGAGTGCATATTTTTATTTGAATGTAACTGGTTGTTGAGAATAATTATATTAACAATATCCAAACAAGAGAAACTGATTTTTATTAACTAATTACTTATCAACGAATGATAATTCATATTTATATGTTAACTAAGAATTTCATATTATGATGTGTGAAATATCTATGCTCGTATGACAATGACAAATACGATCAAATTGTGCATAATTCAGCTCATTTAATGATACTTTTTTTCTTTCTAAAAGAGTTCATCACCCCTTACACTGTTTAGTTTGTTACTTGGCTTTGTTGTTAAATTTTATATGTGTGAGAAGTCCCACGAGTATGTATCATTTGTAGTGTTGGATAGCCAATGAACACGTGATATGCCCCGACTTCATATTATTTCATAGAATAATCTAAACTAGAAGTATTTACACCCCCCAATCTATTCTTTGACAAGAAGATTCACGTAACGCTTGAAATGATGCACACATCACATGGCTCTACAAAGCTATCAAACTTATGCCAACAAACACCAAAGTTGGAAACTAATTATATAGATAACATAAAGAGCTCATCATTTCAAGCTGGACATAAAGTTGGAAACATAAAGAAGTCATGTCAATCTTTAGTGTTGACACAATGTCTTATCATTGGCTGTTTATCAGCTGGAAGATCAAAACAATTACTGGTAGCACCAATCTCTCAAGGAGCACACATCACTCATGGGGACTTTTGCATCCATCTGTTATAACTAGACACCATGATGATCTTTTCAAAAATCCCTTACTTAACTTTTTTTTGCATGCACGGTAACTATATATCACATATTTGTTTTAGAAAACTATTAGTTGAGTATTTGGACCAATGTCCACAAAGCCCACTATCAAAACCCACCCATAGAAATTACACTCAAACTCCACTAAAATGTCCACAAAGCCCACTATCAAAACCCACCCATAGAAATTACACTCAAACTCCACTAAACCCGACATATCACAACCCGGAAAAAAAACATCCATCCCACTTTGCACCTCACTCTCTGCGCCCCCTTTCTCCCCATCTCACTCACCTATTTCCATCTCACGTGGCAGTCAGACCATACCTATGTGGTGCATATGTCGAGTCACTCATCTTTTGGTCGCAAGTGCACTCAGAACCGGCTTCGACGGAGCGTATGTCACTGACCCCCTACATGTGCCAAATCCGGCGCAACCACCGATGACTTCTCGATGCCCTCCTAGCCACCCGCCCGAGCGGCAGAGGTGGTGCCTCTCACGAGCGTTGTAGTTGACACGTCTTCCCAATCTCCACACAACTGGATTTGGTGGTTGTGCGCATCTCCAAGCAGGTGGTGTATGAATCTTTCATAGCTACAAGCTCGATCGTAGTCCAAAAGCATATGGATGTTTTTTTTACCCCTCATCGCACACGAGTGTTTCAAAAAGTCAGTGGTGGCTTCTGTCATTGCTGACAAGAAGGTATTGGAACCTATGAGATAGGTATACTTACGTGAAGTAACTGTGTGAAGGGGCAATGCACGGAAGAACATATGCAAAATGTCTCTTCACTGAACGTCTTTTGTGGTAGCATGTTCATTTTATATAGCGTGTCCATATATACATGAAGCAACCCTCGGTCCCTCCCCTCTCCCTCCCCGAGGCGCTCCCGCGGGCACCCCCGGGAGGAAACCCTCGCGCCGCCGACCCGTCCCCCCCGCCTCATCTCCTCCCCCGCCGCCCTCGGGGGCGTCGCCGGCCAAAGGCCACGTGGCACGGGCGGCGGCGGGGCAGCTCCCTCCCGCGCGCAGCTGGTGGGCGGCGCGGGGTGCCTCCCCTCTGCTCAGCGGCGGCGGGCGTCGGGCCGGCCCTGCTCCGGCTCCCTCCTCCTCCCCCGGCGTCCTGCGGTCGCCGGCGCCGCCTTCTCCCCTCCCTCCGGTGCAGCTCTTGGGGTCCCGGAGCCCAGGGGCAGGCTGGTGGCGGATCTGGCCCCTGCCCAGATCTGGTTGGTAGGGGTTGACTAGGACAGGGGTGGTCAGCGCCCTGATTAGGTGGTGGTGCTCCGGCCGGTGTTCATCTGCTCCGGTCGGGCGGTGGGGCTCCGGCTGGTCCTGGCCGAGGCGCTGAGGCGCTGCTGTTCTGGTGGTGGTGGTGGTGCTTGTCTGCGTCGGTTGCTTCGGTTGGCAACGACGGTCGGAAGCGCGGGTGCGTGTCCGGTGGCTCCGACGCTTGGATCTCGCCGGGCGGCGCGGGTTGGGCAGTGGCCCGGTGTGGCGGCTGCTCCGGCTGTGGTGGTTCCAAGGCACCTTGGCAAGTCGGTTGCGGCAGCGGCGGGCATGCTCCGGCGTCCGTCGTCTGTAGTCGATTTGTGTCGGCCTTCGTTCCATCTCCTCGTCGTCCGGCCGTTACTTCGTCGAAGGGTTGTCCTTCTCCCAGTTGCGGTCCATCGCCTGTCTCGCGTCCGGTGCGGCAGGACCGACCTTGTCTCGCGCACGGTGTTGCAGGACCGTTCTCGTCTCGCGCACGGTGCAGCAGGACCGACCTCGTCTCGCACATGGTGTCGCAGGACCGAGCTCGTCTCACGCCCGGTGCTGCAGGACGGATCGACGGAGGCCAATTTTGGCCGGCCTTTTGGGTCTCGGCGTTGGGGGATGCCCTGGGATGTGAAAGGCGGGCCCTTTCCACTCGTCTCTTTGGTTGGGATAGCGGCGGACACTAGTAGAAAACAGGGCTTTGAAACGGGCCAGAATATTGCATTAGTCCCGGTCTTGTTACGAACCGGGACTAATGGGTGCATCAGTCCCGGTTCATGAGGCCAGGGCGCCGGCCGGGCCTCGGCAGGAACCAGTTCCGGTTCGTATGACCCCTTTAGTCCCGGTTCCAGACACGAACCGGGACTAAAGGGCCTCGCTCCTGGCCGAGCCCCTTTAGTCCCGGTTGGTGGTTGGAACCGGGACTAAAGATATGCCTATATATATGCTTGCCCCTGCCCGCTCACTCTGTTTTTTTGGTCAGTCGGCGCGTGTGAGGTGTGTGTTGCTCTGCTCTCACCTCCTATACACACGAGGTGTTCGATGAAATGCCAGAGCCATGCTTAAGCTTTCTCCTCTCCAAGCTCGACCTCCAAGCTCCATTTTCCTCAAGATTTGTCTAGGTTTGGCGGTCCGTCACGTCCCATCCCCGTCCTCACCGTCGTCGATCGCCCACGCCGATCTCGTCGCCGGCACCACCGTGGTGAGCCTCTTGTTCTTATCTTCTTTTTAAAATAAAAAAGTTCTTATTTGTATGATTTACATAGATACTTGTATAAATTTCTTACTTTTATTATTGTTTGTTATTATATAGGTCCATGGTTATGGTATCCGCCCACGTCGGCCCTCGTCCGGTCTATGATTCGGATGTGGTATATTATCTTTTATAACTATTTGTTTCATTTAGTGTTTATGACAATTATGCCGACCAACGTGACATAGATGTGTTTATTCTAGGAGGTATGTGAACCGGAAATTCCAACTGACCCTCTTGTCGAGAGGTTAAATTTAGTTGAAAAAGAAAACGAGGATTTGAAAGAAAAATTAAAAAGAATTGAGGAGGAGAAGATGAAATTGGAGTTGCATGTTGCCGACGTCGTCCATGACCACAAGATCAAGATGGATGCAATGCGCTTGAAGATTAGAAATATAAGAAAATATGCCATTGATAATGAGGCTTGGTATCATTATGCTGTTGGATCAATTGCTACCTTAGTTGCGATTATGATCGCATTTGTTGTTGTATTTAAATGTTTTACATAGTTGTATGTTAGTTTCAATTTATGTTTTAATTATATGCTCTAGAGATCTATATGTTGTTCTATGAGAACTATGTATGAACTTTATGTATTTATTTTTTCCTCTATAACTTTTGATCACTACTGTATTTTGGTTTTAATGTGATGATGAACTTGTATTAATTTGGTCACTTCTCTATTCATGATGTTCTGTAATGGTTTTTGATACATTAGCACATGCTATGTGGGTGAAATTATGATACCATGCCAATTTTCAGCCATTTCAGAGTTCATTTGCAGTGCTTTTCAATTTCAGGGTCATCTTAGCTCAAAATAAATCATGAAATGCATGAAAAATAGCAAATGAAGTCAGAAAAGGGTTGAAAAGTGATGATGTGGTTTTGAATGGTGCATATTGAATTAAGAAAAAGTCTTGAGTAAAATATGTTTAAAATATGAAATCCCTTTGTAATAGACGAGTTTTCGTCCGAAACCCTGATATTTCGAAGGAGATTGTCTAGTTTGTACACGAAGTGCATCCAGTTTTTCCCGTAACCCTCACAACCTTTTAGCACATGCTACGTGGGCGAAATTATGATACCATGCCAATTTTCAACCATTTCAGAGTTCATTTGCAGTGCTTTTCAATTTCAGGGTCATCTTAGCTCAAAATAAATCATGAAATGCATGAAAAATAGCAAATGAAGTCAGAAAAGGGTTGAAAAGTGATGATGTGGCTTTGAATGGTGCATATTGAATGCAGAAAAAGTCTTGAGTTAAAATATGTTTTAAAAAAATAAAATCCTTTTGTAATAGACGAGTTTTCGTCCGAAACCCTGATACTTCGAAGGAGATTGTCCAGTTTGTACACGAAGTGCATCCAGTTTTTCCCGTAACCCTCTCAACTTTTTAGCACATGCTACGTGGATGAAATTATGATACCATGCCAATTTTCAATCATTTCAGAGTTCATTTGAAGTGCTTTTCAATTTCAGAGTCATCTTAGTTCAAAACAAATCATGAAATGCATGAAAAATAGCAAATGAAGTCAGAAAAGGGTTGAAAAGTGATGATGTGGCTTTGAATGGTGCATATTGAATGCAGAAAAAGTCTTGGGTTAAAATATGTTTAAAAAAATGAAATCCCTTTGTAATAGACGAGTTTTCGTTCGAAACCCTGATACTTCGAAGGAGATTGTCCAGTTTGTACACGAAGTGCATCCAGTTTTTCCCGTAACCCTCTCAACTTTTTAGCACATGCTACGTGGGTGAAATTATGATACCATGCCAATTTTCAACCATTTCAGAGTTCATTTGCAGTGCTTTTCAATTTCAGGGTCATCTTAGCTCAAAATAAATCATGAAATGCATGAAAAATAGCAAATGAAGTCAGAAAAGGGTTGAAAAGTGATGATGTGGCTTTGAATGGTGCATATTGAATGCAGAAAAAGTCTTGGGTTAAAATATGTTTAAAAAAATGAAATCCCTTTGTAATAGACGAGTTTTCGTCCGAAACCCTGATACTTCGAAGGAGATTGTCCAGTTTGTACACGAAGTGCATCCAGTTTTTCCCGTAACCCTCTCAACTTTTTAGCACATGCTATGTGTGTGAAATTATGATACCATGCAATTTTCAACCATTTCAGAGTTTATTTGCAGTGCTTTTCAATTTCATGGTCATCTTAGCTTAAAATAAATCATGAAATGCATGAAAAATAGCAAATGAAGTCAGAAAAGGGTTGAAAAGTGATGATGTGGCTTTGAATGGTGTATATTGAATGCAGAAAAAGTCTTGAGTTAAAATATGTTTAAAAATGTAGAAAAAGTCTTTTATAAAACTGTAATAGCACAAAGAAAGAACTAAAGAGAATGAATTAAATATAATATTCTTCATTAGCAAAAAGAATAAAAATAATATTAACTAAAATTATCAAAGTATTTATTTGTTAAAAACTTTAATAGTAAAATGAATTTTCATAAAGTATATTTTGTTACAAGCTTTAATAGAAACTAAAAAGATTTTATAAAACTCTAATAGCAAAAGGAATCAACTAAAAAGAATCAATAAAAAATAAAACTTATGCAACTAAAATTATATAAAATTTATGCAACTAAAATTATATAACAAAAAATAACATATGCAAAAAATAACATTAAAAATCATAATATATGCAAAAAAAGGCCCGCCTACTAGGCACGACGGCCTGCATACGACTAGAAACCCTACAAATGGGCCAGGATGCAGGCCCGCAGTGCTAGCAGGCCCAACAGGGCGTCAAATAGGCATGTACTGCCAGCATTAGAGAGGAGCTCGAGAGGGCAGCGGCAGCAGCGCTTATAAACCACTCCGAGCCCCTCTCGACTAGCAAGGTGGGACTAAACTTTTGGTACGGGAAGCACAGCCCTTTAGTCCCGGTTGGTGCCACCAACCGGGACTAAAGGTCTCTGCTTCCCGCCCTTTGGGCTGCTGGAAATTGACCTTTAGTCCCGGTTGGTGACACCAACCGGGACTAAAGGGGGGCATTAGTCCCGGTTGGAGCCACCAACCGGCACAAAAGGTCTCTGTATATAAGCGGGAGTTGGGAAAATTTGCCAAAACACCTCTGCAGTCCCCCCGACGACGCCGGCGACCACCTCGACGCCGCTAGGCTGCCCGAGCTCGCCGTCGCCTCCGAGCCATCCCCGAGCCCGCTCCTCGTCGCCGGACCTCCCCGCCGTCCTCGTCGCCGGACCTCCTCGCCCTCCTCCCTGAACCTGCTCCTCGTCGCCGCCCCCGACACCGTCCCCGAGCCCTGCCCGACGCCGTCGCCTCGCCGTCGCCCCCGACACCGTCCTCCTCCCGACGCCTCGCCGTCGCCCCCGACGCCGTCGCCTCGTCGCCGCCCCCGACGCCGTCCTCCTCTCGACGCCTCGCCGTCGTCCCCGACGCCGTCGCCTCGTTTCCGCCCCCGACGCCGTCTCCGAGCCCTGCCCGACGCCGTTGCCTCGCCGTCGCCTCGCCGTCGCCCCCGACGCCGTGGGTACTGTCAAAAGAATTGGGGACAATATAGCTCCTTTTTGCAAATCAAAGAACAATTTTTTTGCATTAGAGTTCATTTTGTCTTTGCTATGTTTCTGCCATGCCATGCTATGTTTGTTGCATCAAATATGTATGAGATGTTAGATGGATAGATAGATATGTTTAGATGGATGGATGGATGTACATATATAGAAAATGTTGATATGATGAATATTTTTTGTTCATAGAATTTTTTTGTCCATGTATGTATGTATGTATAGATGGATGGATTGATGTATATAGAAAATGTTGTGATTAAGTCTATGTTTGCCACTAATCCCTCTCTCATGGTTGTATATTGCCACGTTGTAATATTTGCAGAAACTATGGACGATAGATCTTAGAAAAAGAAGAGTTGTTGGGGGATATAATCCGCGACGGAGGTGATATCGATCTCAACTGCTTGTCGTTTCTCAACGAGACCGATGGTGAGGAAAGAGAGGATGGCGGCTACGGTGAGGAGGAAGGAGATCATGACGGCTCCGGTGATCGAATTGCGGACGAAGGAGATCATGACGGCTCCGGTGATCGAATGGAGAAGGGAGCCATAACTGCTTCAAAGTCCGGCGAGGTATATATTAATTAATCCTCTGCTGACTAGATGCATTAATTTTTTTGTATGTACATATATTAACGCTTCTTTCTTCTTTTAATTAGCCATCCGGATCGAGCTCCACTTCGGTAAGGAGACGAGGCCCGATGAGAAGATTGGACTCGGAAGAAAGGTTCACGATCGAAGAAGTCTCTCCAGAAGGCCAACTGATTGCTCCCTACCGGACCAAGAACAAATTTATACATCAGTGCGGAGTTATTGTTAGGGACATTGTCCCGATCAGCTGCCAAGAATGGAATAAGAAGAAGGACCCTCAAGTTCCTTATGTCAACGGTAGACTGAAAGATGATCTTTGGACCAATCTGATGAGAAATTTCAGCCTATCACCAGAGGAGGATCCGAATAACCCAGTTATACAGCGAAAGGTCAAGGCGTTTGCTCTTAAGAAGATGGCAGAACTATTCAAGAACTGGAAGAAAGTATTGAACAGGAAGTTTGTCGAGAAAGACAAGACTCCAGAATTCAAAGGTCTATATGAGAAGATGAAAGATCACTGGCCCGCATTTGTGGCTTACAAGAAATCGGAGAAGGCTAAGAACAGGTCACTTACAAATAAGAAAAATGCCGCAAGGAAGGAGTATCACCATGTTACGGTGTCAGGTGGCTACAGCAAAGCCCGGCCTACGTGGGACAAAGCTGAGCAAGACCTGGTTGCTAAAGATGTCCAACCAGCGACATTGCACTGGCCAGATCGGGCAAGGACTTGGTTCTTCGGGGTTGGGGGAACTTTGGACCCAGAAACTGTTGGAAATATGCCCTAGAGGCAATAATAAATTAGTTATTATTATATTTCCTTGTTCATGATAATCGTTTATTATCCATGCTATAATTGTATTGATTGGAAACTCAAATACATGTGTGGGTACATAGACAACACTGTGTCCCTAGTAAGCCTCTAGTTGACTAGCTCGTTGATCAAAAGATGATGAAGGTTTCCTAGCCATGGACATAAGATGTCATTTGATAACGGAATCACATCATTAGGAGAATGATGTGATGGACAAGACCCAAACTATAAACATAGCATATGATCGTGTCAGTTTATTGTTATTGTTTTCTGCATGTCAAGTATCTGTTCCTATGACCATGAGATCATGCAACTCCCTGACATCGGAGGAGTACCTTGTGTGTATCAAACGTCGCAATGTAACTGGGTGACTATAAAGATGCTCTACAGGTATCTCCAAGGGTGTCTGTTGGGTTGGCATGGATCAAGACTGGGATTTGTTACTCCGTGTGACGGAGAGGTATCTCAGGGCCCACTCGGTAATACAACATCACAATGAGCCTTGCAAGCAATGTGACTAAAGTGTTAGCCACGAGATCTTGTATTACGGAACGAGTAAAGAGACTTGCCGGTAACGAGATTGAACTAGGTATAGAGATACCGACGATCGAATCTCGGGCAAGTAACATACCGAAGAACAAAGGGAACCGCATACGGGATTAACTGAATCCTTGACATAGAGGTTCGACCGATAAAGATCTTCGTAGAATATGTAGGAGCCAATATGGGCATCCAGGTCCCGCTATTGGTTATTGATCGTAGAGGTGTCTCGGTCATGTCTACATAGTTCTCGAACCCGCAGGGTCTACACACTTAACGTTTGGTGACGATTAGTATAATTGAGTTATTTTGTTGGTGACCGAAGGTTGTTCGGAGTCCCGGATAAGATCCCGGACATGACGAGGATCTCCGGAAGAGTCCGGAGGTAAAGATTGATATATGTGATAATAGTGTTTTGATCTCCGGAAGGGTTCCGGAATTCACCGGAAGGGGTTCCGGATGTTTACCGAAGTGTTCGGGTGCAGCAACACTTTATATGAGCCAAAGGGGTAAAGCCCACGAGGTATTGGAAAGTGCAAAAGGAAGTTTTGCTGCTGCCTTAAGCGGTACTACCGCTGGTAAGGCAGTACTACCGCGTAAGCGGTACTACCGCTTGTGTGAAGCGGTACTACCGCTCGTGAGCGGTACTACCGCTTGTACGCGATACTGCTGGAATCCGAGTTAGACTCTTTCCGTGCGGGCCAAACCGACCTTGTACGGGCAAAACCGACCTTGTGGAGGCTTTCTCTCCAAGTTTAGACCCCAGGACTCAACATATAAATAGAGGGGCAGGGCTAACACACGGGACACATCAAGATTTCCCAAGCCGTGTGTCGGCAACCCTAACCCTCTAGTTCTCCCGTCATAATCTCCGTAGTGCTTGGCGAATCCCTGCAGAGATTGTTCCTCACCACCATCACCACGCCGTCGTGCTGCCGGAACTCATCTACTACTTCACCATCGCTCGCTGGATCGAGGAGGTGAAGGCGTCATCAAGCCGTACGTGTGTTGAACGCGGAGGTGCCGTCCGTTCGGCACTAGTTCGTGATCGGATCGAGGGATGACTTGCGATTTGGATCGCGGAGACGTTCGACTACATCAACCGCGTTTCTTAACGCTTCCGCTTAGCGATCTACAAGGGTATGTAGATTCACTCTCCCTCTCGTAGATGCTCATCACCATGGATAGATCTTGTGTGTGCGTAGGAAAATTTTTGTTTCCCATGCAACGTTCCCCAACAGTGGTATCAGAGCCAGGTCTATGCGTAGATGAGATCTTGAGTAGAACACAAACGAGTTGTGGGCGTGGGTGTATACATATTGCTTGCTGTTACAAGTTGATACTTGATTCGGCGGTATTGTGAGATGAAGCGGCCCGGACCGACATTACGCGTACGCTTACGCGAGACAGGTTTCACCGCTACGTGCACTCGTTGCATAAAGGTGACTGGCGGGTGTCTGTCTCTCTCACTTTAGTTGAATCGATTTCAATGAATAGGGTTCTTTTAGAAGATCAAAAAGCAATCACTACACCACGTTGTGGTTTTGCATAGGTAAGAACGGTTCTTGCAAACCCGTAGCAGCCACGTAAAATTTGCAACAACAATTAGAGGACGTCTAACTTGTTTTTGCAGGGTATGTTGTGATGTGATATGGCCAATTACATGATGAGATATATGTGATGTATGAGATGATCATGTGTTGTATAGAATATCAAGACTTGCATGTCGATGAGTACGGCAACTGGCAGGAGCCATAGAGTTGTCTTTAATTATTTTCGCCGTTTTGCTTTACTTTATCGCTATGAGTTAGCAATAGTCGTGGAAGCAACAATCGGCGCGACAACCTCATGGCGACACGTTGATGGAGATCATGGTGTCATGCCGGTGACGATGGAGATCATGCCAGTGCTTTGGAGATGAAGATCAAAAGCACAAGTTCATGGCCATATCATGTCACTTATGATTTGCATGTGATGTTAATCCTTTTATGCATCTTATTTTGCTTAGGACGACGGCAGCATTATAAGGTGATCCCTCACTTAAATTTCAAGATAAAATTGTGTTCTCCCCGAGTGTGCATAGTTGCGAAAGTTCGTCGTTTCGAGACACCACGTGATGATCGGATGTGATAGACTCTACGTTCACATACAACGGGTGCAAGCCAGTGTTGCACATGCGGAACACTCGGGTTAAACTTGACGAGCCTAGCATGTACAGACATGGCCTCGGAACACAAGAGACCGAAAGGTCGAACATGAGTCATATAGTAGATATGATCAACATGAAGATGTTCACCATTGAAACCACCTCAACTCACGTGATGATCGGACTTGAGTTGGTGGATTTGGATCATGTTACACTCGAATGACCGGAGGGATGACAATTTGAGTGGGAGTTTTTAAGTAAATATGATTAACTAAACTCATTATCTTGAACAATAGTCTAAGTTGTCTTTGCTATATTTATGTTGTAGATCATGGCTCGCGCAGTAGCACCCCTGAATTTTAATGCGTTCCTAGAGAAAGCTAAGTTGAAAGATGATGGAAGTAACTTTGTGGACTGGGCCCGTAATCTAAGGATTATCCTTACGGCTTCCCAGAAGGCTTATGTCCTTGATGCACCGCTTGGTGATCCACCCGCTCCAGTTGAGTCTCTAGACATTGTGAACGCCTGGCAGGCTCGTTCTGAAGATTACTCAATAGTTCAATGTGCAATATTGTATGGCTTAGAACCGGGACTTCAAAGACGTTTTGAACGTCATGGAGCATATGAGATGTTCCAGGAGTTGAAGTTTATCTTTCAGAAGAATGCCCGGATCGAGAGGTATGAGATCTCCGATAAGTTCTATGCTTGCAAGATGGAGGAGAACAGGTCTATCAGTGATCACATACTCAGAATGTCTGGGTACTCCACCCGTCTGGCTGAATTGGGGATGCCCCTTCTGCCAGAGGCTATCACTGACAGAGTTCTTCAATCATTGCCACCTAGCTACAAGAGCTTCGTGTTGAACTATAACATGCACGGGATGAACAAGTCAGTCGCCGAGCTGTTTGCGATGCTGAAAGCCGCTGAGTCTGAAATTCAGAAGGAGCATCAAGTGTTGATGGTCAATAAAACCACTAGTTTCAAGAAAAATGGCAAGGGTAAGAAGGGTAATTCCAAGAAGAGTGACAAAGCAGTTGCTCCTCTCGTGAAGAAACCCAAGGCTGGACCCAAACCAGAAACTGTGTGCTTTCATTGCAAGGGAACTGGACACTGGAAGCGGAACTGCTCCAAGTATTTGGCTGACAAGAAGGCGGCCAACAACAAACAAGGTATATATGATATACATGTTATTGATGTGTACCTTACCAACTCTCGTTGTAGTGCCTGGGTATTTGATACCGGTGCGGTTGCTCATATTTGCAACTCAAAACAGGAACTGCGGAATAGACGGAGGCTGGCAAAGGACGAAGTGACGATGCGCGTGGGAAATGGTTCCAAGGTTGATGTGATCGCCGTCGGCACGCTCGCTCTTCGATTACCATCGGGATTAGTGATGAACCTGAATAATTGTTATTTAGTGCCCGCGTTAAGCATGAACATTATATCTGGATCTTGTTTATTGCGAGACGATTACTCATTTAAATCAGAGAATAATGGTTGTTCTATTTATATGAGTAATATCTTTTATGTTCATGCACCCGATGTGAGGGGTTTATTCTTATTGAATCTCGATAGTAATGATACACATGTTCATAACATTGATGCCAAAAGATGTAGAATTGATAATGATAATACCACTTTCTTGTGGCACTGCCGTTTAGGTCATATTGGCGTAAAACGCATGAGGAAGCTCCATGCTGATGGACTTTTGGAGTCACTTGATTTTGAATCACTTGACACATGTGAGCCATGCCTCATGGGCAAGATGACTAAAACGCCGTTCTCTGGAACAATGGAACGGGCAAGTGACTTATTGGAAATCATACATACTGATGTGTGCGGTCCGATGAGCATTGAGGCGCACGGTGGTTATCGTTACTTTCTCACCTTCACTGATGACTTAAGTAGATATGGGTATATTTACTTAATGAAATACAAGTCTGAAACATTTGAAAAGTTCAAACAATTTCAGAGTGAAGTTGAGAATCATCGTAACAAGAAGATTAAATTCCTACGATCTGATCGAGGAGGAGAATATCTGAGTTATGAGTTTGGCAGTCACTTAAGACAATGTGGAATTGTTTCACAACTGACACCGCCTGGAACACCACAGCGTAATGGTGTGTCCGAACATCGTAATCGAACCTTATTGGATATGGTGCGATCTATGATGTCTCTTGCCGATTTGCCACTATCGTTTTGGGGTTATGCATTAGAGACAGCTGCATTCACTTTAAATAGGGCACCATCGAAATCCGTTGAGACAACGCCATATGAACTTTGGTTTGGCAAGAAGCCAAAGCTGTCGTTTCTTAAAGTTTGGGGATGTGATGCTTATGTCAAAAAGCTTCAGCCTGAAAAGCTGGAACCCAAAGTGGAGAAATGCGTCTTCATAGGATACCCAAAAGAGACAGTTGGGTATACCTTCTACCTCAGATCCGAAGGCAAAATGTTTGTCGCTAAAAACGGAACGTTTCTTGAGAAAGAGTTTCTCTCGAAAGAATTGAGTGGGAGGAAGATAGAACTTGATGAGGTTGTTGAACCTTTACTTCAACCTGAAAGTAGCGCAGCGTAGAAAAATGTTTCTGTAGAGCCTACATCAGCTGAAGAGGAAGTTAATGATGATGATCATGAAGCTTTGGATCAAGTTGCTATCGAACCTCGTAGGTCGACAAGGACGCGTACTGCTCCTGAGTAGGTACGGCAACCCTGTCTTAGAGGTCATGTTGTTGGACAACGATGAACCTACGAGCTATGGAGAAGCGATGATGGGCCCGGATTCCGAGAAGTGGTTAGAGGCCATGAAATCCGAGATGGGATCCATGTATGAAAACAAAGTGTGGACTTTGGAAGTATTACCTGAAGGGCGTAAGGCCATTCAGAACAAATGGATCTTTAAGAGGAAGACGGACGCGGACGGTAATGTCACCGTCTATAAAGCTCGACTTGTGGCAAAGGGTTTTCACAAGTTCAAGGAGTTGACTACGATGAGACCTTCTCACCCGTAGCGATGCTTAAGTCCGTCAGAATCATGTTAGCAATAGCTGCCTTTTTCGATTATGAAATTTGGCAGATGGATGTCAAAACAGCGTTCCTTAACGGTTTCCTTAAGGAAGAGTTGTATATGATGCAACCAGAAGGTTTTGTCGATCCAGAGAATGCTGACAAAGTTTGCAAACTCCAGCGATCCATTTATGGACTGGTGCAAGCATCTCGGAGTTGGAATCTTCGCTTTGATGAGGTGATCAAATCGTTCGAGTTTATACAAGTTTACGGAGAAGCTTGTATTTACAAGAAAGTGAGTGGGAGCTCTATAGCGTTTCTAATATTATATGTGGATGACATATTACTGATTGGAAACAATATAGAAATGTTGGAAAGCGTGAAGGAATATTTGTACAAGAGTTTTTCAATGAAGGACCTAGGAGAAGCTGCTTTCATATTAGGCATCAAGATCTATAGAGATAGATCGAGACGCTTAATAGGACTTTCACAAAGCACATACCTTGACAAAGTTTTGAAGAAGTTCAAAATGGATCAGTCCAAGAAGGGGTTCTTGCCTGTTTTGCAAGGTGTGAAGTTGAGTAAGACTCAATGCCCAGTGACTGCAAAAGATAGAGAAAAGATGAGTGTCATCCCCTATGCTTCAGCCATAGGCTCTATCATGTATGCAATGCTGTGCACAAGACCCGATGTCAGCCTTGCCATAAGTATGGTCGGAAGGTTTCAAAGTGATCCAGGAATGGAACACTGGACGGCGGTCAAGAATATCCTGAAGTACCTGAAAAGGACTAAGGACATGTTTCTCGTTTATGGAGGTGATCAAGAGCTCGTCGTAAAGGGTTACGTCGATGCAAGCTTTGACACTGATCCGGATGACTCTAAGTCACAAACCGGATACGTATTTATTCTTAATGGGGGTGCGGTTAGCTGGTGCAGTTCCAAGCAAAGCGTGGTAGCTGATTCTACATGCGAAGTGGAGTACATCGCTGCCTCGGAGGCGGCGAAGGAAGGTGTCTGGATGAAGGAGTTCATGACAGATCTTGGAGTAGTGCCTAGTGCGCTTAACCCAATGACTCTGCTTTGTGATAATACTGGTGCCATTGCTCTGGCCAAGGAACCAAGATTTCACAAGAGGACCAGACACATAAAGCGACGTTTCAATTCCATCCACGATTACATCAAGGAGGACGACATAAATATTTGCAAAGTACACACGGATCTAAATGTTGCAGATCCGATGACTAAACCTCTTCCAAGGGCTAAACATGAACAACACCAGAACTGCATGGGTGTTCGATTCATTACAATGTAAATCCCATAGTGATGTGAACTAGATTATTGACTCTAGTGCAAGTGGGAGACTGTTGGAAATATGCCCTAGAGGCAATAATAAATTAGTTTTTATTATATTTCCTTGTTCATGATAATCGTTTATTATCCATGCTATAATTGTATTGATTGGAAACTCAAATACATGTGTGGGTACATAGACAACACTGTGTCCCTAGTAAGCCTCTAGTTGACTAGCTCGTTGATCAAAAGATGATGAAGGTTTCCTAGCCATGGACATAAGATGTCATTTGATAACGGAATCACATCATTAGGAGAATGATGTGATGGACAAGACCCAAACTATAAACATAGCATATGATCGTGTCAGTTTATTGTTATTGTTTTCTGCATGTCAAGTATCTGTTCCTATGACCATGAGATCATGCAACTCCCTGACATCGGAGGAGTACCTTGTGTGTATCAAACGTCGCAACGTAACTGGGTGACTATAAAGATGCTCTACATGTATCTCCAAGGGTGTCTGTTGGGTTGGCTTGGATCAAGACTGGGATTTGTTACTCCGTGTGACGGAGAGGTATCTCAGGGCCCACTCGGTAATACAACATAACAATGAGCCTTGCAAGCAATGTGACTAAAGTGTTAGCCACGAGATCTTGTATTACGGAACGAGTAAAGAGACTTGCCGGTAACGAGATTGAACTAGGTATAGAGATACCGACGATCGAATCTCGGGCAAGTAACATACCGAAGAACAAAGGGAACAGTATACGGGATTAACTGAATCCTTGACATAGAGGTTCGACCGATAAAGATCTTCGTAGAATATGTAGGAGCCAATATGGGCATCCAGGTCCCGCTATTGGTTATTGATCGTAGAGGTGTCTCGGTCATGTCTACATAGTTCTCGAACCCGCAGGGTCTACACACTTAACGTTTGGTGACGATTAGTATAATTGAGTTATTTTGTTGGTGACCGAAGGTTGTTCGGAGTCCCGGATAAGATCCCGAACATGACGAGGATCTCCGGAAGAGTCCGGAGGTAAAGATTGATATATGTGATAATAGTGTTTTGATCTCAGGAAGGGTTCCGGAATTCACCGGAAGGGGTTCCGGATGTTTACCGAAGTGTTCGGGTGCAGCAACACTTTATATGAGCCAAAGGGGTAAAGCCCACGAGGTATTGGAAAGTGCAAAAGGAAGTTTTGCTGCTGCCTTAAGCGGTACTACCGCTGGTAAGGCAGTACTACCGCATAAGCGGTACTACCGCTTGTGTGAAGCGGTACTACCGCACAAGCGGTACTACCGCTCGTGAGCGGTACTACCGCTTGTACGCGATACTGCTGGAATCCGAGTTAGACTCTTTCCGTGCGGGCCAAACCGACCTTGTACGGGCAAAACCGACCTTGTGGAGGCTTTCTCTCCAAGTTTAGACCCCCAGGACTCAACATATAAATAGAGGGGCAGGGCTAACACACGGGACACATCAAGATTTCCCAAGCTGTGTGTCGGCAACCCTAACCCTCTAGTTCTCCCGTCATAATCTCTGTAGTGCTTGGCGAAGCCCTGCAGAGATTGTTCCTCACCACCATCACCACGCCGTCGTGCTGCCGGAACTCATCTACTACTTCACCATCGCTCGCTGGATCGAGGAGGTGAAGGCGTCATCAAGCCGTACGTGTGTTGAACGCGGAGGTGCCGTCCGTTCGGCACTAGTTCGTGATCGGATCGAGGGACGACTTGCGATTTGGATCGCGGAGACGTTCGACTACATCAACCGCGTTTCTTAACGCTTCCGCTTAGCGATCTACAAGGGTATGTAGATTCACTCTCCCTCTCGTAGATGCTCATCACCATGGATAGATCTTGTGTGTGCGTAGGAAAATTTTTGTTTCCCATGCAACGTTCCCCAACAGAAACAGGGAAGTGTGTCTGGACGAAAGCTCAACTTGAAATACCCATCACAAAGCTTGAGGAAGCATTCAAGGAAGCGCTGGAAGGGAAGTTCATTCCCGACAGAGAGAAGGACGAGCTGTCAAAGGCCCTCAGGAATCCTGAACACCCTGGATGAACACGAGGCACATCAGGCTCCGTTCCGTGGAAGGTTGGGTTTCCCGACGGCACTGGTTACAGAAGCCGACAGAGAAAGAAGAAAGAGGAAGCAAGCGAAATGCAGAAGATGAATGAAAGATTAGCGAAACTAGAGGCACTTGAGAGCCAGCGAGCTACCGGCCAACCATCTCAGCGGCACGAAGATCCTTCATTGGAGACTACCCACGATGCTACCCCACCATCTTAGCGGAGAAGCAGCGTGGCTTCCACTGAGCTCGTTCATCCTGATAGCACGGCTCCTCGCTACCCCGTGGATGGTATCACGAATAATGAACATTGTGTGCTAATGGCGAAATGTCATAACCTGACCTTGAAGGCGGCGGTCGGCTATGTCTTACCTCCTCGACCTGATGCAAATTTCCATTGCACTCCGGTTCCAGCTGGCTTTGCTATTGTCGGGGTGGATGAAATAATGGACGGATTTGATGGGCTGGAGCTTGAGTACGCTACAGGTGAAGGGAAGCTTCTTCTTCGATATGCCTTAAGGACTACCTGTCTATGGAGAAAGGAACACATCGTGCTTCCATACTGGACGCCGCCTCAGCAGACTCAGGCAGAGGAGGCCCCGGTGCCTGAGTTGTCTCGGTGCGTCAGCCGTCTCCGCTGCCTGAGTCGTCTCCGGCGCGTCAGCCGTCTCCGCCGCCTCAGCGGACTCCGACGGAGGAGGGCCCTCAGCAGAATCCGCCTCCGCCTCAGCTGTCTCTGCCGCGTCATCGGACTCCGCCTCCTTTGCCGCCTCAGCAACATCGGAAGAGAGCCGCCGCCGCTCCGGCGGCTAGCAGCGGTATGAAACAGAGGAGATTTAGATACGGCCCAAGCCTCAAGGCTCCTCCCAAGTTACCCTACGAGAGGTCTGAGGAGGAACTCAACGAGATCGTGGATGCCGAAGTGAAACGTCAGCTTACACCGAAACGCCCACCTCAAGAGGAGAAAATAGATCCGGTGAAAGCGAAGCGAACTCTGGAGGCCCTTAGGAGACCACCACCGCCTCCGCCACAATCAAACTATGACTGATGTATTGGAAAGACACATGATCAAGCGAGGCGGTCGGGAAGCTTAGGTATCAGTGGCGCAAGAAGTGGGAAAACAATTCCCCAGCTCGGCGAACAAGGACTGCAATCGTGCCCTCCGCTCAAGGTGGTTACCGATATTGCTAATGATCCAGAGAAAGTGGCCACTGGTCTTGCTATCACTGCTGCTGATTACTTACCTGACTCGGTACAGTTTGAAAAGCTGAGGTAGTACAAACCTTAAAATACGCGAACGGGAAGCCTCTCGTCACACGTGAGGAGCTCGACCGTCTACCAACGATGATGCGACGATTGCATGAATGGTACTTGAAAGCCTGCAAGGACGGGACCAACAATATCTTCGTGGGAATTAAAGATGAGCACTTCTTCAATGGAGAGCAGGTGTTGTTCGTTGAATTTGAACAAATATTTCAGTTATACAATCAAAAGGAACTCGACAAAACTATCGTTAGTTCCTATTGTATGTAAGTATTTTTCTGTAATTAAGTCTCTAGCTCAGCTCGTTCATTGCATGTATTAATTATCCTCACATTATATTATGCAGATTGAAGATCCTCGAATGCAAACAACAACAAATCTATGACATTGGGTTCATTGACCCAAATTTCATAAATGAACATACGTTAGAAAAAATTTCCGCCGATACAGAGAAAAACTTGCTAAAGGTGTTACTTGGACAACAAACCAGAAAGGAAATACTATTTCCTTACAACTTCAAGTGAGTGTTACTATCTTGTGCACATTCTGCTTCGCTTACTCGAGGTTAAGTGCAATTAACGAGTTATGTGTGCACAGTTTCCACTTTATTCTGCTAGACATTCAGCTTGAAGAGGGAAAAGTAACTGTCTTGGACTCGAGACGTAAAGACCCTAAGGAGTGGACGAACTAGAGGCAAATGCTTCAGAAGTAAGTTCAATCATTATCGCACCATATCGGCAACTTTCGTTCATTTTCTGATATCAAGTAATCATTTTCTTTGCCGGGCAGGGTTTGGAAAGAGTTCACAAAAAAGGTTAAGGGTGTCAGCTGGAAACCGGAGCTGCAATTTTTGAACCCCAAAGTTGTAGGAAATATGCCCTAGAGGCAATAATAAAATGGTTATTATTATATTTCCTTGTTCATGATAATTGTCTATTGTTCATGCTATAATTGTATTAACCGGAAACCGTAATACATGTGTGAATACATAGACCACACCATGTCCCTAGTGAGCCTCTAGTTGACTAGCTCGTTGATCAATAGATGGTCATGGTTTCCTGACCATGGACATTGGATGTCGTTGATAACGGGATCACATCATTAGGAGAATGATGTGATGGACAAGACCCAATCCAAAGCATAGCACAAGATCGTGTAGTTCGTCTGCTAGAGCTTTTCTAATGTCAAGTATCATTTCCTTAGACCATGAGATTGTGCAACTCCCGGATACCGTAGGAATGCTTTGTGTGTATCAAACGTCACAACGTAACTGGGTGACTATAAAGGTGCACTACAGGTATCTCCGAAAGTGTCTGTTGGGTTGGCACGAATCGAGACTGGGATTTGTCACTCCGTGTGACGGAGAGGTATCTCTGGGCCCACTCGGTAATACATCATCATAATGAGCTCAATGTGACTAAGGAGTTAGTCACGGGATCATGTGTTATGGAACGAGTAAAGAGACTTTCCGGTAACGAGATTGAACAAGGTATAGGGATACCGACGATCGAATCTCGGGCAAGTAACATACCGATGGACAAAGAGAATTGTATACGGGGTTAATTGAATCCCCGACATCGTGGTTCATCCGATGAGATCATCGTGGAACATGTGGGAGCCAATATGCGTATCCAAATCCCGCTATTGGTTATTGGTCGGAGAGGTGTCTCGGTCATGTCTGCATGGTTCCCGAACCCGTAGGGTCTACACACTTAAGGTTCGGTGACGCTAGAGTTGTAATGGGAATTGTATGTGGTTACCGAAAGTTGTTTGGAGTCCCGGATGAGATCCCGGACGTCACGAGGAGTTCCGGAATGGTCCGGAGGTGAAGATTTATATATGGGAAGTCCAGTTTCAGTCACCGGAAAAGTTTCGGGGTTTATCGGTATTGTACCGGGACCACCGAAAGGGTTCCGGGGGTCCACCGGGAGGGGCCACCTGCCCCGGAGGACCACGTGGGCTGAATATGGGTGGGAACCAGCCCCCTAGTGGGCTGGTGCGCCCCCCCCCCCAAGGGCCCAAGGCGCCTAGGGTTGGGAACCCTAGGGGGTGGGGGCGCCTCCCACCAACTTGGGGGGCAAGCTCCCCCCTTGGCCGCCCCCCCCCCTCTAGATGGATCTAGGGGGGGCGGGCCCCTCTCCCCTTCAGCCTATAAATAGAGGGGTGGTGGGAGGGCAGCCGCACCCCCTGGCCCCTGGCGCAGCCCTCCCCCCTCCTACACCTCCTCCTCCTCCGTAGTGCTTAGCGAAGCTCTGCCGGAGAACCACAAGCTCCACCGCCACCACGCCGTCTTGCTGCCGGAGCTCTCCCTCAAATTCTCCTCCCCCCCTTGCTGGATCAACAAGGAGGAGACGTCCCCGGGCTGTACGTGTGTTCAACGCGGAGGCGCCGTCCGTTCGGCGCTTGGATCGGATCTTCCGCGATTTGAATCGCCGCGAGTACGACTCCATCAACCGCGTTCTTTGCAACGCTTCCGCTTAGCGATCTTCAAGGGTATGAAGATGCACTCCCTCTCTCTCGTTGCTAGCATCTCCTAGATTTATCTTGGTGACACGTAGGAAGATTTTGAATTATTACTACGTTCCCCAACAGTGGCATCAGAGCCAGGTCTATGCGTAGATTTTATGCACGAGTAGAACACAAGTATTTGTGGGCGATGATTTGGTCAATTTGCTTGCCGTTACTAGTCCTATCTTGATTCGGCGGCATTGTGGGATGAAGCGGCCCGGACGGACTTTACACGTACGCTTACGTGAGACTGGTTCCACCGCCTGACATGCACTTGTTGCATAAGGTGGCTAGCGGGTGTCTGTCTCTCCCACTTTAGTCGGATCGGATTCGATGAAGAGGGTCCTTATGAAGGGTAAATAGCAATTGGCATATCACCGTTGTGGCTTTTGCGTAGGTAAGAAATGTTCTTGCTAGAAACCCATAGCAGCCACGTAAAACTTGCAACAACAATTAGAGGACGTCTAACTTGTTTTTGCGGGGTATGCTATGTGATGTGATATGGCCAAAAGGATGTGATGAAATATATGTGATGTATGAGATTGATCATGTTCTTGTAATAGGAATCACGACTTGCATGTCGATGAGTATGACAACCGGCAGGAGCCATAGGAGTTGTCTTAATTTATTGTATGACCTGCGTGTCAATCAAAAACGCCATGTAATTACTTTACTTTATTGCTAACCGTTAGCCATAGTAGTAGAAGTAATAGTTGGCGAGACAACTTCATGAAGACACGATGATGGAGATCATGATGATGGAGATCATGGTGTCGTGCCGGTGACGATGGTGATCATGCCGCGCCCCGAAGATGGAGATCAAAGGCGCAAGATGATATTGGCCATATCATGTCACTTTATGATTTGCATGTGATGTTTATCATGTTTTTACATATTATTTCCTTAGAACGACGGTAGCATAAATAAGATGATCCCTCACTAAAATTTCAAGAAATGTGGTTCCCCTAAGTGTGCACCGTTGCGAAGGATCATTGTTTCGAAGCACCACGTGATGATCGGGTGTGATAGATTCTAACGTTCGCATACAACGGGTGTAAGCCAGATTTACACACGCGAAACACTTAGGTTGACTTGACGAGCCTAGCATGTACAGACATGGCCTCGGAACACGAGAGACCGAAAGGTCGAACATGAGTCGTATAGTAGATGCGATCAACATGGAGATGTTTGCCATTGATGACTAGTCCGTCTCACGTGATGATCGGACACGGCCTAGTTGATATGGATCATGTATCACTTAGATGACTAGAGGGATGTCAATCTGAGTGGGAGTTCATTAAATAATTTGATTAGATGAACTTAATTATCATGAACTTAGTCTAAAATTGTCTTTACAATCTATCTTGTAGATCCAATGGCCCACGCTAATGTTGCCCTCAACTTCAACGCGTTCCTAGATAAAACCAAGCTGAAAGACGATGGAAGCAACTATACGGACTGGGTCCGTAACTTGAGGATCATCCTCATAGCTTTCAAGAAAGCATATGTCCTTGATGCACCGCTAGGTGACGCACCCATTTTCCCAGCAACTCAAGACGTTATGAACGCCTGGCAGTCGCGTAGTGATGATTACTCCCTGGTTCAGTGCGGCATGCTTTACAGCTTAGAACCGGGGCTCCAAAAGCGTTTTGAGCAACACGGAGCATATGAGATGTTCCAAGAGCTGAGAATGGTTTTCCAAGCTCATGCCCGGGTCGAGAGATATGAAGTCTCCGACAAGTTCTTCAGTTGTAAGATGGAGGAAAATAGTTCTGTCAGCGAGCACATACTCAAAATGTCTGGGTTGCACAACCGCTTGTCTTAGCTGGGAGTTAATCTTCCGGATGACTCGGTTATTGACAGAATCCTCCAGCCGCTTCCACCTAGCTACAAGAGCTTTGTGATGAACTTCAATATGCAAGGGATGGAGAAGTCCATTCCTGAGTTATATTCGATGCTGAAATCAGCGGAGGTGGAGATCAAAAAGGAACATCAAGTGTTGATGGTGAATCAAACCACCAGTTTCAAGAAAGGCAAGGGTAAGAAGAACTTCAAGAAGGACGGCAAAGCAGTTGCCGCGCCCGGTAAATCAGTTGCCGGGAAGAAGCCCAAGAATGGACCCAAGCCTGAGACTGAGTGCTTTTATTGCAAGGGAACAGGTCACTGGAAGCGGAACTGCCCCAAGTACTTAGCGGATAAGAAGGCCGGCAACGTCAAAGGTATATATGATATACATGTTATTGATGTGTACCTTATCAGCGCTCATAGTAGCTCCTGGGTATTTGATACCGGTGCGGTTGCTCACATTTGTAACTCAAAACAGGAGCTGCGGAATAAGCGGAGACTGGCGAAGGATGAGGTGACGATGCGCGTCGGGAATGGTTCCAAGGTCGATGTGATCGCCGTCGGCACGCTACCTCTACATCTACCTTCGGGATTAGTTTTAAACCTCAATTATTGTTATTTAGTACCAGCTTTGAGCATGAACATTGTATCTGGATCTCGTTTGATGCGAGATGGCTACTCATTTAAATCCGAGAATAATGGTTGTTCTATTTATATGAGAGATATGTTTTATGGTCATGCCCCGCTGGTCAATGGTTTATTTTTATTGAATCTCGAACATGATGTTACACATATTCATAGTGTGAATACCAAACGATGTAAGGTCGATAATGATAGTCCCACATACTTGTGGCACTGCCGCCTTGGTCATATTGGTGTCAAACGCATGAAGAAACTCCATGCAGATGGACTTTTGGAGTCTCTTGATTATGAATCATTTGACACGTGCAAACCATGCCTCATGGGCAAGATGACTAAGACTCCGTTCTCCGGAACAATGGAGCGAGCAACCAACTTGTTGGAAATAATACATACCGATGTATGCGGTCCAATGAGCGTTGAGGCTCGCGGTGGCTATCGTTATGTTCTCACCCTCACTGATGACTTAAGCAGATATGGGTATGTCTACTTAATGAAACAAAAGTATGAGACCTTTGAAAAGTTCAAGGAATTTCAGAGTGAGGTAGAGAATCAACGTGACAAGAAAATAAAGTTCTTACGATCTGATCGTGGAGGAGAATATTTGAGTCACGAGTTTGGCACGCACTTAAGGAAATGTGGAATTGTTTCACAACTCACGCCGCCTGGCACACCTCAGCGTAATGGTGTGTCCGAACGTCATAATCGCACTCTATTGGATATGGTGCGATCTATGATGTCTCTTACTGATTTACCGCTATCATTTTGGGGATATGCATTAGAGACTGCCGCATTCACTTTAAATAGGGCACCGTCTAAATCCATTGAGACGACACCGTATGAATTATGGTTTGGGAAGAAACCTAAGCTGTCGTTTCTGAAAGTTTGGGGATGCGATGCTTATGTCAAGAAACTTCAAAAGCTCGAACCCAAATCGGAAAAGTGCGTCTTCATAGGATACCCTAAGGAAACTATTGGGTATACCTTCTACCTCAGATCCGAAGGCAAGATCTTTGTTGCCAAGAATGGATCATTTCTAGAGAAAGAGTTTCTCTCGAAAGAAGTAAGTGGGAGAAAAGTAGAACTTGATGAGGTAATTGTACCCCCTCTCGAACCGGAGAGTAGCACAGCGCAGGAAAATGTTTCTGTGGTGCCTACACCGACTAGAAAGGAAGTTAATGATGATGATCATGAAACTTCGGATCAAGTTACTACTGAACTTTGTAGGTCCACGAGGACACGTTCCGCACCAGAGTGGTACGGCAACCCTGTCCTGGAAATCATGTTGTTAGACAACGGTGAACCTTCGAACTATGAAGAAGCCATGGCGGGCCTGGATTCCAACAAATGGCTTGAAGCCATGAAATCCGAGATAGGATCCATGTATGAGAACAAAGTATGGACTTTGGTGGACTTGCCCGATGATCGGCAAGCCATAGAAAATAATTGGATCTTTAAGAAGAAGACTGACGCGGATGGTAATGTGACCGTCTATAAGGCCCGGCTTGTCGCTAAGGGTTATCGACAAGTTCAAGGAGTTGACTACGATGAGACTTTCTCACCCGCAGCGATGCTGAAGTCCGTCCGAATCATGTTAGCAGTTGCCGCATTTTATGATTATGAGATCTGGCAAATGGACGTCAAAACGACATTCCTTAACGGTTTCCTTAAGGAAGAATTGTATATGATGCAGCCGGAAGGTTTTGTTGATCCTAAGAATGCTGACAAGGTATGCAAGCTCCAGCGCTCCATCTATGGGCTGGTGCAAGCATCTCGGAGTTGGAACATTCGCTTTGATGAGGTGATCAAAGCGTTTCGGTTTATACAGACTTATGGAGAAGCCTGTATTTACAAGAAAGTGAGTGGGAGCTCTGTAGCATTTCTCATTTTATATGTGGATGACATATTGTTGATGGGAAATGATATAGAACTTTTGGAAAGCATAACGGCCAACTTGAATAAGTGTTTTTCAATGAAGGACCTTGGAGAAGCTGCTTACATATTAGGCATTAAGATCTATAAAGATAGATCAAGACGCCTCATTGGTCTTTCACAAAGCACATACCTTGACAAGATATTGAAGAAGTTCAATATGGATCAGTCCAAGAAGGGGTTCTTGCCTGTATTGCAAGGTGTGAGATTGAGCACAGCTCAATGCCCGACCTCGGCAGAAGATAGAGAAAAGATGAGTGTCATCCCCTATGCCTCAGCCATAGGCTCTGTTATGTATGCCATGCTGTGTACCAGACCTGATGTGAACCTTGCCATAAGTTTGGTAGGGAGGTACCAGAGTGATCCCGGAATGGAACACTGGACAGCGGTCAAGAATATCCTTAAGTACCTGAAAAGGACTAAGGATGTGTTTCTCGTTTATGGAGCTGCCGAAGAGCTCGTCGTAAAGGGTTACGTCGATGCTAGCTTCAACACAGATCCGGATGACTCCAAGTCACAAACCGGATACGTGTATATTTTGAATGGTGGGGCAGTCAGCTGGTGCAGTTGCAAGCAAAGCGTCGTGGCGGCATCTACATGTGAAGCGGAGTACATAGCTGCTTCGGAAGCAGCGCAGGAAGGAGTCTGGATGAAGGAGTTCATCACCGACCTAGGAGTGATTCCCAATGCGTCGGGCCCGATGACTCTCTTCTGTGACAACACTGGAGCTATTGCCATTGCCAAGGAGCCCAGGTTTCATAAGAAGACCAAGCACATCAAGCGCCGCTTCAACTCCATTCGTGGTTACATTCAGAATGGAGATATAGATATTTGTAAAGTACATACGGATCTGAATGTCGCAGATCCGTTGACTAAACCTCTACCACGAGCGAAACATGATTAGCACCAGAACTCTATGGGTGTTCGATTCATCACAATGTAACTAGATTATTGACTCTAGTGCAGGTGGGAGACTGTTGGAAATATGCCCTAGAGGCAGTAATAAAATGGTTATTATTATATTTCCTTGTTCATGATAATTGTCTATTGTTCATGCTATAATTGTATTAACCGGAAACCGTAATACATGTGTGAATACATAGACCACACCATGTCCCTAGTGAGCCTCTAGTTGACTAGCTCGTTGATCAATAGATGGTCATGGTTTCCTGACCATGGACATTGGATGTCGTTGATAACGGGATGACATCATTAGGAGAATGATGTGATGGACAAGACCCAATCCTAAGCATAGCACAAGATCGTGTAGTTCGTCTGCTAGAGCTTTTCTAATGTCAAGTATCATTTCCTTAGACCATGAGATTGTGCAACTTCCGGATACCGTAGGAATGCTTTGGGTGTATCAAACGTCACAACGTAACTGGGTGACTATAAAGGTGCACTACATGTATCTCCGAAAGTGTCTGTTGGGTTGGCACGAATCGAGACTGGGATTTGTCACTCCGTGTGACGGAGAGGTATCTCTGGGCCCACTCGGTAATACATCATCATAATGAGCTCAATGTGACTAAGGAGTTAGTCACGGGATCATGTGTTATGGAACGAGTAAAGAGACTTGCCGGTAACGAGATTGAACAAGGTATAGGGATACCGACGATCGAATCTCGGGCAAGTAACATACCGATGGACAAAGAGAATTGTATACGGGGTTAATTGAATCCCCGACATCGTGGTTCATCCGATGAGATCATCGTGGAACATGTGGGAGCCAATATGCGTATCCAGATCCCGCTATTGGTTATTGGTCGGAGAGGTGTCTCGGTCATGTCTGCATGGTTCCCGAACCCGTAGGGTCTACACACTTAAGGTTCGGTGACGCTAGAGTTGTAATGGGAATTGTATGTGGTTACCGAAAGTTGTTCGGAGTCCCGGATGAGATCCCGGACGTCACGAGGAGTTCCGGAATGGTCCGGAGGTGAAGATTTATATATGGGAAGTCCAGTTTCAGTCACCGGAAAAGTTTCGGGGTTTATCGGTATTGTACCGGGACCACCGAAAGGGTTCCGGGGGTCCACCGGGAGGGGCCACCTGCCCCGGAGGACCACGTGGGCTGAATATGGGTGGGAACCAGCCCCCTAGTGGGCTGGTGCGCCCCCCCCCCCAAGGGCCCAAGGCGCCTAGGGTTGGGAACCCTAGGGGGTGGGGGCGCCTCCCACCAACTTAGGGGGCAAGCTCCCCCCCTTGGCCGCCGCCCCCCCGCCCTCTAGATGGATCTAGGGGGCCGGGCCCCTCTCCCCTTCAGCCTATAAATAGAGGGGTGGTGGGAGGGCAGCCGCACCCCCTGGCCCCTGGCGCAGCCCTCCCCCCTCCTACACCTCCTCCTCCTCCGTAGTGCTTAGCGAAGCTCTGCCCGAGAACCACGAGCTCCACCGCCACCACGCCGTCTTGCTGCCGGAGCTCTCCCTCAACTTCTCCTCCCTCCTTGCTGGATCAATAAGGAGGAGACGTCCCCGGGCTGTACGTGTGTTGAACGCGGAGGCGCCGTCCGTTCGGCGCTTGGATCGGATCTTCCGTGATTTGAATCGCCGCGAGTACGACTCCATCAACCGCGTTCTTTGCAACGCTTCCGCTTAGCGATCTTCAAGGGTATGAAGATGCACTCCCTCTCTCTCATTGCTAGCATCTCCTAGATTGATCTTGGTGACACGTAGGAAAATTTTGAATTATTACTACGTTCCCCAACAAAAGTAAGTACTACTCTAGTACCGCGCATCTCTCATTGATGCTAGTTTCAATACCATTATCATGCTTGGTTATCATTTTGATTGAACTCTATTCTCGTAAAGTGCTTGTTGCAGGCACCCGGGACTAATTTATGTGCATACTACGTTTGCGAGTTCATTCGCCACTCGACCTCTGAGCGGGGCCGGGGCATATCTTTACAAAAATTTGAAGTACGTAAACAATATTCACATTTTTATTTTATTACCATCAGTTGTGTTGAGTTTCATTCATATATTGACCCCCTTCTTTAAATTAGATCTGGCAGAAGCGGGACGAACTCCTACCAACTGATCGCATACGAGCAATTCAAGAGGAATTGGCGGGATTCTTTGTTGATCATGTCATACCTAAACATGGAGAATACCATAAGGAGATGATATGCGATGTTGGCAATTAGATATTAAGATCGTAAGAGAAGTTATATTGTGTATATTATATGTAATAGCGTCGAATAGATTTACGAAAACTTGTTGCATTGTTCGACTAAGCACGGAGAAAGAGAGGTCACTTCTTCTCTCTATATATTGATCATGATGATGTTGTGTAATGGCGTTCTTTCATTTCTATATGTAGTAGCTAGCATCGAGTTGAATGAAAAGCATAAAATAAAAATGGTAAACACAAAAATAAAAGGGGGAAACACAATATGAAAACCCCTAAACCCTCCAAAACCACTAAACCCCTCCTTTCAAAGAAAAAAACCAGCGCCTGGCAGCTGCTGACGCGTGGCTGCCTTTTAGTCCCGGTCGGTGTTACCAACCGGGACTAAAGGTCCTCCTGTCAGGCGCCCCACGGCGGCCACGTGGAGCTCCTTTAGTCCCGGTTCGTAGGCCAACCGGGACTAAAAGTGACGGGCATTAGTCCCGATCATTTTGTCCCGGTTGTAGAACCGGGACTAAAGGCCCTCTGGAACCGGGACTGTTGCCCTGTTTTCTACTAGTGGGATCTCGGGGGAGGTGGTGTCCAGGTCTTGGAGGCCGGGGTGGCGGCCCTGGTGGTGGTAGCGCGGTGCTTTTGGGCAGAGCCCGTGGCTTGGTGCTGCCCGGTTGCCATGGCCGTGTGGGCGGCATGGTAGCTGGGGTGTGGCGTTCGGTGGTGGTGAGTGTTGGTCGGGGTGAAAACATGTTCTATTTCCAGACGGACTGGCGGCGGCGAAGCTCGTTCCCTTCTTGATGGCGTCGTCGCGGCTCTCACTTCCCGTCGTGTTGCTCTGGAGGAAACTCTGATCCTCGGATCGGGCGGTGGCGGCGCTCCGTGTCGCATCCTTCCTGAAGGCGCCGCCTTGGAGCACACGGTTCGTCGTATGCGACTTCATTTCTTCGCGGTGACGTGTTCCCGGTCAAGCCCCCAGTGCTCTTGTAGTGCTAGGGGTAGTGTTGTTGCGCTCAGCACTTATGTATCCGGCCTTGGGTGTGTGCGTGTGTTGTGGTGGCGTGCGTTTGTATCGAGGTGTTGTTGATCGTTGCTTTATATATAAAGCGGGGCGAAAGCCTTTTTCGGTAATATACATGAAGCGAGCTTTGATCGATCATACTAGTATTGAGTTGCATTGCACCGGCTTGGAGTTTCCAAATACAATAACACCATATGTTTCGGCAATTCCTCCGCGCGCGCACGCACACACACACGCACACATCCATGTTCCAACTGAAAAAAAAAAACAAGCCCATCATTTATTGATCCCACAATAACTTTGTACATATACTTTTGTTACTGGGTAAATAACGTTATTGAAGTAAACATTAGTAGTATCTTCCGCACTTGCATACTCAAATAAACCACCGACATATATAATGGAGATATGATCACTACAGGAAAATTAAATAAAGCCGAGTATTAACATACTCGGCGAAGTAGAACTGAATATATAATGGAGATATGATCGTTCAAAAAATATGGGAATGAAACAAGTAGCACTGAATGACATACACATACATATACAAATGTATTAACAAGCAAGTCTAAGATCGACCGAATCGAAACATACAGGACCAGTATATCAGCTATCAATTGGACCATTGGAATGTACGTATGACTGACTGACTAGCGCACAAACTATTATTGATCATACCCCAAAACGAAATCCTGCAGATTCATGGAGTTTCCGCCTTCGAGCTGGAGCTGGCCGCCTGTCGTAGGAACATAGTGATCGCAAGACGCCATCCACGTCGAGAACTTCTCGTCGGCACCGACGACGGCGCCTCCATCCGGGCACTGCAGCTCCGGCAGCGGAGGAACTCCGCCATGAAAAGTTCCGGCCGCAGCAAGCTGTTTACTGTAGAGGAAGTCGTACAGCTCGTCGACGTGGCCGTAGCCGAAGCCACCACCTACCGTAGACCCCGAGCTCATCTCGACGGTACTGGCCACTCCAGCGGACTCGACGGCAGGGGAGCCAAACCCTAGCTTGGAGGATCGCTCCTCGAAACTTCCAGGCACCGGCATGTCGTAGCTCGCGCCGGCGGAAGGGTTTATCTGTTGCTCGGCTTCGACGACGGCCGCCGCGGAGAGAGAGTGACCGTGACCGACAGTCGTCATGGCAACGGCGTCCGTCGGTGGCTCGAGCTTCGGCCACTGCGGCGGCGCGTTGCCGAACGCGCTGTAGAGTCCCTGCAGGCGCATGTGGAGCTGGATCCGCTCGAGCGCCGACGAGCTCAGTGCCGCGGTGGTGCCGTTAGCGTTCACGCCGCTGCTGCTGCCGCCGCCACCGCCACAGCCCGTAGCCAGGTAGGAGTAGGGCATCGGCGCGTCTTGGTTGGTGCGCTGCAGGCGGCGGGAGGGCGCGCGCTTGCCGAGGAGCTTCTTCTTGAGCTTGGTGTTCCAGTAGTTCTTGATGTCGTTGTCCGTTCTCCCCGGCAGCTGCGCTGCGATGATCGACCACCTGCATCCATCCATCGTCCATTAGTTATTAACCCTAGAAGCAGTTCCAGTGCATCTGGCTAGGGGATCGATCGATCGATCGATGTGAGATTGATGGACAAGGGGAAGTTAAATTGGGATTTTGTGGTGGAGATTAATTAGAACATGGTACATGCGATGAGGAAGAGGATTGAGGTTTGGTGACTAATTACCTGCTGCCGATGCTAATGTAGAGGCTGCAAATGATATGTTCCTCTTCTTCTGTGAAGTCACCGTGCTTGATGTTAGGCCTCAGATAGTTGAGCCATCTCAGCCTGCAGCTTTTGCCACACCTCTTCAGCCCTGCAATATAAATCATGCATAAATCTTCAGTGACAATTAAATTAGCAAGAACACATAATATCAGGAAATTAATTACAAGAACAAATGATTGAATAATTGTCAATACAAAAAATAATTAGCTCGTGATTGACACCAAGTATGCATGAAACTGCAGAGGCCGGCATACAGTACTGAAAATCATCTACCCTACAATTATCTATGCATTAGTAAAGTAATTAAGGGCGAATCACATGTTCTTACTTCATGCAATTACCATGTTTCCATATTTTATACTAGTAGAAAGGAAAGTTGCTTCTTTGTCAAGATGATCGATCCCATCTAACTAGATCTGTCACCCTAGCTAGGACAAACAAGTAGGCCAAACCAATGAATGGAACATCATACTAGCTTTCTTTCCATCAATCAAAAGTTTAAACTAACTGTAATTCCATTGGTTGCAACTGAAAAGCTACAGCTAGCAAGCTTGAATCAGGTACCAAACCCCAGTGTGGAACCATACAGATAACACCAACATTGGCCCTGGCTCAAGGTGCACGGATCAGAAAAAGGAGGTGGATATGCTTAGAAAGCTGAAATCAACAGGACACAAATATATCAATCATGTAAAAATGTTTGCTTTCGGATTGACCAAACGTGAAAAAGAGATACAGTGCTAGTACTGGCTATGGCGCCTAGTTCCTCCGGGTAGTAGCTATGTAGCTATATCCATGTCTTGCAACATTAATAGTGGCCCATTTATGGGAAAGAACAGACAGATCAGACTTGACCAAATCGAGGAGAGAGGAGGGGTGGGGAGGGGAGGGAGGTGCAATTAACCACACGATTAGGTTCGACTGTTCAAGGCAAGAGATAGTCAATAAAAGGTCGGCAAGGGAAAAAGAAGACCATCGGCCGGCCGGCCACCGCCCAGCGATATATAGTACTCGGGGGTTGAAGAAGAGAGGGACAAGAGGGGCGTACCGATCTTCTGCGGCAGGGCGATCCAGTTGCCGCCGGTGCCGTTCTCGTCGATGTAGGCCTTGAGCTTGGCGTCCTCCTCCGGCGACCACGGCCCTTTCTTCACCGTCGCCTTGTCGCAGCACGGAGCCCTCCCCATGGCCGCCCGGTGGGAGTGGGATCGGTCGGTGAGGTCGACCACCTCTTCTTCTTCCTCCTCCTCCCGACGCGACAGCAACAGCAAGCCGGCCGGAGAAGAGATCGAAGATCAACTGAGAGCTCGATCGAGCAGCAGAAGCGGCGGCGATCGATGTAGGTAGCTGCGTTGGACTGGGGCGGCTGCTGCCTGCTGGTGTGTTGGACTGGGGATGGAGTAGTGACGGGTGTGTGGGTTTGGGAAGAGACGAGGAAGGCGATGTGCGGGGCTTTATAGCCGGGATCGCGCGGACAGCGGGAGAGAAACGCGGGGGTGCCTGGCCCTGGCCGCGCGCCCTTGCCTTGTGACGTGACGGTTGCTTCCGCAGGGACAACGGGGTCCGGTCCTCTCATCCCCGGGGATTCTCCTACCATGCACCACCCAGGATCTTCTCTGCCCAACAAACTCCGCGTGTACACCCCTTTTCTTTTCTTAGAGAGAACTTTGCGTTTATAAATGATGTGCATTTTTTTTCGAGAAAACTTTCGATCTATCCATCAATTGTCAAGAAGTTAGTACAAACAACACCAGACATAAGAATTACATCCAGGTCCATAGACCACTTAGTGACGACTACAAGCACTGAAGCCAGTGGCGGAGCTTGAGCCAAAACCATGGAGGGGCCATGGGCTTGAGGAGGGGCAAATATAATTATTTTTAACTGATTTGTAGTGGAAAAAAGGCCTAATACAAAGTGATATAGGCTTGTTTTATTTTGAGCTGGGGGGGAGGGGGGCATGGCCCAGGTTGGCCCCCACCAAGCTCCGCCACTGACTGAAGCGAGCCGAATGCGTGCTGCCGTCATCGCCCCTCCCTCATCGCAACCAGGAAAATATTGTTGTAGTAGACAAGGAAGTCGTCGTGCTAAGGTCCCATAGGACCAGCGCGCACCAGAACAGCAACCACCGCCAATGGAGAGAAGTCTATATCGGGAAGATCCAACCTGCGGACACATGGACGTAGACGAATGAAGATCGGATCCAAGCGGCCACCAAAGACAAACGCCGACCGGATCCCATGAGATCCACCGGAGATACACCTCCACACGCCCTCCGACGATGCTAGAAGCAAAATCGGGATGGGGGCTAGATGGGGAGGACCTTGTTCCATCTTCAAGAAGTTGCCTCCGGCTCGTCTTCCTGAGCATGACACAAACCCTAGAAAAGCTATAAAAATACCTAAAAACGGAGCCCTTCCGCTGGCAAGGGTCGGGATCCACTGTGCCTCCATGATACAAGGACCATAGGAGACGAAGCGGACCGGCGGCGGCGCTGGTAAGAGGAGGGGAAACCTAGCTGAGAGATCACAAGAGGCAGGAGCGAAGGGGTACGAGAAATGATGGGCATTTTGACAAGAAGAAAACTAATCTCTGGGTTTGGAGATGGTGGGACGAGATTATTCAATTGGTTTGGCTGGTGTGTCAGTAATACTCTGTGTTTGAGTCATGTAATCTTATTACTCACCAGTTGTGACTTTGATCCTTATTTTTTGTTTTGACTTCCTCGATTTTCTTATACTTGTTAATAAAGATAGTTGTGTGCATCGTAATGATGCATATGCCGCGTTAACCCTTTATTCCTTTTTTAATAAACACATGACGAGCTACTGCTACAACTAGCACACACATCTTAACCAAACTATGGGCCTCTTTGATTCATAAGATTCTAAAAACCTGGAAATCAAGAAAATCATAGGATTGGAGTTTCAAGGTCATCTCAATCCTATAAGATTTTACATTGGTTGATTTTTTTCATAGGAAAAATACATGATTCTTTCGAAGATTTTTGAGTGGATGCTAGAAATTCTATAGGAAGTAGTACAAAGAAATCCTTCGAAAACAAATCCTATAGGATTCAATCCTATGAATCAAACAACCAACATAGGAAAAATCCTAAGGATCTAATCCTCCAAAATTCCTATGAAAATCCTTTGAATCAAAGGAGCCGTAAAGCTAATAAGGGATGGCTCTCCCAGAAGGCGAACTTCTTCAGAAAGGGGTCGTTGTTCTTGTACGCGTCATTGTAGTCGAAATTATCCAATGAAAGGTGAATTGACGGTTTTCAACATGGATAACAAGGACCTTACTATAGTGACAATGGCTTCAAGGGAGAGAGGACGCTCGTTCCCTTCTATTCTTGGATCCATCTAGACATGTACAAATCTAGGATTTCACCCTGAAACTATAGTATCACTATATGCACCAAAATATTCTACTGCATTTTAAATTTTATTTGCCAAAAGGTATGAAATTTTTCCCGATTTCCAAATCTGTACACTTTGAATTTTTGGTCAAAATTTGACGAAAAAGGGGCTGAAATTAAATTTCTACCGTTATTTAAATTTGTTTCTAGAGAAGTTTGAATTTTTTTTTCAGATTGGTCAGAATGATAGTCTTGATTTTACAGTTTTTTTAAAAAAAATCTGTACACTTTGAATTTTCGTCAAAATTTAACCAAGAGAGGCTAAATTTGAATTTCTACCATACATTTAAAACTGTTTTTCAACAAAGTGTAAAACAAATCCCAGATTGGTCACCATGGTAATGTTGATTTTACATAATGTTTTCAATCTTTTCTGAACACTTTGAATTTTCATTCAAAATTTGACAAAAAAGGGCTGAAATTGAATTTCTACCATACATTTAAAACTGTTTTTCAACAAAGTGTAAAACAAATCCCAGATTGGTCACCATGGTAATGTTGAGTTTACATAATGTTTTCAATCTTTTCTGAACACTTTGAATTTCCATTCAAAATTTGACAAAAAGGGGCTGAAATTGAATTTCTACCGGATTTTAAAATCTGTTTGTCAAAAAGTGTGATTTTAAAGAATGGCATTGTTGATTTTAAAGAATTTTTTCTGGACACTTTGAATTTTTTATCAAAAATTGACCAAAAGTGGGTGCTGGTGTTGCCGTTGGGGCACGGTCAATTCGGTCAAATGTCGGCCACGTATTACAAAATCATATTTAGACCAAATGAGGGGGTAATTTAAATGGATTTGAGAGTTGAGAGTTGTGCTTTAAGTTCTATAGCCGGTATTGGAGTTCGAGGTTGTGAGTTAAACTAGGGCATGAGTTCGGGGTTGAAATACGCGCTTCACCCCGGCTAATTAACTAGCCTGTTTTCTGCTAGTGAACTAAAGCACCTTCCACTTAAACTAGGCCAAACTTATTATTAATGGCCTTGGTCCTTTTCCACTCCTTGTGTAAAATCCTGCATGGTTCAAAAAAGAAAAAACATTTCAGCCTGAGTCATGCATGGTTGGAACACAAGCTAGCCCTGCTTGCCCTCCGGTCCTGCCGCGCGCAACCGATCCTAGGTCAGGGACGTGTGGCTGGCGTGTGCGACGGCTACTAGACCCGATCGCATCATTTTCTTCTCGTTGCCTGCCTACCTTTCCCCCAGATTTATTCAGACCTCATCGCATCTCCATGCCATTGACGAATTCCTCCTTCCCCTCCCTCCCTCCCTCCCTGGGATCCAAGTTCAACACCGTACGTACCCTTCTCACCATATGCCCCCTGGATCACACAACAGATGCATGAGCCCTTCAGAGTTCAGACCTAACGCTCCAGTTGCTATAGTAGTAACAGATCACAAATGTCGCAATATGGGCTGGACTGCCCGAGCGACTTTTAGGGCGTCATCCCAGTCTGAAGACGTACCACTATATTGCCACTGTTCTGTTCAAACGACGCATGCATTGACTAGCTATCACATAGTATCACATGAAGTACCAGTAGATTATTGTTGCATTGGCAGATGGTCCAAGTAGCCGGGCTAGCCGAAGCAGGAGGAGTGCTAGTGCATGTTTTCAACTACAGTAAATTAATTAACTTGACAAACACCTAATACGATGCAATGAGCTCATCTTCATCAGCTACATATGCATGTCCATACATCTACGAAAGTTTCTGTTTAAACCAACTTGAGTTGTTTTCTGCATACGCGTACGTGGTGTTACCGCAGGGATCGGTCGAAGAAGAAGAAGCCGCGTTATAAAGGTCCAGTAAATAAACATGAGTGGGGCAACAACTAGAAATTCTACAACAAGTTGGCTGTTGATCTGGCCGCGGAAATCTTCGCGTAGTTTCGATCGCACGCACGTTATCATGCACGTATGTACGTACAGCTTTTTCCCGGAATTGTTGAATTGATCCAAGCTGAGGTTCAGAGAACGTGTCAAGATTCAAGAAAAAACATAGAAATCAAAGGAGAAGCTAAGGATTAATATATTCACAAGAAAGACAGGAATAGATTGTGAATATCCACCACAGTATTTATTGCTGGCAGTCTGGCATGCTATGCTGCCTAAATCTACAGTTTCCCAGTTAACAGGTTGGGGGAGAGTTCATGCATGAACTACTATGTATGTTGTTTGTTTTGACCGTCTCTTCACCCAGTAGTCCTCCATGCTGCAGGCTGCCCTGTTTTCTTGTACCACCTAACTAACTTGGAAATTTTCGTTCATCTATGGAATGCTACATGTGTCATGTGTGTATGTTGGAGGGTACTAGCATCTAGTTACCCTAGAAGAAAAGGGAAGGGAGGGAATAATTAACAATGGTTCGGTTTCGTCGGTAGCTGAAGGTAACTAACTATTTACAGTCATGTATACTCAACAACTCTAACTAACTAGTATCATCATTGGACAGTGATATAAAGAAAATCCCCTATAAGTACAACCAATACATGTGCCTCCAAGTGAAGGAACTAGTACTAATTATTTACTATGACAAATTCATCTCGAGGACCAGCAGCTGGTTGAGTAGCCTTCAATTCCTTTGATACTAATTTACCATGACATGACACTTAATCTTGAGGACTACTAGTAGCTGATTGAGTAGTATTCAATTCCATGCATCTAACTTTCTTACAACTAATTGGCTCTCATTTGCTACTGTGTAGACAAGTGGCCAAGGTCCACCTACAAATTTATGCACCGAGGAGGAAGGTCCAAGCAGGAAGGGGTTGAGAATTAATGGCAAAAGCTACCACTTTACATTTCATATTATTAGCGCTAAACAAGTGTTAATCACGTTGGCGCGAAATCGAACTCCTCGCGCATTGACCTTAGTATGATGTGTCATAGACATTCTCTTATTTATTTTTCAATCAGCGTACGGAGGTGCTAAGCCCACGATGACAGGGCACACGTCGTAATCAACCACGACCCATCGGTCCCACCGTCAGCGACTCGAGCTGAAGCCGCCAATGGTAAATCTAGCAGACGGGTGCAACATGAGCCATCACCTTTTTCTGAAAAGGCAATCCTGGTTAATCCGGCATGATCAAGTCCACAGGATAGACTTTGTTAGCCCTAAAGCAAGGATGGCTTAAAATATGCACCCCTTCATATGGCAGCAGGGAGAAAGGATTGGAGGAGTCATTTGGGATTTTCCCGCTTGTCATTTCCTGCAAGGTCATATTCCCCATGCATACACGGCCCTTCCCTCGCCTGCTGTCATCAGCAACTTGACACAGTCTTAAATCTTGGCAAGAGGAAAAGAGATGAGCACAATGGAAAAAGTTGGGGAAAAGGCAGTGGGAGAATAACCGGATATACATATCTTTGATGAGCCTCATTGGAGTCTAGCATTTGAATCCATGCACGCATAATAGTAGTACTTGACCTAAAGAGAGGATGTGCCCCCAAAGCAAAGTACATGATGCATGCATTGCTTATATTAAGGCACATTGCTAAAGCAATCAAAGGTGACCTACACGGTCTGGTTTGTGCCACAAGGGGAGAGGGAGGGGGGAGTTTTCCACCCAAAAATCCGCAGTGACGTAACTCCGGTCACGAATTCCATCAAATCTAAAATACTAGAAACACACATTTATTTCCCGTGGATATAAACACACTCCACGCCTATGCCGACACGGTTTCGCCAACGCGCCATGAGTTTGGACGGCCGAGATGACAACACGTACCAGTGATACTGATTCCTGACCAGACAATTCGCGGCCAAGTAATACATATACCCCGTGAGCGACGGGTAGACGAGGGCCGAAACATGTATATGGATCCAAGAACAAGGCCTTGCAACTTTTAACTTTATCACCACCACAAATCATGCACATATCAACATATATACGCCCTGTCAATCGGTTTCCCGGAAGTGATATTTATGTTTTGGCGGTGTCCGATTATCAGGTGCCACGGGGGCTCATGGTTAGGAGAAGAGTTAATTACACCTGTAATACAAAAACTTGCAGCGAACTAACAGAATCATACACAAATTTAAAAAACCCAGAAAAATGGTACACTAACTTATCTAACAGAACATTTTAATACAATTTCTATTAATCCTAACGGTGCACAGTCGGTGGCTGTTAAATGCAGTGTACGTGGCTGGAGCGCTCTCCCTTTATCTTGTGCGGGTCCCATTTTTCAGTCGGACAGAGAAATAAACCAACGAAAAATGAATACGGGCTACCTGGATTCGAACCTGAGACCGAAGGATGTGCAGCTAGGCGCATGCTGACCACTACACCAGGCAGAGTTATAATTATTCTCTATATGGAAGACGGATTAGTCAAACGATGCAAAGAGGATTTCCTTGGGGCTAAAAGCAACGACATTAACGCTCGGCAAGTATACTATAGACTGTTGCTTGTTAATTTAATTTAATTTTTTAATCATGGTGCATATATTTACTACTTATTTGCTTATGGGGTGGCTTGTGGCTATGTTCTCCAAAAAAATGAGGGTAAATAATTAATTGTGGAGGGTAAACTTTAGCCCTGAGTTCAATTTTCTGAAATTCTCTGATGGAAAGTGATAGATCGTCTTTCATCCTTCGACAAAACCATGTAGCCTCTCAACCAGTGGCGGAGCTAGCCGGAAATCACTGGGGGGAGGGGGGGGGGGGCGCGAAACATAAATCATCAATGTTTGGGGGGGGGGGGGGGGGGGGGGGATGCTAAAAAATGTCCAATCTAAACATCTCTAAAAAAAA